>OW052243.1:12727335-15127335 GCA_932526585.2 Philonthus cognatus
TACTAGATTGCTATGCTTATATTTGCCTTTCTTTGATCGTATTTTTACCAGATATGGAAATTGGGTCTAGTTATAGCCCTGCAAATATTATTACATTACCTGGTCACAAATTCGCCAGTCATAAAACAAAACTATCCACATATGAGTTACAAAGTACTACTAACTCTCTAAGGAATGCATTGGAATCGCCAAGATCCGTACGTGTTTTAACATACCTGTGGCAAAATGACAAAAACTGATTTTGCGGTGCCTTTTAAATAAATGAAAATAGTGTCTAATGTGCATTGTTTCGAATAAAGACAAAAAAACTATGTTAAACTAAGTAAAAAGTTCCCAGGTTTTGCAACTGAAAAAAATATTTTGATTAAAAAACACTTAGAACCTTTCTTCAATACTTTATTTTGTAACCAAATGTACATTTCGGACACGAAGTGTCCATTATTAATGGTTTGATACTAATACTAATTGTATTAGAATCAAACCATTGATAATGGACACTTGGTCCGAAATGTACATTTGGTTACAAAATAAAGTATTGAAGAAAGGTTCTAAGTGTGTTTTAATCAAAGTATAATTATCTTCAAGTAACTCAATCAATCCAAAAAATGAAAAAAATATGTTAGCTTTTTTAACCCAAAAATGTAGCAGGCTTTAAATTCTACAGGATTTTTCAAATTTAATTTTATAGGGTTTAGGATGGGTTTTAAAGGTCAATTTATTTTTATAATTGTAACCTGAGACGAGTAGAATCAAAGGATACCAAAATCTCAAAATAAATAAACATAATGTACACCCCTCTCTTCGAAGCCGCATAAATAGTTTTTAATATGCAATGTTTATTAACTATTGTTTGAGAATGACTACTAGCTAGTCGAAACTATAGTCACAAAATTAAGTGTAAATACAGTGGTTAAACAAAGTTAAAAGTGTTTTATTTACAAAAAAATGATTGATAAGGCTGATAAATGTTGAAAGTTCATCTTCACTTTTATATAAATAAAACAATTTAAACACTTTCAAATATATATTGTGCATTCGCTACAATTGTTTCGCCACACCGTGGATTCTTCAGGCGAAGAAATGATTTCTTCGCCTGAAGAAGCCACAGTGTGGCGAAACAATTGTAGCGAATGCACAATATATATTTGAAAGTGTTTAAATTGTTTTTTATTTACAAGTTTAACAAAAGGTCTATGGCTGTTTTTTCATCTGGGCGACTCATTTATCTAATACATTTTTACACTCCAATAAAAACATTTGATTATTCAAGTTTATTAATATCATTATTATAGATGGTTAAATTCATATTTCTAGAATAGTTACGCAATCCAGTGAAATGAACTATATGAAATTGAATTCGTTTTAGCGAGGGGTTGGGTTCTGGCAATGGTCAACACTAGCATAACAATACTCGACTTGACTACAACACTCAACTCGATTTATTTCAAATGTACCCTCTTCTCCCCATGGACCAGTCAATATAATCGCAATAATACAACCCCTAAAATCCAATCGACCAGCTGCACTCTGTTAAAACGCACCAACTTACACATATACTCGTAAATTACTTTGATTTTACTTCGCTTTGATTTTTATAGTGCACTATAAATTAAATCAACGACGGATGTTTATTTTTCAGAATAGTTTTGATGGGGACAATATTTATCGCTGTGGAAGCTTAAATTCTTAAAGTTTATAGTTTTTGAGATTATGCCAATATTTGTTGCACGACTAGTTTAAGTGTTTGGTGGAGCGCGTTTTTATTGTGCAACTAAAAATGCAATGAATTAGGTTAAAAAATATAAGTTTGTAGAAAAATGTTTGATTGATTTTACTAAAGACAAAACAAACATGTGCAAAGGACAGGTCGTGTTAGAAATGTGCATAAGTATTTTAAAAAAAGAAATAGTAAAGTAAGGAATACTAATTTCACAATAAATCACTTCAAACTTTGTTTGTATAAAACTTATTTATTATTAGTTCGAAAAATAAATAAGTGTTATACAAACAAAGTTTAAAGTGTATTATTGTTAAATTAACATGTATAACGAAGTAGAAGCCTTCACAATACAAAATACTTATTTCATATATTGG
This sequence comes from Philonthus cognatus, assembly GCA_932526585.2. NCBI lineage: Eukaryota > Metazoa > Arthropoda > Insecta > Coleoptera > Staphylinidae > Philonthus > Philonthus cognatus. The sequence goes on from OW052243.1 coordinate 12,729,430, forward strand.
GTTTTCAATAATTATTGACGTCCTGGGTGGCCATGGAATCAAACATGAGTGTCGATTCTTGCTTTCTAAAATAGGTAATGACTTCACAAACGTTAGATTTAATAATTCTGAAGCAAGAATCGACATTTATGTTTAATTCCACAACCACCTAGGACTTCAATAATTGTTGAACACTCGATACATTTAGTGTCACTGTATTTAAGAAAGTAGCGCAAACTGGCATCCATCTTGACGCCTTTAGGCGCCAAATTCAAACTAAACCAATCATATTCTATAATGATTGACGCGCGTCCTGTTAATTTGATTTAGTTTAAATTTGGCGCCCAAAGGCGTCAAGATGGATGTCAGTTTGCGCTACTCTCTTAAATACAGGGACACTAGATACATTATAACATGTGTAATTATGAAAAAGAAAAGCGAATCTCTGATTCAATTTAATTCTGAACTTTTTGACCAATCGCGCCACATTTTGTGGCGTATCTGTGTGTAAATGCTACTATTTACGTGCAGCCTTGGTCATTTGTCGGGCTTTTGTGGCGCGACAAAAAGTGGCCAGTGTGAATACGCACAAAATGTGAACGGTATCGAGGAAAACATTTTCTTGTCACTTTTTGACAATCCATATTTTCCTAGGGAAATATGGATTGTCAAAAAGTTTCATATTTCCCTAGGGAAATATGAGTATGTTATGACATATCGTAATCAGGGCAATATTACTCATTATTGTATCAATCAGAGAAAAAAAAGTTTATGGTCCATCTGTATACCGACTAATTAGCTTTAATCATCCTCTAATCATTGCACTAAAAAATACTGTTATTCCTTACTTCACTTTTTATTTGTATCGATAGATGTACATTTCGAGACACAAAGTGCTCATTATCAATAACAAAATGTTTGTTATTAATAATGACAACTTTGTGGCTCGAAATGTATATCTAACGATACAAATAAAAAGTAAAGTAAGGAATAACAGTCTTTGTTAGTGTAATAATCACTTCACGTAAACTGAAAAACATACAGTCACTAATCATTGATTAAACCTCTGATTAAGTCAAATTTATAGAACATAAGAATGTTATAAATTTGTAAAATATCTTAAACATGTCTGTTTCATAAATATGCAGTGGTGTAAGCAATTTGTAAATACAATTGTTGTGTTTTTAAAAAGTACTAACCACTGATTAAGTTAATCGAGTTGGGTGCAAACGGGCATATATGTTATAAGTTGTATATGTTGTATGTTGTATGTTTTAGCTCATTTCGTTTAAATATAATAAAAACACGAATGTCAAAACGAAAGCATAATAAAACAAAGGATAATTTATAAAAGATTCTAAAAGTTTATATGTATGTATAAAGTTGTGTATTGTAATTTTTAAGTTTTTAGTGGTGCTCAATATTTGTTTGGTTAATAATAATAAAGCTTTTGTACTCAGAAGAGAGTAATGGATTAGGGTGAAAATTATGCAGAGGGTACTTGGGTGGAAGAGGGGAGGAAAAGTGCTTAAATGTCATGATGGGGACATCAAAGGTGAGCGGTTTTAATGTTTCAGCTTAGGTTTGTACGATTCGCTTATTAAAATGCGTGTTTCCGTAGACGCCCCTATAATACACTTAATAATAGATTAGGCCTTGGATTACATTAATATCCACAAACCTTTCAATATTTATTTTAAAATGCAGACATGTGAAATTTGATTTAATATATATTTAATCGATGAGGCTGATAATTGTTGAAAACTCATAAACACTTATATTAAATATCACTATTTTGTCTTTTAATGTCTATTGTAATCTCGCTATAATTGTTTCGCCACACTGTGGCTTCTTCAGGCAAAGAAACGGTGTATATTTATTTTATCAGCATTTATTTTTTATATTAAATTAAATTCCATTAAATTAAAATAATTTCTGATCAAATAAGTTTCTGATTATTTGTCTAACGAGGGTTTCCACTCCCAGACTAAGCATGAAGTAAAATTTCGAGTTTAGAAAAGCCCCGTGAAAATTTGTCGAGGGTCGCGCAGCGACCCGAGACAAATTTTCTGGGCTTTTCTAAACTCGAAATTTTACTTCATGCGCCACGCGTATAAAACACTGAACTCTAATGAAGTTATAATTACACTTAATCTATGGAGCGCCATTGATGCAATAACGCAACAGTGTTATTTATTTGTTAATTAAATGACTAAGGATTACAAGGATTGCAATAACGCATCATTGTTAATTTTTTGTTAATTTAATGACTAAGGATTAAAGTTAATCATAGGAACTTTAATCAACCACTAATTATTGATTAAACACCTGATTAAGTCATAATTCTAGAATATATGATTGTTTTAAATTTGTCAGATATGCTAAACATGTCTTTTTTATAATTATGCGATTTTGTAAACAATTTATACATAAGATGGCTGTGTTTCTAAGTAATACTAATCATTGATTAACTTAATCGACTTGGGTGCAAACGGGCATAAATAAGTTAATTTCAATTCATTGTATTATTTTATGTAAAGAAAAATGTATATACTTTATTATTTAAATATTTTTATTATTACTCATTTAAAAAAAAACTATTTTCAAGATATTTCTAACTTTACGAAATTTCAGTGTTTTATACGCGTGGGGCATGAAGTGAAATTTCAAGTTTAGAAAAGCCTAAACATTTGGTTTGGCCGCGTAGCGCTACGCGCCCCGGCAAATCCAAATTTTCAGGCTTTTCTAAACTCGAAATTTTACTTCATGCGCCACGCGTACAAAACACTGATTTCAAGTGAAGTTCAAAATATATTCAACTTGACTATTTTATGTTTAATCTTACATTAATTAATTTTACAAATGTTTATACCTCCAACGAAATGTTACACTTTCAAAATTTGAGCAATTTGGTGTGGGATGTAGGTATACTTAAAATAAAAATGACTGGTAATTTTGAAGATATTATTTCGCCGTTGACCCTGCAAATATACACAGTCAACAAAGCAATTGTTTTTATTTCATAGAACGCAAGCCGTGATGAATTGTACGCTGTAACTGATAACTGTTTCCAGAAATTTGTTCTAACCAATGTGTTCGTTGTAAGCAACATTTGTATACGTTATTCTAAAAACCGACTATTTTGTTTGTTATAACCGATTACACATTATAGCCGGTGTCGTTATAAACGATTTTGGCTGTACCTTATACTCAATCACATTCACATGTACATAAAAAGCATAATCATTTATATAAAACATCAAATCATATAACATATAACATTTTACGATCTGCAATTACAAAAACTCGAAAAATTATACGAATCCATTTTCCACTAACGCGATATTAATTCAACAACCTAACAAAAAAAAGGCGAAGGGTGTATAACGTACAGGACCGACATAAAGAAACATTCCCATAAAAATTCAAATCGATCCCGAACACACATATATATGTATGTATATAAAAAAATAAATATTTGATAATGACACGTAATCCGATCTGTCCCCGGAACGTTATTAAGCCGAGCCCCCGGACCCCATACATGTCCATCAGCCATAAATAACACCCCTAAATTGCCGTACGATATTGTCAAAATATAAATTTATAAATCTCACGGTCCGCGAACTCACTCTGCTCACCGTGCGTGAACTCTCATAATGGTGCATGTGTTCTCGACTTGTTCAGAAGTATATTACTATGAAATCACATTTAACTCACCCTCCGTTTCGTCCCTCTCTGTCCTTGTGAGTTATCTTATTTATGCTTGGTGGATTGATTGATGATTTTTAATTACTTGCTCAAGTTGCGTTTTGATTAATTGGTGTCTGTAATTACTCAGCTGTAATCATCACCTATCTTATAATTTTTGATTAAGGGACTAAATAAATTGTATAGGCAGCAAATTTATAATATGAATTGAAAGTCTGTGCTAGAAAAACTCCACTGAAAAAAATATACGAGCCTGCCAAGTAACGTTTATATCAAACATTCTAACAAGTCAGATTTTTTGATTTAAACTCGTAACATGTTTGAATTAAACATTCAAACAAATTAGTTTGTTTAAGGGAAGCACGTTACTTGGCAGACTCGTACCGTGCGATCATTTAAAACATGATTTAGAGTAGGCTTTGAATTTCAAATTAGATTGGCACTACTGACTGTAAACAGATAGTTTACCATAACCTCAAATTTATTCCATCATTCAGTTAGCATTCTGAGCTACCGCACAAAAAAATGCCGCCTACTCTAAATCATAGTTTAAACGATGGCACGGTATACCGGGTGTTGACTTGGCGGACGCAACATAGGAAATCGAAAATCGAAAATAAAATGTTAATTTTAAAGTGTTCAAATATTGGCTTCGCTATTTATTTTAGAGACAAAATGTTTTTCACTTTTTTGTAGAAAGAAAAATTCTTAATTTATTAATATTATATCACTTAACACTTAAAGTTTCTCTAAGTTAAATTAATTAAGAAAAAGTAATGTGATTTTATAAAAATATTTACATACCATGAAATTGATACAACAATTGCGGATATTCCTTTTTTTAAGTTTAATTTAAAGCTTTAAACAAGTGTTTTCCACTCCCAGACTAAGCATGAAGTAAAATTTCGAGTTTAGAAAAGCCCCGTGAAAATTTGTCGAGTGTCGCGCAGCGACCCGAGACAAATTTTCTGGGCTTTTCTAAACTCGAAATTTTACTTCATGCGCCACGCGTATAAAACACTGATTTCAAGTGAGGTTCAAATATACACACATTCACAATATTTTTGTTTTTTACGCGTGGCGCATGAAGTAAAATTTCGAGTTTAGAAAAGCCCAGAAAATTTGTCTCGGGTCGCTGCGCGACCCTCGACAAATTTTCAGGGGCTTTTCTAAACTCGAAATTTTACTTCATGCTTAGTCTGGGAGTGGAAAACACTCGTTTAAAGCTTCAAATTGAATTGAATGTCAGAAAATTTAGAGCTAAAATAATTAAGAAAAAGTAATGTGGTTTTATAAAAATAATGACATACCATGGAATTGATACAACAATTGCGGATGTCAAAATGTTACTTACTGTTACTTAATTAACGACAAAACACTTTTTTGTAGTGGGAAAAATTCTTAATTTATTAATGTTCTCACTTAACACTTAAAGTTTCTCTAAGTTAAATTAATTAAGAAAAAGTAATGTAATTTTATAAAAATATCGACATACCATGGAATTGATACAACAATTGCGGATATTCCTTTTTTTAAGTTTAATTTAAAGCTTTAAACAAGTGTTTTCCACTCCCAGACTAAGCATGAAGTAAAATTTCGAGTTTAGAAAAGCCCCGTGAAAATTTGTCGAGGGTCGCGCAGCGACCCGAGACAAATTTTCTGGGCTTTTCTAAACTCGAAATTTTACTTCATGCGCCACGCGTATAAAACACTGATTTCAAGTGAGGTTCAAATATACACAAATTCACAATATTTTTGTTTTGTGCGCGTGGCGCATGAAGTAAAATTTCGAGTTTAGAAAAGCCCAGAAAATTTGTCTCGGGTCGCTGCGCGACCCTCGACAAATTTTCAGGGGGCTTTTCTAAACTCGAAATTTTACTTCATGCTTAGTCTGGGAGTGGAAAACACTCGTTTAAAGCTTCAAATTGAATTGAATGTCAGGAAATTTATAGCTAAAATAATTAAGAAAAAGTAATGTGGTTTTATAAAAATAATGACATACCATGGAATTGATACAAGAATTGCGGTTGTCAAAATGTTACTTACTGTTACTTAATTAACGACAAATCAATTTTTTGTAGAGGGAAGAATTCTTAATTTATTAATGTTCTCACTTAACACTTAAAGTTTCTCTAAGTTAAATTAATTAAGAAAAAGTAATGTAATTTTATAGAAATATCGACATACCATGGAATTGATACAACAATTGCGGATATTCCTTTTTTTAAGTTTAATTTAAAGCTTTAAACAAGTGTTTTCCACTCCCAGACTAAGCATGAAGTAAAATTTCGAGTTTAGAAAAGCCCCGTGAAAATTTGTCGAGGGTCGCGCAGCGACCCGAGACAAATTTTCTGGGCTTTTCTAAACTCGAAATTTTACTTCATGCGCCACGCGTATAAAACACTGATTTCAAGTGAGGTTCAAATATACACAAATTCACAATATTTTTGTTTTGTACGCGTGGCGCATGAAGTAAAATTTCGAGTTTAGAAAAGCCCAGAAAATTTGTCTCGGGTCGCTGCGCGACCCTCGACAAATTTTCAGGGGCTTTTCTAAACTCGAAATTTTACTTCATGCTTAGTCTGGGAGTGGAAAACACTCGTTTAAAGCTTCAAATTGAATTGAATGTCAGAAAATTTAGAGCTAAAATAATTAAGAAAAATTAATGTGGTTTTATAAAAATAATGACATACCATGGAATTGATACAACAATTGCGGATGTCAAAATAGCACAAGATGTTGCTGTTACTTAATTAACGACAAAAAACATAACGCAAACATCGTGATAACTGTGGTCTGCGTAATACCACTTTATTAGGAAGATTTTTTCTCGTAAGTGTAAATCATTTCCAAATCATTTACTTTAATCAAGTAACTGCGATATATTTTGTCATTTTGACATATGCAATTGCTGTTTCAATTCCATGGCATGTCATTATTTTTATAAAATCACATTACTGTTTTATAATTATTTTAACTTAGAGATACGTTAAGTGATAAACGTTAGCACAAATGAATTCAGAATTTTTTCCTCTACAAAAAAGGTAAAATGCATTTACCTTTTTTTCTATAATAAATAGGGGAGCCAAAATTTGAAGTCAACACCCGGTATAAACATATTACTTGTTTAACGTAATTGAGGAGTGTTCGAACAAAAGGTAACATTTCCACTTTTTGGCTTGGTGCTTTTTTTGCAGAATCTTACGTAAATTTATGAACTACACATTTTCTTTTTTTTGGTTTGTTTGGCATAGGTATTACCATTCAGCCACTAACGTTGATTTATAATATCTATATTAACATATATTTCGACTAATTTGGACGTCACAACACATTCACACACATTCACACACATCCATGGAACCGGAGACGAGTATTTTTCGTTAGAAAAATTACTCGCCTCCGCTGGGAATCGAACCCAGATCACCTCCGTGTCCGATTGGCGAAACCGGCAGCTCAACCGCTCGGCCACGGCAAAACTACACATTTTAACTATGTTTTTCTATGGAAATTGTTACTATTTGATACGCCAAATTCAACCAAAATATGGAGTTCATAAATTTACATACGATTTTGTAAAAAAAAGCACAAGCCAAAAAGTGGAAATGTTACCTTATATTCGAACACTCCTCAGTTATTTATTTTTTTCAGTGTGCTCAGATAAATATAATTTCGAATTTGAATACAAATGGTCGTGCGCTTTTTGAAAATGAATAATCTATGTTTTTGCGCAAGAAACATGAGAATTGAGCAATTTGCTAATTATAAATAGAAAAATCAAATGGAATTCTAAATTTGCTATACCGGATAAAATACCTACATCATTAATAGCTTTTAAATATAAGTATAAATAAAATTGCCAATACTTGACAATATTTTGTTATGGTTTTGTATTATTATATTAAAGATAAAGTTTTCTACTCCCATTGTAGAGATAGTAGTAAAAAATGTCTCTAGACATCCATTAAATCACAAAACCATAGTCTTAAGGAAACACTGCGGTCCTCGAAGAAGGAAACACGTAACTAGTTAAAGCTGACCGGAACCGGAACCGGACTCAAGACCCCATACCTTTGTCTTAACTCGGACATCCCAGCGACTTCTGAGAAAGTTCCACCCCGCAAATCATGCAAATTCCCTCCCCCTACCAAAACAATGCACCTTTTATTCCCGAAAACCTAAATATAACCCATTCTTCAAACGCGCTTGTAGTTAATTAATTCTGTGCAGAACATAGGTCGTCATTCCCGCAGGAACTGACAAAGCTCTCGTGGAATGGGAGGGCGAAATAATAACGACTTCGCAACAGATTTAACTGGAGTGGACTTTACCCTCCTCCTCCCTCCTCCCGCCTCCACCATTATCTCAGCGCCAGCTCCCGGATATTTTCCTAAAACGGAACGTCCCCGATGATGATGATGATGACGGTGGGATGGTGATGTTGGTTCGGACAGTCCGTTATTTACTTGGTTATTTCAGAACAGGATTCGATGGCTTTTGTTTCGCGAAACAAGAATATGAATGGGCTGTCATAATTGAAATTAATAGAGAATCCACTCTATTGATTCCAACGTGATTTACCTTGTTTATTAACTAGTTTTATATCTATGTGTATACATGAGTTTGTGTCAATGTATATTGGGAGCGGAATTTAAATTGAAATTTAAACTAAAATATAGTTGCCTAGTTTGGAAAGAGGATTTTATATTAAAAATGAAAATCATAAATTCAATAAGTTTTGACAATTTTTAATAAATTTGAGATTCCGTAAATAAAAAATTCATAATAATAAAAAGCTAATGCTAAACAGTATATTTTCAAAATATAGAAACGAATTTAAATTAATATCAACTTGCTGCAAAAATTTAGTCGGAGACTTGTTCATTGAAATATTGTATTGTTGTATTATTTTTTATTGTATTTTTCATTATATATGTGTTTTTTTATGTAATTAGCCACCCGTATGAATAAATAAACTACTTTACGAGCTAATACCCCGATAGATATTGAATTATACAATGAATATTTGAGTTACACGACAGATTTACTGTTCTATGCATAATTTATATGCAAAATGCAACATCAGGTCAAATTATTCTCTCACCAAACTAAATAAACCAACAGGTTATTAAAATAAATTGAAAAAATTACAGGGAATGAATAATAATTGAAAGAAGGCGATCTTTAAGAAAAAGTCTTAAGCCATTTATAGATGCGTTTCGAGATTTATCCCTCATCAGTATAACTACGCTTTGGACTTTTAATACAAAAAAATTATTAAAATAAACAGAAAACTTGCAGGCATGTTGAAGCGTGTAGGTACACAAAACTGGGGTGAGTGAAATGAAAAATTTCAATTTCACGTTAACAAAGTATTTTTGAGTGTAGTTCTAACTTGACAACATTTCAGTGTTTTATACGCGTGCCGCAGGAAGTAAAATTTCAAGTTTAAAAAATCCTGAACATTTGGCTGTGGAAAAGACTGAAACACACTTTAATAAATTTTAATTTTTTTTCAATTATTAACGTGAGTTCAAACCTAAAATCAAGCTGTGTATATTTTAAACTTGAAAACAAATCCTTGTTTTATACGGGTGGCGCATGAGGTAAAATTTCGAGTTTAGATAAGAAGAAACAAACCAAGTGTTTTAAATAAATATCTATAACTATTAATTTCTTGAATTAATTTCTCGTCTGGCACTTGGTGAAACATATTACACTATGTAAAGTTAATTAAAGGAAAATTTAATTTAATTAATTGTGAAACAATACCAAGTGCCTTTCCTTTAATTAACTTTAGATATCTATAACTATAATATATTATAGTTTCAATTTCATATATGTTCGTTACATTTGATGATATCCAGTTTAATTGAAATTTAATAATGGATGTTAATGTAAATTTTAATTGAATGATTGTAATTTCGATGAAAATGAATTTAATTGACGGTTTCGTTGGATAAATTGCGTTTTGGGGGTAAAGAGAGGAAAGAGGAATAGTTGTTCCATTATCCGGGCATAAATGGATTCATAGTCGCATTAGTTGTTGCTAAAACAAAGGTCGACGAATGATTTTAATTGGTTGCTGTCCGTCCGTTCGTGCACCGGGAACCGGGAATATATCCATCCGTTCCCGCGGGAACGATTCCAATCTATTGAGAGATCAAACCGTCTATCTCATATTATTACCATGTTAATCGAACAATTGCACATTTTTCACATTTTTTAGTCTATTTTATTATAGAATCCAAACTTTAATATTTAATCTATCATGAAATACCAGTCTAAATATAGTTTAATATTAATCAAAGTTCTACTATTAAATAAATATGTTTCACTACGGGTTAAGTGACAAATTAATTCAACATATAGTTTAATTTTAGCAAATTCAATTAATAATAGTATTTTCTTTGGTTTCAAGTTTTATCTCGATATCTTTAGTGTTTTTTGCGGTACAGCGCACACAGACACACACACAGGCACACAGCCAGACAGACAGACATTTTTCAAAAATGGTCTTATTCGACTCAGAGGACCTCAAAACGGATATTTCCGCTAAAATTTTTGATTCGAAAATTTTGACGAAAACAATACTTTCTCTTTGTATTACATACGGGGGAAAGTAAAAATGGAGCTAGAGTTGATTCCTGAGGAGTTCCCCTTCCTAACTTTATTTTATGTGACCTATATTTATGGTTAATTATTGTATCTTTTTTGTCTTCTAATACGATTGACTGTAGTCTATCTGCTAGAAATGATTTTATTACATTATATATATTACCAACTGATCCGTATGCTGAAAGCTTTTTTAGAAGTAGTATGTAATCTATTAGATTAAAAGCTTTGGTTAAATCGAAGTAGATGCTTAATATTATTTCTTTTCTATCGAGTGCATTGCAAATGGCTGTTAAAGAATTAAAAATTGTATCAATTGTCAACTTTCCCTGCATTAAACCTGACTGACTGAAATAAAGAATATTAAATTTAGAGAAATATGATATTAGGCGGTCTAGCAACGTTTTTTCCAATATTTTGAGAAAAAATTATAGCACAGACACAGGCCTGTATTTTCAATATTACGTCTGTCTTTCTTTTTCTAAATTGGTATAACAATTGCTTCCTCTAGAACAGTTGGAAAGATACCTTTCTCATAAGACTGGTCTATAAGATGCGTTAATAGACCTACTATATTAATGAGATATCTTTGATTAGAAAGCCCGGAATTTCATCACATCCGGCTGCTTTATTTCACGGCAGGTCCGTTATGATATGCAATAATGGTTACATTACATGAAGATAAAGTTTACGACAAGCGAGTCAAAGGCGAATGTTGTTATTTGTTGTAAATCTCCTGTAGTGCAAGTACAACTTGTGCCACAGTTGTACCTGTATAAAGAAAATGTTTCTTTTAAGTATAGATATCCGATGTTTATGCTGTATCTTCAAAGATTCAAGCATTTACAGCAATTTACTTTTGGATTTTTTCTATAAATTATACTTACATACCAGAAAGCAAATTGCTCGATTTTTCAAAGCGCTGGATTTAGTTAGACGAAAGAGTCGTTGGATCAATCTTCAGTACATCTTTAACTTTACTTTTAAACAGCATTTTATACGCTTGGCGCGTGAAGTAAAATAAAGAAAATGTTTCTCTTAAGTACAGATACCCGACGTTTAACTGTAAATTTTGTGGCATTCGTTGTTTTTAAAAAGCGTTCAATTTGAAGTTTCTAACGAGTGTTTCCACTTCCAGATTGAGCATGAAGTAAAATTTCAAGATTAGAAAAGCCTAAAAATTTGGTTTGGTCGCGGAGCGACTATATTCATGCTCAATCTAGGAGTGGAAACACTCGTTAAACGCTTCAAATTGAACGCTTTTTAAAAACAACGAATGCCACAAAATTTACAGTTAAACGTCGGGTATCTGTACTTAAAAAAAACATTTCCTATATTTTACTTCATGCGCCAAGCGTATAAAATGCTAATTAAAAGTGAAGTCAAAAATGTACTGAAGTTTGATCCAACGACACTTTCGTCTAACTAAATCCTGCGCTTTGAAAAATGAAGCAATTTGCTTTCGGATATGTAAGTACAATTTAAAGAAAAAATCCAAAAGTAAATTGCTGTAGGTGCTTGAATCTTTAAAGATTTGGTTACGCGATATAAAAATTTGACATATTTATATCCATTTTTCGGGTTGAATTTGAAATTAACTGTTTCAAATTCAACCCGAAAAATGGATATAAATATGTCAAATTTTTATCATACGTGCAGTTTATTGACCAGGTTATCAATTATCTATAATTTTCACAATCCTGTTAAAACCAAAGCTAATAAAAAATCGCAACCTTACATTGTTATTAACAAAGAAATCTTTTAAATCTATCATTTTATTCTTTTGTTATTATATTTTATAATAATAATTTGATTGTATCAATTTAATTAATCCATTTTTTGTGTTTACCATAATACCAAGGCTGCAATACTGAAATTTTGTCAACGTTTCGCAAGAACGAGTGAAGAAATGGAATCGAAGTTTCTACATTCCTGGATTTATCGCAATTAATCGATTTTTTGAGCAACTTGCTTAATTAATCAATTACGTGCTTTAAAAGTGCGTGAAATAATCGAAGCGTTTCCAGATATTTTATTGCAAGAAGTAATTAAGTGAAATGTTATAGGAGTTCTGACAGTTGATTATGATGCATGCATTGTATACAAAATATTGTTGCAAGACAAAGGTTTCCTGGCAATTCCACTCTTGAATTTGAGACAACAAGTTTGGATTTGAATAAGCTTTTGTAATGTTTATTAAAGTGGAATTAAATTTAAGCGGTGTGTTTTGAACCTCAGTTTAAATCAGGGTTTAATACGCGTGGCGCATGAAGTAAAATTTCGAGTTTAGAAAAGCCTGAATTTGGATTTGGACGCTACGCGTCCAAATCCAAATTCTTCAGGCTTTTCTAAACTCGAAATTTTACTTCATGCTTAGTCTAGGAGTGGATAACACTCGTTAAAAGCTTTAAATTGAACTCTTTTAAAACAGATTTTCCACATTTTTAAAAGTACAAGTCATTACGTGCTAATAATTTCATACCTACATAAAGCAATTTTCTTTTTGACCATACATATTCCCATGATTAGTGTTTGTAAAAGTGCTAGGAAGTCGTTGTTTTTATAGAAGCGTTTAATTTTAAGCTTCCGACAAGTGTTTCCACTCCCAGACGAAGCATGAAGTAAAATTTCGAGTTTAGAAAAGCCTGAGCGTTTGGATTTGGACGCGTAGCGTCCAAATCCAAACTCAGGCTTTTCTAAACTCGAAATTTTACTTCATGCGCCACGCGTATAAAACACTGAAAAATTGTAACATAAAAATATAGTGTTAGATCAGTATTAAAAATATACTGCTAAAGCAGGATTTAGAATATACTGCTAAACAAGTATATTTTCAACTTTGGATTAAATGAGTGTTTTATACGCGTGGCGCATGAAGTAAAATTTCGAGTTTAGAAAAGCCTGAAAATTTGGTTTGGTCGCGTAGCGCGCAGCGCTACGCGACCAAACCAAATTTTAAGGCTTTTCTAAACTCGAAATTTTACTTCACGCTTAATCTGGAAGTGGAAACACGCGTTGGAAGCTTTAGATTAAACTCTTTTAAAAAATATTTTTCAGATTTTTTAAGGTACAAGTCATTGCGTGCTAGTAATTACATCTTTTCATAAAGCAATTTTTTGTTGACATATTCCTATGATTAGTGTTTGCAAATTTTACTTCATGCTTAATCTGGGAGTGGAAACACTCGTTGGAAACTTCAAATTGAACGCTTGTATAAAAACAACGACTTCCTGACAATTTTCCAAACACTAATTATCGCAATATGTATGGTAACAAAAAAATTGTTAATATTGTAATCATTAAATTTATGTATACTCCAAGAAAAAATTGCTTCAAGTATATATGAAATTACTAGCACGTAATAGCTTGTACCTTTAAAAATGAGGCATTTTAATATTGGAGTAATACCTATTTGACTTACTTATACAAAGATTCAATATTTAAGTTGCAAAAAATTAATATTTTCTTTCTTTTGCATGTTTTTTCAAGCATTGTTAATAAATTTGGTAGCAATTATATGGTCTCGTGCAATTGAATATGCTCCGGTGTTTAATGCTGCGAGTGGGGTGGTTGGGGGGCGGCGGCGGCGGTGGTTTTATGGGGGTGGCGATAGATGGTATCGCGTTACTAGCGTGAAACGAGCGCGGGCGCGAGCGTTTCTCTCTTCCCCCGGCCCCCAACCAACCCCCCGAAAAGCCACCCCCTTCTGTTCGCATCCACCACTTTGACCAATCAGCGCGGATGCGGATTATGAAGACATCACTTGCGTTGCTTAGCGACCGCAGAACCCCCGACATAAACCACCACCACCACCACCGAAATCATCCCCCACGAATACAACACACACACACACACACACAAGATTGTTGATGTTATGGGTTTTCGAGTGTATAAGGGGATTGAGAGAACACGCACTTGATATAATACACTTAAAGTTAACATAATTGTTAGACAAAGTGTATTTCTCTATACAAAGCACAAATAAAAGAATATCGCACTAAATTATTGAGCATACTGTGGAATTAACAGTGAAGCAGAATGAAGATTAATTAAACTGTTACAAACCTTACAAAGGTTTGTAACAGAAAACAGTTAACTACAATTACATTTTTAATTTGATTTCATATTAATATTAATAATATATTATGTAAAACTTGGAGTTTAGAAAAGCCTAAAAGGTAAGAATTTACTATACACCCCGTGGGTATTATAAATAAAAATGATATTATTCGAAAGTACTCGACGAGTACTATCTAGATATGCAACAAATTTCGACCGGAAATGTAAAATAAATTAAAAAAAATAGTTTGAAATTTTGACAATATTGAGTCCTAGCAGTATGTAAAATAATCATCTTGTGCAAAGAGATTTATGCAATTTATTCTATTGCAAACCTTTCTCCTAACCTAACCTAACCTAGAAGTATGTGGAATATTCAACGTGAGCAAACATTTTATTCGGAGAAATATAGCCGTTGACACAAACTAGAATTCAGCCCAAATGAATTTCCAAGAGTGTATTAATTTATGTTAGTTATTCTATAAATCTATATGAGTCCAAGTGTAATTTTCTAATGAATTATAATCATCATCCGGTTAAATCTAACTTTAAGTTGAAGTTAGATTGATGTCTTTAACAAACATTTCTTTCGACTTCCCCAATGTCTCCAGTAATGATTGCAATGGTTAGCCGCCATCAGTGAGGTTTTATAGAAGTTTCTAGTCAAAAGTTGAAAGTTGAAAAAAGTTAACATTTATCATTTCCATAGTGAATTTATTGATTTTAATTGCTGATATATGTCAATACAGTGTGAATCTATATTATAATGCATGTTATTCTACGCAGTGTAAAGTCGAGCCGCCCAAAAATTTAATTTGGTCGCGGAACACTCTATAGAAGCAAATGTTTCGGTATAAGTTACGTAAAGATGAATTTAAAATTAAATGAAACAAGTAATCCTTTTTCTCCACTGGTTTATTTTAAACACTAGATGTACATTTCGTTCACCAAGTGAACATTTTCAATAGTTGTACTAAACTCTATAAAAGCCTTAAATTAAACGCTTTTATGAAATCAACTATTCACTGAAAACGTACTGAGCACACTTTGAGTTATGTATGTTTAAGATTCAAAATCCCTATAAAGTTAGTAATGGGATTTGTAATAAATTCAATGTATGAAAAAATAACCTTGAAATAAATACAACAAAACCGTTCCCGGCGCATTCACCATTAACTGTCGCTTGCTCAATGTATTCGAATCGATTGTACGTCGTGGAGGAAATAACTAACATGAGGAAAATATCGCAGTCGGTACTTTTTTTCCTCTGTCTTTCTCTCTGTCTCTCTCTCTCTCCCGTTATTAATTTTCTATTTGCGATTCGGAAAGTTTACGTTCTACGCCAAAAACTGAGAGCCGGTCGTGGAATTTATGCGGGGAAAAAGCTTGCGCCGGTCGCGGATAGAGTTATGAGGCCGACGACGCCGACGCCGATGCCGCAAACGCTGAACTTGATGTATCATAAATTGAGTTACTGGAAAATATTCTTACAAATTCTTTATGAAAAAAAAAAGCTGAAATATTCCATACCGTTATCAAGAAGCCTCGCGACATTTTTGTGCATTCACTTATTCACCGCAATTTCTTTGATATAAAGCAAGTGTTGTTAGATGTAAATACCGTGCGATCGTGTACAAAATAGTTTAGAGTAGGCTTTCAATTTGAATTTGAATTGGCATTACTGACTGTTAACACGTAGTTTACCGTAACCTTGAATTTATTCTATCATTCAATTAGCATTCTAGGCAACCGCACAAAAAATTTGCTGCCTACTCTAAATCATAATTTAAATGATCGCAGGGTATTTTATTTAAGTATTATTACACTGAAAATGTAGTAGTGTACTATTTTGGTGTATTTCACGTTTACGGGCACGGGCACCCTGTATAGCATTCCATTTAATAATAATAATAATAATAATAATTCTTTATTAACGGACAAGCCATTTACAATGTATAGCCAATAACATATAACTAAAATGTAAGACACAAAACATGAATCACAAATATGCACAAAGACACATATGTTAATCTGCGTAAACCACAATAGACTTATAACATTTAGTGCACACCATCCGCGAGACTCCTCCTAATTAAACCTAAGGAAGTTTGTGATGACTTCCGGTATAACTGAAAGTCGAATAATATTTTAATTAAAAAGTAAAAACTTGATTAATTAATGCTGAAAATCTTATTACAATAGATTTCTGCATACTTTTGATGTATATTATTATTATTATTACACATTGGTAATATGTGTGCCTGTGATTTTAAACTTTAAAATAAATTATTCTTCAAATATTGGTTGTTTTTTTTTTTCTAAAGTTTTAAACAAGTGTTTCCTACTTCCAGACTAAGTATGCAGTTAAATTTCGAGTTTAGAAAAGCCTGTCAATTTTGATTTGCCGTCACAACTCGCATCGCTCGCGCGCCGGTAAATCCTAATTTTCAGGCTTTTCTAAACTCGAAACACGCTTAGCGTCTTTGAAATAACAAAAAACGCTTTGAATCTTATGTTTCTCTTGACAGGGTGCAATAAAATTAAAGAAAAAAAATAGGTGGTGCGTTAATTTCTTGGTGTAGTGTAGTTAAATGACATTATATTCTGGCATTTCTCACATTGTCTAGAGAAAATGCGTTGTGCCTTAAGGCTATCAGAAGTTTAAAGATTTTGCATTAAAACAAAAAAAAGTACTGGAAAACATCATTTTGTTTTATAAACAAAGTGACAGGTTATTTATAAAGACTATATTTTGAAAGTCTTTTGAAATTTCTAGTTTTGAAAAGCCTAAAAATTTGGATTTGCCAGGACGCGACTCGCTTCGCTCGCCTTCAATTTGAAACTTCTACTATTTCCACTCCCAGACGAAGCATGAAGTAAAATTTCGAGTTTAGAAAAGCCTGAAAATTTGGTTTGGCCGCTCCGCGCTTCGCGCTACGCGACCAAACCAAATTTTCAGGCTTTTCTAAACTCGAAATTTTACTTCATGCGCCACGCGTGTAAAACACTGATTTAAAGTGAAGTTAAAAATACACTCCTTATAAATAATTTGTCATTTTATTTATAAAATAAAGTGATATTTTCCAGCACATTTTATGTTCTGTTTTGTTTGAACGATTTATTATATAATTTCGGAAAAAAGCGGGAGAATCACTCGTATTTTTCATAATTCAGTCCAAACTTTTAGCTCCTTAATATTGTTATTGTTTTTTACATAAAAACAAAGAAATTAACGTTTTCTTTCAATTTGTTCATTTGTTTTTATTTCTTTAATTCTTTAAGAGTGTCAAAATAAGTGTCAATGTTCTTATATTTTTAATAATTTCAATCAACCTTGAGCTTCTGTTATTACAACTTTATCAGATTGACATTTTTATGACAAATAACATGTTAGCCCTTGTCTAAACTCATGCGGACTCGATTTTATCTGGACAAAACCCGAAATTGTGTTTAAATTCGGACTATGTCTGTGAGCAGTAGACATTTCACGATTTGTCCAATTTCGTCTTTTGTCAAGCACATTTTTTCATCGATCCCTTTCTTCGATATCGATCTCTTGGTGCTAATAGCAAGAAAGTGATAATTTTAAATTGTTCGAATAGTTATTTTTATCACTAATTGTTTGATTTGAGTTATGTGGAGTATTTAATCACAATGAAAAAACTGTTTTTATTCCTTACTTCACTTTTATAAAAGTGAGTGAGTATTTATAAAAGTGAAGTAAGGAATAAAAACAGTTTTTTCATTGTGAGTTATTTTTATTACAAGTGGTTTTAGAACTGGGCATATTCAGGTAATTAATGTACGAATAATTTAATTATACAACCTAATCTTATGATTATTCGTCAATTTACAAAAATATATTTAATTTGTGAATGTATAGTACTCATCACATAATATGCTTAATTAAATATTATTTGACTTGAAATTGTATTTGAATGAATTGAGAGAGTTTAACATTGGAATAGAATTTATTAGATTGTCCACACTCTATTAACTCGTTAGATCTAATGGCGACAACATAATGACTATCAAAGGCAGAAGCCATCATTCGAACAATGCACAAAATGGCCTTTTACATCAGCTAGAATTGTGCCCGCGGAATGTGCGGTAGCTGCCTCAATGCAAGAAATACTACGCGCTCGGGAATACTTAAAGTAAGCGTAATTTACCTTTTTAGAGATATTCCATTTTCTATTGTGCTATTTGCGATAAATATCTGCGATTTGTATATTTCTTTTCTTGATAAGTACATATTAACATAAACTCTTTCTTTGATCAAACTTAGGATGTATTTACTGCGAACAGTTGCAGTCCTGCTTTAACACTAGGGTGTTTTAAACATCAAATTTTGAGATTGGGTAAAGGTAAACACTTCTATTGCTCCATGTTTTTATTTTTAGTTGTCTGACACGTGTTTCGATCCGTTACGATCATTTTCAAAGTTAATAAACTAATCGAATAAATTTTGAGATGTTGGTAAATGAAAAAAAGAGAACGCTACAACCTGCAACTTTACAGCACATACAGGGATTTTTTCTTTTAAGTATACTTTTTCGTATTCCATATAAACATTTGTAAAATTAATTAACTAAGCAAAACTAAGTCAAAGTATATTTTAAACTTCACTTTAAATCAGTGTCTTATACGCGTGGCGCATGAAGTAAAATTTCGAGTTTAGAAAAGCCTAATTTGGCTCGGTCGCTCCGCTTCGCTACGCGCCCGAGCCAAATTTTCAGGCTTTTCTAAACTCGAAATTTTACTTCATGCTTAGTCTGGGAGTGGAAACACTCGTTGGAGGCTTTAAATTGAAAGCATTTCTAAAATCGATGAATGCCTGAAATTTTACAGGCAAAAAGAAGTTGAGATACTGATTTTAAAATATATAGACAATATATTTTTTCAAACATTAAAAGTGCGGAGATTCTTTACGCAATTTACAATAATTTAGTCTTACAAAAACTAAATCAACTTCCTGAGCTAATAGTTTCTCATAGATTGCATAAAGAATCTCGGAATTTTTAATGTTTGAAGTATTGGCAATTGCAAATATACTTTTTGCTCTTTATAAAAAAAAAGTCTAAAAACCTCTTAAAAATAACAATTTGTAAATAGAGAGAAACATATAAGTTAATTAAGTAAAATACGATTGCGGTTTCCGGAAGGTGTAAGAGTAGGCGTTCACATAATCCATCTGGCAATTAGTAACCTAATTTTAGCGATTATCCGGCGGACAGGGGCGGCGCGCGTGGGGGAGAGGGTTCGAGTGAGTGATAGAGGCGGCTGCCGCTAATTTACCTCCAACACACTAGCACACATACAGAAGCGCTTAATAGAGCGATCCTCTATCTTCTATCGTCACAGCGGAACACTCCGACACTCCCACAAAGATCCCACTATTTGATTGCATTAATTAAACGCTTTGCTCGTCCGAAAAATCCGAACGGGCGCTAATTTAATAAACGCGCTATTTAATTAACTGAAAATACGGGTTTAGAAATAGATGCAGCTAATTTGTGGAGAGGTATGCGCGTGTGGGTATTTTTTTGTATTCAAGCAACTTCAAAGAGATATTATGAGCAAGGTGTTTCATAAATGAATAGAGCTTTTGTACAAGAATCCTTATAGTCGGTACAAAATAAACACAACAGAAGGTAATTATTAAAAGATATAGACATTTGTACCTATTTTATTTACATTCTATTATTATTTTCTTGTCCTCTAATTTAAAGATATAGACATTTGTACCTATTTTATTTACATTCTATTATTATTTTCTTGTCCTCTAATTGAGGACTGTAATAGGTGTTGGGCAATAAAGTTATTATTATAGTTATTATTATTATTATTATAAAATTACTAAGATACAACTTTTAAGAAATGTGTGTGCGATTAGGGATAATTATATCGTATGTTCAATACAAAAATAACCTCTAGAGTGCCATGAAAAATATTGTAGGTTGGCAACTGTGAAATTATATATTATTATGACTGACGTTTTATACGTAAATTCCTAAAGCGTGTAGCCAACTTAAATTTAAAAAAATGTTAAATCATGGCTATCTAAAGGTTTTATTTTAATTAAACATACGTAATTTTTTGTAGAAAGCAATATATTAATTTGGCAAATCCAAATTTTCAGGCTTTTCTAAACTCGAAATTTTACTTCATGCGCCACGCGTACAAAACACTGATTCAATGTGAAATTCAAAATATACTGCTGAAGTAGCATATTAAAGCAGTACATCTTTTACTTCACTCGAAAATAGTGTTTGGTGTAAATGGCGCATGAAGTAAAATTTCGAGTTTAGAATAGCCTGAATTCTGGAATGTCTATGAAATTCATAGACATGCATGAAGGGGTTTTCAACTTATTATTTTTTAAACATTTAATATCGACGAAATTCAGGTTGAATTTAAAATAATTCATATTTCAAACGGAAATAACTAAAAAAATAAAATAATGTATCAAATAAATCTGTGTTTTAATTGAATTAAAAATAAATTGCGATGGATTATTTAACATTTTCTAAAAAAACATCTGTAACCGAGTTAATTTTTCGGTAATATTTCAATTTTAAATTATTAACACTGATAACTTTTTTGTATTCACTTTTTATTTTAAACTGTGACTAGTTTCAGATCAACAGTTTGATAATGGCTCGCTCTTGATCCGAAACTAGTCACAGTTTAAAATAAAACGTGAATACAAAAAAGTAATCAGTGTTAATAATTTATATATTTACAATGTTTCACAAAGTAACCGCCTGCACCACAAGATATTTCAACTTTGGCTCTGAAAACAGAATAATCGCGAGTGGCTTTCTTTTTTTTAAGATACGTTCAATTTTAAATTAATTCTTTAACACAAATGTATTTTAATTCATTAACGCGTCATTTTTTGGCAGAAAATTAGAGACAAATTTCACGAGATGTTAAAATAAACCTAAAGGTAACTAAATAATATAATAAGAATCCAATATTCGAGAAATTATCACTAATACGATAAAGCTGATTCAAAAATCATAATTTGCATAACTTTAGAGAACTATACCAATACTAAAAATCAAGATAAATGCAAACTAGAGAAGAAAACTATTAAGAATAATAAAGATTAAATCCTAGATAGCTGAGGCACTTAATTTATGAAAATCCATGATCACTTAAATAAAACACTTAATGATTTTCAACTAATTGTGTATTTCACGACAATTATAAGTTCTTCACCTGAAGAAGCAACAACGTTGCGAAACAATTGTCGTGAAATACACAATTAGTTGAAAATCATTAAGTGTTTTATTTAAGTTAAGGATTAAAGTTATCACAATAAATATTTTGAAAATTGAATAGACGCGTTTCGGACTTCAAAGACCTCGTCAGTGTGGTCCCGAACCAGTGCTGAGTAATACTGAATATTTCCGACTATATCCATCCTAGTTGTGAACACAATTAGCAACAATCGACTGCTTTGGATCAATGAACGTGGTTTTTTGTAAAATATTGTAAAATTGATTAAAATAGGTATGTCAAAACTTGGCATTTGAGTGGTTTACACATATACTTAATGTTAATATATAAAATTATGAAAATGTTATTCGTGAAAATGCAAACAATGTCTTAATTAATAAATAATAACATTTTCGTAATTTTATATATTATGTTTAAAGTGTGCAAACTATAAGAAGAGTAAGCTTATTTTCTAGAATTCAAATAGTTTTGAATTTAAATGATTCTTGTTTAAACTTAATTTCTAGTACTTCGCTTGTTTTTGAGTTTTTGACTTGCTGACTGAATTATCAATCAATTTATGTTAAATTTAAGAATTACTATTAATGTTAAATTGTTTGGGTGAGTTGCGTGAAGATCAAATTTAATTGATAAATTTGATAATTCAAATAAAAGTGTCACGAAAGGTTAATAGTGCTATATTTGTCAACTACTTCTAAAGTTGTCGTAGTTTTCTGTAAATATTTCTATATTTCTTTATAGCTTTAAAAATTCCTAAGAAACTTTACAACAAAGCCGAATGTAATGTTTGATATGTGAAAAAAACCTGTACACAAGTAACACCTACCGTGGTCGTCGATCCTCTTCCTCTTTATGCTATTTCCGTTGGGATCGTGTTGTAATCCTAAAATCCCGTTAATACTGTAAGCTCCCGGTCTGGGCTCTGAAAGCTGCGTGGCGGGAGCGTGTGCTATCACTGAAACGGGACCGCCGCCCCCTGATCCTGTCCCCGTGCCGCCGCCACTGGTCGCAATTTGGTGTGCGTGTTTCGCCTTTTCAGCCGCTTTATTCCTCACGATCCTGAAAAGATTAATATTAAAATAGCATTAAAATTTTGTACAGTGTTGCCAGGTTTGGTGAAATTTCACCATATCTGGTGAATTTCAGATTGTTTGCTTTTATTTTCAATAAATAATACGAATTTAAACCTCTACGCAGAAGCATCAGCATTTAACTTTTTTATTTCATTGTTATACACGTAATAAAACATATTAATTATCAGTTTTTTTTAATATCTTATTGGTACAGGGTGAGAAGTGGCAAACGGTCGTTTGTATAGTCAGGGTAGTAGTCAGGCGGTAAAGGGCTGTAAGTATCGGGTGAAGATGAGTGTCATCCCCTGACCCTGCAGTTTCTCAGGCTACCTTGTTTCGTGGCCATCATGCCAGAAGGCAGAGCTACTGCCCATACAGCCCAAGCTTTGATGGCTGTTCTTAGACGGCTGTTTCTTAATCACGTTATCTCCAGATTCGGTGATATGCATTGCAACTTAATTTTGGACATTTTAGACATTTTTAAATATAAAAATTATCAAACTGCTACACTCTTCACAAACGAGGTGGCTATCATTAAGTGCAGCGGTTAATAGAGTTTTAGAACAGTATGCTCTAGTACGTACTTTATTTTAGAGCTAAAGTGTTTGATAATAAAACACACAAGTTGGGCCAAGTTCCCTAATTTTATACAAAATTTAAACGAATTAGATAGAGAATTTAGACTATTAATAAAATTTACAGATAATTTCGAAACACAATAATATTATTTATTGTGATATTTTTCAGTTATAGTTTCCATTATTTGTTAACGTTTTTATTGCTTTATTTTATAAAATTTTGAAAAATCATTGCATTATTTTGTTATTGTTTTTAATTTTATTACTATTATTTTACTCTGCATCGATAAAAAAACTCGATAGGTCATTGCTAGAAAAGTGTTGTCTGGTGAAAAACAGTGCAAATCTGGCAACTTTTTAACTTCAAATTTGGTGAATTTAATTTTTTCAACCTGGCAACACAGATTGTGTATTCGATTCGAACACAAACATTAAATAAAAAAATATATAACTTATGCACTAGTCTCATCTCAAGATACTTTGACGAATAAAAGCACTAATAACCTTTCTTCACATGCTTATTTAAATGACTAAATGTACATACATGTCGGACCCCAAGTGACCATTATCAATGGATTAATAATGTATCAATCCATTGATCATGGTCACTTTGTGTCCGAATTTGGTAATTCAAATAAACGTGTGAAAAGGGGTTATTGCTGCTTTTATTCGTCAAATTAATTCGATCTTGACGTAATTCAACAATCAACTCAAGATATCGTATGTTCAATAAAAAAAACCTTTAGAGGGCCATGATTTTATCTCTTTTTAAATTTAAGTTGGCTACACGCTTCAGGAATTGACATATAAAACGTCAGACAAAATAATTATAATGTATAATTTTAGAGTTGCCAACTTACAATATTTTCCATGGCACTCTAGAGGTTTTATTTTATTGAACATATGATACATTGCTTTAATTTTATATAATAGAACGTATAAACTTATTCAATAGATATATTTTTTTTTTTTGTACAATTAATACACACAGTCTAGACATTTACGTAATAATTTTATTTGCTGTTTATTCTATATTGTTGTTGAGATTGAATGTCTAAATGTAAATTTTCAAATATGAGCAAATAAACTCGGAACTATAATTATGCGACGGCACCTCGGAAAGTTTTCTCAAGTCGGTGGCGAAAACTAAAGCGTTTGCCTTTCTTCCATTCTTTTTGCGCGAGTCCGGATGTAAACAAGAAAACAATGCGGAAAACTATTGTGAGCCGGGCTGGGAAAAAGGTGGCGGTAGTTTAAGTTCACACTTAAGGGCCGTGAATTGAATCATTTTCTTATTGTCTCCCCCTCCTTATACACCACCTATTGTTATTATTATTACAATAGTTTTCACCGCTTTTGTTTGAAATACATTAATTTTATAAGCTTTAAACATAAATATCAACACATGCAGTAGTTAGGCGTTGTAAATTTAATACCTTCTTTTATTTACTGGTAATTCGGTAAATTTGTGAATCACGATTTGCAGATAATTTACCGATAAATCACAATATCGTTGTATTAAGGGGTATACATTATTTAAAAACTTATGCTTAATCTAGGAGTAGAAACACTTGTTAATATTATTGTTTATTAGTTAGTTGGTTTGAAGAGATTTTGACCTAAATTTTACATTTACTTTGATAGAGCGTTGTAACATATCAAATAAGATTTTAAATATTTCATTGTATAAAACAATATCAAGAGGTGTATTTGCACGGGAAGTAGTTGTTTCAATTAGTATTTGTTGTCTTAAGTTGTCTTATTAATAAAGACGTATTGTTATAATTTTACACGAATATTCTCGTAATTTTATATGTGTCACTTGTTATTAGTTGGTAATTAACGAACTTTTTCTAATTTGCCGAATCGCGGGTAAAAATAATCGCAAATTACCATTATATTTAGTTGAGCAAATAAACTGAATATTGTAATTATTTAGTCAAATATACAGGGATTTTTTTTGTTAAATATGCATAAGAGTACGCCTTTTAAAAAAATGTAATCTGAAGTTTTAAACGAGTGTTATCCACTCCCAGGTTAAGCATGAAGTAAAATTTCGAGTTTAGAAAAGCCTG
This sequence comes from Philonthus cognatus, assembly GCA_932526585.2. Taxonomy (NCBI): domain Eukaryota; kingdom Metazoa; phylum Arthropoda; class Insecta; order Coleoptera; family Staphylinidae; genus Philonthus; species Philonthus cognatus. The sequence continues at coordinate 12,754,768 of OW052243.1, forward strand.
AAAATTTGGTTTGTTCGCGTAGCGCGAAGCGCGGAGCGGCCAAACCAAATTTTCAGGCTTTTCTAAACTCGAAATTTTACTTCATGCGCCACGCGTATTAAACACTAAAAACACTGAAACATTGTCAACATATGAACTTCACTTGAAATCAGTGACTTACACGCGTGGCGCATGAAGTAAAATTTCGAGTTTAGAAAAGCCTGAAAATTTGGTTTGGCCGCTCCGCGCTTCGCGCTACGCGACCAAACCAAATTTTCAGGCTTTTCTAAACTCGAAATTTTACTTCATGCTTAACCTGGGAGTGGAAAGCACTCGTTTAACGCTTTAAATTGTACTCTTGTACAAAGAGTCCAAACCAAATTTTCAGGCTTTTCTAAACTAGAAATTTTACTTCATGCGCCACGCGTATTAAACACTGAAATATTGTGAACATATGAAATTCACTTGAAATCAGCGTTTTATACGCGTGGCGCATGAAGTAAAATTTCGAGTTTAGAAAAGCCTGAAAATTTGGTTTGGCCGCTTCGCGCTTCGCGCTACGCGACCAAACCAAATTTTCAGGCTTTTCTAAACTCGAAATTTTACTTCATGCTTAACCTGGGAGTGGAAAACACTCGTTTAAAGCTTTAAATTGTACTCTTGTACAAAGAGTCAAAACCAAATTTTCAGGCTTTTCTAATCTTGAAATTTTACTTTATGCTTAATTAGGGAGTGGAAACATTCGTTCGAACTTTTAAACTGATCTCTATTCAAAAACGAGAGATACCTGAAAATTTACAGACTACAGATCGCGATGTGTATTAAACATATTCTTGTTGGAGTTACATGGAGGGTTAATCATAAATTGGTATAATTTATATTATTTCTTCTTCATTTTTTATTAAAATTATATGTCTAAAATTCAAGCACATGTTTCTCTTTTATAAAGATTATAAATACTAGTAATTTGTATCTTCAACAAGTTTCTTATCTTTCACGTGGTGAAACATATTTAACTATGATTTAAAAAAGAAAACACTTGGTTACATTTCACCAATATATATTGAAATTTAACGAAGTGTTTTCTTGTTTAAATCATAGTAATTTGTATGTATACTTAAATTAACAACTCCCTGTATGTATAAACCACCTACTAAATAATTTGCTGTTAAATTAATCCCGAAATAAATCCTTAACACGATTATTCGAATAAAGAGTTGGGCAAAAAAAAACATAAAGTAAAAGGGGGCCCTGCATTAATGACGAGGCATCATCATCATCCTCTTCCAAGGCAACCGAAAAGCTACTTTATAAACACGTCTCCCACCGCTGAAACTAATAAGTCTCATTGCAAATTGGATTAAGCCATCCAGAGCTTTGTGCTTTGCTAATACGCAGCAGAAAGCCCTGTCGCTCACACCGAAAGCTCAATGCCGGAGCTTTCGGGCCGTTTTCAGCCTACGTTTGAGCGACTGCACACTACGGGCACTTAACTGCGGCTTCCTCTCTGTGCTGTAATTGTTCCGCAAATTATATTTGTGGATAGAACTATGTATGTGTATGTGTATATGCGCTCTTTCACTCTCGCGAATGTAAATATGCTGGCGTTTTTGAGGGTGTGTATATTCGAGTACAGTCGCTTGAATTTTAGATTAAAGCCAAAGTGCTCTTCGTCTATATTTTAAAGAGGTTTACCTGTAATGGGGAACATTAATAATTCTTACCTCATTGCACGAAGCACAATTACTTACAAACCATAACTGTAATTAACTATAAATTACAACCACTTCCTCATAAAGAACTGTTTTTTTATTTTCCTTCCTTCCTTCTTTATCATCTTACTATAATTGAAAATTAATATAATTTATTTTAGAAATAATAATGCAATAAATTACACAATATTTTGCCTTTGGCTACCTTAGGTTTTCAAATTTCAAAAACTTAATTTCTGTGAACCACATTTAATCAACTATGCCTTTTCAACTTCAAATTGGGACTAATTAATTTCAAATTGGGAATTAACAATTTCATATTTGAAATTGTCAATTTCATATGCAATAGACAAATTCAAATTGAAAATTAATTAATTAATTGGGATTAATTAATTTAAAATTGATAATAAACAAATTCGAATTGAGACTCGTCAAACTGACATATATAAAATAATTTCAAATTGAGAATAAACTCAATCAAATTGAGATTAATCACAATCAAAATGAAAATAAACAATTTCAAATTGATTTATAATTAAATTTATTATAGGATTATTAATAATAATACAAACAAAGGAACATTTCAAAATAATTTCAATTCTAACAAAATCTACAACATATCAATTAAATTTAGAGCATTGGGAATAAACCTCTGTACATGGGCTACGTACCGTGTACAATTATTAACATTAATTAAATTCAAATTTTGCGCAATATTTCCTCGAGCTGAATAAGGCAAAACTCTGTTTGAGTTAAGTTTTCCCTATTTTCCCCAGCTAAAACAGCTGGTAAGCGGATAGACAGATCTCGCTCTACTCCTGCTTTCAGACTGGATAAGCAAGCTCTATGGCATTGAACATTGGCCTATACGGACTTAATCTAAGTAGATAATGGTAAACAAATTCATTTTCTTAAAATACCTCCTTGATAGCTACATGGCAAAGGGGCATTGTCTACCACTAAGACGATTGGAGTTTGGTAAATGTTGGAAGCCATTCTTAAACAATTCTTTACAAAATCATTAGCTTCTTGCTTTCTGAAAGCACCTCTTCTGATTTCGTAATGAATAAGGCTCATAATGCCTATACATCCTATGAGATGTATATTAGCACCACGACTACCAGCAGCAATATATCTGCATCGTGAGCCTTTTTTCGATCTCCCCTGTTTTCGTAAAATAAATAAATTGAAATTGGTTTAATCCATGTATAAAATAGGAATATTGTCTGCTTGGTAATTTAGAAGTTGCTGTACAAAATTTCGCCATTTTATTTTATTTTCTCCACTATTCATACGCTCATGCTCTCTTCGAATATCTTTTAACGTAAACATTAATCTATCCAAATGTTTCCGTATACATTTCGTTATGACTATAATTTCGTGACCTTTTTCTAATTTTCTTTTAATTTCCTTTAATGTTATTCGAGGATTTTCTTCGATTAATGTAACAATACATTCATGATGATGTTCAGTAATTTTAATTATTTTCTTTCCACCTCGTTTCTTGTCATCATTCTGGTTGTTTATCCATCGATAAGCTGTAGATGTTGCTACACCCAACGCATTGGCCAAGATTTTCCAATCTCCGTTCTTGTTACAAATAGCACTCATTTATTTTTTAGCGATTTCTGCTTCATTCTTCTTTATGTCAGGCATAGTCTGCTCTGTATGAAACAATTTTATTATCAATTTGATTATATTCAAATTGATATTGATTAATCTCAATTTGTTTGAGTTTATTCTCAATTTGATGTAAATTTACGTATGTCAGTTTGACAAATCTTATTTTTTATTTGTTAATTATCATTTTGAAAATTATTAATTCCAATTTAAATGTGTTAATTCTCAATTTCATATTGTTTATTGCATGACAGTTTTAAAATGTCCAATTTGAAATTGTTTATTTCCATATTTTGAATTGTGGAGGCTTCTACTTCGTTATACATGTTAATTTAACACAATAAAACACTTTTAACTTTGTTTGTATAACACAATTTATTTTTATGTGACTGCAGTTTCGGCAAATTCAGCTTGCCATTATCAAACATGCCATTCATGTTTGATAATGGCAAGCTGAATTTGCCGAAACTGCAGTCACATAAAAATAAATTGTGTTATACAAACAAAGTTAAAAGTGTTTTATTGTGTTTATTTCCAATTTGAAATTGATTAGTCTTAATTTGAACTTAAAAAGGTATAGTTCAAAATAAATGCAGCAGATCAAAGTTAGAAGATTGCATTTCACAAGAATTTCAACTAGACTGCTCCAAGATATTAACGAACCACCGTACAATTTCTTAAAAAAAAATACTTTTGAAGCTTGGCTTCGTGTTAATTTTATTTTATTTTTCTTGAATTTTTTTGTAACCTATCAAAATAAACACAAAGACGCTAACGTAAAATACACGAAAACAGTATACATTTCTTAAATTCTTGGAGAAATTGCAGGTGGTGCTTTAATTTCTTGGAGCAGTGTACATCAAAATGTTTTTTTTTTAACTATTGTGTTTCCATTTTCAAATAATTAACGTTGATTTTTAATAAAATCAAAGCCTGCTAGATTTTTTGCACTCTAGGCCTTTTGCACTCTAGGGTTTAGTTGTGTTTTTAACACGTTTCAAAACAAGAGTCAATTACTAATATTTCTCTAATTTCTCTTTCTAAGAGTTTGTGAGTATTTTATTAAAAGTTGGTAATTGTTTGACTTATAAAACTTTATAAAACCCGTAAAGTAACAATAAAAGTAATATCTAGTATTTTCCATGTAAAAAGTTAGAATTTGTACATCATTCTGCCACGAATTTATTTGCATAAATAATTACATTTCGTAATTTTATAGGTAAATGATTTAAAAAAGAAATCACTTGGTTAAATTTCACTAATATTTTGGTTTTTTATTCCAACTAGTTTCGACTTTGAGTCATTCTGACTCCATGAGAATGACTCAAAGTCGAAACTAGTTGGACCAAAAAAACAAAATATTAGTGAAATTTAACCAAGTGTTTTCTTCTTTAAATCATTTATATATAAAATTACGATATGTTATTATTTATGCAAATAAATTCCTGGCAGAATTATGTACAAATTCTAACTTCATTTTTAAATCATAGTTAAATATGTTTCACCACGTGAAAGATGAGAAACTTGTTCAAGATATTTATAGGTAAACTAATAATCTGCTGTTAATTAGTTGTGTACTTAATGAGTTGTGGTTTTTAAGGAGATGATATAGGTACAGATGGCTAAATAGGTTATTTAAAAAAAATGTATCCGCTCCAATAAATAACTTCTGTATGTTGAAACTCATTGAATTAATTCATGTTTGAGAACAATACATTTAAAGGAAACCCCTTCTGGAAATATGCTTCCTGTTCACTTAGAGCTGGGTACAAGGCAATAATAAAACCATCATCCCTTATTATCCCCCTTGGGTAAACAACACCCTAGATGTAGATGTAGATAAATAGCGAGCGGGGGCTGTATTTTGCAAAAACGAATCAATTTGTGTAACAGATACGTGATTTTAGGGAACCGTCCCCGGAGGGCTCGGAGATTATCATCAGGCCAGTGAGTCTTTTCATCCCCCGAATACGACATACGGCGCATCGTCGTCGGGTGCGAGGCGATCTACTAGTCCGAAAATGATTTAATTAAGCGCGTGCATATGTTAGGATTTTCGCCTTTTCGCTATTTGGAATTGTCGGGATGTGTTGATGGAAATGATTGATGGATGATTTTGGGGGTGGCTCTGAGTGCTTGATCATTTTATTTCGGTGGTGATTAATAATTTGTCCGCATTTTTCTTTTGAGTATACATATCCCAATAAATACAGCGATTTTTTTATTTGCAGGAATTCGTTGTTTCAAAGCGGTTAATTTGAAGCTTTTAACGAGTGTTTTCCACTCCCAGACTAAGCATGAAGTAAAATTTCGAGTTTAAAAAAGCCTGAAAATTTGGATTGGCCGCGTAGCGAAGCGGAGCGGCCAATCCAAAGTAGGCTTTTCTAAACTCGAAATTTTACTTCATGCGCCACGCATAAACACATTGATTTACATTGAAGTTTAAAAAACGCACATATACAACAACGATTATAGGCAACCCAATATACGTTGAAGTTATTGGGTTGCCTATAATCACTGTTTAAAAAAATTGGTTTAGCGTAGAATTTGACTCACGTTTTATTCACATTTACATATTAGATTGCTAAAGCCGTATATTTTAAACTTTACAATATTTCAGTGTTTTATACGCGTGGCGCATGAAGTAAAATTTCGAGTTTAGAAAAGCCTAATTTGGATTGTCCGCTCCGCTTCGCTACGCGGCCAATCCAAATTTTCAGGCTTTTCTAAACTCGAAATTTTACTTCATGCTTAGTCTGGGAGTGGAAAACCCTCGTTTAAAGATTCAAATTGAAATATTTAAAAAAAAAACAAAGAAATGTCGTAAAATTTACAGTGTATGCATATGTATACCTAAACGAAAAATTCGCTATACATTGAACTGGAATTATACTTCATGCTGAGGCTCTGAGTGCTTGATCATTTTATTTCGGTGGTGATTAATAATTTGTCCGAGTGATACAGGGCATTTTTTTTGAGTATACATATCCCGATAATTACAGCGTTCCTTTTTAAATTTGCAGGTATTCGTTGTTTTAAAGCGGTTAATTTGAAGCTTTTAACGAGTATTTTCCACTCCCAGACTAAGCATGAAGTAAAATTTCGAGTTTAGAAAAGCCTAAGAATTTGGATTGGACGCGTAGCGAAGCGGAACAGCCAATCCAAACTAGGCTTTTCTAAACTCGAAATTTTACTTCGTGCGCCACGCTTGAAAACACTGATTTACTGTGAGGTTCAAAAAACACACACATACAACAACGATTATAGGCAACCCAATATACGTTAGAATTATTGGGTTGCCTATAATCACTGTTTTAAATAATTGGTTCAGCGTAGAATTTGACTCACGTTTTATTCACATTTACATATTAGATTGCTAAAGCCGTATATTTTAAACTTTGCAATATTTCAGTGTTTTATACGCGTGGCGCATGAAGTAAAATTTCGAGTTTAGAAAAGCCTAATTTGGATTGGCCGCTCCGCTTCGCTACGCGGCCAATCCAAATTTTCAGGCTTTTCTAAACTCGAAATTTTACTTCATGCTTAGTCTGGGAGTGGAAAACCCTCGTTTAAAGAATAAAATTGAAATATTTTAAAAAAACAAAGAAATGTCGTAAAATTCACATTGTATGCATATGTATACCTAAAAGAAAAATTCGCATACATTGAATTGGAATTTTACTTCATGCTGAGGCTCTGAGTGCTTGATCATTTTATTTTGGGTGGTGATTAACAATTTGTCCGAGTGATACAGGGCATCTTATTTTATTATACATATCCCGATAATTATAGCGTTTTTCTTTAAATTTGCAGGAATTCGTTCTTTCAAAGCGGTAAATTTGAGGCTTTTAACGAGTGTTTTCCACTCCCAGACTAAGCATGAAGTAAAATTTCGAGTTTAGAAAAGCCTAAGAATTTGGATTGGCCGCGTAGCGAAGCGGAGCGGCCAATACAAATTAGGCTTTTCTAAACTCGAAATTTTACTTCATGCGCCACGCTTAAAAACACTGATTTACATTGAAGTTCAAAAAACACACACATACAACAACGATTATAGGCAATCCAATATACGTTAGAGTTATTGGGTTGCCTCTAATCACTGTTTTAAGCAATTGGCTCAGCGTAGAATTTGAATCACGTTTTATTCACATTTACATATTAGATTGCTAAAACAGTATATTTTAAACTTTACGATAATTCAGTGTTTAATACGCGTAGCGCATGAAGTAAAATTTCGAGTTCAGAAATGCCTAATTTGGATTGGCCGCTCCGCTTCGCTACGCGGCCAATCCAAATTTTCAGGCTTTTCTAAACTCGAAATTTTACTTCATGCTTAGTCTGGGAGTGGAAAACACTCGTTAAAAGCCTCAAATTAACCGCTTTGAAACAACGAATTCCTGCAAATTAAAAAAAAAACGCTGTAATAATCGGGATATGTATACTCAAAAGAAAAATGCCCTGTATCACTCGGACAAATTATTAATCACCACAGAAATAAAATGATCAAGCACTCAGAGCCTCAGCATGAAGTAAAATTTCGAGTTTAGAAAAGAATCAAATTGAAAAATTAAAAAAAAAAAAAAAAAAGGAGTGTAGTAAAATTTACAGTGTATGCATATGTATACCTAAAAACAAATTCCCTGTATATTGAACATAGGTAAACACAATATGTTTCTTCTTTACAGTTTAAAAAGGATAATGAGTTAGTTCACAAACTAGATATACCATAAAACGTTGGATCCTTACAGTGTGATATCTATTGGTATTAAAATTGTGTACGAAAAGCCCTGTAATAATAAATAACTGTAAATTATCTAGTTATTTAATATAACAGGACTTTTCGTGCACAATTTTAATACCAATTGATTTCACACTGTAAGGAACCAACGAATTACATCGATAACAAACATCAATATCACAGAAATTAATTACACGATCACACACAAACAGCACAAGCTGTAAAAAATAATTATCTTTATTGATACAGTTTAGTTTAATTGCATTCGCAACAAATTCCGAAATCGATTCCAAAACCTGTCAGGGAATTATAATCAAATTACACCGGGAGATAAAACCGTATTTGTTTGTCTAGCACTTGTACAACAACTGTTGCCAATGCGAGATTGGCATTAAATGTTAGCCCTCCTCTCCCGATTTTCGAGGGGAGGAAGATTTTAAAGACGTCACGCTGGGACATTCACGAATAAGCCACTTTAATGAAGTGTACCACTTCTGCTTATAATGGGACTAGAGTTTATTTTAATAGGTGTTACATTGTGCGCTTGGAAAAGGTGTTGTTGTACGGGATGGGTTTCGTTTCCTACCTAAGGTAATCTACCAGCTGTTGGTTTTGTTGCAAATTTGAGCGAGAGAGGGGTGGGTTGAGGCGGGGTGAATCGAGAGAGATGGAAATTGTTGAATGTTTGCCGTATTGAAGTGTCAACTATTGTTTGCGCTGGGTATTGTGATTGTAGATTTGTTGGTGTGTAGTAGCTACTTGGGAGTTTGGGGGGTTGTAATACGAAAATTATTAACTGAAATGGTGTTATAATAGTTTTTGTATTCGGGATAATCTTGTATTAAATTTAATAGACTTTGTGGAGTTTTAAACGAGAACTACTACATCAAATTAAATAAGATTATAAATATTTCATTGTATAATTCAATATCCGGAGGTGTATTTGCACGGGAAGTAGTTGTTTCAATGGATATTTATCGTCTTAAGTTGTCTTATTAGTTAAGACATTGTTTGCATTTTCACAAATAACATTTTCGTAATTTTATATATTATACTACATCAAAGTCTTAATGTAGTACATTGAGTAGATTGATTTAATAAAGAAAACACTTGGTTAAATTTCACTAATATTTCGGTTTTTTCTATTTCAACTAGTTTCGACTTTGAGTCATTCTCAAGGAGTACAGTTCCAGTACTCCTTGAGAATGACTCAAAGTCGAAACTAGTTGGAATAAAAAACCAAAATGTTAGTGAAATTTAACCAAGTGTTTTCTTTATTAAATCATAGTTAAATATGTTTCACCACGTGAAAGATGAGAAACTTGTTCAAGATATTGAGTAGATTTATATTGAATAAAATGTTCTGATACTAAGGATAAATATAAATTTGTGGAATACGCTGAATTCAACTTGAATAGATTTCGTCTTAGGAGAAGGCAAAATCCTGGGTGCGCCACTGATTCAAGCTGAATTTAGCTAGGCTACAATTTAATATTTAACTAGTATCAGTACAAATTAAATGCGATCTTTTTTTTTAAATGTGTCTAAACTAGTGAAATTATGCATTTTTCTTTCAAGTCCTTCTCCAATGTGAAGTAAATATACTTGAAAATTGCGAAGGAGTTGAAGAAAAAATTGACAGAAATGTTACAAATGAATAAAAATTTATTCGAATTTGATTTACTTTTCAATATTCACATTCACTAAACGTACTGGAAATACTCGAACAATTGGAAGGTGCACCAATGGGTTCTGCTCTATCACCAATAGTTGCAAATTTATTTATGGTAGATTTCGAAACCAAAGCACTAAATTCTTCCCCTCTTAGACCTAAACTTTGGCTACGATACGTGGATGATACTTTCGTTATTTGGCAACATGGTATTGAGAACCTCAACCATTTTTTATCGCATCTAAATAATATCCACAACAAAATTCAATTCACAATTGAAGTTGAAGAAAACTAAAGTTTACCCTTTCTGGACACTTATTATCCGAAATCCTACTGGAAACTTAAATTACACCGTATACCGAAAACCTACACACACAAACAGGTACTTGAATGCGAAGTCACATCACTATCCAGCTCAAATAGCGTCTGTGGCAAAATCGCTTGTAAAAAGAGCACGTACGCTATCGGACGAACACCACTTAAATAATGAAATATCCATTTTCAAAAATGCAATAATGCAAAATGGGTTTTCCAAAAAAACAATAAATTAACTAAACAGAGATAAAAGTATAAATAATTAACACTGTTGTATCCTTTCTTCACACTTTATTTTCTAATGGTTAGATATATATTTCAAGTGCTAAGCACTCATTTTCAATAACAACTAATTCTTACAACTGTTGCGCGGTTTCTTTATACCTACAGTGGATTAAAGGGAAAAACCCCAGATTAAGGGAAGACCTTTGGGTGGGTGAGATAAAAGTCCCAAAACAAGAAGAGAAAGTCCTTGTAGCAATGTCACCCTTTCCTACATCACACACAAACAGGTACTTGAATGCGAAGTCACATCACCATCCAGCTCAAATAGCGTCTGTGGCAAAATCGCTTCTAAAAAGAGCACGTACGCTATCGGAAGAACACCACTTAAATATTGAAATATCCATTGTCAAAAATTCATTAATGCAAAATGGGTTTTCCAAAAAAAAAACAATAAATAAACTAAAAAGAAACAAAAGTCCCAACACAAGAAGAGAAAGTCCTTGTAGCAATGTCACCCTTCCCTACATTAAAGGAACAACGGATAAAATCGGCAAAGTCCTCTCGAAATACAATATTAGAACTTCTTTCAATACACATATAAAAATTCCAAATTTACTTCGAACTCCAAAAGAAATTATCCCACTCAAGGCGTATATGAAATTCCATGTGGTATGTGTGAGAAGAGCTATGTAGGACAAACAAACCGAAAAATCAGTACTCGTCGAAATAAACACATTTTAGCAGTAAGAAAGTCTGATCCACAATCATCTTTATTTCAACACGTCAGCATTTCTAAACACACAATAAATTCGAAAAAACCGGACTTTTAAAAAAGACAGACTTCTTCCACGCGAGGATTATTGGAGAAGCGATAGAAATCGAAAAGAGGACGAACAGTCTAAATTAAAGAGATGCTAAAAGACTACCACCAATTCGGAAAACTTGTATAAATTCTAGTCAAAATATATTACCTCCGAACAACAACTAAGAAATTCAAAATCCAATCCCTTCGGAAAATAATATTGACATTGAAACTCACAACACAAACACAGATACATCATTAGAAAAAGAAAACAGAAGAGTAACACGAAGCCAAACAGGAAATTCATTCATCAAGTAGTATGTAGAAATCAAACAAGTGGTAGCTAGAGCAAGGGAACTTTTATTAGTTATTTCTGACGATGATGACTGCGACGTCATCGAACCATCGAATCAAAAGTTAAAGTTAAAGTTGTCGAAGTGACTATAGTACTTAATTAAGTCTCATTTATACAAATAAAGTTAAAATCGTGTTTCAGGTCTAAATATTTCGAGTTTAGAAAAGCCTGAACATTTGGTTTGGTTTAGACTATTGTGTTTTTGTGTTCCATTGATGTTTTTGCTTTTCTATAATTGAAAAATAAATGCTTATACTTCCGGACTCTAGTCATTACTAAGAAGAAGAAGAATTTAGATAGAGATAATATCATTTTTATTCACTTAAATAACGTTCAATTGATGTAACTATTAAAATAATTCCTAGATACAGTTATTAACAAGAGTCAGTATAAATAAACAAGAGCTCACTTTAATAAAACTAATCCCATCTTAATCTTAATAATTTGTGTTTGACTTGTGTAAACTACTGCCAGTATTAACACCAATAAACTATTATTATTATTATTCTCAATCTAATGCCCGGTATTATAAATCGTTTTATTCCCCAAATAAAATTTACTTTAGGAATAAATTAGTTTATTCCAAAGATTTCGATATTCAAGTTAATCAAATGTTATTTATAGATACACTTTTAGTTTTATTTCATTTTTATAATCTCTTACACACGTACTAAATGTATTTTTCATACTTAAGTGGAAGAACAGTAGTAGTAATAATTTACTGTAGAGATTTATTAGCCAAATAAAGTTATTTTTTTAACGGCTTTATTTATAATAAAAATACATTACAATATTAATATTTTAGAGTAGGCGAAGTTTAGGTAGCTGGAATAAGCTACCTAAACTTCGCCTACTCTAAAATATTAATATTGTAATGTATTTTTATTATAAATAAAGCCGTTAAAAAAAAAACTTTATTTGGCTAATAAATCTCTACAGTAAATTATTTGTTTGTTTTTCTACCAAGTAAATTTTATTCTCTAAATAATTTGACAGTTATAAGTCAAAATTCTACTACGTGTATTTATTAATTTCATTACGGTTATCATGTCTACCATATCATCCGTGTCAGATTTAAGTTCGCTCATAGTATCTGACAGTGATTAATTCGAACCATAAGACATTCAAGGAGTCCAAGACCTAAAGTTTTTCAAATCAGACATAACCAAGGATTTTTATACTTATGCATACGCTTTTTTAAAATTAGTTGCATTAAAAGTTTTAAACGAGTGTTTCCACTCCCAGACTAAGCATGAAGTAAAATTTCGAGTTTAGAAAAGCCTGAAAATTTGGTTTGGTCGCGTAGCGCGAAGCGCGGAGCGACCAAACCAAATGTCCAGGCTTTTCTAAACTCGAAATTTTACTTCATGCGCCACGCGTATTCAGCACTGAAAACACTGAAATATTGTGAACAAGTGAACTTCACTTGGAATCAGTGTCTTGTACGCGTGGCGCATGAAGTAAAATTTCGAGTTTAGAAAAGCCTGAAAATTTGGTTTGGCCGCTCCGCGCTTCGCGCTACGCGGCCAAACCAAATTTTCAGGCTTTTCTAAACTCGAAATTTTACTTCATGCTTAGCCAGGGAGTAGAAAACACTCGTTTAAGTCTTTAATAATTTCTAATAAGCTTTCTATTTCTTGTTCTGTGTAATTCTGTCCTATTCCACGGTTATTCTCCATAATTATAAGGAATTATACTAAATTTCCAATTTGATTGACAATTTAATTTGAAATATTGACAATTCAATTTAACAAATTGGTGGTTCCAGCTATGGCCACAATGAACATGTATAATTTCGGTCTGTAATCTACTAATTAAATTATTTATTTCTAGACTTTTTATTTATTTGGTAGGTTTGCTTTATAATACGCAATTTTATTTGCTCATTAGTTTACTAGGTAAATAAATTTATTCCACAAATAGTTATCTAATGATTTATTAATCGTTTATAATACCGGGCATAAGTTAAACAATCAATTTTATTAATTAATTGCTTCCATGATATTTTACGATGAGAGTATTTTACAAATTTCCCAACACTAAGAGCCAAAAATCCTCAACAAATTTCCGATGATCACCGTCAATCAATCATAATTTTACGACCAATAATCGCAATAATTACACCTCAATAAATCGAGAAATTGGTGCGTGTGAGTTCCGCCAAGAGTTCACTTCCTGTAACGATTTCCTCCCCCTTAATTAACTTAAATAATCGTGCGTTTAGACGACTACTTGTTACATTTACTAATAATTAGCATAGATATTTAACCATAATATATACAATTTCGAAATTGTTTTTGGTTTAAAGCAAACAATGTGTCTTAATTAATAAAACAACTTAAGACAATAAATATCCATTGAAAGAACTATTATAAGAAGAGTAGGCTTATTTTTTCGGATTCAAATATCTTTTAATTGGTATTATTCTTATAGATATTTAATATAATAAACTTAATAAAAGACTAACACTTTTTTCACTAAAAAGTTTTTAGTGAAGAAAGTGTTAGTCTTTTATTAAGTTTATTATATCCAACTCTTCACGTAACTCAAACCAAATATATAAGATATTTAATATTTGAAAAAAGTATAAATTATTATATTCCCCAATACCGATACCCCGAGATGGGACGGATGCTGTGCCCTAATTCCCGAGGTGAGAACAAAGGGAAAAAATCACCATACCACTACAGACTCATACAATACGTTGAATATATATTATTTAATTATTTATATGTATTAATAACTGTAGTAATAATATTAAAGAAACTATTAAAAAAAATAATAATAATTACAGCGTTTGATAAATTTGCAGAAGTTTGTTGTATTTATAATAGAGTTCAATTTGCAGCTTTAAACGAACGAGTGTTTTCCACTCCCAGGCTAAGCATGAAGTAAAATTTCGAGTTTAGAAAAGCCTAAAAATTTGGATTGGCCGCGTAGCGAAGCGGAGCGGCCAATCCAAATTAGGCTTTTCTAAACTCGAAATTTTACTTCATGCGCCACGCGTATAAAACACTGAAATATCGCAAAGTTTAAAATATACGGCTTTAGCCATTTAATATGTAAATGTGAATAAAACGCGAGTCAAATTCTACGCTGAATCAATTGTTTAAAACAGTGATTAGAGGCAACCGAATAATTCTAACGTATATTGGGTTGCCTATAATCGTTGTTGTATGTGTATGTTTTTTGAACTTCACTGTGTTACTTCATGTGCCAGGCGTATAAAATACTGAAATATTGTGAAGTTCTAAGTGTACTGCTTAGAATATGTAAATGTTTAAGTCATAGCCGACTTAGCTTAATTTTATGTTTAATATTCACGTTAATAAATTTAACAAGCGGTTTGCTTTAACTACCCTTAATTATTAATATTATCAGATGTGAAAGTTGCTGGAAAAACGACAGCTGATTTTCATATCTGATAATGCTTAATCAATTTAGGGGTTGTTTTTAATTTCACAAATTTAAGCAATTACCTGTTCTTACTATTACGTATCCATCAATTATCATCATTTACTATCTGTTGACGTTCAGGCAAAAGGGTGCCTTTTTAATCCTCGCGTACTTCGCTTAGACCCGGGGGGTGGTGGATCTGGTCACGTGACCGCACGGGGGTGTTGAGCGTGACGGCACGTGACTGTGGCCGCGTTTTACGTTAGAAACTCATTAATGTGCGTGCGCTTCGATGGGGGGTTGTTTTTCGAATTATTTTTGGCGAAAGGACGCCGGTCGCGATTTGTTACAGTTGAGGGTTAAGGTCGGGAAAACTAAGGGCGATTTAGTACGGTTGAGCGTATTCATTTATCTTCATGGGGATGTATAGAAAGAAAGTATTGTGTATGGCGCGATGCTGTTATACAATTTTTGTTTTTGTAAAAAAATAGGAGTAGTTTAAAGCTCGTCTTTCTTAAAGTTATTTTACCTTATTTAAACAGCCTTCAAAACTACCCCCATTTTTACAAAAACTAAAAAACTTTATTTTATATTTTGACAGCAACATTCCTGAGAATTAATGTTTTCTGTTAGGACCAATAAGCAAAGGTGGATTAATTTAAACCCATTTTAGACCTGAAGACTACCACCAAATGGATAATAATTACAATTATTATTATTAATATTATTATTATTAAATTACATAAAGTGAAATTAAATTTGCTAATTGCTTGCAGAATATTTACAAAATATAAAAACGAATTAAAATTATTATCGACATTTCGCAAAAATTACACTTAATTACACTTAATTAATTCGTTTTTATATTTTGTAAATATTCTGCAAGCAATTAGCAAATTTAATTTCATTTTATGTAATTTAATAATAATAATATTAATAATAATAATTGTAATTATTATCCATAGATTTAATATCCATACAAAATAATTTAATCCTAAATAATAGTGGTAAATATACATTAACAATACCTTAAAAAAACTTTATCTGCTTAAAAAAGTAGTGGAACACATCCTAAGAACTATTTAGAACTTTTCACCAAATTAGTGTTGTATACGCGTGGCGCATGAAGTAAAATTTCGAGTTTAGAAAAGCCTGAAAATTTGGATTTGCCGGGGCGCGACTCGCTTCGCTCGCGCGCCCCGGCAAATCCAAATTTTCAGGCTTTTCTAAACTCGAAATTTTACTTCATGCTTAGTCTGGGAGTGGAAAACACTTGTTTGAAGTTTAGTTTACAAAATATATAAATAATATTGGCCCAAAGTGGGTTCCTTGAGGAACCCCCAAAGATACGAAAACTGGCTTCGAAATTAAAGTACTTTTTTCACGATTTGAAATATAATCTTAACAATTAACAAATGAATTAAGGTTCTAACAAAATGCACAAACATTCTACTCTGCAACAAGTTACTTAATTGAAACAATTTTATTGTAATCCTCATACAACAATGTTTTTCCTTAGAATTGAGAAACAATATACAGGGTGATTTTTTTACATGTTCTCTATGAGGATCACGGAAACTATAAGAGATAGAGATCTTATAGTTTCCGAGATCTCCATAGAGAACATGAAAAAAAACTCACCCTGTAGATAGAGATCTTATAGTTTCCGAGATCCCCATAGAGAACATGAAAAACTCACTCTGTATATTGGTAAATGAAAAGGAGTGCAGTTTTACGAGCTGAATAAAAAGACATTTGATCAAACTGTTAACGGTGGAGGCTTCTACTTCATTATACATTATAATTCACAATTGAAACACTACTTTAACTTTGTTTGTATAACTGAGACTTTATTAAGTGGCTTTAGTTTCGACAACTTTAACTTGTTATTTTCAAAAAACTTTAAGTTTGAAAATGACAGGTTAAAGTTGCCGAAACTATAGTCACTTAATAAAGTCTCAGTTATACGAACAAAGTTGAAATCGTGTTTCAATTGTAAAATAAACATTTGCAAATTTAATAAAAAGAGTAACTAGATATTTTAAAAAATGTGAATTGTGTCGATTTTTTCAAATCGATTTTAAAGTTTTATGTAAAGTTATTTAAATTAAAAACACTTGGTATTGTTTCACAAATTAATACTTCATTCCGACTAGTTTCGGTTCGTTAGACCATTTTCACATTCCTTTGAAAATGGTCTAACAAACCGAAACTAGTCGGAATAAAGTTTTAATTTGTGCAACAATACCAAGTGTTTTTAATTTAAATAACTTTACATATTCTAATATGTATCACCAAGGGCCAGATGTAAAAATAATTCAAGAAATTTAAAGTTTCAGTTAATTTTACACTGAATTATAAAATGTTATCAGATTTTTTCTATAGACAATTAATTTGACGAATTAAGCACTAATAACCTTTGTTCACACGTTTATATAAATTACCAAATGTACATCGATTTCGGTCACAAAGTGACCATTATCAATAAATTAATATTCATTCATTTACTTCATTAATTTCAATCATCTAATTTGTGTAGTGACAAGATTTATATAAAGCTTTAGTGCACCGGACTAATTAATTATTTTTCAACCCCTGAAAAATTTCATGGCTTAGTCAAACACGAAAAAACAAAACCCCACGAACAAAAAAAAGAGCTCTTGCGGCGTAGGGCCGAGAGCAAAACATAAACAACCAAGAAAACAGTTCCATGTTATTATCACAAAAAGCTGTTGCGGCGTTAACAAAAGCCCACCCCCGCGCACCCCTCGTGTGTGCTTGAAAGCGCAGTAAAGCCGGAGTAGAGGACATTAAGCTCTCGTGCTTTCCGAGCTTTCGGATTATGACTCTTCGTCCTATGGCGAGCCTTTCCGTTACGGCCGGCCATCTTTTATTCGGTTATTTTTATTTTTCACGAAGGTCGGATTGCGGCAAATGGGGAAAATAATTATCGGATTTGTGGGGGTGTAATGAGATGTGAGGGCCATCTGGAGGGTGGTCTCAACCGGGGGAGGGTAATGCTTATTATGATTATTATTAAGGATTTACACCCGTCAAACAGGATTACGTCTGGTTTGTTGGTTTCCACCCCTCTTTCAAGAATTTTAAATCGAGCTTACACCAGATTAAAACATACAGAGATGGTGAAATAAGCCAAAAAAACTGCACATGACTTAAATTTACCTATATACTATATTGTATCAATTTCTTGAATTAATTTCTCATCTGGCACTTGGTGAAACATATTAGAATATGTAAAGTTATTTAAATAAAAAACAGTTGGTATTGTTTCACAAATTAAAACTTTATTCAGACTAGTTTCGGTTTGTTAGACCATTTTCAAATGAATGTTTTAATTTGTGAAACAATACCAAGTGTTTTTTATTTAAATAACTTTACATATATTGTATCAAGTTATTGCTTGTATATTTAGTTGTCAAAAATTAGTGCATAAACTGTAGGCAACCAAATGTGCAAGCGTTGCGTTTACATAATTTTTCTTCTATTAATTTAAGCATACAAGAACAAAATAAAAAAAAACTATTTTGTATTTGCTGATTTACTGATATTTATACTATGATCATATCGATGCCTCAGATCACAGATGGGTTAAGTGCTACAAAATCTGTATGCACTTAAAACGTCTGTGACCTACGGCATCGATATCGTCACATTATTTTTTAAACGCTATCTAATGCCCATTAGCTTAAGTAGCATCATCAATAGCTTTCAAACTAATAAACTAAACGTTTGTATACAGGAATTGTTCGTCCACAACAGGGCATTATTTTATAGAATACAAATATCAATAGTATGAATTTGTGTTTAGTGCTCCGGTGAATGAATGTACTGAACACAAATCCATATAATTACTAAATTGTTTATAGAAATCAACTTCATTTTGAGAAAGAAGTTATACAATTATCACATTTATTATTCTAATTCACAAGATAAATTCTGTTTTTCTTTTACAGATATGCAATTACCTACTTGTAAATCAAATCAAATTAAATAAGATTTTAAATATTTCATTGTATAATTCAATATCCGGAGGTGTATTTGCACGGGAAGTAGTTGTTTCAATGGATATTTATCGTCTTAAGTTGTCTTGTTAATTAAGACATTGTTTGCATTTTTACGAATAGTTTTTCGTAATTTTATATATTATACCTACTTGTAATCATAATGTATAAATTGCTTTAGAATTTAAAAGCCGGCAGCTAGAAAAAGCTTGAGAACTGTCCTAAATAAATAGATAGAGCTTAATTTATTTAACTAGACGAAAAATTGGAAAATATATGCATCTCTGTGGAGTTTATTAGTGCAATAAATTAAGTAATTTTCCTAAAAAATATTGCTATTACGATACGATGATTCTCTTTTAAAAAGTTAAACAAGTCATCTTACGACTTGTGTTATGCGCATAAATGTGTTCTAATTTCTATCCTAGTTAAATGAAATGATTTATAGCTGAAAATTATATATATTTTTTTGTATTCTAGTTGTTGTACGCAGGTGCTAATATTACTTAAACTCTGTTTTTTTTTTATAATATCACCAAACTTAGGGTGTTTTTAATGCGAACAGTTGCTGTCCTGCTTTAATAGTAGGGTATTTTAAACATTAAATATTGATATGTTGGTGAATGATTATTAATGTGACAAATTAATTATAATTTGTCAAATAAATTGTCACGATGCAGAGATTTTTAGAAAAGAGGATGGTACAACTTGCAACTTTGCAACACATACAGGGATTTTTTTTTAAGTATACTTTCGCATATTCCGCATAAGCATTTGTAAAATTAATGAACATGTGATCAGAACTAAGCAGTATATTTTGAACTTTATTTTAAATCAGTGTTTAATACGCGTGGCGCATGAAGTAAAATTTCGAGTTTAGAAAAGCCTGAAAATTTGGTTTGGTCGCTCCGCGCTTCGCGCTACGCGACCAAACCAAATTTTCAGGCTTTTCTAAACTCGAAATATTACTTCATGCTTAGTCTGGGAGTGGAAAACACTCGTTAGAGTTTTTAAATTGAATTTTTTTAATAAGATGTCTAAACATTTACATTGAAAAATCGTAACATGTGTACCTAAAAGAAAAAGTCCTTGTATTCAAAACTTTTTTAAAATTTGAACATCTAAAAAGACAGATATTCCTGAGCAAGGAATATTACTTGATCCTCCTATCCTACCTGATCCTCAGAGACACTTTATTAAATTGGTAGTAGATAAAAATAATTTGAGGCGGTGATAGGTAAATACATTTGTAACCGTAATCTTTGTGAGTTAATTGAATTTTCATATTAATGTCAGATTTTCCTTCGCATAACCTACAAATTTAAAGTTGATTTACAACATAACATGTGATTAATCTTGTGCTAACCTAAAACACACAACCTGCATCACATCACTAAATTCTTGAAATGTCAAATTTGATTAGCCATATTAAAAAAAAACAGATTATATGTAAGTTGAAATCTATGGCATCGACTATTTTACAAAAATCACAAAGAACGTATTTACATTTATTGTTTGATTGAGTTATGTCGAGTATTTTATCACAATAAAAAACTTTTTAATTCTTTCAGGACTAACAAGTTTTTCATTGCGTATTTAGTGTAATTTACACCTACCATCTTTTAAAATAGTGAAGATTAGACATCAACTAGACGTATTTTAATTTTTTCACGAAATTTGAATTTTATTCACATTCGTAAAGTTGAGCTATTGTTTATATACTTACATGGACTATTTATAATGTCCTCTATATCACTTGTAGATCAGGAGATAAAACACCCACCTGAATGCATATCTCACCGTTTAATTTGCGTGCAGATTATTATTTATCGTCTATTATCTATTATGCTGCTAATAGAATTGAACATTTAATTATTTATATCAGTCGTTTGTGCAACCCACACACACAAAACGAGTGAACAGAATTATTTAATTAAAATAATTCCTAACTGATAGATTATAAATTACTTTAGTATTTATTAGAATAAATAAATTTTAATTAAATTGTACTTGGTAACTCACACAGATTGCAACAAAGTTGGACTTGTTTATTTATTAAAGCTTAAAAAAATGTGAATTTAATGTATTTTATTAGAAAACGTGCAAATTAAAATTATTAGTTTTCTTGTTGTAATATACCGTGCGTTTTAGTTTATGTTTAGCCACATAGGGATTAACATAGTAAAAAATATACCCCATGGTAACTATTGTTGTCATATGTATTTGGAACAATTTTTTAGTTTTATTAATAAATCAACATTTTGTCTACGAAAAAATTAATGAATAATATTATTATAAGTTATGTAATTGTGAAAATAATATAGTTCTTTATTAACCCATTAACGGCCAAGCAATTATAGAGATAACTCTAAAAGTGGATTTTAGTGAAAATACTGCACTTCTTTTCAAAATATCTATGAATGACTTATTGTATTACATACTGTGCATTTTTCTTTAAAATATACACAATGTTTATGCTGTAAAATTTCAGGCATCGGTCGATTTTATATAAAAACGTGCAGTATGAAGTTTAAAACGAGTGATTCCACTCCCAGACTAAGCATGAAGTAAAATTTCGAGTTTAGAAAAGCCTTAAAATTTGGTTTGGTCGCTCCGCGAAGCGGAGCGGCCAAACCAAATTTTCAGGCTTTTCTAAACTCGAAATTTTACTTCATGCGCCACGCGCATAAAACACTGAAATATTGTGAAGTTATAAATGCACTTACATTATTTTTTTTTTAAATGAATAATGGTCGAAATATTTAAATAACAAAATATTTACATTTTTTTTATACATTATAAAAGTCATGTCAAATAATATAAAATATCAAATTAACTTATTTAGTAATTTAATTAACAAAAAGTTAATAATGTTGCGTTGATGCATCAATGGCGCTTAATGGGTTAATACTGAAAAATATTGTAAAAAGGAGTCATTTGATATTCAGAGAAACAATTATCTTTAAATAATTTTGCTTAACAGCTTTATTTAAATACTTTTCCTTCAAAATTAATTTTGGTCTAGCCGATTTCGAGTCAATATACGTTTCCCTAAATTTTAAATCTGCGCCCAAAAATGTCACCCAGATTCCGCCATTTTAGCCGTATTAACTATACATTTTTCCTAAAATGAATGGAGTATAATATTGCATGGTATACGTTGATGTTGCATAATTTTACCTGTTATTTGAAAACGAAACGAAAAGTTTAAAATCCATGAATATTCATTCGAATACGGTATACTCGCATACATATGTGAGTAATGAAAGTGAAATGTTAGAAAGTGCAAGGGATTTGATACAGAGAGGACAGTATCGAATGAATGCGGAGGAGTGAAGCGAGCGTGACGACGTTCGCTCCAAGATTTGCATATCCGATCCGATCCTCTCCAGTGGCGTGCCTCATCTTAATCCCCCAATTACGCGGTCGCCGCGTGACATAATCCAACTTTTTCCGAACTTTAAATATCCCGAGATGCCGGGGTGTATACATAAAGGGACGTGGAGCCCTTGCAATTTCACAATCGGAGCAGCGGATTCGCTTGAGTAACGCGGCGTGGGGGGTGAGAGGGTGGTATATAGGTTTCGATCAAGTGGGCGATTTTACACCAGCGTCGCGACGGTGCGTCTTCCTTGGTTAAGGGCCGGGGGAGTGAGACGGAGTTTAAGGGATGGCGGAGGCGAAGGATGAAGTGAGGCGGGAGCGAGAAGGAAAGGAAAGGGACGCCCGAGAGAAAATCAATAAGAGAAGAAAGCCGGTTCCGGAACGCTCGGCTGACTCTCAGATTCGTGAAATCGAGCTCAAACCGATATCCGGCTCTGCTCGGCGATGCTGCAAAATGGAAAGGAACTCCGAGACCGAGTCTGTCTTGTGTTTGTTTGGACCACTGCCGGATTTACATGCACCAGATCGATCTACTCTAAACCGTTTTTTATCCACTATTTTTTTTTTACACATATTCAACAAGCTGTTTCTTTGTTTATATAAAAATTACCTTATTACTTATAAAGAAAAATTTAACATAAAGAAAAATTGAGGTTGTCAATAGAATATTTACAAAATATAAAAAAAACGAGTTCAAATTAATATCGACTTTCTGCAAAAAAATTAGTCTCATTGAGACAAGTCTCCAAATATTCATTGAATATTTGGAGATTTGTCGGATTTACATTAAGCCGTTTAATTATATATACTTAAATTAAAATTACAATTAGATAATTGCGATTTTTACAATATATGTAACTTAAATATTCATTGTATAATTCAATATCTGTCGGGGTATTAGCTCGAGAAGTAGTTGTTCGAGCTAATACCCCGACAGATATTGAATTATACAATAAATATTTGAGTTACATATATTGCAAAAATCACAATTATCTAATTGTAATTTTAATTCAAGTATTACTTATAATTGAGCGGGTTAATGTAATTCCGTGCTCGGTCAGATCAATTCGAAACAATTGCTCAATCATACCATCCACCCCTCCCTATTATAAGCCCGATTGTATCGGATGGGCTGGACGGGTACGATTTGACACATTTAATTTGGCCGGCCACCCCCCTGGGATGTCCATTACCCACCCGTACGCACTGAACACTGAACACAAACTAACCCTCCGGCTGATTAATAAAATAACAGATGTCATTTAGTTTTCGCAGCGGTAGCGGATTATTAAACGAAACGTGTAGGGGATATGACACTTCGTTGATTACCATCATTGCCATCAAACCCCACTGATTTTATTAAGCCCTTTATTATAAATCATTATCTCAACAAAAATGTTCAAGCATATTTTGAATCAACTGCACAAACAACCAGTTTACTGCAGTGAATCCAGACAGTTACAACTTTGACATTATACAGTCACTTTTTAACTAAAAATCTAGTAACATATTGTGCTACCTACCTACCTTATTTAATAAACAAGTAACGGTATCGAAAGAAGTCAAATACCTAGGAATATACCTCGACTCCAAACTAAACTGGTCCAAACACCTTGAATACAAAACTGATAAAGCAAGCAAAGCATTCTGGCAATGCAGGAGAGCTATCGGTAATACCTGGGGACTATTACCGAAGATAGCACAGGTAATATCAGACCGGCACTCGAGTACGGAGCTCTAGTTTAGTGGCCTAGAACGAACCAAACAGGAGCAAAAGCAAAATTAAACCACATCCAAAGGCTAGCGTGTACATTCACAACTGGTGCATTTAGAACAACACCCACCGCAGACTTGGAAACGATACTTTGCCTCCCACCGCTTGATCTACATATTAAAGAAGTGGCAAGGAATAGTGCAGAGAGATTGAAAGCCATGGGCACTTGGACAAACCAAACCTCAACAGGACACTGAAGCATTCTCAAATGGGGCCCGCCCCATTTAAGTGGCTAACTAGACCAGAAGATCCCCAAATACATCTTTAACAAGAAATACACTGTGAACCCAAATGAGCAAAAACAGACAAAGGACCACTTGATGTTCACAGATAGAAGCAAAACAAAAACAGGCTGTGGAGCGGGCGAATACTCGGAAGCTCTAAACGTCCGCAAATGTCTTTCCATAGAGAACCATGCTACCGCAACACAGACCGAAATCTACGCAATCATGGAGAGCGCCAGAATAATCTCAAAAAAGCAACTCAGAGAACAAAGCATAACTATCGTCACAGCAAAGCTGCATTGGCAGCACTAGATAAGTTCAAAATAACATCAGAACTGATATACGAATACGTAGAGACACTGAACATAGCAGCGACACTCAACCGCATAACACTAACATGGACGAAAGGCCATAAAAATAACAAGGGAAACAACAACGCGGACGAACTTGCGGGTGAAGCAGCATCAACAACAATAACAAACTATGTAAAAGTAGGACTATCCCCTCGGTCCTTGAGTAGACACATGCGCGAGTTTACCGCAGAAAAACACAAATCCAGGTGGGAAAACTTAACAACATGCGGCCAAACCAAGGCATACTTACCAACACCTGACCGCAAAAAACAAAGAAGTTCCTAGAACTCTCCAAACAAAACCTTAGAACACTAACCGGCTACATCACCGGACATTACAGCTTCTAAAAGCACCTCGCCAAAATGGGATTCACCAACGATACCATATGCCGACGATGCAACGAAGAAGATGAGACAGCAAGGCACATACTTCACGAGTGCCCGGCCCTGTCAAAACTAAAGGACATTATGTCAAGGGGGGTTCCCTTGACATAATGTCCCTTAGTTTTGACTAAACGTGAAGGACCCGGATGGAACTGGTCCGCCTCACAAATATTGGCAATTGCCAACAGTGCCGAGGGGGTCTGACCATCAGGAGGGAGGCACTACAATGGGCCTAAAACTTGGCCTAAGTGGGCGCGGCTACGGCTGCCCTCCCGACAACCAATCCTTAATCCTCCTTCAATTTATTTCATTCTTGATTACTTCCATTGAATTATTTCTTCTTTAGGTCATTTTTTTAAGAAAAGCAAGGTAGGAATCACTGAATAAAGTAATCAAGGATAAAAAATGCAATATCTGCATCATCAGAGAAGCAAGGAAAAATAAAATAAGAATTAGTAATGTAAGACAAAATCACTGAAGGAAGAAATCAAAAAATAAGTAAGCAATGATAGTGCCTTCATTGATGGGGAATCAATTTTCCTTGATTTCTTCCTCTGGCGGTTTCGTCGTTGCGTGCTTCCCTTATTCCTTAATTACATCCATCACTAATTCTTTTGTTTTATTCTTCCTTGCGTCTCTATACCTTTTACTTGTTTCCCTTCTCTTCATTGATAAAATCCTCGCATTCCTTCTTCCTTGATTATTACTTCATTCAGTGATTCCTATTTTGCTTCTCTTCAAAAATTACCTACTCAATATTCTCTGAGAATTTTTATGATTTGGATTTCTACTCAAATGTCGTTTAATGATAAAATACTAATACGATACATATTTTAACAGTTATGATGTATTTTAAACTAACGAGTGTCTTCCACTCCCAGACTAAGCATGAAGTAACATTTCGAGTTTAGAAAAGCCCGCGTAGAAAATTTGTCGAGGGTCGCGCAGCGACCTGAGACAAATTTTCACGGGGCTTTTCTAAACTCGAAATTTTACTTCATGCGCCACGCGTATAAACCACGGATTTACAGTAAAGTTAAAAATATATAACGCTTAGATGTGATGGTAATCAATATTTGTTGAGATATAGCGAAAAATGCAAGAATTCCTTTTTTGAGTGTTGTAATTGCGATAAAGTCTATATTTGTCAAACCCAGCGTAATTTAAATACGAAATTTAAAGAACACATAGCACACGCCAAACACATCAATCATTAAAAATATGTAGTGGTTAACCATTCTCTAGAAACCGGTCATAAAATTAAAATGAAAAACATGAAATTATTAAAAAAATCCCCAAATATCGTTTAAACATGATAGAAGCCATTGAAATGAAAAAACAGGAGAATTAATTATTGAATTTTGATTTAAATCAACTTCATAACACACTGTTAGATTCAATTGCACCACCTCGATCTGTGTTTTTCCCCTAATCCCCTTTACCTGGTTTGTATCGCCACCCTAATTTCTTTGGCTCACCTCTTAATTTACGTTTTTTCCTTATTTTTACTCCCACCGCTTTGTATTATAATCCGCCGCTCTATTAGTCTGTTATTTCTATTTTGTATTTAGCGTTAATCCATTGATAATAGTAACTTTGTGTTCGAAATGTATGTACATTTGAGAATTTAAATAAACCTGTGAAGAAAGGTTATTAGTGCTTTTATTCGTAAAACTTAATTGACCATTGTTACTGTTTGATAAATAAATATCCTTGATACACAGCGAATAACAAAAAAATCAGTCGAGGGGTGGTATATAAAACAAGAGAATGGTCGACTTCCCGAAATGGGCATTTCATCTTTTATCCGAATTTCGGCAAAAACTATAAAGATAATGACATTTAGTTGGGGGCTGCGATACGACCGCAAAAAGTCGTTAGAACTTGGAAAAACAGTTCAGAATCTCCGCCGTCCTAATTGCGACGACATAAAAACATCGCACGCTGCGCCATTGTTTGGAGTAGTCTTCCGCTGTTTCTACTCAGCATGGCGTCATGTCCGTTTCCGGTATAGCCACCCATCTTTACTATCCCCCCGCCACGCGTTTATTACAACAATCGCATCATCCATCATATTTTTTTTTATGAAGTAAGAAAAGATAACATCCCGTTCCTGAATTGAACATTTTAGATTTGAATGCTGCTTAAAAGTTTATATACTGGGTGCCCGTATTTCAACAGAATGTATGGGGATCTCGGTTATTTAAAGAGATAGAGAGAGAGAGAGAGAGAGAGAGAGAGAGAGAGAGAGAGAGAGAGAGAGAGAGAGAGTTATGATTATAAGTCACTTAAATCACTATATCAAATACAGTCAATATAGTGATTTAATGACAAAATACTAATACGATACACATTTTGACAGTTGTGATGTATTTTAAAGTAACGAGTGTCTTCCACTCCCAGACTAAGCATGAAGTAAAATTTCGAGTTTAGAAAAGCCCCGCGTAGAAAATTTGTCGAGGGTCGCGCAGCGACCCGAGACAAATTTTCACGGGGCTTTTCTAAACTCGAAATTTTACTTCATGCGCCACGCGTATAAACCACTGATTTACAGTAAAGATAAAAATATATAACACTTAGATGTGATGGTAATCAATATTTATTGAGATGTAGAGAAAAATGCAAGAAATACTTTTTTGTGAATAGTTTTGGAATAATAATAATAAAAGTAGAATACATTTAATTAGACTTTCTAAAATTTTAAGTTTTGAAGCGATACGAAGTTTTATTCGTGGATTTTTACGGTATATAATTAGAGGTATTGTTTCCTTGAGCCATAAAAATTGTTCAAAAATTCGCTTCACCCGGTTAAGAAGTTACAAGTTGAACGCTTTTATAAAAACTGCAAATACCTGAAAATTTATTACATTTAAAAAATTTTACATCCATTAGATGTTCAAAAAAAAGTATTGAAAATTTAGTAAAGGGCGCTGCATATATATAACATGTGGGCTACAATTATAAAAGTATTTATAATCATAATTTTCGAACAGATGTCCACTAGTTTCTAACAAAATCAAAAATTCCGACTGAATCCACACAATCGCTTATTACCATTTTTCGCTATGTGCGTCCAAATGTCTCCAATTTTCACCCTTTTTTTCCATGCAATGATAATAATATTAAAGGACTTTATTACCCCGAGTGTGTAAATATGTACGCCTCTTGACGTTTTCGAATGGCACAGGCAAAAGGTGGAGGAGCGAATAAGTGGCAGTGTGTGCAATGAAAGGCGAAAGAGGGGGGCCTTATTGACTGAAAAAGGTACATACATACTTGTATTACCCGAGGGGTGTATCAATAGGGTTGCGCTCATTGAATTCCCCTTTGGGACACGGCGAAATCGACAATTCATCAGGACTATAGATACCCGCTTTTATTTTTTTTGCTTCAGAAACGTTAAAATTATTGAATTAATAGTGCTTGCATTAATGTGACTTTTATACGTATAAAAATCATATTTTTTTAATATACAGGGTGTCCACAAAGGGTAGAGGGGATTTATAAATTGAATAAAAAATAAAATAAAAGTCAGAAAAAAAAAGTTTTATAATAATTTTTAGAAAAAGTTTTAGAAAATTAAGTACCAAAGATTACGTTGTCTAAATGTTAACCCTCACGCTGCTGGCACTCCTCTAACCGAAAACGAAAAATAGCCGCTACGCGTCTACACATCTCTCTGACAACTGCGACCACTTCGGTGCGGATGTTGTTTTGCAATTGCAGTACAGTCCCACTGAGCAAAAAACAAACAAATAACGTTATATCGACATTGTAACAACATTAAACGTTGTTTTAATGCTGATGAAGCATTACTTAAATGGACTTGCTCAGTGGGGTTCGTGGTTTGTTTTTATAAACTTTCACTTTAAGGTATTTTTTGAAGACCGGCAAGAGCACTTACTGTAAACTGTGAACGGTATTGCGACATGTTAAGGAACTTTTTGGTTTCACAACTGCAGGTGTTTGAAAGTTTTAATATGGAAAAATGGTTTCAACAAGATGGGGCAACTTGCCACATCTCAAACTAATCACTTAAGGTTGTCAATGAACGTTTCCTGTAAAAATTGATCTCTCGTCGAGGCACTATTAATTGGCTTCTGAGATGCCCTGATCTTACACCCCTTGATTATTTCCTATAGAGATATCTTAAAGAGAGAGTTTATAAAAACACACCACGAACTGTACTGCAATTGAAGGACAAAATTTGCACTGAAATGGCAGCAGTTTCCAGAGAGATGTGTTAGAGGAGTGCCAGCAGAGTGAGGGTCAACATTTGGACAATGTAATCTTTGGCATCTAATTTTCCAAAGCATTGTCTAAAAATTAAAGTAAAACTTTATTTTTTCTCACCTTTATTTTTTTTTTAGAGGAGTGGCAGCAGAGCGAGGGTCAACATTTGGACAACGTAATCTTTGGCAGTTAATTTTCCAAAAATTAATATAAAACTTTAGTTTTTCTAACCTTTTTTTATTCAATTTACAAATACCCACTACCCTTTGTGCACACTCTGTAGAAGTAAAATAATTTTGTAAAACAATATTTACAAAAAAATAGATCAAATATTTTTCCATTTAACAAAATAACTCACTCCATGTTAATCGGAAAATGTATGTTTCCTCTTTGTGTATTTTTTCATACATCCACAATCAATACAATAATTCACTTAACTTTAATTGAAAATTTTATTTTTTTTTCCATGTCCAATCCTCTTTTTTTTTCAATATGCACACAATCGATACCTAAATATTTATCAAATCGAAAAGTGTTACTCGCAAGTGTTAACTCGAATACACACACTTTCATTACTTACAGTAATGTGTTTTGAGTGGTGCGTAGTGGGTAATGAAAAAGCCATTACGATAATAGAAAGCGGCCATCAAATATTTATAAGGAATTGAGAGTCACGTGACCGCAATTCGCAACGTCGGCTGGTCGCGTGGCTTCGAGCTTTTTGGGGAGGGGGGGATGGATCAAAATACGAGGCTCTGTAATTACCCTTACTGAAATTCCCGTGGAATTGAGAGGGAGGGGGAGGATTTTGGGCCGACCACCCTCTGGGATTTTCAAAATCGGATCGAATCGGGATTTTATGGGTGAAACCGTGACGTTTTCGGATTTGCATAATAATAGAGATTAATTGAGGTTATTTATTAACTCCAGATTTTAGTTCACAATACCGTATACCCAAACTAAATTAATTCGAAAGCTTTATACAATAAACACTTTTAGTAAATAACAGACTTGGTTGTGATTTCACTGTTTATTAGTTGACCCTGCAACAATTGTTTCACCAACCAGTGGATTAATCATACAGAAAATTATGATAGCTATACAAAATATACTTTATTCACGCTCTATCTAGTAACCGTATCATACCACACTGTCATCTTGACGCGTATGATTGACATTACCTACACATGCACGTAATAGTATTGACAAGTATATTACATGCTGACAGCTGAACAGCTGATTGATTACCGCACAACCAAATGACATTTCTTTGATGAATATTGATCAAGTAGTAATTTAGTATTCATCAATGTCACGTTACTATCAAAAATTATTGAATAAATAACTTGTTCTTTCATGCTCATTGTTTATTTTGCTAGGGCGTAGGTAAAGTATCGTACATTTCACGAGTGGTATGGCAAATACATACTCGCGGAATACTGCACTCGCCGCTGCGCGGCTCGTGCGCAACATATCCGCTCATATGTAATATGCTGCTTACCACTCTCGTGACGTAATATATTATTATATTTATATTTTATATTTTATATTTTATACGCGCGAAATTGGGATAAAATAATAATTTGTAAAATATTTGCCAGGTTTTTAATTTTGCGCGCCTTTTAATTAAAACGCGCACACTTTCAGAATTTATTTTCCTCTGAATTCCTTTGAAATATTACGATTGTATTTATTTTTGCTTTCGCTCGTTACAAACTGAATTTATTTTTAAGTTTAAACAGAATAATTCCGATTGTGCAATGTCTTCAGGATAATTCAATTCGCTCGTGCGCAATTTTATTATCGTTTTTAATTCGGCTATAAATCCACGGTGAACATTAACGATTTTGCAAATTGAGTGTGTGGGCCTCGATTTGCATTTGAATCGCCTTTTCCGAAAAAAATATGAAACTCTATTTTCCGTTAGAAATACGCAAGGAGAAAGTCATCATTGTGTTTTCTATTCATTAATTTAAAACAAATCATTTTTTAGCGCTAATATATATATATATATATATATATGTACATATATATATATCTATATATATATATATATGTATATATATATCTATATATATATATATCTATATATATATATATATATATATATATATATTTACAAAAAATTAGTTTGATCAATAAATTACAATTAATTAAACGTGTATATAAAACACTTTAACAAATGTCGTCTAATCCCTGGTTAAGCATGAGGTAAAATTTCGATGCCTTAAAATTTGGTTTGGTCGAGTTTAATTGTTAGATGCTTAAAGTTATCATAAGGCCAATTCAGTGCAATGAAACCCTGTAATTTAATTCCTTCTTGTTTTGATTGATTGGAATTTTACTAAATGTTAAATAAATGTATGAACTTACCTATTAATAGAAGAAACACTAGGTACATTGTCTTGGGAACAAATCCCTTCGGCGAGCAGTCTATCCCTGATTTCCCATGCGAACATCGTGGGGTTCTCCCTTTTGTAATTGGCGATGGCATCGACGACTGGTGGTGTGGCGACCTTTGGCTTCGAACCGCCTATCACGCCCGCCTTAAAACTACCCGTTTCATAATATCTATAAACAAAAACAAAACAAAATCAATTTTACATGAAACGCAACAGAAGCAAACTGTATATGAAATGTCATGACCATATACTTTTAGACAGAAAAAAACAAGAGTTTAAAAATTATAACAGCTCTTCGTGAACTAATTGTACGAGTATTATACTTTAATCTAATTTTTATTCAATTTTTTGTTTTAATTAATTATAACTAAATTGTTTTTTATAAATTATTCTTTCATGATTCACGCAAAACAAATTAGTTCTGTATCTAAAAGGAAAAACGAGTTAAGAGGGCCAATTTTTGCTAGTTGTGTGTTTCTACAATACGAGATGGCGCTCCACTTTTCAATTATTTCAGAAAAATGTAATTTAAATTTTAAAATACTGGTTTGGGATTGGGGAACAATGCAACATCTTGCCAAAGGTTAATATACATTTATTAATCCATACCTTAGCAATATTTATGAACCGTAAAAAATAATACCATCGACACCGAAAGGTAAAAGAACGTGTAGATTAAATAAAATAAAATAATAAAATAATTTTATAGGTATTATCGTTATAAATGCATTTTTTAGTAAATTTAATGGAATTAACCGTTTTTTTCCGTATCGTGATAGAGTTGAGTAGTTTTTCTCTAAATTTAACCATTTTCGGCCACTTGTTCGTTGTTATTACTTTAGAATGATGAACGGTTTGGTCTAATTTCTCTATGTCAAATAAAAGTAGACCAAATAATAATACGAATTATGGTAAACACTATTTTTATTTAAAGTGAAGGTAACTCGTTGACTATTAGCCACAGAATTATAAATAATCATTGTAAAGTTCGTCCGAGAATACAAGCAATATCTAGTTGTTTTCATTGCCATTCCGACATCTCTAAACTCCCTAAACAAAACGTTAAAGCAAGCGGTAAATATATGACGTTTTGTTGGTAATACTCCACAGCGTTGCCGCTTCACCACTCTTAATAAATCCAAGCGAAAACTCCAAGTACGGGGAAGAGTAAATTTGTTAGAACATTTCAATGCTCGTTCAAATTCATATTGATAAATGGCAGTTTTATGTTATTTGGTGTAGATCTGGGCTCTTGTCACTACAGCTTAACCATAATTCACCACATTTTAACCATTCATAACTCAACGTTAGGCATCTAACACCTAACGTTTTCAGACTGGTTTTTAGGTTAAGTTGAATGTTTACATGTACTCTTGGCAACAATGCGGGGACTTTAAAGTCATTAACATATTGCCTGGATTCTTGGATATACTATATTATATTATTTTATCCAGATTATTATGTAACTAAAACTGACTTGATTTTCATTTAAACGAGGGTTTTCCACTTCCAGACTAAGCATGAAGTAAAATTTCGAGTTTAGAAAAGCCTAATTTGGATTGGCCGCGTAGCGAAGCGGAGCGGCCAATCCAAATTAGGCTTTTCTAAACTCGAAATTTTACTTCATGCGCCACGCGTATAAATCACTGAAATATCGTAAAGTTTAAAATATACGGCTTTAGCAATCTAATATGTAAATGTGAATAAAATGTGAGTCAAATTCTACGCTAAACCAATTGTTTAAAACGGTGATTATAGGCAACCCAATAACTCTAACGTGTATTGGGTTGCCTATAATCGTTGTTGTATGTGTGTGTTTTTTGAACTTCACTGTAAATCAGTGTTTTTAAGCGTGGCGCATGAAGTATTTTCCTGACACCTCGAAAATAAAGATTATTATTATTATAATAATCCATTTATTGTCCAACAGGAAACATTTCCCATTTACAAAACAAAAACAAAACATAAGCCTGGTACATATAAAAATATGATAATAATTAAATTAGAATAAATTTTGTAACAATAAAATTACTTATTAAATGTTGAAGGCGTGTCCTGTTAATATAAAAACAAATTTTTAATAAAAATAATTCTTACTCCAAAGTTACAGAGTAACATTTTTAGAGAATCGTAAAAGATGTCATTACAATGCGAAATTGTATTAAAACAATTACAAATAATACTAACAGGAGATTTTAGTCCCACGCTTGTATTAAATCAATACAATTTTGACCGAACAAAATGTGTATAATTGTACAATGTTGTGAAGTTTCAATGTTTTATAATATATGAGGCACTTAGAATAATAAAGGAGTAGACGAACTTATTTTATATCAAGTGCAAAACTTTTAATTTGCTCCGAAAATAATAACTAAATCTAGCCAATTGTTGAAGCCTAATTTTAACATTTAATTATTTCTGACCACCCTGTATATTAATTAAACCAGATTGCATCCTCGCTTGTCTACTGTAAGAAATCCCCGTGCATTCTTGCATCTAATTTAACCATTAAGCAATAAATCCAACCTATAAATAAATTCCGAATCATAATTATCAGTTATGATAAATCATAGCGACAATTAGCGACCGCGAAAAAGGAGGCAATTAAAAGAAATTTATCTCCGTTCGAGCGCAATTTTTACGCGAAATTATCATCATCCTATTAATTCGCTCCTATACATATAAAATTAATACGATGATAACTCTGGGGAAAAACACCGATAGGTTTTTTGAGTTATTGTTAAACGCTCGCATAAATCTCGCCGTCTAATCAACTCCAAAGAAAGAGATAGAGAGGAAGTTGTGAAGATTAAGGTTTACAACAACGGCGGATTTAGTTGCAATTATTAATTAACTGCATGTTTGCGCTTGTGTCGTAAATTAAACGCTTTGACGGAATTATCTGTTTAATTAGTAGCGATTTTACTCGTTTTTAGATTATTTTTCAATCGGACACGTGTCAGCAATGAATTAACAGTGATTATCTCCTTTTTATTCTTTAAAAAAATTTAAGTCATTAGAATTAATTGCGACCAGTTTAGTACTCCTTTCTTGAAATGCTTTCCATTTATATAAATTATAAGCGATATTCGTATATCAATCTATTTTATGCTCTCAAAAAAATCTAGCCAATTGTTAAGGCATAATTTTAACATATTATTAACTTGTTTCTCATTATTCATTTGGTAAAACATTTCTACTAAATATAGGTGTTTAATTGAATTCACTTGGTTTGTTTTACTAAAAATATTTTATTTCAACTAGTTTTGGCTTAATGCCATTTTTAAGAATGATGCATGATGATGATATGCCATCTATAGGTATTTGATTGAAATTCACTTGGTTTGTTTTACTAATAAATTGTTTTATTTTCAACTAGTTTCGGCTTAATGCCATTTTCAAGAATGGTGTACAAAAGAGCAAAATTGATTATATATGCTAGCCCTGAAAGTAGTTGAAAATAAAACAATTTATTAGTAAAACAAACCAAGTGAATATCAATCAAATACCTATATTTTAATAGAAATGTTTTACCAAGTGATCAATGAGAAACAAGTTAACGATATGTCATCATTCTTAAAAATGGTTCTAGTTGAAATAAAATATTTTTAATAAAACAAACCAAGTGAATTCAATTAAACACCTATATTAATTTTAAAATTTAATTGTGGGTGTGACCACCCTGTATATTCATTAAACCAGATTGCATCCTTGCTTGTCTACTGTGAGAAATCCCAGTGCATTCTTGCATCTAGTTTATCTACAACATTTGATTTAGAAGAATAAGTGTGTAATGTTAAATTATCGTAAAATATAAGATAATGATAAATAGAATACAGGGTGTCCCGCAAATGTGAGGAAATGGCTTAACCATAGATTCCTGGGATTGAAATATGATGATTTAACATAACTTATCTATATCCAAAAGTTTACGGTTGAGCCGGAATTAGTCTTCAAAGTTAAAAAAAATATTATTAATTTTATTTATAACAATTGAACGCTATACTCGATTCGACTAAAATTTATTATGGTTGATTATCATAATATAACACATCAATTCAGTAATTATGGTTATCATTGATTGACAAGAAGTATAAAAGACAATAGTACCACAACATAAAAACTAAAATATGTTTTAATTAGCACCTTATTAAAATACAAAAAATACATTTTGAAAGATTAGTTTATTTAAAAGCTTTTTTGTCTCCAAATAATGTTTGATATATTGTACGGTTTTGCCACAAAAAAATACAAATAAATTATTTTTTATTATTTAGTAAAAATGAAAAAAATTTTTATTATTTAGTAAAAATGAAATCTAGTTTTCGGGTGATTAAAAATACATATTTTTTCTTTGTCGCCGCCATTGTTTAACAAACGTCAATTGTGTATAATATTAATTAACGAGTGTTTTTTGAGAATTAATTTTTATCTTCATTATGATTTACAATTATTCATATTCCTCCGGAGCAAACAGATACAGGGAGTTTTTCTTTTCAGTATACGTATTCCAAATTCAGAATATTTTTTGTAAATCTTTAGGTATTCCTTGTTTTTTTTAAGTTCAATTTGAAGCTTTAAACTAGTGTTTTCCACTCCCAGACTAAGCATGAAGTAAAATTTCGGGTTTAGAAAAGCCCCGTGAAAATTTGTCGAGGGTCGCGCAGCGACCTGAGACAAATTTTCTGGGCTTTTCTAAACTCGAAACTTTACTTCATGCGCCACGCGTATAAAACACTAAAATATTGTGAAATGTTTATTCGAACTTCACTTAAAATCTGTGTTTTATTACTTCATGCGCCACGCGTATTAAACACTAAAATATTGTGAAATGTTTATTCGACCTTCACTTGAAATCTGTGTTTTATACGCGTGGCGCATGAAGTAAAATTTCGAGTTTAGAAAAGCCCAGAAAATTTGTCTCGGGTCGCTGCGCGACCCTCGACAAATTTTCACGGGGCTTTTCTAAACTCGAAATTTTACTTCATGCTTAGTCTGGGAGTAGAAAACACTCGTCTAAAGCTTTAAATTGAACTCTTTTTAAAAACAACGAATGTTGACCTAATAATTCAGTGTATGTTGCTTGTATTAGGATTGAGGACTAAGTTTACAAAAGTTGTGTATTTTGGCGTGAAGAATATTTCGTCTTAAGATTCCGTTGGAAATTCCCAATAATTAACTAGATATAGCCGTGCAAAATCAAAGCTCGGGCAAAAAACTTCATGGTGGCAAACAAAAATTCGAACTTAACTATCAAATAGGGTTTTGCTAGTTTGTGTGGGCACTTTTAGAAACTGAAGTCAGAATTTAGTTTACAGAGTAGGCTAAAAGTAGCCTTACGATTCGTAGGTATCTGTTGCAATCATATTTGTTCAATACTGTTTAAACACATTTACTTAACAACAGTTTAAAGACAGTTGTAGTCAAATCTTAAACATTAAAACATGTTTCAAATCTTGTCATAACAAAAAAATACATCAAAAATTCGAACTAAACTATTAAAACCCAAAAAGGGTTTTGCTAGTTTGGGTGGATACTTCCAGAAACTGAAGTCAGAATTTAGTTTACATTTTATGTGTTGCACTGTGTTATATTATATTCTACTGCAATTAGGATTTTATAAAACCATTTCATTATTTTACAAATTGTTAACGCTAGCAAATAAAATGTTGTAATCATAATTTCCAATGCAATGATTGTCTGGCCTCTATTAATGTTAAAATTTTGTTAACATTGATAGAGGCCAGAAAATCATTGCATTGGAAATTATCATTACGACATTTTATTAAGTTATTAAGTAATAAATATTATTCCTTTTTTTTTCATCAATATTTTTATCGAAGAGACGTCAAGAACGTAAAGATATCCCGCCCGCCCAAGCTGAATTATTAAAACAATAATTACCGATAATGATACAGTAAACAATTTTTGAGCACGTGTTTATAACGAGCTACCTGCTGGTAAGGGAAACTGATTCCTCTCTTTGGTTTCGACCGCTCGTGCCGTAGATCATATCGTGTCATTGGCGTCCTAGGTAATCGGACTGCAATAATAATCCAACAGGGGCAATTATGTAAATTGTCCGATTTCCCAATAGCAAAAGCAAAAAGTGTCGTTGGCATAATACCCGTGCCGGCTTAATTAAAGTCGAAAAGTCTCGGCCACTAAACGTTTTAAGAATTTTATTTCAGATATACTCTCGCATACTCCCGCTGGCTTCAGGTGTAATTACGTATAATGGCCCGCTCGGTTCTGTAATTGTTTCTCGTGTCTTTTTAGTGTTTGCTTCAACTGCAGTTTGGAAAAATCTTCTATTTACAAATTGAATGTGTTCTAAAAGGATTATTCTAATAGTTATTTTATTACTATCCAGGTAATTTAACTTTTGGCTTATGTTTTTATACAAAATATTTGAAAATGTTCATAAAAATATATGATTATTGCAATCTCTATCACAAGAAAATTGATATGAATCACTTAAAACCAAAGCAATGTAACTGCATAATATTTTGTTTTTAAACATCCAGTTCTAAAGTTCAAAAAATATTACGCCCAACCAAACAAAATAACAGTGCTTTTAAGTGGGGCTTAAGAAATGTGCTAATCAGTGGCGAATTGTATGAATTATATATAATTGATGGGACTGTAGACATAAACATACAGGACATTTTTCTTTCAAGTGTACATATACCCATCGATTTACATTTTAAGGTTATTTATTGTTTTTTTAATGAGTTCAATTAGAAGTTTCGAACGAGTGTTTCCCCTTCTTGATTACGCATGCAATGACATTTCAAGTTCAGAAGAGTCAGAAAATTTGATTATTTTTAATAGTGTTCAATTTGAAGCTTCAAAAGAGTGTTTCCACTCTCAGACTAAGCATAAAGTAAAATTTTGAGTTTAGAAAAGCTACGCGACCAAACCAAATTTTCAGGCTTTTCTACACTTGAAATTTTATTTCTTGAGCCAATCAACAAAAAATTAATAAACACCAGAAAAATTGGATTTTCAGCGCTCGTTCTAAGCACAATTTTTTTAAGTCTTAGACAATGTTTATTGTTAAAAGTTAAAATAGGTAGCAGCAATCTGCAAAAAGCGTTTTCACCCTGTTAATTGTCTAAGTTTGGTTTACGAATATTCACCCGGCTTGTTTTTATTGTGCAGAAAATGATTGAAATTATGAAAAGTCTTAATTGTCTGATTACAGTTCAAATCATAGCTCTTTTTATACGTACAAACTTACTAAATATTGAAATAAATATTTGGAGGTCCTCTCACAATTTGAAAAATCCCAATTTACATTTAATGAATTCAAATCCTTTGGCCAAAAACAGACACAAACAACAGTTAAAACCCTCCATATCCCTTTTATAATTAATAAAGAAATGATTGAAATTATGAAAAGTTTTAATTGTCTGATTACAAAATGAGGTAGTTCAAACAATAACAATAGCTCTTTTTATATATACAAACAAACTAAATATTTGAAGGTCCTCTCACAATTTGAAAAATCCTAATTAACATTTAATGAATTCAAATCCTTTGGCCAAAAACAAACCCGAAAACCAATTAAAACCCTCCACATCCCTTTCATAATTAATAAACAAACATAACGAGATTATGCTAGTTCAAGTGCAGATATGAATTCGTCACACTCTGCCCGCACATTACCGACCGAATCGCATTAACTGTGCTAATCCAGTTACACGAGATCGGTGTGTGTCACAAAGGGAGGCCCCTTTCCCCCCGCTTGATCTCCCGGGATGGCATTAATTCCAGGCAGAGAATATCGGACGATAAACAGGCGTTATTTTGATGTTTCAAAAAATTATTACTTATATTACCCCGACCCCAGTTTAGAGAGTCCTTGGGGAGGCGAAAATTGCGCCCCCTTTCGAACAATAGGGCTTGATTGAATTACCGACAGTTTGCACTTTCATTCCGATTATTAGTTGAATGATATGAGTGGAGGAGGTTTTATTTGTGGGGGGTTAATAAAGTAATATACTCAAAGGTCTGTTTTTGATGTGGTCCCTTGATGGGGATAAAGTTGGGTTTGTTTTAAATTAATTTGATTACCAAACGTATAAGGGCAAAAATATAGTAAATATATTATTATTATTATTATTATTATATTTACAATATTTTTTTAATGAATGTTATTATTCATCATACAGAAAAAATACAGAAAAAATCTTATAAGTGTAGGCAAAGTTTAGTCAGCTTAACCTGTTACTGATCTCCCACTTAACCGACGAAAAATGTATTTATTTATTTATTTAACGGGCCATTTAAATTAGTATCTTAAAGCGAAAACAAAAATGAAATATAAATAGAAATACATAATAAATATAAGTACATATAGAGTAAAAAAAAGAAAGAGTAAAAAGCAAACAACACATTTAAGTACAAACAACAGATTAACTATACACCCTGTCGGAGGATGTTCTTTAGAGCATTCCGGCTAATTACACCAAACTCAGGATTGATGGCGTTACAATTATTGGCGATTCTGGCCATACCAATATGTTTACCATAGTCCGTCGTACAATATGGTACATGGAACAGATCGAAGGAACGCAAACTTCTAGCTGGCGCATTAATTTTAAGCTGGCTACTTAAATAGGAGTAATAAATCGCCCCATTTATTAAATTGTATCCTAGCATTACGTCTGCATTCCTTCGTCTCTGTTCTAATGAATTGATATATAAAGATTGTAGGACGTTATTGTATGAGCCGACAATCCCAAACTTGTAGGAGATATATTTTGTAAATTTAAGTTGGATCCTCTCGACCATTTTTACGTCAGATTTGCTATGAGGATTCAAAATAGTGTAACAGTACTCAAAGTAGGGGCGGACAAAGGGTACATACAAGGTGGTAAGGGTATGAATGTTTGAGAAATCTCTGCTATTACGTTTTAAAAAACCTAGAACACGATATGCCTTAGCAGCTATGTTGCGTAAATGGTTGTTAAAGTTCCAGTTGTGTGACAATGATACACAGGTTATATAATTACATTTTTTGAGGTTGAGATTCATACGGTTGTCAGTACACCAGACTGAAAATCTATTTAAGTCTTCCTGTAACAACGACAACCTTTATCGCAGAAGAACAAACGAGGAAATTCGACAACAAATGGATAACGTAAACATCATATCTTATATAAAAATTCAACGATTAAGATGGCTAGGAGATATTTGGAGAGCAGGACCAGTAGCGACAACAAGGATTATGGTAGAGTGGAAGCCAGGAGGAAAAAGAAGA
Source organism: Philonthus cognatus (assembly GCA_932526585.2). NCBI lineage: Eukaryota > Metazoa > Arthropoda > Insecta > Coleoptera > Staphylinidae > Philonthus > Philonthus cognatus. The sequence continues at coordinate 12,795,625 of OW052243.1, forward strand.
CAAGGGAGGCCCAGATCTAGATGGATTGATGAAGTTGAAAGAGATCTTAAGAAGATAGGCGTTAACAACTGGAAACCAAAGACAGCAAACAGGAAATAATGGAAAGACATAGTAGACAAAATAAAAAGTATTAGTTAAACACTAAAATTATAATAGGACAAATCCGAAGAAAATGGGGACTGATCCGCCCCGTAAATAGGATCATGAAAGCTTTGAAAAAGAAGCAGCCAAACTCCACGAGGAGTGTAGTGCTTGCATATATATAACAACACAGAAGATCTATCATCCGCGATTCATAAAAATAATTATATATTGTCTGCAAATAGCAAGCACTGGGAATTATGGAAACAATCAACCACATAATTAATAAATATATTAAATAAAAGAGGTCCAAGGTGTGATCCCTGGGGAACCCCTGAAGTTACAAGTATTTCAGACGATATAACACTATTAATCCGCACGGCATGTGATCTTCCGGATAAGTAAGACTGTATCCAATCTAACATGGATCCTCCGATTCCGATAAGCTTAAGTTTCGAAAGAAGGATGCTATGATCTACTGTGTCAAAAGCCTTAGAGTAATCGGTATATATTGAGTTTACTTCAAATGCCGCTTCTAAGGCTGTAACGATAAAATTAAACATAAATACACTCAAGTGCATAGAAATCGGCCCATCCATTCTTTTTTATTTTTTTTATAATAAAATCACTGTTGCAATAATACGAAAAAAACGTTGTCAAATAGACATTGGCCAGTAGAACGGCTGACATTAAGCACTCTGGCCACATACCACTGGCTTCGCCAATCTTCTAAAAAGTGCTACAGCTTTTGCACTATCTACAGCACTTTAAACTATAGTGATTACAGCAACCTTCAGTGGGTTAATTCCCACATCCACTGAAGATCAAAACAATAAAGCAAAAATAGTGGAAGAACGTAGACATCTTAATACTTTATGCATAATATCGAATGGACATCATATCTTTAAATTTCTTTGATATGATTATTGTTTAGTAAATAAACTGATAAATATCATATGGTGTTTTTATCTATACCCTAGCTGTCTATTTTATCGTTAAATACCAACAGTTTTATGTGCAGTATTGCAAGAGTAATGCTATTCCAAAAAAATAAAAAAACAAATATTGGGTGGGTCGTTTTCTTTGCACGTAAGTATATAATAATAATGTCAGAAGATGACAATGAAAAAATTGAAATAGAATATAGAATAACAAAAGCTAACAGAACAGTAGGAATGCTAAGAACCACACTGACGTCAAAAAAAATCTCACGGAGAACAACACTGAGAATTTGCAAAACAGTAATCAGACCAACAATAACATACGGATGTGAAACTTGGACTATGAATCAAACAATGCACAAAAGTTTGAGAGGTGGGTAAGAAAACAGCTAAGAAAAATATGTGGGGAGAAAAGTAGGCGAAGAATGGACAAGAAGATCAAACGAAGAATTGAGGAATATGTATGGAGAGGCCGAAATAGGAGGAATCATCAGAAGCCAGAGGATAAGATGGTTCGGCCACGTGCAGAGACTCTCCTCTAACCGAACAACAAAGAAGGTCCTGAGGCAGGAACCAATAGGAAGTAAAAGAAGGGAAAGGCCAAGAAGATAATGGAAGGAAGTGGACAAGGAAGATTTGAAAAGGCTCAACATCTCAAATTGGACAGAACTAGCACAGGAGAGACAAGCATGGCAAGAAGTGGTGAAGAAAGCCCATGGCCTACAGGGCTATAATAATATAGCTTTTTGTTTAAAATATTGAAGGTTAAGCCACAGCTCAATAAGAAATACTTCTAGTTAGTTTTACTGGAGAAGTAGGTCTGTAATCTGAAAAGTGCTAAGAGTAAAGTATCATTTCAGGTTAAATTTTCAGGGATTCGTCGCTTTTATAAAAGCGTTCAATTTAAAGCTGTTAACGAGTGTTTCCACTCCCAGACTAAGCATGAAGTAAAATTTCGAGTTTATAAAAGCCTGAAAATTTGGTTTGGTCGCGTAGCGCGAAGCGCGGAGCGACCAAACCAAATTTTCAGGCTTTTCTAAACTCGAAATTTTACTTCATGCGCCACACGTATAAAACACTGATTTATAGTGAAGTTCAAAATACATTGCTTAAGTTTTATTTTAAGTAAGGATACATCTTTTGTGCATAATACAAAACTAAGAAAACCACAACGTTCTACATATTACAATATGCACTCGTTTAAAATAAGAAAAAAAAAACAATGCCTGTGCAATTGTGATATTTATACTGAGCATACAATTTGAACTTACAAATTAATAATTATAATCATGACATTAGAAGATGTAACATTTCTACCAGAATATAATTTCTGTATAAGCACTTAAAAAGGTATTTCAAGTACAATTAATATTAGGAAAAAAACACCCAATCGAGTTGGCAATGAAATTTTCAAAACATTGTGAAGTATTTGTCAGTCGCTCCTGTGAATGTTAATCTAACCCAGTTTAATAGAAGTTGTTTATTTTATTCGGTATTTCAATGCCCACTTACACGAAGCTTTGTAAATTTGAAGCTTTAAACGAGTGTTTCCACTCCCAGACTAAGCATGAAGTAAAATTCGAGTTTAGAAAAGCCTGAAAATTTGGTTTGGTCGCGTAGCGCGAAGCGCGGAGCGACCAAACCAAATTTTCAGGCTTTTCTAAACTCGAAATTTTACTTCATGCGCCACGCGTATAAAACACTGATTTATACTGAAGTTCAAAATATACTGCTTAAGTTTTATTTTAAGTCAGGATTATACCTTTTATGCACAACACAATACTAAGAAAACCACAACGTTCTACATATTAGAATATGCATTCGTTTAGAATAAGAAAAAAATCAATTCCTATGCAATTGTGATATTTATACTGAACATACAATCAACATTAACCCACCCATTGACAGCCACTCTACTCACTCACATATAATTTACGATCATTAAAGCCAAACCGCAAATCGACCAAAATAATAATCAACCTCACTTAATCCCATTATAACAGTATCGACAAGTCGGAGTGCTCCACTTCCACACAAATCCCAGTGTGAATGGGCGCCACGTGGCCGGCGAAAAAAACTACACGAAAACTGCATAAGCGTCGTGACGCCCTTATTTTCCCTCATTTATTCCACGGAAAATTCGCACAGGAAATCTAATTTTATAACGACAATAAAAAAACATAAGTTATCTCGGGGGGTCGGCCCTTAAAAAGAAGATGATGAATGTGATAAAACCGCATGCGGTCCACGGTCATATAAAATAACGCGCGCTCTTTTTACAGGAAAAAAAATATAAGAGGAAGAAAGGAAAAATGTTGCTTGTGGATGTGTGTGTAGATACGGGAAAACATTACCAGCAGGTCGCATGATCGTGTTAGCGGGCTCGGCTGGTTTTCCGGAACTAGGGGTGGACCGAGGGATGCTGCTTTTTGGGGGAGATCTCCCTAAGCCCATAAAAATATACGAGTATATATCTATACTGACTGAATCGCAGAAACGCGATTGTGAACATCATCTAAAAATCTTTATATTGGCTGTAGAGTTTATTTCAAGTCATTCTTAGTCAATAAAAATAATATTATGGCACCCAAAAATTGAGAGAAAAGAATGGCAATGTGAATAATTAATTTAATGAAAACACTTAACTTTTAATTTAACGAATAAAGCACTAATAACCTTTCTTTACACTTTTATTTGAATTACCAAATGTACATTTCGGACACATTATGAAATCATGTCCAATTAATTTGATCTTCACGTAACTCACAATCAATTTACTTAACTTTGTTTTACCACTTTTATTTTTATAAATATGTAGAACGTTGTGGTTTTCTTAGTTTTGTATTATGCATAAAAGGTTGATTCGTGACCTAAAATAAAACTTAAGCAGTTTATTTTGAACTTCACTATAAATCAGTGTTGTATACACGTGGCGCATGAAGTAAAATTTCGAGTTTAGAAAAGCCCAGAAAATTTGTCTCGGGTCGCTGCGCGACCCTCGACAAATTTTCACGGGGCTTTTCTAAACTCGAAATTTTACTTCATGCTTAGTCTGGGAGTGGAAACACTCGTTAAAAGTATTAAATTGAACGCTTTTATAAAAGCGACGAATCCCTGAAAATTTAGCCTGAAATGATACTTTACTCTTAGCGCTTTTTAGATTACAGGCCTACTTCTTCAGTAAAACTAACTTAAAGTACTTTTTTATTGAGCTGTGGCTTTAACTTTAATATTTTAAAGAAGATTTATTATTATATTAATGTTTAATTTTTCGTAGGTTTAGTGGAAGATCAGTAACAGGTTAAGCTGACTGAACTTCGCCTACACGTATAAGATTTTTTCTGTATGATGAATAGAGACATTTATTATTTATTTATTCATTTATTTGTCAAATTATGAAATCATGTCCAATTAATTTGATCTTCACGTAACTCACAATCAATTTACTTAACTTTGTTTTACCACTTTTATTTTTATAAATATGTAGAACGTTGTGGTTTTCTTAGTTTTGTATTATGCATAAAAGGTTTATTTCTGACTTAAAATAAAACTTAAGCAGTTTATTTTGAACTTTACTATAAATCAGTGTTGTATACGCGTGGCGCATGAAGTAAAATTTCGAGTTTAGAAAAGCCCAGAAAATTTGTCTCGGGTCGCGGCGCGACCCTCGACAAATTTTCACGGGGCTTTTCTAAACTCGAAATTTTACTTCATGCTTAGTCTGGGAGTGGAAACACTCGTTAAAAGCATTAAATTGAACGCTTTTATAAAAGCGACGAATCCCTGAAAATTTATCCTGAAATGATACTTTACTCTTAGTGCTTTTTAGATTACAGGCCTACTTCTTCAGTAAAACTAACTTAAAGTACTTTTTTATTGAGCTGTGGCTTTAACTTTAATATTTTAAAGAAGATTTATTATTATAATAATGTTTAATTTTTCGTAGGTTTAGTGGAAGATCAGTAACAGGTTAAGCTGACTGAACTTCGCCTACACATATAAGATTTTTTCTGTATGATGAATAGAGACATTTATTATTTATTTATTCATTTATTTGTCAAATCAACGTAAGCGATTTACAAAAATACAAAAATATAAACATGAATTACCATAGTAAAGGTATAAAACTAACTTAAATCTAATAACTAAGGCTTAAAAAATGTCACCTATACAGTCTGTTGATTCTGCATATTTTATAACTTGTATTTTTTCCTAATTTTCTTTTTAATTGACTTCAACATATCAACTTTAGTTTATTTTATATGCAAACAATTTATTCTCCTTGAGAATTTTCAAAATATTTTATTTTTTTATTTTATTTGTCGTGTTTTAATTAAATTGTTATGAAGATGTACCACAAAGTGAACGCCAACCAAATCAAAGATTTAAATACCAGGTCTGTAAATATGAAACCGGAATTTGCTTATAAATTACTCTAGTTGTCAATATAGTGACTGTTAAGTCACGGTATTGGTCCCTTATTCTTGTGTTTATATTTTTTAAAGACTTATAACTCACAAGGATACAAATTTAAAACAAATACATATGTTTTCGTAGCGTTAAAGATGACTGTTTTTGAGCCTAAAAATTATGATTCGCCGACAGCATTGATTTTCTGTTACCATTCGAAGAAAACTGTTGCAGAATCGCATCGAATGCTTGTCGAAGCTTACGATGAGCATGCTCTTGGTAAATCACAGTGCTTTGAGTAATTTAATATATTCAAAAGTGGCGATTTTCACGTGAGAAACCAAGAACGTGAAAGACCACAGATAAAGTTTAAAACCGCCGCATTGCAAGCATTGTTGGATGAGGATGATGCTCAAACGCACCAAAAACATGCGTATTAATTAAATGTGGCACGAACAGTCGCCTCCATACATTTGAAAGCCATAAGAAAGATCCAAAAGTTAGGAAGATGGGTTCCACATGAAAGACGGCAGAAAATCCGAAAAGCCACCTAAGAAATACTGCTCACCAGATACAAAAGATCATTTCCTTATCGAATTTTGACTGGCGATGAAATACTTCCGCATGCGGCTTACTCGCCAGACTTGGCACTATCTGATGACAGCTTATTTGCATCAATGGGATACGCACTTGCTGAGCAGCGCTTCACTATTACAAAAATGCACAAAAATGGCTCAATGATTAGTTTGCCTTAAACGATCAACAATTTGTTTGGCGTGGCATCCACAAATTGGTAGAGAGATGGGGAAAATGTGTAGCTAGCGATGGGAAATACTTTGAATAAAATATTTTTTACCATTTTTATACAATCAATTATGTATTTGTATTTATTTTTCATTTTAGTTTTAGCTTTAAGATATCAATTAAAATGGACTTCCATTAAATAAATAAATAAATAATAAATGTGTATTTTCTATTAAAAAAATCCAGTTTGATATTTACAGACCTGGAAATTAATTTACATCAGACCATTAAAAACCGGGAGTCCAGTATTTATCAATACAGTGGAGAATTTTTATCCTACAGTAACTTTTCATATTCAGCACCACCCCCATATTCCCAAACGTCACTTTTTACACCCTGAATAAAATCGGCGGCATTACGTGAAGTCAAGTCTGAAATCAAGTGTAAAGGAAATCAAAAAGGGAGGCACGCGTGTGCGTATGCATGGGGAATTTCGCCTCTCGGGATGGGTGTTCTTATCACTGAGTTTCAGCTCTTCGAGTTCGAGTTTTCCTTACCTTGATAAAATTTTCGAGACGCATCCGTGCGACACCCGCAGTTGTCTTGATATATCACAGGGCCGCACTCCGTTGTGCGCCAATTCGACGATCCTCTGCCGCACCACGTCTGGAAGCGGCCGCCCGTTCACGAACACACCACCTAATTGATTAACACCACCGTGACCTGAAATTAAACAAAAAAAATAAATATTATTAATTATAATCATGACATTACAAGATGTAACATTCCTACCAGAATATTAATTTTGTATAAGCACTTAAAAAGGTGTTAACAGTGGAGGCTTCTACTTCGTTATACATCATAATTCACAAATGAAACATGATTTTAACTTTGTTTGTATAACTGAGACTCCGTTATAAAACAAAGTTAAAATCGTGTTTCATTTGTGACTTAAAAAGGCGTTTCAGGTACAATTAATATCAGGTGTTCAGTTAAAAACCCGATCGAGTGGGTTATGAATTTTTCAAAACATTGTGAATTAATAATTTGACCCAAATTGTTACATTTGCAGTAGGTTACTGTATGTAACAGCAAACACTTGTTGTATAATTCAATGTCCGTCGGGGTATTAGCCCGGGAAGTAGTTGTTTCAATGAGTGTTTGATATAGTCTTTGTAAGAGTAACTTGTTGTAGATTGCGAAAAGAATCGCACTTTTAATGTTTGAAGTATTCTGCAACCAAGAATTGGCAATTTCATTTATATTTATAATTGTGAATTATATTTTTTTTCACTTTTATATAAATAAAACAATTTAAAAACTTTCAAATATATATTGTGCCTGAAGAAGCCACAGTGTTGCGAAATAATTGTAGCGAATGCACAATATATATTTGAAAGTGTTTAAATTGTTTTATTTATATAAAAGTGAAGATGAACTTTCAACATTTATCAGCCTTATCAATCAATATTTGTTTTTATTGTATTCGGTATTTCAACGCCCACTTACACGAAGAAAGAAGACATAACACAAAGTGTTTATAAACTGTCGGCATCCCAGTAGGTTCTGACTTCAGAAATATACGTCGTAATTAGACATATAATTAAATTTATTCGACGTTTCCGATACTCACCGAATCGCGTGACGTAATCTAAGATATGCAATTTGTTTTTCAAAGCAATCGAGATGCCGACAGTTAATAAACACTCGTTATAAGAAGAAGACAAATTATTGAGCTATTAATTAATACAATCTGACATTTATGTCAGGTATGACAAAATGTAAACTAAGCTGCGACTTCACTTTTTCGTTCCATTTCTTTCTATCAATAAAGCAAAGTAATATGTATCCGTTATTAAAAGGTGACTTTGTTGTGCAATTCCTTGTATTTATAAAGCGCGATCCCAACCTCAAATTTTGCGTGCCTTGGCGCTGTGGCCTACCCTGAAGTTAGGCTGCGAACCGTCGCTGCTTTATATTAGTAGAAATAATATATAAAATTACGAAAAAACTATTCGTGAAAATGCAAACAATGTCTTAATTAATAAGACAACTTAAGACGATAAATATCCATTGAAACAACTACTTCCCGTGCAAATACACCTCCGGATATTGCATTATACAATGAAATATTTAAAATCTTATTTAATTTGATTTGTTACAACGCTCTATTAAAGTATATGTAACGTTTAGGTCAAATTCTCTTCAAACCAACTAACAAATACAAATTTAAAATGTAAGGAGAGATAACAAAAAAAAAAAAAAGAAAATTGTTTGCATTTTCACGAATAGTTTTTTCGTAATTTTATATATTATGTTTAAAGTGTGCAAACTATAAGAAGCGTAAGCTTATTTTCTCGAATTCAAATAGTTTTGAATTTGAATTTATCTTAGTAGAAATGTTTTTCCAAGTGATCAATAAGGAACAAATTAACGAAAAATATAATATCTAATAATTTCTCACTTTATCAAAAGTGAGAAGTTTATAAATTATCAAATTATTTTAAACAAAGACCACACGCACACTTTATTCCTTTACTGTCTTTGATTGTTGCCATTGTTACCATTAATAAATCGAATAGATTAGCCTCAGATAATTGGAGACATTCTTTGCTCTGTGTAGCTAATTAGGCACTCCGACTTTCTATCTAAGCCATTACATTTGACATGTGCGAAATTGCCTTTTCATTGATTTAAATTGCAATATTGAGAATTCATTTATTTGCCCAGCGCTTTATAGTTTTTATTTCGGGGCATTACGCAACTCGCCTGTTATTATTTGTTATACACATTTTTTTCTCTCTCCACTGTTCCATTTGTCGACCTCGGATCGATCGAGGGCAAAAAAATTGCTCCCGTGCCATTAGTGTAAATAAACGACACGAATTTTCTGCAATTTTATAAATTGAAATCGAATTATTGGGAACGTAATAGATTTACAATTTGTCGAATGAATGAAATTAAAGAATCAGTTTTGCTTAATATGTTTTTGAAATGAGAACAAATATTTATTATTTTGATTAGGATCAAAATGCCAACATTTTGTTCACTCTATAGGTTTAATATTCTTATTTTAGTTACGTGACGTGTTTTTGTATTAATTATTGTAGTAATTCCTTTCTTCACTTAAATTTTATTATGCTTAATGTACATTTCAAATACTAGGTGTGATTTTCAATTAGGTTGCCTATAATTACTGTTTCAAACAATTGAAGAGTTAAGGAGAAACACCAAATGAGTCACAATTTTGAAATTTTACATGGGAACAAAATGAAATGTCAGAACATACGGAGTTCTAAACACTTTTAGTAAATAACACACTTGGTTAAGATTTTACTGTTTATTTATTGACACTGCAACAATTGTTTCGCCACACAGTGGCTTCATCAGGCAGATGAATAATCATTATTCATCTGCCTGATGAAGCCACTGTGTGGCGAAACAATTGTTGCAGTAACAATCAATAAATAGTGAAATCTTAACCAAGTGTGTTATTTACTAAAAGTTGGGTAAAGTACTACACTTGTTATGTTCCATATTTTTAAAAATATGGAACATAACAAGTGTAGTACTTTACCCAATTTGAAAATTTGGTTCCATCAAGAAAGTAGCAGAACAAGTATCGAATATATTTACTAAAATTGTTGATATGGAATTTCGCCAAGTAACAGCCTCAACTATTAAATACAGAGTTCTGACATGTCATTGTGTTCTCTTGCAAAATTTCAAAACGTTCAAGTTTTTTCAGGTTTTACAGGTTATATTTTTTTTCGTTGTGACTAACCTACAAACAAATGGGTTATTCCGTGAAGTTTGCTTACGTGAAAATACTTGGTCTAAACTACACAATGGCGTCAAAACCGATACGATTTTCGGTACTTCTTGGACTCATTTGGTTTTTCTTCTTAACCCTTCAATTGGTACTAAAAAAACTAGTACACAATGCTGTTGCTCACAATGTTGTGTCAGTTTTTCAGTATCAATTGGTTGAAACGGTGATTATAGGCAACCCAATTTCTTTATGTATATTGAATTGCCGTTGTTGTCACACTGGCGACATGTGCATATGTTTTCATAATAGTATCAAATGTTAACTCTAAATGAGTTTTGTTGTAATTATCGCTTAAACAATATTCTTCTGAAACTTATTCCCCAATTCAAAAGAATAATGTTTAAACGATAATTGCAACAAATTACTAATTTGACAATAATGTGACGACAGTGACAATCCAATACACATTTGCGGTAGAGAGTTTCTTATAATTATTGTTGGTCAGCAGAAGAATTGTTGTTTTAAACAATTGATTCAATATGGGCTTTACTCAGATATAAAAATGGGATGATTCAGTGTTATTCTGAATACAAGGTGTTCGGTTTTGTTTAACCCATTAATGGCCGAGCAATTATAAAGTTAACTGTAAAAGTTGATTTTAGCTAAAATTCTGCACGCTTTGTTATGATTTTTACGAATAACTTATTGTATTACATACTGGTAATGTTTCTTTTAAACACACATAATGTATACGCTGTAAATTTTCAGACATTCGTCGATTTTATAAAAGTGTTCAATTTGAAGTTTCGAACGAGTGTTTCCACTCCCAGGCTAAGCATGAAGTAAAATTTCGAGTTTAGAAAAGCCTGAAAATTTGGTTTGGCTGCTCCGCGAAGCGGAGCGGCCAAACCAAATTTTCAGGCTTTTCTAAACTCGAAATTTTACTTCATGCGCCACGCGTATAAAACAATGAAATATTGTGAAGTTAAAAACACACTAAAAAAAATATTTTAATGAAATGAGTATTAATCGAAATGTTTAAATAACAAAATGTTTACATATTTCTTTACACATTCTCAAGCCAGGTCAAATAATACAGTGTATCAAATTAAGTTATTTAGTAATTTAATTAACAAAAAATAAATATGTTGCGCCTATGCACCAATGGCGCTTAATGGGTTAATTTCCGTGAAAAGGACCAAATATTCGCGCGCTTGGAAAGTGCGCGCGTAAGGGGTGATGCTCATAGCGCCACTTTCAGAGAAGTCAAGTGAGGCGCGTGCAACGTGAGTGTGTTGGTTAAAATACAACTCCAACTTAAAAAGACTATCGTGTCTTTAGGCCATCCAATCACTGAAGCACACATAACACAAAACCGGGGTAAGTCACCCTCAACACACCGCAGATCAGTAAAATAAATAATTAGTGTAATAGCCTGTATACGCGCATCACAACCCTTCAGCCAAAGACTGTTGTGAATTATACACAAGGTTTAAAATGATAAAACTAATGTTTGTTTTTTCTTCCAATATTATATTAAAATTCAAATAGAGACATTAATTCCTCTCCTCTTTATCGATTGAATACGAATAACGGGTAAATTCAATATGATTATTCAAATTCGATTCTAAAATCTTTTAATCAAAACCAAAATAGATCACTTAACAAAAGCCACTGATTCTTATCTCAATCGGCTTTTCAACAAAATAAATCTACATATCTACACACATCTTGTCAGTGCCGCAACAAAACGCCAGCAGCTTGAATTTCTATTCAAGCGACGAATTCTGCTGCTGGCCAACGCACACACCTCTAGTAAATTGATGATGATGAAAACATCAACCGTTGTCAAAACACAATAATCCGCACAATTAACACCCGGCCTCATTAACGTCGAAGATGAGGAACCGGACTTAATAAGTGGCGTTTATCCGGTAGCTTAATGGCGCGCCCGGAGCCAAACGTGAGTCAACCTTTGTAGATCCGAATATGCTAAAATGTTTATTATTAATTTTCAAATGTATGTGTGTGTGTGTGTGTGTGTGTGGAAAAAAAGTAAATAGTGCGAACCTGTTTTGCGGAATTAATTTTTTGCGCAATTCTTAAGGCTATAATAAAGCACGTGCTTGGCTACTGGAATGTTCAGCTATTGAAAATTAAACGGTTTTTTGCGTGAAGAGAATTCTCCTCAAATTATTATTTAATTAAATTATTGTAAACAGAGAATGCTTCTTTTAAGTATACATTTCTAGATGTATATTGTGTAAATGTACGATCATTCGTTGTTTTTACAAAAATTGAACGTTTTTATAAAAAAAAACAACGAACGTCTAAAAAATTACAGCGTATAATTTAGATCAAATTTATGAGTTTCTTAAATGTTTAGAAGTTCTTGTACAAGTTTAAAATATACTGCAAACTTATGCTAAAGTAATGTATGTTGAACTTTAATCAGTGTTGTATACGCGTGGCGCATGAAGTAAAATTTCGAGTTTAGAAAAGCCTGAAAATTTGGTTTGGTCGCTCCGCGCTTCGCGCTACGCGACCAAACCAAATTTTCAGGCTTTTCTAAACTCGAAATTTTACTTCATGCTTAGTCTGGGAGTGGAAAACACTCGTGAAAGCTTCAAATTAAACAATTTTCTAAATAACAACGAATGCCTAAAAAACTACAGCGTATATGATCACAAAAATAAATGCTGTAATTTTTTAGACATTCCTTGTTTTTATAAAAGTGTTTAATTTGAAGCTTACGACTAAATAAACAAAAATTAGTAAATCACGAGATTCTTTACTGTTTCTCAACTTTTTCAATGGCAAATAATCAGTTCGTTCCGTGCACAATAAAAATAAAAGATACTACTGAAAAATTACTACTGAAAAGTTAGGAATAAAATTGTTTTTTTTTGTGAGAATTTGATTCTTGTTGACATTCTTATTTGTTTCTAAAACTGATAGCTATTAAAGTTAAGCCTAAAATTGTTTGTTTTCTCAAAATGTATACCTCTTGGGCAGAAATGAAAATGCCAACAAGGAGAAATTTTAGGCTTCACTTTTTATTCTATTTGTCAAATCAACGGAAGCCATCTACAAAAACATATTTTAGCAACAATGTGTCTATCTTGTTTCAAACATTAGATAATCAAACAAATAATATTTTTATGATTTATTTTAAAAATTTAATACTAGACACGACAATCTAAAACTTTGTACAGTAAATTCTAATGTTCTTCTGTATTTCAGCATTAGTTTCTTTCTTTTCTATATAAATATCTTTATTGACAGAATTGGTTACATAAATAAAATTAAATACATATACACACAAATAAAAATAAAATAAATTCTTCTGTCAATTGGCTATCGACCATTGGCCTTTCCGCCTAAATGTTATAGTTTCTGTTACTTGCTATTATGGTGTACAAAATGGTCGTGATTGTGTCTTCTCAAAATAATAATAAAAATTACCTTTATTCACATTTACAAATTTATACAAAATATATAATTGTAAAGTAAAACGTCACATAGATGAATTAAGAAATACTTAACACAAAACAAAGTACATACCTAGAAAAAGCGAAGAAATACACACTAAAATTTGTTATCTAAGAATTCAGATAACGAGTATGGTTCCAAGTTACATAATCAATCAAAGAGGCAATGCTTTAACTTATGTTATTCCGTAATTTCTCTTACGTAGCAAGGTAAGTGATTGTATATTTTTATACATATATAAAAACAACCCTTCTCAAACTTTGTAAGTCTATGTTTAGGCAAATTATATTCATGTCCTCTTCGGTTAGGATACTTTGTAGGGTAAAAAACATTATCGAAATATGCGCGATGCTTTAGCAGAAACTTGACGCATTCAAAAACATACAACCCGTATACTGTTAGTATGCCAAAGCTCTTAAATATTCCTCTACATAATATATATATTTTTTTTGTGTGTGTTTGGCATAGGTTTTTACCATTCAGCCACTAACGTTGATTTATATTAACATATATTTCGACTAATTTGGACGTCACAACACATTCACATACATCCATGGAACCGGAGACGAGTATTTTTCGTTAGAAAAATTACTCGCCTCCGCTGGGAATCGAACCCAGATCACCTCCGTGACCGATTTGGCGAAACCGGCGGCTCAACAGCTCGGCCACGGTGGGCCCTCTACATAATATTGTTGAATTTATTTTACTAAGTATTCTAATGGCGTTCTTTTGGTCATATCTTTTGAACTTCACCATAAGATTAGTCCATATCGTAAATGTGATTGTATGTTTGCAAAATCGAATAGTTTCCCTACTTCTATGTTCGTATTGCGCATTAAAACGCGAAGTCCGAAGCAAGGTCTGTTTACCTTCTTACACACAGAGTCAACATGGGGGACAAACGATAGTGTTTCATCCAAATATATACCTAGATATTTTGCATTATTAGTAAATTGGTATTGATTGTTATTCAGTCTGATGTAATTTGGGGTAGTTGACGATTGGTTGGTCTTGAATAATATATTGGAGGTCTTAGATCTATTAAGAATTAAATTATTTTTTCCAAACCAGGACTCCATAACACTCATACAGGTGTTACCAGTATCAATAATATCGACATATGATTTACCTTCAATTAATACGTTGGTGTCATCAGCATAATTAACAATACTACTACCACATAGAATAATATTACCTAAATCGTTAATAAAAATGATAAATAATAGAGGCCCTAGTACGCTTCCTTGAGGGATACCATTTATTGCAGTTAATGGATCAGATAAAGCATCTTCACTGGTAACGGGATGCTTGATCTTCGTATAATGAATTCGATTTGTAAGATACGATGTTAATAACAAATGAGGGATTCCTCTGGTTCCATATTGCCATAATTTAGATAATAATATTCCATGATCAATAGTATCAAATGCCTTTGACAAGTCGAGTAAAATTCCACATGACAGATTGTTTACTTCCATGTTGTTCAGGATTGTGTTCGTGAATTCATATAGGGCTGTTTCCGTACTTTTCCCTTTTAGAAAACCATGTTGGTGTTTGGATAGTTTAAATTTAAGAAAATAGTCTATTAATCTATTATACATGATTTTTTCCAATATTGTTGAAAATGAATTAATTATGCTAATAGGTCTATAATTTTCTTTGATGTTTGAGTCACCTTTTTTGTAAATTGGTGATATAATTCATATTTTCAGTTTGTCGGGATAGATGCCTATTTAGAGAATTGTATTGAAAATGTCAGATAAAGGAGCTGCAATTAGGTTGATACTTTTTTTTATTATAGTCATGGGAATTTTATCGACTGTTCTTCAATTGTCGTGATCGTTAATGTCAGGAAAAGATGGAATTAACTCATGAATAGTGTTGATGGGGAGTTTTCGTTTAGGTGTTTTTGTTTCTGGGTTTCTTTCTTATTTACATGTGAAAATAAATCCGTTTCAATTTATTTGAGAGTGAGAGAAATTAAGGCCGGATATAATGCAATTGCAAGAACCCAACAAACATAAAACCGATGCAATTACACTGCCGACAAGTGTTGATAGAGGCTTTTTTAGCGAAACAAAACAAAAAAAAACTTTAATGATGTCATTTCTGGCATTTGGATACATTAACGCCGTAATTAGAGGAAAAACGTAATCAACTCGTGCTCGGTAATTTTTTAATCTGGCCTTTTACACGAACGCATCTCACGCGCTCCAATTTTTTTACCTTCCCCACAAAACGTATCCAAATTGAGCTTAATTGATCCCTAAGAGCGATTATTAGAAAAAGTTATTATTTTATTTGAAATTGTGATGTTGAAAATCAGTTGCGAAAGCTTACGACTGATTTGGTTTCACCAAAATGTAGTAATCAATTAATAAATCTTTAAATATATGAGTAGATTATTTTAAGTTGCTTGAGTCTGTCTATGAAGTTACATTAAATAGATTAAATTAGGTCAGTAGATTCGATTAAAATCTTTCTACAAATAAATTGTAGTTGTCGCGAGTACAACAAAGTGTTTTTGAAAGTAATTCGTTTATTATTTAAACTAAAATCAAAGTGAAAATAGAATGCGAGTTTTTGCTGAAAATCGATTACAGTTATCAGAATTGAAATCGGTTTGGAAACAAGCTGTAATCTCTTTCTATTCTGAATCTGAATCTGAATTCAAATCAACGGCAAATCTTTAAATCGCGCTATCTGCCCATTTTTGAGATTCGCCGTTGAATTGAATTCAAAGCCTCATTTCATTTGTATCATTATCTTTAGCTCACCTTAATTTTTCTAAAAACATCTTTTTTTTTTGGCTTTTGCCTGGCCTTGGGAACTTGCCCATTAGCCATCATCAATCTATATATTTTTGTATCAATTAATTTATTACAACTTACAATTTGTAGTATTTAACTATTCATTCGGACAATCACACACATTCATACTACACCCAGGGTCACGACGAGTTATTATTTTTGAAATAAAGTCTCCCCGTGCACGGGAATCGAACCCGAATTTGTGGCTCGCCGAGCGATACAGCCCGGCGACGTTACCGCTCAGCCACCACCTGCCCTAAAAACCTCTATTATTCTGTATTTTTATATACATTGACAACTATTTTTTTGTTGTTAATTTTGAAAAATGTTCAACATTTTCCACTATTTTGCATGCTACTTTGTTTGTTGTTTATAATATAACTTGAACTTCAAAACTGGCTTTCTCAATTGTTTTTACTTACACACGCCGTTACTTCAATGTGATTCATATATTTTCAACTTGTTTCTCATTGATCACTTGATGAAACATGATTAAATATTTAAAAAAAAAAAATTTTTTAAATAAAATCACCTGGTATGTTTCACTAATTTAATGAAACATACCAAGTGATTCATATCTTTATTGGTTATATTTTAGAATTGTTTAACAAATTTGTTCCCTTAACTACTAAATCTGTTTTTATTAGTCACTTACACTCCTTTACACTTACACTCCTTTACATTCAAATTATTATTTCGTCTTACTTAATTTTTTGACTTCAATAATTCGATCGCCTGGAGCAATCTGTTCTAACTTTTAATAAGAAACTGGATACATCTTTCATAGTAGGTGCATATTTATAAAATTTTTATTGGTATTTGTTGTTTTTGCATCTAAATATATCAACTTTCGAAGCCACAAAACATATAGCTACCGTTATTATTAGCCTCTCGTGTGATTGATTTCGTTGTAAAACACCTCCAATAAACCACAACCGACGAACACGTATTTCGAATTGGGTCCGTTGTAATAATAACGGTCAGATATACCAAACAGAAGCTCCGACATTATCAGAAGGCGATTCGATTAGAGCCGGAGTTAATGGGCTTAGAGAGAGCCGGTGCCGTTTTTGTCCGGTGCATAATTTGCACGGTTTACAGCGTTTTGTAACAGATTCCATTTATAAGTTGGACTTCATTAATGCTACACCGGAATTTATACGTCTAGGAAGGATGTTTATGGGCAGCGTGCAATTTTAGTTTTAATAAAGCGAAAGGTTTGTGATTGTACTCGGAATAATATGATTCATTCAGGAAAACAGGTTAATTATTAATTATTATGACAAGTCCAAAGACATATGTTTATTGAAATTCAAAACATAATCTTCAAAGTTTACTGATTTTTCCTTGAGTGTTGAAATTTCATGAAATAGCTGTCATTTTATATAATCATACGCTGAAAGAAGCATCTTTTATTAACCCATTAAGCGCCATTGATGCGCATACAAGCAACATTATTAATTTTTGGTTATTAAATTACTAAATAAATTAATTTGATATATTATATTATTTGACCTGACTTGATAATGTATGAAGAAAAATGTAAATATTTTTTTATTTAAATATTTTAATAGTTACTCATTTAAAAAAAAATAATGTGAATGTATTTCTAACTTCACAATATATCAGCGCTTTATGCGCGTGGCGCATGAAGTAAAATTTCGAGTTTAGAAAAGCCTGAAAATTTGGTTTGGCCGCTCCGCTTCGCGGAGCGACCAAACCAAATTTTCAGGCTTTTCTAAACTCGAAATTTTACTTCATGCTTAGTCTGGGAGTGGAATCACTCGTTCTAAACTTCATACTGCAATTTTTATATAAAATCGACGAATGCCTGAAATTTTACAGTATTATAATTAATGAATCGCTTGATTGGCGCTCACATGTGGACCATGTGGTAACTAAACTTGCGAGAATGTGCTATATAATAAATATAACGAAATCATATCTCAATGTTGAGAAAAATGAGGCAATATATTATGCATGTTTTGACTCAATTTTAAGATTTGGGATAATTTTTTGGGGGAATAGTTCAACATTTGGGAAATTGTTTGTACTACAAAAAAGATGTATACGAACTATTTTTTCATTAAAGTACAGGCAGCCGTGTAGAGGTATTTTTAAGGCAAATAAAGTTCTGACAGTCTTTGCAGTCTTTGTCTATGAATGTCTGATGTTTATTTTTAAAAATAAACATCAATTTAGCACCAACACAGAGAAGTGTCACAATACACGAAATAGGGATATATTGTACCCGAGACACAGACTCACGTTATCTGAGCGAAACTCATTTCAGAGGTGTGTTAAATTTTATAATGTTCTGCCAAGCAAAATAAAGAATTTAGATTCGTTAGAGCCATACAAGTCAGCGGTATATAAACTTCTCATGGAATCAGAGATATACAGTGTGGAAGAATATTTTGAAGCATGTAATTTATTTACATAATGTTATTTGTCTGAGTATTTAACAGCATATAATTATATAGGTATGTTTTTTTTGTTATGACACAATTTCTTTTATGTTCCAAAATTGTGATAATTTTTGTGACCATTTATTTAGAAATAAAGTTTGTTTATTATTATTATTATTATTATACACTATGTGTATTTAAAAGAAAAATTCACAGTATTTAGTACAATAAGTCATTCATAGATATCACTTCAAAAAGAAGTGCAGAATTTTACCTAAAATCAACTTTTAGAGTTATCTCTATAATTGCTCGGCCGTTAATGGGTTAATAAAAGATACTTCTTTCAGCGTATGATTATATAATATGACAGATATTTCATAAAATTTCAACACTCAGGGAATAATCAGTACACTTTGAAGATCATGTTTTGAATCAAAATGTTTTGGCCAGAAAAATGCCAAACGTCATAATTAATCAGTGGGCTGTAAACACTACAATTTTCAAGAATATGAATATGAATTTGTGTTCAGTACTCATTCATTCACCGATGACGATGCTAGTTAAAAAAAATGGGCTTTACACAGCCGACATTTAAACTATATTGACAGTTGACAGTTGATAAGTCAACGCAAGCCGACATTTAACCAATCGTGCCAACTTGACAAGAGTTTGAATTGAACTATAATGAGATCGCCATGTTATTGTTTTTTTATGACACTTGAGACACATATTTTGATAGTTGTGACATATTTTAAACTAATGGGTGTCTTCCACTCCCAGACTAAGCATGAAGTAAAATTTCGAGTTTAGAAAAGCCCCGCGTAGAAAATTTGTCGAGGGTCGCGCAGCGACCCGAGACAAATTTTCACGGGGCTTTTCTAAACTCGAAATTTTACTTCATGCGCCACGCGTATAAACCACTAATAAACAGTAAAGTTAAAAATATATAACGCTTAGATGTGATGGTGATCAATATTTAGCGAGATGTAGCGAAAAAATCGAAGAATTACTCTTTTGTAAATAGTTTTGGAATAATAATAATAATAGAAGAATAAACTTACTTTGAGCAACTTATCAATTTTGTTGATATTTAAATCATCATATCTTTAACGGGGAAAGTGCTATGATGGACACATCAACATTTTTCTCCCCTATATTCGGTTTGGTTATGTGAAATTATATTATGGGGCCAGGGAAAAAATCTAGAATCAGGAGAGAGTCGGGGAAATTTAACGTTTAAAATTATTGATGTTTACGCTTTCGAACATATGTAAATTCGACTAATTTCTTTGATCTACTATGACTCTCTATTGTGTTAGTATTATTTTGAATCAGCCCAATATAAATTTGAAATAAAACAACACAGTTGGGAGGGTTTCACTTTTAATGTTGAACACTGCAACATGTTTCACCACACAGTGGCTTCATCAGGCAGATGAAATAATGAAAAATGATTTCATCTGCCTGATAAAGCCACTGTGTGGTGAAACATGTTGCAGTGTTCAACATTAAAAGTGAAACCCTCCCAACTGTGTTGTTTTAACAAGATAAATTCAAATTCAAAACTATTTGAATTCGAGAAAATAAGCTTACGCTTCTTATAGTTTGCACACTTTAAACATAATATATAAAATTACGAAAAAACTATTCGTGAAAATGCAAACAATGTCTTAATTAATAAGACAACTCAAGACGATAAATATCCATTGAAACAACATAACAAATCAAATTAAATAAGATTTTAAATATTTCATTGTATAATTCAATATCCGGAGGTGTATTTGCACGGGAAGTAGTTGTTTCAATGGATATTTATCGTCTTGAGTTGTCTTATTAATTAAGACATTGTTTGCATTTTCACGAATAGTTTTTTCGTAATTTTATATATTATGTTTAAAGTGTGCAAACTATAAGAAGCGTAAGCTTATTTTCTCGAATTCAAATAGTTTTGAATTTGAATTTATCTTGTTAAAACAACACAGTTGGGAGGGTTTCACTTTTAATGTTAAATATCCATTGAAACAACATAACAAATCAAATTAAATAAGATTTTAAATATTTCATTGTATAATTCAATATCCGGAGGTGTATTTGCACGGGAAGTAGTTGTTTCAATGGATATTTATCGTCTTGAGTTGTCTTATTAATTAAGACATTGTTTGCATTTTCACGAATAGTTTTTTCGTAATTTTATATATTATGTGTTGTTTTATTTCAAATAGTATCATGGAGTTTTCGCCTCATCAATTAAATACCACTATAAATTATATTGGACTGGTTCAAATATTATATTATATAATATCCAACAACAATTTATACCAATATCTTGCAGGTGTGTGAGATAGGACCTGATCGAAACATCCACACAGTTTTTTGCCACCCCGAGAGCAGGTTTCAAACAAACAAAGAAACAATTTACACATAATTTAAATAGATTTATGGGTTTCCTAAAAAACTAGAAAAGTATATTTTGACGAATAAAGCACTAATAACCTTTCTTCACACGTTTATTTAGAAAAGTATATTTATTGATTTCTTAATTGGTCGGAAAAAAGTATTCAAATACATCTTTTAAATTCTCTAAAAGGATTCGAATCCTGATTGAGTTTTAAGTGCATAAATATTGCCAATTATTAACGAAACACCAAAAATTAAAACCGGTTTCAATTAATAAATCCATTCGCTTATCACCAAACACGCAAAAAACGCAGGCGAACATCAAAAAAAAATTGTATTCTGCACTCTATTTATTCACCTCTGCAACTCCAGTTAAGATCGATTATTCAAGCGGTGTACTTCGTGTCTTTGCTTTTTAGAAAAAACTGATCGGTTTTCGAATTTGATTAGGTTTCAAGTGGTAGTGTTTATTTATTTAGTTATCTACGACAGTAATTACTGTGGCTGGTCGACAGAGCTGCAAATTTCGCAAGAAGGAGAAGAAGTGCTAGTGTTTTGGATTAGTGAAGTTTTGCTTAGAGGAATTTTATAGCAGCTCTAGATATTTGGATTTAAAGGATCGCCTTCCATTAATTTAAAGGTTAGTGCGATTGTTTAATTTCTTTCTATTTAGGGATGTTGATCGATTGTGCCTTGAGGCCAGTTTTGTTGAAACTGCTGTTGTATTTGAAAAATAAATAGTTTTAGAAAAGCTATAGAGCCTTTGAAACGGAAAATTGCCTAAACACTTAAAAATTAATTCGTTTTTCTTTGTCGTTTTTGCACTTACAGAACGAATAAACATCATTCCTTTTACCTTCATCATTCGGTGTCATCTGTTTCCACTTTTTTCGACCATTTAGAAAATGCATAAATCTATTTTTCCTTGAACAAGTTTCTCATCTTTAACGTGGTGAAACATATTTAACTATGATTTAATAAAGAAAACACTTGGTTAAATTTCACTAATATTTTGGTTTTTTATTCCAACTAGTTTCGACTTTGAGTCATTCTCAAGGACTCAAAGTCGAAACTAGTTGGAATAAAAAACCAAAATATTAGTGAAATTTAACCAAGTGTTTTCTTTATTAAATCTATTTTACATCAATAATCTCCTCACTCTCCTGACACGACCTGCTATCGCGGTGGCAAAAACTGTGTCGATGTTTTCATGGGGTCTCTGTGAGGAAAGTGACGAATAAACATCATTCCTTTTCATCCTCATCATTCGGTGTTATCTGTTTTCACTTTTTTTTCGACCATTTAGGAACTGCATAAATCTATTTTTTCACTTTTTCTACGATTTAGGAAACCTATAAACTTATTTAAATGATGTGTACAATATTTGTTTTGAAGTGAATACACGACCTGCTATCGCGGTGACATAAACTGTGTGAATGTTTTCATGGGGTCATTTACATCAATAATCTCGTCACTATCCTCACAGAGACCCCATGAAAACATCCACAAAGTTTTTTTTCCACCGTGATAGCAGGTCGTGTATTCACTTCAAAACAAATATTTTACACATCATTTAAATAGGTTTATAGGTTTCCTAAATCGTAGAAAAAGTGAAAAAATAGATTTATGCAGTTCCTAAATGGTCGAAAACAAGTGAAAACAGATGACACCGAATGATGAAGATGAAAAGGAATGATGTTTATTCGTCACTTTCCTCACAGAGACCCCATGAAAACATCGACACAGTTTTTGCCACCGCGATAGCAGGTCGTGTCAGGAGAGTGAGGAAATTATTGATGTAAAAGTGGAAAAATAGATTTATGCATTTTCTAAATGGTCGAAAAAAGTGGAAACAGATGACACCGAATGATGAAGGTAAAAGGAATGATGTTTATTCGTTCTGTAAGTGCAAAAACGACAAAGAAAAATGAATTAATTTTTAAGTGTTTAGGCAAAAGTGAAAACAGATGACACCGAATGATGAGGATGAAAAGGAATGATGTTTATTCGCCACTTTCCGCACAGAGACCCCATGAAAACATCCACACAGTTTTTGCCACCGCGATAGCAGGTCGTGTGCCTCCAGAGTGAGGAGATTATTGATGTAAAAGACCACCCTGTACAATCACGTAACCGTAACCGTAACCGAAACCGAAACCGAAAACATGCTGGGACGATACTAATAAATCCGAAAAGGACCCATCGCGTGGCTATAGTTAGCCACCAATTAGTAGCTCAGTTCCGACGGAGGAACAGAGCGGCTCTTTGTTTTCGGCGCTCGGCATCATTCCGCACAATGACTTGTCGCCATCAGGGTATATATTTATAAATGGGCCGCACTCCGCTTCAATACCTGTCTTGATCGCTAACATGTGCCTTTCATCATTTCGGAACGGATAAATCGCGCGCGCGAAGAGGAGATACGCATCTGGAGAAACCGTTTCTAACTGTGGTAAAACTATCGTTTCGGGAAGACGTACTGCCCGCTCAACACTTTTAGAAGACACGTGTTCTTGGATGTCGAAGACACGTGTTCTTGGATGTGGATACATGTGAATACAGTTGCTTTAATTGGTAGGAAAGTTGGGAGGTGTTGAAGCAGAATAAATAATGTTAATCGGAAGTGAATTAAATCAAACTGAATTGATATTTAATAGAACATATATTTTTTTAATCATGTACATTAAAGATTGTGTATGAAGTTATTAAAACTATCTATTTGACTTCTTAATCGTTCAATTTACAGCTCTCAACGAGTGCTTCCACTCCCAGACTAAGCATGAAGTAAAATTTCGAGTTTAGAAAAGCCTAAAAATTTGGTTTGGTCGCGTAGCGCGTAGCGCTACGCGACCAAACCAGATTTTCAGGCTTTTCTAAACTCGAAATTTTACTTCATGCGCCAAGCGCATAAACCATTGATTTATAGTAAAGTTTAAAATATACGCTAATTTTTATAATATATGCTAATTTTTAATTTCACTTTCATTTTACAAATTTTTATTTAGTTTAATTAAATCTCTCTCTTTTAAAATTCGAGCAATTTTCTTTTTTAATTTCACTTTCATTTTACAAATTTATATTTAGTTTAATTAAATCTCTCTCTTTTAAAATTCGAGCAATTTTCTTTAGGATATGTACAAGGATTTTTTTTAAGTATAGTTTCTCATATTTCATATCAAAATTTATAAATTTGTAAACAGTATATTTTGAACTTTTTTCAGTGAACGATCAGTTTTTCAGTGCACGATTTTCAGTGTACTTAATGAAAAATACCGGTACTATTAAAGTAAAGTATACTTTAATAGTACCTGTATTTTTCTTGCATTAAGTACACTGAAAATCGTCTATAAAGTTAATTAAACTATCTATTTGACTTCTTAATTGTTGAATTTTAAGCTTTCAACTAGTATTTCCACTCCCAGGTTAAGCATGAAGTAAAATTTCGAGTTTAGAAAAGCCTGAAAATTTGGTTTGGTCGCGTAGCGCGAAGCGCGGAGCGACCAAACCAAATTTTCAGGCTTTTCTAAACTCGAAATTTTACTTCATGCGCCAAGCGCATAAACCATTGATTTATAGTAAAGTTTAAAATATACGCTAATTTTTATAACATATGCTAATTTTTAATTTCACTTTCATTTTACAAATTTTTATTTAGTTTAATTAAATCTCTCTCTTTTAAAATTCGAGCAATTTTCTTTAGGATATGTACAAGGATTTTTTTTAAGTATAGTTTCTCATATTTCATATCAAAATTTATAAATTTGTAAACAGTATATTTTGAACTTTTTTCAGTGAACGATCAGTTTTTCAGTGCACGATTTTCAGTGTACTTAATGAAAAATACAGGTACTATTAAAGTAAAGTATACTTTAATAGTACCTGTATTTTTCTTGCATTAAGTACACTGAAAATCGTCTATAAAGTTAATTAAACTATCTATTTGACTTCTTAATTGTTGAATTTTAAGCTTTCAACTAGTATTTCCACTCCCAGGTTAAGCATGAAGTAAAATTTCGAGTTTAGAAAAGCCTGAAAATTTGGTTTGGTCGCGTAGCGCGAAGCGCGGAGCGACCAAACCAAATTTTCAGGCTTTTCTAAACTCGAAATTTTACTTCATGCGCCAGGCGCATAAACCACTGATTTATAGTGAAGTTGAAAATATACTGGTAATGTTAATAAATTTTACAAATGTTTATTTCCTTTAATAAAATCTCTCACTTTCAAATTTTTTATTTAGTTTAATTAAATCTCTCTCTTTTAAAATTCGAGCTATTTTCTTTAGGACATATACACGGATTTTTTTTAAGTTAAGTTTCTTATATTTCATATCAAAATGCATAAATTTGTAGATAGTATATTTTGGACTTAACTTGAAATCAGTGTTTTATACGCGTGGCGCATGAAGTAAAATTTCGAGTTTAGAAAAGCCCCGTGAAAATTTGTCTCGGGTCGCTGCGCGACCCTCGACAAATTTTCTACGCGGGGCTTTTCTAAACTCGAAATTTTACTTCATGCTTAGTCTGGGAGTGGAAACACTCGCTAGAGACTTCAAATTGAAAGTTTTTACTAAAACAACGAATATCTGAAAATGTAGATCGAAAAATCGTGATATGTATATTTAAAATAAAAAAAACCCTGAGTTTAATTTAAAAAAAAAAATCCGAAAGCAAATTGCACTAGAAGCTTGAATTTTGGAAGATTTGGTTAAAACTGTATGAAATAATCGCATAATTTCTCTCACATCTGCAGTAACTTAAAAAAGTAATATTTAAATTCAATCAAATGGAGATACATTTCTACAGCAAAAATGGTTATAAATAATAACCAAACAGCATAAAAAAAACTCATGTGCAAGAGATTGTGCCTCCCAAGTAGCCTCCCCCCTTTCCCTTCCCTCCTGGCTACGTTAATGAATTCCTCCTTTTCTATTCACCCACTCATGAGTATTTATCAATCTATTTATCTCAAATATACATAATATGAATATGCAATCGAGAGATTAACAAATATTTCCACATCCCATCAAATAATGAATGCTGAAGTGCGAAGCTCTTTGCCCCTTCCCCCCTGGGCGCAACCCGAGCCGATTAAAAAGCAATATATACCCGCAACCCTCCGTAATCCGATAAGCAGATAAGTATCATAACATGTGTGTGTTTTAGGGCAGGTCTGCCGACACTGATAATTCGACACATTAAAGCAAAACTAATAATAATCCCCCTTCCGTCAGTGCTTCCAATTGAAATTACCCACTTGTGTCCATCACTCCCTCCGATTTTATCGTTGATCTTGATAGTGTAGGTGGTGAAGTGCCATATTACTTACTCTGGATAACATCTAGATCTATGGAAAATGTGAATAGGATGATGTCGAAGTAGCAAATGTGCAGTGGACTGATTTTTATTTGGTAATCCTCTCGTAAGATAAAACAATAGAAGCATTTTTTTTATACACTAAAGGCCAGTCGCACCAAGCACGTTGAACTTATCTAGAACTTAAACAAGCAACTGTCAGTCCTTGTTTTGAAACTATCTCTAGTAAAAAAAAAATGTTGAACTAACTGTTTAGTATTTTAGACATTATTCATTGGAACCTGGAAATTACCACTTCTTTTGCTAACTATCCGCAGATTGAATTTTACTGAAGGTATTAGTTTACTGTAGCTATTAGTAATTCCTTATATAAAAAAGTAGGTATGTCATTCCTTCTTTTGTAACTATCTCTAGTAAGAAAAAAAAGTTGAACTAAGTGTTTTGTATTTTAGACCTTACTCATAGAAACCTAGAAACTACCACTTCTTTTGGTAACTGTCCGCAGATTGTATTCTACTGAAAGTATTAGTTTACTGTAGCTATTAGTAATTCCTAAGACATTTCAACGTTTTTGGTCCAACTAAGCCTAAAACATGCAACTGTCAGTCCTTGTTTTGTAACTATCTCTAGTAAGAAAAAAAATGTTGAACTAACTGTTCTGTATTTTAAACATTACTCATAGGAACTTAGAAATTACCACTTCTTTTAGTAACTGTCCGCAGATTGTATTCTACTGAAGGTATTCGTTTACTGTAGCTATTAGTAATTCCTAAAATAAAAAAAATAGGTATGTCAGTCCTTCTTTTGTAACTATCTCTAGTAAGAACAAAAAGTTGAACTAACTGTTTTGTATTTTAGACATTACTCATAGGTACCTAGAAATTACCACTTCTTTTGGTAACTGACGCCGCAGATTGTTTCTACTGAAGGTATTAGTTTACTGTAGCTATTAGTTTTATTTATAAAATAAAGAAAAGTATGTATTTTAGTAAGTACACCAGACCTAGAGATAGTTGCTAGGGCTAAGGGCGAAGTTACCTAGACTAACTCTGGTAGAAAATAATTTCTGGAACTAGTATAGCCAGAAGTAATTTCAACAATTGATTTTTAATAGCTGATACAAACGATGGATACCTTTTCTAAAATGTTGAACAGTTAGCATCAGCAACAGTCTTCAGTAGTCAATAATGAAAGCATTTACTAAAACAAGCGAAAAAATATATTCTTTACTATTTGTTATGATTTAAAAGACATGTTTTTAGACATGTTTTTGTATTTAGATATATTTTGTGTTATGAAATTTGAATTGTATTACTATAACATATTATGTATAATGGATTTTTCCGTAAATAAATAATAAAAAAAAAAACATGGAAGGAAGTTATCAAACTTTCAATGAACTCATCAAACTTCCAATGAATTCAAAATTCAGCTTAGAATCAGAGTACAGTTAACCCATAAGACGCAAATGGCTAAATTACTAAATACGTTAATTTGATACGTTGTATTATTTGACCTAACTTGAGAATGCGTGAAGAACAATGTAAACATTTTGTTATTTAAAAGTTTTGATAATTGCTCACTTTAAAAAAAAATGTCAGTGTATTTCTAACTTCATAATACGAGGGGGGGTCCAAAACAACAAACTGAGAGCGCGCTGCCTTTCGTAGACGCAGAAGAGAGTTCTCCGACGAGATAGGGTTAGTAGAGACTTTCACAAAACATCTGTGCAGATGGCGTCAGTTTTTAGGTTAACGTACAGTGCCTCGATTAAACACAGTGGCGACAACTTTGGAAGAATACCAAAGTTGTCGCCACTGTTTTTAATCGAGGCACTGTACGTTAACCTACAAACGCCATCTGCACAGCTGTTTTGTGAAAGTCTCTACTAACCCCATCTCGCCGGAGAACTCAAACCTTTGATTGGTTGTTAGTAATTCTGACCCAACATGGCGGACAAACAGCGGCGTAGCTATGAGGTCTAAAGTTGGTTACAGCAATTCCGTCTAAAGGTTGTGCTTTATTTCACTTACCCCAAAATCGTATCTCGAAAGTTGGCAAAGATAAACAGTATCAACTTAAACACGTTAATTTGAGGTATTAACCATCGTATGTTCCTATTTCAAAATTAAGGAAATAGCTCCCGCCCATGGATGACGCTTCAAGTAAAAGATGACAACACTCGCTATCACAATTGAATATCAGACATTTGTACTATAACCTATTATCCTGATTAATTTTATTGTTTAGGCATATCATTTATTTTGTTTATTATTATTTGTTAAGTATCATATTATTCTACTATATTATTGTACATATTGCCTTTTAATTAGGATTTTTCCTGTTGGGTAATAAATAAATATTATTATTATTATTATTATTATTAATACCATAAATTAAAAATTGTCTTGTACTTATATTCCTAAGTTGTATCTTTTTGTGCTATTTTTGTATTACTATTTAGTTTTTATTTATATTTTTGTCCCTGTATTGGTCTTCCGTTGGGCAAATAAATATTATTATTATTATTATTATTATTAATATAGCCTCATCATGGCGGATGACAGAGGGTTGTCGCCACTTTGTTTATTTAAGTCACTGTAGGTTAACGCTTGAGGGTAGTGTTGTGTTTCTCTTACTGTAATTTTGTTTCGCCTGCGAAGTCGTTATGGCAAATTTAAAAGAACAAAAAGTGTGTTTGAAATTTTGTTTCCTGCTTGAAAAATTGGCAACGGAAGCTTACCAAATGTTTCAACCGGCTTTTAAGGAGGATGCTATGAGCCGCACACAAGTTTTGAAGTGGTTTGGGCCATGCTCGTTCTGGGCATCCTTCAACATCTCAAAACGATGAAATCGTTGACAAATTCCACCAAAAAATCAACGGAGATCGTTGTTTCATGATCGGTTAAATTTCAGAACAGACAGGCGTGAGTTGGAGCTCCTGCCAGCGGATTTTGACAGAAGATTTGGAAAATGGAAATTCTCACACAGGATCCAAAATACATTCGATTGAGGACATACAAAAAGAGAGTGAAAGTGATTGACCAAAGTCATTACAGGTGATGAGAGTTGTTGTTACGGGTATGACCTAGAATCTAAGCAAACGTCAAGTGAGTGAAAGACTGCCAACTTTCCCAGACTAAAAAAAAGCAAAGAGCACTAGACGATATAAGAGTTGAAGAGTTTCAGAGATGCTTTAAACAGTAGGAAAAAATACTTAACAACTGCATTGCATCTAATAGAGAGTACTTTGAAGGCGACTGAAGGAATTTTGTAAAAAAAGTTAATAAATAAAGTTTTTATGCAAAACTAATAAACGTCAAGTCAGTCAAAAACTTCCAACATTCCCAGACTAAAAAAAGCAAAGGGTACTGGACGATATCAAAGTTGAAGAGTTCCAGAGATGCTTCAAATGGTGGGAAAAATACTTAACAACTGCATTGCATCCAATGGAGAGTACTTTGAAGGCGACTGAAGAAGTTTTGTAAAAAAAATAAATAAATAAAGTTTTTATACAAAACTAATAAACGTCAAGTCAGTCAAAGACTCCCAAGACTCCCAACTTTCCCAGACCAAAAAAGCAAAGGGCACTGGACGATATCAAAGTTGAAGAGTTCCAGAGATGCTTTAAATAGTGAGAAAAAATACTTAACAAGTGCATTGCATCTAATGGAGAGTACTTTGAAGGCGATTGAAGGAATTTTGTAAAAAGGTTAATGAATAAAGTTTGTATACAAAAATTACGGGTTTTTCGGGTCCTTCCTCGTATTTCAGTGTTTTATACGCGTGGCGCATGAAGTAAAATTTCGAGTTTAGAAAAGCCCCGCGAAAATTTGTCTCGGGTCGCTGCGCGACCCTCGACAAATTTTCTAAGCGGGGCTTTTCTAAACTCGAAATTTTACTTCATGCTTAGTCTGGGAGTGGAAACACTCGTTCGAAACTTTATATTAAAGGCATAAAAAGAAATTCAACATTTTACCTAAACTCAGCTTTTAGAGTATAATTGCTCGGCCGTTAATAAATCTAATCTGTATACAATACAATAATATATTAGAATATCAAAGATTATCAGATAACTGCTTTACTCATTATTATTCAAACTTTATATTTATATATAGAAGATATAAAAATTGGCAAGATTAAAATAATTTAGGTCTGCGGTCTGGCGCAGAGGCCGTTATTGAATTGTGGGACGATAAATCAGCTTTATGGCCTGCGGTAATTAGTGTAAGCTTGTAATTGATTGTTTGGACCTTAATGCTGATTTATTGCAAATATCGGTTGCTGTATGGATGGAAGGTACGAGTGATTTAATAACTAGATAATGATACGTGTGCAGAACTATTCGGCAACGAGCAAAAAATCCGCGGTAATTTATTACACCGATGGAGAATCGTAATTTCGAAAATAATGATATTGTTACGCACGATAAAAACAATCATTTAAGTCAGTAATAAAACCATTTCAATTTTGATTTAATAAGGATTTTAAAGATCAATTTGTGGTTAAAATTGACAGAAAGTATTTTTTTTTATCATAAAGCACAAATTAGAAACATTTTAGTAGATGGAGATTTACCCAAATATTCAAAAATATTGCAAAAGACATATACTTTACTAATTGAAAATGTCGAACCATTTATTTTTCTCTCGACATCTCATTAGCAAAATTATGCTACTTAGCGTTATCAAAATTACTATAATTGATGCGATAATAACTTCTGACACATCAGATGGACAAAAAATACCGGTGACGTCCCACGTAAAATACTCATAAGGTCACAATATTTTTGACTATGCCAAAAAGTCTGCAAACTCTAACAAAATTCGACCCGTTCAAGCAATTTTCATAAAAACATTAAATAACATAATACAATTATGAATTTTGTGAGAACCGCAATGCATATTAAAAAAACTGGCCTATATAAAATTTAGGCTCGTGCGGCAAGATGTTTACCCAAGTCTTTTGTTTTCCTTTAGGTACCCTCAGACAGGATATGAAGAAAAATATCGACTAGCGAAAAATTCCGCCAAGTCTCTTATAAAGAGTGGCACGTGTCACGTGCTAGAAATAAACTTATAGCAGGACGAAAATAAGCATAAAAAAACTATTAAATATCTAAAAAGTGTCACGTGCTAGAAAAAAACTTATAGCAGGACGAAAATAAGCATAAAAAAGTAACTTCATAAAAGTATATTTTATTTCTGATGATTGAAAAAAGTTAAAATTTGTAGACCAGTGGTATTAGAATTTGGGATTTTACATTTCAATCAACTACATCCGAAACCTCGAAAGTCCCGATTTTACAAAACAAATTTCCTCCAAATTCAGATATTAATAAGTTACCAAAATTAGTATAAAAATCTACTCAAAATACTTATTAAAAATAAAATCGCTCATGACGAAGTTATACGTACCATGAAAAAATATGTATAAGAAGGATTATACAGCTTATATAATAATATACTAGTAATTCGTTCTTCTGTCCAATTTAACATTTTGCACTTACGAGGTTTCGGAAGTAGTTGATCGATTTGCAAATTGAAATGTTTAGTTCTATATGATTTTTTTTATTGGCCTTGGTAACTACGACCATTAGCCATCAATCTAAATTTTATAATTTAACCAATTCTATACCGAAATTACATCTAGGACGCCACAATACATTCACACTACAACCATGGACCCGAATAGAATCACTTTTTACCGAAAACTGAGCCTACCTAGCGGGACTCGAACCCGTGACCCCTGGGTCAGAAGGCAGTATGAAAATTCAACAAAATATGTATTGATTTCCAATTACTCAACGCCGGAAGGCAGTTTTTAAATTCTGCAAAGCGTGCTATTTTATTATTCTTGAATTTTAGAGGCGATCACTTCGTGGTACATTCTTAATTTTGATATATTATTGTATGTTTTAGGGTTCCACAACAGAAATAAATATCAACAGAGTTTTCGTCGCACAGAAACGACTCATCCGAGTTATATGCAAGAAGAACCCGGGTTACAGTTGTAGAGACCTTATTAAGCAGCAACGAATTATGCCAATAATTACCCTCTATATTTATGAGTCCCTTAAATTCGTAAAGTGTAACATGCATCTTTTCAACGTTCATCAAACAAACCATAATTATAACACACGTACAGAAGAATTAAAACTTCCCAAACATCACCACAGTTTCTACCGTAATTCGTGTCTTGTCCAAAGTCTGAAACTATTTAATAAATTGCCAGAATGTATTCGTGATTTGCGTCGGAAGCAATTCCTACAGACAATAAAAAACAACTAGAAGAACACGGATTCTACACTGTAGAAGAATATAACCACTTCTGTGATAATTTCGTGTGATATTTTATGATATCTATGTTGTGCATGCAGTGGATTGTTGTCCAAACATTATATATTTCATCCCTACGTTTTCAAAGTGTTCATATTGTTTGTCTTATTTTATTTATGTAGATCGTATTATATACACTACTAATTTATATATATTTTTTTTAATTATACACCAAGTCAGTAAGTTTTATATATATACAACCTAGTCAGTAAGCTTTTGTTATATCCATACGATGCAACTATTTTAAATTGACCAACCCATGAATGTAATTGTTCTTCCTGGAAATAAAAAAATTGAATTTTTTTTTATGTAGATTCTTAAAACTTTAACCTTATTATGACAAGTAAACTTTAATTTAAGGCTCTAAACCTTAAACTTAAGTAAAATTAAGATATCAGAGTATATTAGTAATCTTTAATATTTGGATAAGTTCTTAGAAATTTAGAATACTTAAGCCCTATGGAAAATTTAAGATTAGGCCTAGTTGCACCAAAAACTTTGAACTTTAGTTTAAGCTCAACTCGAGTTCAACTATTGTTCTAATGTCAGTTTGAATTCCAGTTCAGAGTTAAACCAGTGCAATATATTTGATGCAACTGGCTGTTAGTGTACAATTTAAGATTAGGCCTAGTTGCACCAAAAACTTTGAACTTTAGTTTAAGCTCAACTCGAGTTTAACTATTGTTCTAATGTCAGTTTGAATTCCAGTTCAGACTTAAACCAGTGCAATATATTTGATGCAACTGGCTGTTAGTGTAGGTACCCTTTTTAATTTCACTTAACTTTTACATTATTGTTCCAGATAAATAAAATGAATGATTGCGTCTTAATAATGTCTCGGATAATTATGTTACATACACATTAATGGTGGAGCCCGTCCAATTTTTCATTTCTGTTTTTCTAGTTTTGATCGCACTTCTGCGTTCGGCTAACTAATTGAAAGTTGGCAACTGATAAAGCCAGTGAGTAAGTTGTAAAACATTTTCGCGATGAAGTTTTATGCCTCATTTCCATAATAATTAATGCCCGCATTAAAATTTATGCCGAGGCGATTTTATTGGCACCGACATAAAACGTCGGTAGCGAAAAAACCACGCGAGGCGGCGGCTTTCACTCTTTGGTATGAAGAAAATATATACTTAAAAAAAATTGTATGTATAATAGATAGATTGACTAAACTAGAAACAAGTAATTGTTCATAAAAATATAGTAAGTGTTTATTATTATTATTTATTAATAAAATAAACACATTTTTATTAAATTATATAATTAGGTACTAATTTATAAATAATAAATATTTTTCCTGACAATTAAAAATATGTATTTTAACCTTGTTACTAACAAGTGTCTATAAACCGTCGGCATCCTAGTAGGTTCTGACTTCAAAAACATAATAATAATAATAAGTGAAGTTGAAAATATACTGGTAATGTTAATACATTTTACAAATGTTTATTTCCTTTAATCAAATCTGCCACTTTCGAAATTCGAGCAATTTTCTTTCGGATAAGTAGAAGGATTCTTTTAAGTATACTTTCTCATATTTCATATCAAAATTTATAAATTTGTGAACAGTATATTTTGAACTTTATTTGAAACCAGTGTTTTGTACGCGTGGCGCATGAAGTAAAATTTCGAGTTTAGAAAAGCCCCGTGAAAATTTGTCTCGGGTCGCTGCGCGACCCTCGACAAATTTTCTACGCGGGGCTTTTCTAAACTCGAAATTTTACTTCATGCTTAGTCTGGGATTGGAAACACTCGTTAAAGACTTCAAATTGAAAGTTTTTACTAAACTATGTCTAAAAATGTACATAGAAAAATCGTGATGTGTATATTTAAAAGAAAAATATCCTAAAAATATGTATTTTAACGTTATTTCTAACGAGTGTCTATAAACTGTTGGCATCCCAGTAGGTTCTGACTTCAAAAACATACGTTGTAATTAAATGCAGCACTGTGACACTACTCAATGACATATAAAATTAAATGTATTGGACGTTTCCAAGATTCACCGTTTCGTATGGCATAATCTAGTAGCAACCCAGAAGCCAATAGTTTATACACACTCCTATGTTCCGAAGACTTTTCAACACATTTTGTGTTTTAAGGATTGCAAACACTAAAAGTCAAATGTAAAAAGAAGTGTGTTTTTTTTTTCAAAACCATTCCACCATTTCACCTTTGTATTTTACTGTATTTAGACGCCACAAACACATTCACACTCATCCATGGGGTGGTACCTTTAAATTCAGGTTTGTTGAATCATGAGGGGTGAACATTGCCAAAACCACGCCCAATTTACCTCAAGGGAGGAGTTGATCATTTTTTGTTGAATTTACAAAACACTACAAGTAAAAAAAGCCATTGCAAAGAAGGTGTGTTTTATCAAATCAGTATTAGCGCGAAGTTCAAACGTCCTCAATGTTCCTCAGCACTGGGTCGGGACTACACTGACAAGGACCTTGAAGTCCAAAAAGCGTCTGTGGGTATCTGGTGCCGGAATACTGAACACAAATTCAATTTTTATCATATATCTACACCAGCCAAACTACAGGTAGAGATGCGATAAGATTATTACTACTGTTTATTTTAAATGTACTCAACACCCAGAAGGGAAAAAAGTGGGATTTTCAAATTATAAATTGCTGCCTTGATTTGATAATGGCACAAGTGAAATTTGTTAATTTTTCTGGAGGTCCCTGCAAAAGTTTACAAGACACTTTTATTCCTATATTGAAGTCTTTATCTTCACTCAATTAATCGTACTTTTTGCAGGTATTTTTATTTGTGTCTCTTAAAGCTGTATTTATTAAATAACTCTATTTACAAAATATTTTTTTTTTAGTTGTCCCAATATCAAAGAAAGGCAGGTCTCTTAAAGCTGTATTTATTAAATAACTCTATTTACAAAATATCTCTTTCTTTAGTTGTGCCAATATCAAAGAAAGGCAGCAATATACAGAGAGTTTTATCTAACACCGAACATTTTCATAACGAGAATTTTTCTTTGAAGTATCCATATGCATACGTTGCACATTTTCTGATGCTCGGTTTATTAAAAGAATTCAATTTGAAGCTTTAAGCGAGTGTTTTCCACTCCCCGGCTAAGCATGAAGTAAAATTTCGAGTTTAGAAAAGCCTGAAAATTTGGTTTGG
Source organism: Philonthus cognatus (assembly GCA_932526585.2). Lineage (NCBI taxonomy): Eukaryota > Metazoa > Arthropoda > Insecta > Coleoptera > Staphylinidae > Philonthus > Philonthus cognatus. Next base: position 12,831,486 of record OW052243.1, read on the forward strand.
TCGCGTAGCGCGAAGCGCGGAGCGGCCAAACCAAATTTTCAGGCTTTTCTAAACTCGAAATTTTACTTCATGCGCCACCGGTACAAAACACTGATTCAATGTAAAGTTTAGCGGTGTGTTTTAAACTTCGTAATATGTCAGTGTTTTGTACCGGTGGCGCATGAAGTAAAATTTCGAGTTTAGAAAAGCCTGAAAATTTGGTTTGGCCGCTCCGCGCTTCGCGCTACGCGACCAAACCAAATTTTCAGGCTTTTCTAAACTCGAAATTTTACTTCATGCTTAGCCTGGGAGTGGAAAACACTCCCTTAAAGCTTCAAAATAAATTCTTTCATTAAACCGAGCATCGAGAAATGTGCAACGTATGCATATGGATACTTTTAAAAAAAAATCTCGTTATGAAAATGTTCGGTGTTACATAAAACTCTCTGTATATATTTTTAGTATTGCCTAACGTAATGAATATTATAGCGATATATTCGAATATTTTTGTGGTTCGTATGTACAGTCCGCGCAATCCAATTCTGAACGCCAAAATTGAATGGTGTAATATATACTCTGCATCATAATCGTTCGTCGCAATTAAATTTGACAGCTCTCAAAACTTATTGTCAATTTTTCGAAAATGCCTCAGAATTTAACTGAAGCACAAAAACCGAGGGCTATAGCAAAATTGGAAGAAAATTGATCTTTGATTTTCTCTTTGAATAAATATTTTTTGTAGTTTTATATTCTTTTAATTGTTTTATTGCACATTTATTGTCGATAAGACCAAAAAAACTGCAATAATAAAAGCAATATATTTCTGCTCTCAATATTCTCCACTCTGTTTGTAATACTACTAGCCAAAGCCAGAATTACAGGAATTAATTTAAGTAACAAATACCATGACAACCAAAGAGCATTCACATTTAGGTTGCGTCGACTGTACAAACTTATAGGAATATATTTGACTCTTCTTGTGGTTCGCATTTCGTTTTTTAATACGTCAATAATTTCTATACCTTTTATCATCATTACTTTTTTCATTCATTGTCTTCATTGTTGTTTTAATTTAGTTAATCTTATGAATTTTATAGAGTACTTCTCAATGGACAAATATAATTTCCATAATGGTTTGTTTAGGTGATTTTAATGTTTTGGTAGCATCGATAAGTGTTTTGATGTCCCAGTTGGGGATTTTTGGGCACGTGCCGGACACGCGACCAAGCTCGCTTGTCCCCGTCAGATAAAGCCACTTCCGGTGGAAACGCCGTCGAAAAGGGATATATTTTTTATTGCCGCAGGACCTAATAAAAGCATTTCCGACTTAATGGATTATGAATATTATATCCTCTCCAATACACATAACTATTCACTCACATAAAAATATATACAATATGATCAATAATATTTGACAGTTTAAAGCAGTGGTGGGGAAACTTTTTTTAAGACGGGCCATTTGTAATAACCATACAATCGTAGCGGGCCAAAGAATAATGCTTAATCGTAGGTAGGTAGTTTTTATGCGGGTCGTCACATTACGAAGTAAGAACGCGTTCAAACATTCTCACGACGGCACTCTTAAACGGGCCGGATTAAACCTTTCCGCGGGCCGGACTTGGCCCGCGGGCCGTACTTTCCCCATCACTGGTTTAAAGTTATGTATGGAAAATGCAAGGGCTGTATACAATTATTTACTATTACACAATTACTTTTAGAAATAATTTGAATGACTTTTTGTATTGTCCTTAAAAATAACATTTTCCATTGGGATAAATTAATTTTATATATTTATTTATTTATACATATAGACGGTCAAGCCTTTTTAAAGATAAAATACAGATTTTTAAAATATTACAATTAAAACAAATATAAACATAAAATAAAAACACCTACATACTAACATTTTGACTGAAATGAACTCGTTCTATCCGTCCGCTTAATAAAAAGAACAATGAATATTTGGAAACTTGTCTTAATGAGACTACATTTTTGCAGAAAGTCGATATTAATTTTAATTCGTTTTTATATTTTAATAAAAAGAAGGTTGTCAATCGTCCATTTTTGTACATTTCGTTTGACAACCGAGACTAACACCACTGACGCTAAACCCCCATTCACTCCACAGAATTTTGCAAAATTTACACTAGGGAGTGGACGGATAGAAATGAACTCGACTTTATTTTATTGCAAGGTACATCGATGGCCGTAACACATATGAACACATATGTGTTGACAGAATTGTATCTTTCGATGTTTTCCCCTATCCCTTTCCCCGCAGGCCATAGTTCGTGCGAGAGAGAACAATGACGTTGTTTGGTTACGTTTTCGAGTCTATCATAACCTCTCTTTCCGGTTTCGCTGTACTTTCATACATAGATTTTTTATATTTTGTGTTAAAAATAAGTGTTGTTAAAATAAGACTTTGTGTTAGTGTTAAGTGTCGACCTACCGGTTTCAGTTAAATATATCGTGATGTACAAACAAAAATGTAGAATTCAGTCAGAATAATGCACGAAATAATCCACCAGGGAGAGCTGACTCAATTTCGTCAAGGTCAAAAAATGGAAGAGACCCTTAAATATGTATATACATTATACTATTTTCTGTAAATCTTGAAATATTCCCTGTTTTTTTTTTTAAGTTGATTTTAAAGCTTTAAACAAGTGATTTCCACTCCCAGACTAAGCATGAAGTAAAATTTCGAGTTTAGAAAAGCCCCGTGAAAACAAATGCGCGCTAAATTTAAATGTGATTACTTTATGGTAAACTTTAGATGAACATGCATAAGCTGTAAATTTTCTGACGGTCGTTGTTTTTTTAAAGAGTTCAATTTGAAGCTTTAAACGAGTGTTGTCCCCTCCCAGACTAAGCATGAAGTAAAATTTCGAGTTTAGAAAAGCCCCGTGAAAATTTGTCGAGGGTCGCGCAGCGACCCGAGACAAATTTTCTGGGCTTTTCTAAACTCGAAATTTTACTTCATGCGCCACGCGTATAAATCACTAAAATATTGTGAAATTTATGTATATTCGAACTTTGCTTAAAATCTGTGTTTTATAACCGTGGCGCATGAAGTAAAATTTAGAGTTTAGAAAAGCCCAGAAAATTTGTCTCGGGTCGCTGCGCGACCCTCGACAAATTTTCACGGGGCTTTTCTAAACTCGAAATTTTACTTCATGCTTAGTCTGGGAGTGGACAACACTCGTTTAAAGCTTTAAATTGAACTCTTTTAAAAAACAACGAACGTCAGAAAATTTACAGCTTATGCATGTTCATCTAAAGTTTACCATGAAGTAATCACATTTAAATTTAGCGCGCATTTGTGACGTAAGCGATCTTTAACCCCACTCCAAAATCTTCGATTCTGTCGATCCTTCTTACCGTATACTCGACTGTCCTTGAGTTTAGTGATGAACTCTAAACTTTGTTCAAAATTACATTAGCTCAGTGGCAAATGTTATTTTCAACCACATTTCGAATATTTATTCGTTATATTTTTCGAGCAAATAAATGTTTCTTGATAATTTAATAATCTTTATCAACATTTTCAAGCTAAATATTTTACAATTAAAATTAATATACTTTTTTTTATTTAGATGAAAAGCTGTAAAGGAAATAAATACTTTGAAATTCCAGTCGTTTTTGAAAATTATTATAAAGTAATTCAATTTTCTTTAAAATCCTCCTAAAGTTGATAAAAATATAATAATCTTTGTCAAGATTTTAAAGCAAAATATTTTACTTCTGGAAAATTTTTATAAAGAAATTCAATTTGCTTTAAAATCCTCATAAAATTCATAATAAATTTAATAATCTTTGTCAAGATTTTAAAGCAAATTGAATTTCTTTATAAAAATTTTCCAGAAGTAAAATATTTTGCTTTAAAATCTTGACAAAGATTATAAAATTTTTATCAACTTTAGGAGGATTTTAAAGAAAATTGAATTACTTTATAATAATTTTCAAAAACGACTGGAATTTCAAAGTATTTATTTCCTTTACAGCTTTTTATCTAAATAAAAAAAAGTATATTAATTTTAATTGTAAAAAAATAAAATTAATGTACTTTCTTTTATTTAGATGAAAAGCTGTAAAGGAAAGACTTTGAAATTCCTATCGTTCTCGAAAATTATTATAAAGTTATTAAATTTTCTTTAAAATCCTCCTAAAATTCATAAAAAAATTAATAACCTTTGTCAAGATTTTTATGCAAAATATTTTATTTATCGAAAATTATTTTAGAGAAATTCAATTTGCTTTAAAATCCTCCTAAAATTCATAATAAATTTAATAATCTTTGTCAAGATTTTCTAGCAAAATATTTTACAATTAAAATTAATGTACTTTCTTTTATTTAGATGAAAAGCTGTAAAAAAATACTTTCAAATTCCAGTCGTTCTCGAAAATAATTATAAAGTAATTTAATTTACTTTAAAATCCCCCTAAAACTCATTCTAAAGACCATCTGTTTTCTCTATACAAAGATTTTTCTTCGACTTTGAATTATCGCGCACCTGTGTGACATTTTTTCTGCCCATTGTTAGCGCGACGGTTTCGAGGTGTGACTTTTGGAATTTCGAGAGCCTTTGAGCTTCGGACATCGATATACCTATAAACACACAATGTGCGTTGGTTTTGTGGGTGGAATGCTATTCTTTGAAAGCGGCTTGATTTACTCGTGAAGTTTTCGAAAATGACGGGAATGTCTGAATTTCGAAAACCGTGCGCATGTGGGAATGTAACTCTATTCCAATTGTGGAATATCATATATTTATTATGAAATTTAATACGAATATTAATAATAATATGTGAGTAGGTATTTAAATGTATCTTAAAATTTGTCAGAAATGACATATCGTTTGAGTTCTAATTTTAGATTTCAATTTATTTCAATTACCTTTTGGTTCATTTAGTTTGGTGAGAGAACAATTTGACCTGATGTTGCATTTTGGATATAACTTCTGCATAGAATAGTAAATCTTTCGTGTAACTCAAATATTCATTGTATAATTCAATATCTGTCGGGGTATTAGCTCGAGAAGTTGTTTCAATGAATAGTTGGAGAAGTATAACTCTTGGTAATGCCGTAAAAACGAAACTAGTCAAGCAAATAGAAACAACTAGTGAAACAAACCAAGAGTTTTTAATTTATCCTTTAATAGTATCAACGAGACTAAATTTTTGCAGAAAGTCGATATTAATTTTAATTCGTTTTTATATTTAGAATTGTTGCAAATTAAAGGGGTAAAGGCGTACTACTAGAATTATAAATTTGTTTCCGAACAAACGAATTGCGAAATAATGTATTTTTCAGGATGGATATTTCTATTAAGCAAAATGATTTAAACTATGTTTTATTATAGCTCGTTGCATTTAACTAAGCGAGAAATTATAACGAATTTGCGCTTACAACACTAAAATTTACAAGATGCGCCTTTTTAGGCTTTTCTAAACTCGAAATTTTACTTCATGCTTAATCTGGAAGTGGAAAACACTCGTTTAAAGCTTTAGTTTAAACTCTTTCAGAAAAACAACGAGTATTTGAAAATTTACCGCATATACGCTGTAATTAGGCTGTATGTTCTTAAAAGAAAAACTCCCTGTATGTAGAAACATCAAAAAAATATTTAAAATCTTATTTGATTTTAATAATTTAAATATTTCATCGTGTACTTCAATATAGTGTATTTGCACGGGAGGTAGTTGTTTCAATGGGTAATTATTGCCTTAAGTAGTCTAAATAATTAAGACGTATTGTTTGCATTTTGTACGAACATTGTTGTAATATATATAATAATTTAGCCACTCACTGTAAGAATTTACTATGTCTTTTTATATCATTTTGAATTGCTTCATTGATTTTCAGATCCAATTATGAATACTAAAAAGTCATCGATATTATTTATGTTCACAGAAAGCCTTACTTTATCATTCATAAAGGTATTTTTAATCAAATAAATCATGTTGTTATTGATTTAATCTGAATATTCGTTGTTAATTAGAAAATTAACATGCGACAATTTCCCTCAATCCGAACCGATTAAATACCTATCGGAAATTACATAATAATTCACAGCACAATTTTCTATAAGCACACGTATCGCGCACGTACCATTTTGTACCAAATATCTTAACATGCTCCATTTAGCAGACAAACGTTAATTTCCTCATGACGATTGAATTATACATTTCGTCTCCTTAGGCGGAATTTTCGAAAACGCCGGCACTGGCTGGAAATCGTGGTGGATAAATATGTAATAGAAAGGTACCACATTATAAATTACACATAAATGTGTGTGTGTGTGCAGGATTACAGATTGTTTGAGTGTGCTGGGTTTTTAAATTGTGTGTGTGTGTGTGTGTTTGAGATTTATGTGGGTTTTCGTTTGGAAAAGAATTAAAATTGCCCGATTGGGAAAAGTGGAAGCGATCAAAAGTGAGAGATAATGGGATTGCTCAAGATGGTGTCAACATTTTTGATTGAGATATTCAAAGGGCGTGTTTTTTTTATTTGTTGGTGTGATTTATTTGGTGGTAATTTGATAATATTTTGGGATACAAATCACCGCAAGATGTCTTTAAGGAGTTGAGAATGTTTATGTAATTGAAGCAAAATGTTTTACTTTTTATGCAATTTTTATATACCGTGCTTTTTATTTAAGTATGGCCATAGGGATTTGCATGGTAAAAATTGTACCCCATGTAAACTTTTGTTGCCGTACAAATTTGAAACATTTTTTTGTTTTTATCAATAAATCAAACATTTTTATACAAAATACATAAAATTAATCCAAAATTTCACCTTGCGGAAATTGACAAGTAAATGTTGTGTATTGAACTTTCCATAACGAAGCAGGGCAAATAGATTTTTTTAAACTGTTTTCGTTAACAAAGAAATGATTTATGTTTTTAGGTGTATTTCGAAATAAAATACCATAGTATTTATATGGAAATACAAGTTTAAACAAAAATTATTTCTTCGTTAAAGATGTACAAAAGCTAAAAAATATCTATTTGCCCCGTTTATTGATGAAAGGTTCAATACATGTCTCTGTACAATAAAATTTGAAAAATATTATCTTGTAATAAAGGTGGAACGGAAATTTGAAGGTACACAATTTACATGGTCAAACCCCCCACGCCACGCGTGAAAACGCTATAATATTGCCAAATTTATGTATATTCGAACTTCACTTAGAATCTGTGTTTTATACGCGTGGCGCGTGAAGTAAAATTTCGAGTTTAGAAAAGCCTAGAAAATTATAAAACACAGATTTTAAGCCAAGTTCGAATATACATAAATTTCAAAATATTTTAGTGATTTAGACGCGTGGCGCATGAAGTAAAATTTCGAGTTTAGAAAAGCCCAGAAAATTTGTCTCGGGTCGCTGCGCGACCCTCGACAAATTTTCACGGGGCTTTTCTAAACTCGAAATTTTACTTCATGCTTTGTCTGGGAGTGGAAAACACCCGTTTAAAGCTTCAAATTGAACTCTTTTAAAAATCAAAGAATGTTAGAAAATTTACAGCTAAAATAATTAAGAAAAAGTAATGTGATTTTATAAAAATAATGACATACCATGGAATTGATACAACAATTGCGGATGTCAAAACAGCACAAGATATTGCTGTTATTTAATTAATGACAAAAAACATAACGCAAACATCGGGATAACTGTGGTCTGCGTAATACCACTTTATTAGAAGGATTTTTTCTTGTATGTGTAAATCATTTCGAAATCATTTACTTAAATCAAGTGACTGCGATATCTTTTGCCATTTTGACATCCGCAATTGTTGTTTCAATTAATTTAACTTAGAGAAACGTAAAGTGATAAACGTTAACACGAATGAATTCAGAATTTTTTCTTCTACAAAAATGGAAAATGCATTTTGTTCCTAAAATAAATAGGGGAGCTAAAATTTGAACATTTCAAAATTTACATGGGATTTCCTATGTTGCGTCCGTCAAGTCAACACCCGGTATGTGACACTAAATTTTTGATATCATCTCTAAAATTTGACGCTGGTAGCGAACGTGTTAAGAAAAATTAAACGAAAATATTCGGTATTTCTAGTATATTTTAATTGGGCACTAAAATAATTTTAAAATAATGTTTGAAGAATCTTTAGCTTACAAGTGTAATATTCCATCATATTTTGATTGTAGCGGTAAGCGGTCGTGAGGTCCATGGCCGCCCCCGATGGCCTCAGTGACAACAATGTGGCCAAACCCGCGGTCTCCAGATTGCCAATTTCACTACACATGCACTTTTATAATCCCGAAAAACACTGAACAATTCCAAAAGAGTCCAAAACGAAAAATGCTGAAAACGCGCCAGCGTATCACAAAATCCGTCGCCACAACTCGAAACTCATGCTGAAAATATGTAAACTACCCCCCGATTTAATGTAGAATTAGACTAGATATTGGATAATTTGTACGCTTTTGACTAGAACAGTTGGTTGTGTTTACCGACGGGAGTTGTTAAAATCGGGATGATCGGGATGAAAGAGAGGAAGAGCAGGGAAGCGAGCGGCGGCGCACGTTTTCACGTTTTGGATGCAGGACTACTGAGACGTATAAGCGGGAGCGAGTCCTGTCGGTGAGGGGCGGAGTCAGGATTGTCACAGCGGTTGGAAAGTCAACCCGCCACTACTGCACACACACACACACACACATCCACACAGAGGGTGAATTCTCAATTCTGAATTCACATAAAGGTGTTTGCTGTTTCGGACACAACTTCCCGTATAACAGTACAGAGAGACTCACTTTTGCTTTTGTGCGCGAGTTCGAGAGGGATCGAACCACCACCTTTTGTTGGCCCTTTAAACGCATCTCCTCTTTTCTGTTTCGCTGTTAGTTTTTTTTTTTTTGTTGAACAGAAGAGAGGGCATTTATCAAAAAGTAATATACCGTGTAATGTAAACGGAACAATCTCTTAATATACTAATCCCCCTTCAGGATTATTACGAAACAAACATTATTTGTGCCAAACAATAAGTCACGATGAGAGGAAAATATTTTTTCTGACACAATAAAATAAACATACAAATCAAGCTCCAGTGACATGTTATCATTGAAGTTAAAATTTTATTGTTGTATAAATCAACTGTAGGATTTTAAATTATGACAATTATAGTAAAAAATTACAATACTAGGTTTTTTTTTTTTTTTTTTTTTATTTAATTTGTTTATGTCTCACCAGGAGGCTTATATTCTTCCCAACATATGGTATACAAAATATTTCTTGAATAATTTTCTCACTTATCACTTGGTGAAACATTTTTAAATATTGATAATGAAGGTTTAAATTAAATTACACTTGGTTTGTTTCACAATTTTTTACTTTACTGATAATACTGTAAAACGCGAAACTAGTCGAGTAAATAGTAAAGTAAAAAAAAAAATTGTGAAACAAACCAAGTGTAATTTAATTTAAACCTTCATTATCAATGGTACACAAAATTAATATTTGGCATTAGAAAATCAGTTTAATTGATGGTAGATTCTGTATAGGTATTATTGCATTAATACAATTGAGAAACGAAAAATATAAACGGCTAATAATAATAGTAATAAAAACAGTTAAATTCCTCTCTTTACTGTTTTTTTTAAGTACTATATGTACATCTCGGACACTAAGTGTCCATTATCAATAGTTAAGTAACTGTTAGTTAACTATTGATAATGGGCACTTAGTGTCCAAAATGTACATAAAGTACTTAAATAAAAACACTGAAGAAAGGAATTTAACCGCTTTTTATTACTATTATAACAATCTACACATAACTCACGAATACATATAAAATGGCTAATACCGAGGATATTTTCCTAATAAGTCAAACATTTAAAATTTAAGACAGGGGTGTCGAGGTTGTGCCGCATTTGCCAAAAATGAGTTGTCTTGGGTCCACAATAAGTGAAGAGCAAAACAAATAAAAAACCATTCACATATTTCCACTCACAATAAGTGAAGATGGAAAAAGAAAACATTCATTATTAATAAGAAAAATCGTTTATAACGGACTAAATATTTCGTTTCGTGTTATTCTAATTAAATATGTTCTTAGTTATGTGTTTTTAAACTTCGCAATAATTCAGTGATTTATACGCGTGGCGCATGAAGTAAAATTTTGAGTTTAGAAAAGCCTGAGTTTGGATTTGGACGCTACGCGTCCAAATCCAAAACGCTCAGGCTTTTCTAAACTCAAAATTTTACTTCATGCTTCGCCTGGGAGTGGAACCCCTCGTTCTAGGTAAATCAACAAGAAAGGCAGAAAGACCAATGGCCGATAGCCCAGACAGTGACGTACTAACACATTAACGGAACATTTATGAAAAGCATTAAAACATGGTTTTTATTTAAGAAAAACAAAAGTATTGATAAAATTGCCAATGCTGGGTTGTAGAATACTTTATAAAATCGCATTTTTAATGTTTTTAGGAAAAAAAAAATCAATCGATTGGACATTTAGTAACATTTAGTAACTCAAAATTTTACTTCATGCTTTGTCTGGGAGTGGAACTCCTCGTTCTAGGTAAATCAGCGACAAGGCAGAACGACCAATGGTCGATAGCCCAGACAGAGACGTACTAACACATTAATGTAATTGTAAATATTTCTATAAATAAATAATGTAACTGTAAATACTATACCTGAATAAACAAGGTGTATATATTGCCAATGCTGGGCAACAAGAAAAATCGTTGATAACGGACTAAATATTTTATTTCGTGTTTGTCTAATTGAAAATGTACTTAGTTATGTGTTTTTAAACTTTACAATAATTCAGTGGTTTATACGCGTGGCGCACGAAGTAAAATTTTGAGTTTAGATAAGCCTGAGTTTGGATTTGGATGCTACGCGTCCAAATCCAAACGCTCAGGCTTTTCTAAACTCAAAATTTTACTTCATGCTTCGTCTGGGAGTGGAACCCCTCGTTCTAGTTAAATCAACAAGAAAGGCAGAAAGACTAATGGTCGATAGCCCAGACAGGGATGTACTAACACATTAATGAAATTTTTAATATTTCTATAAAAACATAAAGTAACTGCAAATAGTATACCTGAATAAACATGATGTATATATATCAACAAGAAAAATCGTTGATAACGGATTAAATATTTTATTTCGTGTTTTTCTAATTTTGGATGTAAATAGTTATGTGTTTTTAAACATCACAATAATTCAGTGATTTGTACGCGTGGCGCATGAAGTAAAATTTTGAGTTTAGAAAAGCCTGAGTTTGGATTTGGACGCTACGCGTCCAAATCCAAAACGCTCAGGCTTTTCTAAACTCAAAATTTTACTGCATGCTTCGTCTGGGAGTGGAACCCCTCGTTCTAGGTAAATCATTAAATGCTTTTTGTAACTTTTATCCGCAAAACAACGCTAGGAATATTATCGATAAACCGAGTTTAGAATCACTAATTTACCGAATTACCAATAAAAAAGTATATGCATGGAAGCTCAAAGTTGACAACTATGCAAAAGTTAATAAAGATTTACAAAATTCAACACGCAAAAATCTATTCAACATGTGATAATTAATTGAAGTATTTATAAACTGGATTAAAACATTGTTTTTATTTAAGAAAAACAATAGTTTAAATTAAATTGCGAATAATTGATTGTAGATTAATCGAAAAAATAATCGCACTTTTAATGTTTTTAAGAAAAACAAAATCGATTGGACATTTAGTTACGTTAGATAATTAAGAGAAATATTTATGAAAATCATTAAAACATTGTTTTTTATTTAACAAAACAAAAGTATGAATAAAATTGCCAATATTAGGTTGTAGAATACTTTAAAAAAGAATCGCACTTTCAATGTTTTTAAGAAAAACAAAATCAATCGATTGGACATTTAGTTACGTTAGATAATTCAGAGAAATATTTATGAAAATCATTAAAACATTGTTTTTTATTTAACAAAACAAAAGTATGAATAAAATTGCCAATACTAGGTTGTAGAATACTTAAAATAGAATCGCACTTTCAATGTTTTTAAGAAAAACAAAATCAATCGATTGGACATGCATTAACAAATGCTTGAAGTTGATTAAAATTGAGAAAAAAACATACAATCAATATTTTATCTGAAGTCTACAAATAATTGAATATTAAATTATGATGTAATTAACTGAAATTTGTAAACATTAGATAATAACCGGAAATAATTATGAAATGCATTAAAAGAACATTGTTATTATTTAAGAAAAACAAAAATATGCATAAAATTGCGAATACTTGGTTGTAGCATACTTTAAAAATGATCGCACTTTTAATGTTTTTAGGAAAAACAAATTCAATCGATGGGACATTTAGTAAAATTAAATAATTAACAAAAATATTTATAAAAAGCATTAAAACATTGTTTTTATTTAAGAAAAACAAAAGTATGAATAAAATTGCCAATGCTGGATTGTAGAAAACTTAAAAAAAATCGCGCTTTTAATGTTTTTAAGAAAAACAAAATCAATCGATTTGACATTTAGGTACTTTAGATAATTAACAGAAATATTTATGAAAAGCATTAAAACATTGTTTTTATTTAACAAAACATAAGTATGAATAAAATTGCCAATACTTGGTTGAAAAATACTTCTAAAACGAATTACACTTTCAATGTTTTTAAGGAAAACAAAATCAGTCGATCGGACATTTAGTTACATTAGATAATAAATAGAAATATTTATGAAAGGTATTAAAAAATTGTTTTTATTTACCAAAACAAAAGTATGAATATTAAATCATTCTTTTTATTTAAAACAAATTATAATATGAATAAAATTGACAATGCTGGGTTGTAAAATTTTTCAAAAAGAATTGCACTTTGAATGTTTTTAGGAAAAACAAAATCAATCGATTAGGCATTTAGTAACATTAAACAATTAAGAGAAATATTTATGAAAAGCATTAAAACATTGTTTTTATCTAAGAAAAACAAAAGTATGAACAAGATAAATTCAAATTCAAAACTATTTTAATTCGAGAAAATAAGCTTACGCTTCTTATAGTTTGCACACTTTAAACATAATATATAAAATTACGAAAAAAACTATTCGTGAAAATGCAAACAGTGTCTTAATTAATAAGACAATTTAAGACGATAAATATCCATTGAAACAACTACTTCCCGTGCAAATACACCTCCGGATATTGAATTATACAATGAAATATTTAAAATCTGAAGAGAATTTGACCTAAACGTTACATATACTTTAATAGAGCGTTGTAACAAATCAAATTAAATAATATTTTAAATATTTCATTGTATAATTCAATATCCGGAGGTGTATTTGCACGGGAAGTAGTTGTTTCAATGGATATTTATCGTCTTCAATTGTCTTATTAATTAAGACACTGTTGGCATTTTCACAAATAGTTTTTTTCGTAATTTTATATATTATATCAAAGGTATGAATTAAATTGCCAATGCTAGGTTGTAGAATACTTTAAAAAAGAATCGCACTCTTAATGTTTTTAAGAGAAAAACAAAATCAATCGATTTAACATTTAGGTACGTTAAATAATTAACAGAAATATTTATGAAAAGCATTAAAACATTGTTTTTATTTAACAAAACGAAAGTATGAATAAAATTGCCAAAACTTGGTTAAAAAATACTTTTAAAAAGAATTACACTTTCAATGTTTTTAAGGAAAACAAAATCAATCGATTGGACATTGGCTTACATTAGATAATAACCAAAAATATTTATGAAATGCATTTAAACATTGTTTTTATTTAAGAAAAACAAAAATATAATTAAAATTGCCACTTGGTTGTAGAATACTTCAAAAAGAATCGCACTTTTAATGTTTTTAGGAAATACAAAATAAATCGATTGGACATTTAGTAACATTAAATAACTAGCAGAAATATTTATAAAAAACATTAAAACATTGTTTTTATTTAGGAAAAACAAAAGTATGAATAAAATTACCAATGCTGGGTTGTAGAATACTTTAAATAAGAATCCCACTATTAATGATTTTAGGAAAACAAAATCAATCGATTAGACATTTAGTAACATTAAATAATTAACAGAAATATTTATGAAAAGCATTAAAACATTGTTTTTATTTAAGAAAAACAAAAGTATGAATAAAATTGCTAATACTTGGTTGTAGAATACTTCATAAAGAACAGCACTTTTAATGTATTTAAGAGATACGAAATCAATCGATTAGGCAGTTAGTAACATTAAATAAGTAGCAGAAATATTTATAAAAAACATTAAAACATTGTTTTTATTTAGGAAAAACAAAAGTATGAATAAAATTACCAATGCTGGGTTGTAGAATACTTTAAATAAGAATCCCACTTTTAATGTTTTTAGGGAAAACAAAATCAATTGATTGGATATTTAGTAACATTAAATAATTAACAGAAATATTTATGAAAAGCATTAAAACATTGTTTTTATTTAAGAAATACAAAAGTATGAATAAAATTCCTAATACTTGGTTGTAGAATACTTCAAAAAGAACAGCACTTTTAATGTTTTTAAGAAGTACGAAATCAATCGATTGGGCAGTTAGTAACATTAAATAAGTAGCAGAAATATTTATAAATAACATTAAAACATTGTTTTTATTTAGGAAAAACAAAAGTATGAATAAAATTACCAATGCTGGGTTGTAGAATACTTTAAAAAAGAATCCCACTTTTAATGTTTTTAGGAAAAACAAAATCAATCGATTGGACATTTAGTAACATTAAATAATTAACAGATATATTTATGAAAAGCATTGAAACATTGTTTTTATTTAAGAAAAACAAAAGTATAAATAAAATTGCTAATACTTGGTTGTAGAATACTTCAAAAAGAACAGCACTTTTAATGTTTTTAAGAAATACGAAATCAATCGATTGGGCATTTAGTAACATCAAATAATTAGCAGAAATATTTATAAAAAGCATTAAAACATTATTTTTATTTTAGAAAAACAAAAGAATGAATAAAATTGCCAATGCTGAGTTGTAGAATACTTCAAAAAAGAATCACACATTTGCTGTTTTTAAGAAACACAAAAATAATCGATTGGACATGCAGTAACAAAAGCTTGAAGTTGATTAAAATTGAGGAAAAACATACAATCAATATTGTATCTGAATATTAATGGGACTTTTCGATTTTAACGGCGAAAATTAATTCAAAAATTAAATGAGAACATAGACTTTCTCGTAGAATGTTTAGGTAATTTATTTTTTATTAAAAAATATTAATGTTTGTGCCTATATTTCGCCTAACATTTTTTTTGGGTTCGTCAGGGCAAAAATTAAGGTCTACAAATAATTGAATGTCAAATTATGATATAATGAATAATGAACTGAAATTTGTAAGCAAAAAATTAGTTAATTTTCCTCTAAGAAACAAAAAATTCGATTAATTGGAAATAAAATTACAAAATCTCAAAGATTTATTAAAAATTATGCAATAATGAAATATTCATTGTCTTGACTTAAAAATTAAAAAAAAACAATCAATATTCAGATTTGTACATTTGTAATAAATAGAAATAGAAATAAATTAATATCCTAATTGTTTAATTGCGGTTTGTGGAGTATCCAATTACAGTGAAAAATCTTGGTATTTCTTACTTTACTTTTATTTTTATACGGTAGATGTACATTTTCGAAACTAGTCACCGTTTAAAATAAAAAGTGAATACAAAAAGTAGTCAGTGGTTATTATTGAAATTTCTGAATAAATTAAATTATCAACACTAATTACTTTTTTAAATTTAAAAAAAATTTTTTTTTTTAATTTAATTTATTTACGGAATCTCCAGTTTACAATAGATTTATTTACTTTTTATTTTAAACGGTGACTAGTTTCGACAATTGCTTTGAATAAATACACAATATTTTTAATTTTGATTTTAATCATTTTAACTAACTAAAAATGTTCTCTTATCTTATTGGTATGAGGGTTGCATGAATTCCTGCAATAATTCAAAAAATTGTTGACTACATATTTATTTGGAGAACTTTTCCTAAGCAAGTAAGTTTTGTTGGTGCGGATGGAGAATGATGAAGAGAATAAGGGTTGAGTGGATTTTTCCGGCGTTTCTCGGCTAACCTAATCCGAGGTGTGCATTAGGGTCGGTCGGACGCATTTAAGGGGGTAGTTGCCAGCCCGCCGAGTGCACATGCGCGATATCCATGGGGGCCTGCCCAGTCCACGCTGCCCCTCGCGCCCCGCGACCGGCGCCCGTGACTGTCGATTGGCGGTTTTCATATTATTAAAATGACGCTTGCGCCGCGACGCTCCCACTTTCACCAACTTATATTCCCATTCCCGCACGGTTCATAATTGCGTTCATCTCCTCGACGAGAACACAGGCGACGACGCTGTTATAGGAGAGAGCGTCGCGACGCTCAATTACGTAGTTTACACTACTTTAAATTTTAATTCTAGCATAGTTACATTTTATTTTCTATAAATAACACGAATAAAATCAAACAACCTAAAGAATCATTAAATTTACTACTGTCAATATTACATCGGGAGTTTTTCTTTAAAGTATACATAACCCAATTATATGCTGTAAATGTTCAGATATTCGTAGTTTCTCAAAAGAGTTCGATTTGAAGCTTTGAACGAGTATTTTCCACTCCCAGGTTAAGCATGAAGTAAAATTTCGAGTTTAGAAAAGCCGAAAATTTGGATTTGCCTGGGCGCGCGAGCGAAGCGAGTCGCGCCCAGGCAAATCCAAATTTTCAGGCTTTTCTAAACTCGAAATTTTACTTCATGCGCCAGGCGTACAAAACACTGATTAATTCTTAGGTTCAAAAACACCTAAAAGATGTGAAATAAAAGTTGAGGATTTTAATATGAGAAGGAAGACCTAATTATTTTTCTTTTAAATCTGTTTTTAAATAACGTTTTGAAACGCTTCGAAAATATTAGTTGCTCCGGTACCTACATTTTCATTTGACATTCAATAAATTAAGTTAATCAAACTTTTTATTTTTAGTACGTATTTGCGAGTATTGCTCATTGGAACTCTGTCATTGTAATTAATACATAGAGTTTTTCTTTAAAGTATGCATATCTCAATTACTTGCTGTAAATCTTCAGATATTCGTAGTTTTTCAAAAGAGTTTGATTTAAAGCTTTAAACGAGTGTTTTCCACTCCCAAACTATGCATGAAGTAAAATTTCGAGTTTAGAAAAGCCTGAAAATTTGGATTTGCCGGGGCGCGCGAGCGAAGCGAGTCGCGCCCCGGCAAATCCAAATTTTCAGGCTTTTCTAAACTCGAAATTTTACTGCATGCGCCATGCGTACAAAACACTGATTTATTCTTAGGTTCAAAAACACCTAAAAAGTGTGAATCAAAAGTTGAGGATTTTAATATGAGAATAAAGCCATATTATTTTTCTTTTAAATCTGTTTTTGAAGAACATTTTGAAAGGCCTCGAATATATTAGTTGCTCCGATACTTACATTTTCATTTAAAATTCAACAAATTAAGTTAATCAAACTTTTTATGATTTAAAAAAGAAAACACGGTTAAATTTCACTAATATTTTGGTTTTTAATTCCAACTAGTTTTTACTTTGAGTCATTCTCAAGGAGTTGAAATTTAACCAAGTGTTTTCTTTTTATATCATAGTTAAATATGTTTCACCACGTGAAAGATGAGAAACTTGTTCAACAACCCTTTTATTTTTAGCACGTATTTGCGAGTATTGCTTAGCGAGACTTTGGTTGGTCCTCAGAGCCCCCTATATTTGCATTTTACCAAAAAACCCCTTTTAAATCTTGAAATCAAACACTTTTAACCTTTCTTTACAAATTTATTCTTTACCAGATGTACATTTCGGACACAAAGTGACCATTATTAATGGTTTAATACCCTTAGATCTCTTTAACTCCTACCGGTGGGAATTTGTTACAATTTCATTTTTTTTTGTTTGTTTGTTTTGGCATAGGTTCTAGCCATTCAGCCACTAACGATGATTATATTAATTAATTTAACATATATTTGGACGTCACACACATTCACACCACACCCAGGGACACGACGAGAAATTATTTTTAAATAAAGTCTCCCCGTGCACGGGAATCGAACCCGCGTTTGTGGCTCGCCGAGCGATACAGCCCGACGCAATTTAATTTTTTTGTAATATTTTTATTAGGGATCCTAGCCTAAGACTACAAAATTAATCAATCAGCTTATATAACTTTGCATTAATTATAAATGTTTGGCAGGTCACTACGAACATAATAAATTTACTATATTATATAAAATTACGAAAATGTTCCTAGTAGTTATGAATTTGAAATCTTCATTTTTATTAAATGTACATTTAAACGGATGAAATTTTGTATTTATTACTATTATATCTTGTTATTAGACAGCTCTTCTTCCACATAAGGTAAACATAAATGTAGACGTTTTGGTGCATGCGCCGGGCAAATCACTGTTAGTTAATCCAGTTTGCACAGTTTTGTAATTGTTTATATCGTCGGCTTCACAATTCAGTATATACCTGTTTAGTTGTTAGTTTAAATCACTTTGAGTTTGAAAAGTTTGAAAAGTTCTTTAACTCGAAACTATAGTCACTTAATAAAGTCTCAGTTATATAAAAAAAGTTGAAATTGGGTTTCATGTGTGATTTATAAAAATGAAAATATTGTATTTTTTTATTATAAAGTATTGATTATTAAATGAATATTTCCATATTATACTAGGTTTATGAAATTTTCCATCTACATTACATAAAACATAAAATATATTTCTATAATATAGAAAGATAATGTAGATTTCTACGTGCATCAGAATTAAGATTCAACAGCTATTCAAAAAAGTAATATATTTCTATAATATAAAAAGATAATTTAGATTTCTACGTGCATCAGAATTAAGATTCAACAGCTATTCAAAAAAGTACGCACAAACAAAATCCCTCTCTTTTTTCCCCAAATCCAATCATTCGCATTTATTCATACCCGCCCATCAGCGCCGTAATGTGTCACATATTTTCCACCCCCGCCTCGGTTCCAGCCCCCCGGGGCCCCTGGAATTTCATGTGGTTTCATCCCTTTGTGAAGATCAAAGCCCAGCGGCTTCACTTTGCGTACATATGCATACATTTCCCTTCCTCTCGCTATATATACATACCTCTCAGATTATTATTCATATATACGCGTAATTTTTCATATGCAAATCGAGGAGAGGAAAGGAAATGTCTGAATTAAACATTCAAACAAAATTAAAAAAAAATCTGCAAATTTACAAAAGATTCTAAAACTTTATTCACAAGTTATATTATTTTAAGTAACACACAATTAAATGATTTAAACAAAAACTAAATCAAAGATTGCTTAAAGATCTATGGTCGGTGGACATTTTATAAGATACATTTGTTCCCGATAATCTTATAATATGTGCATTATTTAATTGTGTGGGCAGCATAAATGGGGTGCATTTAACACGTAAGTACATTAAACACGGGATTTGCGTGATAAATGTGGTTTTTTAACACGAATATAAAGAATTGCCTAATTAGATTTTTTGTGCTATGCAGCAACAGCACTGTGCTAGTCAAATCAGCTTACATTTGACTATGGTGGTGATGATATCGTCGACGCCATTTTGTTGAAGTACGAAGTAACGCGTCAACATCTCCGCTGTTCTCACTAGTTTACCCCGCGTAAAACGCGTTTGTAAACATAAATCATTCTCAAATCGGTTAAACAATTGTGCTTCTATCCGTCGCAAGTGTTTTTTAAAGCGGAACAAACGTTAACACCGTGGAAACTTCATCCAAACGGAAAAGTTCATTATTTTACATTTGACCACGGTGGTGATGACATCGTCGACGCCATTTTGTTAAAGTACGAAGTTACGCATCAACATCTCCGCTGTTCTCACTAGTTTAACCCGCGTTTGTAAACATAAGCCATTCTCAAATGGGTTAAACAATTGTGCTTCTATCCGTCGCGAGTGTTTTTTAAAGCGGAACAAACGTTAACACCGTGAAAACTCTATCCAAACGGAAAAGTTCGTTTTTTGTGCAAAGAGCTTGTTTCTATGTAACTTAGGCGAAAGGGTAGACTGTGTGAGTATTATTTATTGTTAAACGATTGTTTATATTTGTGTTATTGTGGAATTAACCCAATTACACATTAAAATCATAGGACCGCAATCTGTTATTATTTATCTGTCAAATTATTAAAAATCAAAACCGACCATTAAGACTGACGCGTATTTGATAAATATATATATATATATATATATATATATATATAATAAATGTGTTGTATACTTTTTGTTGTCGTGGACAAAGTATAGTGTATAACTCGCATATAATGGCTATTAATCACTCGAACGACTTGCTCCACTCGCCTTCGGTTCGTTCTGCAAGCCTCGTTTTCGTAATTAATAGCTATCGTTATATGCTCGTTGTACAATATAATCGTCATCCCGATGTGTGCTCTATAAACTATCAGGCTTTCGTCGTTTTTGAAAATCGTTTAGTTTGAAACGTCTAACGAGTGTTTCCACTCCCAAATTAAGGATGAAGTAAAATTTCGAGTTTAGAAAAGCCTGAAAATTTGGTTTGGTTGCGTAGCGCGAAGCGCGGAGCGACCAAACCAAATTTTCAGGCTTTTCTAAACTCGAAATTTTACTACATGCGCCACGCGTATAAAACACTGATTTCAATTGAAGTTAAAAGTATACTACTAAAGCAGTATGCTGAAGGTATATATTTTAAACTTTCAAATATTTAAGTGTTTTATACGCGTGGCGCATGAAGTAAAATTTCGAGTTTAGAAAAACCTGAAAATTTGGTTTGGTCGCATAGCGCTACGCGCTATGCGACCAAACCAAATTTTCAGGTTTTTCTAAACTCGAAATTTTACTTCATGCTTAGTCTGGGAGTGGAAACACTCGTTTTAAGCTTAAATTTCAACAAACTTAAAAAACGAGGAATATTTCAAGATTTACAGCGTATGTATGCATATGTATACTTAAAAAAAAACTCGCCTTGTGATGTGATCGCAGACATACGCGATTTAAAAAGATAATATTAATTTCAATTAAAAAATCCTTACAGATTTATTTAGAGTGCTTCAATGTTGTCTAATTTCTAAACTATATCCTTAGTTATATTGTATAGTTAATGAAATTATTAGTGGTGCAGCCCTTGTTTTATTTAAAATTTTTAGATATTCGCTGTTTTTATATAAACGTCTAACAGGTGTTCTCATACCTTGATTAAACATGAACTAACATTTTTCTTGATGCACACGCCTGGCTAATTCAAAAATATTGTGAAGTTCATAATAATCTGCTTGTACTGCTATCATGTGTTTAATAAAAAAAAAACCTCTAGAGTGCCATAATTTTATCTTTTTTTAAATTTAAGTTGGCTACACGCTTTAAAAATTGACATATAAAACGTCAGACATAATAATTATAATACATAATTTCTGAGTTGCCAATCTACAATATTTTCCATGACACTCTAGAGCAGTGATGGGGAAACTACGGCCCGCGGGCTAAGTCCGGCGCGCCGAAAGGATTAATCCGGCCCATTTAAGAGTGCCGTCGTGAGAATGTTGAACGCGTTCTTATTTCGTAATGTGACGACCCGCATAAAAACTACCTACCTACGATTAAGCATTATTCTTTGGCCCGCTACGATTGCCTGGTTATTACAAATGGCCCGTCTTAAAAAAAGTTTCCCCACCACTGCTCTAGAGGTTGTTTTTAATTGAACATACGATATATACGTTTATGATTTATAGCCGAATTAGCATTAATTTATGTGAGTATAAATGAAATTGCCAATACTTGGTTGCAAAATACTTCAAACATTAGACTGCAAAAAGAATCGCACTTTTTATATTTATTTATGTTTGATCTCACTTGATATTAAATTTCACAAATGTTTGTTTTAAAGTTAATGCTTGTTGCGCTACACTCTTGATGGAACCGGATATTCAAATTTAATAAAGAAAAAAAAACACTTGTTATATTCCATTATTTTAAATAATGAAACACAAGTGTTTTTTTTTTTCACCAAATTTAAATGTTTTGTCTAATCTAATTTTGCGCGTAGAAAACCCGACGGTAGTTACGCCACTGGAAACTATTAGTAAATTTCCTATTTGCAAAAGTTACGTTTTCCCATGTAATTTAAATAAACACCCAATTGGAATAAAACTGCACTGATGTTTTCATTTGCTCACAAAGAAAATATTTAAAATGTTCGCACACTATTTAAAGAAATAACGTCTTAAGAGATCCTTAACTAATCACGATGTAAATACGGATGTGAGCATTTTAATAATTCAGAAATGCTCTCGGGTGGATGAGAAGTACGTGCTCGAGTAACAGGTTTTGTAAAAGTTACAGTTATATATATGCATTGTGCATTAAACTTAATTTATAAAATACAATACTGGCTGAATATCAAAATCATGTAAGTTTGTATGTTGTTTGCACTGGCATCTTATAGATATTATAAAAAAAATAGTTATGAATACGAGTGAGTTACGTAAAGATGATAATAACTTAAAATAATAACACTTCTTAACCTTTCTTCACAAATTTATTTTAAACCAAATAATGGTATAAAATAAATTAGTGAAGAAAGGTTAGAAAGTGGTTTAATTTAAATAAACATAGTTGCTTTAAATTAATTCGTTCAAGCCAAAAATCACTACAACTTAAGAAAATTGATTTCAATTATAAAGCAGATTTTGTTTTTCCTGTGAAATTTTAAGGAATAAAACTGCTCGATTTTAAGTTAAGCCAATAAAAATGATTATATGAAATAAAACACATTAACTTTGTTTGTATAACACACTATATTTATTTTCGTGACTGCAGTTTCGGCAATTCAACTTGCCATTATCAAACAGAGTAACTTAAATTACGGTATGGTACAGGTATATATGCACAAAATGGTTATTTACAAAATAGCATTAAAAATGGGGGTATACACTAGTTCGACCTGGTCGTTAATTAGGGGGATTCCCGGATTAGCGCGGGCTTTCTGTATCTCCAGGGATTCTAGGAAGTTCATTTTTCGGCCCTTTTCGGCATAATGGATGATCTTAAGTACATCCTCGCCAAACGAATGGTTTTCATCGATTAGATGTTTGGCGAAACCAATGTATACTCCTTCACAATCGGGACAAACAAGTTTATATATACCGGATTTACTAAGATTACAATGTTTTGTTTTGTTATTAAAAATGTGGTTTTCTGTTTTACAATATGTTTTAAAAGCAACGTTAACATTATGTTTTTTAAGGATGTTTTTAATTTGTAGGCTAATATTACCGAAATATGTAATTGATCGGAAAGGTGTTTTCAATGTTGATGGATTACCAGCATATAATAATTTTTTGATTTTCTTGATATTATGTTTTCTCAATATGTTGTCAATTAAATTAGAGTTGTAACCATTGTTAGTTGCAATCTGTTTTATGGTATTAATTTATTTGTTCAACGAAACAGCTGATAAAGGGATGCTTAAGGCTCTGTGGATCATTGTGTTGAATGCGGCCGTTTTGTGTTTAAGGGGATGTCTAGAGTTATTAGGAATGAGGGAATCTGTAAAAGTAGGTTTTCTATAAATATCAAAAGAGAATGAGTTATTGACTCTAGTAATGGAAATATCTAAATATTTAATATTATTGTTAACTTCTGTTTCTGCGGTGAATTTAATATTAGGGTGAAAGTTGTTGATAAAATCAATAAACTGTTTTAATTGTCTATCCGTGCCTACAAAACAAGCTATAATGTCGTCGACATAACCGTGCCACATTTTCATGTGTTTATGGGCTAATGGTGAATTTAAGATTTTTAAGGGTAGGTTATGCATAAAAATGTCTGCTAGCAAGGGGCTCAAGGGGGAGCCCATTGCTAGGCCTTGTGTCTATTTGTAGAAGCCTCCACAGTTCATAAAAATGATTATGGTAAGAAGATTTACACTAGATATAGATATAGATATAAAATATAATTTAAATTTCCAATACTTAGTTGTATGTCCTTTGAAAGATATTATTTGAAGGGTTAAGGGGAAAAAACAAATGAGTCCCATTTTGAAAATTTTTCAAGGAAACACAATGATATGTCAGAACTGTATACAGAGAGTTTTATGTAACACCGAACATTTTCATAATGAGAATTTTTTTTTTTAAATATACATAAGCATACGTTGTACATTTGCCGAGGCTCGGTTTATTAAGAGAATTTAATTTGAAGCTTTAAACGAGTGTTTTCCACTCCCAGGCTAAGCATGAAGCAAAATTTCGAGTTTAGAAAAGCCTGAAAATTTGGTTTGGCCGCGTAGCGCGAAGCGCGGAGCTGCCAAACCAAATTTTCAGGCTTTTCTAAACTCGAAATTTTACTTCATGCGCCACGCGTACAAGACACTGATTTCAAGTGAAGTTCACTTGTTCACAATATTTCAGTGTTAAATACGCTTCGCGCTACGCGACCAAACCAAATTTTCAGGTTAGTATAATTCCTTATAATTATGGAGAATAACCGTGGAATAGGACAGAATTATACAGAACAAGAAAAAGGAAGCTATTAGAAATGTTAAATGACTGAAATGAGTGTTTTTTACTCCCAGGCTAAGCATGAAGTAAAATTTCGAGTTTAGAAAAGCCTGAAAATTTGGTTTGGTCGCGTAGCGCGGAGCGGCCTAACCAAATTTTCAGGCTTTTCTAAACTCGAAATTTTACTTCATGCGCCACCGATACAAAGCACTGATGCAATGTAAAGTTTAGCGGTGTGTTTTAAGCTTCGTAATATGTTAGTGTTTCGTACCGGTGGCGCATGAAGTAAAATT
The DNA here is from genome assembly GCA_932526585.2 of Philonthus cognatus. Lineage (NCBI taxonomy): Eukaryota > Metazoa > Arthropoda > Insecta > Coleoptera > Staphylinidae > Philonthus > Philonthus cognatus. Next base: position 12,856,311 of record OW052243.1, read on the forward strand.
TCGAGTTTAGAAAAGCCTGAAAATTTGGTTTGGCCGCTCCGCGCTTCGCGCTACGCGACCAAACCAAATTTTCAGGCTTTTCTAAACTCGAAATTTTACTTCATGCTTAGTCTGGGAGTGGAACACACTCATTTCAGGTTTTAAATTGAACTCTTTTAAAATAACAGTGAGTATCTAAAGATTTACGGCATATACGCTGTAATTGGGATATGAAAGAAAAACTCCCTGTATGTTCAAGTTGAGGAAATAATTGCGACTGATTGACTACAATTTTTAATGGACAACCCAATTTACACATAATTTAAAAATTAAAGGTGTCAAATTGTATTGGATGAAAATGTTTGGTGATACATAAAACTCTCTGTATGTTTCATAGGTTATTTATTTCTTTCGTCGTGAATAACTGATGAACCATTTGTTTGTTTCCCATTAAGTTTGCTTAAGTGAAAATACACATAGCGTCAAAAACGATTTTCTAAACTTTTTGGAGTATTGGGTTTTTCTCCTAACCCTACATTTGCTTTATTATGTTTTAATGATTTAATATAAGGACTACATTTAATCTATTTTTACTTATATGTATTGCACGTGTAAAATACCTCTTTGTTATTAGCACAAATTAAACGACTATGAATACGAATATAAATATGAACATATTGCCAATATTTGGTTGTAGAATTTTTACCAAACAAATATTTCAAATGTGAATCTGTTCGCATGAAGATGGCATTATTGAATTTTTTTTTATAAAACTGGTTTAGATTAACATTGACAGGAACGACTAAAAAATTCACGTACGACCTACTTCACAATTTTTTAAAAATTTCATAGCCAACTCGATCGGGTTTTTAACTGAACACCTAACACATACAGTATGTATATTTAAAAAAAAACAACATTATAGAAGAGGCTGATAAACGTTGAAAGTTAATCTTCACTGATTTATTTGTATAAAAGTGAAAAGAATCACCTGGAAGCAAACGGGGGTGTGAAAAAACGAGAAATCCAGTTTTAAAATCCAAGTTATATTAAAACCAGCAAACAAAATAGCAAAATGGCTATCTGGATTTACAGAAAAAATACTGGGTTATAATGCCTATCAATGAAAGCTCTATCTCTTACTTAATTAACAAAAAAAGCCCATTCCTCTTGCATGTCCTCTTTTTTTAAATTGGCTTACGCCTCTTTGTTTCTAAGTTTTAAAGCACTTAGAAACAAAGATGCGTAAGTGCCAATTTAAAAAAAAAAGAGAACATGCAAGATTATGAAATTAAAATAAACATGTTATTGTTATTGTATGAAGCAGAGAATTAGAAAATTAATTATGTAAGTATAATAATTGAGGTTTTTAATTTTAATATACGAAAACTAATTACAAGCATAATTTTTAATTTATCTAAACAAAATAAGAATAAAATTTGCATGATTCACTTTACCCATGTTAATTACGTTTGTCCGTAATCAATTCGGCTCCGGCGATGAATATTGCGCAAGGATCGATCAAGGACGATTAGCCACGGTTAATCGGCGTAAAATCGATTGTTTTCGAAAAATGCTTGTTTGTAATCACTGAGGAATCACCCCGATTAAAACCAACACCACAACGGGCAAAACTGAACGGCGATTGAAAAGACCTTCGGTTATCCCATGCATAACATCCCCACCAGAGTAACGAGTAACTAGATATCCAGAGGATTGGATTCGATTACATCCTGATTTACTTCCGAGAAGAAATATATAAATAATAAAAAATTAAAAAATTGTGATGTGTCCATAGCACTTTCCCCCTCATTTAAATAATTGATAATTAAAATACTGAACTTATTTTAGTCTAATCCAGTGGTCTCCAAACTACGGCCCGCGGGCCAAATCCGGCCCGCGACTTGCATGAATCCGGCCCGCGATTGTTTGTAATTTTTTTTGTAAATGTCATATTTTGAAATATTGTAACAATTGTTCCTTAAATTTTTCATAATTTTATAAAATTAATCGGATCTTGGCCGACTTTATTATGTAGAATTGTATTTGTGGCCCGCGAAGAAGATAGTTTGGAGACCCAGGGTCTAATCAATTGGTTGGTGATCTCACTTGACGTCAAGTTTAAATTAAGCATTTGGTAAGAGTTTACTATACACCCACCCTGGGTATTATAGATAAAAATGATATTATTCGAAAGTACTCGACGAGTACTATCTAGATATGCAATTAATTTCGACTGGAAATAATAAATATATAAAAAAATTTAGTTTGAAAATTTTGAAAATATTGAGTCCTAGCAGTATGTAAAATAATAATCGTGCACAAAGAGATTTACGCAATTTATTCTATTGCAAACATTTCTCCTAACCTAACCTAACCTAACCTAGAAGTATGTGGAATATTCAAAGTGAGCAAACATTTTTTTCGGCGAAATATAGCCGTTGACACAAACTAGAATTCAGCCCAAATGAATTTCCCAGAGTGTATTAATTTTCATTAGTGATTCTATAAATCTATATGATTTCAAGTGTCATGTGCTAATGTCTTATAATCGTCATCCGGTTAAATCTAACTTTAAGTTGAAGTTAGATTAGCTAAAGTCTTTAACAAACATTTCTTTCGACTTCCCCAATGTCTCCAGTAAAGATTGCAATGGTTAACAGCAAACAGTGAGGTTTTAAAGAAGTTTCTAGTCAGAATTTCAAAGTGGAAAAAAGTGAACTTTCATCATTTCCGTAGTGAATTTATTGATTTTAATTGGTGATATATGTCAATACAGTGTGAACCTATATTATAATGCATGTTATTCCACGGGGTGTAAAGTACAGTCGAGCCAAGCATTTTTTTAAATTGCACTCTAAATAATTTGCCAAATCCAAATTTTGAGGCTTTAAGAGAATTTGGGTTTGGCAAATTATTGAGTGTGCAATTTAAAAAAAGAGCTTAATTTAAATTTTTTTTAATGAAATTTAAATATATTAAGTTTTAAAATATGATTTTTAGAAACTAATAAAATTCTAAACATTTATCTCGTATCAATTGATTAGTTACAAATTTTCAAATCGAGTGAAAGAATGAGTAAATCGCAGCCTTTGAGCGGAGGATTTGTGCGGGTAATTTACATTAGCAATTTATTTCCGGGCCTGGGGCATTTTTAAGCAAATGCACTTTCGGTAATTTCCTTTAAGGAGGAAAAAACCTCAAAATGACGGCGATAAATCTGTTTGAGAAATGACGCTAATTTATTTGGCAATTCCAGTGAAAAGTACCCACCTTCGGCGGAGCCTCCCCTTCTCGCCGAATTAAGAAGTCCTATTTTATATACGCGCACTATATACATGAAAGAGAGAGTACATAAGTCGACTGCGTTCTCGTGGGGTTGTTCGCACGATTTTCCCCGTAATTCGCCCCCGAGTCACTTACAATCCCCCTCGACTAATATGCAAATGGTGTTGGGGAATTATTGCGAATTAGATGCAACGAGGTTCTCCAATACATGATATATTGTATCACTGATAACTTTATTAAAAATCTAAAACGAATTTCTTTGTAACGATAAAAGAATTCAGGAAATATACTATTTCTTAACTGTAAATATAATTAGCAATTCTTGCTTGCAGGATACTTCAAACATCAAAAGTATTCCAACTCAATTGTTGCTAATATTGTTGGTATTCTCGTATGCATAAGACTGCTTGTTTGTTGGATGTGGTCAGTGGTCGTCGATGAGATCATCAACGAGGAGTTGGATCAGGTGGTATCGTTTGGAGCCGGTATTTGTGAATGAGCTGGCCCATTCATTCCCAAGCACACGGTATACCCAATCGAACCTATCGATTACACTCCGATACGTATCGATTACACCTGGGAGTTCTCCGCGGGCCATACCTCCACGTTTACACACCACGACGCGTCCGAATACCGATAATACCGACACCAACATTCGCACAAAATGACTTAAGACCACATTCAGGATATCCGTAAAACTGAATCGGCATATCGTGTGTGATACACTAGAATACCACATGAAATACCTGAAGCTGGGATTCGTGATGGTGTGCCTTTTAAAAAAATATAAAAAAAAGAATCAATGATCATTAATTGTCAAAGCGATTACTTGTTGTTAATACTTTTATTTATTAACTTAAAAGACATCATTGGTACCACGACTTCAAAAAATTTATAAAATTAGTGACTAACTTCGTCTTAGGCCCAGTTAATACTTTTATTTATTAACTTAAAGACATCATTGGTACCACGACTTCAAAAAATTTATAAAACTAGTGACTAACTTCGTCTTAGGCCCAGTTCCACCCGAAGATGTTGAACTGGATCATCTCTGAACTCGAGTTTCTATTGTTCTAATGTCACTTTGAACTCGAGATCAGAGATGAATCAGTTCAACGTGGTTGGTGCAATACTTTTATTTATTAACTTAAAAGACATCATTGGTACCACGACTTCAAAAAATTTATAAAATTAGTGACTAACTTCGTCTTAGGCCCAGTTAATACTTTTATTTATTAACTTAAAGACATCATTGGTACCACGACTTCAAAAAATTTATAAAATTAGTGACTAACTTCGTCTTAGGCCCAGTTTCACCAGAAGACGTTGAACTGGATCATCTCTGAACTCGAGTTTCTATTGTTCTAATGTCACTTTGAACTCGAGATCAGAGATGAATCAGTTCAACGTGGTTGGTGCAACTGGCCCTTAGTAAGACATTGTCAGTAATTTAGTTTTCGAAGTGATAATGGTAATTGGTATCATACTTCAAAAAGTTTATAAAATTAACTAGCTCCGTCTTAGGCCTAGTTTCACCAAAAAACTTTGAACTGGTTCATCTCTGAACTCGAGTTCCTATTGTTCTGTTACATTGAACTCGAGTTTAGAGATGAACCAGTTCAACGTGGTTGGTGCAACTGGCCCTTGGGAAAACAATTTAGTTTTTAAAGTGATAATGCTTAATCAGAACACATTTGTTCTCATAACACCAAAAGTCATAAAATGTGACTTGCTCAACTTATGAATAGTTAATTATAGTGACGAAATGGCATTATTTTTAGGGTAATTACTTTATTAACTGTACAGAGATACAAATATGTTCAAATAAGTTCAAATTTCTTGCCTAATGTAAATAAAATGTACGAATATGTTCGAATTTCTTGCCTAGTTAAATAAAATGAGCTAGCTAGTCAAATGAAGTGTTTTATTGCTGTGGCAATAACCCATTCACCAATATTGATAAAGCGCCAGAAAAATTATATCCAAGAAGACCTTACTTTATAATTCATCTGACTTTGCAAGAAAATAATGTAATTCAAACACAAATCTTTGCACAAATCCAATTTACATTTTTAAACCTTAAACATAATCACACATAAAGATTGAATAATTTCTCAACCTCCCCACTTCTAAACCTTACAAATGATCAACGCGCAACTTTCAAACAATGAATGATCACAATTTCTTTCTATTCATTAATCTTTACAAATGATCCGCTTTTTTTTCAACAATGATCTATGCATTAAAGGTAATTTTCAGAGGGTGTTGTTCTCTATCATCGAGGTGGCGGTGGCGTGCATTACGTTTAATTTCCAGGAGGAATAAAGCGGGGAGGGTCCTTCATCCCCATTGCAGAGGATCCTCGGGAAAGATTGATATTGTAATCTGCTTAGTAAAAATTGCCTTGGCTCGGAGTGTGTACATATTATCATACTATTACGACACGTCAGAGGATGATGTATGGTGCAACTACCGACCACTCGACCTGAAATACATTGCATATACAGTTTTTTTCTTCTTCTTATTCTTGCCTGGGCTTTCGTTCTTATTTGTCTCTTTTTCATCTCTTCGTAGGATAATGATTATATTAGAGAGTAAATCTTTTTTTTTAGAAATGGTTTCATTTACATAAATTACTTCAATTTAAAATAAACAAACAATAACTTATTATGATTTTAAATATATTTTATATTCCTTGAGGCATACAGGGTGTTCTAAATTATCGAGCGACCATTGGTAACTTTCTTATCTTTGGAGCTACGAAGTCGGTTAAATTAGCAAACTAATAGTAGTAATAGTTAGCTATTGATAATGAGTACTTAGTACCCGAAATGTACATCTAGCAAGAAAAATAAAAGTGAAGAAAGGAATACAACTGTGTTTAATTAAGTAACTTAACACCTTTACGTAATTCATACAACTACATTAAACTAATAGTATGTTTTACGTACATTACGATGGTGTAAACAGAAAAACAGGTGAACCTCAGGTTTATTATTTATTCGCAAAAGCAACTTTTTTTAAAAATGGGATGCCCTGTATACTTTGACATAATTATAAAGAGAAAAAATACATAAACTGTTTTTCATTACCATCGTAATGTTACGCACAGAACTACTAAAATACTACTAGTTTGCTAAATTAACCGATTTCGTAGCTCCAAAGATAACAAAGCTACCAATGGTGGCCTGATAATTTAGAACACCCTGTAGATTAATGAACGTTGAAACTATTTGGAATATAAAATTTAAAAAAATCAGTAAAATTAAACGCCACGTGTATAAAACACTCATTTTAAGTGAAGTTCGAAAAATACTTCTTTTAGATAATTTGTCACTTTGTTTATAAAATCAAGAGATATTTTCCAGTGTTTTTTTTAAACGTAAAGTCTAGGAACGCATTTTGTCTAATAAAATTGCGTTTGTCTGTCATTTGGCACATTAGACAAAATGCGTTTTGTCCAAACAATGACAGACAAATGCAATTTTATTTGGCTATCATCCAAAAACCTTAGAAAATTTGTGTTTTGTTTAGACAAAATGCGTTTTATCCACATTTCGTCTTTTGTCCGTAACACATCGATTTAAATAACCATAAAATCCATTTGATATCTCTTTTCATTGTTTGATTCAGCATATTTTTTAGTCATGGGAATTATTGTTATTGGTAAACTCGGACAATATAAACATTATCAAATTGTGCATGGAAAATCGATATCGGAAACCGATGTGGAGAATAGAACAAGTCTCGGCGTCAACTTTTGTCGGATGAAAAAGCGAAAAAGCGAGCGGCGTTTTTCTATGGACGATTTCAACAGAGTGCGCTTAATTCTCTTTAATGCGATTCGTCGCGCTCGAAGCGCACAAACTGGACTATGACTAATTAAATTGATAGAAAAATTACACTTTAACTTTATTTTCTGTTGAAAATACACATCACTCGATAAACTCTCACAATTTCATTTTGTACATTTTAAATATGCTCGGTTTTAAGTGCGCAGATGCGTTCAGATTAAAATTATTTTGGACCATTACAAACCCACTGAGCAGAAAACAAACAAATAACGTTATATCAACATTGTAGCAACATTAAACGCTGTTTTAATGTTGATGAAACTTTACTTAAATGGATTTGCTCAGTGGGAATCCAAATTAAATGTCAAGAAAAACAAGGTATATATAATATTCTTCGATAATACTATATCAATATCAATGTACAACATAATAAACAATAAAAAATCAAGCTGAGTCGTCTATGAATCATAAACATATACAGGGACTTTTTCTTTCAAGTGTGCGTATTTTGATGCATGTAAATGTTAAGCAATTTGTTTTTTCATAGTTCAATTTGAAGCTATAAACGAGTGTTTTCCACTCCCAGACTAAGCATGAAGTAAAATTTCGAGTTTAGAAAAGCCTGAAAATTTGGTTTGGTCGCGTAGCGCGAAGCGCGGAGCGACCAAACCAAATTTTCAGGCTTTTCTAAACTCGAAATTTTACTTCATGCGCAACGCGTACTAAACACTGATTTAACGTGATGTTTAAATTATACCGAACTTCACTTGAAATCAGTGTTTTATACGCGTGGCGCATGAAGTAAAATTTCGAGTTTAGAAAAGCCTGAGAATTTGGTTTGGTCGCTCCGCGCTTCGCGCTACGCGACCAAACCAAATTCTCAGGCTTTTCTAAACTCGAAATTTTACTTCATGCTTAACCTGGGAGTGGAGACACTCTTTAGAAGCTTCAAATAAATTGATATTATAACGAATGCGGTTTCCTAAACATTTATTAGATGCTTGATCAAATCAAATCAAATAAAATTTATTACCACAGAACGTTAATACATATTATGGGTTCGTTAACTATTAAATAAAATTATTAGATAAAAACATTAATAATTAGAGGTAATTGGTACAATAAAACATAGTATTTACGTGTTAAAAAGAATATACATAGAAATCATTGCGCACTAAAGAATTCAGATAAGGAATAAAAGCATTTTTCTGTTAATAATATTTTTAGTTGATTTTTAAACACTCTTCTATTTGGCAAATCTTTGAATTATTTATATGTATTTAATAATTAATTATAGCATTTAATGTCGACATATGCGGGATTTTCTTTACTTATATTTAACCTGATATTGGTCAAATTAATCAAATTGATCTCTCAATATAAACTAATACATTTCTAAGTATTAACATAAATAAATCCCTAGGATTAAGTTTTATTTATATTAACGCTTTTGCGATTTTTTAACGAATCGCACAGTGTTGCGCATGAATATTAAATAAATCGAAATGGGCGAGAGAAGTAAAAGGCGTATGCATGTGTGTGTGTACATGTTCGGTTTCATTATTCGCGATATGTACATAAATAATTGAGCAATATGGCAGGAGCTTGTGCCCAGGGATTATTTATGCCGTGTTTATCTGCGCAATTAAAATAGCCGAGCTAATTGGAAATGTGTTGTTAATTAGTTAATTGATCAAAGAACGATATGTGAGTGGAGATATTCCCTCGTTCGTGGTTTATTGCGTCGGCGATAAGAACGGCAAATTGATTCGGTTTTACAATGCGAATATTTCTTGCGTAATTGAAATTATGTGAATGTGTGTTGTGATTTTATCTTTGTTTCGTAATAGTTTTTAATAAATATATTTTTTCCTTTCATTTGAATTATAAAATCAAGAACGTTTTGGCAATACAATGAACATTTTCTGTTCTATTTAAATAAATATATTAATAAAATGTCGTTCGCTGTTTTCAAATACTGCTAACCTAGTAATTAAGTACTTAATTAATAAAGCCTGAGAAGTCACGTTGATTCTTGCAAGAGTTTGGACTATAGCTGTTCCATGGTATACAGATTGTGGTGAATAAACTTTTTGAACTCACTGCCTCGTGAGTAATGTTTGATGCACCCCATTGAAGCTAGAGCCGGCGGAGGCTGCCCGCAGGGAGAGGTTCTATCTCCACTGCTATGGGCAACTCTTGTGGACGACTTTCTAGGGAAACTCTCCGAAGAAGACATCCACTGTCTAGGGTATGCGGATGACCTGGCCATAGTCATCAGAGGCCGGTTTGCAGGAGTTATCTCACAATGAACACAAAGGGCCCTAAACATAGTAGACAACTGGTGTCGACGGGAACGACTGACGGTCAATCCCGAAAAAACACAGATTGTCGTGTTTACAAAAGGAAGAGCACTAGAAGGTCTAAGGTCACCGACGCTCGGGGGCACAAAAATTCCATTCGCTAAGGAGGCGAAATACCTAAGGGTAATCTTCGACGACAAAATAACGTGGATGACGCACATCACGAAAACCGCAAAAAATCCTCAATGGCATTGCAAAGGTGTCAAAGAATGTGCGGGAAAAACTGGGAGCTCAATCCCAAAATGACCCTCTGGTTATATACAAGGGTGATCAGGCCTATGATAACCTACGGGGCAGTAGTGTGATGGATAAGGACGGAGCAACAGGGGGCGATGAGGCTCCTGAACAGCACACAAAAACTAGCATGTTAGTGTCACAGGAGCTCTAAGCACTACCCCGACAGCAGCCCTAGAAATGATCCTGAACCTACCACCACTGCACATCTTCATACAAGGGGAGGCCAGGGCCGTAACATACGGACTAATACGAGGACTGGCTCTCATAAACCGATCACACAGGAAGAAGTACCAAAAGCTAGAAGACGAGCTGAAGGCAAACCCTACAACAGGAATGCCAAGCGATGCCATGGTCAAGAAATATAATTTCGACAGGAAATACAAAGTGATGATCGCGCAGAGGGAAGATTGGGAGAACGGCCCACCTACCAACGCGGAATCAAACTAGTATACTGACGGCTCGAAGACAGATGAAGGAGTCGGAGCCGGAATATACAGCACAAAACCCGAGACAACTTAATTATTACTTTTAACTTATTTATTATTACTTTTAACTTATTTTAGACTAAGCATTATGTATTTATTTTAAATGGATATCCGTAAATAAACAATAAACAACAATAAACAACAAAGATTTCAGTCAGTCTGGTGAGGGACACCACCGTGTTCCAGGCAGAGGCAATCGCGGTCCACCTCTGCATTCGAGAAATAGCAAGGCAAGACAACAAAAGTCGATCAGTAGCTATTTTCTCGGACAGCCTAGCGCTACTAAGGGCACTAAGCACCACAGGTCGATTCCAAGCTAGTGTGGGACTATGTAAGCGCTCTAAAAAAATGGGCGGTCGCAAAAAAGTGACAATGGTATGGATCCTAGGACACAAGGGTCATCAAGGGAACGATAAACCAGACGAACTGGCCAAACAAGGCTCTTCAAGCGCATTCATCGGCCCGGAACCCTCCTGCGGTATCGCAAAAACCACAGTCAGAAAATCCATTAAAAAATTAACGGAGACACAAACTCAAACCTGGTGGACGAACACACCAGGGCAGAGGCAGGCAAAACATTTCCTCAAAAAACAATCGCCGGCTTTCACGACCGATCTTCTCAACCAAGAGAGAAAACTGTTGAGGCTATAGTAGGTCTACTGACAGGACACTGTAGGCTCAACAAACACATGAGCAAAATAGGTCTGGCAGAGGGTACAATATGTAGTTTTTGCCTGAAAGAAGAGGAGAATCCTCTCCACATCCTGTGCCAATGTAAGGCCCTAGCAAGGGTTAGAGACCTAAAGCTGGGCAACACTAAACCAAGCGCAGAGAGCTACACCCAAGGCTCACTGTCACGGTTAATAGGGCTAATCAAAGAGGCGAAGCTCGAGCAAGTCGTCTATCATAATAGGGTTCCACAATAGAGCTGCGAAGGTCGCGGTGGTACAGGCCAATGAGGCCACCCCTACGAATATCTATCTATCTATCTAACGTTTGATGCACTTTACTAGATGGGGAAAATTTCTCAAAAAGCGCCGAATACGACCTGAGTGTGCGTTTTAATCCGGCTCACAGGAATGCTCATTTTATCGCGCTGTGGACTGAAAAACGTAACAAGGGGAATGAGGATGTTGTCTGAGTCTTTTTGGAATTTGAAATTGCAAAATTATCGAATCTCTCTATTATTAATGGTCATTTCTATCTCCCTCTTGATTAATTAGTAAACAAAGATTTGTTCGTTTCAAAAAATACTTGTGATGAATAAACTTTTTGAACTCACCGGCTCGTGAGTAACGTTTGATGCACTTTACTAGACCGGAAAAAATTCTCAAAAAGCGCAGAATACGTTTTAAGCTGGCTCACAGGGATGCTCATTTTATCGCACTGTGGACTGAAAAACGTAACAAGGGGCATGAGGGTGTTGTCTGAGTCATTTCGGAATTTAAAATTGCAAAATTATCCAATCTCTGTATTATTATTGGTCATTCCTATCTCCCTCTTGATTAACTAGTAAACAAAGTTTTGTTTGTTTTAAAAAATACTGTACAATCATCGTGTGCTAACAATGTTCTGGCGTTCAGGTAATTTTAGGCACTCGCACGAGCTTAATTTTCGTTTGTCCGCACTTGGTTCGTAATCCAAAATATGCATTTGTAAGTATTAATATAAGTATCATATGTTCAATAAAAAGAACGTCTAGTGTCATGATTTAATAATTTTTCAAATTTGAGTTGGCTACACACTTCAGGAATTGACATATATAACGTGAGACATAATAATTTTATTGTATTAATGTATTATAATGTATATTTTTCATTGAATTTGTGTTCAGTATTCCGGCACTAGATACCCACAGACGCGTTTCGAACTTCAAGGTCCTCTTCAGTGTGGTCTTGACCCAGTGCTGAGGAATAGTGAACATATCTGACTATTTTAAGCCAATATGTGAAAACTATTAATGGATTTCGACAGCTAACACCATCTAATGCTCCATAGTGGCATCGTCAATTTTCAGAGTTGCCAACCTAGAATATTTTCCATTTCACTTTAGAGATTTTATTTAATTGGACATACGATATCATTACAGTGATTTTTTTGGAAACACTTTTTAGCTGAATTATTGCTCGATGGCATTTTAAATACTAAAATTCTTTCAGTATTTTTTATTTGAATATTTTTTTAGTATACATGTATAACGAGAACTATTTAGCGGAATTAATTCTTGATGGCATTGTGAAAATTTAAATTCTTGCAGTAGTTTTTAATTAATTATTTTGTTAGTATACAACACACGAGCATTTCCTGCTACCCTCCTTCCATTTTTTTAAATTTAATACAAGGTGCATACTTTTTTTTAATTATGGATTTTTCAGTGTGGACAACACATCGATAATAAAACGCCGGTTGACATTTAGCAGCTAAAGGGCGCCTTATAAATTATAGCTGAAATGTTACACAGACCTGAACGAACAATCTACTACCCGAGATCTGTGTGTGCGGATTTCGCAAAAATATCAAAAGTCGAATGGAATCCCCTTCGCCGGTGCATTCGCGCCATTATAATAGGGTAATGCGTTTTTCTGGGATTGCATTATTTAGCTAAATGAAACGAATGAATGAATGAATGTAGTGGCAGCGCTCGGACACGCTTCATCGCTCCCATATTGTGCCATTATTGTGAAGAGTCGACGTATGCACTTGCCGGTTACATTCGAGGTGAATATTCAAATTGAATTACTCACTTTTCTGACATTTATTAATTACTAATTATTGATTGATTTATTTACAGCAGTAATATTGTAAGTACTTTTGCTGCATTAGAAAACCTGGTTTAAAGTTTCTTAAGCAAGTAAAGGCACAGCCAGGATATGGGGAGTGGGTCAGACAAAGTCAGATCAAACTTTAGCAGTATGTTTTGAGTTTCACTTTAAATCCGCGTTTTATACGCGTGGCGCATGAAGTAAAATTTCGAGTTTAGAAAAGCCTGAAAATTTGGTTTGGTCGCTCCGCGCTTCGCGCTACGCAACCAAACCAAATTTTCAGGCTTTTCTAAACTCGAAATTTTACTTCATGCTTAATCTGGGAGTGAAAAACACTCGTTTAATGCTTTAAATTGAATACCTGAAAATTTACAGCGTATGCATCAAGATATAGGAAATATTTCTTTAAAGTGTACATATACCAATTTATACTCTGTAAATGTTTAGGAATTCGTTGTTTTTTAAAAGAGTTCAATTTTATGCTTAAAACGAGTGTTTTCCACTCCCAGGTTAAGCATGAAGTAAAATTTCGAGTTTAGAAAAGCCTGAAAATTTGGTTTGATCGCGTAGCGCGAAGCGCGGAGCGATCAAACAAAATTTTCAGGCTTTTCTAAACTCGAAATTTTACTTCATGCGCCACGCGTATAAAACACGGATTTAAAGTGACGTTCAAAACATACCGCTAAAGTTTGATCTGACTTTGTTTGAACCCCCCCCCCATATCCTGGTTGCGCCACTGCTTGCTTAAGAAACTTTAAACCAGGTTTTCTAATGCAGCAAAAATACTTACATTATTACTTACGGATTTAAAGTGAAGTTCAAAACATACTGCTAAAGTTTGCTCTGACTTTGTTTGACCGCCCCCCCCCCCATATCCCGGTTGCGCCACTGCTTGCTTAAGAAACTTTAAACCAGGTTTTCTAATGCAGCAAAATTACTTACTTACAAATCAATAATTTGTAATTAATTATTGATTACTAAACTTGAAATTTTACTTCATGGGCCAGGCATACACAACACTGATTTATCATAAAGTTAAACATATACTGACTTAGCAGACTACTTTCGCAGGATATTTTAAACTTCGCAATAGTTCAGTGTTTTATGCGCGTGGCGCATGAAGTAAAATTTCGTGTTTAGAAAAGCCTTAAAATTTGGTTTGGTCGCGTAGCGCTACGCGCTACGCGACCAAACCAAATTTTAAGGCTTTTCTAAACACGAAATTTTACTTCATGCTTAATCTGCGAGTGGAAACACTCGATACAAGTTTCAAACTGAGCGCTTTTTAAAAACAACGAATGCTTGTAAGTTTACAGAGTACACCTCTGACATGCATGTATACTTGAAAGAAAAACTTCTTGTATGTATACTTAAAAGAAAAACTTCCTGTATGTATACTTAAAAAACAAACTTCCTGTATGTATACTTAAAAGAAAGAATCGTTTTCTAACAAACATAACTTATAGTGAAAAATCTCTTCTTCTATACTTAACCAAGTCGTGAGATAAATCTTGTCGTATACAAGGTAAATCTTTGTACTCATAAGTTCTCGTTTTTGTTTTTGGATATTTCATTATAGATTTGGAAGATTTTGTGTGTCAGTGTGTGGTCCTGAGAGCACGGTGTGTGCAATCTATTTGTCGGTCTGTTGCCAAGAGTCGACGGAGCGCGACTCCCTCTCGCACGAAACGTCCGTCGGCTTCTTTTTTCGGAATCCCGATGGTTTGGCTTCAATTGTGCTACAACATTGCACTGTCGACAAATGCTAAATGAACTCTTTCATTCACTATCGACCAGATTTACACTCAATGAAAGTCACACACTCACACGAATGAAAACGCAATCCAGGTTTATAAAAATAACTTTTGAAACAATATTATTATCAACAAATGCATTGTTTGCTATACATGGAAATGTGTAAGTGTTCACCTTTAACTTGCAACCAACCACAGTTTAAATAATCATCTTGGAATTGCCCTTTTTATATCATTTTACTATGTAATTCTGGAATTACAAAAACATGTCGGCCATTCCATAAGTAAGTGCTCACTTTTTCGGGCTAAAATCCCTGATAGCCTTTATAATATATGTGAAATTCGCTAAAATCCCTGATGTGCCCCCAAAAAGTGTGCACTTATTTATGGAATGGCCGATGTGTTTTCAAAACAAACTTTTCACGTTTTTTTTACAACTCGTCAATGATTCCATACAATCAAATATAAAATTAAACCGAGGTCGTTATGATATCTAATGGTAAGTGAGTAATATATATTTTGAACTTCACGTGCAATTAGAGATTTGTACGAATGGCGCATGAATTAAACTCTTACTGTAGACCGAGGCCGGCCAACCGATATTGCTTCGAGGGCCAAAATTATAACACCTAAAACGTTTCAAGGGCCGCACCCAGGGATGGGCCTCAATGCGTCGACCTTAATATTTGACGTGATAGCACGTCGATAACGTCGACAATGCCGAGGACGTCAACAATGTCGACAATGGACCCGTTCATCAGAGACAACAGTTGGAACTCAAAGTTCTCCACTAACAAATTATTTAAGATTTTGGTAGGCCTTACAGCACAAGTATGTTGTCCATTTCTTCTTTTTAGCGTTTTTCTTCTTATACAGAGAGTTTTATGTAACACCGAACATTTTTATAACGAGAATTTTTCTTTTAAGTATCCGTATGCATACCTTGCACATTTTCTGATGCTCGGTTTATTAAAAGAATTCAATTTGAAGCTTTAAGCGAGTGTTTTCCACTCCCAGGCTAAGCATGAAGTAAAATTTCGAGTTTAGAAAAGCCTGAAAATTTGGTTTGGTCGCGTAGCGCGAAGCGCGGAGCGGCCAAACCAAATTTTCAGGCTTTTCTAAACTCGAAATTTTACTTCATGCGCCACCCGTACAAAACACTGATCCAGTGTAAAGTTTAGCGGTGTCTTTTAAAGTTTGTAATATGTAAGTGTTTTGTACCGGTGGCGCATGAAGTAAAATTTCGAGTTTAGAAAAGCCTGGAAATTTGGTTTGGCCGCTCCGCGCTTCGCGCTACGCGACCAAACCAAATTTTCAGGCTTTTCTAAACTCGAAATTTTACTTCATGCTTAGCCTGGGAGTGGAAAACACTCGCTTAAAGCTTCAAATTAAATTCTTTTAATAAACCGAGCATCGAAAAATGTGCAACGTATGCATAAGGATACTTAAAAAAAAATTCTCGTTATGAAAATGTTCGGTGTTTCATAAAACTCTCTGTATATTATTATGCACACCAACTTTTTATTATTTTGTCGGTAGATTAGTAAATAAGGTACTCATTGACTAATCTACCGACAAAATAATAAAAAATTGGTGTCACATCTCTAGAGCAAGTGCAATGATTCCGTTTGTAAGCTTCACATTCGGCTTTTTTAAATTTTTATCGAGAATTTGCGTTGGCTTGAAAAATTTTATTGTTTCCATTCTATAATTCCAGGTTTCTGTAATCTTTTTTTTTTATTTAACAATAAATTCTTTATTTACAGCAATATATATATATTTATACATATATATATATACATATATATATATATATATATATATATATATATTGCTGTAAATAAAGAATTTATTGTTAAATAAAAAAAAAAGATTACAGAAACCTGGAATTATAGAATGGATATACAGGGTGGAAACCTTAACTGGAATAAATTCGGTATTTATGAAATGAGAAGTTCCAGAAAAAAATCCTCGGATAGGTCGATTTTTGTTCTTTATTGCGCACTTTTAAACGTCTTCAAAACAAGTATGACGTCATTAGCTTTTCACGTATGACGTCATAGGTAATTTTTTTAAATGGAAACATTTTTTTTATTCCACCAAATTTGTAGCCCTTTTAATTCTCTTTACGATCATGTAAAAATATATTGTTTTTTTATTTTTTTTTATTTCAAAAATTAAACAAAAATGGAGGATCTGAAGGAACGTATCAGGCATGAAATGAGAAATATTTCACCGCAAATGTTTCAAAATGTAAGGGATGGGTTTTATAACCGATTGGCTATTTGCCAAGAGAAAAACATTTTGAACATTTGTTACATTAAATTAATTTATTAAAAAAAAATTGTTTAATTTTTAAAATGAAAAAATAAAAAAAAACAAAATATTTTTAGATAGTCGTAAAGAGAATGAAAAGGGCTACAAATTTAGTGAAATAAGAAAAAATTGTTTACATATAAAAAAATTGCCTATGACGTCATACCTAAAAGGCTAGTGACGTCATACTTGATTTGAACACGCTAAAGAGTGCGCAATAAAGAACAAAAATCGACCTGTCCGAGAATTTTTTTCTGGAACTTCTCGTTTCATAAATACCGAATTTATTCCAGTTAAGGTTTCCACCTTGTATATATATATATATATATATATATATATATATATATATATATATATATGTATATATATATATATATATACATATATATTAAACATTATAATATTGTTGTAAATTAACTTGTCCAGGTCTTCTTCCCTTCGTCCTCACCTCGGGATTTGTGGGCGTTGACTCCCATCTCGGGCTAACGGTATTTAGGGAATTTGAATTTTTTATTCATGTTTTTTTATTTGATGTTGTTGTTTAATATAAAATTTTTTATTTTTAGTTTGTAGGCTGTGTAATTTAGTTTTTTTATGTATTCTTTAAGTGTATTGTATTCGTGTATTGTTTGTGTTGTTAACGATAATGTGTTCTTCTTTGTTGTGAATTTTTCCGGTCGAATATCTGATTTTCTTCTGGTCTTGTAGTCGGGGATGTGCTTGTTTGTTGTTATTTGAATATTTGATTTGACAAATTTGTTTTTTATTTTATGTATTAGTAATAAGTTGCTGGGTTTGATTATGTTTTTTAGATTTAGTTCTTGGGTTTGTATGTATAACTGTTCGGTGTGTGTTCTTTTGTGTAGATTATGTATTATTTTAAGTATTTTATTTTGTTGAGTTTGTAGTTTGTTTATGTTTTTCTGTGTTGTGTCACCCCGAATGTTGTTCAAATATATGTTCTGTGAAGTGAAAAGTGCGTCGTATATTTGTTTTCTATTATTTTTTGGAATGTATTTTCTGATTTTTGTTAGTGCAGCTATAGTTTTTGCGTTCTTTTTTATTATCTTATTTATGTGTTCATCCCATTTCAAATTATCTTGTATTGTTAATCCAAGATAGTTTACTTGATTGATTTGTTTGATTGTTGCTTCGATTAATTTTATATTTAATATTACTTTCTGATTGTTGTTGAAAATCATATATTCTGTCTTTGCCTCGTTTATGGTTAATAAGTTGTTAAAGTACCATTTTTGTAATATTTGTATATCCAGGTTTATATTTGTCTGTATTTCTTCGTATGAGTTTTCTGTGTAAACTATGCAGGTGTCGTCTGCATAGATCTTAGATCTTAGATTTTAAACAATTAGATAAAGCATTTTTTTGAGGTCTTCGAAATGACATTTGTTTTTTCTTTTTAACGATTTTATTTCTACAAAATGCTTATAATTAATAACATTCCTTTTCTCTTTTATTGTGAATTTCTTATAGTATATTAAATTACAATAAAAACTGTGCTAAATACTATAATAAAACACAATTCATTACAAAATAATTGAAAAATTTACATACACGTACAATTGCACAAGCCGAAAAAAAAAAATGGGTAAAACTAGAGCACAACTAAATCGTATCCTCCTTTTTATCCCTGCTACTTTCTAAACACAATAACTGGACAGTTATTAAAACATACACAACCCGAGAGAAAAATGCAGCGTCACATCAATAAGAATTCGATCCGTCGTGTTGACGAAAAAAGTAAATTAGTTTATTCACGGACTTTCACCGGGAATTACTTTTCCTCGTTAATTCGGGGTAGCGGATATGTAAATCCGGGGGATTCTCGCGAAATCCCGCAGGACTCCGGAGAGGCGACAAATTCGTCCGGGAATTACGCCCGACAAACGCATCAATCATTTTTCTTGTATCATATTTCATTCAAATTACAAAAAAAAATAATAGAGAAAAAGAACAAAAATTATACATTCCGGGTTATTTCACTTCAAACACACAGTATTCATTTTGACAGTTAACTTGTAGCTTTAACATATGAAAACTGGATTCTCTTAGCATAAAGAAAATTCAACATAAAGAAAAATTGAGTTTCTCAATAGTTTGCAGAATATTTACAAAATATAAAAACAAATTAAAATTAATATCAACTTTCTGCAAACATTTTAGTCTCATTTAGACAAGCCTCTAAATATTCGTTGAAACAACTACTTCTCGAGCTAATACCCCGACAGATATTAAATTATACAATGAATATAATATATAAAATTACGAAAAAACTATTCGTGAAAATGCAAACAATGTCTTAATTAATAAGACAACTTAAGACGATAAATATCCATTGAAACAACTACTTCCCGTGCAAATACACCTCCGGATATTGAATTATACAATGAAATATTTAAAATCTTATTTAATTTGATTTGTTACAACGCTCTATTAAAGTATATGTAACGTTTAGGTCAAATTCTCTTCAATCCAACTAACAAATACAAATTCTTATCTATACAATGAATATTCTCTTTTTACAATAAATGTACTTTAGGATAATGTCTTAATAGTCAACAAGTCTTAGTCAGAAAACGTTAGTTTAAACCAGCGATTAGAAAAACAATGCCAAGACGTTTTCGTCTATGTTAATTTCCACGCCACCCACGAGAAACACTTCTGGATTTTAATTTTCGTGTTAGCGGTCACATCCAATAAAAAAATTAGAAAAACTTGATTCTAAAAATCAACGTCTGTCTGCATCTGATTACTTATTCGCCAATTCCTTTGGAAAATTACAAAAATGCTCTGTCCTCTCGGCTCCGGTTTTCTTTTCATTTAGCGGACACCCGTGTCTGTCTTGGAATGACGAAAATATATATTAGAGCGGACACCGGTGCCCGCCCTGGCAGGGAATGTGTTAAATAAATGTCAAGACAGAACAACTGTGACCAGTATTGCAAGTTGTTGCAAGATTATAATATAATAAATGAGTACCAAGAAGTTAAAAAAACAAAAAAAACCTATCTGATTTTGCTATTTTATACCATTATACAGGGTGTCCGTATTTCGACAGAATGTTTATATAAATTCTGTCAAAATACGGACACCCTGTATAATGGCACAAAATAGCAAAAACAGATAGCTTTTTTACTCAGTTATTTGAAGAGATAGAGAATTGGTTAAATTCGGGCAAAGTTGCGTATTTTAGAGTCTAACAATAATCTGAAAACAATTTTGAAATGTATTTTTTTGTTTTCGAGATATCAACAAAAAACTGATTTTTTTACAAATCGTTTTTATTTTTTATTCAAATGCTACTGAATCTGGACATTTAGAACTTTGACAATATAGAGGCACTTTTTAATGAGGAATCTAGTAGCAATTTTTTTTTTAAGATAACTGTAACATTTACCCGGGGACCATAGCCAACTTTTGCTTTTCTTATGAGCGCCATTTTGGATTGTCATATTTTTTGAAAGAATATTTTTTTCTGAACTCAGTGATGTATCACACTCATAATTTATTTTAGATTTGATATTTAAAATTATGATATTTTCTTTTTTGCAAAGAGTGCTTTGGAAACAATGACGTCATATCTGTAAATCAATACAATCTTGACAGCAGTCAATCATTGTTGGCTCTCAAAATTAATTAATAACTGTCAATCTTCTGTAATAATAATAATAACTATCGATTATCACATAAAAGTTACACAAACTAAATTTATTCTACTTTTATTATTATTCCAAAACTATTCGCAAAAAAAAAAATTTGTTCGCCACATCTCGATAAATATTGATCACCATCCCATCTATGCGTTATATTGTTTGAACTTTACTGTAAATCAGTGGTTTATACGCGTGTCGCATGAAGTAAAATTTCGAGTTTAGAAAAGCCCCGTGAAAATTTGTCTCGGGTCGCTGCGCGACCCTCGACAAATTTTCTACGCGGGGCTTTTCTAAACTCGAAATTTTACTTCATGCTCAATCTGGGAGTGGAAGACACTCGTTAGTTTAAAATACATCACAACTGTTAAAATATGTATCGCCGGGCATCCGACGATACATATTTTACCAGTTGTGATGTATTTTAAACTAACGAGTGTTATCCACTCCCAGACTAAGCATGAAGTAAAATTTCGAGTTTAGAAAAGCCCCGCGTAGAAAATTTGTCGAGGGTCGCGCAGCGACCCGAGACAAATTTTCACGGGGCTTTTCTAAACTCGAAATTTTACTTCATGCGCCACGCGTATATATTCAGGGGTGATATGTAAGCAAATTATGGATCCTAGGAGTTGTCAAATAAGTAAAATAATAAGTCAAATAAGTAATGAGTGCCTTGGAAACAGTTGAGTAACTGTTTCCAAGGCACTCTTTACAAAAAATCAAAAGATTAAAATTTTACATATAAAATATATAATAAACTATAAGTGTGATACATCATTGAATTTAGAAAAATATATTCTTTCAAAAAATATGAAAATCCAAAATGGCGCCCATAAGAAAAACAAAAGTTGGCTATGGTCCCTGGGTAAATGTTATAGTTATCTTAAAATAAAATACATTACTAGATTTATCGTTAAAAATTGCCTCTATAATGTCAAAGTTGTAAATGTCTGGATTTAATAGTTTTTGAATAAAAAAATAAAAACCAATTTCAAAAAATCCGTTTTTTGACAATTTCTTAAAAATGAAAAAAGATATTAAAAATTTGTTTTTAGATTATTATTGGGCCCTAAACTTTTACCGACTGTCTATCTCTTCAAATAACCGAGATACATTCTGTTAAAATACGGTCACCCTGTATACAACTTTTCTTTAATTTTAACAAAATTATCTTGCATTCCAAATAGTGCAGAATGCAAACAATTTTTCGACGAACAAAACGTAACAATCGTCCCCTGCATGCGAATATTTGCCGCGTATGTGTTGAAAGCTTGCAACCGGAAGGAGAAATAAAGCATTCCATTATAGAAGAGAGTGTGAGTGTGACTCTGTGTGTATGTCTACTAATGTGACACCCGTATTACATAGTTTATCATTTTGAATGTATTAGTTCTTCATGCATATGTGGCTCCGGAGTTTTTACACCGGCGAGGCCCCATAAATTCCGCGGGCCGCGAGAGCGCAGTTTGTACTTTTCATACGCTGACACACACACATACACACACATGCACACCGAGGTTATATTTATAACAGTCCAGATTTTGTTTATGGGTGTGCAATTAATAATTACGAATTCATTACAAGCTTTCTCTAATGCCCAGTTGGTCGTTTGATTGGATTTGCTAATTTGGTATTCGCTGTGATATTAATTAAAGCAATATTCGTAGCGAAAAGTATGTGAAATTTTCAACAATCAAAAAATTCATTTTTTTAAAGAGGTTCATTTGAAGCTTTAAACGAGAGTTTTCCACTCCCAGGTTAAGCATGGATTTTCTTAACTCGAAATTTTATTTCATGCTTAACCTGGGAGGGGAAACATTTTTAAAAGCTTTAATTTCCTATTATAATGTATATACAGAGAGTTTTATGTAACACCGAACATATTCATAACGAGAATTTTTTTTAAGTATACATATGCAGACGTTGTACATTTTACCACGCTTGGTTTATTAAAAGAATACAATTTGAAAACTGTATTGTTTCGAGTTTACGTGAAGTGATTAATCACAAATAGAAAGACAGTTAGTCCTTACTTCACTTTTTATTTTTATGTTAGATGTACATTTCGAGACACAAGGTGCTCATTATCAATAACAAACTCCATTATCAATAACAAACTCCGGTTCCAGTTTGTTATTGATAATGAGCACCTTGTGTCTCGAAATGTACATCTAACATAAAAATAAAAAGTGAAGTAAGGAATAACAGTCTTTCTATTTGTGAATACAATTTGAAGCTTTAAACGAGTGTTTTCCACTCCCAGGCTAAGCATGAAGTAAAATTTCGAGTTTAGAAAAGCCTGAAAATTTGGTTTGGTCGCGTAGCGCGAAGCGCGGAGCGGCCAAACCAAATTTTCAGGCTTTTCTAAACTCGAAATTTTACTTCATGCGCCACCGGCACAAAACACTGATTCAATGTAAACTTCAGCGGTGTGTTTTTAACTTCGTAATATGTCAGTGTTTGTACCGGTGGCGCATGAAGTAAAATTTCGAGTTTAGAAAAGCCTGAAAATTTGGTTTGGCCGCTCCGCGCTTCGCGCTACGCGTCAAAACCAAATTTTCAGGCTTTTCTAAACTCGAAATTTTACTTCATGCTTAGTCTGGGATTGGAATACACTCATTTTAAGTTTCAAATTAAACTCCTTTTAAAAAAAACAACGATTATCGAAAGATTTACGGCATAGACGTCGAAATTGGGACATATATACTTGAAAGAAAAACTCCCTGTATGTACAAGTTGAGGCATTAATTGCAATTGATTAGCTACAATTTGTAATGGTCATATAGGCAACCCAATTTACACATAACCTAAAAATTATAGGTGTCAAATCGTTTTTAATGAAAATGTTCGGTGTTATATAGAACTCTCTGTAGATTGATTGTGGGTTACGTGAAGATTAAATTAATTTGATGAATATAGCACTAATAACCTTTCTTCACACTTATAAAATTGTGAAGAAAGGTTATTAGTGCTTTATTCGTCAAATTATAATGTATATGTTGCGGTTTTGGGTGATTTTGAGAGTTTTAGATACTCTGTTAACTTATAAGCTATTTGCCAAAATGGCATTGCATTAGGCTGAATAGTTTAAATGTTATACTAATTAAAGCGTTGTACTTACTAATAGTCGACGTCGAAAATGACATTCTTGGCTCTTTTTAAAAACAACGAATATCTAAAAATTTACAGCATACAATTGGGATTGGTATACTTAAAAAAAAACTCCCCGTATAAATTATTATTGTAATTTACTTTATATTTAAAGGTGGACATTACTAAAGATCCCGAGAAATTCTATTCGAATGTTTACCATTGATACTTTTGTCACATTTTCCGTACGGAATACTTTCAATAGTTGAAATTGCGTAATTATATAAATACATAGTATTCTCGGATTGAAATCTTCGACTTGTAAGTGTTTGTATACATGCAATTAATTTAATTCTCGTGAGATACCAACATTCCAACAAATGCGCCGATGCCGTGTGTACGATTATTATAACAAGGAATGCAATAACGCATTGACTCCAACTTCAAAATCTATTAATTAAAGTTGGTTTGATTCCTTTTAACGAGGTTTTAATTTATCGCGCATGTTGCGAGTGTTATGTGCTACTGCTTTTTCAAACGGGAGTTGAGGATCTATCTTTGCTGTCTTGTTTTGTTTGAATTCCGGAATGGTTAGTTCTGTTATAGGGAAGAATTACAATTTTAAAATCTAATAATTTTTATAAATCAATTTGGGATAACAATAATATTTTTCTGAAAGAAGACAACAAAAAACACAAATTCAATCAATTTCTGTATATCGTATATCATTTCTAATTTTCCTATAATTCATAATCCTTATAATCTTTATTTGCTTAACAGGCAAAAGCCTAATTACAAAGAATACATATAAAAATACCGAAAAAGACGAGGGTGCTTCTATATAATACAAAAATAGTTTCCAAAAATAACAATATTAAGAACAAGAAAAAAAAAATGGTGATGTGTCCATCATAGTACTTTCCCCCGTAAATTGCGTATTAAATCACTTTTAAAATATTTGTAGCATTATTATTTTCAAAATGTCTTCAACTTTTTGATAACTACAACTTTTATTTGAAACATTTTTCAATTGGATCAACACATACTGACACAAACCAATGACTAGATAATAAACACTATTTATTGAATATCTCAAAAACTAAGAGTGCTATGACAAAAAATGAAGATACAAAAAATCTTTAATAGTTTATTACCTACAACTTTTATTTGAAACATTTTCCAATTGTATCAACACACACACTGACACAAATCAATGACTAGATAATAAACACTATTTATTAAATATCACAAAAACTAAGAGTGCTATGACAAAAAGTGAATTCACAAAAAATCTTTAGTTTTTTATTTCCTACAACTTTTATTTGAAACATTTTTCAATTGTATCGACACATACACTATCACACATCAATAACTAGATAAAACAAACAACTTTTAAAATATCTCAAAAACTAAGAGTGCTATGACAAAAAGTAAATAAACAATATATCTTCATTTTGTTATTTTCTACAACTTTTATTTGAAAGAATTTTTTGTTTGATGAACATTTATTGAAAAAATCTGAAAAAACTGAAAAACGCTAAGAGTAAAGTACCACTTCCGGTTTTCCGATTTTCACCAAAAGCTTTTCAGTTCTTCCGATTGTAACAAAAAGCTTAAGTTTCAAGTTTCATCTCGATATCTTTAGCGGTTTTTGAGGTACAGCGCACACAGACACACACACAGCCACACAGACAGACAGACAGACAGACAGACATTTTTCAAAAATGGTCTTATTCGACTCAGGGGACCTCAAAACGGATATTTCCGCTAGTATTTTTGATTCGAAAATTTTCACGAAAACAATACTTTCGCTTTGTATTACATAAGGGGGAAAGTAATAACATACTATGTTTGTTAGTTATCTTAAATTAAACAAGATCTTAATGTACACAAAAATTCTGCCTTATTGTTAGAAAAGATATCAACTCCGTACTGAACTTTGTGATATCTTTTTATCATCGTTAGCAAAGGTGAACATAAATAGTGAGTTGTGCGAAGAGTTCTGTAATTAAATGTTAAGCTATTCTGAATTCCTACACTATCATACACTAATGGGCGTCCACAGAAAATTATTAGCGGGTCGCAAAAATTGTGTGTTAAATATATTTTAAAAAATGATTAGAAATTCACTGACTTTCATTAATTTTTAATTTCGTGAGAGATATACAAAAAATAAAGAAATACGAGTAGAAAGAAATGTCGATAAGTTTGAATTTTATCAAAAATACACTGCATCTTTGAAGAAATTTAACAAATAAGAAATAAACATTACATACAGGGTGTCCCGGGAAGAATCTGACAAACTTCAGTGTTGTATTACTTAAGTCATTTTAAGCACAGAAAGTTAAACCAACATAGGTCCGATTCGGAAAGGTTAGTGAATTATAGTTTGTTGAATAAAACTGTTCAAAATTGTACGGAGTAGGCTTGGGAAAGCATTGCTGCGCAATTATTTGTTTTGCTGTCACTTGTAAGTTAACCTAACTAGTAAATGTGGTTATTTTAAACCAAGTTACGTCGATGGGCGTAATACATATGAACACATATGTGTTACAAGGTATGACAGAATTGTATCTTTCCATGTTTTCCCCTACCCCTTTCCCTGCAGGCCCTAGTTCGTGCGAGAGAGAACAATGACGTTGATTTGGTTACGTTTTAGAGTCTATCATAACCTCTCTTTCCGGTTTCGCTGTACTTTCATAGATGGATTATTAATATATAGGTATTTGATTGAAATTCACTTGGTTTGTTTTACTAATAAATTATTTTATTTTCAACTAGTTTCGGCTAAAACATTTTCGGCTAAAACAATTTATTAGTAAAACAAACCATGTGAATTTCAATCAAATACCTATATATTAATAGAAATGTTTTACCAAGTGATCAATGAGAAACAAGTTAAGGATGGATTATTAATATTTTGTGTTAAAAATAAGTGTTATTAAAATAAGACTTTGTGTTAGTGTTAAGTGTTGACCAACCGGTTTCAGTGAAATATATCGTGATGTACAAATTAAAATGTAAAATTCAGTCGAAATAATGCACAAAATAATCCGCCAGGGAAAGCTGACTCAATTTCGTCAAGGTCAAAAAGTGGAAAAGACCTGTTAATATGTATTTACATTATACAGAGAGTTTTTCTTTAAAATATGCGTATTCCAAACTCAGCCTATTTTCTGTAAATCTTGAGATATTCCATGTAAACATGCACAAGCTGTAAATTTTCTGACATTCGTTGATTTTGAAAAGAGTTTATTTTAAAGCTTGAAACAAGTGATTTCCACTCCCAGACTAAGCATGAAGTAAAATATCGAGTTTAGAAAAGCCCCGTGAAAATTTGTCGAGGGTCGCGCAGCGACCCGAGACAAATTTTCTGGGCTTTTCTAAACTCGAAATTTTACTTCATGCGCCACGCGTATTAATCACTAAAATATTGTAAAATTTATGTATATTCGAACTTCGCTTAAATTCCGTGTTTTATAAGCGTGGCGCATGAAGTAAAATTTCGAGTTTAGAAAAGCCCAGAAAATTTGTCTCGGGTCGCTGCGCGACCCTCGACAAATTTTCACGGGGCTTTTCTAAACTCGAAATTTTACTTCATGCTTAGTCTGGGAGTGGACAACACTCGTTTAAAGCTTCAAATTGAACTCTTTTAAAAATCAACGAATGTCAGAAAATTTACAGCTTGTGCATGTTTACCTAAAGTTCACCATGAAGTAACCACATTTAAATTCAGCGCGCAATTGTGACGTAAGCAATCTCTACCCCCACTCTAAAATCTTCGATTCTGTCGATACTTTTTACCGTATAAACATGCCTTTAACGTTTACCAATGAAGAATATGCAGAACGATTCTTAAGATATTTATAAAATCGAATTTGAGTATAATTGCTTATTTCTGCTCCTTAAATGACTGAAGTTATTAAAATCTAAGGGATACTAATAAGTAAACCCTTAGTATAAAACCTTTAGTAAATTGAGTTAGCTAAATATTACTCATTGATCCATTTGTGATCAGATTGTAATTATAGTAAAATACAACTAAGTGTTTTGCAAATAATAAAAAAAAAATAAAAAAATGACTTAAGAAATAAACAGCATTCCGCATTCAAAGTTTTGAGGAATAGTAGATATTTTTTCTAATTGTCAAAAAATGTATATCTGAAAATAAAAGCTGATTTCCATTTTCTATACAGGGAGATTTTCTTTCAAGTATACATATCCTGATACATGTAAATGTTAACGCATTCGATTTTCATAGTTCAATTTAAAACTTTTAACGAGTGTTTCCTCTCCCAGATTAAGCATGAAGTAAAATTTCGAGTTTAAAAAAGCCTCAACCTTCAGGCTTTTCTAAACTCGAAATTTTGCTTCATGCGCTATGCGTATAAAACACTGATTTAAAGTAAAGTTCAAATTATACTGCTTGAGCATACTACTTTAGCTCTATTCCCAGGTTAAGCATAAAGTAAAATTTCAAGTTTAGAAAAGCTTGAAAATTTAGTTTGGTCGCGTAACGCGTAGCTACCAAACCAAATTTTCAGGCTTTTTTAAACTCGAAATTTTACTTCATGCGCCACGCGTACTAATTTCAAATGAAGTTTACTTAATTACAATATTTCAGTATTTTCAGTGTTTTATACGCGTGGCGCATAAAGTAAAATTTCGAGTTTAGAAAAGCCTGAATTTGGCTTCAGGCTTTCCTAAACTCGAAATTTTACTTCATCTGGGAGTGGATAACACTCGTTTAAAGCTTCAAATCCGCTACGCGTACTAATTCCAAATGAAGTTTACTTAATTACAATATTTCAGTATTTTCAGTGTTTTATACGCGTGGCGCATGAAGTAAAATTTCGAGTTTAGAAAAGCCTGAATTTGGCTTCAGGCTTTTCTAAACTCGAAATTTTACTTCATCTGGGAGTGGATAACACTCGTTTAAAGCTTTAAATCGAACTCTTTTTTAAAAAGCTTATGCATATGTATACCTAAAAAATTCCTAGTATGTAAGAAATATTTCCTCTTCTAATGATATTTTTATAATTGAAAATATAAATTTCGTTTTATGCCCGTTTGCACCACAGTTCAAGAACTATGTGTACATTTTCCTGCATTAATGCATTCAATGTGTAACACCTACGTATAAAAAAAACATTGCTTTACTTAATAAACAAGAAGTATTAACACTGATTAAAGGTGTTAATACTTCTTGTTTATTAAGTATAGCAATGTGTTTTTATACGGATGTGTTAAACATTGAATGCATTAACCTGTTGTTTATAAATAAAATATTTGTCGGTGTGAATTAATTCAGGAAAATGTACACATAGTCGCCATCTGTTCGAATTCCCTTCAACTTTTCGTTCGGCGTTTTCACGCGGAGCGCTCGCCTGCCGGAGGACTGGAATCGTCCTTTTTTTCGTCCTTTTTCCCCCGACTTTCTGACAGAACGAACGCATCGAATGCATTAATGCATAATTACTGTGCCAATTATGGGAATTATGTCTATCCGCATCCGCATTTTGCAAATGAGCAACAGACATGTAAATAAATAACAGAAATCCGACGAGAGAAAGAGAGGAAATTACACTCGACTCGGGCAATCTTTAAGGAAGACAGACTTGATTCAATTCAATTAGAGCAAAAGGATAATAATCGTTGATTTGTAGAGAGTGGAATATTTATTCAATTTATTGCTCAACGTATTTTTTTTTTGAAATCGTTTTACTTGGTTTATAGATGTATAATTTCGAAATTAAGATGATTCATACAGAATTATTAATTGTATAGCTTTAATTGATGAATAAAGCACTAATAACCTTTATTCGCACTTTTATTTGAATTACCAATGCACATTTCCGAAACAATGTAACCATTATTAATAGACTTGTTAATAAAACACTTTTTACTTTCAAACAAGATTAATTCAAATTCAAAACTATTTGAATTCGAGAAAATAAGCTTACGCTTCTTATAGTTTGCACACTTTAAACATAATATATAAAATTACGAAAAAACTATTCGTGAAAATGCAAACAATGTCTTAATTAATATGACAACTTAGGACGATAAATATCCATTGAAACAACTACTTCCCGTGCAAATACACCTCCGGATATTGAATTATACAATGAAATATTTAAAATCTAATTTAATTTAAGTTGTCTTATTAATTAAGACATTGTTTGCATATTCACGAATAGTTTTTTCGTAATTTTATATATTACTTTTTACTTTCTTTAACCGCTGTATTTTTCACTTAATTTGTGACTATAATTTCGACTATCTAGTAGTCATTATAAATAAATTCAACTTAAATAAATAAATAATTTTTTATTTACGGCAGTGCCGTTATTACAAAATAATACAAAATAATAAATCCAAAAAGCTTTGAAAAAATACAAGAAACAGAAAATACTTTTAAAATATACATGATTGATTGATTATAATTAAAAATAAAAATTAAATCGACTAAATATAAAATATTAACATAATATTATAATGAAAAATGATTCAATCTAAACTTTTTTTTTGGGATCGCTGATCCTGGCATAGGCTTTCGCCACAGCCATATCTCTTATGTATTTATTATTACTACAATCTAAACTTAAATTCTTTAAATAACAAACGAAAGAGATCAAACCAATGACATCGGTTGTAGTCATTTACAGTCTTCATTAGTCTGGTAATCGTGTTCATCGATGCTGAAACTGTGCGATGAGAGTCCAAATAAAATAATGTATTGGTCCGAGTGTTCCTTGTAGGCACATGCAAAGTAAAGGCATCTAAGAGGCTAGGGGAATTATTGTGTCCATTGATTATCGGATATAGAAGGCTAAGGTCGGCATTTACTCTACGATTTTAGAGAGTTGACAAATTGAGATCTTTCATTACTTGTTTGTACTCACCGCGAACATGGCGATGCCCGGACTTATACTCGATACATCGCAAAACTTTCCTCTGTACAACTTTCAAACGCTCTATGTTGTAATTAGTAAATGGTGTCCAGACGGGTGAGATCAAGATGTGATCTCACAAGGGAGCAGTATAAAGTTTTAAGACGTTCCGTGTCCAGATTTTTGGTTGTATGCCACACGAATCCCCACATTTTTAAGGCTTTCCAAATAATATTGGAGATGTGGATGCTAAAAGAGAAACTCGAATTGAATGTTACTCCAAGATCTTTAATTATGTCCACTTTTTCAAGGTTTATTGAATTGATGTTGTATGTATGACATATTTGACTTTTGTTATAACAGGTGGACATAGTAAAGCACTTGGATACATTTAAATATAAACGATTACCATCGCACCATTTATAGAGCTGGTCAAGATCGGATTGCATGTCTAGGCAGTCAGCGAATAATTTTAAACAACTTTAAGTCATCCGCAAACATTGGAAATTGGCAGTTTCTAAAGATATGTTGCATAATATTAATGAATAATAAAAATAAAATTGGTCCTGAATGAGACCCTTGAGGCACACCTGATGTTATGTATATAGGATTTGAAATAAAATTCTTAATTTTTACAAACTGGACACAATCTTTTAAAAAGGAAGCTAGCCAAGCTAAAGTACTGTCACAGAAACTCATAGAATGTAATTGGCCCAGAAGAATGCTAGTATCAATTCTGTCAAAGGCCTTAGTGAAGTCAGTGTAAATTGTATCAACTTGATAACGTCCTTCCAAAGCCTTAAAGACAAACTGCTTGTACTCTACTAAATTAGTAACAGTAGAACCGTCGTTACTAAAACCATGTTGCTTAGTGGATAGTAATTGTCTGGAGAACCAAACCAATTGATCGGCAACCAATTTATCCAACAACTTTGGGATACCTGACTGGATACATACTCCTCTGTAATTCTCAACGAGATCTCTAGGGCCTTTCTTATATAGTGGAATTATGTAACTTGTTTTCCATTTGGACGGTACGATACTATCAGCTAAAGATCTTATAAACACATTATGAATTGGGCGACATAGCGAGAATATGCAATTTTGTAAAAAGCAGTTAGGTACCAAGTCGGGGCCACTAGAAAATGTCGGTTTCAGGCTACTAATTGCATAAAAGACCTCTTGAACACCAATTGAGAGTTTGCAGTTTTGTAATTGGTGAGATCGGCAATTAAGAGGTGTAATATTTATATTACTAGATGGGCTGTAAACTAAAGAAAAATACTGGGAAAATAGATTGACAATACTAAAGCCATTATCCGCAGCAGCATCTTTGTATCTCATTTCGCTAGGGTAACCACTACCATTATTTAGATCTTGAGCGTATTTCCAAAAGAATTGTGGATTTGATTTCAAAGAAGAGCCGACTCTCGATAAGTAGTCATTGTAACATTTTTTCACTTTTCTCTTAAACTGGAAAAAGTAATATAATCTTTATAAAGACCGACCGCGTTGCTTGAATCTCAAATGCGCTTGTTTCGATTTTTTAATTAGGGTTGATAATTCATTTAACATCCACCTTGGGTAGTTGCTACCTTCTTGATACACATACTTAAAGGGAACACAATTTTTGATTGCAAAGTGAAGAATATCAAAAAATGGATCTATAATATTGTTATTTGATGATATAAAATTCCAATTGATTGAATTAAAAAAATATTAATTGAAATGTAGTTTGCCCGGTTAAAAATTATTAATCATAATTTTCATTAATACAATTATAGGTATATCTTTATTGACACAATTATTATACATTAACGTAAGCAGAACTTGAATTGTAGGCGCAAAATTAGTTAACTTAAAATTAGTGGCGATTCATGACAATTTGTATTTGTAGGGCATGTTTGCAAAATACAGGGATTTTTTCTTTTAAGTATACAAATCCCGATTCAGCGTTTGGTGAGTTCAATTTGAAGCTACTAACGATTTTCTACTTCCAGACTAAGCATGCAGTAAAATTTCGAGTTTAGAAAAGCCTGAAAATTTGGTTTGGTCGCGTAGCGCGAAGCGCGGAGCGACCAAACCAAATTTTCAGGCTTTTCTAAACTCGAAATTTTACTTCATGCGCCACGCGTATAAAACAATGATTTCAGGTAAGGTTTAAAATATTCTTGTTTAGCAGTATATTTTTAATCCTGCTTTAGCAGTGATTTAATTATGATGATTACAATTATACGGGGTGTTTTTCTTTAAAGTATATATAACCCTATTATGTGCCGTTTGAGTACAATTTGAAGCTTTAAACGAGTGATTTCCACTCCCAGGTTAAGCATGAAGTAAAATTTCGAGTTTAGAAAAGCCTGAAAATTTGGTTTGGTCGCGTAGCGCGAAGCGCGGAGCGACCAAACCAAATTTTCAGGCTTTTCTAAACTCGAAATTTTACTTCATGCGCCACGCGTATAATACACTGATTTTAAGTGAAATTCAAAATATACTGCTAAAGCAATATGCCAAAGCAATGTGTTTTAAACTTTACTTTGAGTCAGTGTTTTATACGCGTGGCGCATGAAGTAAAATTTCGAGTTTAGAAAAGCCTGAAAATTTGGTTTGGCCGCTCCGCGCTTCGCGCTACGCGACCAAACCAAATTTTCAGGCTTTTCTAAACTCGAAATTTTACTTCATGCTTAGTCTGGGAGTGGAAAAACTCGTTTTATGAAATTTTTTTCTAAAAAAACGAGAGACCGAGGGCTGATGTTTGTTGCTTCAAAAATGTCTAATATTACGTATTCTGATGAAATTTGTTTAAAGAAAAGCTTATTTTTTTTAAATTTAGTGGATACACTTGTTTCATAAAATAGTTTTCTGAGAAACGAGGGAAATAGGGTTATAATTACTCCAAAAATTGTTTTAATACATGTATTACCTAATTGACAGATAAAGCACTAATAAACTTTCTTTACACTTCACACTTTTAGTGTGAAGAAAGGGTATTAGTGCATTATTTGTCAATTAAATTGGATCTTCACGTAAACCACCCAATCAATTTATGTAGAAGAAAATTAGACTGAATCAATGATTGTAACATATATAAGAGAAACAAAATATTTAAAAAAACTACAGAAGAAATATAGCACAACATTATGAACAAAACAATGAATATACCCAATCAATTAATGTATTACATAATTCGATAAAATTTGCACAAAGAAAATTTATTTTCTTCTAAAAATAAACATCAAATGACAAACCATCTTGTAGGTTTGTTATTTGATGTTTAATTTTGGAAAAAAATTAAATTTACTTTGTACAAATTTTATCAAAATACGTAATATATAAATTGATTGGGTATATTCATTGTTTTGTTTATAATGTTGTGCTATATTTCTTCTGTAGTTTTTTTTACATATTTTTTTTCTCTTAAATATGTTACAATCATTGATTCAGTCATAATGTGCTATATTTTTTCTGTAGTTTTTTTTTTAAATATTTTTTTTCTCCTGTATATGTTACAATCATTGATTCAGTCATAATGTTGTGCTATATTTCTTCTGTAGTTTTTTTTTAAATATTTTTTTTCTCTTATATATGTTACAATCATTGATTCAGTCATAATGTTGTGCTATATTTCTTCTGTAGTTTTTTTTACATATTTTTTTTCTCTTATATATGTGTTACAATCATTGATTCAGTCTAATTTTCTTCAAACAGGAAGGACTTATTTCACAACACAACTTTTTAACACCCGAAAAGCGCTCTCTTCACCATAATCGCTCAATTAAAAAACAATCTAAAACCAATCCACGCCAGACCAACATTAATTACACACCCATTCTCAATATCTCCCTTTTTTTTCTCCTCTCCTCTCCTCTTTCAATCAACCCAGGAAAAACGCAATTAATTACGCAACCCATCTCGACCTATAAATTATGCTAATCAAACGCGCGTCCTCTCGATGATAATTCAAATCGAAAAGCAATTATTCAACCGCTAATTGATCGGAATCGATACGAAAAAGACAAATTATATTTTCCGCTAATTATTGTATTGGCCGTGCGGCCAGAGAGCGAGCCAGCGCGAGCGAAATGATCGGTTGTTGGCTTGTCCAATAAATTTCCCACACGAGAAACTCTGAAAAGGTGGGCACAACCCGGCCTCGGTCCGTGGAAAATTGATTTTTCCGATTTCACTCTTAATTGCGTTATGGATTGGTGTAATTACTTCTGACTCGGGGAGAATTGGGATTTATTAATTGTGGGTTTGATCTCGTTTAATTTATTGTGGAGTTAAGTGATTTGCATTTTCTTGTTGAGAATTTTAATTGGTTTATATTGAATGATACATTGTAAATATCTATGAAAATAATACTGTAACAAGTGAAAAGATAATGTCCTAAGGTCGAAACTATACCTTTTTAAATTCAAGTTGGCACTAAACAAATTTAAATTGGCACTAATCAAAATTAAGTTGTCAGTAATCACATTGAAGTTGCGTTTGATTAGAAACAACTTGATTTTGTATAAATGAAATTGCCAATTCTTGGTTGCAGAATACTTCAAACATTAAAAGTGTGATTCTTTTTGCAATCTCCAAGTTAGTCTTACAAGGTTAGGTTAGGTTTATATGGCAACAGCCGAGGCTGTTCACTTAGGCCCATAGGGCCCGTTGTGATACCATGAGAGATCCTTCCCCTATACAACCCAATTTGAGCACTTAATGAATCCGATCAGATCTCCCACCTTTATAGGTGAGAGCTCCGCCAGTTCACTTGCGTGGTGCAGACCGAGGTACTTCATTCGTTTCCCCTCAAGAGCAGGGCATTGAGTCTTACAAAGACTATATCAAACACTCATTGAAACAACTATTTCCCGAGCTAATACCCCAACGGACATTGAATTATACAACCAGTGTTTGCTGTTACATACAGTAACCTGCTGCAAATGTAACAATTTGGATCAAATTATTCGGACCATCTATAGACGCGTTTCCAGATTTATCTCTCATCAATATAGCTTTGCCATTCCCTCTAAACAGTCTAAGATGTCAAATTGTTTAGAGGCAATGGCAAAGCTATACTGATGAGAGATAAATCTCGAAATGCGTCTATAGATGGCCTAAATAATTTGACCCAAATTGTTACATTTGCAGTAGGTTACTGTATGTAACAGCAAACACTTGTTATATAATTCAATGTCCGTCGGGGTATTAGCTCGGGAAGTAGTACCATTTAATTTTTTCCATTTCACATCAAAGATACAAATCAATTAAGGATAATTCGTCGGGATGTGGCGACTTTAATCCCACGCAATTTGCATAACAAATGTTCTCTTTCCCCCATACAACATGAAAATAATTAATCGAGTTCCGGCGCTAAACAACTAATTTTGCTTATTATTGTTTTTTTTTAAATAAACATTTTCATCCTGACCAATTACGATAGGATATAAACAAGTTCACACCTAATTAGTCGGGCGGATTTTTGCCTTACCAGTCTTTCTACGAATCGTGATGAACTCGGACCGGAAAAACCGAACGTGAACTTACCTGAAAATAAAAAGAGAAAATAGTTAGTAATAAGTAATAAACTAATTAATAATTTTTGCTGATAAATATCATGAGTGTTAAAGTCATATGATAATAAATGTCTCTACAGAGAATTTTATGTAACACCGAAGCTTTTTTATAACGAGAATTTTTCTTTTAAATATACAAAAGCACACGTTGTACATTTGACGACGCTCGGTTTATTAAAATAATTTAATTTGAAGCTTTAAACGAGTGTTTTCTACTCCCAGACTAAGCATGAAGTAAAATTTCGAGTTTAGAAAAGCCTGAAAATTTGGTTTGGTCGCGTAGCGCGAAGCGCGGAGCGGCCAAACCAAATTTTCAGGCTTTTCTAAACTCGAAATTTTACTTCATGCGCCACCGGTACACAACACTGACATACTACGACGTTTAAAACACACCGCTAAACTTTACATTGCATCAGTGTTTTGTAATGATGCAATGTAAATTTTAGCGGTGTGTTTAAACTTCGTAATATGTCAGTGTTTTGTACCGGTGGCGCATGAAGTAAAGTTTCGAGTTTAGAAAATCCTGAAAAATTGGTTTGGCCGCTCCGCGCTTCGCGCTACGCGACCAAACCAAATTTTCAGGCTTCTCTAAACTCGAAACTTTACTTCATGCTTAGTCTGGGAGTGGAACACACTCATTTAAAGTTTCAAATTGAACTCTTTTAAAAAAACAACGATTATCTAAAGATTTACGGCATATACGCTATAATAGGGACATGTTTACTTGAAAGAAAAACTCCCTGTATGTACAAGTTGAAGCAATAGTTGCGATTAATTGGCTACAATTTGTAATGGTCATATAGGCAACCTAATTTACACATAACTTAAAAATTAAAGGTGTCAAATTGTATTGGAAATATTGGATGAAATGTTCGGTGTTAGATAAAACTGTCTGTATACTTATTACGGCATTAGCTATTGTTTTATTACAATTGTAATATTAACACCTTGGTTGCGGTTCGAATCAAATACGATTTACGGTAAATGGAAATCTCCATGTGTAAAAACATCGCGGCAGTCAACGTGTTAAGTAATGCAACTCTAAAATATCAACATTTGTTTAGAAACAATAAATTGTCAATTTACTAATCCGTTTGAGTGGCTTTAAACTACCCTAGTAAATTGAAATGAATCTTGTATTTACATTGCACCATATTGTGTTTATATTTATGTCTGTCTTAAAATTGTTATTCAATGTACACACAATATTGTCACAATATTGTTTGTGGGTATTGATACTATATTTATATTTATTATAGATACAATATTGTATAAATCCTGTACAAAAATAATTCAGTTTTCAATATTGTATCTACAATAAAAATCAATTATAAATATTCAATGTCTATACAATATTGTGTAAATAATGAAAATTTGTTTTCAGTTGTGAAACCTAGCAACTTTTTGCATCGCCCAGATTCAAAACCAGCCATACACCTTTTTATTTTGATTTTGAGGTTTTAGTATCCCTGGATTCTACTCGTCTGAGGCTATAATTTTAAAAATAAATTGACCTTCAAAACCCTTTCTAAACCTTTTAAAATTAAGTTTGAACAATCCTGTCGAATGCATAACTTGCAACATTTTTCAGCTGCAAGAGCTGACATTTGTTTTCAGTTGCAAAACCTAGCAACTTTTCATTTAGTTTTACATACTTGTTCTTGTCGGATTCAATACAACGCTCATTCAACAATATTATCACTGTTTGTTTTGAGTTACGTAAAGTAATCAATCACTAATAATAATAATATATTTATTGCATCAAGACAAGAAAACATGTATTACAATAGTCAATATCTAGAAGTATACAAATACAAATTTGATGAACTAATATAAACAGATAGTTAAAAACAAAAAGAAATACATTGAAAACAGAAAAACTCAGTAATATAAAATAAATTAAAATAAAATAATAATACAAATTTAATTACTGCCTATGAATGAGTTATTTAAGAAGTCGTTAATTGAGTAGTATGCCTTCTCAACTAAGAGCATTTTAAGTTATTTCTTAAACAATTTAATCTGATTAATCTAATAAAACACGGTTTGATTTCGTTTCTTCACGAATTTATTTTTCACTTAATATATAAAATTACGAAAAAACTATTCATGAAAATGCAAACAATGTCTTAATTAATAAGACAACTTAAGACGATAAATATCCATTGAAACAACTACTTCCCGTGCAAATACACCTCAGGATATTGAATTATATAATGAAATATTTAAAATCTTATTTAATTTGATTTGTTACAACGCTCTATTAAAGTATATGTAACGTTTAGGTCGAATTCTCTTCAAACCAACTAACAAATACAAATTTAGAATGGAAGGAGAGATAACAAAAAAAAAAAATTAGAAGTGAAAGGACTTGGATTCAAACTAATGCCTTAGGCCATCTATATACGCGTTTCGAATTCAAATAGTTTTGAATTTGAATTTATCTTATTTTTCACTGTTGTACATTTCGAGTACCATGTGCTCATTTTCAATACACTATTTTAATTTATTTAAAAGATGCTGCAAAATCAGTTTTTGTCATTTTGCTAGAAGTTTGTCAAAACACTTATGGATGGTTTTGCATCTGGGCAACTCATACATAATTGAAAAATTGAACAATGAATGATAGATATACAGTTTCTGGACAAAATTGTATAAATAATGAATTTTCTTACGCGCTGCGCTTTGCTTCGGCCTGGAAAATCCAAATTTTCAAGCTTTTCTCAAGTCGAAATTATATTTCATGCTTAATAATTTGTTCTTTTTTCACATCGATTTCTACCCCTTTATTAAGCATCAAATATAATTTTGACTATAGAAAAGCATATTTTTTTGTCTCGTGGTCAAAATCTCATAACAATAAAATTTAATTATGTTTCGAAAGCGTAAACGCCATCTAACGCCTATTAGCTTAAGTAGCATCGTCAAGCAAGTCTTCAAGCACTGGTTCGGGACTATACTGATGATAGCGTTGAAGCCTGAATCGCGTATATAGTTATCTGGTGAATGAATGAGTACCGAACACAAATTCATATTCTTAATAAAATTTAATCCTGCACATTTGCATTTACTTATAATAAAATGGCGATTCTCATTTATAAATATTATTACTAATATTATAAAATGTGTATATTGTAAAGTCCTTACTTTCCTAAATTCATTTGTATAATAAATTACTATAAATATTTTTTTCGCAGACATTTTATTTTTTATGAATAAATTGAAAATGAAAACAACGTATTTCCTGGATCGGTTTCGGAAACAATCCAGTCCGCGCGTCATTTCCGGCGTTGAGATCACCTCCACCTTTTGTGTCCGGGACGAATATTCAAATCGGCTTGATGCACTTTTAATAGCTTTTAAATTGACCTGTCCGCTTTTTATGTTAAAAAATCAGCCATATTTACACACGGTGGGTATGTTTTTTTTTTCGATGGTTTTAATTAACAATAGCTCCGCAATAAAAACATTTAATAATCAAGAGAATTTTATAATGGGTACCATTCCAGGGTTAGATGTCTGTATGCAACCTTCAAATTGTACTAAAAATAATTGATGTAATGAATATTTTAAATACGAGTTCAAATATTACATACTTTAGGGAAAATCATGAGATTTTTTTTTTAATTTTTATTAACTTAAAATACAAGAAATGCGGTTTTCTTTTATTTTAAGCTAGGTTAGGTTAGGTTGGGTTCTAATGGCAGCAGTTAGACCGCTCACTTAGGCCTTTGTGATACCATAAGGGTAAAAAGGAGTCAGATCTTCCCACCTATACAAACCAATCCGAGCACCTAATGAACTTTACATTAAGCTAACAATAACTTTAAAAAGAAACTGTTTAAATGAATAAATCTTATAATTTTCCTTAACGTTTGTAATGCTTGAACTCGTATTTATTCATTCATTCATTTAAACAGTTTTTTTTTAATTATCATTAGCTTAAAATACAAGAAATGCGGTTTTCTTGTATTTTAAGCTAATAATTATTAAAAAAATAAACTGTTTAAATGAATAAATCTCATGAATTTCTCTAATGTCTGTAATGTATTTAAAATATTCATTACAGACATACAAGGCACTTTTTTTAATGTATACATATCTCCATGTGAACTCTGTAAATTTTCAGTAATTAGTTGTGTTTTAAAATCGTTCAGATTGAAACTTCTAACAAGTGTTTCTACTCCCTTATTAAGCATGAAATAAAATTTCGAGTTTAGAAAAGCCTGAAAATTTCGTTTGGTCGCTTAGCGCGAAGCGCGGAGCGACCAAACCAAATTTTCAGGCTTTTCTAAACTCGAAATTTTATTTCATGCGCCACGCGTATAAAACATATTGTGATGTTTAAAATGTACCGCTAAAAGAGTTTCGCACACTCTTTTAGCGGTACATTTTAAACATCACAATATGTCAGTGTTTTATACACGTGGCGCATGAAATAAAATTCAGTATATTTTTAACTTCACGATAAATCAGTGTTGTGTACGCCTGGCGCATGAAGTAAAATTTCGAGTTTAGAAAAGCCTGAAAATTTGGTTTGGTCGCTCCGCGCTTCGCGCTACGCGACCAAACCAAATTTTCAGGCTTTTCTAAACTCGAAATTTTACTTCATGCTTAATCTGGGAGTGGAAACACTCGTTAGAAATTTTAAATTAAACAATATTATAAAAACAACGAATGTCTGAACATTTACAGAGTATGCATTCGGGTATGTATACTCAAAGAAAAAATTCCTTGTATAGGTAAACACAAAGTCAAATTAAATTTGCTGATATAGGTAAACTTTACTTTTTTACTCATACAATACTTTTTTAAATAAGGTTTTAAATATTTTGAAAGTGTATGTTAGATATAATAAATAGTTTTACCTATGCATTATCTAGTAACCGCATCATACCACACTGTCATCTTGACGCGTATGATTGAAATTACCTACACATGCACGTAATAGCTTTGGCAAGTATATTACATGCTGACAGCTGAACAGCTGATTGATTACCGCACAATCAAATGACATTTCTTTGATGTATATTGATTAAGTAGTTATTTAGTTTTCATCAATGTCATGTTACTATTAAAAATTATTGAATAAATAAGTTGTTCTTCCATACTCATTGTTTATTTTGTTAGGGCGTAGGTAAAGTATCGTACGTTTCTCGAGTGGAATGGCAATTACATACTCGCGGAATACTGCACTCGTCGCTGCGCGGCTCGTGCGCAACATATCCGCTCATATGTAATATGCTGCATACCACCCTCGTGACGTAATATATTATAATAAATTTATTATTAATTTTATTATAAAAAAAAAATACTTTAAATCGATTAAATTAACAAAATTTTAAATAGAGCAATGTCTTCGAAATCGGTTTATACCAGTGATGGGGAAACTACGGCCCGCGGAAAGGTTTAATCCGGCCCGTTTAAGAGTGCCGTCGTGAGAATGTTTGAACGCGTTCTTACTTCGTAATGTGACGACCCGCATAAAAACTACCTACCTACGATTAAGCATTATTCTTTGGCCCGCTACGATTGTCTGGTTATTACAAATGGCCCGTCTTAAAAAAAGTTTCCCCACCACTGGTTTATACTTTAAAATATAATATAATAGTGTGATATATTTTCTATGATTATCATAATGAAAGGTGATTTTAAATGAACATTAACATGTTTTGTTACATGATAATAATCTTTACTATTATTGTCATAACAAGTAACGGTGTATTTTTAAATTATGTTTTAATTAAAGTAGAAATCTTCGTTTAATTGAAAGAAAGTTTTAATTTAACACATGGCTGAGGAGTTCGTCGGGATTATGCGCAATTACGCAATAACTGATTTTTCCTGGTGGTGCTTCCTAATTCCGCGCCGACCCAGTGGATTTCTTCATTAGTTATGCTGGAAGAAGGCGTGAAATATGAAAGTTCGCATTTTTTCACAGTTAGTGATCATGATTATAACAATACAACTAAATTTGTATAGAAGATATAAAAAAAACAATGAAAGAAACAGTGCACAGATAACATAAATCAGAAGAATTTTATATAAAGATTTGTAAATTAAATCTACGTGAAATATTAAACAATACAACTAAATATGGATTAATTAATTTTTCACTTAATAAGTGGTGAAAAATATTTTTTAATAGTAGAACTTTCATTAAAACACTTGGTTTTTATTTCTATTCCAGTTTTACTCCAGCAACAAATTTATTGTAAGCATTAAAAGTGTGATTCTTTTCATCAATCTACAATAAGTAAGTCTGACAAACACTATATCAAACACTCATTGAAACAACTACTTCCCGAGCTAATACTCCGACGGACATTAAATTATACAACAAGTGTTTGCTGTATAATTGTTACATTTGCAGTAGGTTACTTTATGTAACAGCAAACACTTGTTGTATAATTCAATGTCTGTTAGTTCGGGAAGTAGATCTTTCAATGATGTTTGATATAGTCTTTGTAAGACTAACATGTTGTAGATTTCGAAAAGAATCCCAGTTTTAATGTTTGAAGTATTCTGCAACCAAGAATTGGCAATTTCATAAATTTATTTTAGTTTTACTCCAGTAAAAATAAAAACTGGTGAAACAAAACAA
The DNA here is from genome assembly GCA_932526585.2 of Philonthus cognatus. Lineage (NCBI taxonomy): Eukaryota > Metazoa > Arthropoda > Insecta > Coleoptera > Staphylinidae > Philonthus > Philonthus cognatus. The sequence goes on from OW052243.1 coordinate 12,899,114, forward strand.
GTGTTTGAATTTATACTAGAAATATACAAATAAAAGAAGAAAAGGTCTACACAAAACAGAAGAATTTTATATAACCCTTCGTAACCTTAATAAAAGTACAATATTAAACAAACAACTAAATTTGTACTAAAGATTAAATACAGTGAAATTACAGTTAAACACAAAATAGGTTTTTTTACATAAGGCTTTATTACATAAAAATCTAGTACAATATTTACTAAAGTCAAGCATAATTTTGACTTATTTGATTCATTTGAACGAAGATTTTGATTATGTCCTCATTTTCTAAATGGTATAAGTGTAAGATCTAATTCCACTCCAAACTTTACAATCCCACAAACTACTATTAAACCATAAAGTCGAACCACGCATTAAGCGATAATTATAATTACACACCGGCAATTATTAATCATTTTATCGATTAGAATGTAAAGCGGTGTCCGAGTAACATTTGCGGTTGTGTTGTTCTTAAGTGCTCAGTAAAGGTTTTCAAACACAACACAAATGCAACCACAATAATAACACAAATACATTTCTTTAAAAACCACTTTTAAGTGTGTCATCTTGAAAGAATTTAAGAAAAAAGCACTACTCTTGATTACCCACTGAGCAAAAAACAAACAATTAACGTTATATCAACATTGTCACAACATTAAATGTTGTTTTATTGTTGATGATACATTACTAAGATGTGATTGCTCATTGGGTAAGGTATCTAAAAAGAGTTTAAGAAAAAAATACTTATAGTTACATCTCTTACACATTCAGGAAATACTACTCTTAACTAAGTTATCTAAATAGAGTTCAAGCAAAAAAATACTTAAAGTTATATCTTTTACACGCTCAAGAAATAATACACAATTATACTAATATAACAATTATAACACAAATACATTTCTTTTAAAACAACTTTCAAGTAAGTTATCTAGAAAGAATTTGAAAAAAAATACTTCTCTTGAGTAAGGTATCTAAAAAGACTTTAAGAAAAAAATACTTGAAGCTACATCTTTTACACATTCATGAAATACTACTCTTAAGTAAGTTATCTAAAAAGAATTTAAGAAAAAAATACTTAAAGTTGCATCTTTTACACATTCAAGAAATAATGGACAATTAGACTAATCTAAAGCTTAAATCTAGAAAGTGTAAACGGAAAAACTAAATTGTTTGAAAAGAGAATAAAAATGGTGATTTGCACTCGTAAAAGCGTAAAACTTTGAGTAATTACTCGAAGGTGTAACATTTAATGTCGTACAATCTGGTATCTTCCTTGTTGTTTTAAATAAATAAAATTTACATAAACAATGAACAACACTTTATCTAGGAATAATTTTCCACTTTCTGATTTAATACGAAGAAGAAAACAAAAGAATGCGGTATTTAAAAATTGTCACATTCAGATCAAGATGATCAAGATTTAACGAATCAAACGATCTAGTGGTGCACGTACAAATTCGATTGCTATTGAGAGTTTTATTTGAAGCTATAAGTGTGTTTCCACTAACATATTAAAAGTGAAGTAAGGATGTATATGTGTTATTTAACTTACGCTATACAGGGAATTTTTCTTTCGAGTATACATATAATGTTGTCTACACTGTAAATATTGAGGCATTCATTGCATTTTAATAATGTTTAATTTTGAGTTTCTAACGAGTTTTTCCACTCCCAGACTAAGCAAGAAGTAAAATTTCGAGTTTAGAAAAGCCTGAAAATTTGGTTTGGTTGCGTAGCGCGAAGCGCGGAGCGACCAAACCAAATTTTCAGGCTTTTCTAAACTCGAAATTTTACTTCTTGCGCCACGCGTACATAACGCTGATTTAAGGTAAAATCAGTGTTTTATACGCGTGGCGCATGAAGTAAAATTTCGAGTTTAGAAAAGTCTGCAAATTTGGTTTGGTCGCGTAGCGCGTAGCGCTACGCGACCAAACCAAATTTTCAGACTTTTCTAAACTCGAAATTTTACTTCATGCTTAATCTGGGAGTGGAAAACAATCGTTTATAGCTTTAAATTTAACTCTATAAATGTATACTTAAGTGATAAACTCCCTGTATATAAATGTCTTTAAATGTAAAGTAATACATTTATAACTGATGTATTGTATGATGGCAGTTAATATTCATTACCCACAGTGCTGTATGTACGATTTAGTTTATCTTATATTTTTAACTATTTGTTAATGATTACACTGAATAATGTTTTATAATCTATATTGATCAAAAAACCTATGAACTGTAAACATACCTACAAATTATGCACTGGAATCAAGAACTGGAATCAAGAACTGGAATCAAGGAAGGGCAGTATTAACAAAATTATCATCTAAATTTGGTGACCATTTCAGACTTTGTAGGATTATAACATTTGTCATGTTATAATTCTAAAAAGTCTGAAATGGTCACCAAATTTAGATGAAGTATTTGAATTATTAACAAAATGATCATCTAAATTTAGTGACCATTTCAGACTTTTTAGAATTATAACATGACAAATGTTATAATCCTACAAAGTCTGAAATGGTCACCAAATTTAGATGATAATTTTGTTAATACTGCCCTTCCTTGATTCCAGTTCTTGATTCCAGTGAACATTTATCATGTGATAATCCTACGAAGTCTGAAATGGTCACCAAATTTAGATGATCATTTTGTTTTAAACAAAGATGTAGCTACTATAAAACACCTATTTGAACTTCTTCAAGATAGAATTTGGAAAATGCTATCATTAACAACTTGATACTTCCATATTCAATTACAATTTCCATGACTTGCTCAAACTTACTTTTGAAACAAAGAAGTCGGTGCATCTTTTTTACACACAAACACACCAGCATACGTGTGTATTTTCTTTGTAGGGGTCAAGTCAATGTTAGTCGAGCTTTGATCAGACAATGGAAAACAATGCAAAGGAGACGCGTCTGGGAACGTCCTTGGCGCCTAATGTTTTCCAATTGAAAACGGTGTGAACTCGACTACTGTTTCTAGAACACAGGACTTAGATGGATTCCAGACGAGGAGGGGAATGCGTTTTAATTTGTATACAGCACTCTCGGTCTTTGGGAAAAGCTCACAGCAATAACAAAACAAAAACAACAACAAACGACTCTTGGGAACCGACCTTGAGCCTCCTGGTTGGAGGTGAGCCATCAACACACTATTCGACATTGATAATTATTAATACCTACTATTCTAATAATTTACTAATATATTGATAATTAAATAAAAGTCACTTGGTTTGTTTCACTACTATTTTTTGTTCTCTCCGACTAGTTTTGACTTATCGTCATTCTCAAAGAGTAAATGACGATCAAGGAGGAATGACGATAAGTCGAAACTAGTCAGAGAGAATAAAAAATAGTAGTGAAACAAACCAAGTGACTTTTATTTAATTATCAATATTACAAACTTGTTTCATCAAGTGATTAATGAGAACCAAATTGAAGATATTTACTAATATAACAGTCGATTGAATCGCCTATGGTTTTTCTTGAATAATTTTCTCACTTATCACTTGGTGAAACATTTTTAAATATTGATGAAGGTTTGAATTAAATTACACTTGATTTGTTTCACAATTTTCTCTTTACTATTTACTCGACTAGTTTCGCGTTTTACAGCATTACCATCCTGATAATGCTGTAAAACGAGAAACTAGTCAAGTAAATAGTAAAGAGAAAATTGTGAAACAAACCAAGTTTAATTTAATTCAAACTTATGGTTTGTCTCAAAAGTAGGACCTCAACAAAAATCAGCTGATCAAATTACGCGACCTTACTGGCAACGGAAAAGACAAATTTAAACTAAAGCATAGTAGCAGTAACTCTCTTCACCTGAAGAAGCAATAAATTTTCGAAACAATTGTACTGATAATTCCATTCCAACCTAAAATCATGCATATTTGCTAACAAACAAAATCGCAGAAGTAAAAATGCAAGTGGATATTTTAAAATTATCTTATTTACGTTCTCCATGCCAACGACTGTACGATCGCGCTGAATTAGTTACGTTAAGTTCAATCACTACGTAATGCAGATGACAGATTTTAGAATGACAATACACCTTTGTCATGGAATTATCTTATCAAATACCACTCGAGGTTTGGTTTTGGGAGGATATTTTTTCATTTAATAACTCGTGCGTGGTTTTCCAATTTTACTCGAGAAAACTTGTATAGACAAAAACACTCGAGCTTCGCTCTCGTGTTTTTGTCATCCAAGTTTTCTCTCGTTAAAATTGCTAGGCAACCACGCCCTCGTCTAAATAAAAAAATATCCGGCCAAAACCAACCTCTTGTGGTATTACATACGAATAAACATTCCAATTTTTGAAAATCAACGAGTTTTTTCTCTAAAATAAGTAAAGTAATATGGATTTTTAAAACTTAAATGCCCCAACAATCAACGATGTAAAGCATAGAGATCTAAGCGTGCGAAATTTTGGCTGTCATGTTAAAATCACAATTAATTGACGTTTCTTTGCTAAGTGGTGGTTTGCGTCTATTTATACATTTTGTGTTTGATCAGTGTTATCGTTGTGTTTAAAGTAAGTATTTGTATATACCACTTTTCACTCATCAAAATATTCAACAGCAATATAACAAGACCTTTTTAAATAGCCGAATATTATTTTTTAGTAATTTGTCGAGAAGGCTTGCTTTTTGACAATTCAAACGAGATCAAATGAGTCGCCTATTTCCAAAAACCCCTAACTTCATACGAAAACAATGGATTTAGGGGTTTTTGGAAATAGGCGACTCAAATATCAACCATTAATAATCTGATTAAAGCCCGAGAGCTTGAACTCGAGGGCTTGGATCTTTGATTATTAATGCTTGATATGTCGAGTTGAATTGTCGAAAAATGCAACACTTCAAGATAGATTATTTAAAAAAAAAATAGTCGCCATTTGAAAAGGTCGTGTTGTATATATAAAGATTATTTATTGAATCATTCATATAACCTTAATTATAAATTCCTTATAGTCATCCCCGTTCTCCTTCCGCATATTTCAAGCTCAATCCTTTAAAATTTCAGCTATCACTCCATTTCTGGTTACTCCTTATCATTTGTAATTTTTAGCCTCACAACATTTTTTAAATTAACGCCATACACTTCTCTTGCTTCTATTTATATTTATTGGTACCTTTTTTAACAATTTCGTCAATTTCTACCTTGATGTTTCTTCGATCCGTGTCATTTTTATGACTTTATAACAAATGTCAAAGTAAAACCACAGACTACTATTTGTAATTTTATGTCGTAGAAAGAAAAAAGAAGAAAAGGCAGAAGAGAGGAAGAGAGAGAGAGAGAGAGAGAGAGGAAAAGAGGCAGTAATAGTCGATTTTTTTTCAGGCTATTTCAGATGTTGGTTTCAATAAAAAAAAGGCAAGAAGAGGTAGTAATATCGAGTATTCTTTCTGGCTACTTCAGATGTTGATTTCAATTTTTAAAAAATGGGGTAATTGTTAATATAAAGTCTTCATTCGACTTTGTTACACACATGTGTTTCTAAAATTGAGTCGCCTATTTCCAAAAACACCTAAATCCATTATTTTCGAATGGATTTAGAAATTTTTGGAAATAAAAACGCCTAAATCCATTATTTTCGAATGGATTTAGAAATTTTTGGAAATAAAAACGCCTGAATCCATTATTTTCGAATGGATTTAGAAATTTTTGGAAATAGGCGACTCAATTGTCTGTATCATTATTGAATAAATAAACAGACTACTTTTGTTTTCCTCGGATGTGCTAAAAAAAAACGAGGTAAGCCGATTCACCTTAACCTTATATTTCGATTCCCATGACAACAATGAACGCGTTTGTTATCTTCTGCGCGCGAAGAAAAGTAAAATGTGCGCAGTTTACATAACCCGGTGATTCATCGCAGTTAGAACAAAAGAAGTGTAAGTGTTTTCAGTTTTCCTTACACATGCATCCCATTTGTTACTGTGGGAATAAATATTTATGATTTGTTAGGCATGTGCAGATATTGCAATTCAGTTTGTCTCCAACGAATGGCAGGAACCTGAAGGGAAATAACATATTGCTAGATTATTATTGAGCATTGAAGAAAAATAAAACATAAATTAATATTAGTTCTTCTTGGCATACTTCAAATGTCAGCTTTTAGATGTATTCGTTGAAAAAATATAAAAGCGAATTAAAATTATTATGGACTTTCTGCAAAAATGTTGTCTCATTGAGACAAGTCTCCAAATATTCATTGAAACAACTACTTCTCGAGCTAATACCCCAACAGATATTGAATTATATAATGAATATTTGAGTTACACGACAGCTTTACTGTTCTATGCATAATTTATATGCAAAATGCAACATCAGGTCAAATTATTCTCTCGCCAAACTAAATGAAATAACAGGAAATTGAAATAAATTGGAAAAATTACAGGGAATGAATATTAATTGTCTTAAGCCATCTATAGACGCGTTTCGAGATTTATCCCTCATCAGTATAGCTATGCTTTAGAATTTCAATACAAAAAAATATTATAATAAATAGGAAACTTACAGGAATGTCGAAGTGTGTCGTCGGAACAGGTACACAAAACTGGGACGAGTGAAAATTTAGGGATGTTATTTATAGGTAAAGGGATTAAGTCATTAGTAAGTTTGCAGAAAGTCGATATTAATTTTAATTCGTTTTTATATCTTGTAAATATTCTGCAAACTATTAACAAACTTAATTTTTCTTTATGTTAAGTTTTCTTTATGTATCTTTAATTAATTTCTCACTTACACAAAGGTACACAAAACTGGGACGAGTGAAAATTAAGGGGTGTTATTTATAGGTAAAGGGATTAAGTCATTAGTAGGTTTGCAGAAAGTCGATATAAATTTTAATTCGTTTTTATATTTTGTAAATATTCTGCAAACTATTGATTGACAAACTCAATTCTTCTTTGTGTTAAGTTTTCTTTATGTATCTTTAATTAATTTCTTACTTAACTCGTGGTGAAACATTTTTGAATCTAATACTGGATGATTTAAATTAAATTTAAATTAAAACACTTGGTTTGTTTCACTTATTTATATTTTCTCCGACTAGTTTTGACCATTGGTCATCTTCAAGGAGGAATGTACAAAAAATATCTAAACAACAATATATATACAAAATCAAACTATCATAAAACATCGGGTAATAAGGGCGGTCGTTATTTAAATCTCCGCGAGGGTTTGGAAATTAGGAAGGGGCTAACTTAAGCCGGGAAAACCGATTGTAAACAATATGGAAGAGCTTTGGAACTCTCCTATAACGACCGCCCTTATTACCTGATGTTTTATGATACTTTGATTTTGTATATATATTGTTGTTTAGATATTTTTTGTACATTCCTCCTTGAAGATGACCAATGGTCGAAACTAGTCGGAAAAAATATAAATAAGTGAAACAAACCAAGTGTTTTTAATTTATTTCTTTCAAACTACAAAAATTAGAACCATAATTCCAACGTTCCTGGACAGACAAAAGTTTAAAATTTGAACAGTCCAGGCAGAAGTTCCAACCACGGCCGTATTGGCACTGTTATTTGTCTTTATGTATTCGTTGAAGTTTCACAAACTTTTGATCATCAGCAATGGTAATCCTTTTACTTATTTCTAAAGTATTGTTTCTGGAGACGGTTCCCTAAATAATTAGTCAATGCCAAAAATATTGAAAGATATTTTGAAAAAACCCAATTGAAGAGTTAAGGAGAAAAACCAATTTGGTGTTTCCCTTTAACTCTTTAATTGCCTTTTATCAAAATATCTTTCAATATTTTTGGCATTGACTAATTATTCAGAGAACCGCAATATCCCAAATTTGAAATTTTACAAGCGAACAAAATGTAAATTTAAACGCTGTATGTTGAGTTCATTGATTGAGTTACGTGAATATCAAATTAATTAAACGAATAAAAGCAATAATAACTTTTCTTCACATGTTTATTTGAATTACCAAATGTCCGAAATTTATGTACATTTGGTAATTTAAATAAACGTGTGAAGAAAGGTTATTAGTGCTTTTATTCGTCAAAATAAAATGTGTATGTTTGACAGGTTGTGATATTTCTTTTGTTGTAAATAACCCATTTGTTTGTTTTCTGTTAAGTTTCCCTACGTGAAAATACTTGGTATAAGCTACACAATGGCGTCAATAACGATTTTTGGTGCTTTCTGGGCTCATTTGCTTTTACCTCTTAACCCTTCAATTACTTATTAGTGCTTTATTCGTCAAATTCAATTACTTAAATGCCATCTTTATCATTTTTTATCCCCAGACATGCAACGCGGCATCAGCAACTTCTTGCTTGTGAATTTCACAAATCAGTATTTGGTTTTAATAGCCCTCGTAATTACTTAATACATAACGTTAACAAATATTATAATTTATTTGATATGTTCGTAGTTAGTCTGAAGTATTTTAAGCGTACGTGTCGTGTAGTCTTAGATTCTAACTCATAAGTAATGTTCTTGTATTGTTATATTATTGTAGTTTTTTATTATATATGTTATTTTTTCTATGTAATTGGCCACCCGTAAGAATGAATAAATAAATAAATAAAATCAATATTTTTAACACCATCTTCTTATTATCATTAGTTAGTAGACAAACCCATATTTTAGAATAATCAAGCAGATGAGGATGGTGTTCAAAATATAGATTTAATAATTTTTATCTTTCAAGCTATCTTACAATATTTTAGTATTGGTATAATGATATAAGTAGGTACCAATTAATCAGAAAACTGTTTTCAGGAGTAGCATTTTCGTAGTTTTATGAATTACATTTTTATTAAAAATCTCTGTAATAATTTGGTCATTTTAACATTAAATTAAGTTTCTTCTGTTTTCAGAGAAAATGCAAATGGCGTCGAATAAATAACGCTGCTCTCGGTACGTACGTTGTGTGTACTACGCGTACATAAGTAAAGTTGTCTATGCTAATTTAAACAAACTCAGCCAACAGAATGGCAAGTAATGATAGTTTTATTCATATAATTTGCAGTAAATAAACATTCATGGATATTAGAATTTCTATTCCAGGCCATATACGCGGGGCCCGACTACCACGGCTCAATCACTCTTTATTGTTATGTCCGCGACAATTGACAATTCGCTCGATTGTTTCAACTTATTCCCCCTATCTGTAAATACCTTACCAACACATTGCGACATTTTCTAAATGGCTGTAATAACGCAATTTCAGAAATAATGATAAGTAAGTTAGGTGAGTGGGTTTCATCAATGATTTACAAAAATATACATGGGAATTTTTCATTCAAGTATACACATCCCGATGAGTACTTTCTAATTTTTTAGGCATATGTTGTTTAAAAAAAAACGTTAAATTTAAATCTTCTAACGAGGGTTTCCACTCCTAGATTAAGCATGAAGTAAAATTTCGAGTTTAGAAAAGCCTGAAAATTTGGTTTGGTCGCGTAGCGCGAAGCGCTACGCGACCAAACCAAATTTTCAGGCTTTTCTAAACTCGAAATTTTACTTCATGCGCCACGCGTATTAAACACTGATTTAACGTGAAGTTCAAAATATACTGCTTAAGATTAATCTTACTTAAAATATTCCAAATGTGTTTTAATTCAAGCGTTTGCAGCGATTTTCTTTCGGATTGTTTCATATTATTATACTTACATACTTCAAAGCAAATTGCTCGAATATTGCAGACGGAATAAGGCTTTTGTAAAAATTAATGTGAAATCAAACCTGAACCATACATCTTGAATATCACAATAAATCAGTGTTGTATACGCGTGGCGCATGAAGTAAAATTTCGAGTTTAGAAAAGCCCAGAAAATTTGTCTCGGGTCGCTGCGCGACCCTCGACAAATTTTCACGGGGCTTTTCTAAACTCGAAATTTTACTTCATGCTTAGTCTGGGAGTGGAAGCACTCCTTAGAAACTCAAAATTAAACATTATTAAAATACAATGAATGCCTCAATATTTACAGTGTGTACAACATTATATGTATACTCGAAAGAATAATTCCCTCTATAGCGTAAGTTAAATAACACATATCCTTCCTTACTTCACTTTTAATATGTATAGTTAGATGTGCATTTTAAGACACACTGTGCTCATTATCAATAACAAACTATTTTGTTATTGATAATGGCACATTGTGTTGCAAAATGTACATCTAATTATCAGGGTTGTTATGTTTAAAACACTTTGTTTTAAAATAGCGTTTTAAACATGTTTAAAAACAGCCGTCGTGTTTTAAACGGTTTTGTTTTAAAAATGTTTTAAATCTTGAATTTGTTCAAAACATATTTTAAACGTTAAATTAACTAAAACGTTTTTATTACTTTAAGTAAAACACTTTGTTTATAACTTTCAAAAATTGTTTATTTTGTATTCACAACAAATGTTTCGCCACACTGTGGCTTCTTTAGGTGAAGAACAAGTGATTAACATAACCTAATTACAACGTATATATATAGGGCTAGCTGATAAGTAAGAGGGGTGGGGGTTACAGTTTTAAATTGAGCAATGGGGAGTTATTAATATCTGTCTGATCGTTTAGTAATTGATCGCTGAATTTTCTTTTGTTTATTTCGGTGCTTTCCAGGATGTTTAATTTTCTTCCTTTCTTCTCGATGTGTAGTATTTGGAAGTCTTCGTTGAAGTTGTGGCGTTCATCTAGCAAGTGGTTGGAATAAGTCGAGTTGTTTTTTTTTTTCTCGAAGCTGGTTTTATGTTCGTTCATCCAGGGTTTTCCACTCCCAGACTAAGCATGAAGTAAAATTTCGAGTTTAGAAAAGCCTGAAAATTTGGATTGGCCGCGTAGCGAAGCGGAGCGGCCAATCCAAATTAGGCTTTTCTAAACTCGAAATTTTACTTCATGCGCCACACGTATAAAACACTGAAATATCGCAAAGTTTAAAATATACGGCTTTAACAGTCCTATATATAGATATGAATAAAACGTGAGTCAAATTCTGCGCTGAAAAAATTGTTTAAAACGGTGATTATAGGCAACACAATAACTCTAACGTATATTAGGTTGCCTATAATCGTTGTCGAATGTGTGTGTTTTTTTAACTTTATTGTAAATCAGTGTTTTTAAGCGTGGCGCATGAAGTAAAATTTCGAGTTTAGAAAAGCCTAATTTGGATTGGCCGCTCCGCTTCGCTACGCGGCCAATCCAAATTTTCAGGCTTTTCTAAACTCGAAATTTTACTTCATGCTTAGTCTGGGAGTGGAAAACCCTCGTCTAAAAATTCAAATTGAAATGGTTTTAAAAAGAATTCTTATGCTTTTCTAATCTCGAAATTTTACTTCATGCTTAGTCTAAGACTGGAAAACACTAGTTAAAAGCCTCAAATTAACCGCTTTTTAACAACGAATTCCAGAGTATATTTAACAAAAACACATCCCTATTTATAGCTTGTTCCATTTAACTAGGCGAAAAATGTTATCTCTGCGGAGTTTTAATTAAATGATTTGCCTCATAATAATAACATTTCGATACCGTAATTCACCATTGCTGTGTTAAATAAGTATAATAAATAAAATTACAAAAAAACTATTCGTAAAAATGCAAACAATATCTTAATTAATAAGACAACTTAAGATGATAAATATCCATTGAAACAACTACTTCCCGTGCAAATACACCTCCAGATATTGAATTACACAATGAAATATTTAAAATCTTGTTTAATTTGATTTGTTACAACGCTCTATTGAAGTATATGTAACGTTTAGGTCAAATTCTCTTCAAACCAACTAACAATACAAATTTATAATGAAAGGAGAGATTGCAACAAATTAGAAGTGAAATAGTTTTGAATTTAAATTTATCTTGTGTTAAATAAGTCTTTTCTTGGGGCTTAGCATACAGATGTGTTCTAATTCCTAGCCTAGTTAAATGTAATGAGATTTATTACGCCGTTTATACGTTATTTGATTAGACAAAAGCACGACATATCTATTTCCACATCCTCTGGTGAAATTATCCAAAATTGAAAACGTCACGAATCCACCGTCATCAACAATTACCCATTCTCGAGCATTTCAAAACCTCCCAACAAAATCCGCTTATGCAACACCCAGTAGGTGACACGGTCTTCGAGGAGGAGAAGAAAGCTATCTTCGATCCCATTAGCCAATAAATGCAAATTTTCGCGCAAATATCTCAACGTCGGCATCGGTCTCGTTTCGCCTTAAACAGATCTATTAAAATAATAAGGAAGTCATGATTTTGTGGACGTTTTAATCTCGGCTCGTTATCTTCCGCAAAGTACCGGCGAAAAGGGGTGGTTTATCGCGATGGCTGCGACCAAGTACGGACGAGAAAGTGAAACGTGCTAACCGAGAAAAAATATACAGTGTTCGTAAATTTGGAAAGGTGTTACAAAAAGCGACTAGGCGTAATTAGTTTTGGTGTTTGCAGTGTAATAAAGTTTGTACAAGAAGTGTCTGGGAGATAGAAGTAATTAATTTTTTTCGGGAATTGGAGTAAATTGAATTTTGTGTAATTTAATTAAATATTTGTTTAGTTGACGTGATACAGAATTCATATTTTTTCATTTCAATTGAAATATTTTTATATCCAAAGCAGTGGCATAGCTACATCTGCAGCTCTCTTGAAGAAGTAAAATCGGTGATCCCCTTAAAAACTTTTCAATACTTTTCTTAACATTTAATGTGTAAGAAGTTATATTTGAAGTTTAAAGAATTTTTCGGGATTTGCAGCTTCTACGATATAAAATAATTCAATAGGTCAGTGCTTTATAAGCTTGGCGCATGAAGTAAATATTTCAGGCATTTCTTCAATTTGGTTCTCATTAATCACTTGATGAAACATGTTTACAATATTGATAATTAAATAAAAGTCACTTGGTTTGTTTCACTACTGTTTTTTTTCATTCTCTCCGACTAGTTTCGACTTATTGTCATTCTCAAGAGAATTTCAGGCATTTCTAAACTCGAAATTTTACTTCATGCGCCACGCATATAAAAAAACACTCAAATGTTGTGAAGTTAGAAATTACTTAAATAGAATATTGTACGACGAGCATATAATGATAGCTATTAATCACGAGAACGATATTTGCGAAACGAGCCGAAGGCGAGTGGAGCAAGTCGGTCGAGTGATTAATAGCCATTATATGCAAGTTATACACAATACTGTGTTCATGACAAATACAATATATAACACAACATTTATTATATATATTTATCAAAAGCGCGTCAGTCTTAACCCATTAAGCGCCATTGATGCATCCACGCAACATTATTAACTTTTTGTTAATTAATTTACTAAATAAGTTCATTTGATATTTTATATTATTTGACGTGACTTTAAAATATATAAAGAAGAATGTAAATATTTTGTTTAAATATTTCGATTAATTATTTATTCATAAAAAAAATAATGTGAGTGCATTTCTAACTTCACAATATTTCAGTGTTCTATGCGCGTGGCGCATGAAGTAAAATTTCGAGTTTAGAAAAGCCTGAAAATTTGGTTTGGCCGCTCCGCTTCGCGGAGCGTCCAAACCAAATTTTAAGGCTTTTCTAAACTCGAAATTTTACTTCATGCTTAGTCTGGGAGTGGAATCACTCGTTATAAATTTCATACTGCACGTTTTTATATAAAATCGACCGATGCCTGAAATTTTACAGCATAAACATTATGTATATTTAGAAGAAGAATGCACAGTATGTAATACAATAAGTCATTCATATATGTTATAAAAAGAAGTGCAGAATTTTTTCTAAAATCAACTTTTAGAGTTATTTCTATAATTGCTTGGCCGTTAAAGGGTTAATTGTCGGTTTTGTTTTATAATAATTTGACAGATAAATGATGACATATTGCGGTATTATGTTTTGAATGATTCAACGCAGCGGATTGAAGCACAAGTGTTTAACCGAGTTGAGAATTATTTACGTTTACAAACGCGTTTTACACGGATTAAACTAGTGAGAACGGCGGAGATGTTGACGCGATTACTTCGTACTTTAACAAAATGGCGTCGACGACCATGATCAAATATAAGACAAAAGAAGCTGATTTGACTAGCACAGCGCTGTTACTGCGTAGCGGCAGAACATCTAACTAGGCAATTATTTATATTCGTGTTAAAAAAACCACATTTACCACGCAGATCCCGTGTTTAATGTACTTAAGTGTTATATGCACCCCATTTATGCTGCTCACACAATTAAATAATGCACATATTATAAAATTGTCGTGAACAAAATTCTTTTTTTAAATAAGTAATAATCAAAATATCTAAATACCAAAATATTTACATTTTTTTACACATTTGTAAGTCAGGTCAAATAATACAAAAGCTAACGCCACTATGAAGCATTAGATGGCGTTAGCTATCGAAATCATTAATAGTTTTCACATATTGGCTTGAAATAGTCAGAAATGTTCAGTATTCCTCAGCACTGGGTCGGGACCACACTGAAGAGGACCTTGAAGTCCGAAACTGGTCTGTGGGTATCTGGTGCCGGAATACTGAACACAAATTCAATTTTAATTTTATTATTACTATTATTTTTACAAAAATTGCGAATGTCCGTCTTTGATACTAGGCTACTTTATTAAGCAAAAAATTAATTATGTTGCGTTATTGCATCAATGGCACTTAATAGGTTTTAATAAAATTAATAAAAACCTGATCGTACTAGATAATATAAAAGAATTAATGAATAACGAAATCTCCAAAAATTTGTTTCTTATTTTGTCATTTAGAAATCGCACCGCAAACTGATGTAAAAATCACCCACATAACCATACGCCTAAGCTGCACATTTTCCGACATTCGCTGGTTTTTTAAATAAGTTCAATTTGAAGTTTTAAACGAGTATTTTCCACTCCCAGACTAAGCATGAAGTAAAATTTCGAGTTTAGAAAAGCCCCGTGAAAATTTGTCGAGGGTCGCGCAGCGACCCGAGACAAATTTTCTGGGCTTTTCTAAACTCGAAATTTTACTTCATGCGCCACGCGTACAAAACACTGATTTCAAATGAGGTTTAAATATACATAAAGTTCACAATATTTTAGTGGTTTATACGCGTGGCGCATGAAGTAAAATTTCGAGTTTAGAAAAGCCCAGAAAATTTGTCTCGGGTCGCTGCGCGACCCTCGACAAATTTTCACGGGGCTTTTCTAAACTCGAAATTTTACTTCATGCTTAGTTTGGGAGTGGAAAGCACTTGATAAAGCTTCAAATTGAATAAAAAAAAAAAAAACAACGAATAACTAAAGATTTAAAGAAAATAAGCAGAATTTGGAATACGTATACTTTAAAGAAAAACTCCCTATAATATATCGTATGTTCAATAAAAAAAAACCTCTAGAGTGTTATGATTTTATTTTTTTTTAAATTTAAGTTGGCTACACACTTTAGGAATTGACATATAAAACGTCAAACATAATAATTATAATGTATAATTTCATAGTTGCCAACCTACAATATTTTCCATGACACTCAAGAGATTTTATTTTATTGAACATATTATATTTAACTTGTGTTTTTAATATTTTTCGAAACTTAAATATTTAATAACAATATATTTTTTTTATAGTAATTTATATATCAATCAGCTGTAAATGAAAAATACAGTTCAAGCAAACCCGTCGAAATGAATCAAAATGGGCCATAAAATTAGGTTTTCTTATATTTTTCATGGGTTTTTATGTATGTATTATTATTACTATTTTATGATTAAAATAATAACAAGAATATAATTAATAATACAATTTAATACAATTATTTGTGATACTCGGTTTTGTTATTAAATTAAATCAATTATTTTTTGAGCTTGAGGAGTGCAAAATAAACATTTAAAAATTATTTTTACTAACTAATTACAAATGTATAATTTTTCCAGTTCTTTTCTGTTATTAATAATTGCATATCGTATGTTCAATTAAAAAAAAAAAAACTCTAGAGTGCTATGGAAAATCTTGTAGGTTGGTAACTCTGAAATTATATATTAATATCATTATGTCTGACGTTATGTATGTCAATTCCCAAAGCGTGTAGCCAACTTAAGTTTAGAAAAAATTTAAAATCATGTCACTATAGAGGTTTTTTTTTTATTGAACATATGATACATTCTCTATATACTTAATTGTGCTTTATTTTCGTAAGACTTGGTTTAGGTAATTTTTTTACGTTATTATTTTTTGTATTTAATTTAAACATAAATATGTGTAAACGATATGCATATACACTGCCTATGTTTTAAGACATTGATGATGATTGTAATTTGTTTTTTATTTGTAAAATAAAACTGTGATTTTAATTAATAAAAGAACATTAAAATTAAATAAATTTTATGGTTTTTTGTTCTGGAAAATTTTGAATTTAGGTGCTTCTAAGGTAAGTAAAAAAAGTTTTAATTTTTGCTTACATCTGCAATAATTTTAAAATTTATATAATGTTTATACGCAAGGGGAAGCAAGTTCTGGTAGATTTCTTCAAAACTACTGATTTTGTAAAAAAACTAGTTATGAAAGTGATGTTTTTTAACGTAAATACAAATAAAATTGTAGACATAGTTTTGCAATACTTTTGTTTTCCTCTTATTTGAAGCAAACACGAAGCACTAATTGGATTCCACGGTTGTTGTTGTTCTCGTACTCTTGTATCTCGCTGACAGTTGAGTAAAATAGTATTCGCGCAAATTTAGGTTAGTAGCAGTCGGGCCTAAACACGTTACTATGCATACATGCACCTCAAACGCTGCACATAATGCTCGCATTCATCTGAGTTATTTATATACCCCATATACATACTTATATACTTATTTAAATAGAGGCATTGAATCAAAATGGAATTTCTAATCGTGGCGTGTGCTGTATATAATGCAGATAACAGGCGAAATGGCAACGGCCATTAGTGTGCCATGGTAATAATTTTGCTCCGCGGTGCCCGAGACAGTTCGACACCCACAACTGCACGTGTTTCTTGTATTTTCTGTACGTATTGTAGGGCAAGCTGGACACGATTAACTAAACTGGTACTTGTAACTGTAAAGGTTTTTTCGCGGAGAGGGAAAAAGTTTTCGAAAATTTTTAGTGTGATATAACCGAGCGTTATAGACATGATGGAATGCAGGAAGTTGTGGTAAACTGATTGTACTCTCTCTAAAGCTGGAGTGAAAGAGTGGGGACGTGTTTTTGTTTCTCGGCTTAGATTGTTTTTAATTTAGCTGTGTAATGTGGAAAGTGTCCAGTTGTAACCTAGAATTTTGATCTTGAAATAATTACAAACGCGGAGATGTGTAAATACTTTCCTACTATGTTTTAATTTGAATAAGGAAGTCTTGAATTTTACAAAAAATTTGACTTTGGAATATATTTTTTGGACATTTTATGTCCAAAAAATATATTCCAAAATCTAATTTTTAGTTAGTTAATTTGTTAAAATGTAATTGTATTTATTTTAAAAAATACAATCACATAATTTTAGAATTGTTTCAATTTCAATTTTAAGTTTCCCCTATATGTAATCAGTGGCATATCCAAAGAGCAATTTTTTGAGGGAGGGTGGAACATTTACTAATAAAAGCTGTTTTAAAAATGTATTTATTATACATAAATACATATTTTATTTTCTAATTTGTTAACGTTATTATAAACTAGGGTCTATTAATCTTCATCTAAACATTTTAAACTTAACAAACAATAAATTATTTTATAATTGTCGATTGACCATTTTGGGAGGGGGGATTATAAAATATATTCTGACCTTCACTTGAAATCATTGTTTTACACGCGTGGCGCATGAAGTAAAATTTCGAGTTTAGAAAAGCCTGAAAATTTGGTTTGGTCGCTCCGCGCTTCGCGCTACGCGACCAAACCAAATTTTCAGGCTTTTCTAAACTCGAAATTTTACTTCATGCTTAGTCTGGGAGTGGAAACACTTGTTAGAAGCTTCAAATTTAACTTTTTCAACAACAGCGAAAAATTACAGCGTATGTACCAGAAGGTGTATACCTGAAAGGAAAATTCGCTACATACGAGGTGTGTAAATAAAGTAATGAGACTGATTTTTTTAAATGTTTAAACGAATAGAATTAAAACTCAATATTGTCTTCCTCAAAATTACTTCCTTGTGAAGCCACACACCACTGGAGACGGTGTGTGGCTTCACAAGGAAGTAATTTTGAGGGAGACAATACTGAATTTTAATCCTCATAGCAGTGGTGAAACTCTGATACTGAAATAGCTTTCAACTGATTGGTTACAACAGTTTGAATGCGCTGGAGCGTTCTAAAATAAGTGTTCTTGGGGTGGTTTTTCGATCTCGGGTATAGGAAAATACTAGATAATATAAAAGAATTGATGATAATATAAAAGAATTGATGAATAATGAAATCTCCAAAAATTTGTCTCTTATTTTGTCATTTAAAAAATTCACAAGGACTCAAGTCAGGCGAATAAGGAGACTGAGTAACCACAGGAATATTTTTACTGGCCAAAAACTCGTTTATTAAAATAGCCAATCTTGTGCAGTTTTTTCGATTCAAATGTCTACAGAATCCGGAACCTTGTGGTTCGGATCATCGGTTGACAGTCAGAATGATCGGAGAAGAGTTTAATTTGACTCACATCCCCAGTTTATTAGTCAAAATCTTATAAACGCTGGTGTGAGTCAAACTAAACTCTTCCCCGATCATTCTGACTGTCAACCGATGATCCGAACGCACAAGATTCCGAATTCTGTAGACATTTGAATCGATTATTGAAGACGAAGGACTTCTTTGGAGCGTCTCAAAATGAGTTTTCTTGGGATGATTTTTCGATCTCGGGTAGAGGAAAAAGTCACAAAGACTTAAGTCATGCGAATAAGGAGACTGTGTAGCCACAGGAATATTTTTATTGGCTAAAAACTCGTTTATTAAAATAGCCATTTTTGTGCAGCTTTTTCGATTTAATTGTCTACACAATCCGGAACCTTGTGGTTCGGATCATCGGTTGACAGTCAGAATGATCGGAGGAGAGTTTAATTTGACTCAAATCCCCAATTCATTAGTCAAAATCTTATAAACGCTGGTGTGAGTCAAACTAAACTCTTCCCCGATCATTCTGACTGTCAACCGATGATCCGAACGCACAAGGTTCCGGATTCTGTAGACATATGAATCGATTATTGAAGACGAAAGACTTCTTTGGAGCGTCTCAAAATGAGTTTTTTTGGGATGATTTTTCGATTTTGGGTAGAGGAAAAAGTCACAAAGACTTAAGTCAGGCGAATAAGGAGACTGTGTAGCCACAGGAATATTTTTATTGGCCAAAAACTAGTTTATTAAAATAGCCATTTTTGTGCAGTTTTTTCGATTCAAATGTCTACAGAATCCGGAACCTTGTGGTTCGGATCATCGGTTGACAGTCAGAATGATCGGAGAAAGGTTTAATTTGACTCACATCCCCAGTTCATTAGTCAAAATCTTATAAACGCTGGTGTGAGTCAAACTAAACTCTTCCCCGATCATTCTGACTGTCAACCGATGATCCAAACGCACAAGGTTCCGAATTCTGTAGACATTTGAATCGATTATTGAAGACGAAGGACTTCTTTAGAGCGTCTCAAAATGAGTTTTCTTGGGATGATTTTTCGATCTCGGGTAGAGGAAAAAGTCACAATGACTTAAGTCAGGCGAATAAGGAGACTGTGTAGCCACAGGAATATTTTTATTGGCCAAAAACTCGTTTATTAAAATAGCTATTTTTGTGCAGCTTTTTCGATTCAATTGTCTACAGAATCCGGAACCTTGTGGTTCGGATCATCGGTTGACAGTCAGAATGATCGGAGAAGAGTTTAATTTGACTCACATCCCCAGTTCATTAGTAAAAATCTTATAAACGCTGGTGTGAGTCAAACTAAACTCTTCCCCGATCATTCTGACTGTCAACCGATGATACGAACGCACAAGGTTCCGGATTCTGTAAACATTTGAACCGATTCTTGAAGATAAAGAAAGGCCTTCCGATGCGTGATTAATCTTCAATCGACTCCCTTCTTTCTAAATATGCCATAGACCACAAAAAAAACCTAGACAAAAATCTGTTTTCGTAGACCTGCTAGAGTTTTTCAAAAGGTTCTGGTGAACTGTGCCCGATTCTGAAGCAAACTTAATAGCAAACGTTTGCTCGAAATTGATGTAACTCATTTTTAGAACGCACTAGAAAAAACTCAGACAAAAAACTGTTTCCATAGACCTGCTAGAGTTTTGCAAAAGGTTCTGTTGAACTGTGCCCAATTCTGTAGCAAACTTAATAGCAAACCTTTCCTCGAAATTGATGTAGCTCATTTTTAGAACGCACTAGAAAAAACTGTTTCACGAAAAATAGCTACAAAGAACCAAATGACACCTGATAGCAAACCTTTACTCGAAATTGATGTCGCTTATTTCTTAGAAGGCGCTAGAAAACACTGTTTCGGTAAAAAAAGCTACAAACAACCAAATGACTTTAGCGAATTCTAACTCATACTGAAGGAGTATCACATGTTCACCTACCGCCCCCTAAGGGTCACATTCTAAATGTTGCCAGATCGAACGCTACGTTGCCAGTCCCATGAAGTCAAGAAAATATATGCGAAGTTGCTTTGCTTAGGGAATTATCCTTTTAACTACCTAGGTATACGAGGTGTGTAAATCAAGTGATTTAGACACCTCATATACCTAGGTACTTCAAAGGATAATTCCCTAAGCAACTTCGCATATATTTTGTTGACTTCAAGGGACTGGCTGGTTCGATCTGGCAACATTTAGGATGTGGGCCTTGGGGGGCGATAGGTGAACATGTGGTTTACACACTTCATATATTTAGGTACTTAAAAGGATAATTTCCTAATCAAAGCAACTTTGCATATATTTTAAAACAACACTCGAGAAAGAACTAATGAATCATCCTGTATACAATGCTTGTTAACGGATTTGTAATGTTGTAATTTAACAATGAAATTTGAAACACTGCCTAAATTCGTTTGCAATTTGTAATTGTTGCGACTGTTGCAATTTCGGTAACGTACTTCAAACAAAAATAACGACGTCTTATTATAAACAGCTTTTTGGAATGAAATGACGCAATACGTGGAGTGTAATCCGGTTGATAATTTATAGCAAAAACTGCGTTTTTATTGTGAGAAATAACCTAGAGTGTATGAATAGAATTGCCTGGGATTAGATTATGTCAATGATGAATCGAGAGTTTTTCCTTCTGTTTACCTCAAGCAACGAAAGTGAAAAAAAAACGTGTGACCTAGGAAGTCGCGAAAATTAACCTAGAAATAGGGAACTTTTATAGTTATTCATAGTTAGATCCCACTAAGCAAAAAATAAACAAATAACGTTATATCAACATTGTAGCAACATTAAACGTTGTTTTAATGTTGTTGAAACATTACTTAAATGGATTTGATCAGTCGGATGAGTCGCCTATTTCCAAAAACCCCCAAAATCCATTGTTTTCAAATGGATTTAGGGGTTTTTGGAAATAGGCGACTCAGTTATTCACAAATCATAACGCGTATGTTTCAACAATTTTGAAAACATAAAACATGGATGTCTGATTGTGTATTTTCTTGAGAATTGTTTGATGGGCAGTATTTTGTCCTTAATATATGATATAAACACTATTATTTGGAGTAAAATTACAATTCTATAAAATTCTATAAATATATCTGTACCTTGGTTCTTGCACCAAGGTACAGATATAACCAATGTCCAAAATTTTAAGTTTTGAGGCATTTAGCTGAACGGCTGAAAGAAAAATCGGGATATATGATTTAATAATTTAGATTCAGGTAAAAAAAGATGCTAGGATTACCGGAAGTAGTTAAGTAAGCGCGAGATTGCATTAACTTAGATCGAATTCTAAAGAAATGATTTAGGCCGAATTACTTAAATCTACCCAAAATTACATTAGTTGTTCTTGCACCTAAGTACAGATATAAATCTGCGAATTCAAAAACACAACATTTTTATAAATGATTGATCATCAAGACGCTTATAAATACATAATTCTTTATATGTTTAAATAATTTCTCACTTAACCGGTGCTGAAACTTTTTTGAATCTAATTCTGGATATTTAATTAAAACACTTGGTTAGTGAAACAAACCAAGTGTTTTAATTAAATATCCAGAATTAGATTCAAAAAAGTTTGAGCACCGGTTAAGTGAGAAATTAATTAAACATATAAGAATTATGTATTTATAAGCGTCTTGATGATCAATCATTTATAAAAATGTTGTGTTTTTGAATTCGCTTATATTTTCTCCGACTAGTTTCGACCATTGGTCATCTTCAAGGAGAAATGTACAAAAAATAGCCAAGCAACAATATATACAAATGCAAACTATTGAAGATGACCAATGGTCGAAACGAGTCGGAGAAAATATAAATTAATGAAACAAACCAAGTGTTTTAATTAAATATCCAGAATTAGACATAATTCTTTTCTCATCTGGCTACTCCTCATTGTTCTCAATTGCTCTATTTACTTACATAATAAAAGCTTTATTGTTGTATAAATAAAAAGACACTTTTTTTTCAGAAATATTAGCAATTATTAGGAATATAATGCATGAAATCAAGTTAAAGAAGTTCCTCTTATTTGTGACAGATTTGTAGGCCTTTAAAAATCTCCTATAAAAAAGAGGAAATATAGGTTTCTTTAGATCGCAGACAATTATACAGACAGTACATGTGATAGGAAACCCTATATAAACAAATTATAATAAAAACAAAATCTTACAGATGGCATTATAATAAAAACAAAATCTTACACATGGCATTGTAATAAAAACAAAATCTTACAGATGGCAATTTCATTATTACAGCTGGCAATTTCATTATAATTTATTCTACATTTAAAGTACGCTATCAATTGATAGATGTTATTATTTTATTTAAACGTAAAAGCCTCCTAGATTACAAAACGCAAAACGCAATCAATCCTTGATTAATTTGTTTTTACATTAGACTGTATGTCTGTATAATTCTCCTTTATATAAATAATCTTATTTCCAAATCGATTACTTCTGGTGGTTTGAAGGATGTCTTTGAAACTCTAATTACTTATTGATACGTAGGATTTAATGTTTGCCCAGAATGCTAATTGAATTTGAGGTTATGGTAAACTATGTGTTAGCAGTCAGTAGTGCCAATCTAATTTAAAATTCAAAGCCTACTCTAAATCATGTTTTAAATGATCGCACGGTAGTAACAATTGATTTAAAACTGTTAAGTCTCCACCTTCTGTTAGTTTTGTACCCACATGCCAAAATACGATTATTAAATTATTAAAATGTAGATGACACCATAATCTTCTTGTTTTTCGTCAAAACTTATTGATATTCTCAATCATGTTTATATTTAAAATTGAATTTGTGTTCAGTATTCCGGCACCAGATACCCACAGACGCGTTTCGGACTTCAAGGTCCTCTTCAGTGTGGTCCCGATCCAGTGCTGAGGAATACTGAACATTTCTGACTACTTTAAGCCAATATGTGAAAACTATTAATGATTCCGATAGCTAACGCCATCTAATGCTTCATAGTGGCATCGTCAGTGACACGTGTCACTGACGATGCCACTATGAAGCATTAGATGGCGTTAGCTATCGGAATCATTAATATGTTTATATTTAATATTCATGATGTTTAAATATCGTAAAATGTATTCAATTTTGTAGTCCGAAAACTTCTTCTGTTGTAAATTATGAAACAATAATTATACGAGTTGTCTAATAAAGATTTAATTTAAAAAAAAAAACTGTTTCACCGAATGATCTAATAACTAGGTAGTATATCATTGGTTTCACCAGACATTCTTTAGCATGCTTAGTGAGTCGTAAAACTGTTTAATGTTTAATGCACTTTAAAATGCAATAACTTTCCTTATTCTTCCTTCAAAATAAATGATTATTAGAGTTCAATTATACAACAAGGATATTAATTTTGTTGTAAAATGGAAACACTCACCGCAAACTTTTCCGGCTTCCTCCTATTTGACAAAATGGACAGCCTTCGCCGTGTTTGCAATTATTTCCTAGAATTCGGCGAGCGCTCTGCGGAATGCGAATTATCGCGTGAAATTAAATCAAACCACATCGCGCGGATGCAAGGCCCGCACAAAAGCCAATTTTGCAACAATGACAACGGCAAAAAAAGTGTTAATACAATTCAATGACAACATACACACACACACACACACAAACCGGATCGATGAGTAAATAAATTGTTCATACTTTTATATCAAAAATACAGTATTAAAAAATTGATTAGCAGATGTTGTTCTGTATTTCAAATTGTAAACATAAGAGCTGGATGGAATCCTCAATCGAATTATGAATTCGAATCCTCTCATTTAATACGATTTAAATCACGAATCCCCGAACTAAAAAACGATATAATATGATTAGAATTAGAAAGGAATCAAATCCTAATTTTCTAACCCGAATACAAATCCTTTTTAATATGATTTATAATTTTAAAATAAATTACATCAACTAATCATAATTTTTAGTAAAACTAATTAAAGAATAAAATAAAGATATTGTGTTCATTTAATCATGTTTTTCTGTTAGAGTGTAGAACCTAAATTTGTATTTCCTACCGGTATAAAAGGTAATTTAATATCGTGATATGTTTGAACTGATAATCTTTAACTTATTTTAACTGATAAAATATCATTTTAAAAAAGCACTAAAATTCAAGTGTACATTGAATTTCAGTGCTTTTTTTAAGGTTATATTTTAACATTTTGTAAATTCTAAACAGAGTAGTTTAGAATTTATAAAATGATAAAATATAACCTTACAAAATTTAAAATAATATTTAATTTTTAATTATTTAACCACATAAATAATTCCAGTATATTTTTTGAAAATACAGCGAATTTTTCATTTAAGTATACATATTCGGATTAGTAAATTTTCAGACATTCGATATTTTTTTGAAAAGCTTCAATTTGAAGCTTCTAACGAGTGTTTCCACTCCCAGACTAAGCATGAAGTAAAATTTCGAGTTTAGAAAAGCCTGAAAATTTGGTTTGGTCGCGTAGCGCGAAGCGCGGAGCGACCAAACCAAATTTTCAGGCTTTTCTAAACTCGAAATTTTACTTCATGCGCCACGCGTATAAAACACTGATTTCAAGTGATGATCAAAGTATACCGCTTTAGACTACTGCTTAAGCAGTATATTTTGAACATTAACTGAAATCAGTGTTTTATACGCGTGGCGCATGAAGTGAAATTTCGAGTTCAGAAAAGCCTGAAAATTTGGTTTGGTCGCGTAGCGCGTAGTCTGGGAGTGGAAACACTCGTTTGAAACTTCATTAATTATAAAAACTGCGAATGCTTAAAATTTATTTGAATATTAGAAAACCTTTGTTTTTATGAACACAGGAAGCACGTATTTCAGTTGCTTAATATAAATATAGCTACGCCAATGTTTAGAATATCTTCGAATTCTACAGATGATAATGCATGATACTTATATAATTAGTGATCTTGCGATATTAATAATTAAACATTGTATTTAGTAAACCCATTCACTCATTCCAGTTTCATCAAGAAGAACATTAATTTGTCTGGTAGTGACATTGAAAATTGAGAGTGTGGCGAGCTGAGAGCGGATGTTCATGCAGATCAAGTGTAATGATGGGAAGGAACGGCCATTGTTACCAATTGTTACCATCGTGGGACAGGCCGTATTACACTGCCTTACTGAACAAAAACACCACCTTAAATCATGGGTGGAAGTTGGAGAACGAAAATAAAAAAGCCGAGTTATATGTGCGAGTGTGAGATAACCGGCCGACTTTTCCCACAGGGTCGCCTTTTATTATTTTATGTATTATAATTAAGGGCTACGGTTCTATCTGATCAACGCTCTCGCAGCGGACGCGGTTTCAGTCATTAAAATTCATCAAGACCTGCATTCCTTTTTTTTTTACTTATGATACAAATGATATCCGAAATCCATTGTTTCACAAAGAGAAAGAATATTTCTTCACATTATTAATTATTTATTACAATATTTCATTATCACGAAGACAACACTATTCTAAATAATTTAAAATAACATGGGCCAAGATTTTCACCTAGAAACAGGCACTAAGGAAAAATGTGGATAGCTTAACCAAGGCCGTAGCCAGAGGGGTTAATTAAACACTTTAAAAAACAACAAATGTCGGAAAATGTATGTATAATTCCCTGTATGTAGCTACGCCACTGCCAAAAAATATATATAAATAATAGAAGTAATTGTATGTTTTTAAATTTACGTAAAGTGATTATTACACATAAAAAGACTATTATTCCTTACTTCACTTTTTATTTGTATCGTATAACGATACAAATAAAAAGTGAAGTAAGCAAAACAGTATTTTCATGTGTAATAATAGAAGTCCTTACTTTAACATTGTTCTATAATTTACAGACAATAGTTAAAATAAATATTAAATATTATTCCTTACTTCACTGTTTATTTGTATCGTATAACGATACAAATAAAAAGTGAAGTAAGCAAATCAGTATTTTTATGTGTAATAATAGAAGTCCTTACTTTAACATTATTCTATAATTTACAGACAATAGTTAAAATAAATACCTTTTCTAAACCTTTTTACATTTACCTTTTCTTCTTATTCTTCTTCCCTCTCGTCCCATCAATATCTTGTCATTAATTCTTTCTCATCTCTCCTCGCTTTTCTTACTTGCATTTCTTTTTAATCAAAATTTGCATAACGATTATCATAATTAACCCGCAGCGAATAATAAATATTTATTTGGATGTGTTGATGGTCTCGAGTCAAAACAGCTTAATCTAATAAAGGCAAAAAAAATCGGTTCATATGTGCGAGTTGATTGATTGTGAATCGATTTTAAAACTGGTTTGTGGAGATGGCGAGATTAATTTCATCGATTCGATAGAGACATTAACATCCGAAAGAAGAAACGGAAAGGAATTCCCCTGAGCTGAGCCGGTCCTTGCCCAATTAATTAATGAAGTAATTTTCTCAAGTCCACTCGACTCATGATATTATAATTAAACGAAAAAAAAAAGAGTTATATAATTTGTTGTAATAATTTTTTATTTCTGATAGAGAAATGAGAAGTGAATTACTTATCATAGTGATTGTTAGATGATAAAAGGTATTTTTGTGAAAAATAAAACTGCTTCTGTGTTTGGACTGCATGAGTTAGTATTTCTTGTCTTATATTACATTTGTCTAATTATTGGCCAATTGCCCTATTATCAAACTTTGCTAAAGTGTTTGAGCATATAATTTATAACTCTATTTATAATCACATTCATAAGTATCTGTCTCCATTTCAGCAAGGTTTTCTATCAGGCAGCTCGATCTCAACAATTTTAGTTGTAGTTACTCAAAATATAAGTGAATCTATCGATAAGCTATTACAAACTGATGTTATCTATACCGATTTCAGTCGAGCTTTTGACTCAATTAATCACAACTTATTGCTGCATAAACTTAATTGTTTTGGATGTACTAGTTCATCTCTTGAATGTATGTCCTCATATCTCAGCAACAGAGTGTACACTATATACATTTTAATGGCTTCAAATCTAACAAGTTTGTTAGCACTTCAGGTGTCCCTCTAGGATCGAATTTGGGTCCGCTCTTCTTTATTGTTTACATCAATGATCTATTAACCTCTATCTCTATTTAAATAATACAAGTATATTATGTGCTTTCTTCATAAACATTTGCAATTTACATTAGAAGTAGTGTGTTTAATGTTACGGGAATTTTAAATATTTGCTTTAAAACCAATCGTATTAGTATTGTTTTCAGCGGAGATTTCTTGTACAAAATTAATATTTTTTTATTTTAGCAAAGTAGGATTTGCTAAAATAAAAAAATATTAATTTTGTACAAGAAATCTCCGTTCTTAAGAATTTCCTTTTTTGTGCATTCTTCAGAGAGACTGTATGGATGTTTTGATCGGGTCCTCATGAACTATACACAAAATTTAGTGAAACTGACCACATTCCTCCCCAACCTAACGTCACCTTTAACTCTAACTCTAGCCTGATTTTTAGCTCTTACTGGATATTTAATTAACAATCGGTTTATTTCACGACTAGTTTCGATCATTGGTCATCTTCAAGGAAGAATGATCGAAACAAGTCGGAGAAAATATAAATTAGTGAAACAAGTGTTTTCATTAAATATCCAGAATTAGATTCAAAAATGTTTCACCGCGGGTTAAGTGAGAAATTAGTTAAACATATTTAACTCTTACTTTTAACTCATAAATAAATTTCGTCCAGACTTCATGAGACTGTAAATATTTTAGCGTAGCAGGTGTAGTCGCGCAGTCGTTGAAATTCTATTATGAATTATAAATAATAAAATTGTTTTCCTTTTCGTTGATATAGATTATATATTTATTTCTTATTAGATTCCTGATTAGATTTACCCGATAAAAACGCGCACGTTCATTCCTGTTAACTTTCTCACCGCCGACTCGCCTGATTCAAATCGAGATCATTTGCATTGCATTTCTACGCATTTTTTCCGGGGATCTGCATAAATGCCGCTTTTATGCGCCGACAATAAAATGGGTATTTAATTTAACAGTGGTTTCACTAATTATAAAATACAGAGTAAAGAGTAAATTTTATAATGATCACAATGTGTAATTAAATTGTAAAGCAATAAAAATTTAGTTTGGTCGAGTAGCGCGAACATAATTTTCTGTATACCGGATAAAAATGTATATAGTAATAAAACAACTACATTCTAAATTAATTATAAAATTATTTTGACAACTAATTAGCTTGATTGCTTACTTTAACTGACTTATAATATTCTACAAGCTGGATACAAAAAAAAAACTAAAAATTCGTGTCACTGACGATGCTACTATGGAGCATTAGATAGCGTTAGCTATCGAAATCCATTAATAGTTTTTACATATTGGCTTGAAATAGTCATAAATGTTCAGTATTTCTCAGCACTGGGTCAGGACCACACTGAAGAGGACCTTGAAGTCCGAAACGCGTCTGTGGGTATCTGGTGCCGGAATACTGAACACAAATTCAATTATGATATTTGTTTTCTGGTTTCACAATCAGAGTTTAGCTCGTTCGTGGACAAAACAGTGACCTATATATGCACTTATGCATTCGTGTCATTGACGATGCCACTATGGAGCATTAGATGGCGTTAGCTATCGAAATCCATTAATAGTTTTCACATATTGGCTTGAAATAATCAGAAATGTTCAGAATTTCTCAGCACTGGATCGGGACCACACAGAAGACGACCTTAAAGTCCGAAACGCGTCTGTGGGTATCTGGTGCCGGAATACTGAACACAAATTCAATTTTAAAAATATTCAATTCTGCTTATGCAATTACAAATAAATCGACAACAGTAGTATTTAATCATTCCTATTCTCTATTGTGGAGGCTTTTACTTCGTTATACTTGTTAATTTATTAATAAAAAACGATTTAGCTTTGTGTAATACAAATTTGTTTGTGTTATACAAATAAAGTTAAAACGTTTTTTATTGATATTCCTTTTTTTTATTAAATAAAGATTTGATATTCTTACAGAAAATTATATTTTATACAAAAATGTCTTTGTTAGAGATAAAAACATAAATGGTATGCATATTGTTTCGTAATTTTGTAGTACAGCTTTAACACATACACATGTAAATAAAAAATAAAGTGTTTTAATTAAGTGACAAAAATAAGAAATAGTTTCGCTTTATTAATTAAATAATATATTTCCTATAGAAACTGTACTATCATTAAATTAATACTCACACATTATAAAGAAGAATCTACTGGAAGATACATACCTGAAACAAAACAATACAAAGTGAGATTAAAAATATCCAGTGACAAAATATATATGTTTTATCGTTGAATAACTATAATAAATGTCTTTATTTGTCGAATAAAAAAAAATACAAACATTTATACTGTACATTTATAGATGAATAAGATATTTGGGTACATTTATAGTTAAATGAGATATTTGTGTTAACGAATTGCTATCATAGAAAAATTAATGTATGAGGTGTGTGTGTGGGTATTTCACAACTGCGAAAAGTAGGTGAACACCCTAAATCACCCATAATTTCACACTCACGGGCCTAATAATGACGCCCCATAATTCCATCGAATTACCGTCAGCAGTGATAGATAGTTCTTACAAGAAAATAGGGGGATCACCTACGAAGGGACCAACCACATCGATAATAACACTAATAAATGTTAAATGCTCATAAAAGTATACATATATCTTTATAATAATAATTATTATTATTACCCATTCGGACGACCCAGTTATAGAGTTATATTACAAAAAGATATATTCTTGAAATAATACATATAAATAGTGTTTTTGTGTGATCGGGAATTCTTCTGGATTAACCCATGAAGCGCCATTGATGCGTACACGCAACATTATTAATTTTTTGTTTAGTAAATTACTAAATAAGTTAATTTTATATATTATATTGTTTGACCTAACTTAAAAATGCATAAAGAAAAAGGTAAATATTTTGTTATTTAATTATTTTGTTTATTACTCGTTTAAAAAAAATAATGTCAGTGTATTTTTAACTTCATAATATTTCAGTGTTTTATACGCGTGGCGCATGAAGTAAAATTTCGAGTTTAGAAAAGCCTGAAAATTTGGTTTGGCCGCTCCGCGCTTCGCGCTACGCGACCAAACCAAATTTTCAGGCTTTTCTAAACTCGAAATTTTACTTCATGCTTAGTCTGGGAGTGGAAACTCATTCTAAACTTCATATTGCACGTTTTTATATAAAATCGACGAATGACTGAAAATGTACAGCGTATAAATTATGTATATTTAAAAGGAAAAATTCACAGTATGTAATACAATAAGTCATTCATAGAAATCATAAAAAAGAAGTGCAGAATTTTACCTAAAATCAACTTTTAGAGTTACCTCTATAATTGCTTGGGTAAATGAAGTCAATTACTAATTATTTAGATTTAGAAAATTGTTCTTTATTTGATGTCGTTCAGCTCAATGTTGTTTTTTAATAATTGTTTGTTTAATATTAGCATTCTAAATAAATATAAACGTATTTAAATATTATCGTATGTTCACTACAAAAAAAAAAACCTCTAGAGTGCTATGATTTAATCTCTTTTTTAAATTTAAGTTGGCGACACGGTTCAGGTATTTACATTTAAAACGTCAGACATAATAATTAATAATAATAGAATGATAATAATATTATAATATAATAATAATAATCTTTAATAATATATATTTTCAGAGTTGCCAATCTACAATGATTTCCATGGCGCTCTAAAGGTTTTTTTTTTTTATTGAACATACGATATAAATACAAATAAATGAAGCAATTGCGATTAAAGAGAACAAAATTACTAAAAAATAAGGATCACGTGATATAAATTTAGGTTTATACAGGGTACGATACCACGTGAAACGTCACTTTTACACACTAGTGCGTAAATCACCTATCTATTTTAAAATAGGTGTTTCGTATATAAACAATGTTTATCGCTCATGACATTTCAGCAGCCACTGAGCAAATATATCTGCGAATTTAGCCAAAAATTAATGAAAGAACTGACTTTATTACTTGAATTTAATTTTGATACATAAATACACGTATATCAGAATTAAAACTCAATTAATTTAAAATTATAGAATGTAATCTACAAAATTCAGCAGTAAATAAAATAATAACATGACCACACTGAAGAGGACCTTGAAGTCCGAAACGCGTCTGTGGGTATCTGGTGCCGGAATACTGAACACAAATTCAATTATGAATATTTCAAATTTAAAACTGTTTGAATCTGAGAGAATAAGCTTACTCTTTTTTTTTAGTTTGCAAAACTTTAAACATAATATATAAACATTTCGATAATGTTCGTATAAACTGCTATATCGGTGATTTTTATGGAAAACCACTTTTTTATGATTTCAAGTTATTTGCTTTTAAAGTTTTACAAGTCAACTTCTTAACCGTTTCAGCCTGGATTTGTTATAGTGCTAAAAATATGTTTCGTACACTGCATATTATTTATAACTATCTCAGATATGCTTACCAAATTTTAGTGGTGGCAAATGCCAGTGTCAGGGCCGAAAGGGTTAAGTCAGATAACATCGTTTTGAGATCAGAAAAATGATTTTTTTTACTGCAATTTGGTTCCCATTAATCACTTGATGAAACAGGTTTACAATATTGATAATTAAATAAAAGTCACTTGGTTTGTTTCGCTACTATTTTTTATTCTCTCCGACTAGTTTCTACTTATCGTCATTCTCAAGCAGTAATTACTCCTTGAGAATTCTACTTATCGTCATTCTCAATGAGTAATTACTCCTTGAGAATTCTACTTATCGTCATTCTCAAGGAGTAATTACTCCTTGAGAATGACGATAAGTCGAAACTAGTCGGAGAGAATAAAAAATAGTAGTGAACATATAGGTTAATATGTATTCAAGTCCGCACTTAACTCAATTTGAACAAAACGTGACTCAAAACCACAGATAAATTAATTAAGGCTTATTGTTTGCAGTTTATACGAACATTATCGTCATTTTTACGTATTAGATATAATAAATACTAGGAAATTGGTAAAGTTATAGATATATTTTAAACGATTTATTAGCATTTTTTTTTAAATCTTAGCCTTCTAACCAATAGCGTTTTTATTGGATGACTAAAATTACCCCAAATGTTTATATCAATATTAAAATTGTTTTATTATTGAATAGAACCTATTTCTTTTAATTTTTAAATAATTTATAAAAACTTGTTATTTCTCATTTCACTTTTATTTTTATTCATTAGATGTACATTTCGAGTGTTAGGCACTCGTTATCATTAACTAAGAATCTTACAACTAGATGTAAAAGCGCTTCTAGTTGTGTTATACCTGACAAGAAGGAAAAACCTAAGTTTAATTACATCTGGTGTCTTAAAGTAGAAAACATTATAGGAGATTACATTACAAGCTGTTTTGGCATTACAATTTTTCGGAACTTTTAAAAGGTTTAACAAAGGGTTGTCTAAATAACGGGCTTAAATCAAAATTGAATATATTATCTTTATGTCTGTGCATTTTGATAGCTTCCAACATATTCAATCAAAGATGGAATGATCGTTTTAATAATTTAATAAAAAAAATAAAATACATTTCAAATATCAAGAAGAACTATTTTATACCCACTTAATAAAATAGTTCTTCTTGATATTTGAAGTGTATTGTATTTTTTGTATCAGGTTTAGACATGAGAACATATTTTTTTAAAGGAAATACTTCGTCTCCATATCAACTGCACTTAATGGATTTTATTTCATAAATAAATGTATTTAATGAATCCACCCATCCGTGCGAGATTCGTTGGAAAATAGTGCCGTAAAGTCGTTGATGTTATAGTTGCGTTATCTTTGGTGTTGGTGATAGAAACACGCGTCGCTTGAATTTATTTGCATTAATTTGCAAAAAAATCGCCTCATTTGCCGGCTAATAATGCAGGTATTTAATTAAAAGGGATTTGCATTGGAATTTT
Source organism: Philonthus cognatus (assembly GCA_932526585.2). Lineage (NCBI taxonomy): Eukaryota > Metazoa > Arthropoda > Insecta > Coleoptera > Staphylinidae > Philonthus > Philonthus cognatus. Next base: position 12,932,696 of record OW052243.1, read on the forward strand.
GTTAAACTTTAATCTTACTAATTTATGTATCTCTTCTCCCATATTTAACCGTTGTTTATACAATATAATTATTGTAAGTATTGTTAATTAATTTAATACTAAATTAATTATAATGCTCATGACAACGTTACATTTATTTTTATTTTACTTTGTTAACGGAATTTATTAAATGACAAAAATTGACCAAATAAATGAAAGATTAGCTGATGGAAGGTTTTTGTTCTCAAATATTAAAATTGATAATGTGTGTCATTAAATGTAACATCGATTGAGTTATGTAAAGATCAATCAACTTTAATTTTACACTTTTATTTGAATTTCCAGTTTTAAACCATTGATATTGCTCAACTTGTATTTGTTAATTTAAATTTAAATTAACTTTACACTTTTTTTTAATTTCCAGTTTAAATATATTGATAATGTTCATCTTGCATTTGTTTATTTAAATTTAAATTACTAAACAAAACTTGACATACATGAATAATTGACTGTCATTTGTCATTTCCGACATTTTGATGTAAGTATACATACATGGTTTGTCCGAAAAGTAATGAGAATGATGCCAGATCTTTTTTATATTTAAAAATATAATTAAATTCAATCAATATTCTTGAACATACATCCTTTGGGCATCAATATACCATTTCTCGCGGTTTTATTACATGTAGTAATACCCCAGGAAGTCCTAGACTGGCATGCCGTTCAGTGCGCTCGTCACGAACTTAATAGTATCGGAATTTTGTCTTTTGAATATGAATAATAACCTAGAAAACAAATAAAAGTCAAACAGAAGCAGATCTGCTCTACAGAAAAATTTGAGTTGCGATAGAAATTTCGTTTTACCCAAAATCCCTAACCAATACCAACGAAGAATATTAGTGCCGAGATTCAGCAAAGATTCTCCGAACATCAACAATTTTGTTGGGATAATTTCACGCACATTAGAATTTAAAATGCCTAATTTATCTATTAGTATTCTGAAATGTAAATGAATCAGAGTTAAAAATTGCTTTCATCTTAGCTACATTTTCCAAACTCTAAGACTTTGGTATCCTGTCTGCAAAATGTTCATTCTAGTTAGGCTCTATTTATTTTTCAGAATGGTTTGTGTGAACTAAAGAATTGCACTTTTCCTTAAACATTCTTCAAGTATGCTTTCTACTTGATAGCAATCGTTTCAGTTGCTTATTGCAAGCCTAACATAAAATGTTATCCCGTATCAATTTAGAACCGTGATGCGACCCCTAAACGGCAGTCCACTTTATCGTCCATTCACACTCTGTAAAAGCTCAGAGGTTAAACAACTAGGTTAAACCATTTAGCTAAAATTTCCCACTACTGATTACACATGAAGATTCTACTCCCAGACCCTTTGGCTTAGCGCAAAAAATAGCATTCTCATTACTTTCCGTACAAACCATGTATATCATTGCCTTTTCTTAACAATGGTCAAAATGACACTGACAAACGTTTATAATAAGAAAAGATTTATTTATCGTTATTAAAATTAACAAAGGTGCTCCAAAGTTGAGAAATTTTACGAAAATTATAGAAATTGCAAAAAGCGTTTTTGTGAAAATGTACAGAAATCACAAAAATTAATGAACATCAAATACCGTAATATTAAAAATTAATTGAACACTCGAAAGCGAATAACATGTTTAATCATCAACTATAGTCAATTGAAGTGAACATTGATTGACGACAATCATTGCAATAGTAAGAATTACGAACTGACAAAAACCATTTATGAAGCTTTATGCAAATTTCGAAAGTTGTAATCATATTCAAGGCTTTCAAAATCGACAACCAAAATTAAAATTATGAAAATTAATAAAAACCGTTAAATTTGACAAACACCATCAATCGTAAAGAAACACAATTGTTCAATTTACAAAACTATTAATGGATCACGTTGTTCGTTTTTCCTTTGTTTATCACATCACAAATTGCAAACACAAACTGTTGCAAACCAGTAGAATTCTGTATCAGTATGGTAATCAAATTAGTAATGTTGTACAGTTAATTTTTCTTTTAAGTATACATACCCCGATGTGTACTCTGTAAATTTTCAAATATTCGTTGTTTTTTTTTAAAGGAGTTTAATTTAAAGCTTAAAACGAGTGTTTTCCACTCCCAGACTAAGCATGAAGTAAAATTTCGAGTTTAGAAAAGCCTGAAAATTTGGTTTGGTCGCGTAGCGCGAAGCGCGGAGCGGCCAAACCAAATTTTCAGGCTTTTCTAAACTCGAAATTTTACTTCATGCGCCACGCGTATACAATACTGATTTTAAGTGAAGTTCTCTTGTTTATAATATTTCAGTGTTTTTAATGTTGTATACGCGTGGCGCATGAAGTAAAATTTCGAGTTTAGAAAAGCCTGAAAATTTGGTTTGGTCGCTCCGCGCTTCGCGCTACGCAACCAAACCAAATTTTCAGGCTTTTCTAAACTCGAAATTTTACTTCATGCTTAACCTGGGAGTGGAAAACACTCGTTTAAAGCTTAAAATAAAACTTCTTTAAAAAAAATTATTTCATGCTTAGTCTCGGAGTGGAAACACTCGTTAGACGTTTTAAATTGAACACTTTTATAAAAACAACGAATGCTTGGACATTAATAAAGTGTCCATCCAGATATGTACACTTAAAAAAAATCACTGTTAGTTTGTGAAAATAGAATATATTGTGTTCATAAAGCAATTTCTGGGTTATAAACCAGTTTTTATTTTACAAGTGGACAAAAAACTAGGCAAAAATAGGCAACTGTTTTGGCTTAAAAGAAGAAGAAAAAATAAACTGTCCTTTTATTGGCGAAACAAAATTTTCTAGCCCAGTGTGCTGCGGGATTAAAATGTTTGGCAGACACTGAAGCCAAATGTTTAAATTATGAAGCAAATCTAAGCAATAATAGGCAACTGTTTTGGACTGAAAAAAGAAGAAAAAAATAAACTGTCCTCTCATTGGCGAAACAAAATCTTCCGGCCCAGTGTGCTGCGGGATTAAAATGTTTGGCAGACACTGAAGCCAAATGTTTAAATTATTAAGCAATTTCTAGGTTCTAAACTAGTTTTTATTTTACAACTGGATAAAAAACTAAGCAATAATAGGCAACTGTTTTGGACTGAAAGAAGAAGAAAAAAATTAACTGTCCTCTAATTGGCGAAACAAAATCTTCCGGCCCAGTGTGCTGCGGGATTAAAATGTTTGGCAGACACTGAAGCCAAATGTTTAAATTATTAAGCAATTTCTAGGTTCTAAACCAGTTTTTATTTTACAACTGGATAAAAAACTAAGCAATAATAGGCAACTGTTTTGGACTAAAAGAAGAAGAAAAAAATTAACTGTCCTCTAATTGGCGAAACAAAATCTTCCGGCCCAGTGTGCTGCGGGATTAAAATGTTTGGCAGACACTGAAGCCAAATGTTTAAATTATTAAGCAATTTCTAGGTTCTAAACCAGTTTTTATTTTACAACTGGATAAAAAACTAAGCAATAATAGGCAACTGTTTTGGACTGAAAGAAGAAGAAAAAAATTAACTGTCCTCTAATTGGCGAAACAAAATCTTCCGGCCCAGTGTGCTGCGGGATTAAAATGTTTGGCAGACACTGAAGCCAAATGTTTAAATTATTAAGCAATTTCTAGGTTCTAAACCAGTTTTTATTTTACAACTGGATAAAAAACTAAGCAATAATAGGCAACTGTTTTGGACTGAAAGAAGAAGAAAAAAATTAACTGTCCTCTAATTGGCGAAACAAAATCTTCCGGCCCAGTGTGCTGCGGGATTAAAATGTTTGGCAGACACTGAAGCCAAATGTTTAAATTATTAAGCAATTTCTAGGTTCTAAACCAGTTTTTATTTTACAACTGGATAAAAAACTAAGCAATAATAGGCAACTGTTTTGGACTGAAAGAAGAAGAAAAAAATTAACTGTCCTCTAATTGGCGAAACAAAATCTTCCGGCCCAGTGTGCTGCGGGATTAAAATGTTTGGCAGACACTGAAGCCAAATGTTTAAATTATTAAGCAATTTCTAGGTTCTAAACCAGTTTTTATTTTACAACTGGATAAAAAACTAAGCAATAATAGGCAACTGTTTTGGACTGAAAGAAGAAGAAAAAAATTAACTGTCCTCTAATTGGCGAAACAAAATCTTCCGGCCCAGTGTGCTGCGGGATTAAAATGTTTGGCAGACACTGAAGCCAAATGTTTAAATTATTAAGCAATTTCTAGGTTCTAAACCAGTTTTTATTTTACAACTGGATAAAAAACTAAGCAATAATAGGCAACTGTTTTGGACTGAAAGAAGAAGAAAAAAATTAACTGTCCTCTAATTGGCGAAACAAAATCTTCCGGCCCAGTGTGCTGCGGGATTAAAATGTTTGGCAGACACTGAAGCCAAATGTTTAAATTATTAAGCAATTTCTAGGTTCTAAACCAGTTTTTATTTTACAACTGGATAAAAAACTAAGCAATAATAGGCAACTGTTTTGGACTGAAAGAAGAAGAAAAAAATTAACTGTCCTCTAATTGGCGAAACAAAATCTTCCGGCCCAGTGTGCTGCGGGATTAAAATGTTTGGCAGACACTGAAGCCAAATGTTTAAATTATGAAGCAATTTCTAGGTTATAAACCAGTTTTTATTTTACAACTGGATAAAAAACTAAGCAATAATAGGCAACTGTTTTGGACTGAAAGAAGAAGAAAAAAATTAACTGTCCTCTAATTGGCGAAACAAAATCTTCCGGCCCAGTGTGCTGCGGGATTAAAATGTTTGGCAGACACTGAAGCCAAATATTTCAAATAGTAAATATTCTGCAAACTATTACCAAACTCAATTTTTCTTTAAGTTTAAAATAGTATTAAATACAAGGGGCGTGCAATTTTTTAATTTTCTCCAGGGCACTGCATAGGTAGCTACGCCACTAATCAAATCCATTGAAAATAAACAAACCAGTAAAGTAAACATCGCCTATTCAATTACAATTTTATTTTCTAGATTATTAAACAAAATTATAGATATATTTTAATAGCCTTTTCATACGAACCAAACAATACACAATTACCAGCCGTTTTCGGTCTTGATTAATTCAACAGTATGCACAACAAATTCGTGTGCGAGAGAGAGAGAAACAACCGGCATTTCCTCAACAAGTGAAAGAGTAAAAGAATAAGAAAACATCATTTCCTTGTGTAATAATCAGTTTTCGCCATCAGCTATGAATCTTTTGTGTACGCGTACGTGTGCCCCCATCGGCAAGGAGGCGAACTACTAATCTCGGATTATTAGAAACCTTCCTTCTTATCGACTAACCTGGTTTCGTCGTCGGAGCCGGCAGCTACTTTTCTTCAGGAAGGAAAAAATGTCCGATCGGTGTGTAATTTTCGTATTGTAACATTACTTTGCACCTTATATAGAGTTTGAGGAGATAAGGAAATCAGCGGTTGTGAAAACGATCGACAGTTTGAAGTGAAGATTCTTGGGAAGACAAATAAAAAAGAATGCTGCAACTTGTATTTCACCGACAGCGTGTTTTATTAATCTAATCGGTGATGGGTGGTTATGAGTTGAGAGTGTGATGTTAGAGGCTTGGGGCTATGTTTTGTGTTCACCGATTTTATCCGGAAAATCTGGTTTTCTACTCAAACAACAAATAAGTACTTAACTAAATTAAGTTATTTGATTTATTCTTTCTTTTAATACATTAACAAGATGTATAAAAAAACATTCATTGTTTAAAAATTGTCATGCGTATTATGAATCTTTGTAAAGGATTTTTAAGTAAATATTTCTTTTTCTTTTCTAAACTCGAAATTTTACTTCATGCGCCACGCGTATGAAACGCTGATTTCAAATGAGGTTCAGATATACATAAATTCACAATATTTTTATTTTGTACGCGTGGCGCATGAAGTAAAATTTCGAGTTTAGAAAAGTCCAGAAAATTTGTCTCGGGTCGCTGCGCGACCCTCGACAAATTTTCACGGGGCTTTTCTAAACTCGAAATTTTACTTCATGCTTAGTCTGGGAGTGGAAAACACTCGTTTATAGCTCAAATTGAACTCTTCTAAAAAAAACAACATGAACATTTTCTTTTAGGTAAACATATGCATAAGCTGTAAATTTTCCGACATCCGTTGTTTTTTAAAAGAGCTTAATTTGAAACTTTTAACGAGTGTTTTCCACTCCCAGACTAAGCATGAAGTAAAATTTCGAGTTTAGAAAAGCCCCGTGAAAATTTGTCGAGGGTCGCGCAGCGACCCGAGACAAATTTTCTGGGCTTTTCTAAACTCGAAATTTTACTTCATGCGCCACGCGTATGAAACGCTGATTTGAAATGAGGTTCAGATATACATAAATTCACAATATTTTTGTTTTGTACGCGTGGCGCATGAAGTAAAATTTCGAGTTTAGAAAAGCCCAGAAAATTTGTCTCGGGTCGCTGCGCGACCCTCGACAAATTTTCACGGGGCTTTTCTAAACTCGAAATTTTACTTCATGCTTAGTCTGGGAGTGGAAAACACTTGTTTATAGCTTCAAATTGAAATGTTCTAAAAAAAAATCAGCAACAACATTTTCTTTTAGATAAACATATGCATAAGCTGAATATATTCCGACATCCGTTGTTTTTTAAAAGAGCTTAGTTTGAAATTTTCTGGGCTTTTCTAAACTCGAAATTTTACTTCATGCGCCATGCGTATAAAACACGGATTTCAAGTGAGGTTTAAATATACATAAATTCACAATATTTTTGTTTTGTACGCGTGGCGCATGAAGTAAAATTTCGAGTTTAGAAAAGCCCAGAAAATTTGTCTCGGGTCGCTGCGCGACCCGAGACAAATTTTCACAGGGCTTTTCTAAACTCGAAATTTTACTTCATGCTTAGTCTGGGAGCGGAAAACACTCGTTTATAGCTTTAAATTGAACTCCTCAAAAAACAACCTGAACATTGTTACATTTCAAATTTTCATAATAAATATTTCATTTAATACTCATTTAGTTTTTATTAATTTGAATTTTTAAATTAAATATTACACATATTTAATTTAAAAATTCAGGTTGCCTATAATAATTGGACGTTTTTAAATAACTTAAAATTTTGCGCATGCTCATTTTATTTATCTTCCGGGACGTCCGTTCTGAGCCATTTTTGTTTTAAGTGCGAAAGAGTACACACAGAGTTGTAAATGCTAAATTTATTATAGTGATTTTATTAATATCATGCCAGTTATGTGGATTTATATAATTTAGTCAGCGAAAGTCGGTGTTTGCTGGTTTGATTGGTTTTCTTAGCGGCCGATTTATCCATATTTTATCGGATTTTTCTCTGAACAAAAGCACTCGCAGCACGTGATTTCTAAAAAACTCCCTTCGTATTAAAGGTTAAGTGGTTTTCATTTTTCCAATTCATTTTTCTAAAATATTCCGTATGTCTTAGGGTTTATTTTACTTCATGCGCCACGCGTATAAAACACTGATTTCAAGTGAGGTTCAAATATACATAAATTCACAATATTTTTGTTTTGTAAATTTTACTTCATGCTTAGCCTGGGAGTGGAAAACACTCGTTCATAGCTTCAAATTGAACTCTTCTAAAAAAACAACGAATATCTAAAGATTTAAAAAAATAAGCTAAGTTTGGAATACGTATACTTGAAAAAAAAACTCTCTGTATATTAGTTTGTATTATTTGAGTCGCATTTTTTCCAAAAACCCCTAAATCCAAGGTTTTCAAATGGATTTAGGGGTTTTTGAAAATTTGACGGACTTGAATTCATTATTAACGCTAACGGGTATTTATAACGACAACCTAACGGATCTCACTGTGATCTAACCTCAAAATTAGAAACGTCAAGTTAAATCGCCACTCAAATTGTTACAGGGAAAAATTTCGAAATTTAACGCTTACGGGTATTTATCCGCTAAACGACTTTTAAACTAGTTGGTAATATTGCATATCCACTCTTAGATATCATTTAAGCTTAACTGTCCTTTAAAATGTGTTGATAATACCGGGCATACGCTTGAAATAAAATTTCGAGCTTAGAAAAGCCTGAAAATTTGGTTTGGTCGCTTAGCGCGTAGGTGACCATTTTTATCTTATAGTCTTATACCAACGAAAATGCGAATATAATTAACATTCCATCAACTTCTTCGCAAAACACATGTCCTATCCATTTCAAAAATACATCACCTCAAACAAGAACAAAACATATGCCCTATCCGTTCCTCAAATCCATCAACCCAATAATTAATAAGCCCTTCTCCCGTTGCGAAAAATCCGACGTTTCGTTAACGCGTCAACAATGCCGAAAACCAGGAAGTTAAAGGCACGTGAAAAATTAACGTTTTTCTATACAATTTTTTTCTTTTTTCGTATCATCAGATGCTGCGCTGCGGCATAAGGGTGATGAAGGTCGAGGCCTACTGACAGGAGCACATTGGAAACAGTCAGCGCGGTCATAATTCATCAAATTTAAAGGTAATTGCTTCTCGACGTTTGAGTAATTAAGTGTTTTGTTGACGGGGCGCGTATTCAGGTAGCCGGACGCGGCGTGGTTAATTATTTATTTAGGCCTGAAACTGAGACCTGATGGTATCAAGCGAGAAAAAAAGTGAGGCTGAAAAGATGTGTGTTGGTGTTGATGAATTAGATGATATATTAGATATAAAATGGTGTGTACAATGTACAAAGTATGAAGCTTATATATTTTCGGAAAGGAAAACCTGGATTAATGAGAAGGAAAAATCTCAAATCGAAATCGAATTAAATGGTTTCGATTTGAGATTTTTTCTTTTCATTAATACAGGTTTTTCCGTTCCAACAATATATAAGCTTCATACTTTGTTTCAAATTGATCAAGAATCAAACACCTTAGTTGGTTTCACGTTAATACTTGTATTTGGGTTAGGATTTTATTAAACGACAGATTGTGTTTGTTGTGAGGTTGGTTTATATTACACTCATAGTTGGATTACAAAATATTATTTCGTCAGTTTGATTAACGCTTTTGGTATGCATTTCTTATTCCAATTGTCTGTTACTTAAAGTGATGATATTGATTGAAATTGAATTTGAGTTCAGTATTCCGGCACCGGATAGCCACAGACGCATTTCGGACTTCATAGTCCTCTTCAGTGTGGTCTCGACCCAGTGCTAAGGAATACTGAACATTTCTTACTAACATACAAGCCAATATGTGTAAACTATTAAATGGATTCGATAGCTAACGCCATCTAATGCTCCATAGTGGCATCGAAAATGACACGAATGCACAAGTGCATATATAGCTCACTGTTTCGTCCACGGAGCTATACTCTGTGTAACCAGAAAACAAATATCAAAATTGAATTCGAGTTCAGTATTCCGGCACCGGATACCCACAGACGCGATTCGGACTTCAAGGTCCTCTTCAGTGTGGTCTCGACCCAGTCGAAGTCCAGAACGCTTATGATTGACATTACCTACACATGCACGTAATAGCTTTGACAAGTATATTACATGCTGACAGCTGAACAGCTGATTGATTACCGCACAACCAAATGACATTTCTTTGATGTATATTTATTTATTTATTTATTTATTCACACGGGTGGCCAATTACATAGAAAAAAATAACATATATAATAAAAAGTACAATAATACAACAGTACAATAGCGTTACTTATGAGTTAGAATCTAAAACTACACGACACGTACGCTTAAAATACTCTAGACTAACTCCGAACATATCAATTAAATTATAATATTTGTTAACGTTATGTATTAAGTAATTACGAGGGCTATTAAAACCAAATACAGATTTGTGAAATTCACAAGCAAGAAGTTGCTGATGCCGCGTTGCATGTCTGGGGATAAAAAATGATATAGATGACAATACATCTGAGCAATCGATTAGATTGTTAAATAAGCGATAAGCAAAGCAAAGCGAAGAATAAATTCTTCGTTTATATAGTGGAAGGATGTCAAGATATTTGAGCATCATATCAAAATTGTCATAATATAAATGACAACGAGAACAAATGAGATTAACCATTTTCTTTTGGACGAGCTCAATGCTATTGATATGACATTTGTAATTAGGGGACCATACGATGGAGCAATAATAAAGAATAGGTCTGACGAATGATTTGTATAATGTTATAAATGTTCCGATGGATGTGAAGTGTATTGACAGTCGTTTTATATAGCCAATTAATTGCAATACTATATATTGATCAAGTAGTCATTTAGTTTTTATCAGTGTCATGTTACTATAAAAAATTATTCAATAAATAAATTGTTCTCTAACGCTCATTGTTTATTTTGCTAGGGCGTAGGTAAAGTATCATACGTTTCTCGAGTGGTATGGCAATACTCGCGGAATCCTGCACTCGCTGTTGCGCGGCTCATGCGCAACATATCCGCTCATATGTAATACGCTCCATACCACTCTCGTGACGTAATATATTATAAAATAGATGTGTATTAAAAACCATATTATTAAAGTCATTTTAGAATTATCTCTTTTTAAAGTGAAACATTTTATTGCTTAAAGTGAAAACATCTTAAGATACTAAAGAACTGCATATTTTTACCTGATATTCAGCACGTAGAGTATAAAATAGCAAAGCGTAGCAATCAATCAGCGATAAGGGCACAGGTAGCGACATCTTAATCACACTATCAATTACTCACGGAGTAATGAGAGAGTGTGTGTGTGCTCTTAAGATAACAGCTAATGGCATTACCAGATATTACCGGCAGACCTTTTATCCGATCAATTTTCATAAATATCATAAAGGACAATAATTGAATGTATCAAGAGTCACGATGCTGTATGGTGCTCGGACCAGACATATGGCTGTTTTATGCATGGGAAACTTTATTAAAACATTCTTGCTCTTGGGTATATCTCAGTTGAGTTCTCTTTTTTTCGGTACGGATTTTTTTCAGAGCTCAAGTCTGCCGGTGGAACGTGTCGCAATTTTGCATATAAATTCTGTGTTGCTGGAAATGGAGGTATTTGCATGACTTAATTTTATGATTTTATCTAAGTAGAATATCGTATCAAATAAGAATAATTCAAATTCAAAACTATTTGATTTCGAGAAAATAAGCTTACGCTTCTTACAGTTTGCACACTCTAAACATAATACATAAAATTACGATAATATTTGTAAAAAATGCAAACAATACGTCTTAATTAAGAAGACAACTTAAGACAATAAGTTGTTTCAATGGGTATTTATTGTCTTCAGTTGTTTTATTAAATAAGACGTATTGTTTGCATTTTTTTACAAAAAAATTCGTAATTTTGTATATTAAGAATATTGTGTGTTATGATTTATAATACACAAAAAATTCAAAAAAATCAATAATGCGGTATTTACGAAATCAAATGTAGTGAATGCGATTTTATCTAAGTAGAATATTGTATCAAATGAGAATAATTAAAATTCAAAACTATTTGAATTCTAGAATATAAGCTTACGCTCCTTATAGTTTACACACTCTAAACATAATATATAAAATTACGAAAATATTTGTAAAAAATGCAAACAATACGTCTTCATTAAAAAGACAGCTTAAGACAATACGTTGTTTCAATGGGTATTTATTATCTTAAGTTGTTTTATTAAATAAGACGTATTGTTTGCATTTTTTTACAAATAATTTTGTAATTTTGTACATTAAGAATATTGTGTGTTATGATTTATAATACAAAAAAAAAAATAAAAAAAATAAAAAATTCGGTTTTTAAGAAATCAAATTTAGTGAATGCGATTTTATCTAAGTAAAATATTGTATCAAATAAGAATAATTCAAATTCAAAACTATTTGGATTCAAGAAAATAAGCTTACACTTCTTATAGTTTGCACACTCTAAACATAATATATAAAATTACGAAAATATTTGTAAAAATTGCAAACAATACGTCTTAATTAAGAAGACAACTTAAGACAATAAGTTGTTTCAATGGGTATTTATTGTCTTAAGTTGTTTTATTAAATAAGACGTATTGTTTTTTACAAATATTTTTGTAATTTTATATATTAAGAATATTCTGTGTTATGATTTATAATTTAAAAAAAAACTTAAAAAAATCAAAAATGCGGTATTAACGAAATCAATTGTAGTGAATGCGATGCAATGTACATTGGACAGACGGTTAGAAGTTTTGATAAAAGACTTGAAGAACATAAAAAATCCATCCTAAATAACAAACAAACAACGGGGTTTGCTCGGCATTCGTTCGCATCCAATCACTTTTTTAATTCAGACGATTTTCAAATTTTATATTCAGGTAATAAGGGAGAATTGAATTTTAGAGTAGGCCTGGAAATTAGCAAGGCAATAAAATAGGGAAAACACATCGTAAACGAGTACAAAGACATCTGGAACTCCCTAATTCTTAGAGCCCTTATTACCCGACCTTAAAAAAAATATGTATACAGAGAGTTTTATGTAACACCGAACATTTTCCTAACGAGAATATTTCTTTTAAGTATACATACGCATTTTATTGTACATTTTCCGACGCTCGGTTTATTAAGAGAATTCAATTAGAACTTTAAACGAGTGTTTTCCACTCCCAGGCTAAGCATGAAGTAAAATTTCGAGTTTAGAAAAGCCTGAAAATTTGGTTTGGTCGCGTAGCGCGAAGCGCGGAGCGGCCAAACCAAATTTTCAGGCTCTTCTAAACTCGAAATTTTACTTCATGCGCCACCGGTACAAAACACTAACATATTACGAAGCTTAAAACACACCGCTAAACTTTAGATTGAATCAGTGTTTTGTACCGGTGGCGCATGAAGTAAAATTTCGAGTTTAGAAAAGCCTGAAAATTTGGTTTGGCCGCTCCGCGCTTCGCGCTATGTACAACGTATGCATACGTATACTTAATAGAAATATTCTCGTTATGAAAATGTTCGGTGTTACATAAAACTCTCTGTATATATCTTGTAAAATATATTTCTGTATTACTCCTTGAGAATGACGATAAGTCGAAACTAGTCGAAGAGAATAAAAAATAGTAGTGAAACAAACCAACTTTTATTTAATTACCAAGCGCGAAGCGGCCAAACCAAATTTTCAGGCTTTCCTAAACTCGAAATTTTACTTCATGCGCCACCGGTACAAAACACTGACATATTACAAAGCTTAAAACACACCGCTAAACTTTACATTGAATCAGTGTTTTGTACCGGTGGCGCATGAAGTAAAATTTCGAGTTTAGAAAAGCCTGAAAATTTGGTTTGGCCGCTTCGCGCTTCGCGCTACGCGACCAAACCAAATTTTCAGGCTTTTCTAAACTCGAAATTTTACTTCATGCTTAGCCTAGGAGTGGAAAACACTCGTTTGAAGCTTCAAATTGAATTCTCTTAATAAATCGAGCGTCGGAAAATGTACAACGTATGCATACGTATACTTAAAAGAAATATTCTCGCTATGAAAATGTTCGGTATTACATAAAACTCTCTGTATATATCTTGTAAAATATGTTTCTGTATTACTCCTAGAGAATGACGATAAGTCGAAACTAGTCGGAGAGAATAAAAAATAGTAGTGAAACAAACAAAGTGACTTTTATTTAATTATCAATATTGTAAACATGTTTCATCAAGTGATTAATGAGGACGAAATTGAAGATATTTATATTTTGGTTTAGCTGAATACTGGGAGTTTGTGTTTTCCACTCCTATTGATATTTTATATGACCATCCGTAGTACTTATAACGTTCCAATATTGATTTTTAGTATAAAAAATGTAATCGTGTTATCCTATCGATAACTGTTTGAAATGTAAATAGAGTGTAGGACAGTTTACAAAGGATTCTTTAGTTTATTTACTTTTAAAAATATGTTACATTACAGGACATCTAATTAAGCCAACTGATGCATGTAAGACAATCTCCATGTCTTCGTGGTCGTTCTCCTCGATACCGAATTTTTCCGTAAACTAGAACATCGCAGTTTCGGACCAACATCGGTCGTTAGACAATATAACGAGAAAACAAGTTGCAAACTAGCGAGTAACTTTAACGAGATAATCACGCAGATAAACTATCTGAAAATCATGATAGAGACGTCGGGCCGGACCGGCCATAACTGATGGTAGCCGGTACTGATTGAAGAGATCCATCATGAATGATAGGGCACGATCGGCTAACGGCCTAACGGCCAACAACCGCCCGATACCAACCATCAGCCATCAACCATCGGCTGCGTACAAGGTTAGGAATTGGTGTGCTCTATCGTACGTGTTCATCTTTCACCTCTATTTGTCTCTTCTCCGTTATTCATATGCAAAATTAATTTCATACCGGATACACCATGCTAGTATTTCCAGATGGAGATAACGATAAACCGTAAAGATAACTTCGAAGAATTTTATGATACATATGTCAGAGTACATACAAATTTGTTATGCCTGAGATATTGAAAATATAAATATATAGAAGAAGAAGAAGAATATATTAAAACTGATCACTTAAAACAAATAAAACATATTTTCAATATGAACGGTGAAGTCATATTGAAAATATGTTTTATTTGTTTTAAGTGATCAGTTTTAATAAAAAAACGAAAAATATATGAACACTGCACTTACCATAAACGCACAAAATGTATTAACAGACGTTTTTATTTTGACCTTACATGTACCCAATTTACATTAGTCCTAATTTGTATTAGAACTATTCAAAATCGTAACCAATGAAATCGAACCCAATGCTTTGATGCGTCCCAGAACAAATCAAACATAGGACAATTTACACTGAAAATGTTCTAGCATGTTCGGTGTTACATAAAACTCTCTGTATATGTGAGTCGCCTATTTCCAAAACCGATCAAAACATCCACAAAGTCTTTGAAGAATGCCCAAGAATGAAATTTAAATGAGCAAAGATTTCTTGAACAATATTATATATTTTTTGTTTTAGCAAAGTGGGCTTTGACAACAAAACCAATACAATTGGTTTTAAAGAAAATACTTACAATTCGCATAACGTTAAGCACACTATTTTTAATGCAAATTGCATTTTTTAATAGAGAAACTGAGAAATATTGCAGGTCAATTCACTGACTATAGAGGCTTCTACTTTGTTATACATTGTTGAACATAAATAAAACACTGTTTATCACTTTGTTTGTATAACAATTGGTTTATCGAAACTATAGTCACCAAATAAACCAATTGTTATACAAAGTGATAAACAGTGTTTTATTTAATATTGCAGGTATTTACATTTTTAAAACTTAGTACATGTGAGTAATAATAATAATATGCAATTTAATGTTTTATTTAAATGAAGTTATCAAAACTATGTCAAAAAAGTAGATAGAAGACTAGAATTATGGGCGGCCAAAATAGTGTGGATGCTTTGATAGGGTCCAATTTGATTGGTTTTGAGTAATTTAATATTTTTATATTTACTTAATGAATGATGATTCTGCAATAGCAGAAATTGCTAGTATTTACAATGATAAATAAGGGGCTTTAATGAGTAAAATCTTACTTTCATACTTTTTCTTGAATCATTAAAAAAACAAATGCTATTGCCAGCTAAGTTTTGAAAATAAATCGGGGTTTAGGGGCTTTTGGCTTTTATTCAATTATTTTATTTTTGTACATTTTATTTAATTACTTTGTTTTATATAATAGGTATAAAAATTAATACATAAATAAATTAAATGTTATACTTTACACATGTAACACAAAACTTATACGTTAAAATATGTTATCTAAAATTTCATTTTATTTACAAATGTCTTCATTTTCCGCCTCATCAATAAAGCAGTATACTTTAAACTTCACTTGACATTTGTGTTCTATACGCGTGGCGCATGAAGTAAAATTTCGAGTTTAGAAAAGCCCAGAAAATTTGTCTCGGGTCGCTCGACAAATTTTCACGGGGCTTTTCTAAACTCGAAATTTTACTTCATGCGCCAGGCGTACAAATGAAAAATATTGGGAGTTAAAATATATTTAAATCTCACTTGAAATCAGTGTTTAATACGCGTGGCGCATGAAGTAAAATTTCGAGTTTAGAAAAGCCCAGAAAATTTGTCTCGGGTCGCTGCGCGACCCTCGACAAATTTTCACGGGGCTTTTCTAAACTCGAAATTTTACTTCATGCTTAGTCTGGGAGTGGACCGTCAAGATTTTCAAAATGTCGAGATTTTCGATATTTCTAGATATTTCTCTATTTATTCACAGTTTGTTATTATATTAAATACAACTTTAATATGTAATAAATACTGTTTTTCTTAGGAATTGAATATTAACCCATTAAGAGCCGAGCAAATTATAAAGTTAACTCTAAAAGTTGATTTTAGGTAAAATTTTGCATCTTCTTATATGATTTCAATGAATGATTTATTATATTACATACGTCGATTTCATAAAAGAGTTAAATCTAAAGTTCGAACGAGTGTTTTCACTCTCAGACTAAGCATGAAGTAAAATTTCGAGTTTAGAAAAGCCCCGCGTAGAAAATTTGTCGAGGGTCGCGCAGCGACCCGAGACAAATTTTCACGGGGCTTTTCTAAACTCGAAATTTTACTTCATGCGCCACGCGTATAAAACACTGAAATGTTGTGAAGTTATAAATACACTTAAAAAAATGAGTCATAATCGAAATATTAAAATAACAAATTATTTACATTTTTCCTTTACTTTTATTCAATTTATTAAGCTGTAACGTAGGTACAATATAATATTGAATTTAAATTAAAGGCACTTGGTTTATTTAACTTAAATCCTTGTTTCTTCCAACTAATTTTACATTATTCCTCAAGAACTACAGTAATGTTGAAACTAGTTGGAAGAAATATAGATTTAAGTAAGACACACCAAAAGCCTTTAATTTAAATTCAATATTATATTTTATGTACAAGAATTGTAATCGAAATAGTAAACAATAATTCTAACCTTTCTCTCATTAAATCTAATATGCAAGTGGAAATTAGGTGTTGTTTATCGATCGTTTATCCGAGTGACAAGGCTAAATGGTTTGAACATTCCCGCCAATTTACGTTAGTGTGGCAGCAATGCTATTAATCAGCGCCGCCTTTGGAAGCGTACGTACTTAACGGACAATTACGCCCAAGTAACTTAAGCCACTGACTGTCCACTCTACTTAAATGCAATCGTTTGCTATTCTAAATCTCCCCGTGGAATACTATTTACTATTTCCATGTTACAATTATGTTTCAAATTAAATTTATTAAACCTGGTTGATTTTCACTCAAAAATATACCAAACATAACGTCAGTTGTTTTTGCATAAAAAGACGCAGATTAATGTATAGCATGAAAAAGCAAAACATGCATGAAATGTTGTGTTCAACTTTAACGTTTCTGATCAACTTTCTTTAATATTGATGATTTTTGTCCGTTTTAGTTAATTTGTCATATTTGGTTTACAAACAACATAACAAAATAAATCTTTAAATAAATTGATTATGAGTTACGTGAAGATCAAATTAATTTGACGAATAAAGCACTAATAACCTTTCTTCATACTTTTATTTGAATTACCAAATGTACATTTCGGACACAAAGTGGCCATTATCAACACTAAGTGTTAATCCATTGATAATGGTCACTTTGTGTCCGAAATCTACATTTGTTAATTCAAATAAAAGTGTGAAGAAAGGTTATTAGTGCTTTATTCGTCAAATTAAAATAAATCTTTGTTTTGTTTTAATCTTGTGAAGTATAATTATGTCTTTAATTAATTTCTCGCTTAACCTGCCGTGAAACATTTTAACCTAAGTGTTTTAATTAATAGTTTATAATTAAAGATGTATATTTTTCAACTTTATTTAAGAAATGAATATTTAGACTTTAGAAAAGCCTGAACATTTGGATTTGTCTGTCGCTCCGCTTCCAAAAAAATCCAAATTTTCAGTCCTTTCTGAAGTCGGAATATTTAATGCATGCTTCATAAAATGGAGAATTACTCCAAAAATATCGAAACGAATAGATTTAACTAATTCTTAAAAGGGGAAAATACCCTATTTTATTTTCGAATTTCAAATGCTTTTCCTTGCAAAGAATGATAATTGCATGAACATTTTAAGTTCCATTATTTCTGTAAGAGTATTAAAATATATGATAGCTTTTTTAAAATGGCCGTAAATTCTTTTATGCTTTCTAGAATATCGTGGATTTGTGGAGAAAAATCTTTCTAACCAATTTTCACTATAAAAAACACTTTTATTCCTTACTTCACTTTTATTTTTATTCGTTAGATGTACATTTCGAGTGCAAAGCACTCATTATCAATAACTAGTTATTGATAATGAGTGCTTTGCGCTTGAAATGTACATCTAACGAATAAAAATAAAAGTGAAGTATGGAATAAAAGTGTTTTTTATTGTGATTAAATACTCCACATTACTCAATAAAACAATTAGCAATTTTCACTGTTACTGGTTTCTATTTTATCATTTTCTGAAGAATATTCAGGTTTTCCAAATATTCCACTTGAAATTATTGCTGGTTCTTCTTCTTCGTATTGGTGTTAACTGTTTGTTGGTACAAAACATTAGCTCTAACACGAACCTATAACTGTCCATGGTGTTTTTAATTGATAATCGTGGCATTTGTAAACATCCCTAAAGCGGTCATGCAGTTTCTCTCCTCTCTCGGAGTTTATGCACAACAATGCACATTTGCATAATGATCCGTTTCACGTCCACACGCCACTCAACTTCTCATAAATGCGTGCGCGATTATTATGTCATCGGTGGATGTGTTTGCACAACCATTGAAATCCAAAATTGATTACAACAATTTAGATGTAAAATATCATTACAATCAAAATAACCTAAGTTAGGTTAAATATCAGATGAAATGGTAATCGAGAGGCGGGGGTGGAAAAGTAGTACAAGTGCTTTGACGAAAAAGCACTAATAACCTTTCTTCACACTTTTATTTGAATTACCAAATGTACATTTCGGACACAAAGTGACAATTATCAATGGATTAACACTGTGTTACCAAATGTACATTTCGGACACAAAGTGACCATTATCAATGGATTAACACCATCCATATCCATTGATAATGGTCACTTTGTGTCCGAAATGTACATTTGGTAATTCAAATAAAAGTGTGAAGAAAGGTTATTAGTGACAAATAGAAAGACTGTTATTCCTTACTTCACTTTTTATTTTTATGTTAGATGTACACTTCGAGACACAAGGTGCTCATTATCAATAACAAACTGTTTGTTTGTTATTGATAATGAGCACCTTGTGTCTCGAAATGTACATCTAACATAAAAATAAAAAGTGAAGTAAGGAATAACAGTCTTTCTATTTGTGATTAATCACTTCACGTAAACTCGAAACAATACAGTTAAGGTTATTAGTGCTTTATTCGTCAAATTAATTAGATCTTCACGTATCTCACAATCAATTTATTTAGTACAAGTGCTATTTTCTTAATTCACCAAGTGATAAGTTAGAGAGTTATTCAAGAAATATGCTGAATATCTGCGATGACTTAATCAACAATTCTATAATCCCACAACGTTTTGCTCAATCATACCAAATTTGGACAAACTCTTTCCCCAAGAATACAATACATCAACTTTTTCGCAAAAAAATCTACCACAAGACGTACATCAAGCGAAATTTTCGCAAAAACCGAACCCATAAGCCATACATCAAGAACCCGCAACAATATCAGCACAAAATTTTTGCTATTTCGTAAAAAGTCGAGCCGGTGGTCACCGATTAATCAAACTCCCCGAGAAAGCCATCAATGATAATTCCGCGGAGCATGCACCATAAAATAAAGGAGGCGCATTTTTTTGCGCAATAAACATGTCCGCGCTCTCGGAATTTATTCTTCTTGGCTCTCGCTGAGGACTCGCTTAACTGCTACATTAATCACATATTAATTTTGATAACTTAATAAATAACGGTTTCGTAGTTGTTTGCGGTGTGGATTTAATCAAAGGCGATTTCTTTGTCCGGCGAGATGGACGATCGGGATCGCGGATGGGGTGTTTTTTTGTTTTGTTGCATTAATTAATTGGGGAAGGTCGAGCGATTTATTGACGTGTTTGTACGCGTGTAGAAGTTAATAGAGATCATTGGAAGTAAACGCACAGTTACACTTTTCAGTTTAGAATACTCATAGCTTTCAAAAATCACGAATTCTGTCATTAAAATGGGAATCAACATGATTAATTTGGTGAATACAATAGAAGATAACCAACTCAAAACACCTACAACTTAAATAACGAACATAATGAGCAAGTTTTTAAATATTAATATATGCAGTTTTATGTAACACCGAACATTATCAATATTCATTTTCGTATATTTTATTTATTAAACCAAAGCACGATTTGACACCTTTGATTTTTTAGGTTATGTGCAAATTGGGTTGCCTATATAACCATTACAAATTGTAGCCAATCAATCGCAATTAATGCCTCGACTTGTAAATACAGGGGGTTTTTCTTTCAAGTATACATGTCCCAAATATATGCCGTAATTTTTTAGATATTCGTTGCTTTTTTTAAAGAGTTTAATTTGAAACTTAAAATGAGTGTGTTTCACTCCCAGACTAAGCATGAAGTAAAATTTCGAGTTTAGAAAAGCCTGAAAATTTGGTTTGGTCGCGTAGCGCGAAGCGCGGAGCGGCCAAACCAAATTTTCAGGCTTTTCTAAACTCGAAATTTTACTTCATGCGCCACCGATACAAAACACTGATTCAATGTAAAGTTTAGCGGCGTGTTTTAAACTTCGTAATATGTCAGTGTTTTGTACCGGTGGCGCATGAAGTATTACTTCATGCGCCACCGGTACAAAACACTGACATATTACTAAGTTTAAAACACGCCGCTAAACTTTAAACGAAGTTTAATAAACGCCGCTAAACTTTACATTGAATCAGTGTTTTGTATCGGTGGCGCATGAAGTAAAATTTCGAGTTTAGAAAAGCCTGAAAATTTGGTTTGGCCGCTCCGCGCTTCGCGCTACGCGGCCAAACCAAATTTTCAGGCTTTTCTAAACTCGAAATTTTACTTCATGCTTAGCCTGGGAGTGGAAAACACTCGCTTAAAGCATTAAATTGATTTCTTTTAATAAACCGAGCGTCGGAAAATGTACAACGTATGCATATGGATACTAAAAAGAAAAATTCTCGTTATGAGAATGTACGGTGTTACATAAAACTCTTTGTATAGAGTCAACAGATTACCCTTTTACCCTGACGTCAGAAAAAACAAAACACCGTACCATAAGACATGTCTACGGTTTTGTTTGATTTTATTTGACAAACATGTCAGTGAACAATCAACATATTTCAAAAGAAGGAACGACAAACAAGAACGAACTGAATCCTACAGAAAAAAAAACCTTAGTTAAATTGGATATTACTAATGTGCTTAGTATTGGATTAGTCACAATATTCAAGAAAATATACGTTCGCAATCACAATAATTTCCTCTTGATTCTGCGACAAAATGTAAGTGATCAATCTCTGTGGATCCTCTTTATTTTAAAAATTTCAATTATTTTTTGCTAGAATACAAGTCTATATGTACAGCTGTAGACAATTACGAACCTTATGTACTTCTAAATTGAAGAATTATTAATAAACATAAGAAATTGTTAGCCAAGATGTGGAAATTTTTGTTAAAAGTAATAATAATAATAATAGCCTTTATTGTCCAACAGGATTTCCTACTTACAGGACAATATAATAGAAGGTACAGTGCAAATAAACTTAAGTATTACAAGAAAAAAATATACAGAAAATTAAATTACATTTTATAAAAATAAATCGTCGAATGACTTTTCTGCGAAAATTGGCGACCATTAGAACTATTTTTGATATTGATGTACAAAAAAGTAAAATGCTTCACTGAAAATTAAAGGTAAGACTCTTTGAAATAAAGAATCTTAAAACAATGAATCATTGTGAACTGTGGAGGCTTCTACTCCGTTCTATATCATTATTTATACAAATAAGGAATTACAGTTTCAAAATAAAGAAGACTCTCCATAATACTGTATTCTAGAAACATACATGGAATGTTTGTTAAGAGTTTAATTTTAGGCTTAAGACGAGTATTTTCCACTCCCAGACTAAGCATGAAGTAAAATTTCGAGTTTAGAAAAGCCTAAGAATTTGGATTGGCCGCGTAGCGAAGCGGAGCGGCCAATCCAAATTAGGCTTTTCTAAACTCGAAATTTTACTTCATGCGCCACGCTTAAGAACACTGATTTACAGTGAAGTTCATAAAACACACACATACAACAACGATTATAGGCAACCTAATGTACGTTAGAGTTATGGGGTTGCCTATAATCACTGTTTTAAACAATTTGTTCAGCACAGAATTTGACTCACGTTTTATTCACATCTACATATTAGATTGCTAAAGCCGTATATTTTGAACATTACGATATTTCAGTGTTTTATACGTGTGGCGCATGAAGTAAAATTTCGAGTTTAGAAAAGCCTAATTTGGATTGGCCGCTCCGCTTCGCTACGCGGCCAATCCAAATTTTCAGGCTTTTCTAAACTCGAAATTTTACTTCATGCTTAGTCTGGGAGTGGAAAATACTCGTATTAAGCCTAAAATTAAACCCCTAATAAAACACGATTTAATTTCCTTTCTTCACTTATTTATTTTTGTTTGTTAAATGTACATTTCGAGTACCATGTACTCATTTTCAATAACTGAATGCTTTAAGACTAATTACAACTGTTTATATACGGTATAGGGATTAGTGGAAAAACCTAAATCTAATTATGTCGGGTATCTATTGGTGGACCGGGATTATTGATAATGGGAGAGTTGTTTGACGGTTTACAATTGTTTTTCGGAATGAGATTTAAAAGCGGGTTTTCCAGTGGGCTTAAATCGAAATTTAACAACTTGTCTTTACATTTGTACATTTCTATTGATTCCAACATGTTTAATCTGAAACTGTTTGATTGTTTTAATAATTTTACGTTGTGTAATGAGAATTGGTGGCCGGTTTGGAAATTATGGAAAGCTATTGCTGATTTATCTGGGTTTTGGTTTTTTTTTTTTTTTTTGGTTTTTTATGTGGTAATTGTGTTCTTTGAATCTCTTGATTAAATTTCGTTGAGTTTGACCAATGTATATTTTATTGCAGTTGTTACAGTTAAAATTAAACTCTTAACAAACATTCCATGTATGTTTCTAGAATACAGTATTATGGAGAATGTTACATCAGTGTACACTCGTTTTATGTTTAAATTAAACTATTAACAAAAAATCTCTGTATGTTTCTAAGATGCACTATTATGGAGAGTACTTTATTTTTAAACTTCAATTCAAATCACTTGTTTTTAATTCCTGGCACTTAAGATAATTTTGTTTGATCACTTTTGACTGAGTCAGACATTTCTAAAATTATTAAGTGTTTGCGTTTTTAAAAGTTTTAAGTTTGAATTACTCCCGACAAATTCAATTCAATCCCAACCGGAAAACGACAAACCCGCTCATTTCCAGTTTATCGAACTCGTTTGTTAACGAGCCATAACGATCGTGTAAAAATTGTAATTCTGAAACGAAATACTCATTAATCTAAAAAAACTAGCAATAATACCAAATATCATATCCGAAGAAAATTCAAGTATCACAATTCAATATTCTTGAACAAGTTTCTCATCATTCACGTGGTGACACATATTTAACTATGATTTAATAAAGAAAATGCTTGGTTAAATTTCACTATATCAGTATATTATATTAGTGAAATTTAACCAAGTGTTTTCTTTTATTTCTTGAACCTTCATTATCAGTGTTTTCTTTATTAAATCATTCAATATTCTGTTAGGAAGATTGAAAGATAGAGAGAGATCTGGGATTATTCTGAAACTAAATAAATACTCGTCAATCTAAAAAAAAACAAATATCATATCCGAAAAAAAATCGTAATTCAACATTCTCAGTATCGCAATTCAACATTCGCAATTTAACATTCTCGCAATTCAACATTGTCATAGGAAAATTGAGAAAGGTTTAGGTTTTTGATATTTAAATAACAAAATATTTATATTTTTCTTCACACATCCTCAAGTCAGGTCAAACAATACAATGTATCAAATTAACTTATTTAGTTAGTAATTAAAAAATAATATAATAATCTTCGGGACCACACTGAAGAGGACCTTGAAGTCCGAAACGCGTCTGTGGGTATCTGGTGCCGGAATACTGAACACAAATTCAATTTTAAAAATCTTGCGTTATTGCATCAGTGGCGGTTAATGGGATAATATTCTTCTAAAAATGTAGTGCATGTAAAATATCTTGAACAAGTTTCTCATCTTTCACGTGGTGAAACATATTTAACTATGATTTAATAAAGAAAACACTTGGTTAAATTTTACTAATATTATGGTTTTTTATTCCAACTAGATTCGACTTTGAGTCATTTTCAAGGAATTCCTTGAGAATGACTCAAAGTCGAAACTAGTTGGAATAAAAAGCATATAAATTAATTTATCTAGTTAAAAATTAATGAAGTGTTATTTTTACTATAACTGTCAATTGAAAGAGATATTTATTTGAGCTTTTGTACATAACCTAAACGAATCATACATATTGGATTAAATTCTTCTTTTAAATAATTCAAATCTTGTTCATTCCTTGTGGTACATGTAATAAACAAGACAACAGTAGCACGAGAAGAGATGAAATAGAGCAAAGAATACCACGCACTGAATCCTCTGGCCTAAAACACGGATATCAAAGTGTAATTAAAGGTAATGTTAATAACTGCTTATTAGAATTTAATTAAGAAAAAAAAGCGGCGGTGTGTGATAAATTATGCAGTTTTTAATTATCATTTTCGCGAAAACTGCACGTTGTGTGATATTGTGATACAGTCGAGCTGCTTTCAAAGTGATTTCACCACATTTTTATTTCTGCATACTTATTAATGAAATTGTTATACAATAACTAAATACCTATTAAAAAAATTAAGAAATTTCAAAAATGTCTTCTTGAATATCTATGTCAGAAGGAAATTTTCTCCTTAAACGAAATCTGAAAAAAACAAAAAACAAATTATCTAGATAGTATTTTATGTTGATATGCATTTGCGTCTTGATTTTTTCTATTAAGTTATTTGTTTATTATTACTAATTTAATTTTATATTTTACAAATTATTGTTTGCTGTAACACTTTTTATTTATATGTATTACTTTGTAAATACTTATTTTTTCGAACGATTATTATATTATATTATTATATAATATCATGAAACCGGTCAGTTTCATGATATTATATAATAATATAATATAATAATATAATATAATAATATAATATAATAATATAATATAATAATATAATATAATATAAGTATTTACAAAGTAATTCTATTCTATTCTTGAAATAAAATATTATAAATACAATTTTATTCGATTATAATAAACAATAAATAACGTTATTAAATAAAAGAATTGAGTCTCCTTTCTTCACAGGATTTATTTAAAAATCGCAAATGTACATTTCGGTCACGATGTGACCATTATCAATGCTTAACTATTTACAAAAACAAACGGAAAATGTATACCATATTATAATAAATAATAAATAAATAACGTGCTAGTATTATCTATAAGAAGCTAAAAGAATTGGCTTCTCAGAATAATGGCGTAAAATAGATGTTTAGAAATAATCTCTTAAAATGTAAAATGGCTTTTCAGAAATTATATAATGATATATTATTCCACAGGTTCTAAGTATTTCAATTTAATACAGTTTGAGTAAAATGTTGACTTCATTCAGTTTTAAAAAGAAATGTTTGTGTGATTTGCACAGGTACTCAAGCAAATATTTCTACAAGATAAATTCAAATTCAAAACTGTTTGAATTCGAGAAAATAAGCTTACGCTTCTTATAGTTTGCAACTTTAAACATAATATATAAAATTACGAATCTTATTAATTAAGACATTGTTTGCATATTCACGAATAATTTTTTCGTAATTTTATATATTACAAATATTTCTTTTCAAAACTAAATGAAGTCAAAATGTTACATCAGTGTACAAAAGGTACCAAAGTTCAAACAACTTCTTTATTCTTGTGTTAAACTAATAAACGAATAAACGCATGCAGTCTTGTTTTCGCCACTAATAATAATAATAATTAATAATATTTAATCGTAGAATCATAGTAAATTTGTTGCCACACATGAAAATGACATTGATGTTGTTAAAACTTGAGAATATAATAAAGTAGTATAAAAATATTGAAATACTCCTCAATTATCGATTAATATAGATTACCACGAAGTTACGCTTAATACAATACTAATAAGAAAATCATATTGTCAAATTATCAAAATGCGTATGTCGATTGTTGTCAAACCTCGAAATGCCAAAAGTTCATAATCCCCAAGCCCCTAGCGAGAAACATAACTTGAAGAGGTTTTCGAAAATACTGAGGGAAGGGTTTTTGGTAAGAATGCTGTTCTTACGCTTAATCCGTATAAAAATAAAAAAAAATTGAACATACAAAGATGATTAAAACGCTTAGTTTGTTTCACTGATTTATATTTTCTACGACTAGTTTCGACCATTAATTATCTTCAAAGTCATTATCCTCCTTGAAGATGACTTGAAGATGACCAATGGTCGAAACTAGTCGGAGAAAATATAAATCAGTGAAAGAAACCAAGTGTTTTAATTAAATATCCAGAAATGGATTTAAAAATGTTTCACCACGGGTTAAGTAAGAAATTAATTAAACATATTAAGGGAAGAGGTTGAACAAAAAATAAGTTAAGTAGGTTACAGCATAGCCGTAGCTAGGGGTGGATATAGATATTCAAACCCTTTCTGAAATGTTCACAGTTTTAGATTTTTGTATTTATTAAGTGTAAAAACAGTTTCTCCTGTGGTTCATTCAGGATATAATTTGTGATTAAATTAATTACAATTGGTAGAAAAGGGTATTTTTTTGTAAAAGCTTGTCTCAATTTTCATCTATATTCTGTATTTTTATTATTGGGCAACCAGATCTGGTATTTTTTTTTTAAATGTTGGATATTTGGTTGGAGACTCTGGTTGTAATTCTGACTTTTGCCAGACATAAATTTGAGGTTATGTTTCCTAATGGTTGCCATGTGCTTAATTACCCTATCATAAAGATTAATATTACTTTCGGCATTGTATTACCACTTTTTTGTCAAATAATTAATCAATTGCAACTTGGCATTTATTTTTCATTATTGGTCAAGCAGATCTGGTCATTTTTTTTTAAATATTAGATATTTGGTGGGATACTTTAGGTGTAATTCTGACTTTTGCCTTCAACATAAATTTGAGGTTATGTTTACACATGGTTGACATGTGCTCAATTACCCTATCATAAAGATTAATATTACTTTCGGCATTGTATTACCGCTTTTCTGTCAAATAGTTTATCAACTGCAAGAACCTAAGAAAAATAAATCCCAAATCTGGTTGGCCAATAAAAAAAATGAAATATACTTCCTCCATTTACCCATTGTAGAGCGCTGGATATTTTAATTAAAAAAACGATAACAATTTACTATACACCCCGTGGGTATTATAGATAATAATGATATTATTCGAAAGTACTCGACGAGTACTATCTAGATATGCAATTAATTTCGACCGGAAATGTTAAATAAATAAAAAAATGTATTTTGAAAATTTTGAAAATATTGAGTCCTAGCAGTATGTAAGATAATCATCGTGCGCAAAGAGATTTACTCAATTTATTCTATTGCAAACCTTTCTCTTAACTTAACCTAACCTAGAAGTATGTGGAATATTCAACGTGAGCAAACATTTTTTTCGGCGAAATATAGCAGTTGACACAAACTAGAATTCAGCCCAAATGAATTTCCAAGAGTGTATTAATTTATGTTAGTTATTCTATAAATCCATATGAGTCCAAGTATAATGTGCTAATGTGTTATAATCGTCATCCGGTTAAATCTAACTTTAAGTTGAAGTTAGATTGAAGTCTTTAACAAACATTTCTTTCGACTTCCCCAATGAAGATTTCAATGGTTAACAGCAATCAGTGAGGTTTTATGGACGTTTCTAGTCAAAATTAAAAAATTTAGTAAAGTGAATTTTTATTATTTCCGTGGTGAATTTATTGATTTTAATTGGTGATATATGCCAATACAGTGTAAATCTATATTATAATGTATGTTATTCCACGGGGTGTAAAGTCGGGCCAAAAAAACTTTATTATTTCTCTTTCGTCCTTTCACATACATGATTTTTATTATCACAATCTTTTTGATAATTTTTGACTGATTCCGTCCAATGATCCCCATAAAACAATTAATTAACCAGGCAGCAAAATTTATGTGCACCTTTAACGACCCAAAAAAACGAAGGGGTTCTCTGCGAGAGAGCGCATTAACCACTTTAATTGGGCTAATTTTTGGCCTAATTGGATTACAAAAGGAACACGATCGGCGAGGATTCAGAGCGAAACCGGAAAGAGTTGCAATTTTTGGTCTTTTTCTCCTCCTGCTTCAATTTTTCGGGCCTCACTGGGCCACATTTTCACACTCTGCTGCCTCCGTTTTCTTCGCGATTGTCTAGAAAGTTCTAATATTTCGCTTTTTTGCGTTGGACGTAATTGTATTCAAATTTTCACAGTAATTTGATACGAGTGAAGAAAGAGTAAGAAGTTGTGTTCTTGATTTTTAGTAAAATAAGTGGTTACGCGACGAAACCAAATTTTGAGGCTATTTTAAACTCGTTGTTTTGAAAACGTGATCTAAACTCGTTGCTTTAAAACGTGTTCTAAACTCGTTGTTTTGAAAACATGTTCTAAACTCGTTGTTTTGAAAACGTGTTCAGTTCAAAACAAGTTTTGAATAAAATTGTTCAATTTGAAGTTTAAACCAGTGTTTTCTACTCCCAGGTTAAGCATGAAGTAAAATTTCGAGTTTAGAAAAGCCTGAAAATTTGGTTTGGTCGCGTAGCGCGAAGCGCGGAGCGACCAAACCAAATTTTCAGGCTTTTCTAAACTCGAAATTTTACTTCGTGCGCCACGCGTATAAAACACTGATTTAACATAAAGTGTAAATTATACAGTTTTAGGATACTGCATATAAAAATACTGTTATTCCTTACTTTACTTTTTAAACAGTGACGTAAGGAATAACAGTCATAATATTTCAAAATGTTTCACCAGGTGATAAATGAGAAAGTTATTCAAGAAAAAAAATGATATCACAGTCTTTTTATGTGTAATAATCACTTCACGTAAACTCGAAAACATGCAGTTATGTAGGGTACTGCCTTAACGGTATATTTTAAGCTTCACTTTAAATCAGTGTTGTATACGCGTGGCGCATGAAGTAAAATTTCGAGTTTAGAAAAGCCTGAAAATTTGGTTTGGTCGCTCCGCGCTTCGCGCTACGCGACCAAACCAAATTTTCAGGCTTTTCTAAACTCGAAATTTTACTCCATGCTTAGTCTGGGAGTGGAAAACACTCGTTTAAACTTCAAATTGAACATTTTTTATTCTACACTTGTTTTGAACTGAACACGATTTTAAAACAATGAGTGCATGAACATTTATACCGCGCGTTTTATTTAAGTATGGCCATAGAGATTTACATGGTAAAAATGTTACCCCATGTAAATTTTTGTTGTCGTACAAATTTGAAACAATGCTTTGTTTTTATCAATAAATCAAACATTTTTCTATGAAACAGAAATAATTAGGCTAAAATTCACCTTGCGGAAAATGACAAATAAATTTTATAAAATCGCAGGAGTTTATTAAGAAGGGGGTTTGGCCATGTAAATTGTGTATAATATATAAAATTACGAAAATGTTATTCGTGAAAATGCAAACAATGTGTGTCTGTGTTAATTAACCCATTAAGCGCCATGGATGCATACACGCAATATTATTATTTTTTTGTTAATTAAACTAGTAAATAAGTTAATTTGATATATTGCATTATTTGACCTGACTTGAAAATATATAAAGAAAACTGTAAATCTTTTGTGATTAAAATATTTCGATTATTCATCATAAAAAAAATTGCAGTGTATTTCTAACTTCACAATATATCAGCGTTTTATACGCGTGGCGCATGAAGTAAAATTTCGAGTTTAGAAAAGCCCCGTGAAAATTTGTCTCGGGTCGCTGGCGCGACCCTCGACAAATTTTCTACGCGGGGCTTTTCTAAACTCGAAATTTTACTTCATGCTTAGTCTGGGAGTGGAAACACTCATTCTAAACTTCATATTGCACGTTTTTATATAAAATCGAATGCCTAAAAATTTACATCGTATACTTTATATATATTTAAAAGAAAAATCACAGTATATCATACAATAAATCATTCATATCATAAAAAAATGTGCAACATTTTTACCTAAAACCAACTATTAGAGTTAACTCTATAAATGCTCGGCCGTTAATGGGTTAATAAGACAACTTAAGGCAATAAATATACATTGAAACAACTACTTCCCGTGCAAATACACCTCCGGATATTGAATTATACAATAAAATATTTTAAATCTTATTTAATTTGATTTGTTACAATTTGTTATTAAAGTATATGTAAACTATAAGCAGCGTACGCTTATTTTCTCGAATTCAAATAGTTTTGAATTTGAATTTATCCAGTTTAAATTGCGTATGTTCAAATTTTCGTTCCAGCATTATTATAAAATAATATTTTTTAAATTTTCTCTTACAGAGACATGTATTGAACGAAACAGGGTAAATTGATTTTTTTTAACGTTTTTATTTAACGAAGAAATAATTTATGTTTTTAGGTCTATTTCGAAATAAAATAACATAGTACAGTCCACGCCCCATAGCTTGGCGAGAAGCCGCGCAGCCCAAATAGTCCCGAGTGCACCGTTTATAGCCGACCGACAAATGTAAAATGTACCGCGCGGCGGTCAGTGGCGTAATGCAGATTCTTTAGCCCTTTTGTTGTATGAAAATGACTTATAATAAAAGTAAGAAAAATTACGTATATCTTAATAATGTACGTTTTAATAAACAAAATTGAATAAAATAACATAGGCATTTAATTTAAAATTTTTAATGAAATACAAGATTTAAAGAAACAAACTAAAAATCGTAAATTAAATTAAATCACAATACTCGCTTAAATTGTCCTAATCGTCATTACAATCGTCGTCGTTATAGTCGCCATCGTCGTCGTCGCTCGAATCTTCATTTAATTTATCATTGAATGTAATTAGTAGGGGATTATCTCCCTTTTGGTATTTATTTACCTACCTGACGGGCAGGTAATTTGTCCTAAATAACCTTACTAGATTACAATTACGTAAATTGTATTAAAAATACATGCCCAATACCACTGCTTTTCGTCGCTACTTCTATCGCATGTTATTTGCGGCCGCGGCGCCGCTGGAATTTTTAAAATGTCGCGGGGAGTAATATACCACTGCGCATCCGAGCCACTCGCCAAGGTATGGGGCGCGGACTGTATTTATATGGAAATACAAGTTCAAATAAAAATTATTTCTTCGTCAAAGATGTCAAAAAGTTAAAAAAATCTATTATCCCACTTTTTATTATGCATGTCTCTGTAAAATAAAATTTGAAATATATTACCTTATAATAATGCTGGAACGGAAATCTGAACTTGCATGGTCAAGCCTCTCTTTTAACAAATTTTTGTGCGATTTTATAACATTAAGTTGTCATTTTCGCCAAGGTGAATATTTTGCTTGAATATTTGTGTAATTATTTTCATTCTTTATTTTTTAATATTTAATTGATGAGGCGGATACATGATGAAACTCCATAATACTATTTGAAATAAAACAACACAGTTGGGAGGGTTTCACTTTTATTGCTGAACACTGCAACATGTTTCACCACACAGTGGCTTCATCAGGCAGATGAAATAATGATGAGCATTATTTCATTTGCCGGATGAAGCCACTGTGTGGTGAAACATGTTGCAGTTTTCAACAATAAAAGTGATACCCTCCCAACTGTGTTGTTTTATTTCAAATAATATTATTATTTCCAACTTAAAAAACGAAAATAAAGAAATCTTACACGTTTATGTCCTTCTAACAATGAACATTTCGTAAAAAAATGTTTCAAATTTGTACGGTAACAAAAGTTTACATCGGATACAATTTTCACCATGTAAATCCCTATGGCCATACTTAAATAAAACGCACGGTATAATACACAATATTCCCTGCATTTAATTAACATAGAAAATTCGTGAAACATAAAATCCAATTTTTAACGATATGATGGCAGAGAAAACCTAAAACTCGAATTTATGATAAACATGTATTTACCCTCTCCGTTTCTTTATTATTATAACTTTTTTCAGAGGTGTAATTATTGTAAAACACAGCATAGAAAAAAGAGTTAAGAGATTGTGTGTTAAGATAATGTAAAAGTGTAAAACGGTTAATTGTGTTCATGCTACTTTTTCTATACACGACTTTCGATTAGTTAATTGTATTTCATACCTGAATCATTATCCGTCTCTTCTAGATAAACTGAAAAGAAAAAAGAAATACAAAAATAAAATTGGGTTTACACAAAAATCACATTAACATTCATATTTAGGTATTTAAGTATTCATTCACCCGCTTATTTTCTAAAAATCCCTACACGAATTCTCCAGAAATTCATAACAAATTAAATTAAAAAATTATTAGTACTGCTTTATTTATGCAAATGTAGTTTCTATTCAAACAAGGATCATTTATTGTAGATAACATTTTTGATCCCTTGTTTAATCATAATTCAACAGAAGACGCTACACATTATGCCGCAATACAATTGTTTAATGAGTTACCAGAACATATAAAAAAACTTAAAAATGACAAAAAAGCCTTAAAAAGAAATGTAAACAAATATCTACTAGAAAAGGAACCATACTCACTACAAGAATGTTCTTAGTTGTAAGTAATATATTATTAGTTATTATATGTATGTTAAGTCATTGACCTTTATCGGTATATATTTTGAAACCTTAGTTTACATGACGCAATTTTCATTTTGTACTATTTTGACACCTTGAAAATAAAGACTTGTTATTATTATTATTATTATTATTATTATTATTATTATTATTCGTACGAAAATTCATTTATCATAAAAGATGTTTCGGTATGAGTTACGTGAAGATGAATTTAATATTAAATAAAACAAGTAATCCTTTTTCTCCACTGAATTTTAATCACTCCATGTACATTTCGTGCACCAAGTTTTTTCATCATTTGCTGACCATTTTGCCAAGAGCTACGGGCCATCGAAAGATAGCGAACCAGTATTTAGCAGATTTATTCATATGGGCGATTATAACATCTCAGAAGATATTGTGTTACAGGTCATGAAAAAAGTTAAACCAAATTTAACCATGGGAATGGACCAAATACCGGCCTTCTTAGTAAAGGACTGCGCGGTAATACTATGCGAACCGATTGAGCGAATTTTTAATCTAATTCTTAAGCAAGGTGTATTTCCAAGCTGTTGGAAAACCGTGCGCGTTGTTCCTATTTATAAGTCTGGAGGTAGGCAAAATGTGGTAAACTACAGGCCAATTTCACTTCTTAGTAATTTTTCAAAGGTCTTCGAATGTATACTTTCTGACGAAATCCATAGCCGTGTACAGCAAAATATATCAACAAGTCAACATGGTTTTGTTAAGAAACGTAGTACAATGACGAACTTGCTTAATATGACTCATAAAATATCATCTGAACTAGATCAACAAAATTAGATTGAAGTCATTTTCACAGATATTTCGAAGGCCTTTGATTGCATGCCTTACCACATTTTTGACTAGATCAACAAAATTAGGTTGACGTAATTTACACAGATATTTCGAAGGCCTTTGATTGCATGCCTCACCACATTATAGTAACATTTTTGAATATGCACAACATCAATGATAATATTATTTCTGTCATAAAGTCTTATTTATATAATAGACAGCAAATCGTTGAAGTTGACGGCTATAAATCACAACCATATGTTGCTACTAGTGGTGTTCCACAGGGTTCCAATCTTGGGCCACTGTTGTTTATAATATTTATAAACTCCATAACTAAAGCACTGAACTGCGATTTAATGTATGCAGACGATATTAAGCTGTTTAGAACAATAAATACAATTTCAGACTGTGCTGTACTCCAGAATAACGTTAATCATTTATATTCTTGGTGTGTAAAGCATGGCCTTAGCATTAATATAAAAAAATGTAACATCATATCATATTATCGTAAGTCAAATGCAGTAATGTTTAATTATACAATTAACGCCAATCTCATTAACAGAACAACCGAGATGTCTGATCTTGGTGTTATATTTGACCAACGTTTGAGCTTTGTGCCCCATCTCACTAGTACGATTCAATCATCATTAAGAATGTTAGGCTTTATTATAAGAAATTGTAGACAATTTAATAATGTGGAAAGTATTATTCTATTATTTAACTCATTCATTCTAAGCAAACTTAATTATTGTGCGCCTGTTTTGAGCCCTTACTATCGCTGTCATATTCGTTCCTTGGAAAAAGTTCAGAGAAAATTCCTTAAGTATCTATATTATTTTAAACATGGTGCGCATCCTTTTGATACTGTCACTTATGACATGCTACTTAATGAATTTTCGATGCCATCAATGATACAGCGTCACAAATATATATTGCTACTAACTTCATACAAACATGTGCACTACCATTTGGACAATCCGTTTTTCCTTAACATACTTTGCGTTCATGCTCCTAGATTTATCACACGCAATTCGTTAACGTTCTACAGCAAAAAACCTAATACTCTTCACTTTTCTCAATCACCTATGCATAATATGTTAAATTGTTACCATAGTGTTGAAGATTATGTCGATGTATTTATGTCAAGTCTTTTTGAATTTTCACACAATTGTAAACTGGCCATTAGCCGTTCGTAATTCTTTTTTTTTGTTTTTAATTTTTTTATAAGTATCGTTATGAACGAGTATATATATATATATATATATATATATATATAAATATATTTTTAGATTAGTCTTTATATATAATTTAGTTTAATTATTCATATGTTATAATAGTTATATTTTAAAATTTTCCCTGTAATTGGATTATTTCTGTTGGGAATAAATAAATAAATAAATAAATAAAATTGTAGTTCTGTTAATAATTTCGTAATCACTCAGTGACTTGTCTTAAAAATATGGTATTGAATGATTATTAAATAAAGGTTTTATTATGTTGTACTTAAGGACATTTACGTTTAAATGTATACATCGCACATTTTTAAAAGAACGAACGAACGAACGAAAATTTAATAAATTGTAAATATAATTGTATTTATTCACAATTTATAAAATTTTCGTTCGTTCGTTTCTTCTTTTAAAATTATATTAACATGTTTTAAATATTAATTTCTCCTTTTTGCACCTTCCTTAAATATGTATTTACATTATACAGGGAGTTTTTCTTTAAAGTAAACGTAATCTAAATTCAGCCTATTTTCTGTAAATCTTCAGTATTCCCTGTTTTGTTTTAAGTTCAATTTGAAGCTTCAACAAGTGCCTTCCACTCCCAGACTAAGCATGAAGTAAAATTTCGAGTTTAGAAAAGCCCCGTGAAAATTTGTCGAGGGTCGCGCAGCGACCCGAGACAAATTTTCTGGGCTTTTCTAAACTCGAAATTTTACTTCATGCGCCACGCGCATACAACACTAAAATATTGTTAAATTTATGTATATTCAAACGAATAGTGTTAAAAACTATTGAGACTAAATATCCGGTCAGAATATCAATCTTTTAGTGATAGAATTTTGCTAAGAGTATTTTTCATGACAACAGTTTCCCTTTGACGAATTCATTCCAAGTCACGTTTTTAAAATTTTACAGTGCTATTTAGCTTGATAAAGTAAAACAATCCTAATTCAAACAGTATAAAAAACGTATTATGGAAAAAAGTGACTTGGTGTAGTTAACCTCCCACATTGAGCATTAAAATATTGCACACGAAAGAAACATGCAAAAATTTATAGTTGATTAAATTAAACGGCATTTCAGCATTGTTCAATAATTTTTCTGATGCAACATACAACATACAAGACCGTATCCAAAACAAATTCGGAAGGGGTTATAAAAATTTCGGGGGGAGGGTTTAATGGTAAAAAATGTTGTTTTTGCTCTTACAGGGCTGCTTTTACATACAAAAATTTAACATTTTGTAGGGGTTCAACCCCCATATCCCCCCCTGACTACAGCCTTGGTAGTACATACATTTGCTGTTTAAATGTATGTATGAAGGAACGAACGAAAATTTAATAAATTGTAAATATAATTGTATTTATTTACAATTTATAAACATTTCGTTCGTTCGTTTCTTCTTTTAAAATTATATTAACATGTTTTAAATATTATTTTATCTTTTTTGCACCTTCCTTAAATATGTATTTACATTATACAGGGAGTTTTTCTTTAAAGTATACGTAATCTAAATTCAGCCTATTTTCTGTAAATCTTTAGTATTCCCTGTTTTTTTTTTAAATTTCAATTTAAAGCTTCAACAAGTGCCTTCCACTCCCAAACTAAGCATGAAGTAAAATTTCGAGTTTAGAAAAGCCCTGTGAAAATTTGTCGAGGGTCGCGCAGCGACCCGAGACAAATTTTCTGGGCTTTTCTAAACTCGAAATTTTACTTCATGCGCCACGCGCATAAAACACTAAAATATTGTTAAATTTATGTATATTCAAACGAATAGTGTTAAAAACTATTGAGACTAAATATCCGGTCAGAATATCAATCTTTTTGTGATAGAATTTTGCTAAGAGTGCTTTTCTTAGAGGTATAGAACTTCATTGATGGATATCTGTCAAACCAATGTCAGAATGGGAAGCTGTTAATGTTAAATTTGTTCAGTAAGCTTTGGCAAATGATTCTGCCAAAGCTCAGAATCGAGCAACGATTATAAATTATGAAAATGTATTTCCAAAATGCGCGCTCTGTGCGTCAAACTTATAGAGCACTTCGTCGATTTACTGATTTTTAGCGCCAAATCATTTTGCTGATTTGAGTGAATTGTCGGTTCTGAACTAAAATTACCACGACCCCATTACAACCATTAAAAGTTACTGTGTGATGTGAATTTCATGCTGGAGGCATCATTGGCCCCTACTTTTTCAAAAATGAGCGAGAACTAGAGGTCAATGATTCGACATTTTTTGATCCCCAACATCAATGCAAATCTGTTGAGAATTAAATGGTTTCAACAGGACGGCGAATTTTGCCACTCCGCGCGTGAAACCCTCACATTGTTGGGGGAGATTGGTGATCAAATTATTTCGAGACATGGGCCTGTTAATTGGGCCTAGATCATCTGATTTGACCCCATTGGACTACTTTTTGAGGAGCTACGTCAAATTACTGGCCTATGCTGATAAACCAGAAATGATTGAAGACTTAGAGGTCAACATTCGGCGCAAAATTGGAAAGATTAGCACGGCCACAATGAAATAATCAACCAATAGAATGGTTTATTAAGACCCAATCGCGGTGGTCACATGCCCGAAATTATTTTTAAACATTAATGCCATTACATTAGTTACGTATTAAAGCCAAAACATCTGTTGTTTTATTGATTTTTATGTGTTTTATTTAAAAAAAAGTTCTATATAAAAAAACACCTTGTACTACCAAGGCAGTTTGTTTATAACTTTTAAAACAAATGAGTCACTTCATAAAAATTTCATTTTATCATCTTCTGGTTATAGAGCAGAAACGGTTAAAGATAGATCAATATTATTTTCGCCATTGATTAAAACACGAAAAAGTTGTCCATATGTGGCACCTCCAAAATGCAAAACCCTGTACATTTTGTTCTCTTTTTAAATAACTGCATTATTATTATTATTAGTTATTAAAATAATACATGTTAATCAGTACATTTCGCTTACCTTGTACTCTCTTTTAAAAAACTAATAATAATAATTCAGTTATTGAAAAAGAGTACGAAATGTACATCTAACAGTAACCATTAAATTAGTGAAGAAAGGAAATCAAACTGTGTTTTATTAGCCATTTAATTTCACTCAAATTTAAACGAATAAATACAAAAATAATGCTGATTATTTTTTTTTGTAGAGAAGTTTGTTTCAATTCTAGCTTGGTCAGTTTTAGAAAGTACACCAACGATGAATTATTTGAAACTGATTTGCAGTGATTAGAGATTAAATATGCGTGTTTATGATAATGATAAGGTTTTACGATTTCGCAACATCCTGCGCGCAAATATACTTATGCTATTTATATGAATTATAAACAAACAATTTCTATTATTTTTTCTCTCTCTAGCCGTGTTATATAAATAAAATATATCTAGATATATAAATCTTGTATAAATATAAATAACAAAATATTGCCGTTCTACAAATGTAGGACAAGAATATAGTTGATTATTTTGTTAGAATTCACTAAAGATAACCATTTTTTATTAACATGTGTTATATGCCGTGCTTAAGTAAAATTTCGAGTTTAGAATTTTCAGGCTTTTTAAATTTTTTTAAGATATTTTCATGCGCCTGGACTTATAAAACACTAACTTATTGTGAAGGTTATCCTTGATGCACCAATGATTAATAAATTAATGCATATTGCGCAATTAAATCAAAAATTTTAATGGATATATTCATTTAGAGGGGGGAGGGGGGTGATTGATTCAGACCATTTTTAAAAAGTGTCTGTCTGTAATTCTGTAATCTGTCGCCACAATAAAGTCTAAAGCGATTGAGACACTATAAACTTAAGCTTTTTATTACAATAGTAGTATTCAATCATAATATATATATATATATATATATATATATATATATATATATATATATATATACCGGGTGTTCAATAAAACGCCCAACGCGATAGCTCTGTTATTTATTGACCGATTTAATTGAACTAAAAACCAAAGGCAATGGCCGTTTAAATACTGAGTAATGACATTAATATCGATTTTTATCAAAAATAACTTTATTGCCAAATAATAACCAACTTAATTTTTTTAAACAGCTGCCTATAATTTTTTATTTTTATTACATTAGAAATTATTTTTGTGAATCCAATAATGGCTATAATGTTGTTTTTCATAAATGGTTTCGTCGAAAATAAATTAAAATAAGTCTTCTATTTAAAATTATATTTTTTAAAAATAAAATTAGTGTGCTTTTGTAAAAATGTTGGAATACATCAATTTTAAAAGTTCGGACTTCTCTTTGAAATAGTGTTTTATGCCCGTGGCGCATGAAGTAAAATTTCGAGTTTAGAAAAGCCCCGTGAAAATTTGTCTCGGGTCGCTGGCGCGACCCTCGACAAATTTTCTACGTGGGGCTTTTCTAAACTCGAAATTTTACTTCATGCTTAGTCTGGGAGCAGAATACACTCGTTTTATCGTTAGAAAATATTTTTCTGAACCCAATAATGCGCAATATGTTGTTTC
The DNA here is from genome assembly GCA_932526585.2 of Philonthus cognatus. Lineage (NCBI taxonomy): Eukaryota > Metazoa > Arthropoda > Insecta > Coleoptera > Staphylinidae > Philonthus > Philonthus cognatus. The sequence continues at coordinate 12,972,169 of OW052243.1, forward strand.
TCAAAAATATTGTTATCTAAACAAAATTAAAACAAACCTTTTATTTGAAATTATATTTTTCAAATTAAAGGCTTGTAAATTTTATAAATTTCAAAAGTTGTGCTTTAGAAGAAAGTGACAAATGTCATTTACTGTAAGGTTATATTTAACTATTCAGGTTCGACATAACACATCAAAGACTTCACCATCGTTTAAATCAATTTTAGAGCTAACATCTCGAGTGTTTAAATCAAGTTTGGAGGTTACGTTACATCTTGTTTGTTTACATCAATCTTTGAGGTTATATTTGTTGAATCTAGTTGGATAACATCAAATTCGGAGATTAGGATTGTTATATCTTGTTTGTTAACATCAAATTTGTAGGTTAGCTTGGTTAAATCCTGTTTGCTTACATCAACGATGTAAATTTATGTGTTATGTCAAACCAGTATGGTTAGACATAACCTTACAATAAATGACATTTATATTTTTTTTCCAAGGCTCACTAATTATAATTTTTGAAAAAATGTTAAATATAAAGTTTGTTTTAATTTTGATTCGACAACAATATTTTTGAAAAACAACGTATTGCTCATTATTGGGTTGAGAAAAATAATGTCTAACGATGAAACGAGTGTTTTCCACTCCCAGACTAAGCATGAAGTAAAATTTCGAGTTTAGAAAAGCCTGAAAATTTGGCTCGGGCGCGCAGCGAAGCGGAGCGACCGAGCCAAATTAGGCTTTTCTAAACTCGAAATTTTACTTCATGCGCCACGCGTACAAATCGCCGATTTAACGTGAAATTGTCTTTAACTGACTTGACAATTGAAAAAGTTTAGTATGCCAATTATCAATTGTTTAGGGGAGAGAAAAAGTACTATGATGGACATATCGCCCTTTTTTTGTTGTTGTTCATATGTATGTATGTTTAAAATGGCTTTATGTCTTCGCCTGAAGATGCCTTAGTGTGGCTTCATTTCTCCGTCTCAAGAAGTCTTAGTGGGGTAATTGTAGCGTTATACAATATACAGAGCGCGCGCTAATCCGGAAATTCCCGTAAAAACGACCAGCTTGACCTAATATACACCCCCATTTTTAAAGCCATTTTGTAACCCTAATTTCTGTATATATACCTGCTTAATTGTTATTTTTAAATTACTTGTAGTCTGATAATGACAAGTTAAAGTTGTCGAAACTATAGTCACAATAAAAAAAAAACCTCAGTTATACAAACAAAGTTTAAGTATCTTATTTATGTTAATAATGATGTATGACGAAGTAGAAGCCTCAACAGTTAACAGTTTCAATATACAGGGAGTTGATTCGTTTTGGTATACATAGAGATTCAACATGAAAAACCACATATATTGCTTCCCGGGTCATTTTAGTGAAAACATACAACAGTAAACAAAAAATAAGAAACAAATTATACGTATTTAAGTCGCTATTGGGTTAAAATCCGACGTCCTTTCTGTATATATACCTGCTTAATTGTTACTTTTAAATTACTTGTAGTCTGATAATGACAAGTTAAAGTTGTCGAAACTAGAGTTACAATAAAAAAATAACCTCAGTTATACAAACAAAGTTTAAGTGTCTTATTTATGTTAATAATGATATATAACGAAGTAGAAGCCTCAACAGTTAACAGTTTCAATATACAGGGAGTTGATTCGTTTAGGTATACATAGAGATTCAACATGAAAAACCACATATATTGCTTTCCGGGTCATTTTAGTGAAAACATACAACAGTAAACAAAAAATAAGAAACAAATTATACGTATTTAAGTCGCTATTGGGTTAAAATCCGACGTCGTTTATTATTTTTACCCAATTTTTGAAATATACGGAAATTTACTAAATTACACTCAAGCCGGGTACAAGAAAATAATATGGGTATATACAGAACGTGGTTACTGCTATTTAGAAGTTTATTACTTGACTTTTATGCCTAAAATCATTAAGGCAGCATCCGTAGCTTTCATTTAATACCCCTTTCGCGATTCTAGCGCGTCCATATCAAAAATAATGAATGAAGACTGGTGTTCATGAGAGTATTTATTTTAAATTTTAATGACTTTCAAGACTGGATAAAAAATAGTAAACGACGTCGAATTTCAACCAAATAGAGATCTAAATACGTAGGAGGTTTTTCTTAATTTTTGTTTACTCTTGTATGTTATCTCTCAAATGACTCGGGAAGCAGAAAAATGCATATATCTGATTTTACATGTTAAATCCCTTGTATACCTGATCGAATCAACACCCGGTATATTTGAAAGTGTTTAAATTGTTTTATTTGTATAAAAGTTTAAAATATTAGTGTTGCTTGATTTATGCAAATATGGTTTCTATTTAAAGCAATGATATTTTTATCGTAGATAAAATTGGTGACCCCTTGCTCAATCATAATCCACACGAAAATTCATTTATCATAAAAAAGAAAGAGTGAAGCAAACAGAAAAAAAAATAGTTATCACAAAAATCTCGATCAGTTTCAAGTTACACAGGCATTGTCCATGTCAGAAGCAACAAGTCCAAATAAAATCACGCACCCACGAGACCGCTACATCCGAAGTCGTTGTAACACTCGCTGTCAGATGTTATCTCTTTCGTGGATAAAATCACATGATCTTCAAACGAAAATGACCATGTTTCCATACGATATCACGATATTTCCATCAACAATTAATTAATAGTTAGAACTAGTAAAAAATTAACTAAAGTATAGAATCGAAATTCAAATTAATTATAAAATATAAATGAGCTAATAATAATAATAAACCGATTGTAAACAATATGGAAGAGCTTTGGAACTCTCCTATAACGACCGCCTTTATTACCTGATGTTTTATGATAGTTTGATTTTGTATATATACTGTTGTTTAGATATTTATTGTACATTCCTCCTTGAAGATGACCAATGGTCGAAACTAGTCGGAGAAAATATAAATAAGTGAAACGAAAATAATTACCACTGTTGTATCCTTTCTTCACACTTTATTTTCTAATGGTTAGATATATATTTCAAGTGCTAAGCACTCATTTTCAATAACAACTTAAATAAAGTGTGAAGAAAGGATACAACAGTGTTAATTATTTATGATTATACTCTTCACGAAACTCAAAAACAAATATCGAAGTGAAACAAACCAAGTGTATTAATTTAAATTTAATTTAAATCATCCAGTATTAGATTAAAAAATGTTTCACCACGGGTTAAATGAGAAATTAATTAAAGATATAATAATAAATGAGTGGTCTAACTGCAAAACTCACATTCTCCGGTTTTGAAAACTATCAGCAAATTTCAGAAAACACGTGTATTTTATCACGGCGGGCATAAAAAAACCGCAAACTCATATTTCGCAAAAAGTGGAGAATGTAAATTTTGCAGTTAGACCACTCAAATACTTTTAATTGTTTTTATATTTATTGTTTTAATTATGTTTTATTATTATTAAATTCTCCAATATTATTTTTTATGTGGCGGAGAAGAATAACGTTTTTTTTTTTTGTGAATTCGTGACTTCTATATTATCTTCTTCAAAAATTTCATTAGAAATCGACGCCAAACTAAAACCATAAATTAAACTTACAAAATATTTTTTATACCAAAAAATCAAGTACACGTACACCCATATCAAGATCGCAATCTTAACAATTCTTTAGAAAATCGCGCCTAAATGTTATAAATAATAATCTTACGTAAGTCCGTCGATCGATAACACTCAAACGCTCAAACACAAGAGAGAAAGTACTTTTATTATGTATTTATCGCTCCGGTTAATAAATATCTATATATTTTAATGTAGAAAGTGCATTTGCTCGCAATATTTATCATAAACACAAACCACCCACAATTTGCATTTTAATCGAAGTCTCTCCGCCGATTTTCTTTAATAAACTTGGAGAAATGTCGGCTGCTCATTACGTATGCTGAATTCTAAGCGCCCGCCTACGTTAATGCGGTTTGATTTATTGTTTGGTTTTCGTTTTTTGAAAACGGGAGGTGTTAATATTTAACACTTAATTTTATACTGAATAAATAAATATACTCGTAGTTTGAATCTTTAGTACAATTGAGTTAAAAATTAAAGAGTCTGCGGTATTTTTAGGGAATTTTCTGAATTGTATGATTTATGTTAATGTTTAATGAAAATCCATACTGTTTTTAAGATGTGCGTGTGAAATATTTTTAAAATTTAACTTTTTGGACTCATTTGTGTTTTCCACTTAACCCTTCAATTGGAAATATTTTACATCAAGAATTTCCAATTTAAATGCTTTGTGGAAGATGGGTGCCGCCACTGACCAAAAAAGCATTCAAAAACAAACTTTTCAAACAAGTTTAGTTCGTTTCAAGCAAAAAAATGGATTTTTTTATACATTTATTCGATATTAAGTTTAAACCAATCCACCATTTCACCTTTGTATTTTGTAATTTACTATATTTAGATGCCACAAACACATTGCCACACATCCATGGACCCGGGTGGAATCGTTTTGTACTTTAAAATGACCCCACTGGGTTAAGAGGCAGGGCCTCTACCCACTACTTCAGCGACGGCTCGCAGCCTAACTTCAGGGTAGGCCACAGCGCCAAGGCACACAAAATTTAAGGTTAGGATCGCGCTTTATAAATACAAGGAATTGCACAACAAAGTCACCTTTCAATTACGGATACATATTACCTTGGGTCTAGGGCCTACCTGAAGTTAGGCTGCGAGCCGCGGCTGCACTACCTTGGATCCACCATTATTCACTAAAGCCAAAAGAACAGTCGAAACAATGAACTGAACCCAGTGGAAATACTCCAAAGAAGGCAAAGGCAATTCCATCAGCAGGTTAAGTAATTGTAAGTTTTTTTGAGATTACAAAGGTAAGGTGGTTCGTTGATCGATCATCTTCAGAAAGATAAAACAATTAACTCTGATTATTATTCTAAGCGTTTAGACCTGTTGGATGTAAATCTGAATGAGAGAAAACCTGTTTTTAATAGAGAAATAAATAAACAATCAAGACAATGCACGTGTTCTGCCGATAACAATATTCAACAAATAAAAGCACAAAGTGCTTGAAAAACCAGATTTGGCTCCTTCTCACTATTATTTGTTTCCAAACATAAAAAAAATCCTGTCTGGAAAGCATTTTACATCAAATGACGTAGCTATTGCAGCCATGGATGAATATTTTGCAGACCTTCCAGAATTACACCTTATAGATAATATTGAATTATAGGAAAAACCTTGGAATAAATGTATTTAAGTTTCAGGAGATTATATCGATGCCTAAGCTCACAGATGGGTTAGGTGCTTTAGAATCTGTATGCACCTAACACATCTAATTATATCGATGCCTTAGCTCACAGATGTGTCAATTGCTTCAGAATATGTACGCACTTAACACATCTGTAAGCTAAGGCATCGATATTGAGTAATAAAACAGTTTTCGCAGTAAAAAAAAAAAAACGTTTCTGTCATGTCAGCCCGAGAAGTTATCAGACTGCCCTTGTATATTTCTTGTAACCGAATTTTACGCCTTAAAAATTCTTGGCATTGCTTGGAATACAATTAATAAGTATATTAGGGATCACTAATTGTTTAATTTGAGTTATGTGGAGTATTTAATCACAATGAAAAAACTGTTTTTATTCCTTACTTCACTTTTATTTTTATGTGTTAGATGTACATTTCGAGTGCTAAGCACTCATTATCAATAACTAATACTAACTTAGTTATTGATAATGAGTGCTTAGCACTCGAAATGTACATCTAACACATAAAAATAAAAGTGAAGTAAGGAATAAAAACAGTTTTTTCATTATATTAGGGATAATCAAAGATAATAATTCTGAAAACTATTGCAGCCATGGATGGATATTTTGCAGACCTTCCAAAATTACATTTTATTGATAATATTGAATTATAGGAAAAACGTTGGAATAAATGTATTCAAGTTTCAGGAGATTATTCCGATGCCTAAGCTCACAGATGCTTAAGTGCTTCAGAATCTGTATGCACTTAACACATCTGTTTATATCGATGCCTTAGCTCACAGATGTGTCAAGTGCTTCAGAATCTGTATGCACTTAACACATCTGTAAGCTAAGGCATTGATATTGAATAATAAATCAGCCTTCGCAGCAAAAAAAAAACGTTTCTGTCATTGTCAGCCCAAGAAGTTTTCAGACTGCCCTCGTATATTTCCTCTAACTAACTTTTGCGCTTTAAAAATTCTTGGAATTGCTTGGAATACAATTAATAAGCATATTAGAGATAATCAAAGATAATAGTTCTCAAAACAAAACAAAACCATTCGATGGAAACGATCCAATTCCCGTATGCAGGTGTAATACGTGTGTGCGTGATCAGCTGTGCAGGAGCAAAATAGGATGACCCGCGGTCTGACCTCGCGCCCGCCCCTCTTATGCAACCGTGTCAACATTTTCCAGACAATCATACACACACGTTTATGACATTTACAACTGGTACGAGTTCCCTGTTTGCTAATTATACAATTTGCACACGCCACACTGGATCGGCGGGATTGTCGCAGGAAAAGAGGATAGGAATCGTTGCCGCACTGCACTGGGTCACGCGCGCTTAGCGTAATTGCAGTCATCATCAAAGTTGGCCAATTTCCGAAACTTTCGATTTTCACGATAAGGGCAGAAGTCAAATAGATTGGTTTCCTTTATTGAAATTTTGATATTAATAGCGAACACGATTAACTAATTGTGGTTTGTCTGCGTCGTCGGAATCATAAGTTGGACAATTCTCCAGCTTTGATGATTTTTCAAATTACTGATCCTCTCTATCGAAATGTCCTATGAAACGCTTTTGAAAGCCTATTTATTTGGAAGCAAATGTATGTTTTACCAGACTTACGCCCGGTTTTATCAACTTTTTTTAAACAGGCATTTAGTTAAATGAAGTTTAGGTTAAAATTGTCATGTGTATTATGAATCTTTGTAAAGGATTTTTAAGTAAATGTCTATTTAAGATCTGTTGGCAATAGATTGTATATGGCGTTTTGGTAAGTTTCATATTTGCAGGTAGGTAAGACTGAATTATAACCTCTAATTTTTGCAGTCAGTTCGTTTGTGTGTAGTTTTATAAAACACTTGTTTGGTTATACAGGCAATTTTTCTTTTAGATAAACATATGCATAAGCTGTAAATATTTCGACATCCGTTGTTTTTTAAAAGAGTTTAATTTGAAACTTTAAACGATTGTTTTCCACTTCCAGACTAAGCATGAAGTAAAATTTTGAGTTTAGAAAAGCCCCGTGAAAATTCGACGAGATATTCGTTGTGTAAGATATACGTTGTATTTTTTTAAAGAGTTCAATTAGAAGCTAAAAACGAGTGTTTTCCACTCCCAGGCTAAGCATGAAGTAAAATTTCGAGTTTAGAAAAGCCCCGTGAAAATTTGTCGAGGGTCGCGCAGCGACCCGAGACAAATTTTCTGGGCTTTTCTAAACTCGAAATTTTACTTCATGCGCCACGCGTATAAAACACTGATTTCAAATGAGGTTTAAATATTGATATATTCACAATATTCTTGTTTTGTACGCGTGGCGCATGAAGTAAAATTTCGAGTTTAGAAAAGCCCAGAAAATTTGTCTCGGGTCGCTGCGCGACCCTCGACAAATTTTCACGGGGCTTTTCTAAACTCGAAATTTTACTTCATGCTTAGCCTGGGAGTGGAAAACACTCGTTTATAACTTCAAATTGAACTCTTCTAAAAAAAACAACGTGAACATTTTCTTTAAGGTAAACATATGCATACGCTATAAATTTTTCGACATCCGTTGTTTTTCAAAAGAGCTTAATTTGAAACTTTGTACGAGTGTTTTCCACTCCCAGACTAAGCATGAAGTAAAATTTCGAGTTTAGAAAAGCCCCGTGAAAATGTGTCGAGGGTCGCGCAGCGACCCGAGACAAATTTTCTGGGCTTTTCTAAACTCGAAATTTTACTTCATGCGCCACGCGTATGAAACATTGATTTTAAGTAAGCTTCAAATATACATAAATTCACAGTATATTTGTTCTGTACGCGTGGCGCATGAAGTAAAATTTCGAGTTTAGAAAATCCCAGAAAATTTGTCTCCCTCGACAAATGTTCACGGGGCTTTTCTAAACTCGAAATTTTACTTCACGCTTAGCTTGGGAGTGGAAACACTCGCTTATAGCTTATAGTACATGTGTTTTTTGCTATTTGCCAACATTTTTAAAAAGTGGATAATGTGAATCTTGAAATTAGACCACTCAATTGACAACTTGTATGTCATAATTAGTTCAAGAAAATACATATCCCTAGCTTTAAGCATTTCTGGTTAAAATAATAAGTTGCACTATTACAAATGTACCACAAGGATCAGCAATTAGGCTATTTTTTTATTTTTAAGAAGGAAACACGATTATATTCCTTGCCAACTCTAATACTATATTTCTTCGAGCTGGATTTTTTTTAGATATTTCACTTTACAGTTGCTAATCTTCTTCAAAAATATATTATATAATCTATTAATATGTTTTTGAACAGGATTAGCCACTATAAAGTGAAATAACTAATATAAGCTCTTTTTGCGGTAGGTTTATAAATATTGCAGCGTTAATGGAATGCATTTCAGATTGATTTATTGCAGTAGATTATTTATTATGTATTACCGTATTCAATTTACACCAAACGAATCTCCCGGTATTTATGTAACATTGATTCCCGGCAAAAACGATTACCGTCGCCGGTTTCGCAAAAGTTGCCTTCTCATGGTATCGGTATCAAATACTGACTGGTCGGTTATCAGATGAAAGCTAATTCCAGCCAGTTTGCAGCGAGTAAGTGGAATGGGCGAAAAATGCTCAGATAGGAGGTACCTTTCCTACCTCCGATCAATCAAGTAGGCCGAGGTTTTTCTCTCAATTTATAAATGTCTACACAATAAAAACAATTCAATAGATCCGACTAACATACAGGGATTTTTTTTATTCGGCATACGCTTGTTTTTAAAAAGTTCAATTTTCAGGCTTTCCTAAACTCGAAATTTTACTTCATGCGCCACGCGTATTAAACACTGAAAACACTGAAATGCTGTGAACAAGTGAACATCACTTGAAATCAGTGTCTTATGCGCGTGGCGCATGAAGTAAAATTTCGAGTTTAGAAAAACCTGAAAATTTGGTTTGGTCGCTCCGCGCTTCGCGCTACGCGACCAAACCAAATTTTCAGGCTTTTCTAAACTCGAAATTTTACTTCATGCTTAGTCTGGGAGTGGAAAACACTCGTTTATAGCTTGAAATTGAACTTAAAAAAAAAACATGTAATATCTGAAAATGTACAGCATACAATTAGGATTTGTACACTTAAAAGATAAACTCCCTGTATATAGTTTTGCTAAAGTTATATTTAAAGTTGGCGTTAGTGGTTCAAACCTATGCCAATCGAAGGTTTCTTTTAATTACATTTAATTTGACATTATTATTTTGATATTTTCTGCTTTAATATAAAACATGAACAAATTTTAAATTACAATTATTAGTACAATGCTATTTAAGCTAATGGGCATTAGATGGCGTTAACACTTTTGAACATATGTAAATTATTAGTATATTTTTCTATCTGTTTAAGCTACACTTTGGCTTTTATATTTTACATTTGGATTTTATATTTTGATTTTATATTTGGATTTTATATTTGTATTTTATATTTGTATTTTATATTTATATTTATATTTTCTGTTTGTATTTTATATTTTATATTTGTATTTTTTATATTTTATATTTATATTTTTTCTACCACTCTTATTGACGTTTGTAAACCTCTGGTCTTAAGCAAGAATAAATTTACTTACTTACTTACTAAGTACCGTGCGATCGTTTAAATTTTGATTTAGAGTAGGCGGCATTTTTTTTATGCGGTCGCCCAGAATGCTAATTGAATTATAGAATAAATTTGAGGTTATGATAAACTATGTGTTAACAGTCAGTAGTGCCAATCTAATTTAAAATTCAAAGCCTACTCTAAATCATGTTTTAAATGATCGCACGGTACTGTTCTTTTGTTATATTATCTACATATTTTAAAACATCTAAGTAACACATAATTCTTTTTTTGTTATCAATTGATTGATATCATATTCACTAATTGCCATAAACCGTCAGCAATTATTATCATTCGATCTGCGGGATTACGAACGTTGTCCATGTCAGCATGCAAATGCGCGGGCTTATTTAAAAAGATTTATCGCTGGAGAGTAATATGCGCGCATTTATTCAAATCGAACAGGATGAGTTATTCATTTCGGACGCATAAATATTAATTGGACGGCTTAGTGTCGTCCGGACTTGATATTTTGTTTATTGCCTTTAATTTGTTTATAAGATCATTTTTGACCGCCCACGTTTACACAATCAAAAACAACCGAAAATCATGAAAGAATCATTTTAATCGCCCACTTGCGATTTATAATTCAGTTAATCTTAAAACTTTTAAATAAAATAAAAGGGAGCTAGAATAATAAATTTGTCTAAAAACAATACAGTTTTATTTTTAAATAGCACGTTGGAATAATATTGGGCGTAACCAGAATGTTTACCATATGAGACAAAAATATACCAAACTTAATGGAATGGTTTATTTCAGAAATAACGAACGCCAATTTTCTCATTTTAAAAAACTAATGAATAACCTTAAATGCAGTCGTTGGAGGGGTGTCTGCAATTAACACATCATTTAGCTAGCAATTTGATATATTTAAAGATTTGAATCTTGGGGAGTTTGAGCACTTAATGAACGTGTTTCTGAAATAAACGATTCAATTGAAAATGTATGAGCTTTACGGAATGTCCGAATTACCGGGTTTTTCGTTTGCTTTTCATCATATAGCTTGCTTGATATTACAAGGTTCTATGTCTATGTGGGATATTCATTTAATAAAAAGGGGATTTCATTTAATATATTGCTGCCTTAATATTACAAGGTTCTATATGACATTTTTTTCGATTTTCAATGTGTGATGTGCCAAGGCTTTATGTATGTAAACAGAGCCTTCTAACATCACAAATTGAAAATGGAAAGAACATTTTTTTCGATTTTCAATTTATGATGTTACAAGGCTCCTCCATGTGCATACATAAAGCCTTGGAACATCACAAATTGAAAATCGAAAAAAATGTCATATAGAACCTTGTAATAATAAGGCAGCGATATATTAAATGAAATCCCCATTTTATCAAATGAATATCCCACATATCATATTTTTGCTTAATGTAATACATAAACGCTGCAAAAAGTGAGCAATTGAAAATGTTCGATCAAATTGAGATCGATGGCGCTATAAATTTCGCTTGTGAAAGGCAGATAGAAGAAAAAAAAAACGTTAACGTCTCAATTTATCTATTTTCTCTACCTACCACAAAGACGTCGCGAGTGGATATAAATCTTGGATCAAGAGGGAAATATCAAATTTGCAGCGCAGCGTTTCGTACAATGGCTGTATGCATGCGCTACAATTGCACAGAAATTTTAATCGCGTTGGTTTATTGCCGGGGATGGTGGTTTATCCAGTTGGACGATTGCGGCCAAGACAAAATGATTATTGGTTACATATGAAGGATTGTACCACGATCCAATCGACCACACATACCATTCCGAACTGAGACGGTTGGAGATTATTTCTCAAACCCCTGTTGCTGATGTTAGTTGTTTGAAATTGAGTAATTTATTTATAGTTCATCTACAAGAATGTAACAAATCCTGTTCCAAAAAATAACCTCTATACAAGCACTTATTTATAAGTATACATATTCCGATGTATACGCTGTAAATTTTCTTTTCGTTAATTTTATAAAAGCGTTCAATTTAAGAGAGAAACTGAATTTTTCATCTAAGTATACATACTTGTATGCATACGCTGTAAATTTTGCAACATTCTTTGTTTGTTTTTAAAGAGTTCCAACTGAAGCTTTGAACGAGTGTTTTCCACTTCCTATTTAGACATGAAGTAAAATTTAGAGTATAGCAAGGCCTTAAAATTTGGTTTAGTCGCGTTTATTTTTAATACATATCCCAATATACTGCATACAATGTAAATTTTCGTTGATTCTTTTTAATAAGTTTAAATTAAAGCTTTGCACGAGTGTTTTCCACTCCCAGACCAAGCATGAAGTAACATTTCGAGTTTAGAAAAGCCTTAAAATTTGTTTTGGTCGCGTAGCGCGTAGCGCTACGCGACCAAACCAAATTTTAAGGCTTTTCTAAACTCGAAATTTTACTTCATGCGCCACGCGTATAAAACACTGAGTTATTGTTAAGTTCAAAATATACGTCATTAGCGTGCTGCTTTAGTAGTATATTTTGAACATCACTTGAAATCAGTGTTTTATACGCGTGGCGCATGAAGTAAAATTTCGAGTTTAGAAAAGCCTTAAAATTTGGTTTGGTCGCGTAGCGCTACGCGCTACGCGACCAAACCAAATTTTAAGGCTTTTCTAAACTCGAAATTTTACTTCATGCTTAGTCTGGGAGTGAAAAACACTCGTGCAAAGCGTCAATTTAAACTTTTTAGTTAAAGCTTCTAACGAATGTCTCCACTCCTTGATTACAATCAAGTTTAAAATGTTTTCTTTGGATGAACTTAAAAAAGCACAATATTTTATATATGTTTAGATTTTGTTTACATTCATTTCCTGATATTCATATTCTCAGACAATTTACTAAATTTCTCATATTTTTGTGTCGAAGCCCTTTGACACAAAAATATGAGATTATTATTATTATTATTATTATATATTTGCATGCTGCGGTTTTGGATGATTTTGAGAGTTTTGGACACTCTGTTAACTTCCAGGTAATTCCAACAAAATAAAACCAACTCCACATACTCTAACCACCCTATAGAAGAAAAACACCACTTCGATGAAAACTTCGAAGTCCTACATCAAGAAAGAAAGGGCCGGAAACTCAACATCATGGAGTCCATGGAAATTAATAAAACAAAATACACGGGACATCTTCTCAACGACCAAACGGACTACAAATTCGCCCCTCTTAAATGTTAATTTTTTGAAACCCCCCCTATATACATTGTATTGTCCCAACAAATTTTTATTACTTTCCCCCGTATGTAATACAAAAGGAAAGTATTGTTTTCGTGGAAATTTTCGAATCAAAAATTTTAGCGGAAATATCCGTTTTGAGGTCCCCTGAGTCGAATAAGACCATTTTTGAAAAATGTCTGTCTGTCTGTCTATCTGTCTGTGTGTCTGTGTGTCTGTGTGTGTGTGGCTGTGTGCCCTGTACCGCAAAAACCGCTAAAGATATCGAGATGAAACTTGAAACTTAAGCTATTTGTTACAATCAGAAGAACTGAAAAGCTTTTGGTGAAAATCGGAAAACCGGAAGTGGTACTTTACTCTTAGCGTTTTTCAGTTTTTTTAGATTTTTTCAATAAATGTTCATCAAACAAAAAATTCTTTTAAATAAAAGTTGTAGATAATAACAAAATGAAGATATATTGTTCACTTACTTTTTGTCATAGCACTCTTAGTTTTTGAGATATTCAATAAATAGTGTTTTTTATCTAGTCATTGGTTTGTGTCAGTATGTGTTGATCCAATTGAAAAATGTTTCAAATAAAAGGTGTAGTTATCAAAAAGTTGAAGACATTTTGAAAATAATAATGCTACAAATATTTTAAAAGTGATTTAATACGCAATTTACGGGGGAAAGTACTATGATGGACACATCACCATTTTTTATCATTTCTTCGCCTGAAGAAGCCACAGTGTGGCGAAACAATTGAAGCGAATGCACAATATATATTTGAAAGTGTTTAAATTGTTTTATTTATAGAAAAGTTCCAGGTAATCTGCAAAACTCGTATCGCAATACACTAAATAGCTGAAATGTTACACTAATAAACCTGATTGTTGACATTGTCGTCAGGAACGTTGTCTAAATAGTCGACATCGACGAGAAATTCGACACGTCGAGAATCACATTGTCGACCTGACATTGTTGACGCCGCCCTTCCCTGGTTTGGAGTTCGATTCCCAATCTTTACAAACAAAAACATAGTCTTGTGCTGAGCAAACTATATACTCACCATTTTTTACAACACACTTTTGATGGCCTTAAGGGGCACCAAGAAAAATCATAAACGGTGCTATAAAGATAACTTTAGTGCGAGTTTTTATGTATCTTAAGCCAGTTTCCTCATTTAATGGCACGAAATGATAAATATGGATGGGAATGGCGGCGTCTTGCAATTACCAAACAACATTGCGGACATGTAAGCAGTTAATAAAGCCTATAACTCCACATAAAAGCGTAGGAGGTAAGAAATAGATGCTTTCTGCAACGAATGCAAGGTACGAGGAACGTACAAATCGCTTTCTTGGTATTCGAATAGTCAAAAGCAAATTGATTTGTTCTAAAATATTTCTAATTTTTAGAAAAGTTCAAACCACAGTTTAATGAAAAATTATTAGAAGATTGGTTTGGAGAGAAACTGAATTTTTCATCTAAGTATACATACTTGTATGCATACGCTGTAAATTTTGCAATATTCTTTGTTTGTTTTTAAAGAGTTCCAACTGAAGCTTTGAACGAGTGTTTTCCACTTCCTGTTTAGGCATGAAGTAAAATTTAGAGTTTAGTAAGGCCTTAAAATTTGGTTTAGTCGCGTTTATTTTTAATACATATCCCAATATACTGCATATACTGTAAATTTTCCTATATCGTTGATTCTTTTTAAAAAGTTTAAATTAAAGCTTTGCACGAGTGTTTTCCACTCCCAGACTAAGCATGAAGTAAAATTTCGAGTTTAGAAAAGCCTTAAAATTTGGTTTGGTCGCGTAGCGCGTAGCGCTACGCGACCAAACCAAATTTTAAGGCTTTTCTAAACTCGAAATTTTACTTCATGCGCCACGCGTATAAAACACTGAGTTATTGTTAAGTTCAAAATATACGTCTTTAGCATACTGCTTTAATAGTATATTTTAAACATCACTTGAAATCAGTGTTTTATACGCATGGCGCATGAAGTAAAATTTCGAGTTTAGAAAAGCCTTAAAATTTGGTTTGGTCGCGTAGCGCTACGCGCTACGCGACCAAACCAAATTTTAAGGCTTTTCTAAACTCGAAATTTTACTTCATGCTTAGTCTGGGAGTGGAAAACACTCGTGCAAAGCGTCAATTTAAACTTTTTAGTAAGAATCAACGATATCGGAAAATTTACAGTGTATGCAGTATATTACGATATATATTAAAAATAAAAAAAAACTCCCTGTATTTAGGTTGTACGTACGAAATTACATCTGTATTTGTAAAATTATTTTTTATTCAGCGATGTTTGAAATTATACTTCATATATAAATGTTGACATGTGAAATTGTCATATTCTCCCATGTGGGATTATAAAAGTTATTTTTGGAAGTTAACAGAAACTAAATAAAACACTGTTTATCACTTTGTTTGTATAACAATTGGTTTATTTGGTGACTATAGTTTCGATACTACACGTATCATTATCAAACCGTTACTAACAAAAAAAGGAACATTATTTATATTTGCAAATATAAATAATGTTCCTTTGTAGTTTTCTGTTACTAACGGTTTGATAATGATACGTGTAGTATCGAAACTATAGTCACCAAATAAACCAATTGTTATACAAACAAAGTGATAAACAGTGTTTTATTTATGTTCAACAATGTATAACGAAGTAGAAGCCTCTATAGTCAGTGAATTAGTCAGTGAATTAACAGAAACTCTTGGAAGTATTTGTATAACTAATGATTTAGCTATACAGATACTTGCTATAATTATTTGACACACTAGTTCAAGTTAATTAGTTAGACAGCTAGAACTTAAACTAATGTCTCAAAAATATTGATTTTTATGTAAATGCTTGCAGGAAGGAAATATCTGTATAACTAAATCATTTATTTTTGTTATTTTCATAGTACATAACACCATTGTTAAAGCGTTATGTAATATTTATGAAGAAGTTGTTAAGAAGAGTAGCAATTTTCGAGGTGAGCACGATCGGTATCGATCCCGACGTTAGGCGTGATTAATAATATCGCTTCATGATCCCAATAATTATCTAAAAGCCTGGAAGTAGCAACGGCGATATCTCGCGTACGTTTTCTTCTTTTCTCTTTCAACAAATTTTTCATACGCGGCTAATTTTCAATAGATATTTATCAAATTCCTACACAGGCAGAAGAGATGTAATTACATCGGTACGTACCCAAGTGTAAGCAATCTCATGCACAATCTCGCGTACGAGTTAACAGTTTTGTAATAGTAAAGTGCAACCCGACAGCCTCAAATCATAATCCGAGTAATTATAGTGAAATTGTTGCGCTTCCTTTCACACCCAAAACAATATACATATATTTATAGATTTCATTTTATTCTCTTTGAACTTGAAACTTGATTAGTTAAATTGAGTTAGTTTAAGTAGAAGTATTTTCTTCAGATACAACATGGCATTCTTTGCAAGTTATTTAAACTATTAAAAAGTATTTCCAAACTAAAACTCGAAATTTTTCTTCATGCACCAGGCGTGTAAAATATTAAAATATTGGGAAAATCAAACTATACTGCTTACAAAATGTGATAACTGTGAGAAAGTGTATATCGGCCAAACAACCCGCAATTTAAATATTAGATTCAAAGAACACAGTTATCACATAAAAAACCAGAATCCAGAAAAATCTGCAATTGCACATCATAACTTTACAACAGGTCATAAATTCAGCATCAACAATATGAAACTCCTAAAAGAGTCCAATAAGTATCAATTAAACATGTTGGAAGCCATAGAAATGCGTAAAAATAAAAATAATTTTGGGCAGAAAGGCTTTTAGTCGATAGCCCTTACTTGGAACCTACATGCGTGTCACAAACCAAATATTATTACTAAAATGTATTATATATAACAACTTAAATTAATGTATGTTCTAGAGTAATAAAGATTTGATAGTAGTAGTAGTAAAAATAATTTATTGAACTTCGATTTTAGTCTCTTAAATAACCCGCTTCTAAATTTGTTACCTCCATAAACAACACGCAATAAAATTTGTTAACCCACCCAAAGGTCTTCCCTTAATCTGGGGATTTTCCCTTTAATCCACTGTAGGTATAAAGAAACCGCGCAACAGTTGTAAGAATTAGTTGTTATTGAAAATGAGTGCTTAGCACTTGAAATATATATCTAACCATTAGAAAATAAAGTGTGAAGAAAGGATACAACAGTGTTAATTATTTATGATTATACTCTTCACGAAACTCAAAAACAAATATCGATTATACTGCTTAAACACGGCAGAGCTAGGTGGAATCCTCAAAAACGGATTCAAATGACGAATCTCATTTAACGCATTAAGCGCCATTGATGCATAAACTCAACATCATTAATTGGTTGTTAATTAAATTACTAAATAAGTTAATTTAATATCAAAATTACATGAAACTATTACTATATTTTTTACCACTTTTATTAATTTATGAATATACAGGTGTTACATATAAATATTTTTACGACTTAAGTTTCGACAGTGTGAGTGTCATTATCAAGTAATAGTTTCATTCAATTTTCATATGGATTACCACGTAGTAACGGTCAAAACCATCGTGATGTTAGTATGATATATCATATTATTTGACCTGACTTGAAAATGTGTGAAGAAAAATGTATATATTTTGTTATTTAAATATTTCAATTATTGCTCATTTGCAAAAAAATATCAGTGTATTTCTAACTTTACAATATTACAGTGTTTTATACGCGTGGCGCATGAAGTAAAATTTCGAGTTTAGAAAAGCCTGAAAATTTGGTTTGGCCGCTCCGCGCTTCGCGCTACGCGACCAATCCAAATTTTCAGGCTTTTCTAAACTCGAAATTTTACTTCATGCTTAGTCTGGGAGTGAAAACACTCGTTCTAAACCTTATATTGCAAGTTTTTATATATAATCGACGATCGACTAAACATTTACAGCGTAAACATTATGTTTATTAAAAAGTATGAAATACAATAAGTCATTCCTAAAAAATCATAAAAATATGTGGAGAATTTTACCGAAAATCAACTTTTAGAGTTGACTCTATAATTGCTTGGCCGTTAATGGGTTAATATGATTCGAATGACGAATCCCCGAATCAATATACGATAATATATGATTCAAATCAAAGTATTCTAATTATTATTTAAAATTAACGAAAATTCAGGATATTCATGAAAACTGCAGATTACAAAAATTAATGAAAATTCATGAAAGCTGTCACAATTTTAAAAATTTACTATAACTTAACATAACCGTTAACAATAAAAAAAAATCGACGGAAGTTTTATTAATACGAAAATTCAAAAATAATTTACTAACATTTTTTAAAATTCATGGAATTTGTCAAAATTTTTTTAAGTTAACGAAAATGTAGGAAGCTAATGAAAACTCATTCTCGAAAATATAGGAAAATATTGGATATTCATGATGGAGTTTTCTCTTTTTTAAGTGATAATGATAGAAATTTGCGCAAACTGCTAACATTTTAAAAATTTAAAGAAAAAAATCGAGTCTTTATAAATCAACTAAAAACTTGATAAAGTCATCAATTAATTATTCTCTAACGAGTGTTTTCTAATCCCAAACTAAGCATGAAGTAAAATTTCGAGTTGAAAAAAGCCCCGAGAATTTGGATTTGGACGCGCAGCGTCCAAATCCAAATTCGGGCTTTTCTCAACTCGAAATTTTACTTCATGCGCCCCGCGTATAAAATACTGATTTAGTGTAAGTTCAAAATATACTGCTCATTTATTATTTAAATTTTCAGTTGACTTTTAAAACCTTTGCAGTTTTCATAATTTTTTTTTACAATTCTACTAAAATCGTTGATTTAAATGCATAATTTCAACTTTGGCTTAATATTTTAAGAAGATGCATTGAGATAATTTATTTTCTTAGAAATTTGATGCTTCTCACAAGTGTTTCCACTCCCAGACTAAGCATAAAGTAAAATTTTCAGGCTTTTCTAAACTCGAAATTTTACTTCATGCGCCACGCGTATACACCACTGAAATATTGTGAAATTAGAAAGACACTCAAAAAAACTTAAATATTTTTTTAATTTAGTACTAATCGAAATTTTTTCGAAACATGAATACAAATCCTTTTTAACATCATTCGTTATTTTCTTTTAAATAAATAACACGAAATAATCATAATTTGAAAAAACTAATTTAAGAATGAAATAGACATTCATATACCTGTACTTTTTCTGATAGTGTGCTAGACCTACATTTGAATTTCCAGCCACATCTACATATACTGGTATACATGGCAATATAAAATTATAAAAACGTTTGAATTAAGGATCTTCAACTTATTCTAACAATGTATGCTTGAATTTCGATGATTTATTACAGATTATATTTTATCATTTTGAATTTTTAACTACTCTATTTCGAATTTCAAACCCACCCACGAAATGTTAATTTTTTTTACGTAAAAGCGGCCCTGCAAGAGTAAAAACAATATTTTTACCATAAACCCTAAACCTCCCCGCCCCGAAATGTTTATAACCCGCATCGACATTTTTTTCTGAATACGGCCTTGGTGAAAAAGAAGCAATTGTTGAAGTGTCAACCAATAAATAAGTATGTTATTTACTAAAATGTTGACATGGTCTGTTATTCAATCTAATCTAACCTAACATAGACTAACGGATTCAAAGCAAGCCACCCATTGCCTGGCAAAAGTTGAGGTTCTCAAATCATATTGATTTTAAAAAAATATTAATTCGGGAAACAATGTATTTGAATATTTAAATATGTTTTTTAATGAATATTCGAATACTTCAATGTTAAAAATTCCCAACAATAATTAACCATAATTGACCCAAACTGTTACATTTGCAGTAGGTTACTGTATGTAACAGCAAACACTTGTTGTATAATTCAATGTCCGTCGGGGTATTAGCCCGGAAAGTAGTTGTTTCAATGAGTGTTTGATATAGTCTTTGTAAAACTAACTTGTTGTAGATTGCGAAAAGAATCGCACTTTTAATGTTTGAATAATTATGTATTTTGAACGTCACTTTATATCATATTGTTTTATACGCCTGATGCATGTAAATCGCTGGGGCAGGCAAATGTAAATTTTTAGGTTTTAAGCCTGAAAATTTAGATATCCCGGTGCAAGCGTATAACTCTAAAACAATTGAAGATAGACAGATGTTCATTAGGTAGAGATCTAAAAAAAAGATCTCTGGACATATATGTATATTTGTTTTCGTCTATCATTTATATAATTGGTGCATCACTTGAAGAAACCGTTGAAAATCAAGCATACAATTAATTCACAATATTTGATGCATCGTTTAATATCCATTTTTTGGCATTTAATGGGAAACAGTTGACGTTTCTTAACTGTTTAACCAAGTTTGGCAATTTTGTTTCTCCTGTTTCCCTCCCTGGTGAAAATCCGGGCTACGCCTATGATTGTCAATGGGCCCCGTTCATCACAGACAGCAGTTGGGAGTTTACTTCCAGCTGTTAGGGAATTCTTTGATGACCGAATTGTTAATCGTGAACGTGTTTGGGATTTTAGCGATCGTATAAAATAGACCGACCAAAGTACTGTTCATTAGATACCAACATACATCACAAACAAATCCAAACATGTTGAATGTTGAACATGAACGGGCCCAATGTAAAGGTAATATGTAGTAATACGAAATATGTCCAAAAACATCCTTATACAGGAAGTTAATTTGAACACTAACACCTGTTTTGAAGGCGTACGATTGATGTCCATAAAATTTGAAACGCACCAGAAATTGCACTAGAAATAAATTAAATGAGCAAGTCCGTTAGCACTAGTGTTAGTACACAGCGTGGGTGGAAGGAATTCATAAATAGAAAGCGAACTGAGCACACGCGTAATCTCATTTTACCTATCTACGTTAACAGCTGGATGGTTAATCAATATAAGCAAAAATCTGTTTTTGAATAACGCAGATAATTGTAATTTAAATAAAAAGTATGAAGTAATTATGTTTTAAAATATAAATAAAAATATTACTCTTTCTACTTTTTTTTTAAATTACATACATGCTGTTTTTTAAAAGAGTTCAATTTGAAGCTATAAACGCGTATTTTCCACTCCCAGACCAAGCATGAAGTAAAATTTCGAGTTTAGAAAAACCTGAAAATTTGGTTTGGTCGCGTAGCGCGAAGCGCGGAGCGACCAAATTTTCAGGCTTTTCTAAACTCGAAATTTTACTCCATGCGCCACGCGTATAAAACATTGATTTCCAGGTAAGTTAAAAATATGCTTCTAAATCAGTATGCTAAAGTAGTATACTTTGAACTTCACATTAAATTAGTTTTTTATACGCGTGGCGCATGAAGTAAAATTTCGAGTTTAGAAAAGCCTGAAAATTTGGTTTGGTCGCTCCGCGCTACGCGACCAAACCAAATTTTCAGGCTTTTCTAAACTCGAAATTTTACTTCATGCTTAGTCTGGGAGTGGAAACACTCGTTCTAAACTTCAAATTAAACTCTTTTAAAAAAGCGTATAGTTGGCACTGTTTAAATTCAAGTTGGAACTACAAATTCAAGTTGGCACTACAAATTCAAGTTGGCACTACAAATTCAAGTTGGCACTACAAATTTAAGTTGGCACTACAAATTCAAGTTGGCACTACAAATTCAAGTTGGCACTAACCAAAATCAAGTTGTCACCAATCACATTAAAGTTGCATTTGATTAGTGCCAACTTGATTTTGATTATTGCCAACTTGAATTTATTTAGTGCCCACTTGAAAGAAAAATTGCCTGAATGAATCATGTAGAAGTGAATGGGTGTAAGTGACTAATAAATAAAATTGAGAAACCCAATTTTAAAGTACAAGTTATAATACCTTTCTCTAAAATACATAGTATTAAATATTAACGTTATAAACTTGAACTTCACACGTTTTGTTGCAAAATTGGGTAATACTAGGTTACTAAGAGACTTTAAATTCAAGTCAAGTGAAGAAATAACTGATGAGGTGAAATTTGTTGAAACACTATTTACAGTTTGGGACAAAAACAAACCGATAGTATCATAACAAGTTGGGGAATTTGTCTAGTTAATTCCTGAGTGATAACTTTTAATTACATCAACTACTTCTTATACTTATACCATCAGTATTATATATTACTCCTTGAGAATGACGATAAGTCGAAACTATACCTTTTCAAGTTTAAGTTGGCACTATACAAATTTAAGTTGGCACTACAGCGACTTAATTAAACACAGTGGCGATAACACCCTGTCATCCGCCATGATGAGGCAATATTAATCAAGAGAATAGGTTATAATACAAACATCTGATTTTAAATTGTGACAGAGAATATCTTAGTCTTAGTCTTAATTTTGAAATAGGAACCTATGACAACATCACAAATAGAAAGACTGTTATTCCTTACTTTACTTTTTATTTTTATGTTAGATGTACATTTCGAGACACAAGGTGCTCATTATCAATACAAAACTTTTTGTATTTGTATTGATAATGAGCACCTTGTGTCTCGAAATGTACATCTAACATAAAAATAAAAAGTGAAGTAAGGAATAACAGTGTTTCTATTTGTGATTAATCACTTCACGTAAACTCGAAACAATACAGCTATGACAACATATTTGATATCTCGAATTAACGTGTTTAGGTTGATTCTATTTACCTTTGCGAATTTTTGAGATACGATTTTGGGGCAAGTGAAATAAAGCAGAACCTTTAGACGAAATTGCAGTGACCAACTTTAGACCTCCTAGCTACGCCGCTATTTGTCCGCCATATTGGGTCAGAATCACTAACAACCAATCAAAAAACATACCAGAGTTGTCGCCTCTGTGTTTAATTAAGTCACTGTAGTAGGCACTAATCAAAATCAAGTTCTCACCAATCACATTGAAGTTGCATTCGATTAGTGCCAACTTGAATTTGTTTAGTGCCAATTTGAATTTGTCTAGTACCAACTTGAATTTGTTTAGTGCCAACTTAAATTTGAAAAGGTATAGCCGATAAGAATAAAAACAGTAGTGAATGAAACCAAGTGACTTTTACTCAATCATCAATAGTATTATCACGCGATGAAGGTGATTTTTACATCAATTGTTATCATCTTCTAATGAAGCATGTAGGTGACGATTCAGTTCAGACAACGATCAATCGAACAACAATCGGAGAAAAAAAACCTGGAATTGCAAAAAAAATAAAACGAGGAGGAAAACACGGCACTTACAGCGCAATTCCCGTGTTTTCCATTGTTGTTCTTTTATATAACGCACGCGATAACATCCGTTTCGCGCGGATGAAACCGGCCGCCATTTTCGTTCGCTATTTTGCCTGCAACCTGATTAATTAATAGTGTTTTCTAATCGCTGCCAGGTATTAGAGAGAGTGCATTCGCAATTATACAATTCTACTTAAAATCTGCATTATTGCATTCAGGAATGAGATTGTTTGAGCCAAGAATTAGCATTGTGCATTTTCGTTGGGTACTAATTGAGGCGTTGATTTCATAAACGGCATATATCCAAAATAGTATAAATCGAAATTTTAGCAGCATCTGATAAAGTATTTTGCAAGGTGTTCTAAGTACTTCTTTAAACTTAATATAATAGCAGACTATTTATGATTTTCAACTTTTTAAAAATCACACGTGTACAAAGTTACAACGCTTTAAATTCTAGCTGATTCGGCATAAACAGCTTACGTCCACATAGTTTCTGATGAAAACAGGACTTGTCCTAGACATAGCCCCAGTTAAAATCCAAAACCTTATGGGATTTGTTGAAAACTCAGAAAACAATTAGTTTTATTGAACAAATATTTTTGGAGAATAGTTCCCACTGAGCAAACACATTTAAGTAATGTTTCATCAACATTAATACAACGTTTAATGTTGCTAAAATGTTGATACAACGTTATTTGTTTGTTTTTTGCGCAGTGGGTTGCAGCAGTGGATATGGACAGCTAGAAGTAGAGAACGAAGATGACAACAGTTAATGTGAAGGCTAGGCGTCATTTAAATTTTTTCATTGTAGTAAATAGTTTATTTCCAAGATATTTATTTTTAGTTACCAATGATTATTTTATATTAGTGTATTTCAGCAAATAAACGAGTTAATTGCAACATTGTGCCTGTTTCTGTCAAAAACAACATACAGAGAGTTTTATGTCACACCGAACATTTTCTCAGTGAGAATTTTTCTTTTAAGTATATACGTTGTATATTTTCCAACGCTCGGTTTATTAAAAGAATTTAATTTGAAGCTATAAACAAGTGTTTTCCACTCTCAGGCTAAGCATGAAGTAAAATTTCGAGTTTAGAAAAGCCTGAAAATTTGGTTTGGTCGCGTAGCGCGAAGCGCGGAGCGGCCAAACCAAATTTTCAGGCTTTTCTAAACTCGAAATTTTACTTCATGCGCCACGGGTACAGAACACTGATTCCATGCAAAGTTGAGCGGTGTGTTTTAAACTTCGTAATGTGTCAGTGTTTTGTACTGGTGGCGCATGAAGTAAAATTTCGAGTTTAGAAAAGCCTGAAAATTTGGTTTGGCCGCTCCGCGCTTCGCGCTACGCGACCAAACCAAATTTTCAGGCTTTTCTAAACTCGAAATTTTACTTCATGCTTAGTCTGGGAGTGGAAAACACTCGTTTAAAGTTCAAATTAAATTCTTTTAATAAACCGAGTGTCGGAAAATATACAACGTATGCATATATATACTTAAAAGAAAAATTCTCGCCTAGAAAATTGGTCGGTGTTACATAAAACTCTCTGTATATCCAACTGTTTTTCCCAATTTTTTCTTAATACAAGTAAACTGACTAAATGATTAGTCACTTAATACTATCAGTTATCACACATAAAAAAACTGTTATTCCTTACTTCACTTTTTATTTGTATCGTTAGATGTACATTTCGAGACACAAGATGCTCATTCTCAATAACAAACTCTAACGATACAAATAAAAAGTGAAGTAGGAACAACAGTCTTTTTATGTGTAATAATCACTTCAAGTGAACTCAAAAACATACAGTTACTATCAGTTATCTATGATAAGTAATAAAAATAATTGTAAAAAAAAGGTTACAAAGATAAACAGTTTATTTTATTATTATCTGAAAACGTAATTTTTGGACAAATGCTGTTTATTAAATCAACGCCTCAATTGTAAATTTTATAATTTGAATTTGAATAAAATCTAAAATGTGTAAATAAAACACTTTTTTGCTTTGTTTAACCACTATATTTTGCACTTAACTAGTGACTATTGTTTCGACTATATTTTGCACTTAACTTGTGCCTATAGTTTCGAAAATGTGTAAATAAAACACTTTTTTACTTTGTTTAACCACTATATTTTGCACCTAACTTGTGACTATAGTTTTGATTATCCAAACCAAAAGTTTTGGTTTAATAATGACTACTAGATAGCCGAAACTATAGTCACAAATTAAGTGTATAATACAGTGGTTAAACAAAGTAAGAAGTGTTTTATTTACAAGTGTATTTAAGATTTACCACAAAGTGAACGCCTACAACACAAAACACATAAAAAGTGGTTTATTTTTCCAAATAATTAAAATATCTCTATTTTATATTAGCAAGTAAAATATAACTATTGATAATGAAGGTTTAAATTAAATTACACTTGGTTTGTTTCACAATTTTTTACTTTACTATTTACTCGACTAGTTTCGCGTTTTACAGCATTATCAGGAGTGAATTACAAATGATACCAACAAGCTTATATTCAAGAAAAAAAAAAAAAAAAAATATAACGTATTTGAACTCCTTGGCAAACTTGTAGTTGTTCACCAAACATCATCATTAAAACAACAATGGAGTGTATTCACTCCTCGTCCTTTTTGAATACATTCAGACGAAGTTGGTAGGCAGATCTGAAAAAATCACCACCAACACCGAACCAACAATCAAAAACAAACAGTTATCTCTGCGATACCGTAATTTACAACCCCATCCAAACAATTCGCATTGTTGTTATTGATCCATATAGTAACACCTAGTGTTCGTTACCGGCAGTTAAGCCTCTCGAAACCGAACCGTTCGCCCATAAAACAGGCATTACTACCCGAGAACCAGTCCGTAGGAATAATCTAAATAGCGCCAATTACGTTTAAAGCGAACAATTCCGGCAAACATAAAACTTGCGCAACGCGATGAATGGGTGAAAATTGCAAATCTCGATTGAATCGTTCGATTTTCATTAAATCGCCATTAAAGGAAAAATTCCGCGCGGCGAACTGCCCGGCCGAGTCGAGATAGCAGATCGCTATGCGAGATTGAGTTTCTGGAGATTGAAGATTAAAGGAGATTACTTAATTTAAACGGTCGGAATTAACGTGAGAGTTGGGGAAAATTATCGTCTCTTGGGTTTACTTTAAATTCGGAATTTCATGTTATAATTCTTGATAAACATCAGTACTATAAGTATGTTTTGAATTCAAAACTATTTTTAATGCGAAAAAACTTGCCTACACTTTTAGTGCGCAGAACATTCATTTCATTAAATAATATCAGTCCAAAAAATAAATGGATTGTGAGTTACGTGAAGATAAAATTAATTTGACGAATAAAGCACTAATAACCTTTCTTCACACTTTTATTTGAATTACCAAATGAGCATTTCGGACACAAAGTGACAATTATCAATGGATTAACACTAACACTAGTGTTAATCCATTGATAATGGTCACTTTGTGTCCGAAATGTACATTTTGTAATTCAAATAAAAGTGTGAAGAAAGGTTATTAGTGCTTTATTTGTCAAATTAATATCAGTACAGCTTAAATTATCCTTGAGGGATACCTTATGTTTTTAAAATAGATATAATTACGTTCAACAAATTATAATGAAGATAGCTTATTAAATTTAGTTAAAAAAAAACATCAAACTTACCGTCTCCTGATGATCCCACATGTGAGCCGTTATCTCCTGAAATTAAATAACCTATAATTAGTCACAATCTGTACGTATTTAATAAGACTTTCTAATAAATAGAGGTTAGGTTAGGTTAGGGTTCAATGGCAGCAATTAGACCGCTCACTTAGGCCCAAAGGGCCCCTTGTAATTGTCATAAGGGTGAAAAGGAGTCAGATCTCACCTCACTCCCCACCTATACAAACCAATCCGAGCACCTAATAAGCCCGATCAGATTTCTTACATCTAGAGGTGTGAAAAATATATATATCTAGGAACAGTTATAAACGAAAAATGGGACCATGCAGTTAAAATACGCAGCAGAATAGAAAAGGCACGAGCAGTGTTCAAAAAAATCCCTCCCCACCTATACAAACCAATCCGAGCACCTAATGAGTCCGATCAGATTTCTTACATCTAGAGGTGTGAAAAATATATATATCTAGGAACAGTTATAAACGAAAAATGGGACCATGCAGTTAAAATACGCAGCAGAATAGAAAAGGCACGAGCAGTGTTCAACAAAATCCCTCCCCACCTATACAAACCAATCCGAGCACCTAATGAGTCCGATCAGATTTCTTACATCTAGAGGTGTGAAAAATATATATATCTAGGAACAGTTATAAACGAAAAATGGGACCATGCAGTTAAAATACGCAGCAGAATAGAAAAGGCACGAGCAGTGTTCAAAAAAATCCCTCCCCACCTATACAAACCAATCCGAGCACCTAATGAGTCCGATCAGATTTCTTACATCTAGAGGTGTGAAAAATATATATATCTAGGAACAGTTATAAACGAAAAATGGGACCATGCAGTTAAAATACGCAGCAGAATAGAAAAGGCACGAGCAGTGTTCAACAAAATCCCTCCCCACCTATACAAACCAATCCGAGCACCTAATGAGTCCGATCAGATTTCTTACATCTAGAGGTGTGAAAAATATATATATCTAGGAACAGTTATAAACGAAAAATGGGACCATGCAGTTAAAATACGCAGCAGAATAGAAAAGGCACGAGCAGTGTTCAAAAAAATCCCTCCCCACCTATACAAACCAATCCGAGCACCTAATGAGTCCGATCAGATTTCTTACATCTAGAGGTGTGAAAAATATATATATCTAGGAACAGTTATAAACGAAAAATGGGACCATGCAGTTAAAATACGCAGCAGAATAGAAAAGGCACGAGCAGTGTTCAACAAAATCCCTCCCCACCTATACAAACCAATCCGAGCACCTAATGAGTCCGATCAGATTTCTTACATCTAGAGGTGTGAAAAATATATATATCTAGGAACAGTTATAAACGAAAAATGGGACCATGCAGTTAAAATACGCAGCAGAATAGAAAAGGCACGAGCAGTGTTCAACAAAATCCCTCCCCACCTATACAAACCAATCCGAGCACCTAATGAGTCCGATCAGATTTCTTACATCTAGAGGTGTGAAAAATATATATATCTAGGAACAGTTATAAACGAAAAATGGGACCATGCAGTTAAAATACGCAGCAGAATAGAAAAGGCACGAGCAGTGTTCAAAAAAATCCCTCCCCACCTATACAAACCAATCCGAGCACCTAATGAGTCCGATCAGATTTCTTACATCTAGAGGTGTGAAAAATATATATATCTAGGAACAGTTATAAACGAAAAATGGGACCATGCAGTTAAAATACGCAGCAGAATAGAAAAGGCACGAGCAGTGTTCAACAAAATCCCTCCCCACCTATACAAACCAATCCGAGCACCTAATGAGTCCGATCAGATTTCTTACATCTAGAGGTATGAAAAATATATATATCTAGGAACAGTTATAAACGAAAAATGGGACCATGTAGTTAAAATACGCAGCAGAATAGAAAAGGCACGAGCAGCGTTCAACAAAATGCGAACCCTTTTCTGTGGCAACGACTTAAGTCTTGATCTCAAAGTTCGAATGGTGAGGTGCTATGTATTCTCTGTGTTGATCTGTGGGGCGGAGGCATGGACACTAACAGATGCAACAATGAAGAAGTTAGACGCCTTTGAGATGTGGATTTACCGCCGTATCTTACGAATATCATACACACAGCACATAACCAACGAGGAAGTGCTCAGAAGAATTAAAAAGCTAAAGGAAGTATCAATAACAGTTAAACAGCGGAAGCTTCAATACTTCCGTCACATTATGAGAAATAGCAAATACCGAATCCTACAGCTGATAATACAAGGCAAAGTAGATGGTTAAAGAGGGCCAGGCCGAAGAAGACACTCGTGGCTCAAATGGTTCGGTCTCACATCCATTGAATTGTTCCGACAAGCTGCTAATAAAGACAGAATTACCATGATGATTGCCAACGTCCGCAACGGATAAGGCACACTAAGAAGAAGAGGTGTGAGGTCCGCTAGTCCATTCGCGTAGTGCATACCAAGGTACTTGATTCTTTTCCTTTCAAGAGCAGGGCGTTGTCTCAGATAGTGGAGTACCGTCTCTTTCTCCTCCACATCCAGGCATCCTCTGCAAAAGTCGTTGTGCTCAAGACCCATCTTTTATGCATGTCTGCCTAGGAGGCAGTGGCCCGTGAGGATACCTTCATTATGTCGATTCTGCTAAGTGCAATTTATCTGTTGCTGTTTATAGTATCCCATATAGGCCATAGCTGCCTTGTTATAAGACACGTATCTTCTTTTTACTACCTATGGTTGACCGATGCTATCATTTAGTCCCTAAGTAGTCTTTTGCGTTCCACAAGAGGAATGTAGGTGGAGAGTTCAGTAGACAGGTCCTTCATTCATGCCCCTTTCCTTGCAAGGTCGTCGGCAATTGAATTCCCCCTGATATTACTGTGACTAGGTACCCACAAAAATGAGATTAGGAAGCATGAAGTATTTAAAACCTAATCATAATTCACTTTGTTGAACTGAGGCAGTCTTTCAGTCTAACATTTTCTAATGTTTGATAAACATATCTGAACTGAACATATATAAAAGTAAAAGTCATGAAGTGTTATTGATTTTATATAAATTTAACGGTTCTGATCTTTAGCTCTAGAAAATAATAATAATTGTAAATTGATACACGCATTTTCAATATTTTTTTTGTATGTAAGACAGAAGATCACATAAAGCATGCGGCTGTATGGGATTGTTTCTTTACGGCCTGTGTGTATAAAATCGATTTTAGCTGCAATAAATTGCCGTTCCTTTTATGATTTTATATATATGGTAGTTATGGTTATGGGTGCACTTAAACGTGTTTGATGTAATGACTCCTAGGCTGGGTGCTCCATTAAATGGTGGGTGTACTCCGCATTGATTTTTTGTTTTCCTTCTTTTCGTGAAATTTTATTTCAGCATGGGAATTACGGGTAATTGATTAACCTAATACGCCGATTATATTGAAATTACCGTCGATTTTTCGTTGTCGATTACACGGCGGCCTCTTGTTTCGATTAAGGGTACGCGTGTGACGCCAAAAAGTGAGCTTTATAAACGAAATTATTCGGGACGAATAAGTTCGAGTACGTGATAGAGATTTTGTGTAACATTTTTAAACTAATCAAAAAAAGGAGATGAAATTCGTTGGTTGTTAATATTTCTTTGAAGTATACGCATGCGCTGTAATTTTTAGATATTCATTGTGTATAAAATGATAAAATTAAAGCTATCAACAAGTGTTTTCCACTCCTAGATAAAGCATGAAGTAAAATTTTGAGTTTAAAAAAGCCTTAAAGCCCAGAAATATAGACAATATTAAAATATAGATATTCATTTAGAGTGCAAATTCGGCTTTTTCTTTTAAGTATACATACTCCATTATTCTGTGAATTTTCAGATATATGTCGTTATTGAAAAGAGGTTCAAATGAACTATTAAACGAGTGTTTTCCACTCCCAGACTAAGCATGAAGTAAAATTTCGAGTTTAGAAAAGCCTGAAAATTTGGTTTGGTCGCGTAGCGCGTAGCGCTACGCGACCAAACCAAATTTTCAGGCTTTTCTAAACTCGAAATTTTACTTCATGCGCCACGCGTATAAAACACTGATCCCAAATGAAGTTCAAAATACACTGTTTAAGTTTGATCTCAAGTTAATACGTTTTACAAATATTTATTTCTTCCAACCAAATCTTGCGCTTTTCAAAATTAGAGCAGAATTCTTTGGGATATGTATTTAAGTATAATTAATAGAACGAATTTGAAAGCAAATTGCTTAAACTTCGGTAGTAAATTTTGAATTCACTTTAAATCAGTGTTTTATACGCGGGGCGCATGAAGTAAAATTTCGAGTTTAGAAAAGCCTGAAAATTTGGTTTGGTCGCGTAGCGCTACGCGCTACGCGACCAAACCAAATTTTCAGGCTTTTCTAAACTCGAAATTTTACTTCATGCTTTGTCTGGGAGTGGAAAACATTCGTTTAATGGTTCAATTAAACCTCATTTCAAAAACGACAAAGGATTTCCTTTTTTTAAACTTTATTGCAAGATCAATCTGTGTATATATATTATATGAACTTCAACAGAGCATACTTAAATGATCAGTAAATTTACTCAATAATTTGAAAACCTATTTGAGTTGGAGCAATCTATTATTATGAGCCTTACTTTTAAATATATTTATTGTTTGCCATGGTAAAATAGAAAATTATAATTATTTTTATGCACCATTATATTTAAATGTACTCGTAGAAGTACACACGACTTCGTAAACAAGTTCACTCTTTATTTGACCTCTTAGCATTTTTTATTTCCTACATATTGGTACACCTGATTCTGATTCTGGTGTATCGGCATGCGCAATATATCACGTCCGTTCTGTTGAGTCGATCTTCCTCTTCATGTTAACTCGGGAGATAACGATGGACTACATGCATACGGCCATATATTTATTTATGGGAAAATCGTTGTGGACTTTTGAATGGAACTCTCGACGGAATCGTGTCGTCGCAAAAATATAAAGAATTCGTTCTCCTCTCGTGGACTTCGTTATTATCACAAGTCTGGGATAATTAAGAGGGAAGAAATTGGGTATATACTCACTTTTCTTCTTGTGGTCTTCTTGCTGGTGCATCACGCCTCCAGAGGGATCCAGCATCATGGAGTGCCCCAGGTGACCCCCATGACCCCCTGGTTGGCACTCCATCGTGATCATAGTACCCTCAATGGTGATTTTACACTGAAATTAAAAAAGAACAAAAAAACAATCAATAACTGAAGAAAGTAGTAAATAATACAGTTGGTTAAGACATTCCCTTAAAATTTCGAATATAAACGGCAATCAAGATAAATTCAAATTCAAAACTATTTGAATTCGAGAAAATAAGCTTACGCTTCTTATAGTTTGCACACTTTAATCATAATATATAAAATTACGAAAAAACTATTCGTGAAAATGCAAACAGTGTCTTAATTAATAAGACAATTTAAGACGATAAATCAAATTCAATAAGATTTTAAATATTTCATTGTATAATTCAATATCCGGAGGTGTATTTGCACGGGAAGTAGTTGTTTCAATGGATATTTATCGTCTTAAATTGTCTTATTAATTAAGACACTGTTTGCATTTTCACGAATAGTTTTTTTCGTAATTTTATATATTATAAACGGCAATCTTTGAAATTCACGAAAAGCGTCGAGACTTTGAAAGTAATGGAAATTTTGGAAAATCATGATTTTTTCTTTTAAATAAGCGTAATCTTAAATAATAATAAGATATTGAAAATTAACAAACGTCCTGGAAATTCACGAAAAGTGTCAACATTTTTTATATCAACTGAAATCTTGAAAATGAACGAAAACTGGAAAGATTTTAAAAATTGCCTAAAAACTCGGAAATTCGCTAAAAACGATCGAGATTTTGAAAATCAACGAAAATCTTGAAAATTCACGAAAACTGCCGATATTTTAGGAGTTAATGAAAGTTTAGGAAATTCAACAAAATTGCCAAGATTTAAAAATTAAATTTAAAAAGTAAGTCTTGGCAATTTTGTTGAATTTCCTAAACTTTCATTAACTCCTAAAATATCAGCATTTTACGTGAATTTTCAAGATTTTCGTTGATTTTCAAAATCTCGATCGTTTTTAGCGAATTTCCGAGTTTTTAGGCAATTTTAAAATTAACAAATATCTATGAAATTTATTAAAACCGTCAATATTTTAAAATCAACAAAAATATCGAAGTTTCACAAGGGTCGAGATTTTGTAAATCAACTAAATCTCGAAAATTTAACAAACAATTAGGAAACTGAGAAAAGAAAATCAATATTTTAAAAATTAATGAAAAGTCATGAAAAGTGTCCACATTTTTAAAATTAGAGAAAAAAAATTTTAGATTTTTAAAATTAAACGGGAGTTTTAGAAATCCACGAAAATAGTAAAGATTTAAAAAAAACGTTTCGAAAGAAATCCGAAATTAACGAATAACGTCAGATTTTTTAAAATAAACGAAATTTGTCAACATTGTTAAAATCATCGGACACCTTGAACAAAGCATGATTGGCGTCTAAATTTGGACGTTAACGAAAATTTCGTAAATTCACGAAAACTGCCCAGATTTTAAAAGTTGTCTAAAAACTAAAATCCGTGAAAATATCGTCCTAATGTCAAAATCGCTGAACGTCAAAAATGACATACCGATTGTCACAACTGATTAAAATGTGGAAGTGATGAAATATCAAGAAAAAATATTGTAATGTGCAAGAATATTAAAAGAATCAACAAAATTGTCGTAAACGTCAAAAAATTGAAATTAGCCGAAATTTGTGAAAAATGTTAGAAAGTGATAAAATGTCGCATTATCAGAATTTTCTTGACTCGAAATTTTACTTCATGCTTAACCCATTATGCATATATGAATATTATTCTACGCAACATTCTTAATTTTATGTTAATTAAATTACTATTTATTTTTTTTATGTTTTTTGTTATTTTTGTCATATATCACAATATGTATATGTACACTTATGTAATTAAATGGAGATTCCGTTAATAAATAAATAAATAAATAAGTTACTTTGATATATTATAATAATATTTAACTTGACTTGAAAATGGATGAAGAAAAACGTAAATATTTTGTTATTTCAATATCTCGATCATTACTCATTTAAACAAAAATGTTTTGAGTGTATTTCTAGCTTCCCAATATTTGAGTGATTTATACGCGTGGCGCATGAAGTAAAATTTCGAGTTTAGAAAAGCCCCGTGAAAATTTGTCTCGGGTCGCTGCGCGACCCTCGACAAATTTTCTACGCGGGGCTTTTCTAAACTCGAAATTTTACTTCATGCTTAGTCTGGGAGTGGAAATACTCGTTCTAAACTTCATGCAATGTTTTTATACAAAATCGACGGATGCCTTAAATTTACAGCGTATTCATTACGTATATTTAAAAGAAAAATTTACAGTATGTAATACAATAAGTCATAAAAAGAAGTGTAGAATTTTACCTAAAATCAACTTTTAGAGTTAACTCTATAATTGCTCGGCCGTTAATGGGTTAATCAAGTAGTCGACAGACTCTAGAAAATTCAAATTGGACATTCCTATAAAATTACAGGATAACCTCACAATTTACAGAGCATGCATCAGGATATGTATACCTAAAAGAATCAATTACCTGTATTAAAGTGGTATAAAATTTTACAGAAAATTTAGAAATGCTTTTACAGCGTCGGTAAATTGACTGGTAAAATATTTAATTTAAAATTTAAACTACTGCAACGAATTTTGAAAAAATGATTCAAAATATTTTAATTTAAAGACAATAAATAACATATTTTGTAGTGGCGGTTACTTTGTGATACATTGTAAATATTTAAATAATTAACACTAATTACTTTTTTGTATTCACTTTTTTTATTATAAATTGTGACCAGTTTCGACTCGTCAGCGAGTCATTCTCAAACTAAAGTCAGTTAAATTAAATAAAGAAAGACAATGTACTTCTTGATATTTCCAGCAGTGCCATTTTCAGTAGAAAAACGCCAGGGTGTTGTTTATGTGTTTGTGTGTGTCATATATATATATATTACTGACGTTGGATTCTGCCTGCTGGAAAGACGTTTTCCAGCGTTTTTCTACTGAAGATGGCACTGCCGAATCATGTTTAGAAAATAAAATTCTTTAAAAATATCAAGAAATACATTGTCTTTCTTTATTTAATTTAAATACAATTGATATAATGGACAACAGACACAACTGGTCACAATTTAAAATAAAAAAGTGAATACAAAAAAGTAAGAAGTTTTTTTTTTGTATTTGGCTTTTGCCTGGCCCTGGGACTTGCCCATTAGCCAACATCATTTATTTATATATATTTTGTATTAATTGTTTAACATTACAATTTGTAGTATTGCTATTATTTCATACGGACAAACACTCACATTCATACCACACCCAGGGTCACGACGAGAAATTATTTTTAAATAAAGTCTCCCCGTGCACGGGAATCGAACCCGAGTTTGTGGCTCGCCGAGCGATACAGCCCGACGACGTTACCGCTCGGCCACCACCTGCCCCAAAAGTAAGAAGTGTTAATTATTTAACAATGAAAATGTTTATATATATATATATATTTTTAATATCCCATGACAACTAGAGTTATATACAATTAGTACATTTTGGCGTTCTCCTGATTCAATTATTTTCATGTTTTGTTATTTGAAGGAGTATCTCTAAAATTAACTCTTGTGATTCGATTGCCAATTAAGTTATCAATAAGTTTACTCCGATTTACTCTTACTTAATTTAATTTACTGTATTTAACGTATTCGATTTAAATCAAAACCGTGCACATTTATAAATTTACGATCAATTAAATCTCTCAAATAAAAATTAATACAGCTTAATTATCAATAAACATACGAAAAATTCAAACTGACTTTTAATTGGGATTTAAAGCGAGTAGAAAGTGTTAATTATCAACCGCTCGGTTATTGTAAATTGGTTATTATCATTTTTTGCGCTCACTACAAATTATTCATTAAGCCATCAAAATTACCGGTGTCGTAATTATTAATTATTTATGACAACAACATAAAAACTTACTGATAATTAGGCTTCAACTTCCTATAAAATATTCTGTATCAATTATAAAAATAATATGTATATTCATATTAAAACGTGTTTGTCTTGATAAGAAACTTTACATTTGAAAAGAACTTTGAATTAGTAATGTCCGGTTCAACCAATTTTCGTTACATTTTATTCAAAGATTAAATTGGTCGATTTAAATAGACGTTTTCGATGTTAAGTAATTTAAATTCACGTCTTATTTCTTTCAAATGCTGAGCTGAGCTGAATAATAATAAAATAAAACATTTGTATTCTGCGAATTTTTAATATTTTGCGCCTAATGCATCAACATATGTTACAACCCTGCGAAGTTTAAAAATGATCAGCAGGAAGAAACATCCCCATTTAATTAATAAAAAACGGTTGCCATTATCAAACATGTAGATAATGGCAAGCTAAATTTGCCGAAACTGCAGTCACATAAAAATAAATTGTGTTATACAAACAAAGTTAAACCGTTTTTTATTAATAAATTAACATGTATAACGAAGTAGAAGCCTCCACAATACAAAATCCCCATTTAACTATGATTTAATAAAGAAAACACTTGGTTAAATTTCACTAATATTAGTGAAATTTAACCAAGTGTTTTCTTTATTAAATCATAGTTAAATATGTTTCACCACGTGAAAGATGAGAAACTTGTTCAAGATATCCCCATTAATGTTTATTAACATATAATTAGCGTTATTTAGTCATAATTTTAATGTAGAGCTTATAAATAAAAAAAAACAAAAAATATGTGGTCTGCAGTTTTTTGATATTTCGTGCCAAATACACAAATGCCAAATGCATCAATAAATAACCCTATAAAATTTAAAAATGATGAATTTGGGAAACATCTTAATTTAATATTTCTTTAAATAATTGCATTTATTTAGTATTTTAATTTGATGCTGAGATCATAAATAAAAATCTAAACATATATTGTCTGTAATTTCTTGAAATTTTGTGTCTAATGCATCAATAAACAATCCTGTAAAGTTTAAAAATAATTGGCGTTGAGGAACATTCCCATTTAATTTTTTTTTTTTAATAATTATTTTTTTTAGTAATATTATTGAATGCTAAGCTCATAAATAATACAAATATGCATAGGGCACAAGATATCAAAAAATTGCAGACCAAATTTTTTGTATTTATTATTTATGAGCTCTGTAATAAATGATATCACTAAAAAAAGGTAATATGGATGATTTAAATTAAATTTAAATTAAAACACTTGGTTTGTTTCACTTATTTATATTTTCTCCGACTAGTTTCGACCATTGGTCATCAAAATTAGTCGGAGAAAATATAAATAAGTGAAACAAACCAAGTGTTTTAATTTAAATTTAATTTAAATCATCCATATTAGACTCAAAAATGTTTCACCACGGGTTAAGTGAGAAATTATTAAAAGATTTAAAAAAAATGGAATATGTTTTTAAAAATCCAAATGGGGATGATCCTCAACGCTGATCAATTTTAACTTTACAGGGTTGTTTATTAATACATGAGGCACAAAATATCAAGGAATTGCAGACCACATATTTTTTGTCCTTCGTGAATCTTAGATTCTTTCACTTCGTGCAACATTTTCAATTTGATATAAAGACAACTCTTAACTTTTTAATGTATTTTTTGTGTATTTTCTGATAAGGTGGAAAGTGTGCAACGCTAATTCCTAAAATTGCTGTACTACAAATTTGAGGGAAGGTACCCAAAGAGAGGCATCGAGCATAACATATTATTAGAAAGATTTGACGTTGAGTCACTTGAATCTCGTCGTAAAACTAATTGTATTTCTTTCGTTTATAAACTTATGCACAACACAATTTATTCGCCTGATTTCTTAGCTAAACTCGGACTGCATATTCCTTCTTTTTCCAGCAGCCAGAAACCAACATTTTATGTATTTGGGGATCGAACCAACGCGGGATTAAAATCTCCTGTTCGAATTATTTGTAACTGTTTTAATACAATTTCGCATTGCAGTGACATCTTTCGCGATTCGCTAAAAATGTTACTCAGTAAGTTGGAGCCGACTGTGAATTAATTATTGTTTTTTAAAATATATTTTTTATATTCACAGGACTCGCCTTCAATATTTAATAAGTCATTTTATTGTTACAGAATTATTCTAATTCAATTATAATTATTCAATTCAATTCAATTATTATTATTTTTCTATGTACCAGGCTTATGTTTTGTTTTTGTTTTGTAATTAGGAAATGTTTCTTGTTGGACAATAAATGGATATTTATTATTATTATTATTATAACTCGTACGAATTCTGTTTGCTTTAATCGAAGAAACACATTCGACAGAATTTTCTCGTTCGTTGTTAGTAAATTATTATCATTTATAAATATGGTATATTCAATTTAAAAAAATCTCTAGAGTGCCATGCAAAATATTCTAGGTTGGCAACTATGAAAACATACATTATAATTATTATGTTTGACGTTTTATATATCAATTCCTGAAGTATGTATCCAACTTAAATTTGAAAAAATATTAAATCATGGCACTCTAAAGATGTTTTTTTCATTGAACATATGATACTATAAATAACATATTGGTACAATTTTAATACAATAAATAATTGACAGTACTGAAGCTCGCATTTTTAATTACATACGAAATAAGTTATATGACTCACAAGCTTACAAGGTTTTACTTTTGCTTAACCAGACCCGTACAGACACACATACACACAACCATTCATTTTGATAATCATTAAATTACCACCAACAATAATCCAATTAACAAATAATACGGATTCTATTAAATCCAGCGTCGAGCGTTGAAATCAAATTTTGTGATGGTGAGGATGCCATTATTATTGGTACACTATCTCATCACAAGCAGATGGTAAGCGTGCACGATGTCGTTCTCACTTTTAACACGAACAATATATCTCCGACATCGCGAGACATTTCTTCCTCATATAAGTCAAACGAGATCTCGGTTCCTTATGTCCGGATAATGATTCGAGATACATGGAAATGCTGTCTGTATTTCAAATGGGATTCATATATAGTTTTTTCTTTAATTTTCTTGAACTAAACTTAAATAGTAGATCTGAAATATATCAAATTAAAAAGCATTATGCTTTAATAACACAATTGAGAACGTAAAATCAGGTGAAATAATAAAATTAGTGGCTAAAATACAGGGAGTTTTTCTTTTAAGTATTCATACGCTGTAAATATGTATGGCTACGCTGTAAATCTTCAGATATTCGTTGCCATTATAAAAGAGATCAATTTGAAGCTATAAACGAGTGTTTTCCACTCCCAGATTAAGCATGAAATAAAATTTCGAGTTTAGAAAAGCCTGAAAATTTGGTTTGGTTGCGTAGCGCGAAGCGCGGAGCGACCAAACCAAATTTTCAGGCTTTTCTAAACTCGAAATTTTATTTCATGCGCCACGCGTGTAAAACACTGATTTCAAGTAAAATTTAAGATATACTGCTAAATTAATGCAATAATGTAGTGTATTCTGAACTTAACTTGAAATCAGTGTTTTGTACGCGTGGCGCATGAAGTAAAATTTCGAGTTTAGAAAAGCCTGAAAATTTGGTTTGGCCGCTCCGCGCTTCGCGCTACGCGTCCAAACCAAATTTTCAGGCTTTTCTAAACTCGAAATTTTACTTCATGCTCAACCTGGGAGTAGAAAACACTCGTTTAAATTGAATTCTTTTGCAAAACGCGTATTCTACCAAACCAAATTTTAAAGCTTTTCTATACTCAAAATTTTACTTCATGCTTAATCTGAGAGTGGAAAACACTCGTTTAAATTAAATTCATTTGCAAAACGCGTATTCATACAATTCCACTCTTTGAAAACGAGAGCAAAAAACTCCGTAATGAGCGCCAGATCTTTTCCGTTCCAATTCCAGCTTCCTGCACTCGCAGCACTCGACCCAATCAGGACCGAATTAATTTCCCCTCGCAACCACCGAAAAAATAAAAAATCACTTTTTCTTTCTTCTCACCTCACCACCTCGTTTTTTTCTCCTCTGTGTTCCTCGGTTCCTCATCAAGCGCGTGAAATTGAAGAAATTAAAAGAATGGCCGCAACAATAGGCGCGCACGCAAGTGTATTTACAGGACCGGCGTGACTAGCTCCCATGGTTTTGTTCTTTTGATGTTCGCCGGATATCTTTTGAATTAATTATACGGAAAAAAAATGTAATCGAAAAATAAGAGAGTATCAATTAGCCCCCGGGGAGCTATTAGCTGAGCAAACTGTTGGATTTGATTTAGCGAAAGTAATAAATAATTATGTAATTAAGTTTGTTTGGTGATTTGTTAGTGTTTATGGGTGATCATATTTAAATAACATACAGAGAGTTTTATATAACACTGAACATGTTCATCCAAAGCAATTTGACACCTTTATTTTTTAAGTTATGTGTAAATTGGGTTGCCTATACGACCATTAAAAATTGTAGCAACTAATACCGCAACTTATACACACAGGGAGATTTTCTTTCAAGTATACATGTCTTCCCAATTACACCATATATATATATATATATATATATATATATATATGTATATATATATAAATATATATATATATATATATATATATATATATATATATATATGTATATATATATATATATATATATATATATATATATATATATATATATATATATATATATATATGTGTTAAAACGTAGATTTTCGCGAATTAAAAATAAAATGGACCAGAGCCAAGAAAATACGCGGAACCAAACCCGAAGAAACAGTGATATATATATATATATATATATATATTTCTATATATATATATAAATCTTTAGATACTAGTTGTTAAAGAAAATCAATTTGAAACTTTAAATGAGTGTGTTCCACTCCCAGACTAAGCATGAAGTAAAATTTCGAGTTTAGAAAAGCCTGAAAATTTGGTTTGGTGGCGTAGCGCGAAGCGCGGAGCGGCCAAACCAAATTTTCAGGCTTTTCTAAACTCGAAATTTTACTTCATGCGCCACCGATACAAAACACTGACATACTACGAAGTTTAAAACACACCGCTAAATTTTACATTGCATCAGTGCTTCGTACCGGTGGCGCATGAAGTAAAATTTCGAGTTTAGAAAAGCCTGAAAATTTTGTTTGGCCGCTCCGCGCTTCGCGCTACGCGACCAAACCAAATTTTCAGGCTTTTCTAAACTCGAAATTTTACTTCATGCTTAGCCTGGGAGTGAAAAACACTCGTTTAAAGCTTCAAATTAAATTCTTGTAACAAACCGAGCGTCGGCAAATGTACAACGTATGCTTATGTATACTTTAAAGAAAAATTCTCGTTATGAAACTGTTCGGTGTTACATAAAACTCTCTGTATATTGATTTCCTAAAGTATTTTAAATAGGCAAATAATTTATTGCAATAATAATAATAATAATGGTATCAATTGAATTAATTACATGTATAATTAAATGCGATAGCGGCGCTCTGAAAGTTTCGAGCCACAGACCAATTAGCCTGCTTGCAGTCTTGGCAAAAACACTCGAAGAAATTCTCAAAAACAAACTTCTAGCCTAATATCCCATCGCATACCTCCGTACCAATTTGGATTTATCGAAAACAAATCCACTACCTTTTCACTCACTATTCTAACATGCAATTGCCAAAGAGGATACCTCGAAAATACAAAATCAACAATCCTTTTTCTAGACATAAAAAAGCCTTTAAATAAGTCTAGCATCGAGGTTTGCTGTTCAAGTGCAATTGCCTTAAAATTCCATCACATCTCATCTTCCTTATTGGCAGCTTCCTCACTAACAAATTCCTAAATGTTCGTGTCCACAACACTACCTCTTCTTCTTTATCCCTGAACAGATAGTACCACAAGGTTCCTCTCTATCGCCTCTCCTATATAATATATTCGACCATGATATCTACAACCCTATTTCTCAATACCTCGATACAAAGGCTTATTTTCTTCTCTTTGCTGATGACACTGCCGTCGTAACCCACGAAAAAACCCTACCCAAAGCCCTTTAAAGCCCTTTCTACTCTCTAAAGCAGTGATGGGGAAACTACGGCCCGCGGGCCAAGTCCGGCCCGCGGAAAGGTTTAATCCGGCCCGTTTAAGAGTGCCGTCGTGAGGATGTTTGAACGCGTTCTTACTTCGTAATGTGACGACCCGCATAAAAACTACCTACCTACGATTAAGCATTATTCTTTGGCCCGCTACGATTGTTGGTTATTACAAATGGCCCGTCTTAAAAAAAGTTTCCCCACCACTGCTCTAAAGACTGATCGAGACCCCTTTTCTTTGGTTTGCCAAATGAAGAATATCCATTAACCCTAATAAATCCCAGCTTTTTATTCCCTACCACAGGTCACACAACTTCCCATTTAGTATTACCTTAAATAACGAATTAATCTATCCATCCTCGTACTCCTTGAGAATGACTCAAAGTCGAAACTAGTTGGAATAATAAACCAAAATATTAGTGAAATTTAACCAAGTGTTTTCTTTATCAAATCATAGTTAAATATGTTTCACCACGTGAAAAATGAGAAACTTGTTTAAGATATCCATCCTCTTCATGCAAATACCTTGGTGTCATATTCGATCAAAAATTATCCTTTAATTTCTACTCACAAGTCCTCAAAACCAAAATTAAAAAGGGCACGGGACTTTAGATCACTAACTTTATAAAATAAAGGAGTCACAATAAAAACAGCAGTTTTATAAAATGATCTGCCGGAAATTACTGGATTACGCTTCCATCCTATTCCATAATCCCCGTCCGCTAACCCTAAATAATATCTAGGTCGCTGAACGATCTGCTCTTAGGATCCCTACCAAAATCAGACACCCCAACAACAGACTCCACAACCCCTTCAATGCCCTTTTGTATGAAAAAACAGAAAGTATCTCTATCCAAAAACGAATCCTCCAACTTTTCCAAATTTTTTATGTAACCCTCATATCCAGGACATCCTCAATCATCTATGCCTAATACGAAACCCAAACATCCCCTCTAAATTGTCACATCCACAAATCACCATCAATTCAACAGACAGACAAAGAACCAAATCATTGACAAATACTCAGGCTGAAAGACCAACGGTCGATAGCCTTTTGTTTAAAATATCTGTTTATAATATTAATACATGTAGATATACAAAGAGTTTTATGTAACACCGAACATTTCCATAACGAGAATTTTTCTTTGAAGTATACATATGCAGACGTTGTACATGTTACCACGCTCGGTTTATTGAAAAATACAATTTAAAGCTTTAAACGAGGGTTTTCCACTCCCAAGCTAAGCATGAAGTAAAATTTCGAGTTCAGAAAAGCCTGAAATGGTCGCATAGCGCGAAGCGCGGAGCGGCCAAACCAAATTTTCAGGCTTTTCTAAACTTGAAATTTTACTTCATGCGCCACCGGCACAAAACACTGATTCAATAAAAAGTTCAGCGGTGTGTTTTAAACTTCGTAATATGTCAGTGTTTTGTACCGGTGGCGCATGAAGTAAAATTTCGAGTTTAGAAAAGCCTGAAAATTTGGTTTGGCCGCTCCGCGCTTCGCGCTACGCGTCCAAACCAAATTTTCAGGCTTTTCTAAACTCGAAATTTTACTTCATGCTTAGTCTGGGAGTGGAACACACTTATTTTAAGTTTCAAATTAAACTCCTTTAAAAAAAAGGATTATCTAAAGATTTACGGCATATACGCCGAAATTGGGACATGTATACTTGAAAGTAAAACTCCCTGTAGGTATAAGTTGAGGCATTAATTGCAATTGATTAGCTACAATTTGTAATGGTTATATAGGCAACCCAATTTACACATAACCTAAAAATGAAAGGTGTCAAATCGTATTTTATAAAAATGTTCGATCTTATATAAAACTCTCTGTATGTAATATTACACAATAAAGATGTTTGTGCATATATATGGTATCAAATAATTTTACTGTATTGGAGCTTGAACAGTAATCCAACTCGAAGGTTATAAAAGTTAAATAGATTAAACCGCAACCAATTCAAGTTTTCAGGCTTTTCTAAACTCGAAATGTTACTTCATGCTTAACCTGGGAGTGGAAATCCTTCGTTTAAAGCTTCAATCTGAACAATCTTTAAAAAAAAACAATTACAGCGTATGCTACATCGGATAATGTATACATAAAAATAAAATCCCCTGTACACACCTTGTTATAATGTTATTCTTTACGATGATTGATTACTTGGAAGTAACCAACATTAATTGCCCAATTATTTCCGGTCTTAAAATATAAAATGTTAATTTCTAAACGAGGTAAAGCGACAGTTGTTTTATATCAATTTCGGGTGGATTTTCCGTTGAAAAAAGGCGCGCGCGCGTTGTGGCTACCGTTAATTGCGCCACACTTGCTCATCATCAGCTGCTTTTCGTCTGTTACGCCACGCGAGTTCTTACGTTAGATGGCGGTTGATAAGACGACAGCAGGACGTCTTAAGCTTTTCCGAACAACCCCTAACGACCGTACCAACTGTTCACGCTACCCTTCATTAAAACCGACGAAGGGCCGCATCATTACACTTAATAATCAGGTAGCTGTTATTAGTGTCTTCCAATTTTACTGTTTCATCATTTACCTGTTGATAATGGGCGAGTTGTGTGGGGGAGGGTTGGCTGTTTTGCGAATATATTCATGAGAATGGTATTTACTTCCTGAGAACAATAATTAAAATTCTCAAACGGCGTTTGGGTGATATCATAAATTTCAG
This sequence comes from Philonthus cognatus, assembly GCA_932526585.2. Lineage (NCBI taxonomy): Eukaryota > Metazoa > Arthropoda > Insecta > Coleoptera > Staphylinidae > Philonthus > Philonthus cognatus. The sequence goes on from OW052243.1 coordinate 13,016,949, forward strand.
GTAGTATCAACATTCCTAACATACACATTAATGTCGTAGATAAGCGTATTATGCATATTAGATTATTCTAAACACTGTTTTTTAGTTCTCACGAGGTGTCCTAATTTATCCAAAATTCTTCAATATTTAGATGATAGCACAAGTTTCAAGTTCCCACAATTTAACTTTAAAGATATGTTCACAATTCCTTCATGCTTAATGGGCCCGGTTAGCAAAATGTTTCACATTCAACATGATTGGACTCAGTTGGATAATGACTAGCTTGTAGTCGAAACTATAGTCACTGTACAAAGTTAATTAAAGTGGTAAAACAAAGTTAAGTGTTTTAATATTATTTTATGAAGATGTACCACAAAGTGAACGCCAACCAAATCAAAGATATGATTGGATTTGTTTGTAATGTATCTTGGTATCTATTGAACGGTACTCCTATTTCGTACGATTGCAAATATCCCAAACACGTTTACGATTATCAATCTGGTCATCAGAAAAATCCCCAGTAAATTCCCAACTATTGTTTCTGATGAACGGCCGCCCAATACTGGAGTGGAACACTCGTTAGAAATCGTTGGTTACTGAGGCACTTAATTTTTGAAAATCCATGATAACTTTAACATTCTTCACCTGAAGAAGTTACAGCGTAGCGAAACGATTGCAGTGAAAATAAATAGAAAAAGTGGAAAATCAAAAATATTTTATTTATTAATCTATTAAGTAAAACTCGTTACAAACTTCAAATTGCACATTTTCACTAACAACGAATGCCTAAAAATGTACAGTCTATGCATACAGAGAGTTTTATGTAACACCGAACATTTTCATAACGAGAATATTTCTTTTAAGTATACATATGCATACGTTGTACATTTTCCGACGCTCGGTTTATTAAGAGAATTCAATTTAAAAGTTTAAACGAGTGTTTTCTACTCCCAGGCTAAGCATGAAGTAAAATTTCGAGTTTAGAAAAGCCTGAAAATTTGGTTTGGTCGCGTAGCGCGAAGCGCGGAGCGGCCAAACCAAATTTTCAGGCTTTTCTAAACTCGAAATTTTACTTTATGCGCCACCGGTACAAAACACTAATTCAATGTAAAGTTTAGCGGTGTGTTTTAAACTTCGTAATATGGGAGTGTTTTGTACCGGTGGCGCATGAAGTAAAATTTCGAGTTTAGAAAAGCCTGAAAATTTGGTTTGGCCGCTCCGCGCTTCGCGCTACGCGACCAAACCAAATTTTCAGGCTTTTCTAAACTCGAAATTTTACTTCATGCTTAGTCTGGGAGTGGAGCACATTCATTTTAACTTTCAAATTAAACTCTTGTAAACAAACGACGATTATCTAAAGATTTACGGCATATAAGCTGTAATTGGGACATGTATACTTGAAACTTAAAAATTAAAGGTGTCAAATTGTATGGGATGGAAATGTTCGGTGTTACATAAAACTCTCTGTATGTATACTTAGAAGAAAAACTGTCAATACCTATTTAGATAACATTTTAAAAGAATTAATAGCAGACATAATGGTCCATATGATTTCCCTTTCGTTCAAGTTAAAGACAGTCGTTAAGTTTGTGTGTCCCTATTATATATGTTAATTTTGACATGTATTCACTCACTATAATCAATTATTTAGTAAAAGAAAGCCTTAACGAAGAGAAAATCATACGGCCCAATAAATTGTTGGGTCATGACAACAAATCTATTGGAAGATGTCAATCTAATTTCAAAGGGACAAATAAATTAAATCGATGCATATTAGTTGATTAAGGCCCATTTGCACCCTAGCTGATTAAATTTTATCATCCACTGATCATTGATTAAACCTCTGACTAAGTCAACATTTTAGAGTATAAGAATGTTATAAATTTTTAGGATAACCTAAACATTTAATAGTTGAGGCTGTTACTTGTAGAAATTCCATATCAACACTTTTAGTAAATAACGCACTTGGTTAAGATTTCACTGTTTATTGATTGACACTGAAACAATTGTTTCATATGCCTGTTTTCATCTGCCTCATGAAGCCACTGTGTAGCGAAACAATTGTTGCAGTGTCAATCAATTAACAGTGAAATCTTAACCAAGTGCGTTATTTACTAAAAGTGTTAACCTAAACATATTTTTTCTATCAATATGCAATTGTGTAAACAATTTGTAAATAGAATTGTTGTGTTTTTAAAAAGTACTAATCATTGATTAAGTTAATCGACTTGGGTGCAAACGGGCCTAAATATATTAGCCCCTTTGAACCGAGATAGATAACTTAAGAAGGCGCAATCAATCAATCCGCGAACCCCAATAAATTCACCAATCGCGCATTAAATCCGCGCACATATCGCTGAGTAAAATATGCGCGCAATAAACAACATCGGAGGCGCTCACCTACACACGAACCGACATTTCCTCGAGAGCGAGACGCAGACACGCGCTCTAGGATGCTGAACCGCTTCCACATCCACATGCACACACACATACAAATTTTTACCTTTTTCCGAACCATAAAATATGCAAAGGTGCTTAAGTATACGTTACTACATTTTGCATTAAGCTATAAATAGAGTGAGCGTTCACAATTACAACGGTAGTGGACATTATAATATTAATATATAGAGCACGACTTTGTTGACTTCCTTTCTTTTCGTACACCATCCTAAAATCCAGCAAATAGACTAAAGCGAAGGCTTTTTTTAACTTTAATTACCTATTAAATTTTTTTTTTAGTGTTGAAAAGTAATTAAAGGTAATTATGATTATTGGATATCTTGTTTTAATTATGTTAAATGTGTGAATGAATGGTTGATTTGTTTTCATTAGCTTAATTAACGCATGATTGGGTTACTTAAGTCATTAATAGAATAATACTTAATCAGAATTATGTTCCTCATTTTCTTACGGTCGCTGCATCCTAGTGAATGAAAATTAAGATCGAATTCAAAATACATTCCAACGCACATACATTTGTTTAGTTTTCCCTATAGTAAAATTTAAAACACCTCTACGAGCAAATTTGGTTAGTTCATACACTTAGCAAATTTGCTTGTATCGGTGTTTCTGAATTTAGTCAGGAGTTGGACTTCGTGAATAATTAATTTATTACAAATCACATCCAGGGATTGTTTTTATAGTATAAAATGTTTTCAAAATACACCGGCAATTTAATGATATTTTACCGATATTTAGGTAAATTAAAAAAGCTATTGCTCCGTTGAGCCAAGTCCAAATTTCCAGACTTTTTTAAGCATAAATAATTTTATACTTATTCAAGGAGTGGAAACCCTCGTTAAAATAAGTCATTAATTTTGCATGTATTTAACGACTAATTAAATCCCTACAATAATATTGTTATTTGCCAGAAAAATTACCGGTAATCTAATTTTGAGTCACAAATTTACCGAATTACGAAACATACAGAGAGTTTTATGTAACACCGAACATATTCATAACGAGAATTTTTCTTTGAAGTATCCATATGCATATTTAATTTGAAGCTTTAAGCGAGTGTTTTCCACTCCCAGGCTAAGCATGAAGTAAAATTTCGAGTTTAGAAAAGCCTGAAAATTTGGTTTGGTCGCGTAGCGCGAAGCGCGGAGCGGCCAAACCAAATTTTCAGGCTTTTTTAAACTCGAAATTTTACTTCATGCGCCACCGGTACAAAACACTGACATATTACGAAGCTCAAAACACACCGCTAAACTTTACATAGAATCAGTGTTTTGTACCGGTGGCGCATGAAGTAAAATTTCGAGTTTAGAAAAGCCTGAAAATTTTGTTTGGCCGCTCCGCGCTTCGCGCTACGCGACCAAACCAAATTTTCAGGCTTTTATAAACTCGAAATTTTACTTCATGCTTAGCCTGGGAGTGGAAAACACTCGCTTAAAGCTTCAAATTGGATTATTTTAATAAACCGAGCATCGGAAAATGTGTAAGGTATGCATATGGATACTTTAAAGAAAATGTCTCGTTATGAAAATGTTCGGTTTTACATAAAACTCTCTATATTTGGATTAATTAAGTGGTAATAAAATGCCGAAAGTAATAATAATCTTTATGATAGGGTAATTAAGCATATATGTGCAAAACATAACCTCAAATTTATTTTGAAGGCAAAACTCAGACAACTAGAGTATCCAATAAAATAAATAAAACTAAATATTAACAAGCCAAGCGAAGTTTTATCTTCATAGATGTTATTGTTTTTTTCACAATAATATAAATTATAAGGGCAGACGACATATTGGTAGTATTAATATTCGGTTATTTTATTGGCCAACCAGATCTGGTGATTTTGTTATAATGTAAATATCCAACATTATAACAAAATCACCAGATCTGGTTGGCCAATAAAATAACCGAATATTAATACTACCTATATGACGTCTGCCCCTATAATTTATATTATTGTGAGTAAAACAATAACATCTATGAAGATAAAACTTCGCTTGGCTTGTTAATATTTAGTTTTACTTATTTCAAACTAGCTATCTCGCTTCGAATATAACTTTAGCGATAGTCAATTAAGAGCGAAAAAAACTTTTACAAACACGAGCCAAGCCTCGGGTGAATTGTACCTAATCAATCAATCAATCAATCTCGGCCTGGAAATTAATAATTTATAAGACAATTACACCGAGCAGAGAAATCGAAAAAAACGACAGTAATTTGCAAAAGAGGGTTGTTTAACGTTGTTTTAATTAGCATTAGGCAATTAGGAGACATGTCGCAATGTGCACCGCGACGACATTCTTGCCATTCTGATGCGTCTTAATGTTGCCGCCTGTCATTGCCTTTTTTACTTAATTAACTCGCACACGGCATTATTTTATTGCTGCGCACCATTGCTTTATTAGAAGTATTTATGATGGATAATTATTTTAACATCTTAAAAAAAGAATGATTAAAATGGATTTTACTCAATGTTTTACGAGTAAATATTGTTGGCTTAAATAAATAATCTAAATTAGTCAATTATCCATTAAGTTAACTTAAATTAGTATAAGTCATTTTACTTATTAGTTAAAACACTACTTAAACATATTTTGAATTGTGGAGGCTTCTACTTCGTTATACATGTTAATTTAACACAATAAAACACTTTTAACTTTGTTTGTATAACACAATTTATTTTTATGTGACTGCAGTTTCGGCAAATTCAGCTTTCCATTATCAAACATGAAGTGTCTAAAACTGGAAACAATACGGGTATACCAACTACTTAAACATTTTAAATTCTTGGTATTTTTAGAGATGTATCATGGGATTTACTATAAGTCGCTATACACAAGGCCGTAGCCATACCCACTCCCACAATATTTTAAAATGATAAATTTTTGTATGTAACATAGATCTACCCATGAATGTTTCATTATAAAAGAACGATTCTGTACGGTGATTTGAATAAACTGATTCTGTATTTCAAGACGGATTGATTCGTTAATGATTCATTCACTCGAGACGACCGACCGAACGATTTTGGTCAAACGGAATCGTATTCCCGATTCGGATTTATACATGCGGTCTGAATCCGCCCGAATCTGATGACTAATTCGTTCGCTCGATTCCGCGCACAACTTTAACTCCGCTTTGTACATGCGATCTGAATCCGCCTGAATCGGATGACTAATTCGTTTGCTTGAATTCGCGCACAACTTCAACTCCGCTTTGTATATGTGATCTAAATCTGAATCCGCCCGAATCGGATGACTAATTCGTTCGTTCGAATCCGCGCACAACTTCAACTCCGCTTTGTACATGCAATCTGAATCTGAATCCGCGCGAATTTGATGACTATTTCGTTCGCTCGATACCACGCACAACTTCAACTCATTCGATGGAATCTCGTTCGCCTAAAACTCGTTCGATTGAAACTTTGAGGAAACGAATCCGAAGTTCATTATTATTATTATTATTATAAGTGATTCGTTTACGAACGATTCATAAAGAATGAATCACTCGATTGAAACGATTCCTCATGACTTTGAGGAAACGAATCCGAAGTTTTATTATCATTATTATTATTATTATTATTATAAGTGATTCGTTTACGAACGATTCATAAAGAACGAATCACTTTAAAGGAACGATTCGGTTGATTCGAATCACATAAAAGATTCGGACTTCCCATATCTAATGTAAAAGCGGTCCTGAAACAAAAACAATATTTTTACCAGTAAACCTCGCCCCGAAATGTTTATATCCCCCCCCCCCGATTTTTTTTTATCTACGGCCTTGGCTATACACGATCTTTCTTTAAGAATGACTCAAAGTCAAAACTAGTTGGAATAAAAAATCAAAAAATAATTGACTGACATTAGTCTATCATGTCAATTTGACTTAAGACGAAGATAGTTTGCATATAATCCATTGTGTCCACTTGATATGAGTCGCCGTCAAATGACATTAGTCTATCCTGTCAACTTGAAGTGACATTTAGTCTAATGATTATAATTTCCCTATATATGATATTTCCTTGAGAATGATTCAAAATCGAAACTAGGTGGAATAAAAAAAACAAAAAATAATTGATTGACGTTACCCTATCGTGTCAACTTGGCCTAAGACGACGATGGTCGGCATTTAATCCATTGTGTTACCTTGACATGAGTCATCTGCCTGATGAAGCCACTGTGTGGCGAAACAATTGTTGCAGTGTCAATCAATAAACAGTGAAATCTTAACCAAGTGTGTTATTTACTAAAAGTGTTGACATGAGTCGCCGTCAGCCGACATTAGTCTTTCCTGTCAACTTGAAATGACATTTAATCCAATGTATCAAACTTGACGCAAATCGGCTTCAGCCGACGTTAGGACTATTGTCTATTTGAGACAATTATTATTTGAAATATATTATGAATGGTCATGTTATTGTTTTTCTTTATCACACTTGCGACACACATTTTTATAGTTGTGACTAACTTTAAACTAACGAGTGTCTTCCACTCCCAGACTAAGCATGAAGTAAAATTTCGAGTTTAGAAAAGCCCCGCGTAGAAAATTTGTCGAGGGTCGCGCAGCGACCCGAGACAAATTTTCACGGGGCTTTTCTAAACTCGAAATTTTACTTCATGCGCCACGCGTATCAACCACTGATTTCAAGTAAAGTTAGAAATATATACTGCTTAGATGTGACAGATATTTAACCAAGTGTTAGTTAAAAATGTTTCACCACGTGAAAGATGAGGAAATTATTCAAGATATTTTAAAATCACAATCTTTTTTCTATGCAATTAAAAGGCTCAAAGTATAAGTTCTTCTAAATACAGCAAATAGCAAATAATCACAAAATCAATGAGTAGACAAATATGTTAAATAAATATGTTTATAAAAAAATTGTTTTACTGTATTTATAAACAAATTTGCTCCATGGTAGCTACGCTCCTGAGCTACCATGGAGCAAATTTGTTTATAAATACAGTAAAACAATTTTTTTATAAACAAATTTCCCTTTTCAACAAAGACTCTTTCAAGGGCAATTAATCCAGCGAGTTCCTAATTTTCATCAAAAAAAACAGACTGTCTGAAAGTCTACAAAATATTTATGATGACGGTGACGTCTTTATTCGATGAGAACTTACTCCTATCGAGACAAATTTCTAAATTATTAACAGAAAAAAATCATACAGTTTTAACTTGTTACAGTTTTACATCATATGCACAATCATTTATCGATTTGTAGCATCATTGGTTTGCTTGGACCACATCGGACTTTCCCGACCAAATTAGGAGGATAGGATTGGATGAAGAATTAATTCATAGCCCAATTCATGTAATTGTATCTTTGCTATGACCGACTTGTGGGTCTTCATGAAAGAGCACATTTTTGCGCGCCAATTTTAACCGATATTTTTTGTCAATGGCTCAATAACGTTGAATAATTTTCTCCTGTCATTGTCCAACCCTTTTACAAATAGTAAATTATTTATATTTCCATGATATTCAATGAGGTGACCTCAACTAGGCATCCGGGGTGCGGTTCCTCTTGAGTGCTAGTTCGGCCATGTTAGAATTGTTTTTTTCAAAAATAAACAGTCATCAATGCAGGAGCAGTCTACTCAAACTTAATTTAACTTGGCACTGCTATCTACTTCTTTAAATCAAATTGTTTAATCGCTGCACAAAATTCGTGTTCTATAATTTTTGCAGAAACCACGAAACACCTCGCTTCAAACGATTACCAAACCCCTCTCATCTACGTGGGTCATTTGATAAGTTTCGTAAAAATCTATGAAATGGCTGCACAATTTATTTGGTGACATACCACATCGAAAGATCCACTCTTTAAACCCCCTGAGCCCAAATTTCAAGCAGAAGTGACATGTAGCTTCTGCTTGAAATTTGAGCTGTGGAGGTTTGAAGAGTAGATTTTTCGAGGTGGTCACCAAACACCTCGCTTCAAACGATTACCAAACCCCTTTCATCTACGTGAGTCGTTTGATAAGTTTGGTAAAAATTTATGAAATGGCTGCACAATCTATTTGGTGACATACCACATCGAAAGATCCACTCTTTAAACCCCCTTAGCCCAAATTTCAAGCAGAAGTGACATGTAGCTTCTGCTTGAAATCTGAGCTGAGGGGTTTGAAGAGTGGATTTTTCGAGGTGGTATGTCACCAAGTAGATTGTGCAGCTAATTCATAAATTTTTACCAAACTTATCAAACGACCCACGTAGATGAGAAGAATTCAGAATAATTTGTTATTAAATCTCTCGAAACATTTAGATTAAAACAAAGGTAAACTAAATCCACACCATGTACTAGATGCTCTTTCTTTCTCATGTACATACAGATAACAATCTTGAGTACTAGTACACTTGATAAATCCAATAAATCAAGTGATGCAATCAAAAAACGCTCACACTTCTGCACACACACAGGCATCTCACGTTATTACCATAAACTGGCGCGCTAGGTAAAAAAAAAGAATTCCGTTTCACAAGAAGTCGACGTTTAATAACTAATTACATTATCGCAAAACATGAATAGTTAACCTTTGCCAACAAAAAACCGTCACTGACCTAATAATTACCGGCGTGCATATCTTACAACCACACATAATGAAAATGAAAATGCTGCCGCTGCACAAACAGGTAGGCCAGCTAAATTGCAACCCACGATGATTTACTCCTCCGGTTTCTAACACGTAAGAATCCAAAAGAAGAAATGAAGATGAGGAAGAAGTGATGGGGTAATAACTTTAACTTTTAACATTTTTTTGTTGGTTGTTGCTTGTTTGGAAGATGCAAGAAAATAATAGTGTTTACAAGAGATACAAAATAAATTAAGTAATGCACATAAAGTCAGCTATTTTTTCATTTAGAAAAATATTATAATATTAAACATTTTTCTAACTGAAAAAAGAACTGACTTTATGTGCATTAATAATTATTAATCAAATGAAGAACTGGTTCTTATAAAGGTAAACGTTAAAAATTATTGTAAAATATTCACTTAACGCTCCTAAATTCATATTAAATGACTGGGTAAACTATCACTGGATTGGACTAGTCGATTAAGAACAAACGAATCATTCTATTATTCAATTTGAAGTTTCTGACGACCAAACTAAGCTGAGGCGGTATATTTTCAGCTTTACTTAGAAATCAGTGTTTAATACGCGTGGCGCATGAAGTAAAATTTCGAGTTTAGAAAAGCCTGAAAATTTGGTTTGGTCGCTCCGCGCTTCGCGCTACGCGACCAAACCAAATTTTCAGGCTTTTCTAAACTCGAAATTTTACTTCATGCTTAGTCTGGGAGTGGACAACACTCGTTATAAAATAATTTTACACAAAATCATAAATTTGCTGCTTTTGCAAAACACACCTCAATTTAAAAAGACACCAACTTATGAACGCATTGTGAAATCACTGCTGAAACTCACACAATCAATCAATTATAATAAACACAGTTTAAATTCACTCCAATCGCGATTTATTAATCAGGGATTATTGTAAAACCATTTCGAGGGAAAAACACGCATGAAAATAAAAAATGAAAATATGCTTGGTATATTTTAATTTCGCGCCGCCCATGATTTATTCGCCAGCGAAACGGATTAAGTCACTTTACTTAGCGGAATGCTTCTGTGCGTGTGATAATTTCGCAGTTATGCGGCGAAAGCGATTGATCATTTCATTGACGTTAATTAACATCCGAAGCCGATTGGACGGATTATTTGTAGGTCAGTGCGGCTAGGAAATTTATTAACACTGATATTCGAGAGATTGTGCGGTGCACGCCGCGCAATTCCGACTTGACTTTATTACTTACCGAGTTGAAATGAAAATAGAAAATGGCGAACCGTTTTATTTCAATCTGCGATGGCTGTAATAAAGATAGTACAGATTTTGAAAGGTTGAAACGAGCGGAAATTTTATTCCGGGAAAGAAGTTAATACTTCATTCAGTTTAGCTTATCTAAGGTAAAAATATATACAATTTTCTTAATGGACATTAAATCGATAAGGTAATTTATTTCATTGATAAACCGGAATTAATAACGGAATACCTGAAAATGCTTGGGGAAGGACCAGGAAGTTGATAAGATAACATTGAATTTACAAAAAAAAGTCCGCCCGTGGCATTGCCTTGAAAAAAAAACGAAGTGATAAAGTTTAATTTGTTTATTTATACACACACTGAATAACAATGTAAAGGAACATTTATATCATATGTTCAATAAAAAAAAAACCTCTAGAGTGCCAAAATTTATTCTTTTTTCAAATTTAAGTTGGCTACACACTTCAGGAAATGACATATAAAACGTCAGACATAATAATTATAATGTACATTTTCAGAGTTACCAACCTAGAATATTTTCCATGGCACCCTAGAGATATTTTTTAATTGAACATACGATATTTAAAGTAAGCAAGACATCGAATAAAACGTAACCACGTCTTTTTATTAATTGAACATACGATATTTAAATTAAGCAAGACATCGAATAAAACGTATCCACGAAAAACGATACAAATAAATAACAATTCAGGCTTAAGCTCACTTAGAAATCCCAATCTCAATATGGGTTTAACATAAAAAAATGAATTTGCTAATTGTATATTTAGAAAATATTTCGTCAACGTGGGTATTGAAATTGGGATTTTCTTATTCTTCGTGTGTACAGTTATTTCTTGTTTTCCATTCGCTATCCACAAAAGAAATTACTTGATGCATTCGCGAAAAAAGTTGTCGAAGCACACAAATTTCGCACCATCACCAATCTAAGAAACTATCCTTTCTATAATTGAAAATCAGACCGTGCAAATCGGATTTGCCTATAGTCTATTTAACGAGATGCATTTATCACTTTCCGGGAATTGAAGAACGATTACCGTTGGTGTTCTATGAAATGGAAAATCGGAATCAATGAACAGATTTTTAGTCAATCAACAACATTCTAATAGCTGACAAAAATATTACAAATAAATGAGTAAAAGTGACGAAAAATAGCCGATTAAACGGTTCAGTAAGTTTGAGAACTAAAATTTTAAAAACAAACAGATGGTCAAATTTCACTAATAATAATACAGGGTGGACCATAAGTCCCTTTAAATTTGAATCGGTAGCTGCGACGAGCAACGACGGCGGGGTGGGGCGGAGGGGTTACCAAGCGCAAGAGCGGCCAATGGGATTCCAGTACAATGCGATAAACAACGTGCGTTCTGTGTATGCGAGTACTACCGCAACAACGATTCTTTTACTCTAGCGCAACGAAAATTTTGCGCTCATTACAACATACGGCGTAAAAATGAAGCTCCATCGATTCAATTGATTCGAAAATGGGTACAGAAGTTCGAGGAGGCAGGTTCAATAATGAATCAACCACGATCCGGCCGACTTAGAACATCAAGAGATCCCGAAAACGTTGAGCGTGTAAGAGCGTCTATTCGTAAAAATCATGGACTCTCTACTCGGAAGCTGTCTAATGCCTTAGGTGTGCCCAGAACATCTTTGATTCGTATTCTTCACAAAGATTTACATTTACACCCGTACATAATCCAAATAGTACATTATAATTATTATGTCTGACGTTTTATATGTCAATTCCTAAAGCGTGTAGCCAACTTAAATTTAAAAAAACATAAAATCATTGTACTCTAGAGATTATTTGAATTGAACATACAATATTTCAATACCATAATTCACGTTTGATAAGTTAAACAAGTCACTTTTTATGACTTTTGGTGTTATGAGTACAAACGTGTTCTACTTTCTCTCCTAGTTAAATGAAATGATCTCTAAAATTATACATATCAAATATCAAAATGTTTTCCGTCGTTTAAAAACAACAATATTGTGATTTTTATTTGTAGATATAGAACAATGAGTATATTTTACGCCAATATTAATTAAAATGTACTACTTTAAGTTTCTTGTTACAATCATGACCTAGTATTGGTTACAACATATTGTAATTACTGCGATAGGCACAAATTGATTAGCAAAATGATTTGATACATCTTTTCTGCTGGAGTAAATCTCAAGGCCATAACCCACAGCGAGCACGATAATTACAGGAATCAATCAATACAAAACAGAGCAACGGTCCGCAATTAAAACGCATTCTGTTCGTTAAAGACATCCTCAAAAAATTGTGAAACCTAGAATCAAATGCATAATCCATCAATCAACACATACTTTTTTCACAATCGAAATGTATCGATGTCATTAAATTTAAAATATTGCATAATTAATCTAATAATAACTGAGGTGCTCAGTGGAAAAGTGGTTCAAGTGAAAAGAAACTTGATTTGATTAAATTGGAGATAAAGTTTAACTTTTACACAAAAATATGTGGACGTCTAATCAATAACATACAGGGTGGACCAAAAGTCCGTTTAAATTTGAATCGGTAGCTGCGACGAGCAGCTACGGCGGGGTGGGGCGGAGGGGTTACGAAGCGCAACAGCGGCCAATGGGAATTCAGTACCATGGCGTCGTTCAGGGATAAACAACATTCGTTCTGTGTACGCCAGTACTACCGCAACAACGATTTTTTTGCTCCAGCGCAACGAAAATTTTGCGCTCATTACAACATACGGCGTAAAAATGAAGCTCCATCGATTCAATTGATTCGAAAATGGGTGGAGAAGTTCGAGGAGATAGGTTCAACAATGAATCAAACACGATCCGGCCGACCTAGAACATCAAGAGATCCCGAAAACGTAGAGCGTGTAAGAGCGTCTATTCGTGAAAATCATGGACTCTCTACTCGGAAGCTGCCTTAGGTGTGCCCAGAACATCTTTGATTCGTATTCTTCACAAAGATTTACATTTACACCAGTACAACATCCAAATGATACAGGAATTAAAGCTCATTAAGTTCTGTTCGCGAAATTTTTGGACCAAAAGTGATATCCGAAAGAGGTGCCATTAACTGGCCACCTCGTAGCCCGGACTCATCCCCACTGGACTTCTTTCTTTGGGGATACCTTAAAAGTAAAGTTTTCAACAGCAAGCCAGTGTCCCTAGAGGAATTAAAGGAAAATATTTGAGAGGAAATGCAAAACAGTTCACGAAACACTTGTGAGGCCGTCATTGAAAATTTCCGCTCCAGGTTGCAGCAGTGTCAAAATAGTCAAGGATCACATATGGATGATGTTATTTTTAAAAAATAAAATCCTTATTTGTGTACTTTAATAATAAATAGAAAGTTTTTATCTCACATAACTAGTTTCTTGTAAATCATCATTTGAAATGTAAACGAACTTTTGGTCCACGCTGTATATTATATTGAAAAATACATATATTCAGTTGTACCATTGATTCTATGACTAAATATTAATGTCATTTAAAGATATTAGTACTCAAGCCAATTTTTAAGAAAATCGCACTTGGTCCACGTTTTTACTGAGCCCCTTAGTTATGAAAATTATATAAACATACCATTTATGATTTATTTTGGACTTTGTAAAAAAGAAATGCGTCCTCAAGGACCATCGAGTATACGGTAAGAAGAATCGACAGAATCGAAGGTTTTGGAGTGGGGGTAGAAATCGCTTACGTCACAAATGCGCGCTGAATTTAAAGGTAGTTTTTTTTTCTTGAATAACTTCCTCATTTATTACTTTGTGAAACATTTTGAAATAATATTGAAAAAAAATTAAAAACACTTGGTTTGTGTTTGTGATATTCAGATATTCGTTTTTTTTTTAAGAGTTCAACCAAAAGCTTTAAACGAGTGTTTTCCACTCCCAGACTAAGCATGAAGTAAAATTTCGAGTTTAGAAAAGCCTGAAAATTTGGTTTGGTCGCGTAGCGCGAAGCGCGGAGCGGCCAAACCAAATTTTCAGGCTTTTCTAAACTCGAAATTTTACTTCATGCACCACGCGTATTAAACACTGAAAACACTGAAATATTGTGAACAAGTGAACTTTACTTAAAATTAGTGTCTTATACGCTTGGCGCATGAAGTAAAATTTGGAGTTTTCTAAAAGCCTGAAGATTTTGTTTATTAGCCACATACATTTCTTGTATAACATTTTTGTGTATTACTCATATAAAATAAAAGAGTTAATGAATAAAAATGACGATAAGTCAAAACTAGTTGGACAGAATAAAAATAGTAGTGAAATAAATTAAGTGACTTTTATTCAATTATAAGTATTATTAGCCATTCTAAAGAGTCCCAGTTAGAAAACTCTCCTCGAATTAATTAAGCACAGTTGCAGAAACCACCTACCTACCGGTCACCAGGGGCAATGATAATAACAATTAAAAACAATCGCACACGTACAATTCACATACCAGAGCACGGATTCATGCAAATAAGGTAAAACGACCGGCGGTCTCGAAAGCTCTTTGCGCAACCGCGACTTATATAAGTGACTGAGTATAGTGATTTAGCCCGGCCGCTAGAGTGCGATATTGAAAATTGCTAGGATGTAATTAGTATCAGAAAACGTTTCGCGCCTTAATTAATTTTTAATTGTGGCAGCGGCGGCGGCGGCGCGGGCCTTACGAAACCGTTCCGTGCGCGTTTTGTTACTTTTTTAGAAAGCATGACGGGCTTCGGTTATTTGTTATTAATTATGATAATTGTTCTTCGGGGATAATTAAAAAATAATAATAATGATCGTGCGATGAACGTTTTGCAATTTTTCAACTTTAAAGACTTGATGGGATTTTTGTTAAGTGATTTAATTAAGTAGAATCAAAACTTCAAAATTATATCTTCTCAAGTTCACTTTAGCACAACAAATTCAAATTGGCACTACTAATAAATTAAGTTGCACTAATCAAATCCCAGTTACAGTGAGATTAGTGACACATTGATTTTCATTATAAAAAACTTAAATTTTCTCACTGAGCAAAGAAACGTTGCATCAATGTTACCGCGCAACACGAAACGTTGCGTTTTTAATTGCATGAATGTTGAGAAAACGTTGAATAAACGCTGAATTTCCGCCTGCAAGAATGTTGCATACTAACGTTCAAAGAAAAATGTTGCTGCACCGTTGATAAAGCAACGCCTATGCAACACGAGCGATTACTCTCATTTATATGCAACCCAACATACGAATATATGTATGTTAAGTTGCATATAATAAATGCATAGCATTCGTATTGTATACAACCCGATGTAGAGCAATTAGGTGAACGTTATAGGAATGTTTCTCTCGTAATCTTAACGCAAAATTCATTTCTGGGTTTAAATGGATCAAAAAATACAAATAAAAAAATAAATATGTATTGGTAACAAGAAAAAAAACTGTCTTACAAAAAGTAATGTGGAGTCTAGGGGAGACAGTACCCCGGAACCTAAGTACCCAGTACCCTTAAACTCTGAAAACATTAAAATATTGTTAACGAGTGCATGAACTTCAATTGAAACCAGCGTCGTAACCTTAAATTTAACGCTTTTATAAAATCGAAGATCGCCTGTTCAGATTTTATAAAAGCGTTCAATTTGAAGTTTCGAACGAGTGTCTTCCACTCCCAGACTAAGCATGAAGTAAAATTTCGAGTTTAGAAAAGCCTGATTTGGCTTTTCTAAACTCGAAATTTTACTTCATACTTAGTCTGGGAGTGGAAAATACTAGTTAAAGTTTTTAAATTGAAAGTTTTTAATAAGATCACGAATGTCTGAAAATTTACATTGAAAAATCGTAACATGTATACCTAAAAGGAAATTCCTTGTATTTAGAACTTTTTTTAAATTTGAACATATATATATATATATATATATATATATATATATATATATATAGGCAGATAATAAAGAAGACAGATATTCCTGAGCAAGGAATATTACCTGATCCTCCTATTCTACCTGATCTTCAGAGGCACTTTATTAAATTGGTAGTAGATGCAAATAATTTCATGCGGTGATAGGTAAATACATTTGTAATCGTAATTTTTGTTACGTTATTTAATTTCAGATTTCTTTTGACATAACCTACAAATTGAAAGTTGATTCACAACACAACATTTGATTAATCTTGCCCTAACCTAAAACGCACAACCTGCATCACACTACTAAATTCTTGAAATGTGGAATTTGATTGGTCATATTAAAAAAAATAGATTAAATGTATGTTAATTTTATAATTATTTTATTGATATTATTACGGTGAGCTAATTTTATTCTCACAGTCCAGGATTTTTGCGCTTCCGTTCAAATCAACTGTTGAAAAAAATTTAAATTACAAATTTCGACGGCATGAATAACAACAGACAGCAGATGCGTCGTTATTGTAGATACAATCCATTGTTCTCGCCGTAATTTGAATATTAAAACACCGAAATGTAATTGCGGTTGTGTAATTACATGGTAACGAAAATATACGTTTTAAAGGCGGTTGATGCGTTTTAATGAAATCTAACGAAACGAAATATTCTCACTTATCACTTTCATGAAAAATAAATAAGAATAAACAAGTAATAATCAACTACTCATACTTTATAAGTAATTTGACAAAATCATATGCATACTAGATACAGATGTTTGTTACATTAAAATTGAAAGCAAATTAAATTCATAGTTAAACTTTTGTTTTGAACAGGGATTATATCAATAAATTGAATTCAAGATGGGTGCTTTAAGATGAAGATAAATAGTAAATAGATTTGATCTGAAGTTCGAAATGTACTAGCTACTGTATTTGATACAATCAACGAATAGTGAAAACTTGAAAATATATCTCGAGAATCAGAATCAATACTTCATGACTGGAAAATAATTATATAATTTTTTTCTCGAATCAATTAGGATTCGAATCCTGGATTCGAATCCTTTTAGAGGATTTAAAAGAATCATTCTAATACTTTAGTTCAACTGGATTCGTGATCCGGATTCGTTAATTTTTTTAATCCAAATCTGGGTGATTCGAATCCTTATAAAATCAAGGCAAGTGATAGTGAAAATTTAAAAATGTGTCTCGTTAATTAAAATCTTTTCATTTCAAAACTTCAAGTGCTAAATAATTACATACATTTTACTCGTATAGTTTTGAAATTTATGATTTCTTGATCTCCAGATCTTCCCCTTTGACTAATTAGCCATTTGACTACTTGGCTGAATCTATGTTATGGTATCGCATAAATTGTGTTACTGTTACCAAAACTGAACGACTTGAATACGAACATAAGTTGATTGAAAAATACCTGGTGCCCCAACCTAATATTCTTATGATTATCAATCAACTCAAAGCAGAACTGGTCAGGATTCGAATCAATTAGGATTCGAATCCTTTTAGAGGATTCAAAAGAAGCATTCGAATACTTTAGTTCAACTGGATTCGTGATCCGGATTCGTTACATTTTTTTAAGAGGATTCGTATTCGAATCCAAATGTGGGTGATTCGAATCCTTATAAAAGGATTCAAATATTTATAAAAGGATTCGAATATTTATAAAAGGATTCGAATACTTACAAAAGGATTTGAATCGTCAAAAATAATTCGAATACATTGTGCGGATTAACATGAAGAATGTCTTTTGTGTGTTTTTTAATTACTCGTTAAATCACTGTTTTATACGCGTGGCGCATGAAGTAAAATTTCGAGTTTAGAAAAGCCCCGTGAAAATTTGTCTCGGGTCGCTGCGCGACCCTCGACAAATTTTCTACGCGGGGCTTTTCTAAACTCGAAATTTTACTTCATGCTTAGTCTGGGAGTGGAAATGCTCGTTCGAAACTCCAAACTAATTTTAATGTCATAGATAATAATACTATATCTTAATTAATTATTATTATGCTTTGATAAGAACATTAAATGACTGAAAATGTTTTTAATGATTTTAATCTAGTTTGAAAAATTTCCGTTTAATATTATTTGAAGTAAAACTGACATGGTAGCCACAATGTGAAATGTTACATTTTTCCGACATTTCCCTGATTCAAGATTTTTTTCTCTGGCCTTTTAATATAACTTTCTTCTGTAGAAAACCCCCATTTTGTTAAATTGATTTCATTGCTTTTGTCAATATTTAAGTTAATTTTATAAATTTTTACGTGTTTTGTAATTTGCCTAGTGATTTTGACAAATTTAACAATATCATATTTTTTTTTGTTAGCGTTTTGGTCAATTTCAATGTAATTCTATGACTTTTCTTTGACTTTCCCGGTTTTAATGATATTCAGTGAAATGTTTATTTACGTCGATTTTATAATAGAGTTCAATTTGAAGTTTTGAACGGGTGTTTCCACTCCCAGGCTAAGCATGAAGTAAAATTTCGAGTTTAGAAAAGCCCCGTGAAAATTTGTCGAGGGTCGCGCAGCGACCCGAGACAAATTTTCGGGCTTTTCTAAACTCGAAATTTTACTTCATGCGCCACGCATACACAACACTGATTTGAAGTGAAGTTCAGAAACACACAAATACATCTTTAATCAGTGTAACAGGGAGTCAGATATTTATTCTGTTGTCAACGATGTTCAGTGATAATAATAAATAATAAGGTTTTGAATATTTTTGTTAAAACAACTGGTAACGATATTTATATATTATTGGTTGCAAAAAAAAAATCAAATTTATTCTTAAAGGATTTAATTCGTGATTCGAAAAAACAGTATTCGAATCTTTGATTCGTATCATATTTATCTCTTACGAATTCTTTATTCGAGTATTCGTGACTGGAATCATATTAGGTGATTCGGATTCGTGATTTAAATCCTTTTTACGAGGATTCGTCCCAGCTCTGACTCAAAGTAACTCTAAGGTTCCATTCAAGTTAAAGATTAAAACTACTGCAGGAGTATTACTCTTGTAAACATTAAATGTTTACTTTTGGTGTAGATGTGATTTTAAAAGTGTTACACTTATCGAAATTTGTTACAATTACGTGGGAATCAGATTTATAGTGACCAAAAAAGCGGTCAAGCTTTAACAAGCTAACAAAGTGAGCCTTGGGCACTTCCGTTGTAGTCGTCATCGGGGGAGTCGGTTGTACGGACCTCGCATCGTACTTGTCATTTTTACTGCGTAATTACACTCGAAACGACGACACTAATTCTTATTTATTATTTGTTGCGAGCCGCGTTATTTCGAAACGACTCTATCGTGATTTCGCTTCACGAACGGCTAATAGCATTGCTCAAATAACTACTACTGTACCGGCCGGTAAATATTTACCTCCTTCTATTTATTTATTTTTTCTTCCTTTGCTGTTTGTGTGCACTTTCTAAACTTGCATATGGATAGAATACGAGCGGATTATAAAATCTATATTCTATCGAGTTAGAGCGTGATAAGGATCGCGATTTGTGTCACCGTCGGCGTTGTCGGGGAACAAAGTGGACAATTTTATTCGCACCGAGGATCATGAATTATTCATAAGTTCATCGGGAGATCAATTGTGTATATAATAAACAATAAAGCCGGATGAAATATTAAGTGGAACATGTAAATTGTAATATCTGATATGATTGGTTTTAATTTTAATCAATAGCTACTGATTTATTGACAAACAAATCCTAATTTGGGTCCTTGAGGTAGATTGTAAATTTTTCATTTTTGTAAAAATATTTACTTTGAAACTTCTAACGATTGCCTTCACTCCTAATTTAAGCATGAGGTGACATTTTGAGTTTAGGAAAGAATGAAATATTTCGTGTTTAGTTTTAGAGAATTTTTTGAGTTAAAAAAACCTAACCTTTCATTGTATAATTCAATATCCGGAGGTGTATTTGCAAGGGAAGTAGTTGTTTTAATGGATATTTATCGTCTTAAGTTGTCTTATTAATTAGGACATTGTTTGCATTTTCACAAATAGTTTTTTCGTAATTTTATATATTATGTTTAAAGTGTACAAACTATAAGAAGCGTAAGCTTATTTTCTCGAATTCAAATAGTTTTGAATTTGAATTTGTCTTGTTCTAACCTAACCTTTCGTAACTTGTATTAGAACAGCTCCTTACTATGCAAACCTAAGTTGACCTAGTTGTAGCTAAACTAAGGTAGAGAAGATTTTGAATACCTAATTTTCGGGCTTTTCTAATTTGTTTTGATTGAATCTTTTGAAATAACAACTAATCATTCAAATATTTCGTGTTCAGTTCGTGTGTCGTTTTCGAGATTTTTCAGCAGTAACCGAACTACCGGCGTGTTATTAGTTATTACAGCGGCCGTTTTGGAATGCGATCGTGCCTAGCGATTTTTATTTTTCCGACAACCTATCGGATTTTATTGGGGATTACCATATTCTACATGAGTATACTTTGTTACCGCTATGCAATGCGGTATCATTTCATTAAGTTGATTGCCGTTGCACTCGCTGATTGGATTATAGCGATTGCATAACGTTCCCTAACAATTATGTTTACTCACAGAACCGAACAATAAAGGCTAATCTTCAGCGTGACCACGTGTACAACATTTATTACGCATATGATAATTGTATCATACATTTTTTATTTTTCTAGATTGGAATTCACATGGATGTCACAGTATTTATTAAACTACTTATAACTTCTCTATAATTAATATATACGATATATTGTGAATATATTACTTATTTCATTAAGTTAGGCAAACATTTGAAATAAATATGTGCACATAAAACTGAAACTTCTACGATTGAACTTGCTTAACTTATCAAAACGAAATTATGTTATCGATGTCATTATTTTCGGGCAGATAACTTAAATAGTTACAGAAATAAATTTCATAGACATTAAAACATCTATCCAGATGTCTGCATTTCTCGCATAGTTAAATGGAGCTCTACTTGTCAAAAAGAGTCCCGATATGGAACCTTCAGGTACACCATGTATCAAACTTTACAAATCAAAGTTATAAGACAGATTTATTATTTAAAAAAAAAACTGATCTAAAATAGAACTTTATGGAGACTATCAATAAAGAAATATCTATACTTTTAGTAAATAACACACTTGGATAAGATTTCCCTGTTATTAGTTAATACTGCAACAATTATTTCACCACACAGTGGCTTCATCGGGCAGATGAATAATATTGACTAATTTTCCTGATGAAGCCACTGTGTGGCGAAACAATTGTTGCAGTGTCAACTAATAAACAGTGAAACCTTAATCAAATGTGTTATTTACTAAAAGTATTGATACGGAATTTCACCAAGTAATAGCTTCAGCAATTAAATTTTTAAAATAAATATCTAACAAGGAACAAATTCCTCCTTGACTCTAAATTTTAGCTTCTAAGATAACCTCACATATAACCTAAAAAATGGTGTCGTAATATGGAACTTTAAAGCACACCATACATCTAACTCTACAAGGTAATGTTATTGGAGACTTATCAGAAAAAAAAAACTGACCTAAAATAGTACCTTGTGGGAGACCATCAATAACGAAATACCTACTTAAAAGTAAACATACTGCGATTTGGTACTAAATGCTGGCTTCTAATATGAACTTACATATTTTCTGAATAAGTGGCTCAATGTGGAACCTTGAGGTACATTATGCACCCATCTAACTTTAGAAATTAATGGTATGGGGCAGATTAATTATTAAATTAACTGACTCAACTAAGAGTGAAGAAAGGCTGCTCTTTAACTCTAAATGGACCAACATATTTACCACTGTTCAAATTATAATAAAAAAAATCATATTTACAAAGTTTATTTTATTTAATACTGATTTATGTCTTAATATATAAAATTACGAAAAAACTATTCGTGAAAATGCAAACAGTGTCTTAATTAATAAGACAATTTAAGACGATAAATATCCATTAAAACAACTACTTCCCGTGCAAATACACCTCCGGATATTGAATTATACAATGAAATATTTAAAATCTTATTTAATTTGATTTGTTACAACGCTCTATTAAAGTATATGTAACGTTTAGGTCAGTTGTTTCAATGGATATTTATCGTCTTAAATTGTCTTATTAATTAAGACACTGTTTGCATTTTCACGAATAGTTTATTCGTAATTTTATATATTATGTTTAAAGTGTGCAAACTATAAGAAGCGTAAGCTTATTTTCTCGAATTCAAATAGTTTTGAATTTGAATTTATCTGATTTATGTCAATATTCATATTTTAAATTGTCTTATAAGTATAGTGATATCACATTTGAGTGGTCTAACTGCAAAACTCATATTCTCCACGTTTTGTGAAAGTTGAGTTGGAGGTTTTTTTTATGTCCCTCATGTTAAAGAACACGTGTTTTTTGCAATTTGCCAAAAGTTTTCAAAAGTGGAGAATGTGGAGAAATCAAATTGATTTAGTTTATATATTTCTCCTGGTGCGCAATTAATTGCAAAAATCTAATTAAAAACTTATTAGCATTTTCATTGATATTCATTATTATGACTGAAAAACACATAATAAGTAATCCATTAATGGATTTGATAGCTAACGCCATCTTATGCTCCATATTGGCATCGTCAATGACACGAATGCACAAAGTGCATAACAGTTTTCACATATTGGCTTGATATAGTCAGAAATGTTCAATATTCCTCAGCTCTGGGTCGGGAAAACACTGAAGAGCACCTTGAAGTCCGAAACGCGTCTGTGGGTATCTGGTGCCGGAATACTGAACACAAATTTAATATTAAAGTAATACATGTTCATTCTTCTTAAAATTACGTCAAATTTCAAAATATTTAAAGAAATCTGTATACATTCTTTGATTCTCCGCAATATTTCTTTTAAAGATACATTATTGTATGTTCATTTTTTCAGTTAAAATTACATTAGAGCACATAAATGAGCTCAGTTAAAACAAGTCCCGAGTTCCATCGGTGCGAACGCAATTAACTATAACACCCTAGGCTGTCCATAAACATTTCACACTAATAATAGTAATACAACACGAGTACTGTTAACACAGATACAAGTAAAAATGTCGTTACGTACAAGAGCAATTACCAATGGGTTCATTTTGCACAAGAGACAAAGCCCTAAGTCCAACTTACAGCATTAATTTACAAAATATCTGCACACCCAATTCAAAAATTAATAATACATCTTGACAAACACAGTAATGATGTGAATGTATTTTGATGAATATTAGTTGCTTAAAAGTAGAATGGTAATAATAATAATAAGCGGAGTCACGAAGTGACATAGGGCACGCCTGTCTTGCAGCTAGAAACAATTATTTTTGCAAAATAGGCGCTCAACTTCAACATTCAGCACATTACACATTTGCATTTTAAAACCGGGGAGTTTGATTGACACTTTCGCAACGGATTTCTCAAAGACAATTCGCTAGAATGCAGTTAACCCAATTCTTATCTTCGGAATTGATTTACATTAAACACTGTTCTTATCAGATCTCCTCAGTCATCATTCGATTTGAGTAATTACTGTTTTTATACACTGTTAATTTAAACTCGTATTTCTTAATGAAGCATGATTACTAATTAAATAATAAAGAAATTCAAAACGATAATAATGAAATACAGGGAGTTTTTCTTTTAAGTATACATGTCCCAATTACAGCGTATATACTTAAATCTGCCGATATGCGTAGTTTTCTAAACTCGAAATTTAACTTCATGCTCAGCCTAGGAGTGGAAAACACTCATTTAAAGCTTCAAATTGAATTATTTTAATAGTTCAATCTGAAGCTTTAAATAAGCGTTTTCCACTCCCAGGCTGAGCATGAAGTAAAATTTCGAGTTTAGAAAAGCCCCGTGAAAATTTGTCGAGGGTCGCGCAGCGACCCGAGACAAATTTTCTGGGCTTTTCTAAACTCGAAATTTTACTTCATGCGCCACGCGTACAAAACAAAAATATTGTGAATTTATGTATATTTGAACCACACTTGAAATCAGTGTTTTATACGCATGGCGCATGAAGTAAAATTTCGAGTTTAGAAAAGCCCAGAAAATTTGTCTCGGGTCGCTGCGCGACCCTCGACAAATTTTCACGGGGCTTTTCTAAACTCGAAATTTTACTTCATGCTTAGTCTGGGAGTGGAAAACACTTGTTTAAAGCTTTCAATTGAACTCTTTTAAAAAAGCAATGAATATCGGAAATTGTACAGCGCATGCATATGTATACTTAAATGAAAAATTCCCTGAATAAAACTACGAGAAAATTCGTATAAACCGTAAACGATAATAAAGTTTCATTCGCAAAAATATCATCATTTAGAAAGGTAAAAGCCATTAGGTAATCAGAAAATTATTTACATTTAATTTGTATCCAATTATTGTTACCATATTTCATCAATACTAATAAACAAGAAATCAATTCAAGGAACATCTGTATTTATTTTATTCTACGTTAGTAAAATCTAAGATACAAAGTGTGATTTCTCGGTGTATCAAATCTAATTCAGATGTATACCTGACGTTGATTTTCCAAGAATGTTAATTGCGTGGATTAACAGTGTACTGCCATTAAGAGCGGCAGGAAAATTTTCGCACGTCCCATCTGATATACTAGTGGCATGTCGGTGTTGGATTTTTATGATTGCTCACTTTTTCGAATGTTAATGAAGGATATAAATTGAAGAGCGATTAATTGAAATATATCTGTGCGGACTTTTAATTTAATGCAAACATTTACTCGGAAATGTAAGGATTGTATTTTGAAATTACAAATAATTAGAAATTGCTTGAAAGAAGAGAAAAAAACTCGAAATTATTCAGTATAGTTGTAACAGATGTATGGTGTACCACAGGTATCAATAACAGGATCAGCTGGTGCTTTTAAAATAGGAAATTAGTTCGGCATTTTGAAAAATGCCACGTTCCAGGTAAATATAATTGATTAAAATATTTTGACTCTTTAATGAAAATTCAATCAAAATAACAATACAACCTCGCTTAAACAAATTAAAATAAAACACCTTACAATTAGTATTTAACGACACAAATTACTCCACAATTTATACTTAAATCACTTTCAAGATAACCATGCGGGCGTTTATAAAAAGGCAAATTTGTTCCTTAAACACCTGAAAATGATGAGGCTCATAAGGCACCGTGCCTGATTACACACTATCAAATTACCCGAAGAAAAGCAAAAAACAAAACGACAGAGAAAAAAGAGCACAAGGAGTTTCGCCCGTCTCCTCGGCCGCTCATTACAGCCTCGACCGTTCTCATTACGCCAACTGGTCATTACGTTTTAATTAAGTTTCTTGAATTTTACAATGTCTCAACAATAAAAGGAAACACACAAAACAAAAAAAAAACGTCGTAGTATAGTTAAATATAATTTCATTTATGGGTTGGAGATAGTGTCAGTAAAAGTAATCAGAATTTCTCCGATCTTGTAAACGAAAATAAGTCTACTTTCAAATAAAATTAATTAATTGATATGAATACTAGTTATAGTTACTAGTATTCGTTTTTTTTATTGGCCAACCAGATCTGGTGATTTTTTTATAATGTTGGATATTTGGTTGGATACTCTGGTTGAAATTCTGACTTTTGCCTTTAAAATAAATTTGAGGTTATGTTTTTTACATGGTTGCCATGTGCTAAATTACCGTATCATAAAGATTAATTTTACTATCGGCATTTTACTACCACTTTTCTGTTAAATAATTAATCAATTGTAACATGGCAATCATATATCAATGTCATTACATGACAAACAGTGGAGACACCCAAATAATCAAAGCTTAAAAATAACAAAGTACAAATAACCACATATTAAAACAACGTTACAAATAATTTAAGGATTAATAATAAAATATAATTAACTAAACCAGGACGAAAATATATAGAACAAATAGTAAACTAATTATTAATATGTATTTTAACAATATTTTAGGACGACATATTTTGAAAAAATACACATACTTTAAGAAAAGTACAATCTTGATGCCCATCTCAATAGATTATTTCCTACTTTCACCGTTATTTTATAAAAAATATATAATTGGTAAACCAGCGTAATCGCATCTTAAATTTTATTTTTTTATGAAATATTTATAAAAATATTGGAAAACTAAATCAGTCAGATTGTAGAAGATTATTTTACAAAGAATTTAAATTTTTTCCAAAAATTTCTGTTCTACAATAAAATCATTGGGATGTCGCGCGATATTGACTTTAGGCATTGGTCTGCACAAGAGATATAAGAATACATTATAATAGGTTAAAATATGTTTAATAAAAGGGAACTTCTATTTTATCGTTTAATATAATGCCTAATGAAATTATATTTATTAAATTCTTATGACTCTAGTGATTTTAATTGGCTTCAATTTGTTATTTTTATGTAAAATTCGGAAGTTATCGTTAAAACCCCGGGTCTCAAAACTATCTTCTTCGCGGGCCACAAATACAATTCTACATAATAAAGTCGGCCAAGATCCGATTAATTTTATAAAATTATGAAAAATTTAAGGAACAATTGTTACAATATTTCAAAATATGACATTTACAAAAAAAATTACAAACAATCGCGGGTCATGCAATTCATGCAAGTCGCGGGCCGGATTTTGCCCGCGGGCCGTAGTTTGGAGACCACTGGTTAAACTATGGTTTTTCTGTATTAAATGTTCAGCGTAAGTAGACTTTGTTTTCTTTTTTGAATAACTGTTTTTTTTATTCTGCTTTCAAATAAATAAATGAATATAATACTGTTATTTAAATATTATTCTTCAACTTTTTTTAAGATAGACATGTTTATATTGATTTTTAAGAAAAACTGATGACGCCTTTTCAAGGTTTTTATTTCCAAAATATATTTTCGTAGTTTCAAACAAAATACGTAATTTAATTCTATACTTGTTCAACGAAATAATCCCTTATCTTTATTAATATTAAATCATGTCGATCCCATAAAACCCCCTTAGGTAATCTGTTATTGAATCAGCGATTCATTACCCCCCTTAAATCAAACCCGAACATCCCAACACTTACAAATCTCAGAAACAGCATTTACATCCAACGATTAAAATCGATTTCCGAACTTTAACGCGAATTTAATTGACGTTTTAAACGCTCTCGAATAAAATACAGCCCTTTCGCGGATTCGCGCGCATAAAACTAGGCAGTTAACACTTGGCCGTTAACTATCGCTTATTGGCCATTAGCCGTTGCTCAAGCACACCTGCGCGTTTTTACGTTATTGCCTTGAGTTCGCGCATCGCGTAATTAATCAATTAGCGGATTAGTTAGGATTTTGAGCGCGCGCGCAGAGGATTTGTGATTCACCGGATGCTCGCGAAAATTTTCGGAAATTACGGATAAACGAGGCCTTCGGTGTTCAACCTTGATTTCGTGAATGTGTTTATATGAAATTGGTTTATTTTTATACGTGGGTTATCGTTTGTAGACTACCGAAGTCATGTTTTATTCATTTTCTTTGTGTGTTTTTTGCGTCATTTATTAATTAGTACATCTGTAAGCTCATTGTTTCAAAAATAATGACGGCTACCTTTTTTTGTTTAATATATCAATATTGTAACGTATGCTTTTAATGTTGAACTTGTATAATATGTTTGATTGCCTATAAATATGGCTGTTGTTAAATTAAAAGTAGGCAACTTAATCTACGATGAATTTCCAATGTTTCAATATGTTTGATTGCCTATAAATATGGCTGTTGTTAAATTAATAATAGGCAACTTAATCTATGGTGAATGTCCAATATTCCAATATGTTTGATTGCCTATAAATACGGCCGTTGTTAAATTAAGAATAGGCAACTTAACTTACGACGAATTTCCAATATTCCAATATGTTTGATTGCCTATAAATATAGCTGTTGTTAAATTAAAAATAGGCAACTTAATCTACGATGAATTTTCAATATTCCAATATGTTTGATTGCCTATAAATATAGCTGTCGTTAAATTAAAAATAGGTAACTTAATCTACGATGAATTTTCAATATTTCAATACGTTTGATTGCCTATAAATATGGCTGTTGTTAAATTTAAAATAGGTAACTTAATCTACGATGAATTTTCAATATTCCAATACGTTTGATTGCCTATAAATATGGCTGTTGTTAAATTAAAAATAGGCAACTTAATCTACGATGAATGTCCAATATTCCAATATGTTTGATTGCCTATAAATACGGCCGTTGTTAAATTAAAAATAGGCAACTTAACTTACGACGAATTTCCAATATTCCAATATGTTTGATTGCCTATAAATATGGCTGTTGTTAAATTAAAAATAGGCAACTTAATCCACGATGAATTTCCAATATTCCAATATGTTTGATTGCCTATAAATATTGCTGTTGTTAAATTAAAAATAGGTAACTTAATCTACGATGAATTTTCAATATTCCAATACGTTTGATTGCCTATAAATATGGCTGTTGTTAAATTAAAAATAGGCAACTTAATCTACGATGAATGTCCAATATTCCAATATGTTTGATTGCCTATAAATACGGCCGTTGTTAAATTAAAAATAGGCAACTTAATCTACGACGAATTTCCAATATTCCAATATGTTTGATTGCCTATAAATATATCTGTTGTTAAATTAAAAATAGGCAACCTAATTTACGATGAATGTCCAATATTCCAATATGTTTGATTGCCTATAAATATAGCTGTTGTTAAATTAAAAATAGGCGACCTAATCCACGATGAATTTCCAATATTCCAATAGGTTTGATTGCCTATAAATATGGCTGTTGTTGAATTAAAAATAGGTAACTTAATCTAATCTAATCTACGATGTAGTTAAGAGGAGGTCGAGCGCTATGCAAACGTATAAAATAGCATATTGTCTTAACGACGGCCTTATTTTAGGGTAACGTATTTTGAAAAAATAGACATACTTTAAGAAAAGTAAAATCTTGATGCCTATCCTGATAGATTATTTCCTACTTCTACCGTTATTTCTTAAAAAAATATCAAACATTGGTAAAACAGCGTAATCGCGTCTTAAATTTTATTTATTTCTGCAATATTTATAAAAATATTGGAAAACTATATCAGTCATATTGTGGAAGATTTCTTTGCGAAGAATTTAAATTATTTCCATTAATTTCTCTTCTACAATAAAATCACTGGGATGTCGCGCGATATAGAATTTTCAGAAATTTTGAAAAATAGTTTTACACGCGACATCCTAGTGAGCAGAGCTGGGATGAGTGCTCAAAAAGAAGATTCGAGTCTTTGATTCGAATCATAATTTTCTCTTAAGAATCCTTTGTTCAAGTATTCGTGATTCGAATCATATTAGGTGATTCGGACCCGTGATTCGAATACTATAATCACGAATCCGAATCACCTAATATTATTCGAATCACGAATACTCAAATAAAGGATTATTAAGAGAAAATTATGATTCGAATCAAAGATTCAAATCTTCCTTTTTTGCATCACGGATACAAATCCTTTAAAAATAAATTTGAATCCATTATTTGCAACCATTAGCATCTTTAATATCGTCGTCAGTTTTTATTAACAAAACTGTTTACTACCTAATTATGTACAGACTAAATATCTGATTAATTAATTATTTTAATTAATGATGATATGTGTGTTTTTGAGTTTCAAGATAAACCAGTGTTCTATACACTGGCGCATGAAGTAAAATTTCGAGTTTAGAAAAGCCCCGTGAAAATTTGTCTCGGGTCGCTGCGCGACCCTCGACAAATTTTCTACGCGGGGCTTTTCTAAACTCGAAATTTTACTTCATGCTTAGTATGGGAGTGGAAGACACTCGTTAGTTTAAAATACATCGCATTGTAGTAAAAAGTATCGATATTCAAAATATCTATAATTTCCGAATCACCTAATATGATACGAATCACGAATACTCTAATAAAGGATTCTTAAGAGAAAATTATGATTCGAATCAAAGATTCAAATCTTCTTTTTTGAATTACGGATACAAATCCTTTAAAAATAAATTTGAATACATTATTTGCAGCCATTAAGATTTTTAATATCGCCGTCAGATTTGATTAACAAAAATGTTCATAACTTAATTATTTACAGACTAAAAATCTGATTAATTAATTATTTTATTTAATGATGATATATGTGTTTCTGAACTTCGGGATAAACCAGTGTTTTATACGCGTGGCGCATGAAGTAAAATTTCGAGTTTAGAAAAGCCCCGTGAAAATTTGTCGAGGGTCGCTGCGCGACCCTCGACAAATTTTCTACGCGGGGCTTTTCTAAACTCGAAATTTTACTTCATCCTTAGTCTGGGAGTGGAAGACACTCGTTAGTTTAAAATACATCACATTGTAGTTAAAAGTATCCTAATTCAAAATATCGGTAATTTTCAATGCCAGATACTTTCGATTTAATATTTACATGATGTGTTACTTTATACAACTAATTGTGTTAATTTCAATTGTAAAAAAGGTGAGTTCCGTAAATAAAGAATAATAATAATAATAATAATAATTATTTATAACTGTACATTATTTTTTAAAGGCTTGATAATATTACCAAGACTTGTTTAATGACGTTTAATTACGAAATTATCAATTTTCACCTTTTAATAGATAATATAGATAAGATAATAATATGTTTTATACGTGTGGCGCATGAAGTAAAATTTCGAGTTTAGAAAAGCCTGAGCAAACCAAATTTTCAGGCTTTTCTAAACTCGAAATTTTACTTCATGCTTAACCTGGGATTGGAGAACACTCGCTTAAAGCTTCAAATTGAACTTTTTAAAACGTATATGTATACGTAAAAGATTATTTCTCTGTATTATACTTCTCTATAAAAAATCATTTGTAAATATTAAATCGCAAAATCAAAGCAAATATATTTTTTTACAAATCAAACAACAGATTTTGTTTAGAATCTTCTATAAACGATTAATCGTCTTTATTACTTTCTTTTTTTTTTCTCGTGACCACTAAATATCTATATGACATTTGTAGTTTTAGGTAAGTACATATTTTATGTTGTTATATCTATACAATTCAAAACATTTCTATTACTATTTTCTGTTTTATTTTAATGCGTATGTTTTTGTAAACATTCCAGACGAGATGAAGATACACTCTCTGACTTTATGTGTGTGTTTGTAGTGCCATATATACAGGGCACGTATGAATAACAAACGACAAATTCTTCAGGTGTGTGTGAAGCGAATCCAACAATTGTCGCACATCTGTTTTTGCTTCCGTTACATTTCACTTAAAACGTGTTTTATATATTTATATCAAAAGCTTTTACTTATCTTCAAACTGCGTACGCTTAAATCTAACACAAAAATCTACTATCGTCCATTAGGCATTTAAATATTTCAGTATTAAGTATGAGTAATATTTCGAAAGTAGATGACATTTTAAACTAAAGTAAAAACTGTCTTTTTAAAATGCCAACAAATATGCATGGAAAACACTCAGAAAGTAGATTGAATTTTGAATTTCACTAATTAATGATCTGAGGTCTTTTTAAACTACAATAATAATAATAATAATAATAATAATATTTATTTGCCCAACGGAAGACAAATACAGAGACAAAAATATAAATAAAAACTAAATAGTAGTACAAATACAATACTTTGATTAAGTCAGTTTAAAGATATTAAATAATTATTTAGCCTGTGCTGAGCATCAACAGCTTAATTTCTGAATTTCACTAATTAATCTTCTGAGGTCTTTTTGAACTACAATACTTTCATTAAGTCAGTTTAGATAAATTAAATATTTATTTACCCTAATGCAGTTTTAAAAAAATCTTTATCATTCTAAATTGTGGAAACTAATCAGAGATAAAATTAATATTAATATTCGGAGTAAAAGTAGATGTTAGTCTGAATAATAAAATCGATTTTATCTTCGATTATTTTCCACAGTTTAGAATGATAAAGGCTTTTTTTTTAAAACTGGATTAGGCTAAATATATAATTAAATATATATTTAGCCTAATCCAGTTTAAACTTTAAACTGACTTAATCAAAGTATTGTAGTTCAAAAAGACCTCAAAACATTAATTAGTGAAATTCAGAAATTAAACTGTTGG
Organism: Philonthus cognatus; assembly: GCA_932526585.2. NCBI lineage: Eukaryota > Metazoa > Arthropoda > Insecta > Coleoptera > Staphylinidae > Philonthus > Philonthus cognatus. The sequence continues at coordinate 13,049,261 of OW052243.1, forward strand.
TGCTCAGCTTAAAATTCCTGCGGACCTGTTAACGTCAAGTTAATTATTTTTACACACCGCGTACATAACAATCATAACAGATATGGCAATCTTTGCACTTAAGACAAAAATTAAAATTTCACACGGGCTTGAATCCATAATTTTTAATACACCATTAAATCATTAAAAACTGTAGTTTATTATTCTTTATTATTTAATTAATATGCTTATTCGTAAATACACGTTAATGTATTTATGGATGACAATTTTATTACGAAAGCTTCTTCAGATACAACTAATTAGTAATTACTCATTCCATCTCGTCCGCCGTTTCTTCAGATAAGTCGGCGCTTTTTGCGTAATTTAATTTTCGTGTTTCGCGAGGATGGCGTGTCCACACCATTGCCGATAAATCGATTTTATTGGTCTATTAATGCTGAGGTCCAACCACTTTATGCCGATCACATACAAATCAACATGAAATATTTCGTGTTTTTTCTCGCACAAATTATTTGACAGATTGATTGAAAATATACATATCAGGCAACATATTATAAATAAAATTAAATTGTCTTTTTAAATTGATTGCATAAAGTTTTAAAAAATAAGTATCAAATATTGGTAAACTGGCGTAATCGCGTCTTAAATTTTATTGTTCTGTAGAAAATCTATTAAAAATATTGTAAAACTAAATGAGTCACATTATAGAATATTTCTTTGCAAAGGTATGTGATTTTTTTCATTTATTTATTTACTAAAATAAACTCACTAGCAGAGCTGAGCAGGATTCAAATCATTGAGGATTCGTTTCCCGGATTCAAATCCTTTTAGAGGATTCAAAAGAGGTATTCAAATACTTTAGTGAAAACAGATTCGTGATACGAATTCGTTACATTTTTTTTAAAGAATTCGTATTCGAATCCAGACGTAAGTGATTCCAATCATTGTTTTATACGCGTGGCGCATGAAGTAAAATTTCGAGTTTAGAAAAGCCTGAAAATTTGGTTTGGCGTGAAGTTTAAAATATTCACTGTAGTTATGTTTAGCTTTTTAAAGCGCACTAAGCTCGATTTATTGCTCCATATGATGTGGACATTAAAAATTTTGAGAAACTTATTTTTGTTATTTTAAACTCACAAAATCAAATGATATAAAGAACCACTGTTCATATCTACAATAGTTTTTCACAAAAGTGTTCTGATTTCTTATATACGGAATTTGTTTTTAAGGGGATAAACGCTGTAATTTTTCAGGCATTTGTTGTTTTTTAAAATCGTTTAATTTGAAGCTTTAAACGAGTGTTTTCCACTCCCAGGCTAAGCATGAAGTAAAATTTCGAGTTTAGAAAAGCCTGAAAATTTGGTTTGGTCGCGTAGCGCGAAGCGCGGAGCGGCCAAACCAAATTTTCAGGCTTTTCTAAACTCGAAATTTTACTTCATGCGCCACCGGTACAAAACACTGATTCAATGTAAGGTTCAGCGGTGTGTTTTAAACTTCGTAATATGTCAGTGTTTTGTACCGGTGGCGCATGAAGTAAAATTTCGAGTTTAGAAAAGCCTGAACATTTGGTTTGGCGTGAAGTTTAAAATATTCACTGTAGTTATGTTTAGCTTTTTAAAGCGCACTAAACTCGATTTATTGCTCCATATGATGTGGACATCAAAAATTTTGAGAAACTTATTTTTGTTATTTTAAACTCACAAAATCAAATGATATAAAGAACCACTGTTCATATCTACAATAGTTTTTCACAAAAGTGTTATGATTTCTTATATACGGAATTTGTTTTTTAGGGGATATACGCTGTAATTTTTCAGGCATTTGTTGTTTTTTAAAATCGTTTAATTTGAAGCTTTAAACGAGTGTTTTCCACTCCCAGGCTAAGCATGAAGTAAAATTTCGAGTTTAGAAAAGCCTGAAAATTTGGTTTGGTCGCGTAGCGCGAAGCGCGGAGCGGCCAAACCAAATTTTCAGGCTATTCTAAACTCGAAATTTTACTTTATGCGCCACGCGTATAAAACACTGATTTCAAGTGAAGTTAAAAATATACTACTTAAGCAGTATTCTGAAGCAGTATATTTTGTACTTCACTTGAAATCAGTGCTTTATACGCGTGGCGCATGAAGTAAAATTTCGAGTTTAGAAAAGCCTGAAAATTTGGTTTGGTCGCTCCGCGCTTCGCGCTACGCGACCAAACCAAATTTTCAGGCTTTTCTAAACTCGAAATTTTACTTCATGTCTAATCAAGGAGTAGAAACACTTGTCAGAGGTTTTGATTATTTTATTAACACCCTGTGTATGATAAACCTCTGAGAAATGGTTACAATCTGTTGTAAAAACATCTAGATGATTTTATATAGAATAAAATTTTCTCGTAAAGTTCAAAATAAAAAAGTGATCCACCTATCCTGGGACAATCTGTATGTATACTTAACAGAAAAAAAATATTTGCACACTTGGTTACCGTACTTTCTTATCACGTGTAAGATATTTATAATAAAAGTTTTAGAACAAAGTTAAGTGTTTTAAAAAAATTGTTATGAAGATGTACTACAAAGTGAACGCCAACCAAATTAAAGATATTTATTTCAAAGCATAATTAAATTAAGAAAATCGCTATTTTTGGGTATATTTTTAAGTAACGATTCTTTTCAAGTCATTTCAGTTGTAGAATAAACTTATATTTATATTTATGTTCAATTTGTAAAGAGATTATTTCCTTAAATAAATAACCAACAGATTTTAAATTTTCCAGGTCTGGTTTTTGTAATAAACGATTAAAGTCGAGTTCATTTCTTCCTGATTTCCTAGTGTAAATTTTGCAAACTTGTGTGGAGTGAATGGGGGTTTAGTGTCAGTGGTGTGTCTTGGTTGTCAACGTTTAAAACGAAAAGTACAATATATAATTATAAATCGTATCTAAAGTTAAGTTAATTTCTATATAATTAACTTGACTTTAGATACGATTTATAATTATATTTTGTATTATTCTTAACTAAGTTAAATGTCTTTGCAATCAACGAACATTTTCGAAATTTTCAAAGACAATTTAATGTTTCTTGTATATTTAACATTAAATAAAATAAAATAAAAATGGTTTTTTATATCATTTGATTTTGTGATTTTAAAATGACAAAAATAAGTTTCTCAAAGTTTTAAATGTCCACATCATATGAAGCATTAAATAGAGCTCAGTGCACTTTAAAAAGCTAAACATGACTACAGTGAATATTTTAAACTTCGCGCTAAGTCTGTGTTTTACACGTCTGACGCACAAAGTAAATATTTTAAGTTAAAAAAAGCCTGCAATATTTACTTTTAAACAAGCGTTCAAATAATTAAAAAAGGCGGCAATAGAAGAGTTAAACTCCAAAAAATATTTTATTCATCATTTTGTGACATTTTTGGCAATTCATGTAAGAACAATTGACATTTTTAAGCGTTTAACTACGATTTTTTTTGTGCCCCTCTATATCCTGGCTACGCCCATGCTACGCCCATGCACTCAACCTAAGGAAATTTTACATTACCTATCCTAACATTTTTATATTGACCCCTTAGAGGTAAAGGTCATTAAATGTCATTGACTATCTGCGTACCTAATAATGTTCATCTTAAAATTGACTATATACATTTAACGTTGCCACTATAGAGCATTAGATGGCGTAACTATCTAAAATCTTTAAGAAATAAAACAACGCAGTTGGGAGGGTTTCACTTTTATTGTTGAACACTAAAAGTGTTCAACAATAAAAGTGAAACCCTCCCAACTGCGTTGTTTTATTTCAAATAGTATTATGGAGTTTCATCAAGTATCCGCCTCATCAATTAAATATTTAAAATCTTTAATAGTTTTCACATCTTCGCTTGATATAGTCAGAAATGTTTAGGATTCTTCAGCACTGGGTTCGAGGGGGCGTCACAGCAATGGAGATTTTGATTTTTGACAACAGTTCTATGGAGCCTGCCCGCCCTGCCATTTCCGCCGTTTTTGCCATTTTTCTTGGTTTTTCTTCGAGAATAGGTGCGGATTTAAAGTGTTCCATAATTTATGTTTCAACATTTTGCTTTAATTAAGAATTATTTTCCTTTTTCTAAACAATGCATAGGTATAACGACCTATTATCTATTATCAAATAGATATTTTTGTTATTTGTAATTATTACATGTACTGTTGTATTTTTTTTGTTTACCTACTTATTTGTTGAATAATTTTTCTTTATAATATAGTATTTTTAAATAACATCACTGTTTTATTTGTATTTGTTTTATTTTTCCCTATTTGTACTTATAATAATTAATTTCTACAATGTTTTGAAAATATCAATAAAGATAGGTGTTAATTCAACTGGTATTAATAATAAAATAACGAATATATTTAATTTTACATTCACATATATCAAAAGTGGCGTCTAAGTGTGAGTAAATTTCGAATAACAGTTTTCTGTATTTCTCACTAACCTATACACACATCGCACACATCTACACGCACACCAACTGAGATATACGTGTTTCTGTTTGTGATAGTTAGCAGAAACATCCATAGGTGACGCCAAAAAGGAAACACGGGCCCAAGGTAATATATATCCGTTATTAAAAGGACGACTTTGTTGTGCAATTTCTTGTATTTATAAAGCGCGATCCCAACCTCAAATTTTGTGTGCCTTGGCGCTGTGGCCTACCCTGAAGTTAGGCTGCGAGCCGTCGCTGCCTTAGAATCCAAAACGTGTTTGTAGCTATCCAAATTCGATGTTCATATAAATTTAGGTCAATCATCACATATTCAACTTATTTCAGTCTAACCTAATGTAACTGTATCTTAACTCAAATATTCATTGTATAATTCATTATCTCTCTGGGTATTAGCTCGAGAAGTAGTTGTTTCAATCAATATTAGGAAAAGTCTCAACAAGACTAAATTTTTGCAGAAAGTCGATGTTATTTTGATTCGTTTTTATATTTTGTAACTGTATCTAACCAAAAATGATCAGCCTATTTTAATATAACTTAATCACATCCTGAATTAAGCTAATCTAACCCAGCTTACCTAATCTAACTTAACCTAAGAATTAATATGTAGCAAACTCTCCTACGTATGTCCAAGGTAATTACTTTTACGCTTCTTTCCTATTTGTAAATTTTATTTATTATTCACTAGAATCATAAACCCATATTTACAACCCGACTTTCCCATCCATTGAATGCAAAAATTATTGAACCTCCAACGTGATGAATCTCTCTCGAGATTTAACAATTCAGCGATTTTTCCGCCTTTGAATCATAAATCAAGATTTCTACTTCGCGCGATTTGATTGATTACCCATTAACACACTTATCCAAAAAAAGAGCTTAATACACACACTCACACACACACATTTAATTAATTAGCATTAATAGCCTCTTAAAACCATATTTTTTGCGATCGTTATAATTACACACGTGTCGGTTTTGAATAAAATAATTATGTGCGAATTCGAAAAAAACTAACCTCGGGCGTTTGCGGAACGCGCGCGCCAAATTATTATTTTTTTTTTCTTGGCGCCATCAATCATCCGTAATTGCCATCCTTTTAAGGATTAATTGTTGGTGATTTAGGTATTTGCAAAGATATTCGCTCTCGAAATGAAGTATGAGTAAAATACATGTTTTTATAATCAATTACTTGTATTATTCATTACAATTATATTCGATAAGTAAACTTATATAAACAATTTTAGTAAATAATAATAAATTAACTTGGTTAAGATTTTAAGATTAACTTAGTTAAGAATCTTTAAACGAGGGTTTTACACTCCCAGACTAAGCATGATGTAAAATTTCGAGTTTAGAAAAGCCTGAAAATTTGGATTGGCCGCGTAGCGAAGCGGAGCGGCCAATCCAAATTAGGCTTTTCTAAACTCGAAGTTTTACTTCATGCGCCACGCGTATAAAACACTGAAATATCGTAAAGTTTAAAATATGCGGCTATAGCAATATAATATGAAGATATCCATAAAACGTGAGTCAAATTCTGCGCTAAACAAATTGTTTAAAACAGTGATTATAGGCAATAACTATAACGTATATTAGGTTGCCTATAATCATTGTTGTTTGTGTGCTTTTTGAGCTTCACTGTAAATCAGTGTTTTTAAGCGTGGCGCATGAAGTAAAATTTCGAGTTTAGAAAAGCCTAATTTGGATTAGCCGCTTCGCTTCGCTACGCGGCCAATCCAAATTCTTAGGCTTTTCTAAACTCGAAATTTTACTTCATGCTTAGTCTGGGAGTGGAAAACACTCGTTAATAGCCTCAAATTAACCGCTTTGAAACTACGAACTCCCGCCAACTTAAAAAACGCTGTAATTATCGGGATATATATACTAAAAATAAAAATGAACTGTATGTTCGGTTTTAAACACGTTTTAAACGTGTTTTAAACATATTTTAAACATGTTTTAAGCATGTTTTAAGCATGTTTTAAACATGTTTTAAACATGTTTTTAATTGTTAATGTTTTAACGCTGTTTCAATGAAAAAACACGTTATGTAGAAAAAACTGCTTGTTTTAAATAAAATGAAAAAAAACTTTTGTTTTAACAATCCTGCCTTGTATATAACCCCCTAGAAACAAGTAAAGATCCTTGTTTTGTGGGGGACAAACAGTGTAGATACCCCGGGCCCTGTCTGTTTAATCACGGAGTGCAAAAATTCGGTAGAACCTTCAAATTGAATGCTTTTTTTTAAATTAAACGCTTTAGAAATCTTCAAGCATTCTAATGCCTGAAAATTGACAGCATGCTGTAGAAAAATACTTTTTACAGATGTTCTGTAAATGCCTATGTCCCTAACTCTCTGCTAAAATCTAAGTAGTCAACATTATATATTTTAAGCTTAATTGTGATATTTAACTTTATTTACTGTCGGATAGTTGTTTTGTCGTTATGGAGTATTTTTCTTTAATGTTCAACAGCAACATAACAAGACCTTTTCAAATAGCCGACTATTATTTTTTACTAATTTGTCGAGAAGGCTTGCATTTTGACAATTCAAACGAGACCAAATATCAAGCACTAATAATGTGATTAAAGCCCGAGAGCTTTAGCTCGAGGGCTTTAATCTTTGAATATTAATGCTTGATATGTCGAGTTGAATTGACTAGAAATGCAAGACTTCAAGATTAATTATTTAAAAAAATAATAGCCGCTATTTGAAAAGGTCGTGTTGTATTTATAAAGATTATTTATAGAATCATTCCACATAACCTTAATTGTATATTCCTTTTATTCCTCCTTCCGAATATTCCAAGCCCTATCCTTTAAAATTTCAGCTATCATTCCATTTGCGGTTGCTTTCTCCAATTTGTAATTTTTAGTTTGATTAAAAAACTCTTAGAACCTTTCTTCAATACTTTATTTTGTAACCAAATGTACATTTCGGACACGAAGTGTCCATTATCAATGGTTTGATACTAATACTAATATTAGTATCAAACCATTGATAATGGACACTTCGTGTCCGAAATGTACATTTGGTTACAAAATAAAGTATTGAAGAATGATTCTAAGAGTTTTTTAATCAAAGTATAATTATCTTCAAGTAACTCAATTAATCCAAATGTAATTTTTAGCATTAATTTTTTTTTTAAATTGACACCATACACTAGTCTTGCTTGTATTTGTATTAATTGGTACGGAGTTTTTAATAATTTCGTCAATATCTACCGTTTGTGTTTTTCCAAACCGTGCCATTTTTATGACTTTATAAAAAATGTTAAAGTGAAAGCACATTCGTAATTTTATGTCGTAGAAAGGGATAAAAAGAAGAGGCAGATGAGAGGGAGAGAAAGGAAGAAGAGGCAGAAATAGTCGACTATTTTTTTCTGGCTATTTCAGTTGTTGATTTCAATAGACGCCGTAATCGTAGCAAATTATGACATATAAACAATGAATTTTGACAGACAAAATAAATAATCAATTCAATCTGTTCTCTCTTTACTCGCCATGTATTTTGACTGTGTAAAACTCTGTTCTATAGACAAATATATATTATTATTATTTAAATATTCACGTTATTAATATTAACTACTAATAGTTTCACAAATTAACATTACAAAAAAGGAAGGAAACAAGAATACCATATTTCCTCCATCAAGTATTCATCCATTCCCAATACCAATTAGAAAATCTCTCCTTTCCTATTCTCTCACTATTTCTCAACAGAAGCCTTCGCTCAGAAAGGAAATCCAAATTAATTGAGAAAAAAAAGAGTTCTAATTCGGCAGAATGGATTCACAATAAATCAATAAATAGAAACGGGAGCCTATTATTAACCAGTCATCGTCGATCAAACTGGACTTATAACAGGCTAATTAATTATACAGATGTTTGCTCAATTTGGAGGATTTATCATTTGTTCCTTCGGGAAGTGAATTGATGATGAAAGTTGATTTCATTCAGAATTACTGATTCGTTTTGCCGCTGTTGGTGTGGAAATTGTTGTTTAGTGTTTTATTGAGATAATTGAGGAAATTTGTGTTTAATGGGAGCAAGTTGGTTATTCATTGATTGGATGGAAATCGACAATTTATTGCGTAGATGTTTTTATAGCTAATTGATGTCTGTTATACATGTGCAAATTATTATTTAAAACATGTCAATTCGTGGTGAAAATAAAATATTTACCTAATCTTGAGAAGGAAAACTGAAAATAAACAATTACAAAAGTTGGCTCGACTTTACTTTACACCCCGTGAAATAACGCAATATAGATTCACACTGTATTGACATGTATCACCAATTAAAATGAATAAATTCACTACGGAAATGATAAAAGTTCACTTTTTTCAACTTTGAAATTTTGACTAGTAACTACTATAAAACATCACTGATTGCTGTTAACCATTGCAATCTTTACTGGAGACATTGGGGAAGTCGAAAGAAATATTTGTTAAAGACTTCAATCTAACTTCAACTTAAAGTTAGATTTAACCGGATGACGATTATAACACATTAGCACTCTACACTTGGACTCATATGGATTTATAAAATAACTAACATAAATTAATACACTCTAGGAAATTCATTTGGGCTCAATTCTAGTTTGTGTCAATGGGTATATTTCGCCGAAAAAAATATTTAAAAAACGGAGAATTTTAAAATAAAATACATTGAATTATCCTCACAAAAAAATTATTTTCTTTGCAAAAAATAAAATATCTGTATTAATTTTTTTAAATATTTAATTATCTCGATGCATCCTCTGTAAATGTTAAGGCATTTGTTGTATTTTTAATAGTGTTAAATTTAAAGCTTCAAACGAGTGTTTCCACTCTCAGACTAAGCATGAAGTAAAATTTCGAGTTTAGAAAAGCCTGAAAATTTGGTTTGGTCGCGTAGCGCGAAGCGCGGAGCGGCCAAACCAAATTTTCAGGCTTTTCTAAACTCGAAATTTTACTTCATGCGCCACGCGTATAAAACACTGATTTAAAGTGAAGTTTTAAACCCATTGAAAAACATTTAAACAATCGAAATATTAAAATAACAAAATATTTACATTTTTCTTCACACATTATCAAGTTAGGTTAAAGAATACAATGTATCAAATTAACTTATTTACCTTATCATTTATAAAAAGTTGTGTTATTACATCAATGGCGCCTAATGGGTTAGTAAATACTTCACTTTAATTTTGTATGTTTTTGTGTTAAATTTAAAAATGTTGAAGACGCTATTTGAATATTTACAAAATTTACAAAAACAATTTAAAAAATAAATGGAAATCTTGTAATACGAAGCGTCAATATTTCGTAAATTGACAATAATCTTGAAAATTCGTGAAAGTATTAACATCTTTAAATTTAATAAAAATTTTGGAAATTCATGAAAACTGCCAGGATTGAAAAGTTGGCGAAAATTCACGAAGTGTAGAAATTTCACAAAAAAGAAAATTTAGTATAACTTACAGTGTTCACAAAAAATGATCGAAATATTGAAATTTAACATTGTTAAAAATATAAGAAAATTGACGAAAATCTCCGAAACTTCACGTAGAACTTCAATATATAGAAAACTAATGTCGATAGAAAATATCTAAAAGAATTTTATTATTCAGTGTAAAATTATATAAAAGTTTTCCATTTACAATTTTTTTTCTATCTCATTTAATAGTAATTCATAAAAATTTATAATTCATAATCCTTATTTCCTTTACATGCAAAAGCCTAATTACAAAGAAAATATATAAAATAAATAGCCGAGAAAAAATGATTTGAAAAAATCGACACTTTTCACATTTTTTTAAATATCTAGTAACTCTTGATTTCTTCGAAAAATCAACAAGTGTCTTTCAATTTTTTTTCTATCTCTTTTAATAAATAAGAAAAATTGCCCTCAATGTTAAAAAGTATGAATTTATTAATTTTTCAGCATGCATAAACTAAATTTGTCTAGATTTTATTCGATTATTCGTAACTATTTGTCTATTTAACTAACCATTTGTCAAACCAGACATAAAATAATGGTAGGGTATTTACTTATGTTATAAAAACACAAAACTAATTATATATCATCCAGAAAGATATATAACTTGGATATCTGTTATCATTTATTTATTTTTATACAGTACTAAAATAAATTATAATAATAGTAATTGATTATAAAAAGTGTAATAATAGGTAAAACTTTGTAAAAAAAAATATGATTGTTTTTATAAACAAACAATTGAGGCACCTAGAAGCAAAGGTGTGTAAGTAACTTTTCATAAAATTTGGACTGCATGCAAATAATAATTCCAAAGAAATATATGAGCTTTCGTTAAGACACTTAAATACTTAGCTATTTTATTTCGTTAAGATGTTAAAAGTAATGTCCAGAATGTCGAGAAAGTGCAGAGAAGTGAACATTTTGTGAAACAATAATTTTTAGACTTATGTATTGAAATGTAAAGATGGTCAAAATGGTAAAATTAATTAGATAGACGAAATTTATCAAATTGGGCAATAATTACCAATACACAGCAATTTTATTTCGTTAAGATTTTAAAAATTGAGTAATGTCCCAAATTTCGAGAAAGTGCAGAGAAGTGAACATTTTGTAACACAATAATTTTTAGACTTTTTGTATATTTAAAAGTTCAGATGGTCGAAATGGTAAAATTAATTAGATAGACGAAATTTATAAAATTGGACTTACTGTTTTGTGTATATCTTAAATACACTTGTAAATAAAACACTTTTTACTCTGCTTAACCACTGTATTTTACACTTAATTTGTGACTATAGTTTCGTCTATCTAGTAGTCATTATCAAAACTAAACTAAAAGTTTGATAATGTTTTTTAGTTTGTTAATGACTACTAGTTAGTCGAAACTATAGTCACAAATTAAGTGCAAAATACAGTGTTTAAACATAATAAAAAGTTTACCAATAGTTTCATTTTAATTTTTTCTACGGCTCCCTAAATTCCCTCAATAGAATTCAATGTATTATTTTTTATTTAGATGCATTCATGCATTTAAATAAAAAATAATACATTGAATTCTTTTGAGGGAATTTAGGGAGCCGTAGAAAAAATTAAAATGAAACTATTGGTAAACTTTCTATTATTTTCTTGTTCGTTTGTAAGAATTTTTATATTGTGGTATTATAAATGGAAAGTAAATTAATAACTAAAGTAAAATGGACTAAAATTCATCCAGACAGTTGAACAACCTACTGATAATTAATTTTTTTAAAACAAATAGTAGATTCAGACAGGGCAGAAAGACCGTTGGTCGATAGCCCAGACAGACTAACAAATGATTTATGTTTATGAAAATGTTATAAAACTAATTGTAATTATTGTCTGAATAAAGATGTACTATATATATGGACTAAAATTATGAGATTATTTAAAATTTTACCATATTGATAATAATCAACATTTACGAAAACTTAAAAATTGATGAAAACTAAAGAAACTTGCGAAAGCGATCTACATCATGAATCACAAAAACAAATCACTTGATTATTTACCAAAGTCTTAGAAAATCATTGAAAAATAAATAAATCTACAGAATAAACATAAAACATTTGAATATTTAATAACTTAAAACATTTTTAGGCACTTACACTCCTTTGCTTCTGAGTGGTTCAATTATTTAGTTTTTGATTATTTCCAACCACTCATTGTGTAAATTTAGAACCAAAGACTACCAAAATATTATTTAATTTTTGTGTATTTCCAACCACTCATTGTGTAAATTTAGAACCAAAGACCACCAAAATATCCCTATCAACAATATGTTAATTCAAACAATTGAGCGCGCGCGCGCAACTTATCTTTAAACACACTCTTATCTCACAACGATTCACCAACAAAAGTAACAAAACAAGACCTCACGTATTTAAAAATAGCAAAACCAAATTTACTCACCTAAACAATTCACACGAAGAAAAAATAAATTCAACAGAACACACTTAATTTTTATAAACTAATATCCGTTTTGAAGCACTTAACTAACAATAAAATCACTGCAAATTGAGTCGTAAAAGCGCGCGCACTTTCTTCAATTAAATTAAGTTAAATTAAAGCATAATCCCTTTACATTCAAGTTGATGATTTGAATATCCCTTTTTGTGAGTTTGTTATTTGTACTTCACCATTTCACAAATCACAATATTTTAAATATTTTGAATGAAAATCAGTGTTGTTGATTTTATTAAAATTCATTAATCGTTTTGTAAGAAACACTTCTGTAATAATTCATTCAAGTTTTGTATCACTTATTTGTAGTGGATTCATAAAAAGTTTTTTTTCTAAAACACTTTCTTATTATTGTTTGAATTTGTTGGATAGTTTAGCGCCGAAAGCACTCAGTAAGTACACTTCTCGATGAAGCGCGCGGATGCGGGAGATTCGAACGAGCAGTCAGGAAGGATCCGGTCGTATCCGCCAGAGCCGATCGGTTCCGGTGCGCTTGTTATCCGAAAAATCCACAAAACCCGCACTACCTACCAAATGGCAAAAGGTAGCTAGCAACAAACAAAACAGGATGCTATCCACTGACTTGTCGGTTCCGACTGTGCCGGACGAGTGAGTGTATTCTCTACTGTTATGCTTCAAGAGCCGCGTACACCTGTTGGTTGGGTGGGGGTCAAAAACACCCCTCCCCATTCATATCGAGACAGGTACTATTGTTTTTTTTTTATTTTCAAAGTTTACTATTTCCTCGTTCGCTATGGGGTTATAAGTGGCTACTTGTTGCGCGCTCGGAGCTCTCTGATTTGTAAACGCGCGCGCGGGGGTTACTTTTTGGTTGGTACCGCTGAAAGCGCTCAGTTGTTATCGGTTTGTTTGGGAGATAGTAGACAGAGTACGGCGGTTTTTAATTAAACACGTGTATACGCTGTTGGTACTTTTGTGAAAGTAAGCGATTAGCTTAAATAAACGGCTGGTGTTAGAGTAACTTAGATAAGCGTTAATAGCTTCCTTCAAGTTTCTGTCTTTTTCTGTACATATTCATTCGCAGTGTTTCTAATTAATTACTTCTATATGAAATATTTTTAATTCTTCAATTAATTAAGATAACTCAAATATAACACCAATTTGATCAAATTTTAAAATTTTAAACCTATATTTGACTAGAAAATAGATCATTTAGAATTTTAAAGTTTGATCAATTCAATTACTTTAAAAATTAATTTGTGATCCGGATTCGTCCTCATTTAGAATTTTAAAGTTCGATCAATTCAATTACTTTGAAAAAGAATTTGTGATCTGGATTTATTACAATTTTTTGAAAGGATTCTAATTCTTAACCAAATCTAGGTGATTCCTCAGAAAGGATTCGAATCCTTCGCTATTACTTAGATCAGCGTGTCTCAAACTGTGGATACATTTTTGGTGGGTTGCGACACAAGACACAAGAAAGTTTGATCTTTTATTTATTACTTTGATAATAAATTTGTGATTCGGATTCGTCCTCATTTAGAATTTTAAAGTTTAATTAATTCAATTACTTTAAAAAAGAATTTGCGATCCGGATTTATTACAATTTTTTGAAAGGATTCTAATTCTAAACCAAATGTAGGTGATTCCTCAGAAAGGATTTGAATCCTTCGCTATTACTTAGATAAGTGTTTCTCAAACTATGGATACATTTTTTGGTAGTTGCGACACAAGACACAAGAACTTGAATGTTCACGTATATTTATCAGTGATGGGCAAAGTTCTAGTATCTCAATCATCGAGTAAGCGATAATTGAACAGTTGAAGTCATTTATAAAAATCGAGTAGACGCCATGAATAATAAATTAAACCAACCAGTATATTGAGAACTTAACACTAAATTAGTGGTTTATACGCGTGGCGCATGAAGTAAAATTTCGAGTTTAGAAAAGCCCAGAAAATTTGTCTCGGGTCGCTGCGCGACCCTCGACAAATTTTCACGGGGCTTTTCTAAACTCGAAATTTTACTTCATGCTTAGTCTGGGAGTGGAAACACTCGTTAGTAATTTCAAATTGACTAACTTAATACGCCATTTTATAGGCAGACTTCTTTTCATGATCCGATAGCTCGGGTATGAGTTTTCCTTAAAAACAGAGGAAAACTTTATGTTATAGTTACTCGTAGAATCAAACACAAATAGTTTAAAAAAGCTATTTGCATTTTACTATAGGTTTAAGAAGAATCAAACTTATGGTCATGTGCATGAGCTTTCAGGTACTCAAATCTTCGCAAATAATTCAAGTGATTTTATTTTCTGGTCTAATATAAGAAATAACTTTCTGTTGTACCTACTGAGCTTAAAGTTAACAAAAGCTGGTTGTCATCGCAATTTTTTTTTATAATAAAAATTTTTATTTATAAAATGTGAATGTTTTTTTTTCCAGACTTACCATTTAGAAAAATTAATTGTTAAGGCTAAATACACATATGCGAATATCAGGGATAGGCCTCGACGTGTCGACAACGTCAAGATATCTTCCTGGAATTTTGTGTGCATGTTTAGGAATACTGCTCTTTAAGAATATGTCAAAATCGTAAAATACCCTACTTATAGTTTTAGAGTTATTTTAAGTTATACGTCAAAGAAAAGTATTTTAATCGAAATTTTGTGGATACTAAATTTTTAAATCATCATAACTTTAAATCTATTTAAGATATCTTACTTAAATATTGCGTAGATGTTTATAACACATTGTTCTTTAAAACTATGTCCAAATCGAAAAATATCCTATCCATAGTTTTAGAGTTATTTTGAGTTATACGTCAAAGAATAGTTTTTTAATCGAAATTCTGTGGATACTGTATTTTTAAATCATCATAACTTTAAATCTTTTTAAGATATCTTACTGAAATTTTGCGTGGATGTTTATAACACATTGCTCTTTAAAAATATTTAAAAATCGAAAAAAACCCTCTGTATAGTTTTAGAGTTATTCTGAGTTATACGTCAAAGAAAAGTATTTTAATCGAAATTCTGTGGATACTGAATTTTTAAATCAGCATAACTTAAAATCTTTTTATGATATCTTAGTGAAATTTCGTGTGGATGTTTATGACACTGCTCTTTGAAAATATGTCAAGATCAAAAAATACCCTATCCATAGTTTTAGAGTTATTTTAAGTTATACGCCAAAGAAAAGTATTTGAATCGAAATTTTGTGGATACTGAATTTTTAAATCATCATAACTTTAAATCCTTTCAAGAAATATCACTGAAATTTTGTGTGAATATTTTTGAAACTTTGCTCTTTAAAAATATGTCAAAATCGTAAACTATCCTATTCATAGTTTTAGAGTTATTTTAAGTTATACGTCAAAGAAAAGTATTTGAATCGAAATTTTGTGTATACTAAATTTATAAACCATCACAACTTTAAATCTTTTCAAGATATCTTACTAAAATTTTCCGTGCATGTTTATAACACATTGCTCTGTAAAAATATGTTAAAATTGAAAAATACCCTATCTGTATTTTAAAGTAATTTTAAGTTATACGTCAAATAAAAGTATTTTAATCGAAATTGTGTGGATTCTGAACTTTTAAATCATCATAACTTTAAATCTTTTTAAGATATCTTACTGAAATTTTGCGTGGATGTTTATAACACATTGCTTTTTAAAAACATGTCAAAATTCAAAAATACCCTGTCCATAGTTTTAGAGTAATTTTAAGTTATACGTCAAAGAAACGTATTTTAATCGAAATTTTGTGGATATTAAATTTTTAAATCAGCATAACTTTAAATCTTTTTAAGATATCTTAGTGAAATTTTGTGTGGATGTTTATGACACATTGCTCTTTAAAAATTCGTCAAAATTGAAAAATACCCTATCCATAGTTTTAGAGTTATTTTGAGTTATACGTCAAAGAAAAGTATTTTAATCGAAATTTTGTGAATACTAAATTTTTAAATCATCATAACTTTAAATCTTTTTAAGATATCTTACTGAAATTTTGCTTGGATGTTTATAATTCATTGCTCTTTAAAAATATGTCAAAATTGAAAAATACCCTATCCATAGTTTTAGAGTTATTTTAAGTTATACGTCAAAGAAAAGTATTTTAATCGAAATTTTGTGGAGACTGTATTTTTAAATCATCATAACTTTAAATCTTCTTAAGATATATTACTGAAATTTTGTGTGAATGTTTTTGAAACATTGCTCTTTAAAAATATGTCTAAATCGAAAACTACCCTATCCTTAGTTTTAGAGTTATTTTGAGTTATACGTCAAAGAAAAGTATTTTAATCGAAATTCTGTGGATACTAAATGTTTAAATCATCATAACTTTAAAAATCTTTTTTATATTTCTTATTGAAATTTCGAGTTTAGAAAAACCTGAAAATTTGGTTTGGTCGCGTAGCGCGTAACTATTTATTTTGAATACTCATTTACTAGTATATTTTTAATTTCACAATATTTTATTGTTTTGTACTCCTAGCGCATGAAGTTAAATTTCTAGTTCAGACAAGCCTGAAAATATTACTTCATGCTTAATTGAGAAGGTAAAACACTTATTAGTAACTTCAAATTGAACTTTTTACAAAACCAGGAATGCCTGAAAATTTGCAGTGTCTGCATCAGAATATGTATTCCTAAAAGAAAAATTCCCCGTTACCTCGCGGTCTAAGCCCACTGAGCAAAAAACAAACAAATAACGTTTCATCAACATTGTAGCAACATTAAACGTTGTTTTAAGTTTGATGAAACATTACTTAAATGTGTTTGCTCAGTGGGAAATTTAAAAAATGCTATGATTGATAATAATTTGTATAAAATTATATATCATTAATTTATAAATACTAGTAGATTGGTGATAAATTAATTTTAAGTTCAGTATACTAGCACGGATGGATAAACACACATGCGTTTCAGACATCCTGATAACCATCTGATGTTATCCAGAACAAATTACATACAACATTAAGCAATAGATGGCGCTAGGCGTTATTCTTTTAAAATAGTTTATTGATACTTTTAAATTGAATATTGTGATTAATTATATAATTTTTTCTCAACTTTGAATAGTAATATTGGTTAAAAATCACGCTAATGAAAAATCTAAATTCAATAATAATAATTCAATATACATTTTGATTAATTACTCATGATCTTAATTTATAACAAAATGATGACGTTATCTAGTACAAAGTACATACAACATTAAGCAATAGATGGCGCTAAGCGTTATTATCTTATACAGTCCCTTGATTAAACCCAGTGGCGACAACTTTGGTATTCTTTTTGATTGGTTGTTAGTAATTCTGACCCAAAATGGCGGACAATCAGCGGCGTAGCTATGAGGTCTAAAGTTGGTCACTGGAATTCCGTCTAAAGGTTGTGCTTTATTTCACTTACCCCACAATCGTATCTCAAAAAATCGTAAAGGTAAATAGAAACAACCTAAACACGTTAATTTAAGCTATTGACCATCATATTTTCCTATTTCCAAATTAAGGTAGTAACTCCCGCCCATGGATGACATTTCAAGTGAAAGATGACAACACTCGCTGTCACAATTGAATATCAGATGTTTGTATTGTAACCTATTCTCTTGATTAATATAGCTTCATCATGGCGGATGACAGGAGGTTGTCGCCATTGTGTTTAATTAAGTCTCTGTGTTATCTTAAAATAGTTTATTGATACTTTTAAATTGTTGTATGTTACGATTATTCACATAACTTATTGAATATTGTGATTACTTATATCATTTTTTTCTCAACTTTGAACTGGAATTTTGGTTAAAAATCCCGTCAATGAAAAATCTAAATTCAATAATAATAACTGAATATACATTTTGATTAATCACACGTGATCCTAATTTATAATAAGATGAAATGATTAAACGCATAATGACGATAATGAACCGACTTCAACTCGTCCATTTATATTTACCTATGTAAATTACCATCAATACCCACTTACCGTATATACACACTCGTACATATCTTTGTGTTAAATATTATTTAAATTTATTCAATTAGCATCGATATTATAAATACGTTTTGAATGAATGGACAAATTAGACGTCGATGTACACCTTTTACTTTGTGTAGACTTTTTTTCTTTTGGGTATATTATTCCTGTTCTTGTTCTTGTTTATGCCACGCTAATTGGATACTCTTATCAGGAATATTATTATTATTCTCCATGCAGAGTTTTTATTAATAAGAATGCGAATAGGAATAAGATATGGTTGTAATAATGATAAGTGGGGCATGGGAATTTGGGGGTCTTTCCCAATTAGAAACGCTTGCAGGAGTTGCAGGTGTTTTATATGGAAATGGTTTCTTTAATAATATTTCTTCTAATTATTTGAATTTATCAATAATATAACTACTATCAAAATAGTTGTTTGTCGGGGAATTTCAAAATATCTAAGTGAAAATTATTACTTACTAGGAAACATGTGTTTCGTTTGGAAATCGTTTCTTTTATAATATTTCTTCTAATTGTTATAATATAGGGTGCGGCAAAATATACCCAGCCAAGTTTTTCAAAATAAAACGAAAATTAGGGCAAAAAAATATTTTTTTTTTGATGAAAACTATTTGTTAAAACGTGTAACATTAATTATAAAAACAAAATCGAGTAAATGATCGTCACGACAAGCCAGACAATGACCAATTCTACTTTGAGCGTGTAGTATAACTTTGCGCAATATATCAGCTGGAATTTACGCAATTTCTTCACCAATATTAGTCTTTAAGTCTTCTAACTTATGTGGGCGATTAATATAGACTCTACTTTTTAAGTAACCCCCTGCAAGAAAAAATCTGGTGCCAAATCAGGGGAATGTGGTAGCCACTCAATATCTCCATTTTTTAAGAGCATCAGGTAAAATGTTTCTAAAAAGAACGATCGTATCACACGCTGTGTGGCATGTAGCGCCATCCTGCTAGAACCAGAATTGTTCTACGCCAAGTTCTTCCAACTGTGGTTGCAGAAATGCTCATATCATTGTTCGATACCGTTCCCCATTAACCCATTAAGCGCCATTGATGCATACACGCAACAATATACATTTTTTGTTAATTAAACTACTAAATAAGTTAATTTGATACATTATGTTACCTGACCTGGCTTGAAACTGTATGAAGAAGAATTTAAATATTTAGTTATTTAAATATTTTGATTATTTCTTTTATTAAAATAAAATAATGTGAGTGTATTTCTAGCTTCACAATATTTCAGTGTTTTATGCGCGTGGCGCATGAAGTAAAATTTCGAGTTTAGAAAAGCCTGAAAATTTGGTTTGGCCGCTCCGCTTCGCGGAGCGACCAAACCAAATTTTCAGGCTTTCCTAAACTCGAAATTTTACTTCATGCTTAGTCTGGGAGTGGAATCACTCGTTTTAAACCTTATACTGCACGTTTTTATATAAAATCGACGAATGCCTGAAATTTTACAGCATATACATTAAGTATATTTAAACGAAAAATCCACAGTATGTAATACAATAAGTCATTCATAGATATCATAAAAAGTAGTCCATAATCAACTTTTAGAGTTATCTCTATAATTGCTCGGCTGTTAATGGGTTAACAATAACTGCATTAAAAAAAATCAAAATCATTAATAGTTTTCACATATTGGCTTGAAATAGTCAGAAATGTTCAGTATTCCTCAGCACTGGGTCGGGACCACACTGAAGAGGACCTTGAAGTCCAAAACGCGTCTGTGGGTACCTGGTGCCGGAATACTGAACACAAATTCAATTTTGATATTTGTTTTCTGGTTTCACAAACAGAGTTCTGCTCGCTCGTGGACGAAACAGTGACCTGTATATGCACTTTGTGCATTCGTGTCACTGACGATGCCACTATGAAGCATTAGATGGCGTTAGCTATCAAAATCATTAATAGTAACTGCATTGCCAATGTCATCTTAAAAAAATAAGGGTCCTATGATTAGTTCCGAGCATATTGCGCACCAGACAACGAGTTTTTGTTCAAACTGCATGTTCTCTTGAACAAGACGAGGGTTTTCTGTTGCTTAAAAACGATTATTTTGCTTATTTACGCGACCAGAAAGGCAAACATTTGCTTCGTCACTCCTTATCAAATGTTCTCAAAAATTGGGTTCTGCTTCCATTAAGTTTGATTATCAATTGGCCGTGGTTTGAACACGGTTTTGTATGGATACATATGCAAGCCTAAGTGCAAAATTCTTCTTAAAGTCCACTAAGACAACCTTAATTCCGCCGCATGTCTTCTTGTGGAAGTTTTTGGTTCTGTCTGAACATCAGCCCGAACAAACTCAATATTTTCATTTGAACGACCAGAACGAGGTCTTCCAATATGCTTTATATCACTTACTGTGCCATTTTGTAAAAAAGCGTTTGCTAAACGTTTAATTGTTTCTCCGTGTGGAGCTCTTTGATTAGGATACGCTTTCTTAAAAGCGCGTTGAGCTAAAATTATCGAAGAAGAGTTTTTGAAATACAATTTAACAATTTCTGTGCGTTCTTGAGGCGAATAACGCTCCATAATAAAATCCTGTATCTTTTTACTTTGATATAAAACTTCACTTTTGACAGTTGTCAAGGAAATACGAAAATTATAACAATATTCCATAGCTGGGTATTTTTTCCCGCACCCCATATATCAGTAATATAACGACTAAAAAGAATAATTGTTTGCCGGGGAATTTTAAAATATATAAGTGAAAATTATTACTTTCTAGGAAACATGTGTTTCAGTTCAATTTATAGTTTTAACCTGAGCACTAATATTTGAGAATTTATGGTTAGTTCTTACCTGAGGTACACATACAGCTTTAAAAATACAAGTAAATTTGTTTTTGTTCAGTTAGTAGACACAAATAGTTTTTCTTTTAAGTAAACATACCCTAATATACTGTATACGTTGTACATTTTCAGATATACCTGGTGTTTGAGAAGAAATTAAATTAAAGCTTTAAACGAATGTTGTCCACACCCAGGTTAAGCATGAAGTAAAATTTCGAGTTTAGAAAAGCCTGAAAATTTGGTTTGGTCGCGTAGCGCGAAGCGCGGAGCGGCCAAACCAAATTTGCAGGCTTTTCTAAACTCGAAATTTTACTTCATGCGCCACGCGTACGAAACACTGATTTTAAGTGAAGTTTAAGTATACAACAAAAGCAGTATGTTATAGATGTGCATTCTTAAGGTTACATGAATTTAGTTTCTACGTATATATATTTTTTTGTATATTGTTTACTGATACTCTTTCTTTTGTGTATATTTTTGTAATAGGAGATTATCCGTCAATAAACTAAACTAAAGTAAACTAAACTATACAGAGAGTTTTATGTAAAACGAACATTACAACACACGTTGAACATTATTTTCGTATGGTAGTTCGTACTAAAACGAGTCTAAGCTTTGGACACAATTTGACACGTTTAATTTTTAGGTTAAGTGTCAATGGGATTGCCTATATTACTATTAGAAATGACAGGTGATCAAACAAACGATCTAACAAACCAAAACTTTTCGGAATAAAGTTTTAATTTGTTGAAATAAAGTTTTAATTTGTGAAAGGATACCAAGTGTTTTTAATTTAAATAACTTTACATGTTATAATATGTTTTACCACGTGCCAAATGTGAAATTAATTTAAGAAATTTATAAAATGAACCGAGGATTTGATTACAAAATGATCACATGCACACCATCTTTTAATTCTTGTGTTTTTTTTTTAGGGAGGGAGGAGGTGAAGATCGAATCGACTTTATTATAAATTAGCCAGTGCAACTGTGCTTAATTGATTTTAATGAAAAAATAATAATAATAATCAATTAGGCACAGTTGCACTGGCTAATTAATAATAAAGTCGATTCGATCGTCACCTCCTCCCTCCCTAAAAACCAAACACAAGAATTTTAAGATGGTGTGCATGTGATCATTTTGTAAGTAAAAACCAGGCTCATTTTATTAATTTCTTAAATTAATTATTCATTTGGCACGTGGTAAAACATATTACAACATGTAAAGTTATTTAAATTAAAAACACTTGGTATCCTTTCACAAATTAAAACTTTATTTCGACTAGTTTCGGTTTTTAATACCATTTCAAAGGAATGTATAGAATAAACTTTTTGTCTAGGTATATATACAAATATTTTTGTTTCAGGTAATAAGGGAAGTCATTTTATTAAGTGAAAATCCATTTTCCGCTAGTTTATAAAGCGATCCACGCAATTACAAACTAGAAACTAGTTTTTTTTTTTGTATTAATAATAAAACATGTTCAATATGAACGTGAAATGGATGGAATTCCTTCATTGATTTGATTCATCTCTTTTGCAGGTGTTCGCTGGTATTCGTATTTTCAGGAAAACTCAAATTAATTCAATATGTGAGGCTATTTATTAAACTGGGTACTTCCTTCAGTGTAAATTTGCATGAGTTGCGCAAGATTTAAAACAAATGCACTCATGTGATGATAAAACAAGAAGATTTTCTGATAATTGTGCAATTATACAATCGTTTTCGTTAGCTACATCAACATATCTGTGGAAATAGTAATATTGTAGCTTCGTGCATTACCCATTTTCAGTTTTGACAGATTAGTGAGCAGGTTTTTAAAATATAATGGATCAATACAGTTAAAATTATTAAAAATACTGTTTTCCTTAAAAATCGTTTAAACGTATTTTAAAATAGTCTTTTTCTATATTTTCACCAAACATAAAATGTTTAAATTACTCAATAAGTTAATTAATATTTTTTATATTTTACATACATTTTTGAATTTTTTCAGGTGACCGGACTACCATAGAGATAGAGATAGAGTATAGATTAGATTCGTTGGACTTCTGTTTGTGATGAACACCAATAATTTTTTTGTAAATTATATAAACTTGACCTCATTTAGAAATGTTTGAAGAAAAATGTTAATATTTTGTTACCTTAATATTTCTCATTTTAATCATATAAAAAAAATTCAGTGTATTTCTAACTTCACAATATTTCAGTGTATTATACGCGTGGCGCATGAAGTAAAATTTCGAGTTTAGAAAAGCCTGAAAATTTGGTTTGGTCGCTCCGCTTCGCGGAGCGACCAAACCAAATTTTCAGGCTTTTCTAAACTCGAAATTTTACTTCATGCTTAACCTGGGAATGGAAACACTCTTTCGAAACTTCAAATTGAACGTTTTTTACAAAATTTCGACGAATGCCTAAAAATTAACAAAGTAAATAAAACACTGTTTATCACTTTGTTTGTATAACGATTGGTTTATTTGGTGACTATAGTTTCGATACTACACGTATCATTATCAAACCGTTAACGGTTTGATAATGATACGTGTAGTTACGAAACTATAGTCACCAAATAAATCAATTGTTATACAAACAAAGTGATAAACAGTGTTTTATTTATGTTCAACAATGTATAACGAAGTAGAAGCCTCTATAGTCAGTGAATTAACAAAGTATACATTACAAGTATGTACGAGGGTCATTTTTAAAGTAAGAACCACTGGCGCCCTTTATCCGCCCATAGCGGTATCCGCGATCATTTAACCTATTAAAGTCTCCTCCAGTCAATTGTCAACGCTTTTAGTTCGTCTCAAGTTGCTAGCGAAAGTAGAAGATATTGTGCAGCAATTTAATATCAGCTATGTCCATTACTAATCCCGCCAATTGCGAAGTTCGCGCTGTGATTCGATTTCTATATGCAAAAACAATCGTCCTGCTGAAATCTATGGGCAACTCGTAGAAGTGTATAGGAAAGGTGTGATGAATGAAGGGAATGTGCAAAAGTGGTGCTGTTTATTTAATGGTGAAAGAACAAACATCCATGATGCGGAGCTAAAAGCAAACGTACTATTTTCGAATAATTTGCAACATGTTTCCCAATCTGTTCTCTTTGACATTGTCAGCAACCACTTGCATTATGCAAAGTTTTGTGCCAGGTGGGTTCCAAGAATGTTAACGCAGGATAACATCAGAGGCATGGTCAATGGGTGGCTAAATGGACTGGCGGTCGACATCTATGGCGAGGGGATCGTCAAACTCATCTCCCGTTTGGAAAAATTTCTTAAACAACACTGGGATTACGTTAAAAAAATAGCGAAAGGATGTTGGTGATTGTAGAAATTAAAATTTTGAAAAAAAAAACGCTGGTTGGATTTACTTTCAACCAAAACGGTTTTTACTTTAAAAATTACCCTCGTATATTTAAACGAAAATTTCTTAGTCTGTAGAACAATAAGTAGAAATCATAAAAAGGAATGCCAAAGAATTTACCTAAAATCAACTTTTAGAGTTAAATATTAAAAGTGCCGAGATTCTTTTCGCAATCTACAACAAGTTAGTCTTACAAAGACTATATCAAACACTCATTGAAACAACTACTTCCCGGGCTGTTGTTGTTGTTTCAATAAGTGTTTTATATAGTCTTTGTAAGACTAACTTGTTGTAGATTGCGAAAAGAATCTCGGCACTTTTAATGTTTGAAGTATTCTGCAACAAAGAATTGGCAATTTCATTTATACTTTTAGAGTTAACTCTATAATTGCCCGTTAATGGGTTAATATATTCAAATTTTTACCAGCCGTTTAGAAATTAAAAGATACACAATTGAATCAACATTTAAAGAAAAACCGCATTAATTAATTTTCATCATCATCATCACGTATGTATCTTACATACTAACTAATAATAACTGATTGAATAGTGGAAGGATGCAATAAGGCAGACATGAAGATTGTAGCAAGAGGAAGCCAGTTTGCTATAAATATTAACCAGTAAACCATAAATTACTCATTTCTTATTCGCCGTCTTCTTTCGCATCCGAGGATCCGAAGGCCCAGCTTCATCATTTATTATCTAGCGCACTTCTTGTAATGATGCGCCATGCGCTGTATTTCTAACGTTAATATATTTTGTGTTTTTATAAAAATCGTCGACTTGCATCTGAAATCTTTCAACCATAGTAAAGTATTTTTAAGAAATTAATAATTGTTGGTAATAAAGTAATGTAGGTACAGTGGGCGCAACCCAAATCTGCACGCCATCATTTAAAGGTGTAATTTACACTTGGCATTGTCCATGCCAAGAAGATTGGATAGTGTTGTGGCAGCAAAGAGTTTACATTGACGCTTTAAACGAGTGTTTTCCACTCCCAGACTAAGCATGAAGTAAAATTTCGAGTTTAGAAAAGCCTCAAGAATTTGGATTTAGACGCGTAGCGTCCAAATCCAAATTCAGGCTTTTCTAAACTCGAAATTTTACTTCATGCGCCACGCGTATAAAACACTGATTTATCAGAAAGTTTAAAAGCCGCATATTTTATCCTCCTTCGTATTTATTTGACTTATTTAACTCCATTTTTGACAACAATTAAAGATGATGAACTGCATTTTTAACTTTGGAATAAACCTTTTCTAAACTCGAAATTTTACTTCATGCGCCACGCGTATAAAACACTGATTTATTAGAAAGTTTAAAAGCAGCATATTTTATCCTCCTTCGTATTTATTTGACTTATTTAACTCCATTTTTGACAACAATTAAAGATGATGAACTGCATTTTCAACTTTGGAATAAACCAGTGTTTTATACGCGTGGCGCATGAAGTAAAATTTCGAGTTTAGAAAAGCCTGAATTTGGATTTAGACGCTACGCGTCCAAATCCAAATTCTTGAGGCTTTTCTAAACTCGAAATTTTACTTCATGCTTAGTCTGGGAGTGGAAAACACTCGTTTAAAGCTTCAAATTGAACTCTTTGCAAAAATATCTGATGATTTACAGTAATTAAGTTATGTATTTGACTTCTTTAACTCCATTTTGGACAATAATTAAAGATGAATGAGCTGCTTTTCAACTTTGGAATAAACCAGTAAAAAAATCCCTGTATATCTTTATAAATAATGAGAATACCAAGAGGGACAAGTGCAAGTATTATACAGGAATCCCACTGATCAAAAAACAAACAAATAACGTTATATTAATATTGTAGTAACATTAAACTTTGTTTTAATGTTGATGAAACATTACTTAAATGAATTTGTTCAGTAGGATTTAGTATTGAAGAAACACAAATCATTTTGAGGTAGTATATTTTCATGTTTATAATGAGTCTCATAAATGATTGATATAGATTTAATGAACGGCTTTTATTCGCAAATTCATAGAAATCTGTTAAAAAAAATACCTCCAATTATATTCCAAATCATCTGCTTATTACAGGCAAAAATATTTAATAACAACAGTATTTTTTTAATTCTTTCATATCCTTGAAATCATCCGATTTAAATTGCACTGAAAACCACAACCGATAATTGAAAATCCTCCAACACAAACGACATTCGCATCGAAAAAGTGGGAGGTGTCGTCGTCGCTGGGTATACCACCAAAAACACTCAGCACACCGCATTAACAAAAACCCCACCGGCTTCAGCTTTATACGTGTGTGTCAGTGTATACCCGGTTAACCTTCGGAAGAGTTGATGACCACAGGGGACACTCACTCACTCATACCATGCGGAATACCGTGGCATACCCGGTAGATCACCGAATTGTTGGGCACGCGGCGTGTGCTGTGTTGGAGGTGTGTAAAAGTGTGCGGCCAATCGCGTTCGAGCTGGCGAAGAATGAGGCGTGACGTACCGTCAAATCATAACCATAATTCATGGCACAAAGTGGTGGTACCCACCGCGTTTACGAATCTCTGTCGTCGTTATCGTCGTCAAAGGAAATCCAACTCTATTGTGTTGTGTAATCCTTGTTTTAATGATTATTACTCTGGGACATCCTCTTTAACAGGTGTTATTATATGAATAATGAATAAATCCCGAGTCTCAAAATTACATCAACAAATATATTTCTTTAAATGTATTTTTAATAAACATCGATATAATCAGCCGTAATATAACGAGTGGTATGATTATTATCGATGATATTTTGGAGTTGAAACCGAGCTGCAGATTCAACGAGTGCGCAGCACGAGTTGAATGTGCTGCTTCGGTTTCAACGACAAAATATCATCGATAATTAATCATATCACGAGTTATATTTAGTGAGAGAATATAACGAATAAAATCATGTGAGTCCCTTAACGTTATCGACAGCTGAGATATTGTTGTTTCCCTATTGATTGAGAATTTTTTAACCGCACAATAGTTTGTAAACTGCCGCCACTGTGATCCTTTATTCATGACGGTGTTTTTTGGCGTCGCACTTTTCACTTTTCTATTATTATCACTGAACGAAACTTTACCTATTTTGACGTTTCGAATGACAGGACAACTTATTACCCACCGCTTCTTTTGTTTTTTATCATCGCGGTGATAGACATGTACCTATGGCTTTCCTTGCATCTCATTGGCTGAAAATTCGTTCTAGTAGGCTATGAGTTGTATTCTCAGCTGTAATATAACAAGTGGTATGATTATCATCGAAAATATTTATGAGTGAAACCGAGCTGCAGATTCAACGAACCCGAAGGGCGAGTTGAATGTGCTGCTCCGGTTTCACGAATAAATATTATCGATTATTAATCATACCTCGAGTTATATTCGATGAGAGAATATAACGAACTTTACTACATTTCCGTCTTGTAAGCCTCACCCCATCGCCCGGTTGACATTTTTAATTATCGACTGCCAGATATGACAAATAATTTTCGTAGCAACGACCAAAACAAGGTTATATAATTCTATCACCGCTGTGATAACATGTATCTATGGAAATACGCGATTCTGATTAGAGGGAATGTAGTCATGTGACGCTTAAGTTATATTCTCAGCTATATACATTCCAGGAGGGAGTCCTGGGGATACTTGATTCGCCATACTTAACCATACGTCAATAAAATGTTTAAGCATACTGTTGTCGAAAGTTTGGTTAACCATACTTCTGTCGAAACATTTTTAAGCATACCTTTGTCGAAAGTATAGTCAGTGGCGT
Organism: Philonthus cognatus; assembly: GCA_932526585.2. Taxonomy (NCBI): domain Eukaryota; kingdom Metazoa; phylum Arthropoda; class Insecta; order Coleoptera; family Staphylinidae; genus Philonthus; species Philonthus cognatus. Next base: position 13,077,607 of record OW052243.1, read on the forward strand.
AACAAAGGGAATGCGGTACGCTAAAACAATGTCAACTCAATTTTTACGTAATATTACGTAATATTGGTTTCTCACAAGTGGCGCTGCTGTCGCTAAAACAAGGTGAACTCATTTTTTTCAATGGGAACCCCTATTTTTGATTGCAGATTCAGATTCTTCGTAAAAAAATCAACACATCATACAATTTTACAAAGACTTCAGAACTGTGAAACTGGGGATAAATTGATAAAAATTTATCAAATTAATAAAAATACAAAATCCCAAACTAGTAATTGATTTGTAGAATTTAACCTACATTTTAAAACTGTCTTAGATGTTATGTAGATGTCAGTAACTGTTGTTAGACTTAATAGTTGCTACTTAGATTAAGTCTGAACATAGTTTAGGTTGATTTTTATTCCGTGTAACCCAAGCTTCTAAGATTATATTAACTGATGGCAGAGCTGTGCAGGATTCGAATCATTCAGGATTCGAATCATTCAGGATTCGAATCATTCAGGATTCGAATCTTGGATTCGAATCCTTTGAGAGGATTCAAAAGAGGCATTCGAATACTTTAGTTCAACTGGATTCGTGATCCGGATTCGTTACATTTTTTTAAGACGATTCGTGTTTGAGTCTAAATGTGGGTGATTCGAATCCTTATAAAAGGATTCGAATTCTTGTAAAAGGATTCGAATACTTACAAAAGGATTTGAATCTTCAAAAATAATTCGAGTTAATTGTGAGGAATAACATAAAAAATGTTTTTTTGTGTGTTTTTAAATTTCTCGTTAAATCACTGTTTTATGCGCGTGGCGCATGAAGTAAAATTTCGAGTTTAGAAAAGCCCGAAAATTTGTCTCGGGTCGCTGCGCGACCCTCGACAAATTTTCACGGGGCTTTTCTAAACTCGAAATTTTACTTCATGCTTAGTCTGGTAGTGGAAACGCTCGTTCGAAACTTCAAACTGAATGCTTTGATAAGAACGTTAAATGATTGAAAATGTTTTTAAAGATAATAATCTAGTTTTCAAAATTTTGTTTAATATTGTTTGAAGTAAAACTGACATGGTAGCCACAATTTGAAATGTTAAATTTTTCCGACATTACGAATCACGAATTCGAATCACCTTCAATGTATTTTTGTTAAAACAACTGGTAACGATATTTATATACTTATGGTTGCAATAAAATAATAAAATCAAATTTATTCTTAAAGCTGTGGTGTCCTTTCTTCACACTTTACAACAACAACATACTACAGTGTTAATTATTTATGATTATACTCTTCACGAAACTCAAAAACAAATATCGATTATTCTTAAAGGATTTGTATTCGTGATTCGAAAAAACAGGAAAAAACAGGATTCGAATCTTCGATTCGAATCATAATTATTTCTTACGAATCCTTTATTCGAGTATTCGTGATTCGAATTATTTTAGGTGATTCGGATTGGTGATTCGAATCCTTTTTACAAGGATTCGTCTCAGCTCTGGCTAACGGTCAATTAGATAGGACACCTACTAATTAGTAAAGGTTGGAATTTACTAAAGGTTAAGTAGTTGTTACTTAGGTGAGGTTAAATAGCAGTAGCTTATGTTAGGTTCCTCTATAAAGAAATTTTATCCCTTAACCAATTCCAAATCTAGCCTTCTCCCAACAACGGTCGAGCCACTGCTCCGGTAGAAAACCTTTATTATCTGTTATAATTTCGAAATATTTGTTCTACGTTTCTTTGATTTGAATTCATTAGAGTCAAGAAATTGACTGTTTTGTATAGAAAATGACCGCACGTGAGCCTTTTATAAACCATGATAAGATATTGAATCTGATTTACCACCTGTTACTAATATCAGTTGATTATTTTTCCATTATATATGGCATTAATTATGGCCAACAAAATTCAAATGAATTAGCGAATAATTTTCGCAGATGATAACAAAGTGGATTCCATGCAATTAGGAGTGCAGGACGAGCATCCTGTCTTTCCTGAATGCGGAATGCGCTGAATGCAGTCGATAAAACACCTGCATCTCTCGATATTATGCGAATGAGAATTGTTTCTCACTCGTTACTTCCAAAGCCGCATAATTGCCATCCTGGATGGAATCTAACCAAATATCATCGGCATGATTTAATGACTTTGTCATGTCCATATTTAGATGCGGGTTAATGCAGTGGACGACTCGAATGGCATTCTTCAGATTGAAATCGTCGAGATATTGAAAGGTTATTTTTTTCAGGAAAATAACTGCGGTGGACGTATAGTTAGTTGTTTTCAAAGAAATCGTTTGCAGATATTAAAAAAGTAAAAATAATGGGCAAGAAATTATTTGATATACCTATATGATATATTTACAGAATAAATAGAAAATATTTCTCGATTCGATTGCTAACGCCATCGAATCCATTAATAGTTGTCACATATTGGCTTGAAATAGTCAGAAATGTTCAGTATTCCTCAGCACTGGGTCGGGACCACACTGAAGAGGACCTTGAAGTCCGAAACGCGTCTGTGGGTATCTGATGCCAGAATACTGAACACAAACTGGGTCGGGACCACACTGAAGAGGACCTTGAAGTCCGAAACGCGTCTGTGGGTATCTGATGCCAGAATACTGAACACAAACTGGGTCGGGACCACACTGAAGAGGACCTTGAAGTCCGAAACGCGTCTGTGGGTATCTGATGCCAAAATAATTTTGAGAAAATATTTCATTTATAACAGATCTTCCACTATCATAAAAAAATGTGAGGACCTTCATTGTAAATTGAAATTATTTCAGTTAAAAAAAATGGTACACTTTTCCCATCATTTAAACAATTGATAATTGACATAATAAATATATTTTACTCTTAAAAATTGGTTGAAGATGTCACTTGAAGTTAGTGATTTATACGCGTGGCGCATGAAGTAAAATTTCGAGTTTAGAAAAGCCTGAAAATTTGGATTGTGAGGACCTTCATTGTAAATTGAAATTATTTCAGTTAAAAAAAATGGTACACTTTTCCCATCATTTAAACAATTGATAATTGACATAATAAATATATTTTACTCTTAAAAAATGGTTGAAGATTTCACTTGAAGTTAGTGATTTATACGCGTGGCGCATGAAGTAAAATTTCGAGTTTAGAAAAGCCTGAAAATTTGGATTTGCAGGGGCGCGACTCGCTTCGCTCGCGCGCCCCTGCAAATCCAAATTTTCAGGCTTTTCTAAATTTGAAATTTTACTTCATGCTTAGTCTGGGAGTGGAATCCCTCGTTAGACGATCAATCAGAAACTTATTAGGTAGTAAAACTTATGACATAAAATAAATAAAGTTGATGTTGTTTTATTTTGTTGTTCAAATTTAAAACCAACATAAATTTGTGTTTTAGTAAACTTAGCCTCTGCAGTTTTAAAATATGAATCATGATAAAAGTGTTAGAGAATGAACAAACCTTGTTTTATTGCAGAATTGAATAAAATCGAACATTTGACGAATTATACCGAAATTATGTAAAATAACGCTTAATAAACAAACTGCTAGAGAAACATTTTAAATAATAATATCACAAAGATTATCTAATTATAAATTTAACAATTTTAATTGTAACGCTGAAAAAAAATTAATCGAACAATTTTTAAGAAAAATTGCAAAAGTGAAAAATGATGAGAAACTATTCAAATTAATGGAATTTATTTAATTAAATAATTGGCTAATATAATAAATATTTATCACAAATAAAACACTTTTAGTTTAAAAATGAGAAGTTGACGTTGTTAAAACTAGGGTAAGTTAAGTAGTCATCGGCACTGTACTAGTTATTGGCTCAATAACATTATTTTACTAATAGATAGTGTCTGGTAAGTCTGCCTGAGATTGTATTTTTATATTCCGAAAGTTTACTATGTTGGCTACCCGTAACTTCATGTTATACGATTCTACATTTGGCAGGAAAATTATGTGATAGTGAGTGCTACATAATTTTGGGTAAGTTCTAATGATAAATACGATACGATGACGCAACGGATGCCTCAAAGTGGCCTTATGGTGCATACATATCCAGGTTTTTTCACAGAACCAAAGGAAAGCAAGATACAACCTAAATGTGAAAAAGGACGATACTATAAACTACTTTCTAGCAAATATACAATCCATGCGAAATAAATTCAATGAATTGGACTGTCTGTTCGAGTCTCTGTCAATACTCATCGCATGCATCACGGAACACTGGCTTCAACCAAATGAATGCAACGACTACGTATGCAACAATATGTGCACTGCATCACATTTTTCCAGAGTAAACTACAGTCACGGAGGCGCACTCAGTCTAGTCAAACATCACATTAAATATGCTCCTCTTAACAATATCGAAGCGCTTTCCCAAGAACTTCACTGTGAAATAGTTAATCTTATCGAGTACAATACTCTTGTTATCTGTATGTATCGTTCTCCAAAAGGAAATTTTAATACGTTTTGTAATGTCTTGTCCTCTGTTCTAGACAATATCGACACAATAAATAAAAAAGTGATAATTTTAGGAGACTTTAATGTACTCTTCAACAAGCCCGATATCAGAGCATCCGAAGTATGTGATATACTAAGTAGCTGTGGTCTGTTCAAAATTATTTTTTTCCCCACCAGAAATAATAACACGATAGATAACATATTCACAAACATAGAAACGACTTTATTCGATGCAAGCCCAGTCAAGACTACTTCTGATCATGTTGGTATACAACTAAATGTAAAATCCATACACATTGCAGATAAAACTGTCAATAAAATTATACAACCCATTACACACCTAGGGAAATTTAATTTATTTCAATCATTGTATAACCAAAGGTGGGGTGAGATTACAAACACAATAGATGTGAATGAGAAGGTAGGTAGGTAGGTAGGTAGGTAGGTAGGTGTGAATGAGAAATATAATAAATTTCACGAGTCTATCCTTCAGCATTTTAATACAGCCTTCCCAAAAATAAAATTTTCGCGTAAAAGATCTAAACAAAATTATATTCACTGGTTCACAAATGAACTTCACACTATGAGAGAACACCTACATCTATTAGGGGAGCTAAGCAACCTATGCCCTCAGAACAAGCAATTGTATAAAACATACAAAATTAAATACCAACGGGCAATCAAGACAGCAAAGGAGAAAGCAAATAATACTTACATAAATAAACCAAATAATATAAACAAAGCCATGTGGGAGGTCATAAACTCATCAAGAAGGCGAGTAATACATTCAATTACCACCTGCGATATAACTGCAAACACCTTCAACAATGCTTTTATATCATCCGTAAATAAAATAATTTCATCCATCCCCGAATCATTATCACCACTACCAAAACAAAGTTTATTTCCACATACTTCAAATACTTTTAAGTTTAATCCCGTATCTAGTCTTGATGTGCGAAACGTAATAAAGTCACTGAAAAACAGCAGCTCTAAGGACTTCTATGGCTTAACAGTTGACACAATTAAATCATGCAAGGACGTAATATTAGAGCCGCTCACAAACATCATAAATGCCTGTATTTCATCCGGAATATTCCCTGAATCTTTGAAAATCGCATCAGTGGTACCAATCCACAAAAAAGGTGATAAAAACGACACCAATAATTACAGGCCCATATCGATTTTGCCAGTATTTTCGAAAGTATTGAAAAACTCCTTTGTAACCAAATGGCCATACATCTTGAAAACAATAATCTCTTACACAAAACGCAATTTGGTTTCAGAAAGAATATGTCTACTGCAGACGCAATAACAACACTAGTAGATGAACTTCTGGGCGCATTTGAGAAAAGTGAGCACTCTATAGTTACTTTCGTTGACCTCAGCAAAGCTTTTGACTATGTAAGTCATGATATGCTGTTAACTAAAATATCGATGTATGGTTTTCAAGATAGTAGTTTAAATCTAATTGCGTCATACCTTGATAACAGAAGGCAAGTTGTGCGTTTGAACCATGATGTGTCAGAGGCAGCTTTCACTAAGTATGGTGTTCCTCAGGGCTCTATCCTGGGCCCCCTTCTTTTTATCATATATATTAATGATATTGTAATTCACCTGGAAAACTTTACTACTGTGCTGTATGCTGATGACACATCAATTAAAACATCCAACTCGTGCATAAATGAAGTACTAAGAGAAAACCACACAGCTGTAGCTAAAGGAACTGAGTGGTTCCACACGAATAAGTTACACCTAAACCAAAACAAAACTATCAATATGCTATTTACGCTCAGAAATCATGACTTACACATGGCTCAATCGACAAAGTTTCTTGGAGTGCATGCTGAGATGGGATGTAAATGGCGAGGCACTAGCAAATAGACTCAATAGAAATATATTTCTACTAAGAAACCTGGGAAACTCAGGCTCGGAACAAATGCAACTAACATGTTACTTTGCGACCTGCCAGTGTATAATGACTTACTGTCTACTTGTGTGGGGCCATTCCGCAAGTAGGCACAGAATATTCAGCCTGCAAAGAAAATGCATTAGAATTCTGGCAGGTGCAAAATATAGAGATGACTCCAGACCTCTGTATAAAAAGCTAGGTGTCATGACTCTTCCTTGTCTTTATATATACAGTTGCCTGACTCATACCACTAAAAACAGACACAACTATATAACAAGCGAAACAGTTCATAACTATGGAACAAGACAAACATCCAACTTAAGAACTAAACCGATGCGACTGTCTAAATCATTCATTGGGACAAGATACTGGGCACCTAAATTTTATAACGTTCTGCCGACAACTATAAAAAAACTGCCACCAAATGAGTTCCAAAAACGAATTAAAAAATACTTGACGGTAAATGCGGTCTTTACCTGGGAGGAATACCTTTTGAAGACAGAATCCAAAACAGACCTAGAGTAGCATCCTTCTCCAACTATCACTATTAAGCTATAAACTACTAGTCAATAATTTATATCAATTCATACAATACTCTAATATGCCACTTTATTATTATTATTATATTTAAATTTTAATATTTATTCTTATTTTAATTTTTCTTATCTTACCTGACGTTATGTTTAAAATTTTAATATTTATGTATACGTTTCACTGTTGTCACTATTTTAATATGTTCTATGTTTAATCATTGTATGGCTTTGCTATCACAGAATCTCTACCTGACGTATGTAAAACAATATTGTTATTAGCATGAATAAATTATTATTATTATTATTATTATTATAATTATTATTATTATTATTATTATTATTAATGAAATTCATAAGATACGGGTCCTACTAAAAGTTTAATAACTTGTTTAATTTGGAGATTCTGTACGTATAACTTGATCAGTAAGCTAATATGGATTAAAACGTATGTTATTATCTATAACCTAACTATTTTTTTTTATTTTAATAATAATATTCCACTATGCCAATGATTAAAACAATATTTATGTAATTTTCAGTTATTGGCACTATGCCAATCACTATCACATTTTTATATATTTTCCAACTGCCAACTGTCATCCAATTTTGTTTTGTAGTAGGCATATTGCTTCCTTTTACTTATTCATAAACATAATTATTACTATCATCATATCCATTATTACTAGTTTATAATTTATACTCGTGCTTTATACCGAGATTTTTCTAAAGCTAAATATTTACATTTTCAGAATATTATAATGCCGAAAACAAAGAATTTGGTGCCAACAATAACAATTATTTGTGATATATCTTTCGCTAAAATAGTATATGAACTACTATTAAAAATGAAAATATTTCGTTTAAGAGTATAAATTAACCATTTTACCCTATAGTCACCTAATAAAGTCTCAGTTATACAAACATAAAGAAGTTGAAGCCTCCATTGTTAACAATATAAAGGGCGGTTCACCTAAAACTCCTAAAACTAATTACCAAGAGAATATTTTTTTTTATTAAATTAAAAATATATCTTCAAATCTGCTAATAAGTTTAAACGTCTTTTATAACTCTATTTAACCAATTAGATAAATAAATGTTAACCAGAATTAAGTTATATTTTTGTTAATATTGGTGTTTTATAATTTTCAATGTATTTTAAGTTATGTATGCTAATTTTGAGAATGCACGTGTAATAAAAGTTCATGAAAATATAAAAATTGGTTATTACTTAAAAATTGCCAATGCAATTTAAAACATGCATTTGATAAAAATGTCTTAAAATATTCCATTCTTTTAGAAAAAGTCACTTGTAAAGTTTTTATTATCAAATCACATTTTCTCACGCCTCTGACAGCGAAACTGTAGTTATAAGTTATACCAATTCCATCTTAATTTGAAGCCTTGAATAACATCTATTGGTTAAAACCAACATAACCTTAATAGCATTTTTAGTTTCTTGTTAATTAGTCTGGGGAGTTTTAGGTGAAACACCCTGTATATAATATATAAATATTAAACTGCTTTTGAACAATGCTAAAGTTGATATTTGCGCAATCAGGGTTGTTATGTTTAAAACACTTTGTTTTAAAACAGTGTCTTAAACAAGTTTAAAAACAGCCGTCGTGTTTTAAACGGTTTTGTTTTCAACATGTTTCAAATCTTAAATTTGATTAAAACATGTTTTGAACCTTAACTTGGTTTAAAACGTTTTATTTATTATCTTAAATTTGCTAAATTATATTTTATACTACTTTATTAAGATTTTTTGTTTACATTTTTAATAATAACATTATTAAACCTAACATTTTATTACAATAAAATATTACAACTGTGTGTGCATTAATGTGATTTTTAAATACAGGGAATTTTTCTTTCAGGTTTACGTATGCATACACTGTAAATTTTACGACATTCGTTGCTTTTTTAAAAGATTTCAATTTGAATCTTTAAACGAGGGTTTTCCACTCCCAGACTAAGCATGAAGTAAAATTTCGAGTTTAGAAAAGCCTGAAAATTTGGATTGGCCGCGTAGCGAAGCGGAGCGGCCAATCCAAATTAGGCTTTTCTAAACTCGAAATTTTACTTCATGCGCCACACGTATAAAACACTGAAATATCGTAAAGTTTAAAATATACGGCTTTAGCAATCTAATATGTAGATGTGAATAATACGTAAGACAAATTCTGCGCTGAACAAATTGTTTAAAACAGTGATTATAGGCAGCCCAATAACTCTAACGTATATTAGGTTGCCTATAATTGTTGTTGTATGTGTGTGTTTTTGAACTTCACTGTAAATCAGTGTTTTTAAGCGTGGCGCATGAAGTAAAATTTCGAGTTTAGAAAAGCCCAATTTAGATTGGCCGCTCCGCTTCGCTACGCGGCCAATCCAAATTCTTAGGCTTTTCTAAACTCGAAATTTTACTTCATGCTTAGTCTGGGAGTGGAAAACACTCGTTAAAAGCCTCAAATTAACCGCTTTTAAACAACGAATTCCCGCAAATTTAAAAAACGCTGTAATTATCGGGAAATATACACTCAAAAGAAAAATGCCCTGTATGTTCTGTTTTAAACACGTTTTAAACGTGTTTTAAACACGTTTTAAACATGTTTTTAATTGTTAATGTCTTAAACGCTGTTTGAATAAAAAAAATACGTTTTATTAAAAAAAAATATATTAAATTATTAAAATGAAAAAATAAAACGTTTTTTTTAACAACCCTGGTTATTCCATGAGGTTTCAATTCATTAAGATCTGATAATTTTTTTACTTTTTGATATTTAACTGTTAATAAAAGCTAATTATTTTGTGAATTCAATACGTCTGCGAATTTAAATCAAAATTTGCATAGCCGTAATTAGATTACCATTTGCCTCCATCTGTTTGCACGTCCGTTAATTAGCCATTCGTAATACCTAACGGTAAAAACAAATGAAGTCCAAGTGGCTTCAGCAACTGAATTTATAATCACGCCTCTTCCTCCTAACAACGAATTTTTCTTAATCGCTGAATAAACTGAATAAATCCGCGCCGCGAAATAATTTGAATTTGAATGCGAAGAATGCTTCTCCACCCGAGATGATTAATGAGGTAGCAATGATAATAAATCAATTCTCTTTCGTCCGGGAAGTGCGATTTTTTTTCGGGTTTTTGATTTTGTTTTTCGGTCTGCGCGAACGCGACTTTCTAATGAAGTGTCGTGTGTGTGTGTGTGGACTTTTCAAAACGATAGCGAATTAATGAAGTAAAGTATCGTGTGTGCGGATTTTTTGAGATCGTCTTTTTGGTTTTTTGAGTGAGGCTTTCTAATGAATGTGCCGCGGGCGTTTAGATAATCTCGGGTGTGTAGGGATTCTCTTCGTACATAAATTAAGAACGGATTTTTTTAAGAGTTGATCACGAATGGAACGTGTTGAATTATTATCTAGTCATCTTAGTATTCAGATGGTAGCACGAATATCCACAAAGATCACCGTTAGAAATGTAATAGGATTTGAAGTCAATTTATTGAAATCAGCCTGTCTGTGTTTTTTTAAGAGTGAAATAGTATCAACGAATGGTGATTAATAACACTTTTTGTAAAACAGAAAATACGGGGAGTTTTTTTTTTATCAAAGTATGCACACCCCAATATACTGTATACGCTGTAAATTTTCGGATATTGGTCGTTTTTAAAAAGAGTTCAAATTGAAGCTTTAAAAGAGTGTTTTCCACTCCCAGATTAAGCATGAAGTAAAATTTCGAGTTTAGAAAAGCCTGAAAATTTGGTTTGGTCGCGTAGCGCGAAGCGCGGAGCGACCAAACCAAATTTTCAGGCTTTTCTAAACTCGAAATTTTACTTCATGCGCCACGCGTATAAAACACTGATTTCAAGTGAATTTAAAAATACACCCACCCCTTATGTTTGATCTTCAAGTCAATACATTCTATAAATGTTTATTATCTACTACTGGGACCCTATCAAAACATCCACATTATTTTTACCAACCGTAGTATTGCCCTTCTATCTCCTTTTTTGACATAATTTTTTATTTAGTTGAGACTTTTAAAATATTCATTGAAGCAACTATTTCTCGAGCTAATACCCCTACAGATATTGAATCAAACAATGAGTATTTGAGTTATACAACAGATTTACGGTTCTATGCATAATTTAACTAAAAACAAAAAAAAAATCAATTTTGTACAAGAAAAATTCGCTCTTTAAAATTTCATTCTTGGGCATTCTTTGGAGAGACTGTCTGGATGTTTTGATCGGGTCCCTTTACTAATTATACTTATACACCTTTTGTTGTAACTCTTGAATTTTGAGATATTATCTTTTTTTCATATTTAATCGTCATTTCTATACCGAGGAAATAGTTTCATAAATACATTACCATTTTTTCTTTTCATTTTTTTTGTCGTCTGATTATTTCTAGATAGCTCTAAATTACTCCATGCTGCTAAACTCAATTGCGGATTAAGAAATACATTTATGTCGATAATTAAAGTCTCTAATTATAATTCTTTGTGTTTAAACTAACAATTGACTTCACTTCACTTGCAAAACCCGATTTTCAACTATTAAAAGGACGGCAGGAAATGGCAAAACAAACTTTTAAAGAATTTCAAATGTTTGATTTTAAATGTCGCCAAAGTGCAAAGTTAAATTCAAATTAATATCGACTTTTTACAAATATATAGTCTCGTTGAGACTTATGCAAATATTCATTGAAACAACTACTTCTCGAGCTAATACCCCGATAGATTTTGAATCAAACAATGAATTTTTGAGTTACACAACAAATTTACGGTTCTATGGATAATTTATATGCAAAAAATTAAAATCTCCTATTTTTTTGTTCAATTAGTTTGGTGACAGAATAATTTGACCTGTTCCCGTATTCACAGCACCCTTGCAATTTGTCATCGGTGAGAACTTGCACCAAAATGACGTGTACAATGACCATACGGTTTAGTAAATTATTCCCAAAATAATCTTTTAGTGCGACTTGTCACCGATAACAAATTGCATCGGTGCTGTGAATACGGGCTCAGGCCTCAAAGAGTACAAAAAACTCATAAGGCAATGTCAAAGAGCATCATGGCGAGCTTTCTGTGAAAGCATCGAAAGCACGTAAGAGGTTAGCAGACTCAAGAAGGCTCTATCACAAGACCACCAACAATCTGTGAGAGTCCTGAGAATGACCGACTTTTGCTCAAGACTCACTTCCCTGGCTGCACCATTCTTTCCATGCAAGCCAGAGGGGAAACTGGAATAACTTCAGGAACAATAATAGATTGGGAGCTAGCCTTTAAAGTGATAAATGAAGAAAACACCCTAAAGGCAATTAACAGCTTTTCCGCCTTTAAAGCACCCGGACCGGACGGCATCGTAGTGATGCTGTTCCGATCCAGTCTGGCGCTGGGTTATGTCCAAAAGGCCTGGAAACAAGCTAGGTTAGTATTCATACCGAAGCCTGGCAGAGCTGACTACACTGCTCCCAAGGCATATAGGCCTATCACACTTTCTTCGTTTCTTATGAAAACGCAGGAAAGAATTTGTGAATGGCACATACACTGCTCCCAAGGCATATAGGCCTATCACACTTTCTTCGTTTCTTATGAAAACGCAGGAAAGAATTTGTGAATGGCACATAAGAGCGACAGCTCTAACTAGACAACCCCTGAGACAGCTTTAACTAGACAACCCCTGACAGTGTCACAACACGCATGCACACGGGCAGATTTACCGACTCTGCCCTACATAACGTAGTGAGCAGGATTAAGAGATCACTAGATATCAAGGAATCCGCCCTTGGTGTTTTTGTTGACATTGAAGGCGCGTTTGATAAAACGACCATACCGAAGATAAGAAACGCGCTTAACAAGCATGGAGTACCGTCTAAAATGTGTGACTGGATTGGCAATGCACTGACCAACCGTATAGTCACAGTAGAACAGGGTGGGGAACGGATCACCTGTAAAATTGACAGAGGCTGTCCACAAGGAGGTGTCTTATCACCCCTACTATGGAACATGGTTCTGGACAGCCTTCTCGATCAACTTCAGCAAGCTGTTAGACATCTGTGTGACAGCCTATGCTGATGATCTAGCCATAATTGTAAGTGGCAAATTCGAAGACGTTCTATGCGACCAAATGCAACGATCTCTAAATACAGTTTCGCGGTGGTGCAATGATCACTCCCTATCGGTAAACCCTACCAAGGCGGAGATGGTCTTGTTCACCAAGAAAAGGAAGGTGACAAAAAGAGCATTAAAATTATTGAATACGATGCTGCAGTACAGCGACGAGGTGAAATACCACTCTCGACAGGATACTGAGCTGGAAGAAGCACATCGACATCAAAACAGACAAAACCATAAGGGCTTTTTGCCAATGCCGTCGGGCAGTGGGAAAAACCTGGGGGTTGAAACCGACTGACACGACGATGTGGTTATACACAGCTATCATAACAGCCACATACGACGCTTTAGTTTGGTGGCCCAGGACCAAACAGCTAACTACGAGGAAACGACTCTTGCAAGTGCAACGGGCAGTCTGTCTAAGCATAACAGGCGCCATGCACACTACTCCAACGATGGCGATGGAGGTCATGCTATGCCTTCCGCCACTTGATATTTACGTGGAGAGGGAAGCCGTGGCGACCATACTTCGTCTTTAAGGCAGTGGGATCTGGAACAGTAACCGCTGTGGGGAAGTCAGAGAACACCTTTAGAAGAGTATCTGCAAAGACATACCTCTTTTAGAAGCTGGCACTGACTACTGTAGACCGACACTCATTCGGAATGCACCCTACACGGTTACCATTCAACCCACTTAACATATGAGAGAGTCGGCCATAATGATCTACACAGATGGATCCAAAAAGATGGACAGATCAGGAATTGGAGTCCTCTCCAGGACCCTGAAAATCCATACAAAGATCCCGATGGGAAAGCATGCCACCGTCACACAATTAGAGACGATGGGTATAACACTTGTGGCTGAGAACATCATAAACTGCAAAGTGTCAAATAAAGCCATACTGATCCTAACGGACAGCAGACAAACGCTACTGTCTCTAAAGAAATCACATACAACTTCAGAGACAACATTAGAGTGCCACAGAAAACTCAGGCAAGCAGCAATGTATAACATTGAAGTCTGCTGGGTGAAGGGCCACGACTTGAACACAGAAAACACGAGAGCTGACGCACTGGCAAGAGCAGCGGCTGGGATAAACATTCTCTCACCGGAGCCGCTAGTGCGCCTTGCGCCTCTGTCCCTGTGTAATAATATGGTAAAAATTAACGCACTCGAGAAATTCAGGAAGCGTTGGAATGACATCGAAAGCTGCAAGCTCTCTAAGGAAACACTGTTGTATCCCAACGAGAGATCAGCGAAACAGTACCTGCAGCTGACCAAGGGAAACCTTAGGCGCATAACTGCCGCACTGACTGGTCACTGCGGGCTAAACGCACACCTATACAGGATAGGGATAGTTGACTCTCCATCCTGCAGAGGGTGTAACATGGAAGACGAGACTGCCGGACACATCTCAGCAATTGCCCGGCACTCTCGTCAACTAGAGGCCCCTTACTGGGTGAAAGATGGCCTACAATGGTCTACATAAGGTACCTACCCACCTCGGCTTTTCTAGACTACCTAAACCAGGTAGGCTGGCTGAGCTGAGGCTGGGTAATCGACAGGAGGAAGCACAATGGGCCTAATGAGGCCTAAGTGCAGTGCCGAAATGTGCACTCCCCAAAGAACCAGAACGGGCTCAGGTCAAATTATTCTGTCGCCAAACTAAATGAACAAATAAGAGATTGATATACATTGAAAAAGTTACAGGAAATGAATATTAATTTAAAGAATCTTAGGGTATCTTAAAGAAAAAGTCAAGCCGTCCATAGACGCGTTTGGAGATTTATCCCTCATCAGTACAGCTATGCTTTAGACTTTCAGTACCAACAAAATTTTAAAATAAACAGAAAACTTACAGGTATTTTGAAGTGTATTATTGAAACAGGCAATGTTAAACATTTAGTTAGCTAATTCTGGGTATTTAATTAAAACACTTGGTTTATTTTATTAGTGAAAACAAACCAAGTGTTTTAATTAAATATCCAGAATTAGAAATGTTCCACCACGGGTTAAGTGAGAAATTAATTAAACATTAAGTTAGCTATATTTGCTTTAATTTTAATGTTATCAAAGTGAAATGGTAAACTTTTAATTAATATTTGCTTTAATTTTACATTCACAGGAATTTTAAAAATTTGCAAAAAATATAATTTTCTATTTGTGTTAATGGAATCAATCATAATGTTTATTACGCAACGAAAAGCGCGCATTCTAATTATTTATCAATTTCGAAATGGCGATTTCAATTAATATTATTTTAAATCTGTCGGATTTGACGGCGGCTTAATATTTCACGTCAATTTAATTGTTAATAAACGCGGCCGCTGCTTTCCAGACTCTTTGCTGTTTTGCTTAATTGATTTTCATAATTTCTAATGCGCTGGGTACTAAAGGTCAAATGTTTTCATTTAAAGTTTTTAAAACTAACAATTAAAATTGATTCTAAAGAAAACACAAAAAGATTTAATGCCCATGGATCCATTACTTCTCCAAATGGAAATTTTAATGATATTAGAAATCTATAAATTTAGTTGTAAAGTGTTGCCATCACATTCTACTCACTCAAACTATATAATAATTATGATTCTTCATCAATGGTTAATTTAATAGATAGTATAAAAATATATGCTGGCTTTTAATAAAAACTGATTTTACAATAAACTATAGTGTGTTAAATATACTATAGTGTGTGTCTTGTATACTTGACTTGTCATTTGATGTATCAAAACTGAAAATCCCTTTCTTTTCCTTTCATTTACATATTTTCATTATCACTCCATATTATAACCTTTGTTTAAATAACCTGAATTAACCGGTATAAATTTGGTTATGTTTGAATTTTCAATTTATCCCAACATTTTATGTCCAACGATGGTACTGTTGTAAAAATTAAGAAATCTAACAATTCATGAAGAAAAATACATAATGCCTATTTATTCGATGAAATATCATATACAGAGAGTTTTATGTAACACCGAACATGTCTCTCCAATACAATTTGACATCTTTATTTTTTAAGTTATGTGTAAATTGGGCTGCCTATATGACCATTAAAAATTGTATCCAATCAATCGCAATTAATGCCTCAACTTGTACAAACAGGGAGTTTTTCCAATTGACAGTATACATGTCCCAATTACACCGTATATGTCCTAAATCTTTAGATACTCGTTGTTAAAAAAATTAATTTGAAACTTGAAATGAGTGTCTTTCACTCCCAGACTAAGCATGAAGTAAAATTTCGAGTTTAGAAAAGCCTGAAAATTTGGTTTGGTCGCGTAGCGCGAAGCGCGGAGCGGCCAAACCAAATTTTCAGGCTTTTCTAAACTCGAAATTTTACTTCATGCGCCACCGATACAAAACACTGATTCAATGTAAAGTTTAGCGGTGTGTTTTAAACTTTGTAATATGTCAGTGTTTTGTACCGGTGGCGCATGAAGTAAAATTTCGAGTTTAGAAAAGCCTGAAAATTTGGATTTGCCGGGCTCGCTTCGCTCCGCCCGGCAAATCCAAATTTTCAGGCTTTTCTAAACTCGAAATTTTACATCATGCTTAGTCTGGGAGTGGAAGACACTCGTTTAATGCTTCTAATTAAATTCGTTTTAATAAACCTAGCATCGGCAAATGTACAACGTATGCTTATGTATATTTAAAAGAAAATTTCTCGTTATGAAAATGTTCGGTGTTACATAAAACTCTCTGTATATTACTACATGTAGAACAGGGGATCCAAACTTTTTTCAAGATAATCCAGTTTTCAACTAAACTTTAACATATAATAGTTGGAAAATTTCAAAATAACTTACATTAACGCAAAATGTAACCTCTAGCCGCAGATCGAACTCATGGAGATTAATAAAGACATTTTTATTAAAAATGTATTATCTATAAATTTTGACTCCTACGTAATTGATATCCAATAGAAAGGCCAGTCCGAGTCTCGTTTAGTATCATTTCATAAGAGCAAAGTAATTGCAATCATGAATATTAATAGGAACGTGCTGCAATGGCGAAAAAATCATTCACTAATATGAAAATAGCCGTGTAATAATATTCAATTATGTCATTGCTCCGAGACTGACGGATATCGGTAAATTACTGGCTGTGCACAAACAGCAAACAGCATCGGATTAAAGGTTACGTTTTACTCACGTAAAACCGAGATTCGTATCAGTTGGGATAATTATAAATAATTTAGATAGATAAGATTTAAAATTGCAAACACCCTGAACTAGTTTTTCTCGAATGGGGATTGGGAGTGACATTCCATATATAAATAATCTTTATTACCAGTATAATATACAAAATTTCATATAAAAAAATAGATTTAAAAGAATTAAATACTCAACTATTTAAGAATCCCAAGACACAAGAGCATATTTATTTAACTTGACTGACATTTTGGAATTAGAAACAACTTTACTATTTTTTATTTCTAATACAATTATAATTATTCACATTGTTTCTTATATTTAATTTATTTCTTTGGTATTCGTAAATAAGCGTACCTTGTATACAATATGTTAATTAATTATAATAATAATGTAATATTATTATCAACTGTATTCGCCGTTAATTAGCATAAATAACATTAAAATCCTGGAAGGACGATGATTGTAGGTAAATTTACGATTATCAATTAAAACAATGTAGAAATATTAATTATTATTACTTAATTTCATTGTCTGTGCAAGAACTTGTATTATTCTTCCAACCTTGAGGCGTTTTATGCGAAGTGTTATGATATTGAACTTTTTGTAATAGATGTACAAAATTACGAAATTGAATTGTTTATACTTTTTACGCCTATTCAAATTTCTGTATTGATAAATTAAAAACAAAAATTCCTTATTAAAAATTATAAAAATGCCCTACACCTTTATTTATTTATCTTATTTTTATTTTATTGATACAAAACCCAATAGACAATACGTCCAATAACAGGGTTTAAAAGTTAAAAGAAAAAATAAGTATAATTGGTGTAAAGACATAGACTGTTATATACAGAGAGTTTTATGGAACACCGAACATTTTCATAACGAGTTTTTTTTTTAAGCATCCATACGCATACGGTGCACATTTTCCGATGCTCGGTTTATTGAATGAATTCAATTTGAAGCTTTAAGCGAGTGTTTTCCACTCCCAGGCTAAGCATGAAGTAAAATTTCGAGTTTAGAAAAGCCTGAAAATTTGGTTTAGTCGCGTAGCGCGAAGCGCAGAGCGGCCAAACCAAATTTTCAGGCTTTTCTAAACTCGAAATTTTACTTCATGCGCCACCGGTACAAAACACTAATTTAATATATAGTTTAGCGATGTGTTTAAAACTTCGTAATATGTCGGTGTTCTGTATCGGTGGCGCATGAAGTAAAATTTCGAGTTTAGAAAAGTCTGAAAATTTGGTTTGGCTGCTCCGCGCTTCGCGCTACGCGACCAAACCAAATTTTCAGGCTTTTCTAAACTCAAAATTTTACTTCATGCTTAGTCTGGGAGTAGAACACACTCTTTTTAAGTTTCGAATTGAACTCTTTTAAAAAAGCAACGATTATCTAAAGATTTACGGCATATACGCTGTAATTGGGACATGTATACTTAGAAAAACTCCCTGTATGTACAAGTTGAGGCATTAATTGCGATTGATTGGCTACAATTTGTAATGGTGATATAGGCAACTCAGTTTACACATAACCTAAAAATTAAAGGTGTAAATCGTATTGGATGCTTTGGTTAGAACATACGAAAATATACATTACAAATGTTCGGTGTTACATAAAACTCTCTGTACATTGTTAGAAAATTCTACAAAAATAAATCCAATGAAATCTCTACAAAGTATAACGGAAATAAATGTCGCTTTTATAACTACAAATTTGAGACAAAAATTTACAAACAATATGTGCATAAGTATTATATAAACAAGATAATCTTATTACAGGAGAATTCATACCATAGTTTTCACGCGGTGTGTTATAAACAAAACTCTCACAACTTCTTGCAGCAAACATAGAAATTATAAAATAGACCATGCCCAACATTTTTTAATCATTGTATATGTAGTGAATCAATTTATACAAAAATACAAACAAGAGCAGATATGTCTATCCTGAACCGTAATATAGTCAAATTCTGAGAGTAAAATCTCATTAAATTATTTGCAAATCCGTTCGCAATATCTTCTGGAGTGCTATAGATATTGTCCTCCAATGTTATGGTTGGCTGAAATCTTGTGGTATTTCTTTGGCTCCGTCAACTTGGCCCCCCACTTTCGATTTTTTAGAAAAACATCATTGCGCAGAGAAGCCCTTAGCTAGCGCAAGACAGCACAGCAAAAATTAAAGGAAGCACACAAAGGGTAAAAAGGTTATAGGGGTTTCAAATATGGGGGGTTAAGTTGACGTTTGCTCCCCACTTTTGATTTTTCAACTTTTTTGATATGATTTGGTTTCTTAAGAGCTAGCGAAAGCTAGCACAACCCCAACAACCCCTTAAACATACAAAATTAATTTGTACCCCAGCCCCCCACTTTAATATTTTTTGATTATTTATAGAAGAATTTGCAGCTTAGAGCTAGCGCAGGCAGAACATGCAAAAATTATTTAGAAAAAGAAAACGGTTAAGAGATATTTACATTTTAATTATCAATCGTGAGCTTTCAAA
The DNA here is from genome assembly GCA_932526585.2 of Philonthus cognatus. Taxonomy (NCBI): domain Eukaryota; kingdom Metazoa; phylum Arthropoda; class Insecta; order Coleoptera; family Staphylinidae; genus Philonthus; species Philonthus cognatus. The sequence continues at coordinate 13,097,273 of OW052243.1, forward strand.
TCCTGTATGCGTAATTCCATTCGTGTATTTAAATTATTATGCTAATTGCGAATTTTCTAATAAATCACAATAATCCAACGGGTTTTTTGACAATTACTTTGCCATATACTCAACTAAAAGTTCAAATAATTAGTACTAATGTAATTTGCTTCATAGTACAGCTTAAAATAAATACTCAACCCCTTAACTACTGTGATACTTAATAAACAAACTAATTCAATAGTTGGGATATACAGCGAGTTTTATGTAACACCGAACATTTTCATAACGAGAATTTTTCTTCGAAGTATCCATATGCATACGTTGCAATTTTCCGATGCTCAGTTTATTAAAAGAATTTAATTTAAAGCTTTAACCGAGTGTTTTCCACTCCCAGGCTAAGCATGAAGTAAAATTTCGAGTTTAGAAAAGCCTGAAAATTTGGTTTGGTCGCGTAGCGCGAAGCGCGGAGCGGCCAAACCAAATTTTCAGGCTTTTCTAAACTCGAAATTTTACTTCATGCGCCACCGGTACAAAACGCTGGTTCAATGTAAAGTTAAGCGGTGTGTTTTAAACTTCGTAATATGTCAGTGCTTTATAGCGGTGGCGCATGAAGTAAAATTTCGAGTTTAGAAAAGCCTGAAAATTTTACTTCATGCGCCACCGGTATAAAGCACTGATATATTACGAAGTTTAAAACACACCGCTTAACTTTACATTGAACCAGCGTTTTGTACCGGTGGCGCATGAAGTAAAATTTCGAGTTTAGAAAAGCCTGAAAATTTGGTTTGGCCGCTCCGCGCTTCGCGCTACGCGACGAAACCAAATTTTCAGGCTTTTCTAAACTCGAAATTTTACTTCATGCTTAGCCTGGGAGTGGAAAACACTCGGTTAAAGCTTTAAATTAAATTCTTTTAATAAACTGAGCATCGGAAAATTGCAACGTATGCATATGGATACTTCAAAGAAAAAAAAAATGTACTTCATGCTTAGTCTGGGAGTGGAAAACACTCGCTTAAAGCTTCAAATTAATATCTTTTAATAAACTGAGCACCAAAAAATATGGAGCGTATGCATATGGACACTTAAACGAAAAATTCTCGTTATGAAAATGTTCGGTGTTACATAAAACTCTGTGTATATTAAAACATATAAACAAATTGAATCAAAGATTTAAAACAATAATATAACAAATCTTATCAACCAGTTAGCATTCACAAAAAAGATACGGGCGTAGTAAGGGGTTGATTTTTAACCCTTAAATAATTTAAAATGTAATATTTCTGATTAAAATACAATTCGCCAATGCATTGCTTACAAATGCTGTAACCGGGAGAGCAAGCACAATAAAGACAGTGGCGTAGTGAGTGATTTATGACTAACCTTAAAATAATTTAAAATGTAATAACTCCACAAAACACCAACAGATTTTAAATAGAAATATGGTTTTAACATAATTCCAAATAAGATTTAGTTCATTCGACAGTTGATGTTGTGTGTATTCTTTATATTCGACGTGTGCCTTAGACTCAATATGTTATCATTTGCAAACGTTCAAATTAAATGAAAACAAAACATATAAATGGATATTTAAGTTATGCAAAATGTTAATTGGATAGTTAAGTTCTGTAAAATGTTCTTTTTTTTTAAGTAAAGTGTTATACAAAAAATATGGTTCTCATATTATTGATGCTTCTATAAATATCTGTGGTTCTTTATTTTTGTATAAATAATTTAAATTTTATATATTCTATCGGTAATCATGCAAGTTGATTTAAAATGATTACATACGAGTGTGCGAATGAATTTATTTACACTGTCCGTCTATAAAATCGGATAGTTCGTGCGGAAAACACGTATTACCAGCATTCCAATATCGTGGAGCCAATAAATTTAAGCTGATGCCTGACAATATTGCTAATATAAATCCTTGCGTTTATTTATTAATTAAGTATACATTTGCCGGATAAGGGACTAGAAGCTAAAAATCTAATATTGCAAAGAGATAAAGAAAGGTATTTATAAACGATATAGTAATCAATCCAGTTCGATATTCCCAAATAATATTCAACTATTACTTACATTTTGTAATATCCACTATTTGTTAATCCATTTATAATGGTTATTTTGTGTCCTAAATGAAAATCTGGTAATTGAAATAAAAGTGTGAATTAAGAAAGAAAGTGTAAAAAAAAATATAAGTGCAAATAAAAAAGTGGATTGACGAATAAAGCACTAATAAGCTTTATTCGTCAATCCACTTTTTTATTTGCACTTATTTTTTAAAGGAAATTTGCTGTGGCTAACAAAGATACCGATAACAAATTAATAATAATAATAATAATAATAACTTTATTTGTGTTACATAAATCAAATTACACTCGTCAAAATAATACATAATACATACAATATTGTACATACATCATTGAGTTAGCGAAAACGTTTTATCCTCGAAATACTCTTAAGTGGTATAATATGCTTTGTCACATAGTAATTGTTTAATTGCCTTTTTAAAAGGTGACAGTCCAAGAGATTTGATTGCTGATGGCAGTTTATTAAAAAATAATGATCCGTGATAATTTGTTCCATTCCGAAATCTGTATACCCGAGTGTAGTTTACTGGCGTATCATCTGATGATCTGGTGTTATAACCGTGTTGGTTAAGTAATGCATTATATTGTTGCATATTCTTATATACATATACAATACACTTATATATGTACATGGCAGGGACGGTTAGTAAGCCATAGTTTTTGAAATGTTCACGAACATCAGACCTGTAATCAAGTTTTAACATGAATCTCAGGCATCTCCACTGAAGTTTAAACACTCGAGCAGAATGTACTGAGTGACCCCAAGATAATAGTCCATAATTAATTTGTGATGCAATTAGTGCATGGTAAGAAGTTATTACAGTTTCGAAAGAGCAACATCTAGCCAATTTTTTTATTAAGAAAATATTCTTGGACAATTTGTTACAAGTATTGTTAATGTGGTGTGACCACGATAAATATGGATCTAATGTAACGCCCTGAAATTTTATTGAATTATTTGTTTGCTGTGTGGACATATTTTTCAAAGAAAAATACATTTGCGCTGTTTTATTTTCGTTTAGCGATAGGTGATTTGCTATGCACCATTGTTTTATTTTCAGTTTGGATTGTTCAAGTGACTGTGTTAATATATGTAAATTACAATTTCTCAGACTACAGGTAATATCGTCTGCATATAGTGTGAAATTTATTGTATTATCACAAAACACTATATCGTTTATAAAACCTAAGAACAGTAATGGCCCGAGTACAGATCCCTGTGGAACACCACTTGTTATAAATTGAGGATGTGAATAGGATCCGTTAAAATTAGTTATTTGTACCCTTTCGGTTAGATATGACTCTAATAATTTAATAGACTTTGGCTGAACGTCGTAATGAGATAATTTGCATAGCAATATATTGTGTGACACACAGTCAAATGCCTTTGAAAGGTCAAAGAAAACACTGGATGCGTAATGGTTATTCTCAAATAAATTGACGATAAAATCTGTTAAGCTGTTAATAGCATCGCTAGTAGATGTGTCTTGTCGGAATCCAAATTGGCAGTTATTAAAGAGATGGTTCGATTCATTATAATTAAAATGTTATAGAATTAAAATATGGATTATTTCTGTCACATTATTATTGTTTACAGAGAGACAGAGAGAGACGGAGAGACCGAGAGACAGAGAGACAGAGAGACAGAGAGACAGAGAGACAAAGAGACAGAGAGACAGAGAGACAGAGAGACAGAGAGACAGAGAGACAGAGAGACAGAGAGACAGAGAGACAGAGAGACAGTGAGATAGAGAGACAGAGAGACAGAGAGACAGAGAGACAGAGAGACAGAGAGACAGAGAGACAGAGAGACAGAGAGACAGAGAGACAGAGAGACAGAGAGACAGAGAGACAGAGAGACAGAGAGACAGAGAGACAGAGAGACAGAGAGACAGAGAGACAGAGAGACAGAGAGACAGAGAGACAGAGAGACAGAGAGACAGAGAGACAGAGAGACAGAGAGACAGAGAGACAGAGAGACAGAGAGACAGAGAGACAGAGAGACAGAGAGACAGAGAGACAGAGAGACAGAGAGACAGAGAGACAGAGAGACAGAGAGACAGAGAGACAGAGAGACAGAGAGACAGAGAGACAGAGAGACAGAGAGACAGAGAGACAGAGAGACAGAGAGACAGAAAGACAGAGAGACAGAGAGACAGAGAGACAGAGAGACAGAGAGACAGAGAGACAGAGAGACAGAGAGACAGATAGAGAGTAATAGAATAATTTGAAACACTTCAAAAATTCATATTTTTTCCAAATAACTTAAAAACTAAAAGAGCAACTACATAAAGTACAAACACATTCAATGTTTATTTCTTGATTCTTTATTGATTATAGAGGCTATTGACTTCACTTGTTCATGCTTTGATTCCATTGGTACATATACAGGGAGTTTTTTAAAGTATACATATCTTAATAATACCTGTAAATCTTTGGATATTTGTGTAAAGAGTTCAAATTGAAGCTTAAAACAAGTGTTTTCCACTCCCAGACAAAGCATGAAGTAAAATTTCGAGTTTAGAGAAGCCTGAAAATTTGGTTTGGTCGCGTAGCGCGAAGCGCGGAGCGGCCAAACCAAATTTTCAGGCTTTTCTAAACTCGAAATTTTACTTCATGCGCCACGCGTATAAACCACTGATTTTAAGTGAAATTCAAAATATACTGCTTAAGCAGCATACTAAAGCAGTATATTTTCAACTTCAGTTGATATCAGCGTTTTATACGTTTTCAGGCTTTTCTAAACTCGAAATTTTACTTCATGCTTAGTCTGGGAGTGGAAAACACTCGTTTAAAGCTTCAATTTGAACTCTTTGCACAAATATTTGAAGATTTACGGTTATTATTAAGATATGAATACTTAAAAAAAAATCCCTGTAAATGTTCAAATGGAAATAAAGCATGGACAGGTAAAGTCAATAGCCTCTTTAATCAATAAAGAATCAAGAAATACACATTTAATGTGTTTGTACTTTATGTCTTCGCTCTTTTAGTTATTAAGTTATTTAGAATAAATATGAATTTTTGAATTGTTTCAATTTATTTTACTGCTCTCTCTCTCTCTCTCTCTCTCTCCCTCCAAACCAAATTTTCAGGCTTTTCTAAACTCGAAATTTTACTTCATGCGCCACGCGAATAAACCACTGATTTTAAGTGAAATTCAAAATATACTGCTTAAGCAGCATACTAAAGCAGTATATTTTCAACTTCAGTTGAAATCACCGTTTTATACGGGTGGCGCATGAAGTAAAATTTCGAGTTTAGAAAAGCCTGAAAATTTGGTTTGGCCGCTCCGCGCTTCGCGCTACGCGGCCAAACCAAATTTTCAGGCTTTTCTAAACTCGAAATTTTACTTCATGCTTAGTCTGGGAGTGGAAAACACTCGTTTAAAGTTTCAATTTGAACTCTTTGCACAAATATCTAAAGATTTACGGTTATTATTAAGATATGAATACTTAAAAGAAACATTCTCTGTAAATGTACCAATGGAAATAAATCATGCACAGGTAAAGTCAGTAGACTCTTTAATCAATAAAGAATTAATAAATATACATTTAATGTGTTTGTACTTTATGTCGTCGATCTTTTAGTTTTTACGTTATTTGGAATAAATATGAATTTTTGAATTGTTTCAATTTATTTTATTGCTTTCTCTCTCTCACCCTCCAAACCAAATTTTCAGGCTTTTCTAAACTCGAAATTTTACTTTATGCTTAATCTGGGAGTGGAAAACACTTGTTAGAGGTTTTAAACTGAACGCATTTATAAAAGCAACGAATGCTTGAATATTTACAGATTATGCACCAGGATATGTACTTATATTTAAAAGAAAATTGCCCTGTAGAAGTTTATGTAATATTAAAACATTGTGTTTCAATAGCTTTACATTGACTTAGTACACTAGTTAATGTAAAGCTATTGAAACACAATGTAGCCTAATTGTAGCTTCAAGTTTCGAAAAGAACTGATATTTCCACAAGAATGTTATTTATACATTGATTTGTCATTGGCTCACCACCCGCAGTACAACTACTGTAACTGAATTTTATGTTTCTATTAAGTATTTCCTATAATATATAATAAATATATTAACAAAATATAAAAACGCATTATTTTGAAAATATTCTACAAACTATTGACAAACTCAATATTTTTTTATGTTAAATTTTCTTTATGATAAACATATTAGTATAAAAACGAATTAATTAAATACCACGTCTTTTTTAACTATTTCTGTGTAACTAACTTATCTTGGTTTAATTGCTGTAAAGATAACAGGGCGTGAATGGTGTCCGTTCATCAATCATCTCTTTGGAAATATTAAAATGTATCGGGATGTGGAAAATATGAGGCCGATAACGTGTTGTCGCCTTTGGCAGTCCTGACCATCCGAGAAACTAATATGTTCATAACTTATTATTCATTTCGCGTTTGATTAAACGCGCAATTATTGCCCGTGATATGTCAGCGAAAACGACGTTTTAATGTACCATTGAGGGAATTTGTGTCATTTCCTCGTGCCCTCAAGTTAAATATGAATAAGTATATCAAATAGAAAGGGTAAAGCGTTTTGATTATAACAGTTAAACCAGTTTTTTTTTTACCTGTTAGTGCTGCCCTCCTAAAGATACTGAAATAAGAGTTGTGTATAAACACAAACATATATTTGAAAAAATACAACAATAATTTGATAAATACACCAATTTCATAAATACAAAGGAGTCACTACTTCTCGAGTTAGTACCCCGACGGACATTGAATTATACATTGAGGACATTGAGCTATACTGATGACAGAAAAATCTCGAAAAGCGTCTATACATGGCCTGAATAATTTGACCCAAATTGTTACATTTGCAGTAGGTTACTGTATGTAACAGCAAACACTTGTTGTATAATTCAATGTCCGTCGGGGTAATAGCTCGGGAAGTAGTTGTTTCAATGAGTGTTTGATATAGTCTTTGTAAGATTAACTTGCTGTAGATTGCGAAAACAATCGCACTTTTAATGTTTGAAGTATTCTGCAACCAAGAATAGGCAATTTTATTTATACAAAGGAATTGTACTATATCACGATAAAATTAATATAAATTAATATAATTAACAATAATTGAGTGACTGAAAACAAAGTACAGAGGTTCGAATTTAATTTTAAAAAAAATATGAATACATAATTTTTACAAATGTTCGAAAGCGTAAACGCCATCTAATGCCCATTAGCTTAAGTAGCATCATCAATTGACGATGCTACTTAAGCTAATGGGCATTAGATGGCGTTTACGCTTTCGAACATATGTAAATTGCACGGGCCATAATTAATGGTCAAAGATGTTCAGTATTCTTCAAGCACTGGTTCGGAACTATATTGATGATGGCGTTGAAGCCTAAAACGCGTATATAGTTATCCGGTGAATGAATGAGTACTGAGCACAAATTTATATGCATAAGTTTTAGTCCGATTTTGGTAATTTCTAAGAAAACACTATTATTTACAATTAAATAATATCGCGTGAGTTTCTTGCAGATCTAATTGATTTCTATTTTAAATGCTATTCTGAATATTTTATTTTGATTTATCATATTGGGCAATCGAAAATGATTATTATTATGTAATATATATTTACTCTATGTAAATATGCGGATGATACATCCTTAACCATCAGCAACTCATCCCCGCAAATTGTCGAAGAGCTAGCAAATGATGCGATTAACATTTTTTTCTCGTGGTGCACTTGCAACAAATTAGTGCCAAATTTATCTAAAACTGGCTATATTCAATTTAAAAATACCAGAAATAAAAATTTACCAACAGTTGCTGGTCTGAAACACAATGAGCAATCAATAGAGCATGTAACATCGGAGAAATTCTTATTAGTAATCTTGACACCTACATTAGATTGGGGAATGCATATTGATAACATATGCCAAAAGCTCCGTTCCAGTTCCTTTGCTATTTTGTCAATAAGAGACTCGGTCAGTCGCTCTTCACTCTTAGCTTACTACTATGCTCATGTCCAGAGCCATCCAACGTACGGTATTATTTCTTGGGGTCAATCAAGTCAATCACACAGATTGTTTATACTGCAAAAAATGATTATTCGAAGAATTATGCATGCTAATTATCGCGATAGCTGTCGTGACTTTTTTAGAGATCTGCAGATAATGACATTTTATTCATTGTACATATATAAGTCCTGTTTATATGTTTATTGTAACAAAAATAAATTTTGTACAAATTCTAAATTCAACAAAGTTGCAGTAACTCGTAATCGGAATGAACTTGCTGTGCCTTCTCATTCCACGACACTATTTAAAAAATGTCCTTATTATATGTGTGTAACTTTATTTAATAATTTGCCAAAAAATATAAAACATTTATCATCACTTAAGGACTTTAAATGTCAGCTTAAATTACTGCTAATAGAGAAAGCATACTATTCAATACCAGAATATTTAAATGATTGATGTTTGAAATTGTTTTAATGTTTTGTGTGTGTTTCTGTTTAATTTGATAATACTTTTTATATTGGATTTTAAGAAAATTATATATATAACCATGTTGACTATTGTAATACATATTTTTATGTCTATTTACAAATAAATAAATTATTATTATTATTATTATTATTATTATTAAATACATTTTAAGTGAAAGATAAAAATATTTAATGGAAAATTAAATATTCATAACTTCAAGTTTGGGTTAATAATTTAGTTATTTTATAAAAAATAATGAAAAATTATTAAGTTTAAGCTTATTTCTGAATATATATATATATATATATATATATATATATATATATATATATATATATATATATATATATTTTCATTTTAAAATAATGTCTGTTGCATATTTATAACCTAACATTATTTAGAAACGACTGGCAAAACATTTAAATTTAATTTATTATAAATTTATCAAATCTTTGAGAACAGTTTTATTCTCAAAGATCTGATAAATTAATGAAAAATTTAATTTAAAATTTATGCAGCCAGTCGTTTCTAAATTGTGTTGGGATATAGAATCCAAAAATATCTTTAGATTTTATCAATCTAGTTATAAAATTGCAATAATCATCTATTAACGGGCTCCGCCGTATAACATTGACTAAACATGATTTTTTAGATATTGAAAAATAAAATATTTTATTGATACATTAATCGAATTGTTGACAGCTTTATTGACTTTAGCTAAAACGAGTATGGCATTTATATCTTAGAAATACTGTCCACACTTACACTATTTTTAAGATTATGTTTCTATTATTATTATTTTACTATGTTATGTAAACTCCTGACCAACACATGAATGAATTGTATCTCCCATTCTTTTTGGAAATAATCTAAACTAAACTAAACTATTATTTTAAATTTTAAATCTGAATTTTCGTCGAATTTTCAGCATTTCTGGATTTTCGTCAATTAATACATTTTTTTGAGATTTTCAATATTTCGAGATTTTCTTGAGATTTTCAATATTTTCGTAAGATTTTCGATGTTTCAAAATTTTTAATATTTCGAGATTTTCGTCAATTCATAAAATGTTCATGAGATTTTAATATTGCAAAAATGTTCTCGATTCTTCATGATTTTTTTTTCCATAAATTTTCAACAATTTTTAAAATCTTGGCAATTTACATGAATTTCCAAGATTTGTTGGCAATTTTTGTCCATTTCTCGGATTTACGTTAATTTTAATAAAGGTTCCAAAGATTTTCTCAATTTTTAATGAATTTTCCAAAGGTTTTCTCAATTTTTAATGAATTTCTTAGTGAATTACCAAGATTTTGATTAAAATATGAATCATTCTATTTATAATCTTAACGCTATTCCTGAATTTCCAAAATATCTTAAAATTTTCAAGATTTTTAATATTAATACTGAAATTTCTGACAGATTTTTTCGATTCTTAAATGTTCGAAGTTTTCATAAATTATCTAGATTTTCGTCTGTTTTTAGAAAAATGCTAACGCTTTTTGGTTTTGATTTTAATAACTTTTGGAAATGTGAACGATTTCGGTTAATCTTCGAAAATGTTGACTCCTTTCGTGAACTTTAAAGATGTTTAATAATTGTCAACATGTTTACAACTTTTATTAGATTTCTAAGATTTTCGTTAAATTTATAAAATGATGAGTTTTTAGTGAACATCCAAAATGTTCGTTAATTTTCAAATTGTCGACGTTTTTCATGAAATCTTAAGATTTTCGTCACTTTTAAAAATGTCGACTCATTTCATAAATGTCCAAGCTTTTCATAGATTGTTGTAAAAATTGATGAATTAAATTTTAAATAGAAAAAGTCATACATTTTTTTATATTTTTAACAAATTTCATTTGTTTTTTTACTATTCATTATTTTAATACTTTTCTTGATATTCTTTTTTTTTCAACAAAACAGAATGAGATGTTGACAATTGTCGAACGAATGTCTTCCACTCCCAGACTAAGCATGAAGTAAAATTTCGAGTTGAGAAAAGCCCCAAGAATTTGGATTTGGACGCGCAGCATCCAAATTCGGGCTTTTCTCAACTCGAAATTTTACTTCATGCGCCACGAGCATAAAAACATTAATTAAGTGTTGTGTTCAAAATATACTGTTTATCAAAAATTATAACTTTTAGTCGACTTTTCAATTATAAAATTTTTATGATATTTTTAGATTTCGAGATATTCGTGAGTTTTTTTTCTTTAATCAAAAAATGTTCATGAAAATTCCAACATATCAAGACTTCCGTCGATTTTTGAACATTTTCTTCAGACTTTCATCATTTGAAAATTGTCATTTTTTTAAATTTTTAAATATTTTGATTTAATGCTCAAATCGTTCGAGTTTTATTCATTTATTTATTTAGGCTATTCTTAGGTTTATGAGAAATTTATTGAGCGCATTGCTTTTTAACATATAATATAATATATTTATTTACGGTTTCACCTTTTACAAAAATAGAAAATACAATAAACAAAAAAGAGAAATTAAAATTAAAACTATAATTAAAATCAAAATCAAAATATAAATTAAAATTAAAATCAAAATCAAAATCAAAATCAAAATCAAAATCAAAATCAAAATCAAAATCAAAATCAAAATCAAAATCAAAATCAAAATCAAAATCAAAATCAAAATCAAAATCAAAATCAAAATCAAAATCAAAATCAAAATCAAAATCAAAATCAAAATCAAAATCAAAATCAAAATCAAAATCAAAATCAAAATCAAAATCAAAATCAAAATCAAAATCAAAATCAGAATCAAAATCAAAATCAAAATCAAAATCAAAATCAAAATCAAAATCAAAATCAATATCAAAATCAAAATCAACATCAAAATCAAAATCAATATCAATCAGAATAAAAATCAAAATCAAAATTAACATCAAAATTAACATCAAAATCAAAATCAGAATAAAAAATTAAAATCAAAATTAAAACTAAAACTTAACTAAAATTAAAATTTTAATTAAACTAAAATTAAAATCTAAATTTAAACTGAAACTAAAAGTAAATTTAAATCAAAATTAATACTAAAGCTTAAATTAAAATTAACATCGAATAATTCAACAAACTATACACATATAAAAATGAAACAAAAATAGAATTATAATATTAATATAGGTTATTGTTATCCGTAACTTCAAATACAAATACGCCATACAACATGTGCAACATGTGCACTAATATAAATAATATAAAATAAAATAAAAACCAGAATTAAAATTAGACATATATACGTACAATACACATAAAACTACATTTTATATATAGAATATAAAACGTGTTTACCATTTAAATCCTAGAAATAAAAGGAAAATTCAGTAGGATATTCCGATATTTTGTAAAACATTACTTCGCAAAAGTTGGCGGTTACAACGTTATTCGACGGACTCCTTCAATTATACTATATTAAATATTTCACAATGCTACTAATACTAATATTGGGTAATTCTGTATTAAATATCACTTACAATTTAAGATATTTTTAAAATTTGCCTTTTTGAGCCAGTTTTCTAAAATTTTAATTTCTATGTCAGGCAATATTGGGTAATTCCATATCAAATATCACTTACAATTGTAATTTTTTTAAAATTTGCGATTTTGAGCCACTTTTCAGAAATTTTAATTCCTATATCGTTAAAACGGCTTAATCCTAAAACTGGATATTTTTTTAATCTTTTTTTTAAAGTGTTTTATATTGACTTTTACAGAATTAAGCAGTAATATACCGGGTGACGCCTCGGACCATAGCTCCTTTACGATAAAAGCTATCGAAAAAAATCTAAGAGCAAAGTGGTGCTTAATTACCGTCGCTATGTTTCAAAAATATTTCTAATCATCAGTGGCGTGCCGTACTCCAGTGGCGTACCAAACTTATGTTTTTTTTTTAAATGGAATGCCCTATTTTTTATTGCAGATTTGGAAAGTGCTCGAAGAGTACTTATTTTTTTATCTAACATGTTATACCCTCCACTTTAGCGGTTTCGCTGTAATAACCCCTTCTTTCAAAAGTGCGCCCCATTTTTGAGATTGTTTTGTAGAGAAACTAGTTGACGCCGGCGCCTAAATTTTGAATTGAGGTACAGGTTAAGACCTCGTATACCTTCACATAATTTTTTTTCGGGTAATTTATGGAAAAAAAATAATTTTTTATTGAACTTCGCATGGTGTCATTTTTTTCGAAAATTTCAAATGGCACCCCCCTAAAAAGTTACGGCGTTGTATAGCCAAAACTCTAAATTTTTCATTGGTACAAAAAAAATTACACATTGCATAACAAAATTTCGGAGAAAAAAGGAATTTCATCGCAAATGTCGGGCAACGTTTTCCGTTCCCAAGAGTGCCATGAGAAAACAAAAACACAAATACGGTCAACATAATAGTATGTACCTATTTATTCAACATGATATGAAAAATGCAGATAAAGAAATGACGACCTTCCTGCAGGAGGCATAACCGCAACTTCGACTCACAGGCTCTAGACACTGCCCTAAAGACTTCTGGTGATATACCGCGGAAAGCCGCGTGGATTCTCTCCCTCATATCCTCGACAGTAGTTGGTACCGTCCTGTAAACCTCGTCTTTGATATGGCCCCAAAGGAAGAAGTCAAGGGGAGTGAGGTCTGGTGATCTTGGCGGCCACCTCACAGGACCCCCACGACCAATCCAGGAGTCCGGAAACGTTTCATCGAGAAATTCCCGAACGACACGGCTATTATGTGCAGGAGCTCCATCGTGCTGGAAAACTATCTGTCGTAGAGCGGCTAGAGGGACATTTTCCAAGAGATCATCCAAGTCGTCGCGAAGGAACCTCAAATAACTGTTGCCGTTCAGGTGCCCCTCGATGAAATAAGGACCCAAATGATGTTCTCCAAGTATGCCTCCCCAAACATTCAGCGACCATCTTTGCTGGTGGTTTATCATTCGCATGGCGTGTGGGTTTTCATCGGCGTAGTAATGGTAGTTGTGGCGATTGACATGCCCATTTCTATGGAACGTCGCTTCATCAGAAAATAATACGCGCATAAGAAATGATTCCTCCTGCTCAATTTTGTTAATAGCCTACAAGCAGAAATCTTGCCTCGCATGAAAATCTTGAGGTTGCAATTCTTGGTGCAGTTGAATCTTAAATGGACGGAATTTGTACTGTTGAAGAACACGATGTACGGATCGCGTTGAAATATCGTGATTCCTACTAATATCACGGATACTGGTATGAGGATCTTCAATAACTGCCTCCAGAACCTGCAGTTCATTATTTTCGGTAAAAACTGTCTTCTTTCTAACTCTCCTTGGCCGTTTCACACTTCCCGTAGTAGTAAATCTCTCCAACACTTTTTGAAACGCACGTTCATTTGGATGTGCCCTGTGCGGATATCTCGCAGCGTACACTCGTGACGCCAAGAAACAATTCTTGTTACATTCTCCAAGAATAAATATCATGTCAACCATTTCCTCTTGAGTTCGGAACATTTTTAGAACGTTTATCAAAAATGACTTATGGCTGCTACTGGCGTCTAATAATTTACTTTGACAATTACCAATCTTTTGTTTTCTCATGGCACTCTTGGGAACGGAAAACGTTTCCCGACATTTGCGATGAAATTTCTTTTTTCTCCGAAATTTTGTTATGCAATGTATAATTTCTTTTGTACCAATGAAAAATTTAGAGTTTTAGCTGTACAACGCCGTATTTTTTTTAGGGGGGTGCCATTTGAAATTTTCGAAAAAAAATGACAACATGCGAAGTTCAATCAAAATTTTTTTTTCCATAAATTACCCGAAAAAAAATTATGTGAAGATATACAATTCAAAATTTAGGCGCCGGCGTCAATTAGTTTCTCTACAAAACAATCTCGAAAATGGGGCGCAATTTTTAAAGAAGGGGTTATAACAGCGAAACCGCTAAAGTGAAGGGTATAACATGTTAGATAAAAAAATAAGTACTCTTCGAGCACTTTCTAAATCTGCAATAAAAAATAGGGCATTCCATTTAAAAAACATAAGTTTGGTACGCCACTGGAGTACGGCACGCCACTGATGATTAGACATATTTTTGAAACATAGCGACGGTAATTATGCACCATAGATTGCTCGTAGATTTTTTTCGATAGCTTTTATCGTAAAGGAGCTATGGGCCGAGGCGTCTTAAGTGCCACACCCGGTATATTTATATAATAAATAAACAATATCACAAATTGTCTCTGTAGTGGTCCATTGTGTAAGGTGTTAGTCTGTGTTGATTTTACATGGAATTATCCATTAGTGAAACATAGACTTAGTAGCAATTGGATCGCTACTGTAAAAGCGTAAAATGTTTTTTTCTTTTTCAGAAACATCTTCAGCTTTTATTATAGCCAGCAGCGCATCTATCACTTTATTACAAGCCATATATTATACACACACGTAACTTAAATGTTAAAATTGAATGATGCTTTTAATTAGCGTGGAATTTTATTACCGTTACCATCAAAACCATAACATCCTTAACAGGCAAGGGTACTAGACATCCTTTATACAATGTATAAATAACTATATACATAATAGGTACATAAATGACACACACATTTTATATTCTATATACATGTTTTAAAGAGCAATACATTCAATAAATTTCTCAATAAATCCTTAAGTCATAATTCTCCAAATAATCAATATACCGATTTATACTATATCCAACTTGTTGATATACTTCAAAATAACATGTTTTTACATTATTTTATCATATTTGAAACGAGTTACGTGTGTATCAATGATATTACTTATTGCAATAGAAATAAAGCAGGTTTAAATGTGGCAATTTTGCATAATTCGTAATAATTTGAAAAAAAAATGAATGATTAAAATGAATGTTCCATTTTAATGATTCATTTTTTTTACCTTATTATTCAAGGAAGAACTTTTATATCGATTACAAAAGAAGATAGCAGAACTTTGATTAAAACACTCGGTTTGTTTCACTTATTAATATCAGTGAAACAAACAAAGTGTTTTAATCTCAAAGTTCTACTATTGATCAAATATTTTTCAAAACGGGTTAAATTCATCATATAGAAAAGAAGATATCTTAAATGCTAAATTTCTTAAAAAGTATAACGAGAAAGTTATCGAAAATAATTAAACATTTTACGAAAATCTCAAAGTATCGAAAATCTGAAGAAAATTTTATAAATTGATAAAAATATTGAAAATACAGTTTTACATTCCAATAATAATACATCTAACAATTGCTATACATATAAAACTTCCGTTACTTTTATATAACAATAAAAACCCATTCCAATCAACTTTCTAAGATAACGCAATTAAATAATACAATCGTAAGCCATTAAAGAGGCCCACACATTTGTAAAATTGTAAAATTCATTATTTTTACATTTAGATAAAAGTCGTGGACCGCATTAAAATCCATTTCGGCTTTTAGCGTTACAAAATAGCAGACGGATAACGCTCAGAAGGATTAATGAAGTGTGTTAACAATTTTTCCGCTAATGTTTACAATGGGACGAGATAACGATGATGAATGAATCGTGGAAAAGGTTTATCTAGAATCTAACTGCACCCACAATCGGGTTTTGCGAATTTTTCACAAATGGTATTCCGCGTTGTTTGATATTAATGGAAGTAAAGTACATTGTTGATTTATAAAATATAATAATTATGAAAATAAATAGATAATAATTAGTTTGCTTTTTTGATCCAATCTGATTTTTTGTGCAACTGTTTTTGAGATGTATTTAGATAGAGTTAGTTTTGTATACAGTGTGATCAACAATGATTGTAGACAGGTTAAATTTCCCGCCAAAAAATGTTGGTACAACTGATTATATGAAAAGAAAATCCCCTAGATTGCTTTTCCATTGGCGTAGCAAACATTTTTTTCCAAAATAAATTAAATATTTAATCATAACTATATATAAAATTTTTACAATTTTAATTAAATATACAAAGTAAATTGAAGTGAGTTAAGGTTTTGTGTATTTTTAATAAACGTAGAGTTAGCATCCCTAATTTTATAATAAATGTTGAAAATGATGGCCTTCATTTTCTAGGCAAATGTTAACTCTACGTTTTTTATTTTGAAATACTCGTTGAAGCTCCTCCGGATTTATGTTCCTTATCTCTTCTTCAATTGCTGCTTTAAGCTCGTTTAGGGTATGCATTCGATTTTTAAAAACCTTATTTTTTAAATGCCCGAATAAATAAAAATCGCACGGAGTGAGGTCTGGCGAACGTGGTGGCCATAATCCGTCGCTTACCAAGCGATCATCGTAAAATTCCCTCAAGTAATTTAATGTCACCAACGCAGTATGAGGAGTGGCTCCATCTTGCTGAAAATAACCCATTATCTGTTCGTCATCATGCAATTGATTCAAAAATTCATCTAGAATGAGTGTTCGGTAGCGCTCCGCATTGATTATTTCGTTGAAAAATATTGGGCCAATTATCTGACGTCTCGAAACTGCTACCCAAACACCAATTTTTTGTGGATGTAAATCCGTTTCAATAAAAGTATGAGGATTTTCTGTAGCCCACGTACGATAGTTTTGGCTGTTCACATATCCTGACAAGTGAAACCACGCCTCGTCAGTAAAAAAGGTCTTATCCAACATACCATTATCATGTAAATTCTGATTAAACCAATTGCAATAATCAATTCTTTTTTGGAAATCAAGTGGCTGAAGTTGTTGAACTACCGATACCTTATACGGGTGCAAATGCAGAATTTTTTTTGCGGCTTTTATGCAACTTCCATACGATACTCCTGTAAAAGGATTAAACATTAAAATTTGTGCGCACCTTAAAATTAAGAACATACCCGTTTGAGCTGAAAGTTATCTTAAAGATTTTGATGGGCTTTGTTCACGTCGTTGTTGAATGTCGCCAACAACCTCTTCTGTTAAGATAGGCAGTCTTCCAGCTGACTTGCCCTTACAGATACAATTCTTTCCCTCAAAACGGTCAACAATGCGGGTTTTATGCGAGGAAAATGTTTTGTGAGGAATGTGAACATCGGGGAAGGCTTGAATAAATTGATTCAGACACGATTGTAATGAGTAAGTCCATGTGCCATCTTTATTCATAGTTCCACTTCGATAATGAGCCTTCAGGATGAAAGCATCATGCTGTGGTGCAAACATCACGGTAAACACAAGCGAATTCTCTTAAAATCTGTAAATTTAGGATTAAACTTAAATTTTCTAATTTTCTAACCTTAAAAACAGCAAATCACTTGCCACAAAACAAATACTTATACAAAGTAGTCCTGATAAGAACTGATGTCTATGAAACAGAATGAAAAATAACTTATTTCGAAGAATGAATTAACACAATGGCAAAATACGACGCACGACGCTGCTAATGTCAAATCGAGTTACTGTTTATTAATTTTTCCTTGGCATGAACTTGGAGCGATCAAATTCCCCAGATTTTTCGGCGGGAAATTTAACTTGTCTACAATCATTGTTGATCACCCTTTACATCTCATCTTTAAGTACATTAAAGCTGAGCAGGATTCGCATCCTGGATTCGAATCCTTTTAGAGGATTCAAAAGAGGTTTAGGTTAGGTTAGATTAGATTAGGTTAGATTAGGTTAGGTTAGGTTAGTGTCCCGAAAGTACGGCGAGGAGCGAGCTACAAACACCCAAGAATAGCACTGCGAAGAATCTGAGAGCAGTGCGCCGCCCTTACTGAGGGAATGCCCTTGGGCGATACCGGTAAGGGAGAAACGGCAATGAGAAGTTTTTTAGTGGGTAGGACCCCTTTAGATAAGGGGAGGAGTCCCACACACAACAGTGCGTAAATGCATTTTTCTCCTCAATAATAATAATAATAATAATAATACTAAAAATAAAAGGTTAGGTTAGGTTAGGATAGGCTACGTTAGGATAGGTTAGGTTAGGTTAGGTAAGGTAAGGTTAGGTTAGGTTAGGTTAGGTTAGGTTAGGCTAGGTTAGGTTAGGTTAGATTAGGTTAGGTTAGGTTAGCTTTAAGAAAATTCGTATTCGGAATTAAATGTGGGTGATTACAAAATTATTCGAATGCTCCAAAGGGATTCGAATCGTTAAAAATAATTCGAATTAATTGTAAGGAATCTGTTTTTTTGTTGTTGTTCAAAAACTCATGTTAAAATAGTGTTTTATACGCGTGGCGCATGAAGTAAAATTTCGAGTTTAGAAAAGCCCCGTGAAAATTTGTCTCGGGTCGCTGCGCGACCCTCGACAAATTTTCTACGCGGGGCTTTTCTAAACTCGAAATTTTACTTCATGCTTAATCTGGGAGTGGAAACACTCGTGACTGAACATTTATTTAAAAAAAAGTCTACTTTTCAGAATTAGAAGTGATTCTTTATCAAACAACCAAGTTTTATTTGATATTATTAAACAGGGTGGCCACCAACCGGGAAAACCCGGAAAGTCACTGGATTTTATTCATCGGAAAAAGTCTTGAAAAAGTCAAGGAAATTTGGCCTTTTTAGCAAAAAGTCAGGGAATTTTAAAATTAATAATACTAATGAATATCGAAATAATGCGGTTATGGAATTGACAAATTGTTAGTTCTGTTCGGAGCAGGAATTTGGCACATTGAATAATATTGAACAAAACAACAAAAATGCTGATGTGTCCATCGTAGCACTTTCCCCGTAATTTGAACAATTAATAATTGACATATTAAATGTATGTTACTCTAACCAATTAATTAAAGATATCACTTGAAGTTTGTGATTTTAACGAATTATTTTAACGAGTGTTGTTCACTCCCAGACTAAGTATGAAGTAAGTATGAGGATGGGTGATCTACGGTAGGTGGCACAATGGGCCTAATGAGGCCTAAGTGCAGTGCAGAACTGCACACTCCCCTTTGAACCAGAACCAGAACCAGTATGAAGTAAAATTTCAAGTTTAGAAAAGCCTGAGTGTTTGGATTTGGACTCAGGCTTTTCTAAACTCGAAATTTTACAATAAATAACAATAACGAAATAACAATTTTTGTGTAACTCTTCTGATTTATGTCTATTTATATTCATACATTGTATAAAATCACAAACAATACGCCTAATTAAATTATCCTTAGCACACCGGAACCAGCATAATTGTACAATACCTACACAATAAAATCGTATTAGAAAGATTTTCCGTTTTGATAGCTAACATTTTCGCTAGTTAATTAATTGAATCGGTTGATTATAGTTTTTTTTTTTCAATTCAATTGCAAATACCGCAAATGGCGGACTCTCGTTAATATTCAAGGATGTTGAAATTGCGGTGGCTTTCATGTTGTATCAAATGTGTAATAAAACGCGTTCCCGATTCTTAATCCTCGATGATTTGTTATTAATTTCATTCCGATTAAAGTGCTATTAGCAATTGGAATCGATGGAATCCCAAAACTTCAGTGAAATGGGTAATGCGAAATTATGTAAAATTCCATAATTTCGCATTACCCATTTGTAAATAAAATATATTTTTGTGACAATTTTTCAGAAATTAAAGGATTTCAAAATCTGTAATCATGGGACATCTCTCGTGAATTCTACTATAGGTTATATCAATAGTCTCACCGGTCTCAGTTTGAAAGAATGCGGTCCTTAACGAAAACACAAATAATGAAGCATATGACCTATATATCTCGAATATTCAATTCAATATTAATAGTAATCCAAACGAGCTATGGAACTTCATTCGCAAAAAAATGGCACAACTAGAATACCTGGTGTAATGCAATGCGATGATCATGTGTTCGATAATCCGCAAGCTATTGTTAATGCCTTTGCAGATTCGTTTTCGAAAACATATCTGCCGAAAAGGAATGCTATATATACTGAACAGTTTACTCTCAGGGAGTCCCTTCAGTTATTCACAATTACTGAATCGCAGGTTCTGGATAGTACCTGTACAGTGAACAATACATGTACATGTGGTGATGATCGTATTCCTAGCTTCCTGATAAAAGATTGTAAATCAGTATTTGTCAAACCGTTAACTACAATTTTCAACTTGGCACTTTCTACTAGCGTGTTTCCTGAGAAATGGAAACACGCTATTATTAGCCCAATATTTAAAAAAAGGGGATGCTGGTAGTATAGACAATTACAGGCCCATAGCTATTTTATCAAATTTTTCGAAAATATTTGAGCAAATACTATTTACAATTATATATATAATCATGTAAAGAAATACATATCAAATAATCAACATGGTTTTTTATCGGGTCGCTCAACAGTTACAAATTTAGCAATAATCACACAAACGTTATCCGAGTCCCTAGATTGTCGTGGCCAAACTGATGTAATTTATACAGACTTTTCGCGTGCATTTGACACTTTAGACCCCAATATCTTGATTGAAAAATTAAGTATCTTTGGTTTTGCCACCAATCTACTTGAGTTTATATATTCATACTTAAATTATAGGTCTAATCGTGTATTTTCAATGGATTTAAATCATCGCAATTTATTTCAACATCAGGTGTCTCCCAAGGATCCAATCTAGAGCCTCTATTATTCGTTTTATATATTCACGACTTAATTAGTTCCATGTCTTGTCCAGTTTTAGCATTCGCGGATGATCTTAAAATTTACACTGATGTTAATTGCTCAAATGATTGTCAATTACTTCAGCAAAATATTAATTCAATTTTTAACTGGTGCAATGCGAACAACCTAAAACTAAATACCGACAAATGTTATGTTGTTTCTTTTCACCGCAAACAAAATCCGTATCTTCAGAACTACACAATAAATGGAACAATTCTCGAAAGGAGGTCTGAAGTTAGGGATCTGGGTGTGCTGTTTGATGAACAACTTAGTTTCACTAATCACGTGTACAACATAACCTCGTCTCCCTTAATAAAAACGTTAATGCAGTGGGGATCCGAGAAGGCTGCGATTCGGTCGCCTTGGCAACCACTTTTACATTGCTCTTATGGGAGAAAATTTTCGAGAGGCCTTAAAAAATCGAAAAATTCATTACATCCACCTGTAATTCCAACTGAGCACAGATTCCGTCGCCCCTCGCACGGCCCACCAATTCCCCTCTCGATACGACCCTTTTTTCTATTTTTTAACATTTTTTGAAATTCTGACGTTTTAAACGTCAGGCAAAAACTCACTAGCCTCAATACTTTATACGCTGGTCTTGCTTCACACGGCACTTTTCGGGGTCGCGCATACCATCATTTCGATGGGATTTGACCTGGCCTTTCCAACGCGACACATCCGAGCGCTCAAATCGCCCGATTAAAAAAGATATCGATTTTTAAAAATTTTCAAAAAAAATAAATTGATTCTCAAAATTTTGGGTGCGCCGGATTCACAATTACATTAGAAACACAACCCATCTATCGGGCATTTTTTTCATCCACGAAAAGTATTTTTTTTTTTAAATCAAAAGTTTAAAAGGATAAATACCGGGTGTCGAAATCCTGATTTTATTCATTATTTTTTTTTTTCATCCAAATTTTTTTGTTTTACCACAGGATGATAGGATTATACTTGGTGATGTTGGGACCATTTTTTCTTTTTTTTTAATGGCCGCCTTCACCGGCTGTCAGCACTTTTTCGGTCAAAAAATTGCCATCGACAAATTTTGTTTCCACAGTTCGATTTCGAATATTTATCCGCAACCGGCAAGACAAAACAAAACTATGAAAACAACAAAAAAAAATTATGTACCCTTATGGAACAAATTGTACTGATGGAACACGAAAAACACGCGGGGCATGAGCCATAGTAGTTTTCATTTTAGCGATCTGAAATTTTTACTGGGCATAGAACCGAACCGCGAAATTCCGATAGGCTATACGGCGTTAAAATCCAAAATCGTTTTCTATTTTTAAAAAAATTTTGAAATTTTGAATTTAGTGGATCTTTGGGAAAAATTGCGATAGAGAAATTTCGATTTCAGATTTGGATTTAGATCACTTATCGGCTCCTAGGAAAAATACAAAATCAAAAATCTAATTTTTTGACCCAAGGTATATATATACCTTTGAATTTTTTTTTCATCTCAAAAAACATGAAAATCACCGGGGCATAAACCATAGTAATTTTCAAGTTAGCAATCTGAAATTTTGAATGGACAGAGAACCGATCGTCCAGAGTGCACATACCCATTCGGATTTAAAATCAAAAATCGTTTTCTATTTCGAAAAAAATTTTGAAATTTTGATTTTCTTTTTTTTTGGTCGAAAAATTTAGATAGAGAAATTTAGATTTCACATTTGCATTTCCACTAATTATCCGCAACCGATAAGAAGAAAAAAATCAAAAAAACCATTGGATTTTTTAATTTTTTTTTTTTTTCTGAAAAAAAGGTCACCCTATAACCGGGGCATACAATATCGAAATATTCATTTTAGCGATTTGAAATTTTTACAGGGCAGAGAACAGACCGTCGCGAGTGCGCAAGGCAATTTGGCGTAAAAACCCAACCCTTTTATCTAAAGTCAGACTACATACATCACCCCCGACAAGCTTGCGAGCGAAGCGAGCTCTATCGAACAAAGTCCTGGAGCTACCTCAATTAAGCGAAGCGAGCAGTAACCGGGTCAGTATGCGAGCGAAGCGAGCAGTAACCGGGCCTAGCAACAGCAGCACGAGGCGATAGCCGAGTGCTGCTCTACATCGACCCAACAACAGCAGCACGAAGCGATAGCCGAGTGCTGCTCCATATCGACCACACAATAGTAAAAAAATCCAATCTATGGAAATTTTGACTTTTTAGTGATTTTTTAAATATCGAATCAAGCAACGAGACATTTCAAAAAATCACCGCTTCGTTTCTGTTTATCGTGGAATGTTGACATTTTGCAAAACTTTAGTCCACTATGGACCCTTTAATCGGTGCGAGTTTCGTTTGTTCATCTCATCATCGAACCGAGATATAATTTCTTTCAATATTTATTATGCAATTCGCATTTCACTGAAAAATTTCGATTTTTTATAGTGCGTATTTTTCCAACACATAAGGTTTTTGTATCTTTGCGCTCTCTCCCACTCATTGAAAATTTCGATCACAGGGGTACATATGGAAATTTTTTTTGATAAAAATAATATTTTTTAATTCATACCAAAAAAACGTTTCTCTTTGTTTTTCACGCGTGCGCTTTTGTTTTTTTATTAATTTTTGGCGAATGCGAATGCGAAAAAATCCAATCAATGGAAATTTTGACTTTTTAGTGATTTTTTAAATATCGAATCAAGCAACGAGACATTTCAAAAAATCACCGCTTCGTTTCTGTTTATCGTGGAACGTTGAACGTTTGCAAAACTATAGTCCACTATGGACTCTTTAATCGGTGCAAGTTTCGTTTGTTCATCTCATCATCGAACCGAGATATGATTTTTTTTCAATATTTATTATGCAATTCGCATTTCACTGAAAAATTTCGCTTTTTTATAGTGCGTATTTTTCCAACACATGAGGTTTTTGTATCTTTGCGCTCTCTCCCACTCATTGAAAATTTCGATCACAGGGGTACAATTTTTTTTTGGTAAAAATAATATTTTTTAATTCATACCAAAAAACGTTCCTCTTTGTTTTTCACTCGTGCGCTTTTGTTTTTTTATTAATTTTTGGCGAATGCGGCACCACCCAACGATTGTATAATATTATTTTAAATTCCATCGTGTGCAGAATTTAATGCGACAAATCACAAAGTATTTTTTTTTAATTTTAAAGTTTAATGTGCATATACAGGGTGGTCTAAAACCATGATTTTCTTCATTATTTTTTATCGAAGTCGGACTACATACATCGCCCAGGACAAACTTGCGAGCGAAGCTAGCCAACTAATGTCGTAAAGCTACCTCTAATAAATTCTCGCGAAGCGAGCTCTATCGAAATCAGACTACATACATCGCCCAGGACGAGCATGCGAGCGAAGCGAGCCTACCAAAGTCCTGGAGCTACCTCAATTAAGCGAAGCGAGCAGTAACCGGGTCAGTATGCGAGCGAAGCGAGCAGTAACCGGGCCCAGCAACAGCAGCACGAGGCGATAGCCGAGTGCTGCTCTACATCGACCCAAAACAGCAGCACGAAGCGATAGCCGAGTGCTGCTCCATATCGACCACACAATAGTAAAAAAATCCAATCCAATTGAAAATTTCGATCACAGGGGTACAATTTTTTTTTGGTAAAAATAATATTTTTTAATTCATACCAAAAAACGTTCCTCTTTGTTTTTCACTCGTGCGCTTTTGTTTTTTTATTAATTTTTGGCGAATGCGGCACCACCCAACGATTGTATAATATTATTTTAAATTCCATCGTGTGCAGAATTTAATGCGACAAATCACCGTTCTTTTCCGAGTTCGATATGATTATTAAAAGTATTTTTTTTTAATTTTAATTTTAAATTTCTTTTCCGAGTTCGATATGATTATTAAAAGTATTTTTTTTTAATTTTTAATTTTAAACACATGAGGTTTTTGTATCTTTGCGCTCTCTCCCACTCATTGAAAATTTCGATCACAGGGGTACTATGGAAATTTTTTTTGGTAAAAATAATATTTTTTAATTCATACCAAAAAACGTTTCTCTTTGTTTTTCACGCGTGCGCTTTTGTTTTTTTATTAATTTTTGGCGAATGCGGCACCACCCAACGATTGTATAATATTATTTTAAATTCCATCGTGTGCAGAATTTAATGCGACAAATCACCGTTCTTTTCCGAGTTCGATCCGATTATTAAAAGTATTTTTTTTTTATTTTAAAGTTTAATGTGCATATACAGGGTGGTCTAAAACCATGATTTTCTTCATTATTTTTCATCGAAGTCGGACTACATACATCGCCCAGGACAAACTTGCGAGCGAAGCTAGCCAACTAATGTCGTGAAGCTACCTCTATTAAATTCTCGCGAAGCGAGCTCTATCGAAATCAGACTACATACATCGCCCAGGACGAGCATGCGAGCGAAGCGAGCCTACCAAAGTCCTGGAGCTACCTCAATTAAGCGAAGCGAGCAGTAACCGGGTCAGTATGCGAGCGAAGCGAGCAGTAACCGGGCCTAGCAACAGTAGCACGAGGCGATAGCCGAGTGCTGCTCTACATCGACCCAACAACAGCAGCACGAAGCGATAGCCGAGTGCTGCTCCATATCGACCACACAATAGTAAAAAAAATCCAATCTATGAAAATTTTGACTTTTTAGTGATTTTTTAAATATCGAATCAAGCAACGAGACATTTCTAAAAATCACCGCTTCGTTTCTGTTTATCGTGGAACGTTGACATTTTGCAAAACTTTAGTCCACTATGGACCCTTTAATCGGTGCGAGTTTCGTTTGTTCATCTCATCATCGAACCGAGATATAATTTTTTTTTCAATATTTATTATGCAATTCGCATTTCACTGATAAATTTCGATTTTTTATAGTGCGTATTTTTCCAACACATGAGGTTTTTGTATCTTTGCGCTCTCTCCCACTCATTGAAAATTTCGATCACAGGGGTACATATGGAAATTTTTTTTGGTAAAAATAATATTTTTTAATTCATACCAAAAAACGTTTCTCTTTGTTTTTCACGCGTGCGCTTTTGTTTTTTTTATTAATTTTTGGTGAATGCGGCACCACCCAACGATTGTATAATATTATTTTAAATTCCATCGTGTGCAGAATTTAATGCGACAAATCACCGTTCTTTTCCGAGTTCGATCCGATTATTAAAAGTATTTTTTTTTTAATTTTAAAGTTTAATGTGCATATACAGGGTGGTCTAAAACCATGATTTTCTTCATTATTTTTTATCGAAGTCGGACTACATCCATCGCCCAGGACAACTTTGCGAGCGAAACTAGCCAACTAATGTCGTGAAGCTACCTCTATTAAATTCTCGCGAAGCGAGCTCTATCGAAATCAGACTACATACATCGCCCAGGACGAGCATCCGAGCGAAGCGAGCCTACCAATGTCCTGGAGCTACCTCAATTAAGCGAAGCGAGCAGTAACCGGGTCAGTATGCGAGCGAAGCGAGCAGTAACCGGGCAACAGCAGCACGAGGCGATAGCCGAGTGCTGCTCTACATCGACCCAACAACAGCAGCACGAAGCGATAGCCGAGTGCTGCTCCATATCGACCACACAATAGTAAAATAATCCAATCTATGGAAATTTTGACTTTTTAGTGATTTTTTAAATATCGAATCAAGCAACGAGACATTTTAAAAAATCACCGCTTCGTTTCTGTTTATCGTGGAACGTTGACATTTTGCAAAACTTTAGTCCACTATGGACCCTTTAATCGGTGCGAGTTTCGTTTGTTCATCTCATCATCGAACCGAGATATAATTTTTTTTCAATATTTATTATGCAATTCGCATTTCACTGAAAAATTTCGATTTTTTATATTGCGTATTTTTCCAACACATGAGGTTTTTGTATCTTTGCGCTCTCTCCCATTCATTGAAAATTTCGATCACAGGGGTACATATGGAAATTTTTTTTGGTAAAAATAATATTTTTTAATTCATACCAAAAAACGTTTCTCTTTGTTTTTCACGCGTGCGCTTTTGTTTTTTTATTAATTTTTGGCGAATGCGGCACCACCCAACGATTGTATAATATTATTTTAAATTCCATCGTGTGCAGAATTTAATGCGACAAATCACCGTTCTTTTCCGAGTTCGATCCGATTATTAAAAGTATTTTTTTTTTAATTTTAAAGTTTAATGTGCATATACAGGGTGGTCTAAAACCATGATTTTCTTCATTATTTTTTTTGACCTACTTAAAATGCTCCAAAATGATATGTTTAAACGCAGGATGGTATGGTTTGACCTCGCAGTACTCAGCAAATAATTTTCGATTCAGAGAATGGCCGTTTTCACGGGATTTCAACAAATGTTCGGTCCAAAAATTGCGCTAGAGACAATTTGTTTTCGCGGGGATAAAGGAGCAACTACCCTCTCTATGTGCGAGCGAAGCGAGCAAGGCAAGCGAGCGAAGCGAGCGGCTGGAGCGAACCGACCATCTCTTCCAACCTTTTCACGGACCGTTACATCCATCCACTCCATAACCACTACCAAACAACGATTTACCTTGCAGTCACTACCATTCGGCTCATGCACCAACGCCTCTCCC
This sequence comes from Philonthus cognatus, assembly GCA_932526585.2. Lineage (NCBI taxonomy): Eukaryota > Metazoa > Arthropoda > Insecta > Coleoptera > Staphylinidae > Philonthus > Philonthus cognatus. Next base: position 13,124,924 of record OW052243.1, read on the forward strand.
CCTGCCTTCCCCCTTGCTACTATTATACATATATTTTTCTTCAACATCATTTATTTATTTTTTTAATTATGCAATTCTCTTTACATTTCTACATTTCCTTGATTCGGCCGTCGGCTCCCCGGTTAGTAGATCGGGCTAAATGCTAGAATGCAGCCTTCATCGATTGCCTTAGTCGATTTTCAAAAAAATTACAGCGCCTTTTCGGGTCTACGTACCGAGTTGAAATTTCGCACATAGATACTCCCGTATGGGACTTACAATCTGTAAAAATTTCGTTTCGCCTGTTCTTCGTCGAATCGAGTTATGATTTTTTTTCGTCATTTAATTACTCATCAGAGCGAATCGCCGCAAAATTCCGATTTTCGGTGTTCTCTCTCTCTCATACCAACTAAACCGCTATATAGGACGTATCCCTTCCACTTATTGAAATTTTCGATCAAAGGGATCCCCCTTGGATTTTTTGCGGAAAAACAATTTTTCAACCGACGCCACCAAAAAATTCCTCATTGTCTTCGAGTACGAGGTTGCAAATTTTCTTTTTTTGCTCGTGGAAAGTTTTTTTTTTCAATTTCAATGTTTAGCGGCACCGCGCGGGTCGCGAATGTAAATAAACCGTGCGCTCAGCTACCACTCCCCAGACATTATAGGGCATCAAGAAGAGTTCCTTTGTGTGTAATCGTCGACGCACGACACGTTAAGACTATTCGCGAAGCTCTGAGACGTTTTATAAAAAAGTTGAGTTTTCGACGAAAGCTGAAAAGTTTTCCCCTTTCGTGCGGGATGTCGACCGGAAGCCGTGTTGCGGCTCATTGCGCCACAACCGAATCGTCGGAGCGTCGATAGAGGTGCAAGAGAGGAAAGAGGATACATTAGGCTTTGCATTAAAGAAAACCCGGAGGAAATCCGTGCAGAATTCGATTTTTGTTGAGTTTTTGAAAAATCAAAAATCTAACCCCAATTTTGAACTTTGTACGTTGGTGTCGGTCACCGCAGGCCGAATGGGGCCTTCGAATGATTCGATTCCGACGTACAAAGACACGCCCAACACGAATATAACACTCGCAGCGAAACAAAACAATTAAAATTAATTAATTTTTAAGTTTATCGTGTATATACAGGGTGGTCTACAACCGTGATTTTCTTGATTATTTTTTTTGACCGACTTAAAATGCTCCAAAACGATTTGTTTAAACGTAGGGTGGTATGGTTTGACCTTGCGGTGCTCAGCAAATTATTTTCGAGCCAACAAATGGCCGCCTTCCCGGTGTTTCAGCAAATTTTCGGTCCAAAAATTGCGCTAGAGAAAATTTGTTTTCGCGGGAATAAAGAAGCAACTAACCTCTCTATGTGCGAGCGAAGCGAGCAAGGCAAGCGAGCGAAGCGAGCGGCTGGAGCGAAGCGACCATCTCTTCCAACCTTTTCACGGACCGTTACATCCATCCACTCCATAACCACTACAAAACAACGATTTACCTTGCAGTTATTACCATTTGGCTCATGCACCAACGCCTCTCCCCCTGCCTTCCCCCTTTCTACTATTTATTATACATATATTTTTCTTCAACATCATTTATTTATTTTTTTTAATTATGCAATTCTCTTTACATTTCTACATTTCCTTGATTCGGCCGTCGGCTCCCCGGTTAGTAGATCGGGCTAAATGCTAGAATGCAGCCTTCATCGATTGCGTTAGTCGATTTTCAAAAAAAATACAGCGCCTTTTCAGGTCTACGTACCGAGTTGAAATTTCGCACAGAGATACTCCCGTATGGGACTTACAATCTGTAAAAATTTCGTTTCGGCTGTTCTTCGTCGAATCGAGTTATGATTTTTTTTCGTCATTTAATTACGCATCAGAGCGAATCGCCGCAAAATTCCGATTTTCGGTGTTCCCTCTCTCTCATACCAACTAAACCGCTATATAGGACGTATCACTTCCACTTATTGAAATTTTCGATCAAAGGGATCCCCCTTGGATTTTTTGCGGAAAAAAAATTTTTCAACCGACGCCACCAAAAAACTCCTCATTGTCTTCGAGTACGAGCGTGCAAATTTTTTTTTTCTCGAGCCTGCCAAATTCCTGGAGCTACCTCTATTAAATTCTCGCGAAGCGAGCTTTGTCGAAGTGAGACTACATACATCACCCCCGACAAGTTTGCGAGCGAAGCGAGCTCTATCGAAGTTGGACTACATATATCGCGCAGGACAAACTTGCGAGCGAAGCTAGCCAGCTAATGTCGTGAAGCTACCTCTATTAAATTCTCGCGAAGCGAGCTCTATCGAAATCAGACTACATACATCACCCAGGACGAGCATGCGAGCGAAGCGAGCCTACCAAAGTCCAGGAGCTACCTCAATTAAGCGAAGCGAGCAGTAACCGGGTCAGTATGCGAGCGAAGCGAGCAGTAACCCGGCCTAGCAACAGCAGCACGAGGCGATAGCCGAGTGCTGCTCTACATCGACCCAACAACAGCAGCACGAAGCGATAGCCGAGTGCTGCTCCATATCGACCACACAATAGTAAAAAAATCCAATCTATGGAAATTTTAACTTTTTAGTGATTTTTTAAATATCGAATCAAGCAACGAGACATTTAAAAAAATCACCGCTTCGTTTCTGTTTATCGTGGAACGTTGAACGTTTGCAAAACTATAGTCCACTATGGACCCTTTAATCGGTGCGAGTTTCGTTTGTTCATCTCATCATCGAACCGAGATATGATTTTTTTCAATATTTATTATGCAATTCGCATTTCACTGCAAAATTTCGATTTTTTATAGTGCGTATTTTTCCAACACATGAGGTTTTTGTATATGGAAATTTTTTTTGGTAAAAATAATATTTTTTAATTCATACCAAAAAACGTTTCTCTTTGTTTTTCACGCGTGCGCTTTTGTTTTTTTATTAATTTTTGGCGAATGCGGCACCACCCAACGATTTATAATATTATTTTAAATTCCATCGTGTGCAGAATTTAATGCGACAAATCACCGTTCTTTTCTGAGTTTGATCCGATTATTAAAAGTATTTTTTTTTTAATTTTAAAGTTTAATGTGCATATACAGGGTGGTCTAAAACCACGATTTTCTTCATTATTTTTTCTGACCTACTTAAAATGCTCCAAAATGATATGTTTAAACGCAGGATGGTACGGTTTGACCTCGCAGTGCTCAGCAAATTATTTTCGATTCAGAAAATGGCCGTTTTCACGGGATTTCAACAAATGTTCGGTCCAAAAATTGCGCTAGAGACAATTTGTTTTCGTGGAAATTAAGGAACAACCACCCTCTCAGTGTGCGAGCGAAGCGAGCACCCTAGCGAGCGAAGCGAGCAAGGCAAGCGAGCGATGCGAGCGGCTGGAGCGAAGCGACCATCTCTTCCAACCTTTTTCACGGACCTTTACATCCATCCACTCCATAACCACTACACAACAACGATCTATCTTGCAACCACCAACATTCGGCTTATGCATCATTTCCTTTCCCCCTCCCTTTCCCCTTGCTACTATTATACATATATTTTTCTTCAACATCATTTTTTTTAATTATGCAATTCTCTTTACATTTCTACATTTTCTTGATTTGGCCCTCGGCTCCCCGGTTGGTAAACCGGGCTAAATGCTAAATGTTTTTTGACCGACTTAAAATGCTCCAAAACGATTTGTTTAAACGTAGGGTGGTATGGTTTGACCTCGCGGTGCTCAGCAAATTATTTTCGAACCAACAAATGGCCGCCTTCCCGGTGTTTCAGCAAATTTTCGGTCCAAAAATTGCGCTAGAGAAAATTTGTTTTTGCGGGGATAAATGAACAACTACCCTCTCTATGTGCGAGCAAAGCGAGCACCCTTGCGAGCGAAGCGAGCAAGGCAAGCGAGCGAAGCGAGCGGCTGGAGCGAAGCGACCATCTCTTCCAACCTTTTCACGGACCTTTACATCCATCCACTCCAGAACCACTACAAAACAACGATTTACCTTGCATTCACCACCTTTCGGCTCATGCACCAACGCCTTCCCCCCTCCCTTACCCCTTATTATACATATATTTTTCTTCAACATCATTTATTTTTTTTCAATTATGCAATTCTCTTTACATTTCTACATTTCCTTGATTCGGCCGTCGGCTCCCCGTTTGATAAATCGGGCTAAATTCTAGTCTCCCTTAATAAAAACGTTAATGCAGTGGGGATCCGAGAAGGCTGCGATTCCGTCGCCTTGGCAACCACTTTTACATTGCTCTTATGGGAGAAAATTTTCGAGAGGCCTTAAAAAATCGAAAAATTCATTACATCCACCTGTAATTCCAACTGAGCACAGATTCCGTCGCCCCTCGCACGGCCCACCAATTCCCCTCTCGATACGACCCTTTTTTCTATTTTTTTACATTTTTTGAAATTCTGACGTTTTAAACGTCAGGCAAAAACTCACTAACCTCAATACTTTATAGGCTGGTCTTGCTTCACACGGCACTTTTCGGGGTCGCGCATAGCATCATTTCGATGGGATTTGACCTGGCCTTTCCAACGCGACACATCCGAGCGCTCAAATCGCCCGATTAAAAAAGATATCGATTTTTAAAGATTTTCAAAAAAAATAAATTGATTCTCAAAATTTTGGGTGCGCTGGGGTCACAATTACATTAGAAACACAACCCATCTATCGGGCATTTTTTTCATCCACGAAAAGTATTTTTTTTTTTAAATCAAAAGTTTAAAAGGATAAATACAGGGTGTCGAAATCCTGATTTTATTCATTATTTTTTTTTTTCATCCAAATTTTTTTGTTTTGCCACAGGATGATAGGATTATACTTGGTGATGTTGGGACCATTTTTTCTTTTTTTTTTAATGGCCGCCTTCACCGGCTGTCAGCACTTTTTCGGTCAAAAAATTGCCATCGACAAATTTTGTTTCCACAGTTCGATTTCGAATATTTATCCGCAACTGGCAAGACAAAACAAAACTATGAAAACAACAAAAAAAAATTATGTACTCTTATGGAACAGATTGTACTGATGGAACACGAAAAACACGCGGGGCATGAGCCATAGTAGTTTTCATTTTAGCGATCTGAAATTTTTACTGGGCATAGAACCGAACCGCGAAATTCCGATAGGCTATACGGCGTTAAAATCCAAAATCGTTTTCTATTTTTAAAAAAAATTTGAAATTTTGAATTTAGTGGATCTTTGCGAAAAATTGCGATAGAGAAATTTGGATTTCAGATTTGGATTTAGACCACTTATCGGCTCCTGGGAAAAATACAAAATCAAAAATCTAATTTTTTGACCCAAGGTATATACCTTTGAATTTTTTTTTCATCTCAAAAAACATGAAAATCACCGGGGCATAAACCATAGTAATTTTCAAGTTAGCAATCTGAAATTTTGAATGGACAGAGAACCGATCGTCCAGAGTGCACATAGCTATTCGGATTTAAAATCAAAAATCGTTTTCTATTTCGAAAAAAATTTTGAAATTTTGATTTTCTTTTTTTTTGGTCGAAAAATTTAGATAGAGAAATTTAGATTTCACATTTGCATTTCCACTAATTATACGCAATTGATAAGAAGAAAAAAATCAAAAAAACCTTTGGATTTTTTAATTTTTTTTTTTTTCTGAAAAAAAGGTCACCCTATAACCGGGGCATACAATATCGAAATATTCATTTTAGCGATTTGAAATTTTTACAGGGCAGAGAACAGACCGTCGCGAGTGCGCAAGGCAGTTCGGCGTAAAAACCCAACCCTTTTATCTAAAGTCAGACTACATACATCACCCCCGACAAGCTTGCGAGCGAAGCGAGCTCTATCGAACAAAGTCCTGGAGCTACCTCAATTAAGCGAAGCGAGCAGTAACCGGGTCAGTATGCGAGCGAAGCGAGCAGTAACCGGGCCTAGCAACAGCAGCACGAGGCGATAGCCGAGTGCTGCTCTACATCGACCCAACAACAGCAGCACGAAGCGATAGCCGAGTGTTGCTCCATATCGACCACACAATAGTAAACAAATCCAATCTATGTAAATTTTGACTTTTTAGTGATTTTTTAAAAATCGAATCAAGCAACGAGACATTTAAAAAAATCACCGCTTCGTTTCTGTTTATCGTGGAACGTTGACATTTTGCAAAACTTTAGTCCACTATGGACCCTTTAATCGGTGCGAGTTTCGTTTGTTCATCTCATCATCGAACCGAGATATGATTTTTTTTCAATATTTATTATGCAATTCGCATTTCATTGAAAAATTTCGATTTTTTATAGTGCGTATTTTTCCAACACATGAGGTTTTTGTATCTTTGCGCTCTCTCCCACTCATTGAAAATTTCGATCACAGGGGTACATATGGAAATTTTTTTTGGTAAAAATAATATTTTTTAATTCATACCAAAAAACGTTTCTCTTTGTTTTTCACGCGTGCGCTTTTGTATTTTTATTAATTTTTGGCGAATGCGGCACCACCCAACGATTGTATAATATTATTTTAAATTCCATCGTGTGCAGAATTTAATGCGACAAATCACCGTTCTTTTCCGAGTTCGATCCGATTATTAAAAGTATTTCTTTTTTAAATTTTAAAGTTTAATGTGCATATACAGGGTGGTCTAAAACCATGATTTTCTTCATTATTTTTTTATCGAAGTCGGACTACATACATCGCCTAGGACAAACTTGCGAGCGAAGCTAGCCAACTAATGTCGTGAAGCTACCTCTATTAAATTCTCGCGAAGCGAGCTCTATCGAAATCAGACTACATACATCGCCCAGGACGAGCATGCGAGCGAAGCGAGCCTACCAAAGTTTTAAATATCGAATCAAGCAACGAGACATTTCAAAAAATCACCGCTTCGTTTCTGTTTATCGTGGAATGTTGACATTTTGCAAAACTTTAGTCCACTATGGACCCTTTAATCGGTGCGAGTTTCGTTTGTTCATCTCATCATCGAACCGAGATATAATTTTTTTTCGATATTTATTATGCAATTCGCATTTCACTGAAAAATTTCGATTTTTTATAGTGCGTATTTTTCCAACACATGAGGTTTTTGTATCTTTGCGCTCTCTCCCACTCATTGAAAATTTCGATAACAGGGGTACATATGGAAATTTTTTTTGGTAAAAATAATATTTTTTAATTCATACCAAAAAAACGTTTCTCTTTGTTTTTCACGCGTGCGCTTTTGTTTTTTTATTAATTTTTGGCGAATGCGGCACCACCCAACGATTGTATAATATTATTTTAAATTTCATCGTGTGCAGAATTTAATGCGACAAATCACCGAGCGAAGCGAGCTCTATCGAAGTCAGACTACATACATCGCCCAGGACAAACTTGCGAGCGAAGCGAGCCAACCAAAGTCGTGAAGCTACCTCCATTAAATTCTCGCGAAGCGAGCTCTATCAAAGTTGGACTACATACTTCGCCCAGGACGAGCTTGCGAGCGAAGCGAGCCTACGAAAGTCCTGGAGCTACCTCTATTAAATTCTCGCGAAGCGAATTGTGTCGAAGTCAGACTACATACATCACCCCCGACAATCTTGCGAGCGAAGCGAGCTCTATCAAAGTCAGACTACATACGTCGCCCAAGACAAACTTGCGAGCGAAGCGAGCCAACCAAAGTCGTGAAGCTACCTCCATTAAATTCTCGCGAAGCGAGCTCTACCGAAGTTAGACTACATATTTCGCCCAGGACGAGCTTGCGAGCGAAGCGAGCCCACCAAAGTCCTGGAGCTACCTCTATTAAATTCTCGCGAAGCGAGTTCTGTCGAAGTCAGACTACATACATCACCCCTGACAAGCTTGCGAGCGAAGCGAGCTCTATCGAAGTCAGACTACATACATCGCCCAGGACAAACTTGCGAGCGAAGCGAGCCAACCAAAATCGTGAAGCTACCTCCATTAAATTCTCGCGAAGCGAGCTCTACTGAAGTTAGACTACATACTTCGCCCAGGACGAGCTTGCGAGCGAAGCGAGCCCACCAAAGTCCTGGAGCTACCTCTATTAAATTCTCACGAAGCGAGTTCTGTCGAAGTCAGACAACATACATCACCCCCGACAAGCTTGCGAACGAAGCGAGCTCTATCGAAGTCAGACTACGTACATCGCCTAGGACAAACTTGCAAGCGAAGCGAGCCAATCAAAGTCGTGAAGCTACCTCTATTAAGTTCCCTATCGAAGTTAGACTACATACTTCGCCCAGGACGAGCTTGCGAGCGAACCTCTAATAAATTCTCGCGAAGCGAGTTGTGCCGAAGTCAGACTACATATATCACCCCCGACAAGCTTGCGAGCGAAGCGAGCTCTATCGAAGTCAGACTACATACATCACCCAGGACAAACTTGCGAGCGAAGCGAGCCAACCAAAGTCGTGAAGCTACCTCCATTAAATTCTCGCGAAGCGAGCTCTACCGAAGTTAGACTACATACTTCGCCCAGGACGAGCTAGCGAGCGAAGCGAGCCCACCAAAGTCCTGGAGCTACCTCTATTAAATTCTCGCGAAGCGAGTTGTGTCGAAGTCAGACTACATACATCACCCCCGACAAGCTTGCGAGCGAAGCGAGCTCTATCGAAGTCAGACTACATACATCGCCCAGGACAAACTTGCGAGCGAAGCGAGCCAACCAAAGTCGTGAAGCTACCTCCATTTAATTCTCGCGAAGCGAGCTCTATCGAAGTTAGACTACATACTTCGCCCAGGACGAGCTTGCGAGCGAAGCGAGCCTACCAAAGTCTTGGAGCTACCTCTATTAAATTCTCGCGAAGCGAGTTGTGTCGAAGTCAGACTACATACATCACCCCCGACAAGCTTGCGAGCGAAGCGAGCTCTATCGAAGTCAGACTACATACATCGCCCAGGAGAAACTTGCGAGCGAAGCGAGCCAACCAAAGTCGTGAAGCGACCTCCATTAAATTTTCGCGAAGCGAGCTCTATCGAAGTTAGACTACATACTTCGCCCAGAACGAGCTTGCGAGCGAAGCGAGCCCACCAAAGTCCTGGAGCTACCTTTAATAAATTCTCGCGAAGCGAGTTGTGTCGAAGTCAGACTACATACATCACCCTCGACAAGCTTGCGAGCGAAGCGAGCTCTATCGAAGTCAGACTACATACATCACCCAGGACAAACTTGCGAGCGAAGCGAGCCAACCAAAGTCGTGAAGCTACCTCCATTTAATTCTCGCGAAGCGAGCTCTATCGAAGTTAGACTACATACTTCGCCCAGGACGAGCTTGCGAGCGAAGCGAGCCTACCAAAGTCTTGGAGCTACCTCTATTAAATTCTCGCGAAGCGAGTTGTGTCGAAGTCAGACTACATACATCACCCCCGACAAGCTTGCGAGCGAAGCGAGCTCTATCGAAGTCAGACTACATACATCGCCCAGGAGAAACTTGCGAGCGAAGCGAGCCAACCAAAGTCGTGAAGCTACCTCCATTAAATTTTCGCGAAGCGAGCTCTATCGAAGTTAGACTACATACTTCGCCCAGAACGAGCTTGCGAGCGAAGCGAGCCCACCAAAGTCCTGGAGCTACCTTTAATAAATTCTCGCGAAGCGAGTTGTGTCGAAGTCAGACTACATACATCACCCTCGACAAGCTTGCGAGCGAAGCGAGCTCTATCGAAGTCAGACTACATACATCACCCAGGACAAACTTGCGAGCGAAGCGAACCAACCAAAATCGTGAAGCTACCTCCATTAAATTCTCGCGAAGCGAGCTCTATCGAAGTTGGACTACATACTTCGCCCAGGACGAGCTTGCGAGCGAAGCGAGCCTACGAAAGTCCTGGAACTACCTCTATTAAATTCTCGCGAAGCGAGTTGTGTCGAAGTCAGACTACATACATCACCCCCGACAAGTTTGCGAGCGAAGCGAGCTCTATCAAAGTCAGACTACATACGTCGCCCAAGACAAACTTGCGAGCGAAGCGAGCCAACCAAAGTCGTGAAGCTACCTCCATTAAATTCTCGCGAAGCGAGCTCTACTGAAGTTAGACTACATATTTCGCCCAGGACGAGCTTGCGAGCGAAGCGAGCCCACCAAAGTACTGGAGCTACCTCTATTAAATTCTCGCGAAGCGAGTTCTGTCGAAGTCAGACTACATACATCACCTCCGACAAGCTTGCGAGCGAAGCGAGCTTTATCGAAGTCAGACTACATACATCGCCCAGGACAAACTTGCGAGCGAAGCGAGCCAACCAAAGTCGTGAAGCTACCTCCATTAAATTCTCGCGAAGCGAGCTCTACTGAAGTAAGACTACATACTTCGCCCAGGACGAGCTTGCGAGCGAAGCGAGCCTACCAAAGTCCTGGAGCTACCTCTATTAAATTCTCGCGAAGCGAGTTCTGTCGAAGTCAGACAACATACATCACTCCCGACAAGCTTGCGAGCGAAGCGAGCTCTATCGAAGTCAGACTACGTACATCGCCCAGGACAAACTTGCAAGCGAAGCGAGCCAATCAAAGTCGTGAAGCTACCTCTATTAAGTTCTCGCGAAGCGAGCTCTATCGAAGTTAGACTACATACTTAGCCTAGGACGAGCTTGCGAGCGAAGCGAGCCCACCAAAGTACTGGAGCTACCTCTAATAAATTCTCGCGAAGCGAGTTGTGTCGAAGTCAGACTACATACATCACCCCCGACAAGCTTGCGAGCAAAGCGAGCTCTATCGAAGTCAGACTACATACATCACCCAGGACAAACTTGCGAGCGAAGCGAGTTAACCAAAGTCGTGAAGCTACCTCCATTAAATTCTCGCGAAGCGAGCTCTACCGAAGTTAGACTACATACTTCGCCCAGGACGAGCTTGCGAGCGAAGCGAGCCTACCAAAGTCCTGGAGCTACCTCTATTAAATTCTCGCGAAGCGAGTTGTGTCGAAGTCAGACTACATACATCACCCCCGACAAGCTTGCGAGCGAAGCGAGCTCTATCGAAGTCAGACAACATACATCGCCCAGGACAAACTTGCGAGCGAAGCGAGCCAACCAAAATCGTGAAGCTACCTCCATTTAATTCTCGCGAAGGGAGCTCTATCGAAGTTACACTACATACTTCGCCCAGGACGAGCTTGCGAGCGAAGCGAGCCTACCAAAGTCTTGGAGCTACCTCTATTAAATTCTCGCGAAGCGAGTTGTGTCGAAGTCAGACTACATACATCACCCCCGACAAGCTTGCGAGCGAAGCGAGCTCTATCGAAGTCAGACTACATACATCGCCCAGGACAAACTTGCGAGCGAAGCGAGCCAACCAAAGTTGTGAAGCTACCTCCATTAAATTCTCGCGAAGCGAGCTCTACTGAAGTAAGACTACATACTTCGCCCAGGACGAGCTTGCGAGCGAAGCGAGCCCATCAAAGTCTTGGAGCTACCTCTAATAAATTCTCGCGAAGCGAGTTGTGTCGAAGTCAGACTACATACATCACCCTCGACAAGCTTGCGAGCGAAGCGAGCTTTATCGAAGTCAGACTACATACATCACCCAGGACAAACTTGCGAGCGAAGCGAGCCAACCAAAGTCGTGAAGCTACTTCCAATAAATTCTCGCGAAGCGAGCTCTATCGAAGTTAGACTACATACTTCGCCCAGGACGAGCTTGCGAGCGAAGCGAGCCTACCAAAGTCCTGGAGCTACCTCTATTAAATTCTCGCGAAGCGAGTTGTGTCGAAGTCAGACTACATACATCACCCCCGACAAGCTTGCGAGCGAAGCGAGCTTTATCGAAGTCGGACTACATAAACCGCCCAGGAGAAACTTGCGAGCGAAGCGAGCCAACCAAAGTCGTGAAGCTACCTCCATTAAATTCTCGCGAAGCGAGCTCTATCGAAGTCAGACTACATACATCGCCCAGGACGAGCTTGCGAGCGAAGCGAGCCTACCAAATTCCTGGAGCTACCTCTATTAAATTCTCGCGAAGCGAGCTGTGTCGAAGTGAGACTACATACATCACCCCCGACAAGTTTGCGAGCGAAGCGAGCTCTATCGAAGTCGGACTACATACATCGCCCAGGACAAACTTGCGAGCGAAGCTAGCCAACTAATGTCGTGAAGCTACCTCTATTAAATTCTCGCGAAGCGAGCTCTATCGAAATCAGACTACATACATCGCCCAGGACGAGCATGCGAGCGAAGCGAGCCTACCAAAGTCCTGGAGCTACCTCAATTAAGCGAAGCGAGCAGTAACCGGGTCAGTATGCGAGCGAAGCGAGCAGTATCCGGGCCTAGCAACAGCAGCACGAGGCGATAGCCGAGTGCTGCTCTACATCGACCCAACAACAGCAGCACGAAGCGATAGCCGAGTGCTGCTCCATATCGACCACACAATAGTAAAAAAATCCAATCTATGGAAATTTTGACTTTTTAGTGATTTTTTAAATATCGAATCAAGCAACGAGACATATCAAAAAATCACCGCTTCGTTTCTGTTTATCGTGGAACGTTGAAATTTTGCAAAACTATAGTCCACTATGGACCCTTTAATCGGTGCGAGTTTCGTTTGTTCATCTCATCATCGAACCGAGATATGATTTTTTTTCAATATTTATTATGCAATTCGCATTTCACATGAGGTTTTTGTATCTATGCGCTCTCTCCCACTCATTGAAAATTTCGATCACAGGGGTACATATGGAATTTTTTTTTGGTAAAAATAATATTTTTTAATTCATACCAAACAACGTTCCTCTTTGTTTTTCACGCTTGCGCTTTTGTTTTTTTATTAATTTTTGGCGAATGCGGCACCACCCAACAATTGTATAATATTATTTTAAATTCCATCGTGTACAGAATTTATTGTCGCATTAAATTCACCGTTCTTTTCCGAGTTCGATCCGATTATTAAAAGTATTTTTTTTTTTAATTTTAAAGTTTAATGTGCATATACAGGGTGGTCTAAAACCATGATTTTCTTCATTATTTTTTTTGACCTACTTATAATGCTCCAAAATGATATGTTTAAACGCAGGATGGTATGGTTTGACCTCGCAGTGCTCAGCAAATTATTTTCGATTCAGAAAATGGCCGTTTTCACGGGATTTCAACAAATGTTCGGTCCAAAAATTGCGCTAGAGACAATTTGTTTTCGTGGAAATTAAGGAACAACCACCCTCTCAATGTGCGAGCGAAGCGAGCAAGGCAAGCGAGCGAAGCGAGCGGCTGGAGCGAAGCGACCATCTCTTCCAACCTTTTCACGGACCTTTACATCCATCCACTCCATAACCACTACACAACAACGATCTATCTTGCAACCACCACCATTCGGCTTATACATCATTTCCTCTCCCCCTCCCTTTCCCCTTGCTACTATTATACATATATTTTTCTTCAACATCATTTATTTTTCTTGGCATTATGCCGAGCTATTTATTATACTTTTCTCTTGATTCGGCCCTCGGTTCCCCGGTTGGTAAACCGGGCTAAATGCTAGTCTCCCTTAATAAAAACGTTAATGCAGTGGGGATCCGAGAAGGCTGCGATTCCGTCGCCTTGGCAACCACTTTTACATTGCTCTTATGGGAGAAAATTTTCGAGAGGCCTTAAAAAATCGAAAAATTCATTACATCCACCTGTAATTCGAACTGAGCACAGATTCCGTCGCCCCTCGCACGGCCCACCAATTCCCCTCTCGATACGACCCTTTTTTCTATTTTTTTACATTTTTTGAAATTCTGACGTTTTAAACGTCAGGCAAAAACTCACTAGCCTCAATACTTTATACGCTGGTCTTGCTTCACACGGCACTTTTCGGGGTCGCGCATAGCATCATTTCGATGGGATTTGACCTGGCCTTTCCAACGCGACACATCCGAGCGCTCAAATCGCCCGATTAAAAAAGATATCGATTTTTAAAGATTTTCAAAAAAAAAAAATTGATTCTCAAAATTTTGGGTGCGCCGGGGTCACAATTACATTAGAAACACAACCCATCTATCGGGCATTTTTTTCATCCACGAAAAGTATTTTTTTTTTTAAATCAAAAGTTTAAAAGGATAAATACAGGGTGTCGAAATCCTGATTTTATTCATTATTTTTTTTTTTCATCCAAATTTTTTTGTTTTACCACAGGATGATAGGATTATACTTGGTGATGTTGGGACCATTTTTTCTTTTTTTTTTAATGGCCGCCTTCACCGGCTGTCAGCACTTTTTCGGTCAAAAAATTGCCATCGACAAATTTTGTTTCCACAGTTCGATTTCGAATATTTATCCGCAACCGGCAAGACAAAACAAAACTATGAAAACAACAAAAAAAAATTATGTACTCTTATGGAACAGATTGTACTGATGGAACACGAAAAACACGCGGGGCATGAGCCATAGTAGTTTTCATTTTAGCGATCTGAAATTTTTACTGGGCATAGAACCGAACCGCGAAATTCCGATAGGCTATACGGCGTTAAAATCCAAAATCGTTTTCTATTTTTAAAAAAAATTTGAAATTTTGAATTTAGTGGATCTTTGCGAAAAATTGCGATAGAGAAATTTGGATTTCAGATTTGGATTTAGACCACTTATCGGCTCCTGGGAAAAATACAAAATCAAAAATCTAATTTTTTGACCCAAGGTATATACCTTTGAATTTTGTTTTCATCTCAAAAAACATGAAAATCACCGGGGCATAAACCATAGTAATTTTCAAGTTAGCAATCTGAAATTTTGAATGGACAGAGAACCGATCGTCCAGAGTGCACATAGCTATTCGGATTTAAAATCAAAAATCGTTTTCTATTTCGAAAAAAATTTTGAAATTTTGATTTTCTTTTTTTTTGGTCGAAAAATTTAGATAGAGAAATTTAGTATTCACATTTGCATTTCCACTAATTATACGCAATTGATAAGAAAAAAAAAATCAAAAAAACCTTCGGATTTTTTAATTTTTTTTTTTTTCTGAAAAAAAGGTGACCCTATAACCGGGGCATACAATATCGAAATATTCATTTTAGCGATTTGAAATTTTTACAGGGCAGAGAACAGACCGTCGCGAGTGCGCAAGGCAATTCGGCGTAAAAACCCAACCCTTTTATCTAAAGTCAGACTACATACATCACCCCCGACAAGCTTGCGAGCGAAGCGAGCTCTATCGAACACAGTCCTGGAGCTACCTCAATTAAGCGAAGCGAGCAGTAACCGGGTCAGTATGCGAGCGAAGCGAGCAGTAACCGGGCCTAGCAACAGCAGCACGAGGCGATAGCCAAGTGCTGCTCTACATCGACCCAACAACAGCAGCACGAAGCGATAGCCGAGTGCTGCTCCATATCGACCACACAATAGTAAAAAAATCCAATCTATGGAAATTTTGACTTTTTAGTGATTTTTTAAATATCGAATCAAGCAACGAGACATTTCAAAAAATCACCGCTTCGTTTCTGTTTATCGTGGAACGTTGACATTTTGCAAAACTTTAGTCCACTATGGACCCTTTAATCGGTGCGAGTTTCGTTTGTTTATCTCATCATCGAACCGAGATATAATTTTTTTTCAATATTTATTATGCAATTCGCATTTCACTGAAAAATTTCGATTTTTTATAGTGCGTATTTTTCCAACACATGAGGTTTTTGTATCTTTGCGCTCTCTCCCACTCATTGAAAATTTCGATCACAGGGGTACATATGGAAATTTTTTTTGGTAAAAATAATATTTTTTAATTCATACCAAAAAACGTTTCTCTTTGTTTTTCACGCGTGCGCTTTTGTTTTTTTTTATTAATTTTTGGCGAATGCGGCACCACCCAACGATTGTATAATATTATTTTAAATTCCATCGTGTGCAGAATTTAATGCGACAAATCACCGTTCTTTTCCGAGTTCGATCCGATTATTAAAAGTATTTTTTTTTTAATTTTAAAGTTTAATGTGCATATACAGGGTGGTCTAAAACCATGATTTTCTTCATTATTTTTTATCAAAGTCAGACTACATACATCGCCCAGGACAAACTTGCGAGCGAAGCGAGCCAACCAAAGTCGTGAAGCTACCTCCATTAAATTCTCGCGAAGCGAGCTCTATCGAAGTTAGACTACATACTTCGCCCAGGACGAGCTTGCGAGCGAAGCGAGCCTACCAAAATCCTGGAGCTACCTCTATTAAATTCTCGCGAAGCGAGTTGTGTCGAAGTCAGACTACATACATCACCCCCGACAAGCTTGCGAGCGAAGCGAGCTCTATCGAAGTCAGACTACATACATCGCCCAGGACAAACTTGCGAGCGAAGCGAGCCAACCAAAGTCGTGAAGCTACCTCCATTAAATTCTCGCGAAGCGAGCTCTATCGAAGTTAGACTACATACTTCGCCCAGGACGAGCTTGCGAGCGAAGCGAGCCTACCAAAATCCTGGAGCTACCTCTATTAAATTCTCGCGAAGCGAGTTGTGTCGAAGTCAGACTACATACATCACCCCCGACAAGCTTGCGAGCGAAGCGAGCTCTATCGAAGTCAGACTATATACATCGCCCAGGACAAACTTGCGAGCGAAGCGAGCCAACCAAAGTCGTGAAGCTACCTCCATTAAATTCTCGCGAAGCGAGCTCTATCGAAGTTAGACTACATACTTCGCCCAGGACGAGCTTGCGAGCGAAGCGAGCCTACCAAAATCCTGGAGCTACCTCTATTAAATTCTCGCGAAGCGAGTTGTGTCGAAGTCAGACTACATACATCACCCCCGACAAGCTTGCGAGCGAAGCGAGCTCTATCGAAGTCAGACTACATACATCGCCCAGGACAAACTTGCGAGCGAAGCGAGCCAACCAAAGTCGTGAAGCTACCTCCATTAAATTCTCGCGAAGCGAGCTCTATCGAAGTTAGACTACATACTTCGCCCAGGACGATCTTGCGAGCGAAGCGAGCCTACCAAAATGCTGGAGCTACCTCTATTAAATTCTCGCGAAGCGAGTTGTGTCGAAGTCAGACTACATACATCACCCCCGACAAGCTTGCGAGCGAAGCGAGCTCTATCGAAGTCAGACTACATACATCGCCCAGGACAAACTTGCGAGCGAAACGAGCCAACCAAAGTCGTGAAGCTACCTCTATTAAATTCTCGCGAAGCGAGCTCTATCGAAGTTAGACTACATACTTCGCCCAGGACGAGCTTGCGAGCGAAGCGAGCCCACCAAAGTCCTGGAGCTACCTCTATTAAATTCTCGCGAAGCGAGTTGTGTCGAAGTCAGACTACATACATCACCCCCGACAAGCTTGCGAGCGAAGCGAGCTCTATCGAAGTCAGACTACATACATCGCCCAGGACAAACTTGCGAGCGAAGCGAGCCAACCAAAGTCGTGAAGCTACCTCCATTAAATTCTCGCGAAGCGAGCTCTATCGAAGTTAGACTACATACTTCGCCCAGGACGAGCTTGCGAGCGAAGCGAGCCCACCAAAGTCCTGGAGCTACCTCTATTAAATTCTCGCGAAGCGAGTTGTGTCGAAGTCAGACTACATACATCACCCCCGACAAGCTTGCGAGCGAAGCGAGCTCTATCGAAGTCAGACTACATACATCGCCCAGGACAAACTTGCGAGCGAAGCGAGCCAACCAAAGTCGTGAAGCTACCTCTATTAAATTCTCGCGAAGCGAGCTCTATCGAAGTTAGACTACATACTTCGCCCAGGACGAGCTTGCGAGCGAAGCGAGCCTACCAAAATCCTGGAGCTACCTCTATTAAATTCTCGCGAAGCGAGTTGTGTCGAAGTCAGACTACATACATCACCCCCGACAAGCTTGCGAGCGAAGCGAGCTCTATCGAAGTCAGACTACATACATCGCCCAGGACAAACTTGCGAGCGAAGCGAGCCAACCAAAGTCGTGAAGCTACCTCCATTAAATTCTCGCGAAGCGAGCTCTATCGAAGTTAGACTACATACTTCGCCCAGGACGAGCTTGCGAGCGAAGCGAGCCCACCAAAGTCCTGGAGCTACCTCTATTAAATTCTCGCGAAGCGAGTTGTGTCGAAGTCAGACTACATACATCACCCCCGACAAGCTTGCGAGCGAAGCGAGCTCTATCGAAGTCAGACTACATACATCGCCCAGGACAAACTTGCGAGCGAAGCGAGCCAACCAAAGTCGTGAAGCTACCTCCATTAAATTCTCGCGAAGCGAGCTCTATCGAAGTTAGACTACATACTTCGCCCAGGACGAGCTTGCGAGCGAAGCGAGCCCACCAAAGTCCTGGAGCTACCTCTATTAAATTCTCGCGAAGCGAGTTGTGTCGAAGTCAGACTACATACATCACCCCCGACAAGCTTGCGAGCGAAGCGAGCTCTATCGAAGTCAGACTACATACATCGCCCAGGACAAACTTGCGAGCGAAGCGAGCCAACCAAAGTCGTGAAGCTACCTCCATTAAATTCTCGCGAAGCGAGCTCTATCGAAGTTAGACTACATACTTCGCCCAGGACGAGCTTGCGAGCGAAGCGAGCCTACCAAAATCCTGGAGCTACCTCTATTAAATTCTCGCGAAGCGAGTTGTGTCGAAGTCAGACTACATACATCACCCCCGACAAGCTTGCGAGCGAAGCGAGCTCTATCGAAGTCAGACTACATACATCGCCCAGGACAAACTTGCGAGCGAAGCGAGCCAACCAAAGTCGTGAAGCTACCTCCATTAAATTCTCGCGAAGCGAGCTCTATCGAAGTTAGACTACATACTTCGCCCAGGACGAGCTTGCGAGCGAAGCGAGCCTACCAAGATCCTGGAGCTACCTCTATTAAATTCTCGCGAAGCGAGTTGTGTCGAAGTCAGACTACATACATCACCCCCGACAAGCTTGCGAGCGAAGCGAGCTCTATCGAAGTCAGACTACATACATCGCCCAGGACAAACTTGCGAGCGAAGCGAGCCAACCAAAGTCGTGAAGCTACCTCCATTAAATTCTCGCGAAGCGAGTTCTATCGAAGTTAGACTACATACTTCGCCCAGGACGATCTTGCGAGCGAAGCGAGCCTACCAAAATGCTGGAGCTACCTCTATTAAATTCTCGCGAAGCGAGTTGTGTCGAAGTCAGACTACATACATCACCCCCGACAAGCTTGCGAGCGAAGCGAGCTCTATCGAAGTCAGACTACATACATCACCCAGGACAAACTTGCGAGCGAAGCGAGCCAACCAAAGTCGTGAAGCTACCTCCATTAAATTCTCGCGAAGCGAGCTCTATCGAAGTTAGACTACATACTTCGCCCAGGACGAGCTTGCGAGCGAAGCGAGCCCACCAAAGTCCTGGAGCTACCTCTATTAAATTCTCGCGAAGCGAGTTGTGTCGAAGTCAGACTACATACATCACCCCCGACAAGCTTGCGAGCGAAGCGAGCTCTATCGAAGTCAGACTACATACATCGCCCAGGACAAACTTGCGAGCGAAGCGAGCCAACCAAAGTCGTGAAGCTACCTCCATTAAATTCTCGCGAAGCGAGCTCTATCGAAGTTAGACTACATACTTCGCCCAGGACGAGCTTGCGAGCGAAGCGAGCCTACCAAAGTCCTGGAGCTACCTCTATTAAATTCTCGCGAAGCGAGTTGTGTCGAAGTCAGACTACATACATCACCCCCGACAAGCTTGCGAGCGAAGCGAGCTCTATCGAAGTCAGACTACATACATCGCCCAGGACAAACTTGCGAGCGAAGCGAGCCAACCAAAGTCGTGAAGCTACCTCCATTAAATTCTCGCGAAGCGAGCTCTATCGAAGTTAGACTACATACTTCGCCCAGGACGAGCTTGCGAGCGAAGCGAGCCCACCAAAGTCCTGGAGCTACCTCTATTAAATTCTCGCGAAGCGAGTTGTGTCGAAGTCAGACTACATACATCACCCCCGACAAGCTTGCGAGCGAAGCGAGCTCTATCGAAGTCAGACTACATACATCGCCCAGGACAAACTTGCGAGCGAAGCGAGCCAACCAAAGTCGTGAAGCTACCTCCATTAAATTCTCGCGAAGCGAGCTCTATCGAAGTTAGACTACATACTTCGCCCAGGACGATCTTGCGAGCGAAGCGAGCCTACCAAAATCCTGGAGCTACCTCTATTAAATTCTCGCGAAGCGAGTTGTGTCGAAGTCAGACTACATACATCACCCCCGACAAGCTTGCGAGCGAAGCGAGCTCTATCGAAGTCAGACTACATACATCGCCCAGGACAAACTTGCGAGCGAAGCGAGCCAACCAAAGTCGTGAAGCTACCTCCATTAAATTCTCGCGAAGCGAGCTCTATCGAAGTTAGACTACATACTTCGCCCAGGACGAGCTTGCGAGCGAAGCGAGCCCACCAAAGTCCTGAAGCTACCTCTATTAAATTCTCGCTAAGCGAGTTGTGTCGAAGTCAGACTACATACATCACCCCTGACAAGCTTGCGAGCGAAGCGAGCTCTATCGAAGTCAGACTACATACATCGCCCAGGACAAACTTGCGAGCGAAGCGAGCCAACTAAAGTCGTGAAGCTACCTCCATTAAATTCTCGCGAAGCGAGCTCTATCGAAGTTAGACTACATACTTCGCCCAGGACGAGCTTGCGAGCGAAGCGAGCCTACCAAAATCCTGGAGCTACCTCTATTAAATTCTCGCGAAGCGAGTTGTGTCGAAGTTAGACTACATACATCACCCCCGACAAGCTTGCGAGCGAAGCGAGCTCTATCAAAGTCAGACTACATACGACGCCCAGGACAAACTTGCCAGCGAAGCGAGCCAACCAAAGTCGTGAAGCTACCTCCATTAAATTCTCGCGAAGCGAGCTCTATCGAAGTTAGACTACATACTTCGCCCAGGACGAGCTTGCGAGCGAAGCGAGCCCACCAAAGTCCTGGAGCTACCTCTATTAAATTCTCGCGAAGCGAGTTCTGTCGAAGTCAGACTACATACATCACCCCCGACAAGCTTGCAAGCGAAGCGAGCTCTATCGAAGTCAGACTACATACATCGCCCAGGACAAACTTGCGAGCGAAGCGAGCCAACCAAAGTCGTGAAGCTACCTCCATTAAATTCTCGCGAAGCGAGCTCTATCGAAGTTAGACTACATACTTCGCCCAGGACGAGCTTGCGAGCGAAGCGAGCCCACCAAAGTCCTGGAGCTACCTCTATTAAATTCTCGCGAAGCGAGTTGTGTCGAAGTCAGACTACATACATCACCCCCGACAAGCTTGCGAGCGAAGCGAGCTCTATCGAAGTCAAACTACATACATCGCCCAGGACAAACTTGCGAGCGAAGCGAGCCAACCAAAGTCGTGAAGCTACCTCCATTAAATTCTCGCGAAGCGAGCTCTATCGACGTTAGACTACATACTTCGCCCAGGACGAGCTTGCGAGCGAAGCGAGCCCACCAAAGTCCTGGAGCTACCTCTATTAAATTCTCGCGAAGCGAGTTGTGTCGAAGTCAGACTACATACATCACCCCCGACAAGCTTGCGAGCGAAGCGAGCTCTATCGAAGTCAGACTACATACATCGCCCAGGACAAACTTGCGAGCGAAGCGAGCCAACCAAAGTCGTGAAGCTACCTCCATTAAATTCTCGCGAAGCGAGCTCTATCGAAGTTAGACTACATACTTCGCCCAGGACGATCTTGCGAGCGAAGCGAGCCTACCAAAATCCTGGAGCTACCTCTATTAAATTCTCGCAAAGCGAGTTGTGTCGAAGTCAGACTACATACATCACCCCCGACAAGCTTGCGAGCGAAGCGAGCTCTATCGAAGTCAGACTACATACATCGCCCAGGACAAACTTGCGAGCGAAGCGAGCCAACCAAAGTCGTGAAGCTACCTCCATTAAATTCTCGCGAAGCGAGCTCTATCGAAGTTAGACTACATACTTCGCCCAGGACGAGCTTGCGAGCGAAGCGAGCCCACCAAAGTCCTGAAGCTACCTCTATTAAATTCTCGCTAAGCGAGTTGTGTCGAAGTCAGACTACATACATCACCCCTGACAAGCTTGCGAGCGAAGCGAGCTCTATCGAAGTCAGACTACATACATCGCCCAGGACAAACTTGCGAGCGAAGCGAGCCAACCAAAGTCGTGAAGCTACCTCCATTAAATTCTCGCGAAGCGAGCTCTATCGAAGTTAGACTACATACTTCGCCCAGGACGAGCTTGCGAGCGAAGCGAGCCTACCAAAATCCTGGAGCTACCTCTATTAAATTCTCGCGAAGCGAGTTGTGTCGAAGTTAGACTACATACATCACCCCCGACAAGCTTGCGAGCGAAGCGAGCTCTATCAAAGTCAGACTACATACGTCGCCCAGGACAAACTTGCCAGCGAAGCGAGCCAACCAAAGTCGTGAAGCTACCTCCATTAAATTCTCGCGAAGCGAGCTCTACCGAAGTAGGACTACATATTTCGCCCAGGACGAGCTTGCGAGCGAAGCGAGCCCACCAAAGTCCTGGAGCTACCTCTATTAAATTCTCGCGAAGCGAGTTCTGTCGAAGTCAGACTACATACATCACCACCGACAAGCTTGCAAGCGAAGCGAGCTCTATCGAAGTCAGACTACATACATCGCCCAGGACAAACTTGCGAGCGAAGCGAGCCAACCAAAGTCGTGAAGCTACCTCTATTAAATTCTCGCGAAGCGAGCTCTACCGAAGTTAGACTACATACTTCGCCCAGGACGAGCTTGCGAGTGAAGCGAGCCCACCAAAGTCCTGGAGCTACCTCTATTAAATTCTCGCGAAGCGAGTTGTGTCGAAGTCAGACTACATACATCACCCCCGACAAGCTTGCGAGCGAAGCGAGCTCTATCAAAGTCAGACTACATACGTCGCCCAGGACAAACTTGCGAGCGAAGCGAGCCAACCAAAGTCGTGAAGCTACCTCCATTAAATTCTCGCGAAGCGAGCTCTATCGAAGTCAGACTACATACATCGCCCAGGACGAGCTTGCGAGCGAAGCGAGCCTACCAAATTCCTGGAGCTACCTCTATTAAATTCTCGCGAAGCGAGCTGTGTCGAAGTGAGACTACATACATCACCCCCGACAAGTTTGCGAGCGAAGCGAGCTCTATCGAAGTCGGACTACCTACATCGCCTAGGACAAACTTGCGAGCGAAGCTAGCCAACTAATGTCGTGATGCTACCTCTATTAAATTCTCGCGAAGCGAGCTCTATCGAAATCAGACTACATACATCGGCCCAGGACGAGCATGCGAGCGAAGCGAGCCTACCAAAGTCCTGGAGCTACCTTAATTAAGCGACGCGAGCAGTAACCGGGTCAGTATGCGAGCGATGCGAGCAGTAACCGGGCCTAGCAACAGCAGCACGAGGCGATAGCCGAGTGCTGCTCTACATCGACCCAACAACAGCAGCACGAAGCGATAGCTGAGTGCTGCTCCATATCGACCACACAATAGTAAAAAAATCCAATCTATGGAAATTTTGACTTTTTAGTGATTTTTTAAATATCGAATCACGCAACGAGACATTTCAAAAAATCACCGCTTCGTTTCTGTTTATCGTGGAACGTTGAAATTTTGCAAAACTATAGTCCACTATGGACGCTTTAATCGGTGCGAGTTTTGTTTGTTTATCTCATCATCGAACCGAGATATGATTTTTTTTCAATATTTATTATGCAATTCGCATTTCACTGAAACATTTCGATTTTTTATAGTGCGTATTTTTCCAACACATGAGGTTTTTGTATCTTTGCGCTCTCTCCCACTCATTGAAAATTTCGATCACAGGGGTACATATGGAAATTTTTTTTGGTAAAAATATTTTTTTTTAATTTATACCAAAAAACGTTCCTCTTTGTTTTTCACGCGTGCGCTTTTGTTTTTTTATTAATTTCGCAAATCAGAAATGTTTTTTTTTTAATTATTACAAATCGGTCCAACGACATTATACCGTGCATTAACAATCGATTTAAATGAAGAACGTAAAAAAAAAAAATTAATAAGTATATTTTTTGAAACCTATAAAAAAAAAATTTCTGCAAAAACTACTATCGTGTGCAGAATCGAACGCGACAAATTACTGTTCTTTTCTCAGTTCGATCCGATGAATAAAGGTTTTTTTTTTTTAATTTTAAAATTTAATGTGTTCATACAGGGTGGTCTAAAACCGTGATTTTCTTGATTTTTTTTTTTTTACCTACTGAAAATGCTCCAAAACGATTTGTTTAAACGCAGGATGGTATGGTTTGACTTCCCGGTGTTCACAAAATTATTTTCGATCCAGAAAATGGCCGCCTTCACGGGGTTTCAACAAATGTTCGGTCCAAAAATTGCGCTAGAGACAATTTGTTTTCGTGGAAATTAAGGAACAACCACCCTCTCAGTGTGCGAGCGAAGCGAGCACCCTAGCGAGCGAAGCGAGCAAGGCAAGCGAGCGAAGCGAGCGGCTGGAGCGAAGCGACCATCTCTTCCAACCTTTTCACGGACCTTTACATCCATCCACTCCATAACCACTACACAACAACGATCTATCTTGCAACCACCACCATTCGGCTTATGCATCATTTCCTCTCCCCCTCCGTTTCCCCTTGATACTATTATACATATATTTTTCTTCAACATCATTTATTTTTCTTGGCATTTACCGAGCTATTTATTATACTTTTCTCTTGATTCGGCCCTCGGTTCCCCGGTTGGTAAACCGGGCTAAATGCTAGTCGGCAATAAAGATGTTAGGCTTCATTATGCGCACTTCTAATAATTTTACAGATATTAACGTCCTGAAAGCACTATATAATGCATTTGTTCGCACTAAACTGGAATATGCATCGGTTATATGGTATCCGCTATACATGAATCTGTCTCTTGTAGTCGAACGAGTCCAAAGGCGGTTTTTGAAATTTTTATCGTATAAACTCACCGGTATCTATCCATCTCGTAATATTGACTACAATACCCTGCTCATGGAAAACAATGTTATGTCACTTATGGAGCGCAGATATTCTTGTAGTACTATTTGTTTAAAGAAACTAATTAACAATACCCTGGATTGTAATTGGCTCCTGGCTAAGGTTAATTTTAAAATTCCGCGTATATCATCTCGCCATAGCAATACGTTTTTAATTCCTAGGTGTAGAACTAATATCCTTACCAAAGCCCCGCTAACACACATGTGTCGTAATGCCAATCGCCATTTTGATGACATTTTCAGTTCGTAGCAGATCATTTCATTTTTGTCTCTCTGGTGTTTGGGATAGTATTATTTAAAAATATTTTATTTTTCTTCTTTTTCTTTGATATTAAATAATAATTTACTTTTAATGTTATTTCAACATTTTAAGTTAAGGTCAACAGATTTTATTTTTATTTTTCTAATTAGTTTTTGTTTTTCATGCGTATATGTGCGTATATGTATGTGTTTGTATGCACATACATATAAAATAATTATCTTTCCTTTTGTATTTTTACTGTTCATTGCAACTTATGCTGTTTTTTTAGAATTTATCTACTTATTATTTATTTAAAATTTAAGGTTAACAGATTTTGCTTTAATTGGATCATTTTTGTTTTACATATATACAGGGTGAGTCGGGAGGAGCGCACCAAACTCTAGGAGTGTATTATACACGTGAAAATAATGTAAAAAAACTCATTTGTTCTTATCCGATTTTCATTTGTTTTCAAGTTATGGCTTAATTAAAAATGTTCATCTAGCTTTCCACTTCTATCTGAATTTTAACATTATCAAAGTATGCCATGTTCGAGGCTTATAAACATTTGATAATTCTGACGTTTTGATGAACTGTCAGTGTACGGTGAACAGTAACTGAACGTTTAAGTTCGAATTAATGTGATTGTTAGTGTTGCAAAATGCCACATACTTTTTCAAATTTAGAATATGCAAATATGGTGTTTGTATATGGTTTCTGTAATGGAAATGCTACAGCTGCTGTTGAAGAATATCGTGAACGTTTTCCACACCAAAGACATCCTGATAAAAACATATTTATTAGAGTTTTCAACAAATTGTGCGAGACTGGTAAGCTTCCCAGTGCTAACATAACATATGAGCGCGCTGCTCGACAAGGTTTTGTAGAAGTAGAAAATATTCTGCATCTAGTAGAAGAAGATGCAACTACTAGCTCACGGAGAATTGCCACTCAATTGGCAATTCCACAAAAAAGAGTGATGAACACGCTACACGAGCAAGGCTTATATCCTTATCACGTTCAGAGAGTACAGCACCTACAACCAGGGGATTACGCTAACCGTACGGAATTTTGTCGGTGGATAAATAATAATCATCGTAATGTATCGAAGCAGAAAATTTTTAGAAGTCAATGGCGGTATTTTTGAACATTTGTTGAAAGAACGCTATGATTAAGAAAAATTTTTTGTATAATAACTTGTTTATTTGTTAATATACTATAACTTGAAAACAAATAAAAATCGGATAAGAACAAATTAGTTTTTTTTACATTATTTTCACGTGTATAATACACTCTTAGAGTTTGGTGCGCTCCTCCCGACTCACCCTGTATACTTAATAATTAATTTTCTATACTTTTTGTATTTATAATGATCACTATAATTTATCCTGTTTTTATTTTTCTAAATTTCTCTATTTAGTTTATAATTTATTTACATATATATTTTATATTTGATTTTTCTTTTAATTTTGTATTTATAAAGATCAATGTAATTTGTCCTGTTTTGGTTTTTCCGTTGGACAATAAAGACTATATTATTATTATTATTATTATTAATAGTGGAATTCACGAGAGGTTCCTATGATTACAGATTTGAAATCTATAAATCTATGGTAAAACTTTTCATTAAGGTATTTGCATATTAACATTATTTCTTCTAATTTTCAATTCAATTCAAGTATATTTATTCAAACAATAATTATACAAAATTGAATTTGAGTTCAGTATTCCGGCACTAGATACCCACACACGCGTTTCGGACATCAAGGTCCTCTTCAGTGTGGTCCCGACCCAGTGCTGAGGAATGATACACTTAGAGGTGAGATATATACATTATAGTGAATATTATTATAAATAAAAACATGTAGACAAAAAAGCGCAACTTAAACCAAGCATTTACTAATTGTAATAAATGATCATTTTAGTAAGTAACTGTAAAGGGTTCCAGACCTATTTATAGTAATCTTGTATATTGTAATATTATTTTTCTGTTAACCACTTTAGTAAATTAGATTTAAATTTCTTTAGATCGGTTATTTTGCTCAGCGTTTCTTGCAATTTATTGTATGGTTTCAGTCGGCTGTATAGTTTTGACTTTTCAAATACACTAAGGTGATGTATTGAGTAGGCATATAAATTCATATGTCAAGTATCGTAATTATGATTTTGTTTATAGAGAACAAATTTATGTTTAAGTTTAAAGTTAAAAATAAGAATTATGTAAAGTTAATTAAAGGAAAGGCACTTGGTATTGTTTCACAATTAAATCTTTATTCCGACTAGTTTCGGTTTGTTAGACCATTTTCAAAGGAATGTTCAGTTTTAATTCAAGAAATTAAAAATAAGAACTTCATAAATGTATAAATTGTAAAATGTGAGAATTTCAACATTTTGGAATTGTGGGTGCTCAATTGCAATTTATGCTAAACTATATCATAACATTTCGCATCATTTAACTATTTATTCACATACGTACATATAAATCAAAACCCGATGAACCAAATGAACATATCCACGTCTATCATTACGTGCGTCTTAATTTCCACAAAAAATAGTTTAAATTCTGACCCGATTTCCCAACGCACAAACACAACAAAACATTTATTTTTGTAACGGTGTCCAACGTATGCACACTCACACATTCGGTTTTGCCCGTAACAATGTTATTATTCCATTAAATCCTGAAACGGTTTTGTAACGTTTGCCCCACATCGGCCATCTAATGATATGGTCACTGTTCGCCGTTTCCAGATGATTGATGCTCTTATCTAAAAACTATCACCTCGGATTTTTCTAATTAGACACTCGGTGTCGCAATATTACAGAGGTTTCGGGTATTAAGAAGAAATTAAGACGGATATTTTTCCTCCAGAGGCTAAATAATTATTCAGGTACACGCTTCATGTTAATTATTAATTTTCGGATTGCGTAATTATGTTTTTAGATCAAGCTTTCACAATTATTTTCTTATTAAAACTCAGTTTTTTTAACAATACGAATAATTTTTTATTAAGTAAACACACTAACTTATTTAAAACCTCGAATGCCTATATTCTCTATTGTCAATTAAAGTTTATTAGCAAATCCACTTTACGAAGATAAATATCGAATTTATTTAACAGAAAATCGTCGAATAAGTGTTTACTATAATTTCAGGTTATTTGATTTTTGTAACCCTAATGCGTGAGGAATATCTTTAAAACATTTGTAACATTTATAAACGTGAAGTCAAACATAAAATTAAGTGCAGTCGGCTATGATTAGGGGTGTTTCGATCTCAAAAAGAGTATTACCTGGTGTTGACTTGGCGGACGCAACATAGGAAATCCCATGTACATTTTGAAATGTTCAAATTTTGGGTCCCCTATTTATTTAAGAAACTAAATGTATTTACCTTTTTTTTAAAGGGATTTTTCCCTGAATTCATTCGTGTTAACGTTTATCACTTTACGTTTCTCTAAGTTAAAATAATTAACAAAAAGTAATGGGATTTTATAAATACAAGGAAAAATCCTTCTAATAAAGTGGTATTATGCAGACCACAGTTATCACTATATTTGCGTTATGTTTTTTGTCGTTAATTAAGTAACAGCAATATTTTGTGCTATTTTGACATTCGCAATTGTTGTATCAATTCAATGGTGTCATTATTTTTATAAAATCACATTACTTTTCCGTAATTATTTTAGCTGTAAATTTTCTGACATTCATTGATTTTTAAAAGAGTTCAATTTTAAGCTTTAAACGAGTGTTTTCCACTCCCAGACTAAGCATGAAGTAAAATTTCGAGTTTAGAAAAGCCCGAGAAAGCCCTGCGCGACCCGAGACAAATTTTCTGGGCTTTTCTAAACTCGAAATTTTACTTCATGCGCCACGCGTATAAAACACAGATTTTAAGTGAAGTTCAAATATACATAAATTTAACAATATTATAGTGTTTTATACGCGTGGCGCATGAAGTAAAATTTCGAGTTTAGAAAAGCCCAGAAAATTTGTCTCCGGTCGCTGCGCGACCCTCGACAAATTTTCACAGGGCTTTTCTAAACTCGAAATTTTACTTTATGCTTAGTCTGGGAGTGGAAAACACTTGTTTACTACTTTAAATTGTAAAAATGAAGTAAAATTTCGAGTTTAGAAAAGCCTGAGAAAGCCCTGCGCGACCCGAGACAAATTTTCTGGGCTTTTCTAAACTCGAAATTTTACTTCATGCGCCACGCGTATAAAACACAGATTTTAAGTGAAGTTCAAATATATATAAATTTGACATTATAGTGTTTTATACGCGTGGCGCATGAAGTAAAATTTCGAGTTTAGAAAAGCCCAGAAAATTTGTCTCGGGTCGCTGCGCGACCCTCGACAAATTTTCACAGGGCTTTTCTAAACTCGAAATTTTACTTCATGCTTAGTCTGGGAGTGGAAAACACTTGTTTAAAGCTTTAAATTATAAAAAAAATACAGGGAATATCCGCAATTGTATCAATTCCATGATATGTCATCATTTTTATAAAATCACATTACTTTTTCTTAATTATTTTAACTTAGAGAAACGTAAAGTGTTAAGTGTGAACATTCAGAAATCTAGAATTTTTCACTCTACAAAAAATGAAATACATTTTGTTTTTAAAATAAATAGGAAAGCCAATATTTGAACACTTCAAAATTAACATGCGATTTCCTATGTTGCGTCCGCCAAGTCAACACCCGGTAGATTATTTCGTAGAGGAAAGTACCGCGATATACGGCAAAATATCGTAATAGAAAGTATCGATATTTAAAATATTGTCACTTTTCGATACCAGATATTTTAGATATATATAATATTTTTAATAATGTAATACTGCAAATTATATTTTCAAATGCCTTCCTTTACCTGACTAAATTAACGATGACAAACGTTTAAGCTTGTGGTCTATCCGCCCCCCTTTTAGAAAAGGAAAATTATTAATAAATCAATGTTTTATACGCGTGGTGCATGAAGTAAAATTTCGAGTTTAGAAAAGCCTGAAAATTTGGATTTGCCGGGGCGCGCGAGCGAAGCGAGTCGCTCGCGCGCCCCGGCAAATCCAAATTTTCAGGCTTTTCTAAAATCAAAATTTTGCTTCATGCTTAGTCTGGGAGTGGAAATTACCCGCACTTAGATTTGAATACGAATCCCCTTTAAAAAATGTAACTAACTAAAGTATCGAATGTCTATTTGAATCCTCTAAAAGGATTCGAATCCAGGATTCGAATCCTGAATGATTCGAATCCTACCCAGCTCTGCTGTACGTGTATCAGAGCTGGGCAGGATTCGAATCATTTAGGATTCGAATCCTGGATTCGAATCCTTTTAGAGGATTCAAAAGAGACATTCGAATAATTTAGTTCGACTGGATTTGTGATCCGGATTCGTTACATTTTTTTAAGAGGATTCGTATTCGAATCCAAATGTGGGTGATTCGAATCTTTATAAAAGGATTGGAATATTTATAAAAGTATTCGAATACTTACAAAAGGTTTTGAATCGTCAAAAATAATTCGAATTAATTGTGAGGATTAACTTGAAAAATGTGTTTTGTGTGTTTTTAAATTTCTCGTTAAATCACTGTTATATACGCGTGGCGCATGAAGTAAAATTTCGAGTTTAGAAAAGCCCAGAAAATTTGTCTCGGGTCGCTGCGCGACCCGAGACAAATTTTCACGGGGCTTTTCTAAACTCGAAATTTTACTTCATGCTTAGTCTGGGAGTGGAAACGCTCGTTCGAAACTTCAAACTGAATGTTTTGATAAAAACATTAAATTACTGAAAATATTTTTAAAGTTAATAATCTTGTATTCAAAATTTTGTTTAATATTATTTGAAGTAAAACTGACATATTAGCCACAATCTGAAATGTTACATTTTTCCGGTATTTCCCTGATTCAAGATTTTTTTCGCTGACCTTTTAATATATGTTTCGTCTGTGGGAAACCACCATTTTGTTAAATTGTTTTCATTGTTTTTGTCAATATTTAAGTTAATTTTATAAATTTTTACGTGTTTTGTAATTTGCCTGCTGATTTTGACAAATTTAATAACGTTATATGGCTTTTTTGTTAGCGCTTTGGTCAATTTAAATATATTTCCATGACTTTTCTCTGACTTTCCCGGCTTTAATGATATTCAGAGAATTTTTTATTTGCGCAATTTTCAGGCATTCGTCGATTTTATAATAGAGTTCAATTTGAAGTTTTGAACGGGTGTTTCCACTCCCAGGCTAAGCATGAAGTAAAATTTCGAGTTTAGAAAAGCCCCGTGAAAATTTGTCGAGGGTCGCGCAGCGACCCGAGACAAATTTTCGGGCTTTTCTAAACTCGAAATTTTACTTCATGCGCCACGCGTACAAAACACTGATTTGAAGTGAAGTTCAAAAACACAAAAATACATCTTTAATCAGAGTAACACAGATATTTAGTTTGTTATCAACGATGTTCAGTGTTAAATAATTGGGTTTTAAATGTTTTTTTTTTAAAACAACTGGTAACGATAATTATATATTAATGGTTGAGAAAAAATAATAAAATCAAATTTATTCTTAAAGGATTTGTATTCGTGATTAAAAAAACAGGATTCCAATCTTTGATTCGAATCATATTTATCTCTTACCAATCTTTTATTCGAATATTCGTGATTCGAATCATATTAGGTGATTCGGATTCGTGATTCGAATCCTTTTCAGAGCTCTGACGTGTATGTATTATTGCAACTTATATCTTTTTTAGATAAATACAATTATAATTAAATTATTATAAAAATTGAAATGGCGTCAGATCAATGACTCGCCAGAAAATTTCATCACCGAGTGAAATTACGTAATTTTCAAAAAGTCCCTCGGTTCGCTCGGATTTTTATTTAAAAACCCACGAATTCAATCGTGAAAATGAAATTCAATTTCGTTAATGCTACGACGGCAAAAAAATCTATAGAAACGAAAGCACGAAATGATCCGTACAATTGCCGTATAATAATTTAATAGCAACAATTGCGTTATTAGTCCGAGTGGGCAAAGTGGCTTTTAATGCACGGTTTCGTTGGGAACAAAAAAAAAGGTGAGTACATAAAATAGTGTCGAGTGTGATAGAGAAAAAGGAAATTTAAGAAGCTCTTAAAAGACAATTGGTCAGACTTATGAAACATAAGGATTAGTTAGGATCTCATCATGTTGACCAACACTTTTTTAGGGGGTTTAATTGGTACACAGAAACTTTATAAAAATATGAAGCACTTTGTGATATTTTAGCAACAACTCAAAATTATAAAGCACTTTATGATATTGGATCTTTATTCTAACGATATTATTTTAATATAAAGCATTTTTTGATATTTTAGCAACAACTCAAAATTATAAAGCACTTTATGATTTAACGATATTATTTTAATATAAAGCACTTTATGATATTTTAGCGACAACTCAAAATTATAAAGCACTTTAAGATCCAACGATATTATTTTAATATAAAGCACTTTATGATATTTTAGCGTCAACTCAAAATTATAAAGAACTTTATGATATTGACCTTTAATCAAACGATATTATTTAAATCGCATAATAAAATAAAACAAGACTTACGAGACGAACGCGCATTTGCATTACGCACAGCGCGCTACATTGACAGCTCATCCTCTCTAATGGCGCTCATCTACATAAACAAGAATAACGAATTGTGTACACACGCGAGTAGCAAGTATTAAATTAATGTTATTAAACCCAGCGAAAGCATTCCATTTGAAAACAACAGTTATTTACAGACGCCGTACATACGATTTTGATTGTCGAGGACACACGAGATCTAATTCCTCAAAAATTAGATCTCGTTACACTCATATGGAAAAAGGAGAAAAATAGATCGCCCTGGGTTAGACATAAAATCACAGAAGCAGAAAATCTCTAAATTATGTTACTTAAAAAAATCGAATGCTATACATTATTCGCCGCGTTATCAACTAGAAAAGTTTGTAGAAATGAATCAATTTAATTGTTGAATAAGCAATGGGCTGCAAATAATAATCCGAAATATTAACAAGCGCCGTAGTTTCAACTTATGCTAAGTCTAATGTTTGTGATTGTTAGCTCAAAAATCAAAGAATTAAATAGCCATTCATAAAAACTAGAAGTTACGATGGCGAAGAAAAAGTATTCAGTGCATTTATCGTATGCTCTTGGGTATTGGGATCAATATCAATTAAGAATATCGGCTACCGAATACAGAGCATCATCAACGGCATTGAAACCGAAGACACATGTCTACAAAAAAATGGCCCCGAGTCAGGTGAATGTATTCAAGCGTGCGTGCGCTCGTGATCATGTAAAATATTACACACATCATCAACGGCCTATTCGGATTTGCATAAGTAAATAAACACAGATTATTATGTTTGTATTAATTCATCAATATTGCAAAAATATAATAATTACGGCAGAATAACCTCAGTACATTAGATCAAACATACTAATATTTCTTTTGTTATTTTAAATGTTTAAACAAGATAAATTCAGATTCAAAACTATTTGAATTTGAGAAAATAAGCTTACGCTTCTTATAGTTTGCACACTTTAAACATATCTTCATACCTGCTAATGACATAATCCCCTTTCTTACCTATAAATACCGACCATATTTTTCACTCATTCTATTTCTGTGTACCTGTTCATTCCACACACAACATTTTTTCCAAGTAAGTTTATTTTAATTTTATTCCTAATTTTTTTTTTACAACGTCATAAGCAAAGCTATACTGAAGAGAGATAAATCTCGAAACGCGTCTATAGATGGCCTAAGACATTAGTTTTAATCCAAGTCCTTTTACTTCTAATTTTTTGTTATTTCTGCTTTCATTTTAAATTTGTATTTGTTAGTTGGTTTAAAGAGAATTTGACCTAAACGTTACATATACTTTAATAGAGCGTTGTAACAAATCAAATTAAATAAGATTTTAAATATTTCATTGCATAATTCAATATCCGGAGATGTATTTGCACGGGGAGTAGTTGTTTCAATGGATGTTTATCGTCTTAAGTTGTCTTATTAATTAAGGCATTGTTTGCATTTTCACGAATAGTTTTTCGTAATTTTATAAATTATGTTTAAATGTTTATATCAGTGCAAAAATGTATTTTATCAATCAAATCCCTAACAAGTGAAATCAATGAGACTTGCAGTAGGGGCCTTTTTTTAGGTATTTATTTTCGTTTAGTAGAGAAAAAATATTAAAGTTAAACAACTGTTATCTTCTACCAATACATCATGGAATGTGTGAATATTAAAAATACAGGGACTTTTTCTTTTAAGTGTACAGAGTGGTGCATTTTGGAGGTGCCACATATGGAAAACTTTTTCATTTGAATAGATATTGAAATATCGTTTTTGCGAGCCAGATTCACTTTTTCGTGTTTTACTCAATGGTGAAAAGAAAATTGATCTATCTCTAACAGTTTTCGCTCTATAACCGGAAGTTGATAAAATGTCGTTTTTATGAAGTTATTGTAACTCCGTTGTTTTTAAAGTTATAACCAAACTGTAAAAACTTTCTTATGGCAACTTTTTGCGCTCATTAAATTGACGCACCTGTTTTATTTCAAGGACATTTCGTTTTCGTTTTATTATATCAAAATTACATTTTTCTCATAGGCGCGTATGAAGATATGCATATCATTGAACAGCATTTTCAACCCTAATTTCAATGATGTGCCACATGCCTACTTTTGTCAAAAAAAATCATTGACAAAACTGCCATGTACCGGTAAACAACTTCGTTACTAGGTGATGCTTGCAATTTGTTTGAAAATATAGCTACTATTGATGTTGTGTATTTTGTTTTATGAATAAGCACTCTTGATTGACATAAACTGCTACTTTGACTTGTCGTATATAACAAAAAATATTTTGTTCACAAAGGTACACAAGTGGCACATCGTTGAAATCGGCATCAAAAATGCTGTTCGATAATGTGCATATCTCTATATGCGCTCATAAGAAAAAAGTGAATTTGGTGTATGAAAACAAAAACGAAACGTCTTTGAAGCAAAATACGTACGTAATTTTAATGGGCGTAAAAAGTTGACATAAAAAAGTGTTTACAGTTTGGTTATAACTTTTAAAACAAATGAGTTACAGTAACTTCATAAAAATGACATTTTATCAAGTTCCAATTTTCTTTTCACCATTGATTAAAACACAAAAAAAGTGACCCTGGCTATCGAAAACGGTTTTGCAATATCTCTTCAAATAAAAATGTTTTCCATATGTGGCACCTCCAAAATGCACCACCCTGTACATATGCATACGCTTTTTTTTAAGTTTAATGCTACGCTTTACACGAGTGTTGTCCACTCCCAGATTAAGCATGAAGTAAAATTTCGAGTTTAGAAACGCCTTAAAATTTGGTTTGATTTTACCGCGAATTCATGAATTTCGTCAATTTTACGATATTTGTAAGTTTTACAATTAACGATACAAAAAATACATTTGATTATAAATATTCATACATTTTGCCGATTGAATTAATCTCAAGATATAAATTTAAACCAGCAATTTAATTCAAAATTCATAAATTTCATCAATTTCACGATGTTTGTAATTTTTACAAACAAAGAAATTTTAATCAAGCAAATTATGAAATGTTCCTGATTCATCTACATTAGGAACATTTCATAATTTGCTTGATTAAAATTTCTTTGTTTGTAAAAATTACAAACATCGTGAAATTGATGAAATTTAT
The DNA here is from genome assembly GCA_932526585.2 of Philonthus cognatus. Taxonomy (NCBI): domain Eukaryota; kingdom Metazoa; phylum Arthropoda; class Insecta; order Coleoptera; family Staphylinidae; genus Philonthus; species Philonthus cognatus. The sequence continues at coordinate 13,160,724 of OW052243.1, forward strand.
GAATTTTGAATTAAATTGCTGGTTTAAATTTATATCTTGAGATTAATTCAATCGGCAAAATGTATGAATATTTATAACCAAATATATTTTTTGTATCGTTAATTGTAAAACTTACAAATATCGTAAATTGACAAACTCTTGTCAATGTAATTTTTAATTTGGTTGGCGTTCACTTTGTGGTACATCTTCATAACAATTTAATTAAAACGCTTAACTTTGTTCAACCACTTTTATTTTTACTTTTCAGTGACTATAGTTTCGACTACAAGCTAGTCATTATCAAACTAAGTTTGTCATTATCAAACTTAGTTTGATATTGACTAGCTTGTAGTCGAAACTATAGTCACTGAAAAGTAAAAATAAAAGTGGTAAAACAAAGTTAAGTGTTTTAATTAAATCATTGTCAATGTTGTCTAATTGTTTATGAATATTATACAACTTTAATTATTACTGCCAATTGTTGGCTTTATCAATTTCGTTAAAACTATACTGATAGTATTATCTCTTATAATATTGTTTCTGTAAAACTTATCTTAAAAAAACTACTAAAATCTATTTACTATGGAATTTTCAACAACAGAAAAATGAAAAATTAGCAAGCTTGTTTTAATTGTAGACGCTAAACGTTGATTGAGTTTGTTTTTATATTAAATAGAAAAGGTATATTTTTATATAAAATATCATCCACTATAATTATTTTCATTCCTAATGTTACAATAAAGAAGCCTACAAAATGAGTTTTCGATTATTGGCGACAAAGTTTTTCCACTCCCAGACTAAGCATGAAGTAAAATTTCGAGTTTAGAAAAGCCTGAAAATTTGGTTTGGTCGCGTAGCGCGAAGCGCGGAGCGACCAAACCAAATTTTCAGGCTTTTCTAAACTCGAAATTTTACTTCATGCGCCACGTGTATAAAACACTGATTTGATGTGAAGTTTAAAAACACACAATTACATCTTGAATTAGAGTAACACGGAATCAGATATTTAGTCTGTTATCAACGATGTTCAGTGTTAATAATAAATAAATAGGTTTAAAATATTTTTGTTGAAACAACTGGTAGCAATATTAAAATGTTAGTGGTTGCAAAAAAATAATAAAATTGAACTTCATTTTATAGGATTTGTATTCGTGATTCGACAAAACAGGATTTGAACCTTTGATTCAAACCATATTTATCTCCTACGAATCCTTTATTCGAGTATTCGTGATTCAAATCATATTAGGTGATTCGGATTCGTAATTCAAATCATTTTTATGAAGATTCGTCTCAGCCCTAACGTACAGTTCTATTCAATAAAGAAGCATACAACTATTGGACCCGATATCGACAGTATTTCGCGAATGTGATTTTGGCTTTTACAAAAAAAAAACAATGAATGCTTTAAAATGCATACGCTGAATCAGGATACGTTTACTTAAAAAAACACTTGGTATTGTTTCACAAATTAAAATTTTATTCCGACTAGTTTCGGTTTGCTAGACCATTTTCACATTCCTTTGAAAATGGTCTAACAAACCGAAACTAGTCGGAATAAAGTTTTAATTTGTGAAACAATACCAAGTGTTTTTTATTTAAATAACTTTACATATTCTAATATGTTTCACCAAGTGCCAGATGAGAAATTTATTCAAGAAATTATGTTTACTTGTTTGTTTATCTCTGCAGCCCCATTATAAAAATTCTCACGAGCCACCACTGGAGACTTGTTATATTTATATATTTTCAGTACAATCTATCTATAATATATTATAATCCTTCCGTGTAAATCTAAATCAAGATATAAGATGTATGGATCTGGGCGGGACATTTTCTGTAATTATAAAAGGCGCAGATCGTATCGGGAAAAAATCAATATTAATCAAAACAGTCGATCCATCACTGAAACTAGTTCCGAAACGAAAAAGTGTTTTCTGTCGGTTTTTAATGGCTGATTAGTGTCGATCGATAGCTGATAAAAAAGAGGCACACGTTCTGTAATAACTAGAAATTGAAGCCGTTTGCATTTTGCTACGTATTATATTATTTGAGCAATTTATTTACTAAGTAACAAATTTATCTTTTTTGTTCTGCAATTTATTATATGCTATAGGAGAATAGTTAGCATCTAATAAATTGCAGAACCAACCATTGAAATATGTGGAATTACATGTCTAATGTTCATAATATTTAAAATAAATAAACCATTTGTTTGTAAATAGAACAAATAATTTAAGATTATAAAAATCGTAACGTCATTAATTATATTATTAACTAATTATCTGCATTATTTTGAATTTTAAGTTATAATTGACTTATATTGGTTTTAAACTGTGATTTTTCTAATCAAAGTAGGCTGTGAAATGTGTCCAAGGCCAAATGTACCGGGGGCGAAATGTGGAGTACTAAATGTTACGAGGGCGAAATATAACGGGGGTGAAATATGCGGGGGCGTAATGTGGGAAGCGAAATACGGGGGCTAAATGTGGGGGGCGAATTTTTCATATAAGTAACTCTAAATTAAAATGTTGTGGATCACCCGATGTGTTTTTGAACTGTTTGTGGTGGAGATAGTGAAAATCAAGATAATCATCTTGATTTTCACTAGCCCCACTACAAACAGTTCAGAAGAACATCACGTGATCCACAACATTTTGATGCATAGTTGTTGCATAGAAAATGAAGCATGCCTATTTTATTAATTATGCCTATTTTATTAATGTAATTAATAAAATAGGCGGGCAGCTTGGTGGTGTAGTGGTTAGAGTGTTGTACTGCCACGCCACGGACCGGAGTTCAAATACCGGCCTAACAAGTTGTCTGCATTTATATAGGTTAGGATAAAAATGCCAAACACTCCGTCTTCTCGGATATGACGTTAAATGCATGTAGGACCCGTGTACTGCCTGGATGTTGCGTGCACGTTAAAGATCCCTACCGGTGGGTTGGAACTCCCACCGGGTTCGGCAAAATTCCCGGATAGCTGTAGACCTAATCTCCGGCGTCATAATTGGCCTTAGCAGCGCAAATAGATGACGTAAAACCCAAAAAAAAAAATAGGCATGCTTCATTTTCTATACAGCATCTATGCATCAAAATTTTGTGGATCACCCGATGTTCTTCTAAACTGTTTGTAGTGGGGCTAGTGAAAATCAAGTTGATTATCTTGATTTTCACTATCCCCACCACAAACAGTTCAAAAACACATCGGATGATCCACAACATTTTGATTCAGAATTACTGATATGAAAAATTTGCCCCCCACATTTAGCTCCCATATTGTGATTTAGATTTGTTCATGTTTTTAAAGTTTTGGTGGCTAATCTAATAACGAATCAATTTTTTTTGTTTCCATCAAGCACAATTTTTTAATGAATTTACTAGGTGTCATATTTATGGTTTTTTAAATATTTGCAAATACAAATTAAATGACATTCTATAAATTGCTACGCCACTGACATTAATGAAAGTTTTTTTATCGGTACCGGCTGCCCATTCTGTCCAAATGACGGAAAGCTACGAAAATCTTAAAGTAATGCTTGAAAAAATCAAATACAACAATCAAAGTTGGAAAATTTGTGGGGATTTTAAAACTGCGGGACTTCTACTAGGACAGCAGTAAGGGTATACAAAGTACCCATGTTTTTTGTGTGAGTGGCACAGTGGAAGTAGACATCAACATTAAAAGAAATAGGACTGAATAAGAAAAGATAATTTAGCTCCCGGATCAAAAAATGTTCTGCACGAAAGTCTTGTTGATCCACAAAAGATCTTGTTACCTCCACTGCATATTAAACTAGGATTAATAAAACAATACGTTAAAGCTTTAAATAAAAATGAAGACTGTTTCAAATACCTTTGTAGAAAATTACCTGCTATCTCAGATGCAAAATTAAAATCAGGAATTTTTGTCGCTCCTCAAACAAGAAGATTAACGAAAGATCAAGAATTTGTTAATACCATGGCCGAAACTGAGAAAGGTGCATGGATTTAATTTGCTGTTATTGGAAGTTTTTTGGGAAACGACAAGGATCCTAACTACAAGGAAATTGTGAAAAGCATGCTACTGAAATGTATGGAATTGGGATGTAATATGAGCATAAAAGTTCACTTTTTACACTCGCATCTTGATAACTTCCCTGAAAATCTTGGTGATGTGAGTGAAAAGCAAGTTCAGAGGTTCCACCAAGCCATGAAGGTATCAAGGTCAGTGGAATGTTTAAATGATGGCTGGTTACTGCTGGTCAATAAAAAGAGACAATCCGGCCCTGGAACACAGAAGAAAATCTACTAAACGAAGTTTTTCATCCAAGAGGAAAAGATCTGGAAAGATAAGAAATTAAAGATTGTCTAAGACTTTTATCAATTTAGTTTACTATTTGTAATTTGTCTCTGTATTAATAAAAGTGGCGTTTATTTTGACTAAATGTTGTATTAATTTATCTCCAATATTGATAAAAAGAAAACCTTACGTGATAGGGCAAAATGACACTCGGATTTGAATTCAGCAGATCAAAATTATACAAAATCAGATGTCAGATCGAAATCAACTTTCAAAAAGTCAAAATTTGTTGACCTGTGTTATACATGAAATGTATTAATTTATGCGAAGCTTATATGCGAGGAACAAACAGCTACTAGAATAAGTTAAACGGTATAATTATTTCTTAATCCAACTAGAATTGAAAATAGCACATCAATCCGATTGAAAAATACTGAATACAAAATGTGAGTCATGTAACAGTACGACGAGAGCATTATATGCATTGAAATATGGACGTTGAGCATTAATAGAGCGTAATTTTCATAAAAGCATTTTTCAAGCAATTTTAAGGTTTATAGAGAAATAAGTGTTCATATAATTATGAGGTTACTGTTCGAAAGCCAATTATAAGGAACTAATAAACGCGGACATGTGATTTATAAGCGCCGTTCACGCATGTAGTACACACTTTTACAGTTCAAGCGATTATTTATCTATATTTTGTAGCTAATAAATAAATGTATAGAACCATTCGACCTCTCTGGACCTGGACACTCCACCTATATAATAAATAACGCATCCTGGGTGGCACGTACACTTCACCAACAAGGAAATATTTAATTAATACTAATTAGCAGTTTTTTTTGTATCTACACTTCTTATCAGTAATTAGTATTAATTAATAATTAACGATAAACGTAGAGTCAGGAACGGTTGGAACAAACTGTTTGAGGCACTTGAATTTAAAAATACAAAACTAGGTAAGACAAAAACAACATCAAACTTAGACTTTGCAATATTTCAGTGATTTGTGCGGTTGATGCATAAAAAAAAATTTGAGCGTCGAGTGAAAACAGTTGTTAGAACCAGGGTTGTCACAAAAAGGTTTTTTCCATTTTTATTAAAACAAATAATTCTTTTTACAAAACGTGTTTTTTTCATTGAAACAGCGTTTAAAACATTAACAATTAAAAACATGTTTAAAACGTTTAAAACATGTTTAAAACACGTTTAAATCGTGTTTAAAACAGAATATACAGGGCATTTTTCTTTTGAGTATACATAGCCTGATAATTACAGCGTTTTTTAAATTTGCGGAAATTCGTTGTTTCAAAGCGGTTAATTTGAGGCTTTCACAAGTGTTTTCCACTCCCAGACTAAGCATGAAGTAAAATTTCGAGTTTAGAAAAGCCTAAGAATTTGGATTGGCCGCGTAGCGAAGCGGAGCGGCCAATCCAAATTAGGCTTTTCTAAACTCGAAAATTTACTTCATGTGCTACGCTTAAAAACACTGATTCACAGTGAAGTTAAAAAAATACACACATAGAACAACGATTATAGGCAACCTAATATACGTTAGAGTTATTGGGTTGCCTATAATCACTGTTTTAAACAATTTGTTCTGCGCAGAATTTGACTTACGTTTTATTAACATCTACATATTAGATTGCTAAAGCAGTATATTTTAAACTTTACAATATTTCAGTGTTTTATACGTGTGGCGCATGAAGTAAAATTTCGAGTTTAGAAAAGCCTAATTTGGATTGGCCGCTCCGCTTCGCTACGCGGCCAATCCAAATTAGGCTTTTCTAAACTCGAAATTTTACTTCATGCTTAGTCTGGGAGTGGAAAACACTTGTTTAAAGCTTCAAATTGATCTTTTAAGGAAAGTTCGAAAAGGGCAAATTATTATTTAAAGCATGTTAATAATTTTATTTATTTACAATTTATTAAATTTTTCGACTTCAGCGTAAGGCCAATAGAATCCTATCCAACCTGGGATTTCAAGATGACTGCAAAATGGCTTTTATTAATCTTAAAATTCTTACAATTCCCTGTTTGTATTTACTGCATTGTTTGTAATCTGTTAAGTCTAGTTACGACAACCATATATTGAAACCTACAAACCATATGTATCAAACCAAAACGAATTACAACCTGTATGTTCCAAATTTAAGATTGCAAAGATCTAAAAATGGTGTAAATTACTATGGCCTTAAATTTTTCAATGTTCAACCAAATAGCTACAAAAATCTTGACATGATATTATTCAAGGCTAAGATTAAAGCATTACTACTAGAAAAAGCTTTTTATTGTTGGGAGGATTTTCTGGACCGCACATTCTGATATCCAACTCCAAATTTCTTTTAATGTGTACTTACTATATATAATTTTTTAAATTGTAATGTGTATGTGTTCGTTTCAATTTTAAGTATTTATAGTAGAATATTTTTACACACAACCATTTCTTAAACTTCAAGTGCTTTTTGGATTTTACATTTCAGGTTTCAAAATTTTTATTTAAAATTTTGACGTTTAGGTTTTAAATTTTATAATTTTATATTATATTTTTTTTTTTTTATTATAGTCATTATTTTATTGTATACATATGCATTACTTTTGTAATTTTGATGTGATGTCCTCCTGATGAATTTTAATAATGTAATTTCATGTATCTTATCTGACCTGTGTAAAACTAACGTTACGAGCACCAATAAAGTATTATTATTTTTCAGGACGAAAGAAATATCACAACCTGTCAAACATACACTATTTGATTTTCATTTTCATCCCTTGTAAAATTTCAAAATTGGAATTTATTTATGATTTAATAAATAAAACACTTGGTTAAATTTCACTAATATTTTGGTTTTTTATTCCAACTAGTTTCGACTTTGAGTCATTCTCATTCCTTGAGAGTCGAAACTAGTTGGAATAAAAAACCAAAATATTAGTGAAATTTAACCAAGTGTTTTCTTTATTAAATCGTAGTTAAATATGTTTCACCACGTGAAAGATGAGAAACTTGTTCAAGATATGGAATTTATTTGGTTTTTCCTCTTACCCTTTCAATTATCTTTAGTTTACCTTTAGTTATCTGTATGTAAGATTTTTATAACATTGTACCAACCTTATAAATGACACCAACCATCTAACTAATTGCCATTCATTATGATAGTTCTTAATTAAACGGCAACTGACGACCTTAAACCAAATTAATTTAATAAAAACCCACAGCAGCAGATTTTAATCTGTTTCCATTTTTTCTTTCTTTCTAAGAAATACGGAAGTGTATAACCCAATAACCTGTGACCTCATGAGCGTGTAGCTTCCACGATTAAATCATTCAGAAGCGACGTATACTCGGCAGCATGAGGTCCAGCTGAGCGGACAGTCGGTAATTTACAGAGCTGAGTTACTATCAGGAAGCAACCATGGGATCCAGAGAGCACCGAGCGCGTTATCAGCCACATTCTTTACCAACCCGTGATAGGTTATTAGTATCCAACATGTGTCGGAAGTCCAGCGATTATCATTACCTGATACTGGAATGCACCGAGAGAGTGAGTCGGAGATATATCGTTTTAATGCGCGTTTCGCGGATTTTTATAATCCTCCGCGTTTCCACTTGTAATAGTCATAAACCCGGGCTGAAGAATATGAACCGGAATGTCGGTGGAATTCCGATAAATTTTATTTCGTTTGGGATTATATAAACAAGGGAGACTTTTATGGAATAACAATTTCCTTATTTGCGTTTTAATTATGATTGGACTTATTGAAATCAATTTATGTGGTTTTTGCATATCTTAACTAAACTAGTTTATATAGATTTAATTATTGCCAATTTATTGCTCTTATTTTAATGGGCCCGTTCAACAAAACGTTCAACATTCAACATGTTTGGATGTAAGTTGGTATCGAATGAACGATAGTCCGGTGGATCTATTTCGTTCGATTGCAAAAATCCCAAACACGGTAACGATTAACAATCCGGTCATCAGAGAATTCCTAAACAGTTGCAGTAAACTCCCAACTGTTGTCTCTGATGAACAGGAATAATAATTAAACTGATTACGCTAAATAATATTTTAATACTGTCAAATTAAAATCATCTACGTTTGAAACTTGTTGTATAGTAAATTCGTAAATAAAACTAACTTGTTTCTATATATAATATTAATAGAGTAACAATATATGCAATTTATATTGTTTCTATATTGTATGCACATTGAATAACAGTTTGAATGTATAATCAAGATATTTTCAATGTTTTGATATTTTATAAAATAAATGATATTTATGTCGGATAGTGTCTGTTATATTTAGAATAAGTATTCCTGAATTTCAAAAATTGTAGAGGACACTGAAATAAACATTTTTCATTATTGATCTAATTTCCAGAAATGTCTCGGTGTCAAGATAAACTAGGAATCTTAAAAACAACCTCAATTACAACAGGAAAGAGTAGTTACCGGGAAAGTAAAAGTCGAATCCTAGCAACCTTTGAAAAACAACAATTTATTTCGTAGTTGTCATTTTACGTGTCACAAATTAATTTCTGTTAAAAAAGATTAGTATTTGATTGAAAATGCATCAATTTACAAATATTGAATAGTTATGCATCTTGTCTACGAAGCAGCTTACGGTAATGCAAACGAAGCTAGGCGAAACAGCATCCTGAGCGTCACATTCCCTTACATATATTATTTTTAAAATTGTATCAGCGTTTTAAGATTTTTAGTTTATCTTGACACCGAGAAACTTCCGGACGCTAGTTTATTAGTAAATCATGTTTATTTCACTGTCCTCTAGCATTTCTGAAAATTAGGAATAGTTATTCTGTGACACCCTCTATAGGAGTTAGACCAAATGTACATTCAGGCACAGTTTATTTTTCTTGATAACATTTTTTGAAAGCCATGTATATCTATAGCAGGGGTGCTCAACCTATCGATCGAGATCGACCGGTCGATCGCTGGACCATTTTTGGTCGATCGCCTCCCGGTTTTCGCCTCCGGTGAGATTTTGCAAAAAATAATATATTTTTCAGTGTGATTGGTGAAAAATATTGTTGTTTCAACTGCAATTCGTTTATTACTACTATTCCGAAAAAGGGCAACATTGATCGAAATTTTCAATCGTTGTATACAATAGTACGAAGATATTAAAAAAAAAATTTGATACAACAATAAAATATCATACGTTAGAAAAAGGAATTTCTGTCTAACAAAATTTGTGGAGGCTTCTACTTCGTTATACATGTTAATTCAATGAAATAAAACACTTTAACTTTCTTTGTATAACACACTATTTTTATTTTCGTGACTACTGCAGTCAATTCAACTTGCCATTATCTTATTACTCTGTTTGATAATGGCAAGTTGAATTGCTGAAACTGCAGTCACGAAAATAAAAATTGTGTGTTATACAAACAAAGTTAAAGTGTTTTATTTCATTAAACCAATATCAGTCGTTATTGCTTTGTTATTCTTTCTGAAAAAACAGTTAAGATATTTCAATTCCAACTTTAGGATCTTAAAACGTGTTTATATCTAAGCAGATTGAGTGCTTTTAAAGTTGATTTAATAATTCATGATTTATTTATAATTTTTCAAACAAGATTACTTTAAAATATTACTAAATCTGAACTTTAAGACGATATTTAGAAGAAAAGAAAGTAGTTGAATTATTTCAATTCCGTTTTCAGGATTTCAAAACTTGTTTATTTTTAAGGTAATAACTATTTTTTTATATATAAAGGGTGGGCCATCTGATGGTTTCTTTCTGAAATTGGTATTAAAACTACATCGTTAAATATTTTTTAATAATTGTTGCTTTATTCAAGAAAGTACACCTTCTGATTATTTATGGAAAACAATTTCAGTTAAATGGCTTGACGGTAGTGCATCCTTTTTACCCAATTTTGCTTCATTTGACGAATAGTTCAACGAATGTTTTCCTTCAGTACGTCATTTTTTGTGGATCGTTGAAGTAACAACGGTCCTTAACATATCCCTACAAAAAATAGTCTAACAACGACAAATGGCAGCTGCGAGGCCAATTAATGTCTCCTAAACGACTGATAACACGCACACCAAACTTAGTGTGTTTCACGGCTGGTGTGGCATGTTGCTCCATCCTGCTGGAACCAAAGCATGCTCAAGTCGAAATCTTCTAATTGCGGCAACAAAAAATCAGTCAGCATGTCTCTGTACCGCACTCCATTGCGACAAAACACTCACTTTGGAATTTCTTTTTCAATATTTCCCAACGTTGTTCCAAATAAAAACGATTCATATCTTACAGCGGAGTTTTGACACTACATTTATGTCAATATGTCAAGCGCATCAGTATTGCCAATGTGGAAATATCAAACAGTTCAAAAGGAACTAATAGATGGCCCACCCTTTATATAAATGATTTTTCGAACAAGAAAAATCATTTGATTTTGAGGTAATCTGATGATTTTTTTCACTAAAATTACAACTTTGACAGGATTTGTAAGAAAAACCAGTTGAGATATTGTAACTCCAACTTCACGTTCTTAAAGCTTGTCTATTTTAAAGTAAAAATTAGTGCTTTTAAAGTTGATTCAATAATTTGTAATTGTTTTGAAATTTTTCAAACAAGATGATTTTGTAATCTAACGCTGTTTTCACAAAATTTTAACTTTGACACCATTTTTCAGAAAAACTAGTTGAGCTATGTTGACCCCACTTTTAGAATCTTATTGCGTGTTTTTTCTAACCAAAATTGAAGCTTTTGGCGTTTATTTAATAATTTTTAATTTTATTATAATTTCCCAAACAAGATTATCTCAAAATCTAACGACTATTCGTATCCATTTCATGGTTTAATTTTGATGGCATTCATCGAATCTGCACAGTGTTTAATATTAGGGTATTTCTAGCTGGCCTTGTTCATAAATTATTATTATCGATGTTAGAGAAAAAAAGTTACCATTTGTCGGCTAGTGTTATTTTTAAAACATATATCCTAACCTAGCCAAAAATAATGTAATCTAACTCAATCCAATAACTATCCGATGCTTAGAATCTAGGAAATGTACAGTATTCTTTTGAGATTCTATGAATATTTTGGAAAATAACATAGTAATTACAACAAGTGTGAAGCAAGCGTGGCGATGTATGAATAATCGTCTTTAAATTACAAAAATCCGTTGAAATTTACGAGCGTAATGCTAGATTTATATCTGATCCTTTGGTGTACACGAGTTCCACGTAAAATTACACATAATTTTCTGCATAAAGCAAAATATAAATTTTCATTTCCTTGTTTCAGCTGTCTTCGGTACATATTAAAATTTATACACATAAATCAGCGACTTCAGCACAAGCGACCGAGTACGCGCACAAACTGGGAAGTAGCTGGTGTTCAACTTTTTTGTCGAATAATATACCATGGTATCAACGATTTAAAGGTAAACACGATTAAGTGCTACCAAATTCCTTACAAAATTACTGTTACCTTTAGCTGCCGATAGTTAATTTTGTTAGAATATTTATTTTTTTTAGAATCTATGACCTAATATAACAACAGTCGATGCTCTGAACTCACCAGAATGATTTAAAATTCTCCAAAAGTGTCCAACAATCAAAATTTTTTTTTTTCAAAATAAATAGGTACTTGAAGCAAACCAAGTGATTTTTATTTCAATTAATATGGGTGTTGACTTGGCGGACGCAACATAGTAAATCCCATGTAAATTATTAAATGTTCAAATTTTGGCTCCCCTATTTATTTTAGAAACAAAATGTATTTACCTTTTTTGTAGAGGGAATAATTCTGAATTCCTTCGCGTTAACGTTTATCACTTTACGTTTCTCTAAGGTAAAATAATTAGGAAAAAGTAATGTAATTTTATAAAAATAATGACGTGCCATGGAATTGAAACAACAATTGCAGATGTCAAAATGGCAAAAGATATCGCAGTCACTTGATTAAAGTAAATGTTTTCGAAATGATTTACACTATACAAGAAAAAATCCTCCTAATAAAGTGGTATTATGCAGACCACATTTATCACGATGTTTGCGTTATGTTTTTTGTCGTTAATTAAGTAACAACAATATCTTGTGCTACTTTGACATCCGCAATTGTTGTATCAATTCCATGGTATGTCATTATTTTTATAAAATCACATTTCTTTTTCTTAATTATTTAGCAGTAAATTTTCTGACATTCGTTGATTTTTAAAAAAAATCAATTTGAAGCTTTAAACGAGTGTTTTCCACTCCCAGACTAAGCATGAAGTAAAATTTCGAGTTTAGAAAAGCCTCGTGAAAAATTGTCGAGGGTCGCGCAGCGACCCAAGACAAATTTTCACGGGGCTTTTCTAAACTCTAAATTTTACTTCATGCGCCACGCGTATAAAACACTGATTTCAAATGAGGTTCAAATATACATAAATTTACAATATATTTGTTTTGTACGCGTGGCGCATGAAGTGCGAGCGACCCTCGACAAATTTTCACGAGGCTTTTCTAAACTCGAAATTTTACTTCATGCTTAGTCTGGGAGTGGAAAACACTTGTTTAAAGCTTTAAATTGAACTCTTTAAAAAAAACAGGGAATATCTGCAATTGTTGTATCAATTCCATGGTAAGTCATTATTTTTATAAAATCACATTACTTTTTCTTAATTATTTAGCAGTAAATTTTCTGACATTCGTTCATTTTTAAAAGAGTTCAATTTGAAGCTTTAAACGAGTGTTCTCCACTCCCAGACTAAGCATGAAGTAAAATTTCGAGTTTAGAAAAGCCCCGTGAAAATTTGTCGAGGGTCGCGCAGCGACCCGAGACAAATTTTCCGGGCTTTTCTAAACTCGAAATTTTATTTCATGCGCCACGCGTATAAAACACAGATATTAAGTGAAGTTCGAATATACATAAATATGACAATATTATAGTGTTTTATACGCGTGACGCATGAAGTAAAATTTCGAGTTTAGAAAAGCCCGAAAATTTGTCTCGGGTCGCTGCGCGACCCTCGACAATTATTCACGGGGCTTTTCTAAACTCGAAATTTTACTTCATGCTTAGTCTAGGAGTGGAAAACACTTGTTTAAAGCTCTAAATTGAACTCTTTAAAAAAACAGGGAATATCTGCAATTGTTGTATCAATTCCATGGTAAGTCATTATTTTTATAAAATCACATTACTTTTTCTTAATTATTTAGCAGTAAATTTTCTGACATTCGTTGATTTTTAAAAGAGTTCAATTTAAAGCTTTAAACGAGTGTTTTTCACTCCCAGACTAAGCATGAAGTAAAATTTCGAGTTTAGAAAAGCCCCGTGAAAATTTGTCGAGGGTCGCGCAGCGACCGGAGACAAATTTTCTGGGCTTTTTTAAACTCGAAATTTTACTTCATGCGCCTCGCGTATAAAACACAGATTTTAAGTGAAGTTCAAATATACATAAATATGACAATATTATAGTGTTTTATATGCGTGGCGCATGAAGTAAAATTTCGAGTTTAGAAAAGCCCAGAAAATTTGTCTCGGGTCGCTGCGCGACCCTCGACAAATTTTCACGGGGCTTTTCTAAACTCGAAATTTTACTTCATGCTTAGTCTGGGAGTGGAAAACACTTGTTTGAAGCTTTAAATTAAACTCTTTTAAAAAAACAGGGAATATCCGCAATTGTTGTATCAATTCCATGGTAAGTCATTATTTTTATAAAACCACATTACTTTTTCTTAATTATTTTAATTTAGAGAAACGTAAAGTGTTGTGTGAACATTTATAAATTTAGAATTTTTCCCTCTACAAAAAAGTAACATACATTTTGTCTCTAAAATAAACAGGGAATCCAATATTTGAACACTTTAAAATTAACATGCGATTTTCTATATTGCGTCAGCCAAGTCAACACCCGGTATATATATTTAATCATGTTTCACCAAGTGATTAATGAGAACATAGTGAAAGATAACTTGAAACAATGCTTAAATTTGAATAAAAATCAATTATAAATACATAGAATCAAATAGAGCTTTGATGTGTTGATGTGGAAAATTTGTTGAGGGTCGCGCAGCGACCCGAGACAAATTTTCCGGGCTTTTCTAAACTCGAAATTTTACTTCATGCGCCACGCGTATAAAACACAGATTTTAAGTGAAGTTCGAATATATATAAATATGACAATATTATAGTGTTTTATACGCGTGGCGCATGAAGTAAAATTTCGAGTTTAGAAAAGCCCAGAAAATTTGTCTCGGGTCGCTGCGCGACTCGAGACAAATTTTCACGGGGCTTTTCTAAACTCGAAATTTCACTTCATGCTTAGTCTGGGAGTGGAAAACACTTGTTTAAAGCTTTAAATTAAACTCATTTAAAAAAATACAGGGAATATCCGCAATTGTTGTATCAATTCCATGGTAAGTCATTATTTTTATAAAACCACATTACTTTTTCTTAATTATTTTAATTTAGAGAAACGTAAAGTGTTAAGTGTGAACATTTTTAAATTTAGAATTTTTCCCTCTACAAAAAAGTAAAATACATTTTGTCTCTAAAATAGACAGGGAAGCCAATATTTGAACACTTTAAAATTAACATGCGATTTTCTATATTGCCCGCCAAGTCAACACCCGGTATATATATTTAATCATGTTTCACCAAGTGATTAATGAGAACATAGTGAAAGTTAACTTGAAACAATGCTTAAATTTGAATAAAAATCAATTATAAATACATAGAATCAAATAGAGCGTTGATGTCGAAACATTAATTTATAAAAAAAAAAATTTAAGAGTATTTTCTCTCTCTCTTTCAAAAAATATGCAGCGATTAAATCAGGAAATAGTGTTTTTAGCCATTTATTGACTTTTGATTTAAATTACCCTAAAAAACTTATAAAAACTAGTTAAAATCCATACAGGTGTGCATTTACAAACCAAATAAGATAATTAGCATGGCCTGAGGTGAGCACGAGGCCCGAAATCCTCACCCTCGCACAGGTGTCCACTTCTGGATATGCAGCAACAAAGTATCGGCTTTTCGAACCGAGTTCCGAGTTCTGTGCTCTCTCCCATGTTTGGACCGGTCCGCGCGGTCACGAATCGGCTTATCGTTAATTAGAATCACGTGTATTTGTACTCAAACATGCTCGGCCTGTCACTCTTACACACATCTATCGGTGTTATATGTATATTTATACATCACATGCGGCTACCGCTACCATTTAATGTATGCAAATTGGTCACTAAAGTGAAAATATTCCGGCCATAATGGCCGCGTGAAAAGACATACTTTTATTTTTACCTGAGCGCGATTATGCGATTATCGCCCGAGCGGATTTATCGAAATGTATCTATTCATGAGTTTGTGGCTTTTTTTATCGATAGTTCGTGTCTCAATTAATCGATAAACTGAATTTGGTTAAAGGATTCGTATCTATTTAATTGTGTTCAGGTTACAAGAGGATGCTTAAGATAAGTAGTGTTGGAACCTAAGATTATTTTAATTAAAATCTTGAATGGTTGATAAATAAAGCACTAATAACCTTTCTTCACACTTTTATTTTTATTCCATATGTAAATTTCGGACACAATGTGACCATTATTAATGGATTAATACCATTGATAATGGTCACATTGTGTCCGAAATGTACATATGGAATAAAAATAAAAGTGTGAATGAAGGTTATTAGTGCTTTATTTATCAATTAAATTCAATCTTCACGTATGTTATGTTATGTTATGGGGTCGGTGGGTCGTATGGCCTCTGGGCCTTTCGAAGTTACCTCGTCCTAAAAGATCTTTTGTAACTACTCCTGACCTACTTGAGTCCCTCAATGTCTAGACTTCTTATGAAGTCTACTATAACTTGAGGGTTAATGTGTACCAATTCCTCGGTGTTTAAAGTGGCCGATGACAGGTAGTTCCCTCTTTGAAGGGACAAGGCAGGGCATTCACAAAGTAGGTGCTCTGCTGTTTCTTGTGGCTCGTTGCAGAACCTGCAGTTGGCATCAGTTGTCTGACCCATCTTGGTGAGGTGGTACTTCAGAGGACAGTGTCCAGTTAGGTTATGAGCCCTAGGTTGCCCTTGCTTAACCTGAGAGACTGTCCGGCTCTTACGGCAGAGAAGGCGATGAACCTTTTCGCCTGCCGCAGACCAGGTGTGTTTCTCAGGTGAGCACTTTTGGCAGCATCTTCCCATTCCCGGATCATCCCCTTGATGCGGACTTTAGTTATTCCACTGTAAGGTTCTGGTCCGACAAATAGAGTCTTGGACCCTTCCTTGGCAAGGTTGTCGGCAATTTCATTGCCTTTGATCCCTGCGTGTCCCGGAACCCAGACCAGTTTGACTCTGTTATTCCTAGCCAGCTGCTTTAGGGATAGCTTGCACTCCCAGACAGATCTTCACGTAACTCACTCAATCAATTCTTGAATGGTTAGTTAAAGGTGGTGTATGTTTGAGGTACTTAATCTTGTTAAGAATATGAATTTGTGTTCAGTACTCATCCATTCACCGGATAACTATATACGCGTTTCAGGCTTCAACGCCATCATCAGTATAGTCCCGAACCAGTGCTTGAAGAATACTGAACATCTTTGACTAATAATTATGGCCTGTGCAATTTACATATGTTCGAAAGCGTAAGACGCCATCTAATGCCCATTAGCTTAAGTAGCATCATCAATAGCTGGCAAACTAATGAGTACTGAACACAAATTCATATTCTTGATATTTGTATTCTAAAAAATAAAGCCCTGTTGTGGACGAACAATTGCTGTATACAAACGTTTAGTTTGCCAGCTATTGACGATGCTACTTAAGCTAATGGGCATTAGATGGCGTTTTACGCTTTCGAACATATGTAATCCTGTTAAGTTACAAATTATTCTTCAATAGATGTTCAGATAACTGTTTAATTAATCACAACTGCATTGATCATAAAATTTCCTTATATTACAAATGTTCTCTAAAGGCAGCCACACACGCAACTGCAAGCTTGACAAGCATGCATGTACAAACTTTTTGTACATGCATGCTTGAGCGTGTGTGTGGGAATTTTGCGGAAGCATATTGATTGTACAAGGCGAAGGGAATTTGCGCATGCTTGCACAAAAAGTTTGATCATGCATGCTTATCAAGCTCGCAGTTGCGTGTGTGGCTACCTTAAGAACCTAACAACTTAAGTGGATTCGATAGCTAACGCCATCTAATGCTCCATAGTAGCATCGCCAATGACACGAATGCACAAGTGCATAAGCAGGTCACTGTTTCGTCCACGAACGAGCATAACTTTGTGTGTGAAACCAGAAAACAAAATTGAATTTGTGTTCAGTATTCCGGCACCAGATACCCACAGACGCGTTTCGGACTTCAAGGTCCTCTTCAGTGTGGTCCCGACCCAGTGCTGAGGAATACCGAACATTTCTGACTATTTCAAGCCAATATGTGAAAACTATTATTGGATTCGATAGCTAACGCCATCTAATGCTCCATAGTGGCATCGTATATGCACTTGTGCATTCGTGTCATTGACGATGCCACTATGGAGCATTAGATGGCGTTAGCTATCCAATCCATTAATAGTTTCACATATTAGCTAGAAATAGTCAGAAATGTTCGGGTTCCTCGTAGTTCACAACCATTCGTGCACCTCATCACATCATTCCATCATCACCATGCAATTCGTTGTGGACGATGAGCGTTAAGTCCACAACGAATCGTGTACCTCATCACATCATACCATCATCGTCATGCAGTCGTTGTGGGTGTCGACTTTGATGTATTTTGGAAGATCCGATGGCACCCAGCAGAACTACCACCAACCCAAATGATACCCACTCTCAAATTGGAGGTTCTGGAAAGGACCTCGATTTTGAATTTTGCGAGGGATATGTGAATACATACTCCCAAGAAGATACCAATTACTAAATTGGATTTAAATTCGCTGATCCCCATAGATCGGCAAAAGCTAAGTGATCATAGACAGAAGTCTGATATTTATTAAAGAACAGAAGGAAATTAAAAAAGGTATTCCTCAACACAGGGTCGGGACCACACTGAAGAGGACCTTGAAGTCTGAAACGCGTCTGTGGGTATCTGGTGCCGGATTGTCTCTATATCGGACTTATGTAAATACTAGAAGCGAGGACGATGGGGATGTAGCTGTATTAATTAACGTAGACTAAAATATAATAAGACAACAATGCCTTCGAAGATAAGACGTTGAAATATCAATATCAGGATAGTGAGAAGCAGTGGTGGCTCGCGAGAATTTTTCGTTCTTTTTTTTATGAGGTCAATTTAAAGCTACCAACGAGTGTTTCCAATCCTTAATTAAGCATGAAGTAAAATTTCGAGTTTAGAAAAGTCTGAAAATTTGGTTTGGTCGCGTAGCGCGAAGCGCGGAGCGACCAAACCAAATTTTCAGGCTTTTCTAAACTCGAAATTTTACTTCATGCGCCACGCGTATAAAACACTGAAATATTGTGAAAATAAAAATATACTGCTAAATCAGTATTAAAATATACATCGTAAAATATTGATAATTTTAAGGTACATCATTCATTATACAGGGAGATTTTATTTTAAGTATACATGTTCCGATTACAGCATATATGCTGTGAATGTTCAGTATTGGCTGTTTTTTAAATGAGTTCAATTTGAAGCTTCATACGTGTGTTTTCCTCTCCCAGGTTAAGCATGAAGTAAAATTTAGAGTTTAGAAAAGCCTGAAAGCGATGATATCTAAATTAAGTTGTAAGATGTATA
Organism: Philonthus cognatus; assembly: GCA_932526585.2. Taxonomy (NCBI): domain Eukaryota; kingdom Metazoa; phylum Arthropoda; class Insecta; order Coleoptera; family Staphylinidae; genus Philonthus; species Philonthus cognatus. The sequence continues at coordinate 13,179,721 of OW052243.1, forward strand.
CGTCATTCGAGGATTTGATGTTTAAATAGATTTTAGGGTCTTCAGAATAAGCCAAAACAGGATAGGTAAGCATTCCCAATAAATCATTAATAATAATATTACACAAAACGGGGCCAAGACAAGAGCCCTGCGGGATACCGGTGAAAGGCGAAAACTCGTAGGATTTAAAGCCATTGTAAAATACATAGCATGAACGATTTAGTAAATAGGACCGAATAAGTTTAGTGACCGCAGGGACAGCACTCAATAGGCTTAGCCGGTGATTTAGAAGCTCATGATCAATTGAGTCAAAGGCGCGCGAAAAATCAGTATAGATTACGTCAACTTGACCACGAGAAACTAGGGAATCAGCTAAATATTGGGATACTGTAGCCAGGTTTGTTGTTGTAGATCTAGCAGGCATAAATCCGTGTTGATATGGTGATATAAATGATCCTACTCCTTTAAATATGTCATTATGCAGCACACTTTCAAAGATTTTTGCAAAGTGTTACCGGCGTTTTACCGCAAACGCCGGAACTTTGATTTAATCAGAATAATTTGATAATTTTTCGGGCAACATAATTTTTGATTCATTTTTTTTTACAGAACGCCGGTAACAAAAGTTTGAGAGAATCGAAATTGGACGATAATTATGAATACGAGATTTGTCACCTTTCTTAAAAACAAGACATAGTCCAGCACGTTTCTACAGGTCGGGGAACTGGCATGAAGTGATTGAGTAATTTAAAATTGTACACAATGGATTCGCTAAGGGGAATCTACAATCCCGAATTAAAAAACTAGGTACTTTATCATCACCAGTGGTGAATTTATTTGGAAAACGTGACATGATATTAATAAGTTCGGATTCGTTTACTTTATAAAACAGGAATGACAGATATACAGTTGAATCGTTGCACAGTATAGGATTTAAATTACGATTGTAATGACTATTGAAGATGTCAGCGAATCCATTAACTATGTTATTAGGATTTGTAAATTCTTCCTGGTCATTATGTACCACACTAGGGATTCGGGTAGTACCACGCATGCTAAAGACGAACTTCCATTAACATCAACAACTTTATGCAATTTTAGCGGTTGTTCAGTATACTCACCATTTTCCATACGTGAAAATATGATTTCATTAAAGGTATTTTCAATTTAACAACGAATACCATATTAGAGATGTAGATTAAAATATCTTATTAAAACCCTCTATCAATCTCGTTTAGAGTATCAACAAAATAAAACGACTTAATTACAACGCCTCCTATAAGTACTTAGCAATTATCTTCCTAGTTATAAGAACTATTAAACCGTATTGGAGAAAAAAGCTAGAACAAAACGGAACGATTACAACATTGATGGAAGTGTAGAGGTGCAATCGCCACATGCTGATGGAATTTAATAATAACGAATTTTTCCTCCTCCATTGTTCTCCCTCGGCTTCCGTCTGCAAAGATTGGCGCATTTCGCCTGGTTAATGGTCTGTCTTTGTGGAATTAATAATGAATAAATGAATTTCGCCGGAGCCATTCGACTGGATAATTATCATGCTGCATTGAATATATTATTAAAGTATTATCAGAATTAGATGAGTATTGATTTATGATTGAATTCTAATTTGCATTATAATTGCCAGAGAGAGGCTATTTATGTATGTATGTGTGTGTGTATGTGTATAGTTAGTAGATGAGGATGGGGAGGAAATATTCACTTCGGCTTGTCGTGGATTAATATTGATTGCAACATACATTATCCTATATTATATTTATGAATATACTGGTACATATTTTTTTATTATTGATAAATTAACATAATTGGTAAAGTTAAAACTATTTCCTCTAGCTCCAATATATTATCTTGAAAAATAAATAATAATGCTAACAAAGTTGTTTTTATAAACATATCTTTAATAAATCAATAAATATAAACAATTAACTATCAATTAAAATGGGAAAAAATATCGTTAAAGACAACGAGAAGATTTGGAATTCCCCAATTTCGACTTGCGCGACCCGAGACAAATTTTCTGGGCTTTTCTAAACTTGAAATTTCATTTTATTCACCACGCGTACAAAACACAGATTTTAAGTGAAGTTCGAATATACATAAATTTTACAATATTTTAGTATTTTATACGCGTGGCGCATGAAGTAAAATTTCGAGTTTAGAAAAGCCCAGAAAATTTGTCTCGGGTCGCTGCGCGACCCTCGACAAATTTTCACGGGGCTTTTCTAAACTCGAAATTTTACTTCATGCTTAGTCTGGGAGTGGAAAACACTCGCTAAAGCCTCAAATTAAACTTAAAAAAAAACAAGGACTACCAAAATATTTACAGAAAATAGGCTGAATTTGGAATACATACACTTAAAAGAAAAACTCCCTGTATCTGTTTGCTCCGGAGAAATATGAATAATTATAAACCATAATGAAGATAACAATTAATTCTCAAAAATCAGTCGTTAATTAATATTATACACAATCCACGTTTGTTAAACAGCGGTGATAAAGAAAAAACATGTATTTTTAATCACCCGAAAAACTAAATTTCGTTTTTACTAAATAATGAAAAATAATTATTTGCATTTTATTTTTTGTGGCAAACTCGTACAATGTATCAAACATTATAAGGAGACAAACAAGCTTTTAAATGAATTAATCTTTCAAGATGTATATTTAATAATTTTATAAGTTGCGCCAAAAAAACATATTTTAGTTTTTATGTTGTGATGACCGTAATAACTGAAATGGTGTGTTAAATTATAATAATCAACCATAATAAAATTTAGTCGGATCGAATATAGCGTTCAATTGTTATAAATTAAATTAATAATATTTTTTTGAACTTTGAAGATTGATTCCGGCTTAACCGTAAACTTTTGGATATAGATAAGTTATGTTAAATCATTATATTTTGATCCCAGGAATGTATGGTTAAGCTTTTTCCCCACATTAACGGGACACCATGTGTAATTTCAGAGTTGCCAACCTACAATATTTTCCATGGCACTCTAGAGGTTTTAATTTTTATTGAACATACGATACAAAACATAATTGAGAAAAGTTATTCCAAAATTAAAGTAGTTTTTGATATAATTTTGGTAATAAATGCAACACAATGAATAAATATTGTTTAATCCATTGTGTTGCATATTAGCAAAATAAATTGAATAAAAAAATAATTGAGTTTTCTAGACAGATACTATTCATAGAATTCATAGAATGTATTACGCTTTTTCTGTATGAACATCTTAAGTGGATAATAAATGTATAAAGTATGCCATTTTGAACAATGAGACTGTTTTAAAATAAATTATTAACTATTGTTCTACATTTCAAAAAGGTAAAACTTAATCTACCTATTTTTATAAAAACGTAATATTGTATTATGTAATTAAATTATCTATTTTTCTATAATACATTTATTAAATTTCTAAATAACTCGTTGTATGTCTTAATTAATTCCATACAACAAATCATTTCCAGCTGGAAATCAATTGATTTAGTGGACAAAGTTTGCAATTAAAACAGCACGAACACACACGAATATATATGTATAAAAAAATCCGACTCTTTGTTTCTGCTTCCTGTGATATATAGCACACATTAGCATTAAAAATAGATTTAAAAATAAATCACCGCGCTTTTCACTATTAATAACAATTATATATAAAAATCTCATAACATTACTCATATCCGTTAACAAATTAACAATAGAACACACATGATATGAAATGATTCTTTTCGTTTTGGAAGAATAACATATTCTGTTAACAATCACAAACATACACTAATATTAATAATCGATTTATTTTTAAAGTTATTTAATACTTTAATCCAATCACTTACATTCTAGTAACCTAGTATTTTACAATTATTTTTAAATATAAATAATAAAATTCAATATTGTATTAATTTAAACTTACTTATATTGCGGCGTAAACCCTAATAAAATGCAAACCTAGTCTGAAAAAAATAAACTGCCTGATTAAATGATAAAGGTTATGAAACTTTGAAAAATAAAGAAGTACGTACACACATCACAATAAATTGGATGTTCTTTACATTTGATTCTTCAATAATATTTTTGTGGATGTACTTTTCACTAACTGCTCTAGGAATATTTTACAGTTGGGTGTACTTTTGTAACAGTTGTCTAAACTTATCTATCGTTTTTATATGTCTTAGTATACTTACAATAATTCATTATGGCGATTGACTTACTCTACTTTTAAACCGCTTATGTTTTTATGTCATTTAATTTTCTATGTGAAAAGAACAAAATTTGTTAAAGTGGATAATTGTCATTCTAAATGTGTTAATTTCTCGTCTGGTGTGCCTCAAGGCTCACACTCTGGACCACAATAAGATCTGTCTGATTTTTATTAATAATATTGCACTGTATTTAAACACCTTTACTTTTCTTATGTATGCTGATGATCTGAAAATATTTAGAACTATTTCAAATTTAAATGACAGTAAAGTATTACAATAAGATCTGTCGTCTTTAGAACAATAGTGTTTTACTAACAAGCTATATTTAAATATTAAAAAATGTAGTCAAATTACGTTCTCTCCTAAAAAAATAATTTTCCATATGACTATGGAAAGAGCTGGGCAGGATTAGAATCATTCAGGCTTCGAATCCTTTTAGAGGATTCAAAAGAGGCATTCGAATACTTTAGTTAAACTGGATTCGTGATCCGGATTCGTTAAATTTTTCTAAGAAAATTCGTATTCGAATCGAAATGCAGGTGATTCGAATCCTCATAAAAGGATTCGAATATTTATAAAAGGATTCGAATACTTACAAAAGGATTTGAATACTTACAAAAGGATTTGAATCGTCAAAAATAATTCGAATTTATTGTGAGGATTAACATGAAAAATATGTTTTGTGTGTTTTTAAATTTCTCGTTAAATCATTATTTTATACGCGTTGCGCAGGAAGTAAAATTTCGAGTTTAGAAAAGCCCCGTGAAAATTTGTCTCGGGTCGCTACGCGACCCTCGACAAATTTTCTACGCGGGGCTTTTCTAAACTCGAAATTTTACTTCATGCGCAACGCGTATAAAATAATGATTTAACGAGAAATTTAAAAACACACAAAACATATTTTTCATGTTAATCCTCACAATAAATTCGAATTATTTTTAGAGTAATTGCTTTGATAAGAACATTGAATGACTGAAAATGTTTTTAAAGATGATAATCTTGTTTTCCAAATTTTGTTTAACATTATTTACAATAAAACTGACATGTTTTTGACAAAGTTTTCCGACATTTTCCTGATTCAAGATTTTTTTCCCTGACCTGTTAATACAACTTTCTTTTGTGGGAAACCCCCAGTTTGTTAAATTGTTTTCATTGTTTTTGTCAATATTTAAGTAGGTTTTATAAATTTTTACGTGTTTTGTGATTTTTATGATGCCTATTGATTTTAACAAACTTAATAATATCATATGGATTTTTTGTTAGTGTTTTGGTCAATTTGAATAAAATACTATGACTTTTCTCTGACTTTCCCAGTTTTATTGATATTCAGTGCATTTTTTATTTGCGTCATTTTCAAGCATTCGTCGATTTTATAATAGAGTTCAATTTGAAGTGTTGAACGAGTGTTTCCACTCCCAGACTAAGCATGAAGTAAAATTTCGAGTTTTGAAAAGCCCCGCGTAGAAAATTTGTCGAGGGTCGCGCAGCGACCCGAGACAAATTTTCACGGGGCTTTTCTAAACTCGAAATTTTACTTCATGCGCCACGCGTACAAGACAGTGATTTGAAGTGAATTTCAAAAACACACAAATACAAGTTTAATCAGAGTAACAGTTATTTAGTCTGTTATCAACGATGCTCAGTGTTGATAATAAATAATTAGGTTTTGAATATTTTTGTTAAAACAACTGATAACGATATATATATGTTAATGGTTGCAAAAAAATAATAAAATCAAATTTATTCTTAAAGGATTTGTATTCATGATTCGAAAAAACAGGATTCGAATCAAAGATTCGAATCATATTTATCTCTTACGAATCCTTTATTCAAGTATTCGTGATTCAAATCATATTAGGTGATTCAGATTCGTAATTGGAATCCTTTTCACGAGGATTCGTCCCAACTCTGCTATGTGATCAATAATAAGATTCTCGCCAATGTTGATGTTATAAACGATTTAGTTGTATTATTTGTTAGCAAAGTGTCCGTTAAAAATCAAATAGCTTCAATGGTATGTAGAGCAAACAAAAGGCTAGGGTTTGTCAGACGTATTTCTTTCAACTTTTCTCCACACACATTACGACTTTTATATTTAACTCTTGTCCGCCCAGTATTGGAATATGCTTCTCGTGTGTGGTCACCTTTTGTAGATTGTGATGTTCTAAAGAGAAAAGGTGTGCAATTAAAACTTTTCAAAATGTATTCTTACCGTGATCATGACAGAACCGATATTAATAAAATTATAAATACACCATATTTACGAGCATGTAGATTAGTAGCAGATTTGTGTGTTTTATATAATATACTTAACGGATTTCTAAACTGTAGTGATCTTTTAGCACAGTTGAATTTTAGTACTTTACCTCCACAACTACGGAGACATTAATATTTATTTAGGATCAGGACAGGTGGTGGCCGAGCGGTAACGTCGCCGGGCTATATCGCTCGGCGAGCCACAAGTTCGGGTTCGATTCCCGTGCACGGGGAGACTTTATTTGAAAAATAATGTCTCGTCGTGACCCTGGGTGTGGTATGAATGTGTGTGATTGTCCGAATGAATAGTTAAATAATACAAATTGTAATAAATTAATTGATACAAAAATAAACATTGATGATGGCTAATGGGCAAGTTCCCAAGGCCAGGCAAAAGCCAAAAACAATAAAAAAAACAAAAATACCACTCGACCAATTACGGTTACAATAATCCAATTTCTGGAGCAATGCGCACATATAATTTATTGCCAAATTGCATCGATTTATTTAATTTATCACGAAATGTATTTCGGAAAAGTTGCTTTCTGGCGGCGTCTTCGATAAATTTATAACATCCCATATTGTATTCCTCTGGTTATGTTACATTAATAATATTCTAGCCACAATTCAGCATGCATGCGATATTATTATTGTTAGTTTCTTTTTATTAATGTATTTGTATTATATTTTTTGTAAATTTGTAAAAGAGTATACGTTTATTTAATAAATAAATAAATAATTTTAAATTTAATCTAGTATTATAATTTTTGTAAATTTGTAAAAGGTTATAAGTTTATTCAATAAATAAATAAATAATTTAAAATTTAATCTCGAGAATTTTAAAAAAATATAGCCAATTATTAATTTAGTTATATAATTTTTAATAACATTTCCTTGATATTAATATTGAAAACTTGTTAAGGAGAATTCATTTTAAAATAATAGATCGAAAAAAGTTAAATTAAATTCCTTCGGTGTTCGGTGTTGGTTTTACACGAATCATCTCGAACGAATCGTGGATCGAAAAATCGGCTTCTTCTCAATGAAACTGCGGCCTCGCAGACAAAAACGGTCGTTTCTCAGCAGCGTACTCAATGGAATTCGATTCAAGAAGGATGAATGGAAAGAGGGAAAAAATTGATCTAAGAGTAACTGGTTGGTAGAGCTATTAAAATGCAGGACATTTCTACAGAAATGCAATATTTAGAAATTAAAATAAAACGATATTTGTTTTTTAAATACAAATAGGGAAAAGTAGATAACCATTAAGTCATTTAGAGCTAATTTAGTTATTTGAGTTACGTGAAGATTTTAAGTCACTTAATTAAATCGCTGTTATATTCCTTTCTTCACTTTTATTTTTCGATGCTAGATGTAAATTTCGGGTACTATGTACTCATTTAAACATAAATTAGTTTCCTTCAACAGCATGATTCATAGAGCAGTAAAACTTCCAATTTTGAAAGAAAATAGAAAAAAGAGTTCAAATTTATATTTAAAATTGCAAAATTTGTAAATTACAATAAAAGGACCATTCAAAAATTAATCAATATACACATTAGGCAACATAACATCAAGTCCACAACCAGTTTGAAACCAATTTCAGAATCAGATAACAATAAAAAATACATAAAAATAATTTACGAGCCAAAACTTGATCAGCATTTAAATAAAATATTCAAAAAATACAATTTCAGCCCAGCGCATTACACTAATACCAAACTTAAAATGTTATCAGGTAATACATTTAAAAAACATGACCAGTTACTGAATTCAGGGATTTACTCAGTCAATTGCAATAATTGTAGTAAATTGTATATTGGACAAACAAAAAGCCAAAACCAAAACCCTCACAAGTCAGCAATTGCTCATCATACTTTAACAACAGGTCATAAATTCTCCATTAATAAAGTTAAGTTATTAAAAAGCTCTAGCAGTTATCAATTAAACATGTTGGAAGCAAAAAAATGATGAAAAACAGGACAGAATTACTTAATTTCGATTTAAGCCCAATCACGAACCCCTTATTGAATTTGTTACTTAATTAAATAATCCTCACTAACTCTATTGTAATCCCCTTCCTAAACCGATGCCGAATATCCCTTAACACCCCCATTTCCAAGATGCCGCATATTTTCAAAAATATTTTTTGAATTACTTTTTGGTTATCCGCCTAATCGGACTAGGTATATATTGTAAACAGTTTCCGTTTTGTATGCAGTTAGCTATTGACATTGGGTACATGGTACCCGAAATGTACATCTAGCATAGAAAAATAAAAGTCAAGAAAGGAATATAACTGCGTTTTAATTAAGTCATTAAGAGTTTATAATTTGAGAAACTCACCAGAACATTCTTTTAATAATAATAATAATAATAATAATAATAATATTTATTTATGACCACAGGTACATACGTCACAAAAGCAGAAATATATATACATATAATTATTAATCACTTAAATCTAACAAAGTATTCATCTAGAGAAATATATATGCATATAATTATTAATCACTTAAATCTAACAAAGTATTCATCCAGAGAATAATACGCGTTAAGAAGTAACATATTTTTTATTTCGTGCTTAAAATTAACGAAATTCAATTTCTTATACCTGGAAGGACCATTCAAAAATTCTGTAGGCTAAACAAAGTTTTGAACTACAATTCAGAGCATATTGCGATTTTTTCCATTGATCGAATCATAATTAGGGTCAGATGCACAAACAATTTACAAGCTTTAGCTAAATTCCTGTATCTTCACTGTTTTATTTTAAACTATTGAAAAAGAGCACATCGTGCCTGAAATGTACAACTAAAATTAAAATAAAACAGTGAAGATAAAGGAATTTAACTACTTACTTCTCTTTAAGCTTTAGCTAACTTAATTGGTTAATTAATTTTGTATAGAAAATCAAAATAAAAAAATATTGTATGCTCCTGCAAGACAACGAGGCTTTTGAATTTTTAAATATGTGTAGGTGTTTAATTGAATTCACTTGGTTTGTTTTACTAAAAATATTTTATTTCAACTAGTTTCGGCTTAGTGCCATTTTCATTCTTGAAAATGGCATTAGGCCGAAACTAGTTGAAATAAAATATTTTTAGTAAAACAAACCAAGTCATTCCTCCCTATCAATTTGGATTCCTACAAAATAGATCAACCACTCTCCCACTCACTATCCTAACCTCCAACTGCCAAACAGCACACCTCGAAAACAAAAAACAGCTGTACTATTCCTAGATATAAAAAAGGCCTTTGACTCAGTCTGACATCGAGGTTTGCTGTTTAAGTGCAACTCCCTCAATATCCCATTACACCTAATTTATCTCATTGATAACTTCCTAAACAATCGACTCCTTAATGTCCGCGTCCAAAATACCATCTCCCGGCCCTTTATTCCTCAACAAGGTGTTCCCCAAGGCTCTCCATTATCTCCGCTCCTATACAATATCTATGTTCATGACATATACAACCCCAACCCACAGTACCTTAATCCCTCAGCATATTTTCTGCTCTTTGCCGATGACACGGCCCTTATAACACACCAACCCACCCTTCCTAAAGCTCTCTCCACTCTCCAAGGGCTAATAGATTCGCTATCTCTTTGGTTTGCCAAATGGAGAATATCCATTAATCCCAATAAATCCTATCTATTCATACCCTTCTACAGACCGCTCAATTCCCCATTTAGCATAACCATATCAAACACCGTAATTAGCCCATCCCCTGCGTGTAAATACCTTGGCATCATTTTCGACCCCAAACTATCCTTCAAACTCCATTCCCAAACCATGAAAACAAAAATTCAAAATAGGGCACGGCATTTCAGATCGTTAACCTTCCAAAATAAAGGGATCACGACAAAAACAGCTGTCCACATCTATAAAATGATCTGCCGCCCCCTATTAGAATATGCTTCAATCCTCTTTCTTAACCCTCGTCCCTCAACATTAAATAATATCGAAGTCGCAGAGCGATCAGCCCTTAGAATCCTCACAAAAATCCGACACCCCAATAACCCACTCCACAACCCCTCCAATACCTTATTGTATGAAAAAACAGAAATAATCCCTATCCAACAACGACTTACCCAACTATCCCAAAAATTCGCATCTAACCCACACATCCATGACATCCTTAATCACCTCTGTTTAGTACGAAACCCCAATATTTCTCCCAAATTCAACAACCCAGAAACCACCATTTACCAATTCATTTCATCTCACATGAAGCATAACTAACTGACAAGACAAGGACAAGTACAACTCAGGCTGAAAGACCGATGGTCGATAGCCAAGGATCCAAAAAAAAAATATATAGTGTAAAAATAAACAAACTGTAATTTTTTAGTGCACAATAAAGATGTTTATATATATACAAACCAAGTGAATTCAATTAAACACCTATATTTAGTAGAAATGTTTTACCAAGTGAATAATGAGAAACAATGGTAATTAGTTAAGTTATTCCTTTATTCCTTTTACTTCACTTTTTTATTTTAATTCTATATGTACATTTCGGGTACAATGTACCCTTTATTTATTTATTTATTTTTTTTTTTTTTTTTTTTTTTTTTTTCTATTGATAAAGGGTACATTGTACCCGAAATGTACATATAGAATTAAAATAAAAAAGTGAAGTAAAAGGAATAAAGGAATAACTTAACTAATTACCATTAAACTAACCTTCACGTAACTCAAACAAGAATATCTTAGATAATGAGAAACAAGTTAATAATATATTAAATATGTGACTTGAAATAATATGTTTATATATTATTTAGTAGATTGTTAATAGCAGTGATTTTATACAAAATAACAAAATCAATTTAAGTCACATATTTAGAACATTAATTTTTACGTTAGGCTTATTGAATCACCATACAATATTTTTTTATGTTTCCAATTTTATTTAGGTTTATCTGCTCAAAATGAATTAACAAAACACGTTATGTAAGGCTGTTTACTTACCTGTATTTTACTTCACATTAATGTTCCATTTTTTTTTTAAATAAAGATATTTTCCTTCATTCGGCTTTCGTTAACAATTTTATTGCTATCAGTAAACATGATAGCAATAAAATTGTTAACGAAAGCCGAATGAAGGAAAATATCTTTATTTAAAAAAAAAAAATTGGAACATCCATGTGAAGTAAAATACAGGTGAGTAAACAGCCTTACCTGTATTTTACTTCACATTCATTTTCCAATTTGTTTTTAAAAAATAACGATATTTTCCTTCATTCGGCTTTCGTTAACTATTTTATTGCCATCATATAGATATTTGTACACTACCTTTATATAATTATTCACTTATATAAACTTTACAACAGCTAATTAAAAAATAATAAATTTTGTCTACTTCTGAAATTTCTCTTCCGCATAAAATGAATTTACGAGTATGTAAGTTAGAGCCTGCGGTGATATTTACTATAATCTAATAATAATTGAAAAATAATAATCCTTTTAATTTTTCTGTCCCACTTCCGAACACATTCACCAATTTTATACAAAATATTTCGAATAAATACAAATCTCCTTTTCGAATCACAAATTCCAAAATAGTTTGCTCTCATTTAAATATTTCTAAACAATAATTAAGCCTCAAATATTATAACTGTAAAAATAAAAGACCGCAATACAGGGAGTTTTTCTTTTAAGTATACATATTCCTATACATACTCGAATTCCGAAGTATACATATTCTAGCAAATGTGTCCACTCCTTAATTAAGCATGAAGTGAAGTTTCGAGTTTAGAAAAGCCTGAAAATTTGGTTTGGTTTAGAAATGTAATGTGCAACCTTTTGTTTATATGTATGTTATTTATGAATAAAGATTATATATTATTATATTATTATTATATAAAAATATAGGTCTATTTCACTCTAGCAAATGGCTGGACAGAGTCTGTCTCTCTCTAGTAAACAGCAACCTTAAAGCTTAAAATTGAACTGTTTAAAAAAAGCGACAAATATCTGAAAGTTTACAGCATACCGGGTGTTTACTTGGCGGACGCAACATAGGAAATCGCATGTACATTTTGAAATGTTTAAATTTTGGCTCCCCTATTTATTTTAGAAACAAAATGTATTTACCTTTTTTGTAGAAGGAACAATTCTGAATTCATTTGTTTTAACGCTTATCACTTTACGTTTCTCTAAGTTAAGATAATTACGAAAAAGTAATGGGATTTTATAAAAATAATGGCATGCCATTTAATTGAAACAACAATTGCGGCTATCAAAAAATTAATTATTTTAGCTGTAAATTTTCTGACATTCGTTGATTTTTAAAGGAGTTTAATTTGAAGCTTTAAACGAGTGTTTTCCACTCCCAGACTAAGCATGAAGTAAAATTTCGAGTTTATTTCGTATTCCAAATTCAGCCTATTTTCTGTAAATCTTGAGATATTTCCTGTTTTTTTAAAGTTCAATTTAAAGCTTTAAACAAGTGTTTTCCACTCCCAGACTAAGTATGAAGTAAAATTTCGAGTTTAGAAAAGCCCCGTGAAAATTTGTCGAGGGTCGCGCAGCGACCCGAGACAAATTTTCGGGCTTTTCTAAACTCGAAATTTTACTTCATGCGCCACGCGTATAAAACACTAAAATATTGTGAAATTCATGTAAATTCGAACCTCACTTGAAATCTGTGTTTTATACGCATGGCGCATGAAGTAAAATTTCGAGTATATAAAAGCCCAGAAAATTTGTCTCGGGTCGCGCGACAAATTTTCTGGGCTTTTCTAAACTCGAAATTTTACTTCATGCGCCACGCGTTTAAAACACAAACTTTAAGTGAAGTTCGAATATATATAAATTTGACAATATTATAATGTATTATACGCGTGGCGCATGAAGTAAAATTTCGAGTTTAGAAAAGCCCGAAAATTTGTCTCGGGTCGCTGCGCGACCCTCGACAAATTTTCACGGGGCTTTTCTAAACTCGAAATTTTACTTCATGCTTAGTCTGGGAGTGGAACACACTTGTTTAAAGCTTTAAATTGAACTTAAAAAAAAACAGGAAATATCTCAAGATTTACAGAAAATAGGCTGAATTTGGAGTACGTTTACTTTAAAGAAAAAACTCTCTCTATAATGTAAATACATATTTAAGGAAGGTGCGAAAAGGGAAAATTAATATTTAAAACACTATACAAAAAAAAATCCTCCTAATAAAGTGGTATTATGCAGACCACAGTTATCACGATGTTTGCTTTATGTTTTCTGTCGTTAATCAAGTGACACCAATATCTTGTGCTATTTTGCCATCCGCAATTGTTGTATCAATTCCATGGTATGTCATTATTTTTATAAAAGCACATTACTTTTTTTTAATTATCCTAACTTAGAGAAACGTAAAGTGTTAAGTGTGAACATTTATAAATTTAAAATTTTTCGCTCTACAATAAAGTTAAATACATTTTGTTTCTAAAATAAATAGGGAAGCCAAAATTTGAACACTTCAAAATTACCATGCGATTTCCTATATTGCGTTCGCTAAGTCAACACCCGGTATAATTGGAGCATGTATACCTAAAAGCAAAACTCCCTGTATGATTTTGTACAAAAAATGATTGTATTAAATTAGCCAAACAAAACATAGCTTAATAAAATAAAACACTTTAACTTTGTTTGTATAGCACAATATTTTTATTAAATAAAAATACTGTGTTATACAAACAAAGTTAAAGTGTTTTATTTTATTGAATTAACATAAAATGAGGAAATTATTCATCTGCCTGATAAAGCCACTGTGTGGCGAAACAATTGTTGCAGTGTCAATCAATATACAGTGAAATCTTAACCAAGTGTGTTATTTACTAAAAGTTTTTGAATTAACATGTATAAGCCTCCACCGTTCATAATTTAAAATATAGCTTTCTTTCATTTATCAAAATACCGATAATAATCGGCAACTTACTCGTACTTTTCTTTATGATTTATCGGTAAATTGGCAAACCTGTAAACTGTTATTACAGTCCCTACTACAATTAATCAACTAATTATTGACAATTAATATAATATCCTATATTATATCATGCTTTTAATATTATAAATTTGACTATGCTTGATTCCATAAATATGAGTAAAATAAATACATAACAATAAAGTAAGATTAATTATAATTAATGCGAAATCCTGATAAATTAACTCAACAAACAGCAAACAACGCATAAACCTAGCATCATGAATGTGCAAATCCCCTCTTACCCATATAAATATTATTCATAGTTTCCTCATTTCATGCAAATACATTCATATAGGTTTTTAATGGGAAACGAACCTGAAAACCAATGAAGACGCCACAGCCAATAAATTGTAGCAAACTGCAAAATCTTAATTCAAACCCTTGTCAATCTAAAACGGTAATTAACATAAATCTCCCGTTGTTAATTGAACATTGATTTTTATAAAGGAATTGACGTCAAATTGCAGTTTAATCGATTTTGATGACCACCTATCAATTCCAATTATGGGACTTGTTCTACCTGGATCCAGTGCGTTTATTTGTTTTAAATTGATTTTATGATACGGTTAAAAAGGAGTTTAATGCAATTCTATGAGCTGGATTTCATATTGGAGTAATTGAAGATTGTTGGGATTGATATGAGGGTAATTGGGTGTAATTTACATGGCCTTAAAGTGTGTTGAAATGGTTTTCAAGAACATACCTACATGTCGAGGCATTGATTGATATATTCAACATACATACGGTATTATAGAATCAACATTTTAAATTTTTGAAACATTTTCACTGGCATGCATTTAAGTAGAATATTAAATTAGAATGCTGATTTAATTGACTGCTTTTCCAAAATTCATCTCAATTAATTTTGAGTGCTAGTGGTAAAAGTAAAATTGATGCATTCGTGATTAAAATATGTTAAATATTTAAGACTATACCCCCTACACTTTAAGAAATCGTATACAGCGAATTTTTATTGTAATCATACATACAGGGTTAAGTTGATTGAGTTACGTGAAGATCAAATTAATTTGACGAATGAAAGCACTAATAACATTTCTTCACACGTTTATTTGAATTACAAAATGTACATACATTTCGGACACAAAGTGACCATTATGAATGGATTAACACTGTGTTAGATATTTTTCAGATATTTGTTGCTTTTTTTAAAGAGTTTAATTCAAAGCTTTAAACGAGTTATTTCCACTCCCAGACTAAGCATGAAGTATAATTTCGAGTTTAGAAAAGCCTGAAAATTTTGTTTGGTCGCGTAGCGCGAAGCGCGGAGCGACCAAACAAAATTTTCAGGCTTTTCTAAACTCGAAATTTTACTTCATGCGCCACGCGTATAAAACTCTGAAACATTGTAAAATCAAAGAAATATACTGCTAAATCATTATTAAAAATATACTACTAAAGCAGGATCAAAATATTCATAAGCAAAAATAATTTGAATTTCACAATATTTCAGTGTTTAATACGCGTGGCGCATGAAGTAAAATTTCGAGTTTAGAAAAGCCTGAAAATTTGGTTTGGTCGCTCCGCGCTTCGCGCTACGCGACCAAACCAAATTTTCAGGCTTTTCTAAACTCGAAATTTTACTTCATGCTTAGTCTGGGAGTGGAAAACACTCGTTTAAAGCTTTGAATTAAAATCTTTAAAAAAAGCAACAAATATCTGAAAAACATCTTTCAAATAAAACACTTTAATAAAGTTAATGAATACATCGAATTTTACAGTTAAAAGTAAAAATAAAAAATTAACGTAATTATTGTTATATGAAATGTAACGTAATTATTGTTATATAAAATGTAACGTAATGATTTTTATACAAAATCTACTGAAAACTTCGAAGTCAATAACTTGGTACACCTTTTGAGGTACACGACAAAAAATCCAATTCGTTATTTTTGTGTAGTCATGATGTAATATGAGATTCAAGTAAAACGGTGTTTCGTGAGCTATTTTATCCCAGTTGGTATTATTTAACCGGTGCCGAAGAGAAAAATGACTCTTGTTTTTCCCCGTAAAAAACTCGCCGGGCAAAAGTAGAGCAACCTCCCACGCGATCTGGCTTAGGTAAACGTCGTACCTCCATGTACGTTTACACTACAAGCAAAATTTACTCACTCCGCACACAAAATATCGTATGTTCAATAATAAAAAAAAACTTCTATAAACTTTAGGGGAAAAGCGGCCGAATTAAAAAAATTATAATTCTATTTTTTTAAGCCAGAACTTAATTTTAATTAGCCAATATTTCGCTATGCATTTGTTAGCTTCTTCAGGGAAATGCTTAAACTAAAATAAATAAATACAATGATATTTCATAAAGAGATACACAAAGTTAAGAAGACAAAAAGAAAGAAAACATTATACTTCTAGAGTGCCATGAATTATTCTTCTTTTTAATTTAAGTTGGCTACACGCTTTAGGAATTGACATATAAATGTCAGACATAATAATTATAATATTTCATTTCAGAGTTACTAACCTAGAATATTTTCCATGGCACTTTAGAGGTTATTTGTTATTAAACACCCGATACAAACGTTGAAGTTATGTGTGTTTTTAAATTAAATACTATTGTTAATTTGAGATTTGTTACAATATGAAATTTGATACTTATATATCGCTAACTTGTTCTTCGTTGATCACTTGGTAAAACAATTCTACTGATATATAGGTTTTTAATTTAAATTCACTTAGTTTGTTTTACTAATACATTTATTTTTCGACTAGTTTTAGCTTGATGCCATTTTCAAGAATGATGTACAACAAAAACATTATTCTTGAAAATGGCATCAAGTCCAAACTAGTCGAAAAATACATTTATTAGTAAAACAAACCAAGTGAATTTAAATTGAAAAATTATATATATGATATATATAGATGTATAATTCTCATATCATACCATTGACGCTAATTTCATTTTGTATTTTGTACATTCTAAAAATAAAGATATATTATTATATTATTGAGTAAAACCATTTAAGGTACACTTCCTCGATCTGAAGGGTCGGGAATCATTTACCATAACACGGGGCGTCAACATGCAACCGTGAAAGGCTCTTTCTGTCATCTATTGTTGTTGTTGTTATTTGCTGATGTACACTCATCGCTGCCTAGAACTCTTCTTATAATGCTACAGGTGCTCAGTATCACTGCTTTTTGCATGGGAATGTCAATTTCCATTTTATCCAGACTGATGAATAAATTCTTGGGCACTACTTCTGTAGCTCCAATCGCGATTGGGATGATGGTTACGATATATAACCCCCACAGTTTTTTGACTTCATCAGCCAAAGGTAAGTATTTGGAGATCTTGTCACTGTAAGCCTTTTCTATGTTTGCAGCTAGTGGTATCGTAACATCAATAATGTATGCTTTTTTTTCAGCTTTCAGGGTAAGTACTATATCCGGGATGTTGTGTTGAACAGTTTTGTCCGTAAGGATTTTTCTGTTCCAGTAGAGCTCTACATATTCGTTTTCCATTACTGGGGTCGGCTCGTAGATATAGTATTGCTGAGTAGTTTGTTGCTGTGGTAAGTATCGTTCGATTATTTTCAGGTAGGTTATTTTGGCCACGGAGTTGTGTCTTGCCAGGTCACTTTTCGGGGCTAGTGTTTCACAACCTCCAATTAGATGATCGACACTTTCTTCTTTCATTCCACATAGCCTGCATTTAACATTTTGAATGCTTTGTTTCAGAATCCGTTTTCTATATGACTTTGTAGGTGCAACCTGATCCTGTATTGCTATAAGAGATCCTTCCGTTTCTCTAAATATGTTACCGCTCCGTAGCCATTGTAGTGTGGCGTCTGTATCAATGTGGTCTTTTTCTATTATGGCTCTATATCTACCGTGCATCGGTTTACTCCTCCATTGATCAAAGAGCTGTCGCGTATTTAATATTTTCGCGAGTGGTTCGTAGTCTTGGAAGGCCAGTTGGAGGGGTGTTAGCTTCTTGTCAAGCCTTACGATAGCTTTATGTACCTGATTTGATTCGGCCTTAGATGTAAAATATTTCCGCAGCTTATCCACCTGCATGTAATGCCTTAGCCTCACTCTAGGTATTCCCCTACCTCCCTGCTGTCTAGACAGGTGGAAGCGTTCGGTTGCACTGTGGGGGTGGTGTGCTCTGTATTTTCTATCTAATTCAGTTAGTTCTGTGTCTGTCCATTTTATGACTCCAAAGCTATACATTAATACAGAAGTAGCATAACTGTTCACTGCCATAGCGGTATTATTATATTATTATTATTATTGTTATTATTATTATATCAAGCGTTATACAAGGTGGCGCAAAAGTAATGACCCTTACTGGTCACTGTGGACTAAACGGGCACCTCTATAGGATGGGGATAGTTGACTTCCCATCTTGTAGAGGTTGCAGCATGGAAGACGAGACTGCATGCCATTTTCTTTGTGAATGCCCGGGACTATCGTCAATCAGGGAATCCATATTGGGTGATAGATGGCCTACAATGGCCTACATAAGAGATCTACCCACCTCAGCTATGCTAGAATACCTAAACAAGGTGGGCTGGCTAAACTGAGGATGGGTGATCTACGGGAGGTGGCACAATGGGCCTAATGAGGCCTAAGTGCAGTGCAGAACTGCACACTCCCCTTTGAACCAGAACCAGAACCAGAAAGTAATGACCCTATCAGAAGGTGCTCTCATTTTTGAAAATGGCGATTTATGTCATCGGGATTTTGAGATTTGTAAAGTAGACAGATGTAAAATACAAAAAAACAAATAATACAGCCCTATACTTCTCAAGAACGCGCTACATTCCTTAAGAAAGCGTTTCCAGGCCAGATTGTGCAGCCTGGAAACGCTCGTTTTGACGATTTGCATTTGCCGCAAGATCAACCGATTTGACTGTTTCCGACTTCCTTCTTTGGGATAATTCGAAGTCACGCATCTATGCGAACAAGCCACAGATTTTACAGGCTCTCAAAATTAACATTAAAAAAGAAGAGGCAAATCTATAGCCGAAAGTGATGGAAAATACTGCAAAAACGTGCCTAATGTGCATCAACTCTGGCGGCGGCCACTTAACCGATATTATTTTCTCGACTTGACAGAAAAAGTTATAAAGGACCAAATAAACACAATCTATAAATAGAAGCAATTGTTATCATTTAGAAAAAATATATAGCCTTAGAACATCGTGTCATTACTTTTGTGCCACCTTGTAGATTAGACTCTTGAAGAAACGCATTATTCAATAATGAATTTTCTCTGTGCATTTTTTGGATTATAAAATAATTAAGAAATTCATATAAGATAATAAATTAACTACGAAACAAATCTAAATAGAAAGTATACTCTCAATCCTACACTATCTTTTCAAAATATAAAACCGAATTAATATCGACTTTCTGCAATTTCTTTTATCTAATAGCACAAAGACAATTATCCATTATAACAGTTTTTACTGTTATACCGTTCATTTGTTTTATCGTCCTCACCACTGGGATTTCATAAACTATTAGAAATACGAAAAGAGTTAAATTGGACGAGCCCTGTGCTCGCCTCGTATCGTGCACGTCTCGTGCTCGTGTCGTACTTGTCTCAGAATTGTCTAAAAGACGTGAAGTGAAGCTAAGTCTATAAGATATCAACAATCGAGCAATGTTTCCGTGTTCAGTGGGTAGTTACCAGTTACTTAGATAGTTTATAAAATCGTCCAATTCGAAACTTTAAACGAGTGTCGTCCACTCCCAGACTAAGCGTGAAGTAAAATTTCGAGTTTAGAAAAGCCCCGCGTAGAAAATTTGTCGAGGGGCGCGCATCGACCCTCGACAAATTTTCACGGGGCTTTTCTAAACTCGAAATTTTACTTCATGCGCCACGTGTATAAAACACTGATTTAGTCTGAACTTAAAAATATACAGGTTAAGTTAGTTTATGATTTATGCAAAATCGTTAAAAAATAACCTCTCCTTAAGATACCACACTTTTGAGGAGACGATTACGACACAAGCACGAGATATTCTTGTGCTCGTCTCGTGTCGTGCACGTCTTGTGCTCGTGTCGTGCTAAACTCGTGTCGTACTCGTCTCGCAAATGTCTGAAAGAAGTGAAGTGAAGCGAAGCGAAGTCTATAAGATATCATGAGTATCATGTTCAACATTCGAGCAATGTTTAGAATGTTTCCGTATTTAGTAGGTAGTTACCAGTTACTTAGATAGTTTATTAAATCGTATAATTCAAAGCTTCAAACGAGTGTTTTCCACTCCCAGACTAAGCATGAAGTAAAATTTCGAGTTTAGAAAAGCCCCGCGTAGAAAATTTGTCGTGGGTCGCGCAGCGACCCTCGACAAATTTTCACGGGGCTTTTCTAAACTCGAAATTTTACTTCATGCGCTACGCGTATAAAACACTGATTTAGTCTGAACTTAAAAATATACAGGTTAAGTTAGTTTATGATTTATGCAAAATCGTTAAAAAATAACCTCTCCTTAAGATACCACACTTTTGAGGAGACGATTACGACACAAGCACGAGATATTCTTGTGCTCGTCTCGTGTCGTGCACGTCTTGTGCTCGTGTCGTGCTAAACTCGTGTCGTACTCGTCTCGCAAATGTCTGGAAGAAGTGAAGTGAAGCGAAGCGAAGTCTATAAGATATCATGAGTATCATGTTCAACATTCGAGCAATGTTTAGAATGTTTCCGTATTTAGTAGGTAGTTACCAGTTACTTAGATAGTTTATTAAATCGTACAATTCAAAGCTTCAAACGAGTGTTTTGCACTACCAGACTAAGCATGAAGTAAAATTTCGAGTTTAGAAAAGCCCAGCGTAGAAAATTTGTCGAGGGTCGCGCAGCGACCCGAGACAAATTTTCACGGGGCTTTTCTAAACTCGAAATTTTACTTCATGCGCCACGCGTATAAAACACTAAAATATTTTAAAGTTTAAAAAATACTAGCCTTTGTTTTGTTCTGTTAATTGGTAAATTTTGTTGAATCTTCTAAGCTGATTATACATACTAATTATATTTATAAATTTTGATCAGTATTAAAAGTCCAAGTTTGTTTTAAGGCACACTATATTTATTGCCAAAAAAAAACCCGAGACAAATTTTCACGGGGCTTTTCAAAACTCGAAATTTTACTTCATGCGCCACGCGTATAAAACACTGATTTCCAGTCAAGTACAAAATATACAAAGAGAAAACGAGGTGTAGGATTATTTCATTGTATATTGATTTTTTTTTTCACTTCTTTTATTTAAAGCGCTCTATTTCGCAAAATACTCAAATGACTTGGGTTATTTAAAAAGCAATCGATTCGGGATTCAACAACCTATAATTTATATAAAAAAACATTTTTTTGAAACTTTAAAAATGCGTTTAGTACAGGCCCTCAAAGTTGAGTTTTCGGGTGAAAAGCAATTTTCTGTTGTTCAAAAAAGAGAAAATATGTTTTTCTGGAGAAATTAAGTACCTCACATGATTTCTAATGCTGGTTGGAGTGTCTGTAATTTTTTTTTAGGATTTTTAAATTTTCTGAAAATTTTCGTGATATTTTCTTACAAAAAACGCAGATTTTCACTGAAAATTTTCTACTTTTAAAAAATCTGAAAAAAATCATAAATACAGTTCTTAATGTGAGAAACTTCTCGAGCTAATTAATTTTTAGTAAAAAAATTATTAAATCGATTTTGTCCACTTTTATACACAGCAGAAAGTTGGTAAATCCAGTTAAGCCCAACTTTGAGCGCACGTGCTGAGGTCAGCTTTTAATTCTTCAAAGTGTGTTTCCCCTAAATTATAGCTCTTATAGTTCTAAACATCCTTGGCTAAAATATTTCGTAATTTATTTAAAAAATTTAAACTTAATCCTGATTTAAGTGAAAAACAAGGATTTATCAATGTTTTTACCGTTAGCATTCGACACGCTCTATTTTGTATAATATTTACTTGATTTAATTTATTCGAAAAGCGAGCGAATTACGATTAAATGAGCTTTAATTTTATGTCTAACAGTTGTTTCAGGCATATAAACTGTGCTTAGTACAAACGCTCAAAGTTAGATTTTGATAAATACGTGAATTTTCTGATTTGTTTTAAAGTGAAGAAAATTGGTGGACATTTGTGTTTCAGGAGAAAATCAGAAGTCCGCACTGTTTCTAATGCTAGTGAGAAAGTCTGTTTTTTGTGATTTAAAAAAATAATCTAAAAATGTTGCGGATTTTTCATCCCCACCTCTTACAAAAAATGCAGATTTTCACAGGAAATGTTCATTTTTCTTTAATTCAGAAAAAAATCATAGATTCAGTTTTTGATGTTAGAAACTACTCGAGCTAATTTATTTATTAGTAAAAACAATGATTACATATTTTTAACACATAATGAATTTCATCTAACGTTATTTGTTTTAAAGATATGGAACAAAATGTAAAAATCGACAAAATTACCCTTTTTGATATAAATTTGTTAATTAGCGATATTGTGCTTATTAACAAATTTATATTAAAAAGGGTGATTTTGGCGATTTTTACATTTTCGTCTATATCCTAAAAACAAATGACGCTAGATAAAATTCGTTAAAGCAGTTTTATTATGTGTTAAAAATAGAAAATGTTGTCTAATTTAACTGAAATTTTAAATTTACCTCAAACATTTAGGAAACATAACAAAACTGACAGATTTTATATAAGATGTCTCATTTTCAAGATACGACAGCAATAAAACAAACGAACGGTAAACAACATTTAAGAAACATAACAAAACTGACAGATTGTATATAAGATGTGCCATTTTCAAGATACGACAGTAATAAAACAAACAAACGGTATAGAAATGTGTGGATGAAATACCCTGCGATCGTTTAAAACATGATTTAGAGTAGGCTTTGAATTTTAAATTAGATTGGCACTACTGACTTTTAACACATAGTTGACCATAACCTTAAATTTATTCCATCATTCAATTAGCATTCTGGGCAACTGCACAAAAAAAATGCAGCATAATCTAAATCATCATTTAAACGATCGCACGGTACTAATGTCTAATAAATGGTATATCTTCTCAACTTAATTTTATATTCCTTTAAAAACCAGCTAATTTATTAATGTTAACTACGCATACATGAACGCACTCCTCATTTATGCAATCACTCACAATTTCCTATTCAATCGCGTCTTCATCAAGCAGAAAACACAAACATCAATCGAAAGAAATCCCAGCTTGATACCAATCAATTTGCTTCCTAACCAGCAAAACGACCGAGTCAATAGCGCAGCGTGAACAACATGGATGAATGGATGAAAAATCGACGGCAACAACCGTAATTATTTCATTACCTATTATCAATAATTACAGAGAAAATATTAGATAAACACGTTCCGACTACCAAGCATTATTAATTATTCATTAGATCTGTTTAAAAGAGAATTGGCATGCTGAGAGTACGGGTCATGGTGATGGATTTAAGCGTGTGCCTGGGTTTGTGTTTGTGTTTGTGTCGTACTGCTTGCTTATTATGAAAGTGCTGGTCTTTTTGCTTTATTATTACTTATTACTTAATACGCAACGGCGCATTCCAGAGAAATGTTATAACCTTTTATGTCGCTTATTTACATGGAAATTATGTCAAATAAATACACCTGTAATAAATGAAGCAATCTAACTTTTTGTAGAAATAAATTTATATTATTGCAAAAATATATATCTTCGCATTCTTGGCTATAAAATGACTGAAAATGTGCTATTAATAACCAGTATCGGTATACAAATACTTAAGCTCGAGGATTAAAATTTGGTTTCCTTTTAAATAGGTAAATGCAGTCTAAATCGTTTATATCGACACAATCAGTAGAATAACGTATACAAAAAAGCACTAATGTTGCTTACAACGAACACATCGGTTAGAACAAACAAATTGGTGGCTGTTGAAATTATCAGTTACAGCGTACAATTCATCACGTCTTTCGTTCTACACTTGGATTGGTCGCTGTATTTCGTTTTAAATTAAAAAAAATATATATTCCGCTTATTACACATTTTTTAAGTATATTCATAACTTTACAACATTTCAGTGTTTTATACGCGTGGCGCATGAAGTAAAATTTCGAGTTTAGAAAAGCCCCGTGAAAATTTGTCTCGGGTCGCTGCGCGACCCTCGACAAATTTTCTACGCGGGGCTTTTCTAAACTCGAAATTTTACTTCATGCTTAGTCTGGGAGTGGATACACTCGTTCGAACTTTAAATTTAACTCTTCTATAAAATTTACGTATGTTATATAATAAATCATTCATTGAAATCATAAAAAAAAAAGATGCAAAATTTTAACTTTTTAAATTTGCTTTTTAAATTAACTTTACAATTTGCTCGGCTCTTAATGGGTTTACATTCTATTTCTAAGAAAAACAGTATTTATTAAATATTAAAGTTGCATTTAATATAATAACAAACTGAATAAATCGACAAAAATCTAGAAACATCTGGACGTGTTATAAATCTTGACGGTCCACTCCCAGACTAAGCATGAAATAAAATTTCGAGTTTAGAAAAGCCCCGCGTAGAAAATTTGTCGAGGGTCGCGCAGCGACCCGAGACAAATTTTCACGGGGCTTTTCTAAACTCCAAATTTTACTTCATGCGCCACGCGTATAAAACACTAAAATATTGTGAAGTTTAAAAAATACTAGCCTTTGTTTTGTTCTGTTAATTGGTAAATTTTCTTGAATCTTCTAAGCTGATTATACATACTAATTATATTTATAAATTTTGATCAGTATTAAAAGTCCAAATTTGTTTTAAGGCACACTATATTTATTGCCAAAAAAATCATGTGAACAAGATTTATTATAATTTTTTATAGCATAAATATTAAATTAAAATCAACATATCGAGCCTAATTAGATTCAGAAAAACAATGTCCAATATAATAAAATAAGAAAAGTATATGCAGTCATTTAAAAGTGTAAAGTTGACTATTGTTTGGCAATGAAGTTAATTTTGAAAAAAATAAATAATAAGTGTCAATTTATGGTATTGAAACTGCGATTGACTTTGTTTTTTAGTTCATTCAAATCGATAAATAAATAACAGAGTTATAGCGCTGGGCGTTATATTTTTATCGAACACCCGGTATACTCTAAACTTAAAGCAGCTTATTGCATATTTTAAATACCGTTTAAAATTTTTATAAAATATATTTTTTGTAAACTAATTGATGCATTACAATACAAATCCAGCGAAGACAAGGATACATAAATAAATGAGACATTCAAGTATTCGGCCTTATCCGCAGCACGCGATGAAGACACCATTTTTTGCCTTTAATTAGAAGCGAATACATTTCAAATAATTAGCCTTAATTAATCACGAACGCCGTTTTAAACAACATGTATAACTATATTTTTTATATTAAATTACCGACCACATGACGCGAGTTATAATTATTTTATTTAAATTTGATAAAAGGTTTTTCTAAACCGTATATTGTTCAATGGTGAAATCATACATAAATTGTACGTTCTTTGATTTCCTACGTATTTACTTCTCGGTTGTTGGTAAAATATAATCAAATTTTATGAATATCGAAGCGTTAATTAATATATGAGCAGTTTATTTTAAAATTGACCTAACTCCAAATCTCAATTTTATGTTGTTGACTGTAATAACCCTTATAATTTGAGGTTTCCAGTCATGCAAAACAAGTTGTAGTTAAGTATATTCAAAATATATAATATATATTTTGAATATACTTAACCAGAAAGTGTTGTTTATGACAGAAAACCTTAAATTATGAAGATTATTTCAGTTAACAACAAAAAATTGAGGTTATGGGTGTTAAGGAGATGGCCAAAAAGCTAAGAGCGGCCCGCTAAGGAAGAGGCAGCACTTCGTCATGATCGCATTGGACGTAAAAAATACCTTCAACACGCTCCTATGGCCAGCGATTATTGACGCGGCCGAAAAAAGACTCCCCCTATACCTCACCAGACTTATAAGAAGCTACCTATCGCACAGGGGTTTACAATACATTTCGGAAGAACAAACCACCAGAAGATCGGTCGTCCAAGGGGTTCCACAGGGCTCAGTGCTCGGATCTACCTTATGGAACCTCGTCTATGACGGGGCTCTAGACGTCAGACTTCCAAACGGTGCAAGGAGCATTGCGTTCGCAGATCGCCAGAGAAGCCACCGAGCGCATTGCGGAGTGGATAAGCGAAACTGGCCTGAGGATTGCCGAGGAGAAATCGGCAGCAGGATGATTATCCACCAAACGATCCGGCAAAGGAGATATAGATCACGTCACCGTACTTGGGAGACCGGTCCAGATCCAAAAGACTATCAAGTACCTGGGCGTAATTCTGGAAGCAAACCTGAGGTGCAGCAGCCAGGTCAAGATGGCAGCGGCCGCAGCCACCAAGGTGGAGAAGGCAGTAACCACAATTATGCCAAACATCGGAGGCCCTGGGGAAGGAAGGCAGTAGCGCGGGCTAAACTGCTCTATGCAGCTTCAGCATGGGCAGTATGCACGGAGACCGCGCAAATCAGCGCCAAACTCTGCAGAGCCCTAAGGACAGGAGCATTGAGGGTTACTAGGGCATACCGAACCGTCTCCACCGAAGCAGCAGAGGTACTAGCCTCACTCATGCCCGCTGACCTCGCACTACGCGAGAGAGAATCGATATACTAAGCCATTAAGGCTGGAGTCGAGCAGAAAGATTTGAGAGACCAAGCTTGCAAAACAGCAGTCGGTGGTCAATTAACACCGGTTGGACAAAGAGGCTTATCCCAGAGGTAGACCCCTGAATAAATCGTAGGCACGGAGCCACATCCTACCACCTAACTCAACTGCTCACGGGTCATGGCAGCTTTAAAGCATATCTACAGTGGATCGGCAAGGCCCAAACAGCGATCTGTTCGTACTACGGCATCGCCGATGACATTGCCCTACACACCCTGGAACATTGTTCTCGGTGGCACTTCGAACGGGCCCAACTAACCACGGTCACATGCCCAATTTCGGCGGACTACTTCGTCAGACTAATGCTGGACAGTGAAGATAACTGGGAAGAGGGCACCAAGTTCGCAAGACTCGTGATAAATTGCAAAGAGAAGGACGAGAAGAGCGTCGCAACGATAACTGTGACGCGCGATAGGACTTCGCCAGTGACAGGTCACCTTTTACCCCAGTGATACGACAATGATTCCCCAGTGATAGGAAACATACTCGGTGATAGGACACGCATTCCCCTAGTGAAAGAACACGGTAATACAACAACTTTTCTCCAGTGATTAGACATTATCCAGTGATAGAGACACTATACCAAGCCCAGTGATAGACAGTAAAAGACTAGACTTCTAAAAATAGAAGAAGAAGCCAGGAACAACTACGGGCGATTCCGGGGAAGGGCCATTACCGGCTTAGGAGGTTTTTTTGGTGGGTAGGCCAGAACATTCGGCCATCCCCACACTCCCACGTCAACCTGGCGCTCTGCAAATTTTTCTTCCTAAAAAAAGGTTAGGTTAGGTTGGGTTAGGTTGGGTTAGGTTGGGTTAGGTTGGGTTAGGTTGGGTTAGGTTGGGTTAGGTTGGGTTAGGTTGGGTTAGGTTGGGTTAGGTTGGGTTAGGTTAGGTTAGGTTAGGTTAGGTTTGGTTTGGTTAGGTTAGGTTAGGTTAGGTTAGGTTAGGTTAGGTTAGGATTCAAAATAAACAGCACATATTTAAAAAAAATAGGAATTACATATCTTTCCCTTTCCTTTTCTTCTTTGTAGCACCAAGTAATTTATAATAGTAAAAATATCTTTAACATTACAATTCTATTGGCTCTTGTAAATACAAGATCCAATAGATTTATAAGGTTAAAGTGAGCAGAGTTATTTTACTATTATAAATTACTTGTAGCTATAAAGAAGAAAAAGACTATCTAAATCAAAAATGTTACTCGGGGAATGTAAAATACAACTTCATCATAATGAAATGGTAGACGCCCCATACATCAAGGGGAAACATTAATATCTCACACAGGTGGAAAAAAACAGTCGACGTGTACGATGGATTTGATATGAAAATGAAGACGTTAATTAATAAAGAGCAACTCTTCACAAAGCAAAAGCCGCTGCGCGAAACGCAAAACTCGATTTCATATTCTAATTAAACGAGGCTGCAACGATGATTATTTATTAATTTTCTGCAAGAAATTAAAGACGCGGTGCATTCACGTCTTGTATCATATTTTCTTCTCGGAACTTTTTTAGACATGAAGTATGTATCTATCGTTTAATATCACTACTACTTATCCGAGCTTTTATTTAGTATAATTTTGTCATCAATGTTATTTATCATTCAACATAACTTTATTCAATTATTTTTTTTAATTAACATAGACTTTTTTTTAAAATGATTATGACATTAAGTCACCATTAAGTCCTATTGCACATTTAAATCATAATACCGCAATCTGTCATCATGTATCTGTCAAATTATTATAAGACACAACTGACCATTAAGGCTGAAGCATATTTGGTAAATATATATAATAAATGTTGTGTTATATATTGTTGTCGTGAACAAAGTATAGTATATAACTCGCATATAATGGCTATTAATCACTCGAACGACTTGCTCCACTCGCCTTCGGCTCGTTCCGCCAACATCGTTCTCGTGATTAATAACTATCATTATATGCTCGTTGTACAATATACTATCGGATGTTCAATTAATAAAACTCTAGAGTGCCATGGAAAATATTGTAGGTTGACAACTATGAAATTATGTATTATAATTATTATGTTTAAAGTTTTATATGTCAATTCTTAAAGCGTGTAGCCAACCTAAATTTAAAAAAAAAGATCAAATCATGGAACTCTAGAGGATTTTCTTAATTGAACATACGATATTTTGTAATGTAAGAGACAACAATATTTTTAGTAAGCAGTACTCGTAATATCTATACAAAGTATCTTTCAGGAGTAAAAAATCAATTCCAACCTTTTTTATGAATATCTAGATTATAGGTGTATATTTCAAATAGATTAAAACAACACTTCTGTGTGCATACATAATATTTTGCAATAGTTCCGAGCCATATTCGATGACCATCTATGTATTTACGAGCAGAATAACAACTTGTTTTCAAGCAAGAAACCCATTACTCCAACATCCCTGATCATCCAGATTAATAATTTAAGCCGCGCAATAAAATATCTGGACCGATCCTTGTATACCGGCCGATTTATTGCTTTATATAGGTGATTAGCCATTTGGTTTATTGTAGTGGGTGGCCGGTACTTATTGCTTGTAGGGATTTCGATAACACCTAACGCTACATATAACTTATTGCGTCCAGATATTTCGCCTACCTACACGCACAAAGTATCGTATTTATTGTGCGCAATGCAAAGATGTTTGCCGCAAAAATCGTGTAATATTCTCCGCGACATTGTTTATTGCGCTTTGTCCAGTTTTAATGATTACAGCGACGGCTTCGAGGTATGTTAAACCCACATTAAGGTTGTGTACTTATAATGTTTTGACATAGAATTACATCTAACGTTTCAATAAAGTACGAAAAAATTTTTTTTAAACTTTTAGAAATTGTAAAGACTTTTAAAAAAAATCAGCAATTATTCCTTGTTTTTCCTAAATTGTATTTAAAATGAATGGTAAACATTAGATTACACATGGATTTTTTCTTTTAATCATTGAAATTGTACAACCTATAAAAATGTCTGTTCAAATAAATTGGAATAATTACTATTTTTAACTTAATCCGACAGTAATCTCTTACCAATAATAAACTGTTATGGCGTTGCGATAGCATTCGCAAAGTTACATAACTTGCGAGCACAATACAAGACAAATATTTATAGCGCCATTTTTCCTTGTAGGGAAATACCGATAAATAACGATCAACAATGAATGACAATAGAATGTTAACAATTCAAAATGAACGCATTAATCATCCTCGCCGCACTTAATTATTTTCCACAACGAACAGTTTTCAGCACAATTTTATTAAAACATTTAAATTTATCCGTTTCCATTTTTGGCTTGATTATTCCGGAACGTGTAAGCGTGGTAAAATTGTTAACACCCACACACTTAATTATGTGTTGTTAAGATACAATCTTAAGATATTGTACGGGTATATACACTATATATTATTGCAGTGTCATACATAGACTTCTTCCGCAGTGAAGATAAGAGACAAGGAGCAAGATTGTAAATGCGTGATATTAATTGTTAAAATCACAGAATTAATGATTGATATTACTCAAAATAATAATTATTATTCTGTATTATGGAGGCTTCTACTTTGTTACACATGTTAATTTTACAATAAAACACTTTTTACTTTGTTTTTATAAAAAAAAATTTAATATACTTAATAAAACAGTAGCACTTTCTTCACTAAAAAAAATATTTTTGCTAAATGTACATTTTTTAAATCCTCTAGAAGGATTCGAATCCTGATTGATTTTTAAGTGCATAAATATTCGCAATTATTTAACGAAACACCAAAAATTGAAACCGGTTTCAATCAATAAATCCATTCGCTTATCACCAAACAGTCAAAAATCGCAGACGACATCGAAAATAAAATTGCATTCTTCGCCGATTTCAAGAGCGTCTCTATTTATTCATTCCCTTTTCAACTCCAGCTCAGATCGATTATTCACGCAGTGTATTTTGTGTCTTCGCTGTTTAGAAAACAATAATCGGTTTTTGAGTTTGATTTCGAGGTTAATAAACACTTATTTATTTAATTATCTACGACAGTAATTGCTGTGGCTGGTCGACAGAGCTGCAAATTTCGCAAGAAGAAAAAGAAGAAGTGCTAGTGTTTTCGTTTAGTAAAGTTTTGCTTAACGGATTTTTCCAGCAGCACTAGTTATTTGGATTTAAAGTATTGTCTTCCATTAATTAAAAGTTTAGTGCGATGGATGAAATCAGTGTTTATACGCGTGGCGCATGAAGTAAAATTTCGAGTTTAGAAAAGCCCAGAAAATTTGTCTCGGGTCGCTGCGCGACCCTCGACAAATTTTCACGGGGCTTTTCTAAACTCGAAATTTTACTTCATGCTTAGTCTGAGAGTGGAAAACACTTGCTTATAGCTTCAAATTGAACTCTTCAAAAAGAAAAACAAAGTGAACATTTCCTTTTAGGTAAACATATGCATAAGCTGTAAATTTTTCGATATCCGTTGTTTTTCAAAAGAGCCTAATTTGAAACTTTAAACGAGTGTTTTCCACTCCCAGACTAAGCATGAAGTAAAATTTCGAGTTTAGAAAAGCCCCGTGAAAATTTGTCGAGGGTCGCGCAGCGACCCGAGACAAATTTTCTGGGCTTTTCTAAACTCGAAATTTTACTTCATTGCCCACGCGTATAAACACTGATTTCAAGTGAGGTACATTTTTTAAATCCTCTAGAAGGATTCGAATCCTGATTAATTTTTAAGTGCATAAATATTCGCAATTATTTAACGAAACACCAAAAATATAACCGGTTTCAATCAATAAATCCATTCGCTTATCACCAAACACGCAAAAAACGCAGACGAACATGGAAAATAAAATTGCATTCTTGGCCGATTTCAAGAGCGTCTCTATTTATTCATTCAACTTTTCAACTCCAGCTCAGATCGATTATTCAAGCGGTGTATTTCGTGTCTTCGCTTTTTAGAAAACAATAATCGGTTTTCCAGTTTGATTTGGAGGTTTTAAGTGGTAGTGTTTATTTATTTAATTATCTACGACAGTCATTGCTGTGGCGGTCGACAGAGCTGCAAATTTCGCAAGAAGAAAAAGATGAAGTGCTAGTGTTTTCGTTTAGTGAAGTTTTGCTTAACGGATTTTTTCAGCAGCACTAGTTATTTGGATTTAAATTATTGTCTTCCATTAATTAAAAGGTTAGTGCAATGGTTCGATTTTTTTCTATTTAATCGATAGTGATTTGAAGCCAGTTTCATGATCCTAGCCTGGATTTTCACTAATGAGGGGCAAAGAATTGTTTTTTTTTAATAACACGTTAGCAATGTAAAATGATGAAACCATTTAGGATTATAAAAATATTGATGCATTTTGTCAATTTTGCATTACAATAATTTGTTTATCAAGATGATCTTTTCAAGTTTTCGCTTTTTGTTAATTAATTTATATTTAAAAATACAGTAGGTAGTATTTACAATATTTCAGTATTTTATACACGTGGCGAATGAAGTGAAATTTCGAGTTTAGAAAAGCCCTCTACACTTTGAAACTCCGCTTTATTGCAATCATACACAAAATTGCTGGAAAATCCTATCAATTTATTAATAATTCGTTTAGATAAATCAAAAAACATTATACCTGCAAGATTACGCACTTTCAATTCTACCCGTACATTTTCTTTTCTCTTGATTAGATCTCTGCATACGCTAGAAGATAAATGGAGTGAATGAAATTTAAAATCGTTTAAGGGGGTGTTAATGACAATTACACACTGGCACGAGATAGCAATATCATTCTGTTCTGGAGTTGTCATTGTCGCTGTCAGCCAAATGCTGTCCAGTGCTGTAGGTCTGCAGAGTGAATTATTGCAGTCTATTGTTGCGGAATGTCGACCATATCTCCGAGAATTTCAATCTTGTTCAGATAAGATGTATGCAATTTATATTTGAAGAATGGCGTAGCGCAAATAGTTTTTACGTTCATGTAACTTCGAAGTTTAAGCAAATATTTAATAATAATAATAATAATAATAAAAATAATAAAAATAATAATAATAATAATAATAAAAATAATAATAATAATAATAAAAATAATAATAATAATAATAATAATATATATTACCCAACAGGACATCCCAATTACAGAGTGATATTACAAAAGTAAAAATTCTTAAAATAATATATATAAAGAAAACAAAATAAAATTACAAAAATAAAGATCACGTGATATAAAATCATGTTCTATTTAAACAAAATAAATTAAATATTTAGACATTATAATAATAAAATTATGACAAAATAACAAAGAAATAACAATAATTAGTCTATGCAGCCGTTTGTTGTTATTAATATCAAGTACCAGAAATTATGTTCTTGAATTCACGTAAGTCCAAGTGACAAATATCACAATGAGTGGCAAATGTGTTGTGATATACACAAATGCGACGCACTGGGACAGTTCCAAGAGACATTAGTTTGAGCATTTTGAACATTAAAACTGGTACAATGACGTGTCCAGAGTCTAGGTACATAAAAATGTATGTTTTGCAAAAGTTCTGAACAATCAACTGAATTATGTAGTAACTTAAACAAGAAGATTTGACCGTGAATATTCCTACGTTCGACCAAAGTAACTGCATCAAACTCTTCCAAAAGTAATTCATGACTGAAATCTTGAGGGGGGTAGATACCATGCTTTTTATACCACAAGTATTTATAAAATTTACGCTGAATATTCTCGACCGATTGAATAGATGAAATATAAATTGGATTCCAAATAATTGAGCCATATTCAAGAATCGATCTCACATAGAAGTTATACAACGTTTTTAAACAATGAATATTATTAAATGATCTAGTATTACGTATGATGAATTCAAGAGCTGTGTTAGCTTTTGAGATAATAGCGCTGTAGTGATGTTTAAACGAAAAAATCATAGGTTATCCCTAGATCTTTAAATACATAGAGCCTTTCAATTGACTGATTATTAACAGTATATGTATATATGATCGGATTTCTTTTACGCGAATAATTCACAACTTTGCATTTGGCTACATTAAGATAAAGGTTATTAGTTTGGCACCATGTACAAAGTATGTCAAGCATATTTTGTAACTGCGAACAAGATGAAGAGTCATAGATAGTTGAAAACAATTTAAGATCATCAGCAAATAATAAATGTTTACAATCTAAAATGAATCTCAAGTCATTTATAAAAAGAAGGAAGAGTAGTGGGCCAAGGTTTGAGCCTTGGAGTACACCAGAGCAAGCCAAAAATGTCTTTGATTTAAATCCATTAAACCAAACATTAAGTGGACGATCACATAAGTATGAGTTAAATAACTTAATTAAATTGATATGGAAACCTTAATTATAAAGTTTTTGCAAAAGTAGCATGATCAACACGGTCGAAGGCCTTCGCAAAGTCTGTATATATACAGTCGACCTGACCTTTCCCATCGAGTTCGCTGCACACATACTCATTAAAGCAACATAAATTAGTCATTGTTGACCTGCTTTCCATGAACCCATGCTGATAACTTGAAATATAGTTTCTGACTTTCGGGTATATGTAATTATAAATTATTATCTCAAAAACCTCAGCAAAGTTGGACAACAAGGTAATAGGTCTGTAGTTGCTGATTTCCTTGGAATCGCCAGATTTAAGTACGGGACATATTCTTGAATTCTTCTTTAGACTGAACTAAGAATTGTTTACTTACATTTTGTATTCTTCGTAGTCTTCTTCCTTATTTGTACTTAGATATCTTTCCCATTTATCTTTCTTGTCTTTAATATTTTGTCTTATTTCCTTCGTCCACCACTCTGTCTTCTTTGTCTCCTGGTTCGTGGTAATTGTTGTTCCACAACTTCTTTGGCTGCATCCAGTGTATTGTTTTTAAGTGTCTCCCACTGTTCTTCAATTCCTATTGGTTTTCGGTTGACCTCGAATTTTTGTTTTAATATCTCTTGGAATTTCTCTCGATATTGTGTTTCTTTTAGTTTGTAGCTGTTTATTTTTTTTCTATTTCTTTTATTCTTTTGTCTGGGTTTTATATTTTCTTTGTCTTCACGTACATCTTAACTTTGTAGTGGTCACTGTCAATTTCAGCCTGTCGTGACACTTTAAGATTTTTTAAGTTTTGCCTTAAATTAATACACATACTCGTAATTATTTAAGGCAAAACGTCAAAAATTGTTAAAATATCAAGACAGGCATTCCTATTGGTTTTCGGTTGACTTCGAATTTTTGTTTTAATATCTCTTGGAATTTCTCTCGATATTGTGTTTCTTTTAGTTTGTAGCTGTTTATTTTTTTTTCTATTTCTTTTATTCTTTTGTCTGGGTTTTATATTTTCTTTGTCGTCATGTACATCTTCACTTTGTAGTGGTCACTGTCAATTTCTGCCTGTCGTGACACTTTAAGATTTTTTACGTTTTGCCTTAAATTAATACACATACTCGTAATAATTTAAGGCAAAACGTCAAAAATTGTTAAAATGTCAAGACAGGCAGAGATTGACAGTGACCAGTACCTAAACTCTGTTTTTTTTATATATGACTAAACTTAGGGTGTATTTACTGCGAACAGTTGCAGTCCTGCTTTAACAGTAGGATAGTTTGAACATCAAATTTTGAGATGTTATTAAATGATTATCAATATAACAAATAAATCATAATTTGTCAAATAAAGTGTAACAAGGCAGAGATTTTCAAGAGAACGCTACTACTTGCAACTTTACAACACATACAGGGAATTTTTCTTTTAAGTATACTTTTACATATTCCATATAAAAATTTGAAAAATTGTTTAAAATGTGACTAGAACTAAGCAGTATATTTTAAACTTCACTTTAAATCAGTGTTTTATACGCGTGGCGCATGAAGTAAAATCTCGAGTTTAGAAAAGCCTGATTTGGCTTGGTCGCTCCGCTGCGCTACGCGACCAAGCCAAATTTTCAGGCTTTTCTAAACTCGAAATTTTACTTCATGCTTAGTCTGGGAGTGGAAAACACTCGTTAGAGTTTTTAAATTAAAAGTTTTTAAAAAGATCACAAACGTCTGTAAATGTACATTGAAAAATCGTAACATGTATACCTAAAAGAAAAATGCGTTGTATTTATGACTTTTCTAAAATTTGAACATATAAATGGGCAGATAATAAAGAAGATAGATATTCCTAAGCAAGGAATATTACCTGATCCTCCTATTTTACCTGATCCTTACTTAAACTTTAATAAATTGCTAGCAGATACAAATTATTTGGTTCGGTGATAGGTAAATACATTTGTAATCGTAATTTTCGTAAGTTATTTGAATTGTCATTATATTATCAGATTTCTCTTTACATAACCAACAAATTAAAAGTTGATTTACAACCTAACATGTGATTAATCTTATCCTAACCTAAAACAGACAACCTGCATCACACAAATAAATTTTGAAATGTCAAATTTGATTGGTCGTATTAAAAAAAACAAATTATTTTTCTTTGGAGCATACATATTCCAATGTTTCGCTGTGCATTCGTGCATTCGTTGCTTTTGCGATTAATCTGAAGTTTCGATCGAGTGTTTCCACTCCCAGATTAAGCATGAAGTAAAATTTCGAGTTTAGAAAAGCCTTAAAATTTGGTTTGGTCGCGTAGCGCGTAGCGCTACGCGACCAAACCAAATTTTCAGGCTTTTCTAAACTCGAAATTTTACTTCATGCGCCACGCGTACAAAACATTGAAATATTGTCCTTATTTTTGATCCCACGTTAATAAATTTTAGAAAAATCTATTTTCTTCTCACAAAATTTCGCGTTTTCAAAATATAATGCTCTAAGCAAACTGCATTAGTATACTAAAAATCAAACAACTATGTATATAGTAGAATCCTCTGCTATTAATGAGCTACTACGAATTAAAATACATGTTTCCATTACTCTGAATTTTCTGTCTAGTTTGAATAATTAAAAAAGACCTTTATTGGCATCATACCTCAATACTAAACACACAATTCCGACATTACAATTACAGTCTGAATATTATTATGGTGCATTCCAAACTAGAAGATATTTAGATGGTTTGGATTTAAGAGTACTGATTTTTTTCCGAATGTAAGAGATAGCCTATATCAATAATTTCTATGTAGTTGGCAAAGACATGAAAGAGAACAGTCTTAATAATAATAATAAAATATAGTATTGGGTCGCGTGCCCGCCATTACATGGCGTAACTAACTACCTTTACTCTGATTATAAATGGCATACTTTTCTCTCCATTGTGAGGCTCCCATTGTAACTATCATTGCTTATGATGTCCATACATTCTATTCCGTCTATTCTGTCTTACATTAACGTCATGTCACAGCTTCTTATTCCATTTGGATTGTTCGCGATGCAATGGGGAAATTTATCGTCTCTTTCACTCGTTCGCCCGATAAATCATAATCATAATTACAGTTCCTCTATTTTTCAATTTCATGGAAATCGTTTACATTTCAATCTCAACGCTAATTGATCGTAAATTTTATTCGTTCAGTGCAAATATTACTTCGGGTAGATACAATGTGTTACTTTCTGTGGATAGGCAAAATTTATGGAATTAGAAACACAAAAATTAAAAGAGTGATTCATACTCGTGGAATTCCTGATTTGTAAATGAAATGTTTACTTTCTAAAGCAAATAACTACAATTTTTATATTTGTTACAGAAATATTGATTCTCCGCCAACTGATTATGATTACCATACCCCCTCTGGCTACGGCCTTGATTGTTTGCTCAGTATGGTATATAGATAACGGGTAGCATACCTGTATAATGAAATTTTAAAGGAACATAATAAAAACAAGACATTTAATAGAAAGTCTAGACTTTAATTAAAACACTTTTAACCTTTCTTCACAATTTTTATTATATACCAGATGTACATTTCGCTCACAAGGTGACCATTATCAATGGATTGATACTGAGTATCAATCCATTGATAATGGTCATCTTGTGAATGTACATCTGGTATATAATAAAAATTGTGAAGAAAGGTTAAAAGTGTTTTAATTAAAGTTATTATAATCTTCGCGTAACTCACCCAATTTCAAGAAAATCAAGAGGTTAACGGTGATTGATATATTATGAAATTTATATAAACGTAGTTAAAATTTTTAATAAATGATTTAAACAATTAAAATACTGCTGACAAATAAACAAGAACTAAGACAAAATGAATTAGTATTAAGTCAATTACGTAGATACATAAATAAAAGTCAAATTATTAAATAATTTTATTAAAATATTTAAGGTACATAATAAATTTCAGCTAGGTATCTGTCTACATAACAAAGTTATAGCAAATATAAAATATTGTCGAATTTCACTTTTTTCGCAATATCTTGAAAACAAATGACGCTAGATACAATTTTTTACCGTAGTATTTGTTTTGCAATTGAAAACTGACATGTTGACAATTGAAGACTCTGAAAACAAAAGAAAACAGAATACTTATTTTATAATAATTATTTATTAAAAACAGAAAGCTTTAAAAAATATTTAGACATTACATGAAACAATAGTATAATAAGGAGTTACAAAACATATTTAAACACGCCCAATGCTGAGAATGAGTCTGTGGACACCTTGTATACAATCAATAAAACTTCTCAAAACATTTCGTGTCTGTGATTATTATATTTAGATACTCCTCAGTATGATAATTTTGTAAGTAGAATAATTAAAAAATGTTCTCACATTTTATCCTTCAAGTCGGATTTTGTTTGTCCTTTTGAATATTCTGGCTATATTATCCTATTTACTGCGGATGCCTGCAAAATAAACAAAATGTTTGTATTATATTACAAAAAAAAATAAAAAATAAATGCTCTCATGTACCTGAAATTTGTAAAAGCTAGAGCTACTTTTAATATAGTTATATATTTTTTGGCAAAAACGTAACCAGTGTCTATAAATTACTGTCCGGATAGGAAACACTTTTTATTATTTTTATTAAAATTATTTAATAATTTGACAAAAAGTAATTCTTTACAAGAAGATTTTCTTTACTTGAAAACACTATTTTTAATAAAATTTCTTAAATCTAAAATTCGGAGTACAATATGCCATAATAAGTGAGAACAGAAGCACCTCCAATTATAATTATTTAGTCAAATTAAGAATATTTTTGTTATCCATTTTTTGACACAAAGTAATTCTTTGCGGACAATGTTAACTCTTGGCATACGTCGTTTAAAACCACCCAAATTCCCCATCTTCCAAATGATGCTATAAAGGAGAAAGAATACTTCAAAAACCTTGAAAAGGGAAAAAACACGTCTCCTGGCTACGACAAGATTCCTAGACTCATCCTAGAATCCCTTCTAACAAACATCCACACCTACATAATCCAGATTTTTAACCACATATATTCCACTCAGGTCATTCCATTGGAATGGAAAAGGGGTATAATTACATGCATTCCCAAACCCGGAAATGATCCTTTAGATCCTTGCAACTATCGCCCTATTACCCTTCTCCCTGTCCTTAAAAAGCTATTTTATACCATTTTAAAAAACAAACTTTTGGCCTGCACAGCTGACCTTATCCCACCCTACCAATTCGAATTCCCTGAAAACCGCTCTACAACTCTACCTTTAACTATCCTCACATCCAACTGCCAAACAGCAAGCCTTGAAGGTCGCAAATCTGCCATTCTATTTTGAGATATCAAAAAAGCGGTTGACTCCGTCTGGCACCGGGACCTGTTGTTTAAATGCAGCTCCCTGAATGTACCTCCTCACCTAATTAACCTCCTAGACAGTTTTCTCTATAATAGATCCCTTCAAGTCAAAATACGCCAGTCTGTCTCCAACTCCTTCACACCGGAACAGGGTTTACCTCAAGGCTCCCCTCTTTCACCTTTCCTCTATAACCTCCTCGTTCATGACATCTACAATCTTGATCCTAACTATATAAACACATTCGCCTATCCTCTTTTTTATGCCCATGATACTGCACTAATCGCGCATGCCGCCGCACTCCCTAAAGCCCTTAGCACTCTACAGGGTCTGATTAATTCGATACAAACGTGGTTCGCGAAATGGCGAATATCAATAAATCCCAAGAAATCCCAGCTTTTGATTCCTTTTCACCGATTAAACAACTCTCCTTTTACAATTTCCATAATTAATCACATAATACATCCCTCAGCCACGTGTAAATACCTAGGTATCCATTTTGATCCAAAATTCACATTCAAGAAACACTCCATAATCCTAAAAGCAAAAGTCAAGAATCGGGCGGCACATTTCAGAAGTCTGACCTTAAAACAGCAAGGAATAAGTATCAAAACAGCTGTACATATATACAAAATAATATGCCGCCCCCTACTTGATTGTGCTCGGTGGCCGAGTGGGTAGAGACCCTGCCCATAGACCAAGAGGTCGCGGGTTCGAATCCCGTCCGGTGGAAAAATTTGTGAGTAATAAATTATTCCATCCGGGTCCATGGATGTAGTGTGAATGAATTGTGGCGTCCAAATGAATTAAATACGTGGTAATTAGTTAATTAATTAATTAGAAAAATAATACAATGGCAGATGGCTGTATGGCGAAAGCCGAGGCTAATGCTGCCATCCTTTCCCACAACCCCCACCCAGTCACAATTCAAAATTTGCAAATAGCGGAACGATCGGCCCTTAGAGTGCTAACTAAAATCCGTCACCCCCAAAACTCACTCCACAATCCCTCGAACATACTACTCTATGAATGAACGAACCAATGTTGTTCCTATCCAAATTCGCCTCTCCCAACTTGCAGAAAAATTTGCCTTAAATCCTATTTACCATAATTTCCTAGACCTCCTCTGTATCCCCCGAAATAAAAATATAATCCTAAAACGCAACCATCCCTCCTCTACCATACTCGATTTCATTTCAACATTTCATGACATTAGCGATCATGACGATTAAATAACAGTTCCACCTTGACACTACTGACGACATTAACAATTATGACCCTTTTTTACACCAAATATGACAGTGACACACAAGAATAAATTCAGGCGGAAAGACTGTTGGTCGATAGCCAATAATTGACAGATGGATTTTTATTTAATGTTATAGTTATTTGTACATGCTTATTGCTTGTTTGTTGTATTTACTGTTACTATGTATATATATAAATATATATATATATATATATATATATATATATATAATTCTTTACAAAACGATTTCCTTTACTTGAAAAAACAATTTTCTAAATAATTTCATAAATTTAAAATTACGAATACATTATGCCATGATAAGTAAGAACAGAAGTACCTCCGATTATAATTATTTAGTGAAATAAAGACTATTTTTGTTCACAATCAAGAATTCACATATTAAATTCAACAAATAATCAGAATATCTATTTATTAATTATTAAAGAGTAAGTAGAAACAATGTTAATAGATACAAGTAAGAATTTAAAATTAACTCTGAATAAAAGAAACACCATAACGGTAATTTTCTTAATGCCTTTCTTGATGATCATGAATGTAACTATTTAGCTAAGGTATTGTTAATTTCGGCATTATAAAATTCAACTATTTTGTGTTCTTGATTAAACGCAAATCAACGTACTTGTTTAATCTTAATCGATATCACCCAATCAACATAGGCTTGAATTAATATTCATGGACGGTAATTAAAACGTGAACGTGTGCTTGATTTTGGTTTTTCATCAGAAGCTGATTGTGAAAACCGCTCGCTAATATACCAGTGATTAATTAATTAAGTAACATATGAAATGAACGTTAATTACAGCTGCGAGTAGAAATCAATACAATATACAGGGAGTTTTTCTTTTAAGTATACATGCATATCCCTGATACGTACTCTGTAAATTTTCAAGCATTCGTTGTTTTTTAAAAAAGTGCAATTTTAAGCTTCTAACAAAGGTTTCTACTCCCAGATTAAGCGTGAAGTAAAATTTTGAGTTTAGAAAAGCCTGAAAATTTGGTTTGGTTGCGTAGCGCGAAGCGCGGAGCGACCAAACCAAATTTTCAGGCTTTTCTAAACTCGAAATTTTACTTCATGCGCCACGCGTATAAAACACTGAACTATTGTAAAATTTAAAATATACTGCTAAAGCAATATGCTAAAGTAGTGTATTTCGAACTTCATGTTAAATCAGTGTTGTATACGCGTGGCGCATGAAGTAAAATTTCGAGTTTAGAAAAGCCTGAAAATTTGGTTTGGTCGCTCCGCGCTTCGCGCTACGCAACCAAACCAAATTTTCAGGCTTTTCTAAACTCGAAATTTTACTTCATGCTTAATCTGGGAGTGGAAACACTCGTTAGAAGCTTCAAGTTGAACATAAATCCATGTCAACCACATACCTACCTAATTGGAAATTATTCAGATACAAGGAAATCCTAAAATTAAAAAAAACATACTCATTTCTTACAATTTGCTTTTTTGATAAATATCAGCATGTTTAATACGTATGTTGTTGCCTTCCTAAAAAAATGTTTAGGCTTCACTAAACTCGAAATTTTACTTTATGTGCCACGCGTTTAAAATACTGAACTATTGTAAAGTTTAAAATATACCGCTAAAGCAGTATGCTAAACTAGTGTGTTTCAAACTTCACGTTAAATCAGTGTTGTATACGCGTGGCGCATGAAGTAAAATTTCGAGTTTAGAAAAGCCTGAAAATTTGGTTTGGTCGCTCCGCGCTTCGCGCTACGCGACCAAACCAAATTTTCAGGCTTTTCTAAACTCGAAATTTTACTTCATGCTTAATCTGGGAGTGAAAACACTCGTTAGAAGCTTCAAATTGAAATAAATCCATGTGAACCACATACCTACTTTAATTGGCAATTATTCAGATACACGGAAATCCTAAAATTAAAAAAAAACATATTCATTCCTTATAATTTGCTCTTTTGATAGATATTAGCATGTTCAATACGTATGTTGGTGCATTTCTGGTAAATCACTTGCACCTATCTCGAAAAAGCCTTACAAGCGAATAGATATCAATTTACTTAGAGTGCTTTATGATATTGCGTGATTCATAATTTCTGCAATCGGAAAGCTTTATTGTTCCGAGACACACCTTTTCTATTTCTGTGGCTTAATAGTCACAGTAAATTGATAGTATTTTAACAAGAATAGTTCAGATTTTGCATGGATGCAAAAAAATCAGGTCAGTGTACAGATAAATTTCAATTACGATAAGAAAATGTTATTCCTATTGTAATTATATTTAAAAAACCTTTAGGGCAATTATGAATAACAATAATAATGCTAATATTACAAAATACTATGAATATGACAAACTTATTTGCCATTTTACTATGGTATCAGAAAATTAAAATTACTCCTTAAGAATGACGATAAGTCGAAACTAGTCGGAGCGAATAAAAACAGTAGTGAAACAAACCAAGAGACTTTTATTCAATTATCAATATTGTAAACAAGTTTTAAGTAATTAATGAAAACTAAATTGAAGATTAATTATCAGTATTTTAGTTTTACATGTTTTACTTTGATATACCGGGTGTAACACAAAACAGGATCACCCACTTTAGTTTTTTTTATTATTGAAGATATCAATTTGAAATTTAGTACGTTTGTACTAAAAGCAAATTGGAGTTTAGTGGTGATCAAGAAACTATAGGTTTGACCGGAAATGACATCTATTTTCAAATGTTTAATGAAACACCTTATACATTTTTTTTGTTTTTCGATTCAGGATGTCATTTTACATACAGATCAATTGTTTTTTAAACAGCATTGCAAGTGTCATATTTTTATCAAAAAATAATATTGCATCAAGGTGGCTTTGATCGCCATAACATTTTTTTTTCGTATCATAGACGTATAGTAAACAAAAATTATCAACTTTTGTTTTGTAATTTGCCCAACGCATGCGTTTATAATATAATTCGATAGTTTTTCACTAAATTTGTCCTATAGTACGTATCTAAATGTATTTATTTTAACTTGTGTAACGAAAAAAAGAAATATATATATATATATATATACAAGTAGACCTATATACAGAATGCACCAGAAAAAAGTGGTGACTTTTCTAAATAATCGGAACAGATGTCGCTTACTTTATATTTGATAAAGCGACATCTGTTACGATCATTTAGAAAAGTTATCATTTTTTTCTGGGGCACTCTGTATCTTTTTATTTTGTTTCGTTTCACAAGTCTCAAATAAATACATTTGGATAGGTAGTACATTAACCTTTTAAAAAATCATAATGATCCGATATGTTGCCATTTGAAAAATCTGAGTTGTTTAAAAAAATGATTGACTTATAATATAAACGCATGTGTTGGGCAAATTAAGAAACAAAAGTTGACAATTGTTGTCTTCTATTCGTCCGTGATTAGAAACAAAATATATTAGAGCGGTCAAAGCACCTTGATGCAAAGTTATTTAAAAAAAAAGACACTTGCAATTTTTTTTGAAAAAACAATTGATTTGTAAGTAAAATAACATCATGTATCTAAAAACAAAAAATTCTATAGGGTGTTCTATTTAAAATGTCAAAATTAATGTCTCTTCCGGTGAACTCGGAAGTGCTATTCAAATTTCCTAGTCTCTACTGAGCTCCGTTTTGTTATTAGTATAAACCATCTAAATTTCAAATGTATATCTCAAATAACAACAAAACTAAAGGGGGTGATCCTGTTTTGTGTTACACCCGGTATATAACTGTCATATGCACTTAATAAATTTTACCTTTAAAGAACTGCCATCAAGGGTACAAGCAAGATTTTGAACAAAAGGTTGCGAAAGACAATCTACTAACGAGTGTCTATAACTGTCGGCATCCCAGTAGGTTTTGACTTTAAAAACGTACGTCGTAATTAAATTCAGCACTGTGACACTACC
Organism: Philonthus cognatus; assembly: GCA_932526585.2. Taxonomy (NCBI): domain Eukaryota; kingdom Metazoa; phylum Arthropoda; class Insecta; order Coleoptera; family Staphylinidae; genus Philonthus; species Philonthus cognatus. Next base: position 13,224,716 of record OW052243.1, read on the forward strand.
CAATGACATATAATTAAAAGTATTTGACGTTTCCAAGATTTACTGTTTCGTATGGCATAATCTAAGATATGTAATTTGTTCTTCAAAGCAACCGAGATGCCGAACGTTTATAGACACTCGTTATATTTTTAAACAAATTAATTTTACAACAAATGACTCGCCTATATCCTAAAACCCCTAAATCCATTTTTTTTAGTGGATTTAGTGGTTTTTGGAAGTAGGCCACTTAAATGACAGATATCGTATGTTCAATAAAAAAAACCTCTAGAGTGCCATGATTTAATTTTTTTCGAATTTAAATTGGCTACACGCTTCAGGAATTGACATATAACACGTCAGACATAATAATTATAATCTATATTTTCAAAATTGACAATCTATAATATTTTCCATGGCACTCTAGAGGTTTATTTTTATTGAACATTCGATATAAAACATAATTAAAGCTTTTTTTTATTAACAGACAAAATTCAATACAACAAACACCATCAATTCAGTGGTTTTCCGGTGCATTTAAAACAACCACATTTTCATTTCAAACTTTTTGTTTATTCATTTCTCTTCACACGTGTTTGTTCCTCTCCCGTAAACTTTTTGTTCCTAGATCAGTTACGGTCAGCACTAAAACAGTGTGAAATTGTGTATTCCTTTTTTCTACAACCTTTTCGGAACACCCAGGTGAAAACCACCCTCATGAGAATGTAATTTGATTGATAAAACTCAATTTCACCTTGGACTTTTCACGCTCGGGGAAATTTCGGTTTTCGATTTCATCGCGTTTTGCACGGTGCTCAAAGATAAAGGGATAATATCACATGAATTCGTCTTCAAAGAGTTGAAAGGAAACCCGAGCGTGGTTTTTGAAATTTTGTATTTCCGCTCAGGGATCAAATATTTCGTAAACATAACAATTGTTTCTGGAGAATTTTCTTACCACAAACAATAACAGGTAACCTTCTCAGTAGTATAAGGTTGTGAGATAAACTGTTTAAGTTAATAATAATATTAAATTAAGAAAAAAATCAGGAAGAACTAAAACAAAACAGTGATTTAAAATAAGGCTGGGCATTTTTCAAATTTCAGTGTTCAAATATTCATTTAAAAATATATTCAAATATTCGAATATTCATTCAAAACATATTCAAATATTCGAATTCTTTAAATATTCAAATTAATAGAATATGTAAACTCATCTTTATACTTATAATTAAATACACTTGTAAATAAAACACGTTTTACTTTTACGAAAAAACTATTCGTGAAAATACAAACAATGTCTTAATTAATAAGAAAACTTAAGACGATAAATATCCATTGAAACAACTACTTCCCGTGCAAATACACCTTCGGATATTGAATTATACAATGAAATATTTAAAATCTTATATAATTTGATTTGTTACAACGCTCTATTAAAGTATATGTAAACGTTTAGGTCAAATTCTCTTCAAACCAACTAACAAATACAAATTTAAAATGGAAGGAGAGATAACAAAAAAAAAAATTAGAAGTGAAAGGACTTGGATTAAAACTAATGTCTTAGGCCATCTATAGACGCGTTTCGAGATTTATCTCTCTTCACTATAGCTTTGCTTATGACGTTTTTGAAAAAAATTGGGAATAAATTAAAATTAACTTACTTGGAAAAAGTGTTGTGTGTAGAATGAACAGGTACACAGAAATGGAAGAAATTTCTATGTACCTGTTCATTCCACACACAACACTTTTTCCAAGTAAGTTAATTTTAATTTATTCCCAATTTTTTTCAAAAACGTCATAAGCAAAGCTATAGTGAAGAGAGATAAATCTCGAAACGCGTCTATAGATGGCCTAAGACATTAGTTTTAATCCAAGTCCTTTCACTTCTAATTTTTCTTTTGTTATCTCTCCTTCCATTTTAAATTTGTATTTGTTAGTTGGTTTGAAGAGAATTTGACCTAAACGTTTACATATACTTTAATAGAGCGTTGTAACAAATCAAATTATATAAGATTTTAAATATTTCATTGTATAATTCAATATCCGAAGGTGTATTTGCACGGGAAGTAGTTGTTTCAATGGATATTTATCGTCTTAAGTTGTCTTATTAATTAAGACATTGTTTGCATTTTCACGAATAGTTTTACGTAATTTTATATATTATGTTTAAAGTGTGCAAACTATAAGAAGCGTAAGCTTATTTTCTCGAATTCAAATAGTTTTGTATTTGAATTTATCTTGTTTGACGTTTTACTTTGTTTAACCACTGTATTTTGCACTTAATTTGTGACTATAGTTTCGACTATCTAGTAGTCATTATCAAACTTAAATTATTATAATTTCCTGTTGGATCATTTAGTTTGGTGAGAGAATAGTTCAACCTGATGTTGCATTTTGCATATAAATTATGCATAGAACAGTTAATCTGTCGTGTAACTCAAATAGTCATTGTATAATTCAATATCTGGTAGGGTATTAGCTCAAGAAGTAGTTGTTTCAATGAATATTTGAAGATTTGTCTCAATGAGACTAAATTTTTTGGAAAACTCAATTCTAATTTTAATTCGTTTTTATATTTTGTAACTATTAGCAAACTCAATTATTCTTTATGTCAAATTGAGACTCATAAAGTATGGTATTTATACCTTAATTGATTGTAATAACAAAAACTACAATAGACAATTCATTCTTACTGCGTCCTGAATTAGCATTTTGTGTTCTTGTGTTTTCTTTTGGAAAACATTCTTCTATCTCTTTAATTTTTCTTCTTCTTTCAACGTGTGCTTGTTAACAACTTGAAAAAAAAACGTTCCATTAACTTCCGTATTGAATCCTTGCCCATCCGAAGTGGAATTGAGGAGAATGGAACCACCCATGAACACGGTGTTCACGTGTTCGCCTTCCTCCTCTTCTTCTTCTTTTCTTCTTCTTCTAACTATGAAGCATTGCAGAGTCCGAGTCACGAGGACATTGTCTTCCTCACGTGCCATTTCTATTATGTCTGGCTTCAGATTGAGCACCCTGATTATGTCCGTGGTCATCTCTTATTATAGATATGCCTATGCCTTTTTTAATTGGAACTAAATTTAATCTGATTTGTTTGTCTTAACTGGATTACTATTTTTTTGTATCTCATGTGATACCGTTAGTACAAATAACGATTTAGAAAATGAAAAATATTCTTTTTAACCATTACAGTTGAGATAACTTAACGATGTCTACAGCAAAATTAAAAAGAAACATATGAGATTTATGTAATTTAATTTAGCATGAAGAAAAATTGAATTTGCCAATAGCTTACAGAATATTTACAAAATATAAAAAAAAAAACGAATTAAAACTAATATCGACTTTTTGCAAAAATTTAGTCTCGCTAAGACTTCTCCAAATATGCATTGAAACAACTACTTCTCAAGCTAATACCCCGCGGTATTAACTCTAGAAGTTGTTGTTTCAATGAATATTTAAGGGCCCCATCAAAACATTCACAGAGTCTCTCTGAAGAATGCCTAAGAATGACATTTTAAAGAGCAGATCTGTGCTCTTTAAAATTGTATGCTTAACTTGCGTACTCTTGTACACAATTAATTCTTTTGTGTAGGCAAAGTCAGCATTGGAAACAAAACCAGCATGATTGATTTTAAAGAAAATATTTACAATACGTACACTATTTTTAATGTAAATTGCATATTTAAATAGAGAAACTGCAAAGTATTAGAGGTATTTCAATTTCTAAAAGTTAGTACATACGAATAAGTACTTTAATTTTTTTACTTAAAAGAAATTATCAAAATTATGCCAAACAAGTAGATAGAAGACCAGCATTACGGCTGGCAAACATAGTGTGGATGTTTTGATAGGGTCTCAATATTTGGAGATGTCTCAACGAGACAAATTTTTTGCAGAAAGTCGATATTTATTTTAATTGGTTTTTTATATGTTGTAATTTCATTTAACTGCTACTAATATTGCAATCTGAAAGTGTTATTTCCAACTCGATTTTAAAGCAATAGAATAAAATATAAGAATTCATTATTAATAAAATTATGAACGGTGGAGGCTTCTACTTCGTTATACATGTTAATTCAATAAAATAAAACACTTTAACTTTGTTTGTATAACACAATATATATATATATATATATATATATATATATATATATATATATATATATATATATATATATATATATATATATATATATATATATATATATTACAGTGACGGCTCGTCAGGGACGGCAGGGTCGGCCGGGCCGTACCGTTAAATTTGATTGAACAGAAATTATACTTTTTTTTAAAGACTGTTTTTCTATAATGTTGATACATTTCATCAATTTTCCAGTTTTTGTAAATTTCCCCAAGATTTTTATTCTTTTTTAAAATTTTGACGCGTGTTATGAAATTCCAAGATTTTCGTTAATTTCTAAAATTCTGACGGTTTTTGACGTTTTTTCGTAAATTTCCTAAACTTTTTTTTTCATGAATTTCTACAATTTTAGTTAATTTTTAAAATCTTATTTTTCGTAAATTTTCAACGTTTTAGAAAATTTTAAAAATCTAACCGCTTTTAGTAAATTACCAGGATTTCCGTTAATTTTCAAAACTTCGACAGTTTTCGTGAAATCCAAAGATTTTCGATAAATTCGAAAATTCCAAGATTTCCGCTAATCTTCAAAATGTTTATACAAGTATAATTTGCAAGAAGTTATCTATATTTATTATGCATTTTTAACATTTATCATGAATTTTTCAGCATCGATTAATTAATTCAGGCGTTATATTAATCGTTAAGGATTAATAAATGTTTTGAAGAAAGGCCTCATATTTTTTGTCAAATAATTTCTTTTGAAATTTGCGAACCCGAATTTTAATCAGGGATTGTAACCGTATTTTTTTCGTTGCGGTTTTCGTTCCGAAAAAAATTACGGTTTTTGCGGTTTTCGGCTCAGCTCCAAGTAACCGATCGCTTTTATTTAAAAAAATGTTTATGTGTCTATCATGGCACTGTCCATGATGATTTAAATATTAAGAATATGAAGAAGTGTCTCAAACTAAATTTGTTCTACTTTTATTATTATTATCGCCTTTACAAAGTAAATTTTTTTTTATTTTTTCGTTATATCTTACAAAATATCTATCACATCCTAGCAGTATATATTTTCAACTTTACTTTAAATCAGTGGTTTATACGCGTGGCGCATGAAGTAAAATTTCGAGTTTAGAAAAGCCCCGTGAAAATTTGTCGAGGGTCGCTGCGCGACCCTCGACAAATTTTCTACGCGGGGCTTTTCTAAACTCGAAATTTTACTTCATGCTTAGTCTGGGAGTGGACGACACTTGTTTAATTTTCGTTAGATTTTCAACATACCGAGATTTCCTTTAATTTTCATTAATTTTTCAGCATCGATTAAATAATTTAGACGTTATATTAATCGTTAACGATAATTAAACGTTTTGAAATTTGCGAGCCTGAAAATTAACGAAATTCTAGAAAATTCATGAATACCGGCATTTTTTTAAATTAACAAAAATCTAGGAAATACATGAAAGGTGTCAACGTTTTAAAAAGTAACGAAAGGAAATCTTGGAAATTTACGAAAATTGACAGGATTTTAAAAATTTGACAAAAACTTAAAAACCCTCAAGATTTTGTAAACTAATGAAAATATTGTAAGAAGCCATTGATTCTTTTTTAACGAATGTTTTCCACTCCCAGACTAAGCATGGAGTAAAATTTCGAGTTGAGAAAAGCCCTAAGAATTTGGATTTGGACGCGTAGCGTCCAAATCCAAATTCAGGCTTTTCTCAACTCGAAATTTTACTTCATGCGCCACGCGCATAAAAATACTGATTAATTGGTAAGTTTAAAATATTTAAAACATATTTTTATTTTTATCACTTTTCACATACTTGAAATTGTTGTCAAATTTCAATATCTCTTGACATTTCATCACTTTTTGACATTGTTTCAATATTTTCTTAAATTTAAACATTTCATCGATTTTTGACAGTTTTCGATTTTTTCAAAATGATGGCAAATTAAAACATTTTTACCATGACATTTAATCACTGTTCAATTTTTTTTTTTGAACCAATACAAAGTCAAAACTACTTTTAGCAATTTTGCAATCTCTGCGCCATCTAGTACCCCAGAAACACAGTACCAGCAAAAATTGGCCCTCTTAATACAAATTGGTCATTAAGGCCAACAATTGACTGGTATTAAAACATATTCGTTTAAAATTTTATTTCAAAAATCAGAACATATCTGGAATTTTTAAATATAGTTAAACAACAGATGTAATTTAAAAATTCAAGCAATAATTAAATAGTTACCTAATTGTAATTTACAAAATATTACCTAGGCATTTTAGGTAGATTAAGACCCTGCACACACACGTCATACCGGTATGAGTGACTGGTATGAAGGTGACTAATATTCTATACAAATGAATGGTACCGCACACACGAGATGTGACGCTGACGAAAAGTATGACTGACGGAAATGCAGTCACTTCAAATCATTTGTCACATGCGACGTGATTTGTATTAAGGACGCTAATGTTACATTGATTTGAATTGTGTCACTCACACGAAGGTGACAATCTCCTGTGACCGAAAAATTGTTTCTGGTTTTAAACGATAAAATTAACGCTATGATTGATAATGACAAATTAATTACGGCTGTGCAATTGCAGCCTGCAATATGGGATAAATCAAACCCTGATTATCCTGACAAAACTAAAAGGCACAGTTCATGGACGGCCGTAATTAACTTTGTTTGGGGTGAAGATGAAGTGAGTACTTGGGACGAAGAAAAACAAAATGAAAAAGGTAAGAAAGAATATTTATTGCATAACATAAATAAATAACTTAAAAATATATTCATTGATATTGCCATGGCACTGCACCTTCGTTCATGAAGTAATCTTTAAAATAATCCCTTATTGCGGCTGGTCTGGCTGTAGGACGACCTGAATTATTGGGGATGTTATTGTCGAACAAACCAGTGTAAGAACAAGTATCTTCATTTGAAAATCCATCCCTCCTACGCACAAAATTATGTAAAATAACACAAGTCTTTATAATGTCAATTGCTAAAGACATCTTAACGTTAAGTGGTCTATGAAGAATACGCCACTTATTTGTCAGTATCCCGAAAGAGCATTCAATATTGCAACGGGCACGTGATAGTCTGCGATTGAATACCCTTTTATCTTCAGACAAATTTGTTCCACCATACGGACGCATCACTGTATTCGATAGAGCAAAGGCTTCATCCCCAATAATAACGAAAGGCATTTTAAAATCATTTTTTTGAGGTAGATACGTTGCTTCGGGAATGTTAAGTGTCCCCGCCTGTAGTTTCTTATAAAATAAAGAATTTGTGAAAATGGCAGCACCATGATTTTTTCCATAATCACCTATGTCTACATATTGGAAACAGTAATTAGCATCACATATTGCAAGCAGTTGAACCGAAAAATAATGTTTATAATTATAGTATAGAGAACCACTATTGTTTGGTTTAATAACTCGAATATGTTTGCCATCGATTGCCCCAAAGACGTTAGGAAATCCAGTTTTTTTCTTAAATAGATCCGCAATTTCAAGCCAGTCATCTTTGGATGGCTGAGGCATAACATCGTCTTTCAGACATACCCATATTGCTTGACAGGCTTCGGAAATAATATTACTTGCTGTTGTGGCACCTACTCTATACGAGTAATGTAGGTCTTTTATAGAACAACCAGTAGCAAGAAACCTGCAAATTTGAGAATGTTGTTAATTATTTTTTTCAGGTAAAGAACTCCAAAATAGGTGGAAATATTTAAGGAATAGTTTCTCAAGAGAAGTAGCTAAGCGAAAGAAGATCAGGAAGGACCTGGAAGACATATGTTTATTTCGAACAGATGTCTTTTTTGCTTCCTAGCATGGATCACGCTCCGTAAATAATAAATATGAATATATAAATTAGTGATATCTTATGATTTTAATTTTTAGAACTGAAAGCAGTTTCGCTGATGATGACGGTGAAGTGTCGGAAATTGCATCCTATTCTCTTTCTCCTCCTCAACTAACCGAGCCCAGCACATCGAGGATATCGTCGAAAAAAAGAAAATGCGACTACAATCTAGTTGAAATCCTCGCGGAAAGTTTGAAGAGGAGACAAGAAAAAGAGAATAGGGAAGATAATGATGCAGACAGATTGTTTTTGTTGTCCCTTCTAGAAGATTTTTAAAAAATTCCAGTTGAAAATAAAGCGGGCGTAAAAATTGCACTAATTTCGGCAATTAACAATGGAATTTATTCCCAGCCCATGCAATATTCACACCCCAATATGTATACACAGCAAAATTTGCCACATCAATTTGTTATTCCTTCTTCTTCTTCTTCATCATCATTATCGTTTTCTATTCGACAACAATTCCCTTCCCCATTTTCGCCCTTAACAACACATTGTTTTTCTGCTTCTCAACATTCTTTGCAGTCAAAATTCCTTTCAGAAAGCAATTTAAATAGTCATTAGTTAGTTTTAGTTTGTGATTTGTGTAATATACAATATTTAAATCGTATAAAATGTGTTTTTATTATTTACTAAAAATGTAGATACCTAATCGTCAGCGCAAGCCGTTCTTTGGGTGGTATGCTATCCCGCATATTTGTATTTTGTTTTTTTATTTTATTATAAATTTTGCCCAGAAGTTCTTCAAAAGAAGGTAACGACATTCTAAAATAGTTGTAAAATTTTGTTGGGTCATCTTCCAATTCACGGTAGAGGATAACCATGGCGCCATTATCATTTCGTTTAGTATTTATAGGATTCACCCATATATTTCTATTAATCCGTTTTTTCTCAGATTTTCGAAGAATATACCACACAGCAATTGCTTCTTCTTCGAACATGTTGAATGACATCTGTCAATGTGTGTCTCTCATACCGATCTCTCATACTTTTTGTCATATCATACTGATCACTCATGCCGATCACTCATACTGGTATGACGTGTGTGTGCGGGCTCTATGTGCAATATATCAGTGTATATTTATAATTAACCATACTGTGTATATAACATGTTGAAAAATGTTATTTTAACTTCGAGAGCATTCCCTCTCTATTTTTGAAAGTCGGGCGATTTTTTTTAAATATAATTCTAACAAAGGTATTAAAAATCCATTGATAATGGTCACTTGGTGACAGAAATGTACATCTGGTATTAAAATAAAGTGTGTGAAGAAAGGTTATTGATACTTCTTTTTATTATTATAATCTTCACGTAACTCAATCATCTATTACTAACAAAGGTGTATGGTTCGGTACGGCAGGCCGTATAGTCTCAGTGCGCGTGCGCTAAGATACATTCGGCCGACCCACTTGTTTAGATCACGAGCCGTCACTGATATATTATATATATTGTGGTATACGAACAAAGTTAATGTGTTTTATTTTATTGCATTCATTATTAATATATCATTCTTACACTTTATTGCTGTTAGGAGTTGAGTCAAATACATTTGATATGAAGTTATTATTATTATTAATAAAAAACACACACGCATTCCATATGTAAATAGGCAGGCATATAACGTAATTAAACTTTTTTTCAGCACTTATATTTCACGTTAAACTTAATTATGGACGGCATGCAACGACGCATTAATGATTTAATTCGTTACATTTCCTCATTAATTCAAATTACAGAACGGTTTCGTCGAAAACCTGTAAAAAGATTCCATATTCTTGTCGTTCGATTGTGCAACCGAACTTTAGGGCAAAATTTGTACGTCCATCAATGTTTTTTTCTCGTTTTCCTTTCAGGCACTTTTCGGTGTGTGTCTTTCACAACGGAAAAAGCTCTTGGCGGTCTTCCGAATTACGTGATTTTGATAGTTAATTTGTCAGCGGCGAGAATGTTCAGAATTTTCTGGATTTTTGTGTCAGGTCCAATAGACAATTTGTCAGTTGGTTTTTATTTGAAACACTTTAATAATATGAATTATTGTTACGCATTAATGGTGTTTATGAATGTTTTAAGTAAACGGATTTTGGGTGGTCTAGATAATAAATGACAAGTAAAAGGTGTTAGTTTTATAATTACACAAATGCGATTTTATTGAGAATACTTCAAAGAAAATAATATAATTTTAATATTTTTTACGATTTTTATATCAAACTAAATAAATCGCTCTTTATTTGAAATTTATAAGAAACGCATTCGTGCCCGTTTGCATCCAAGTTGATTAAGTTAATCCGTGATTAGTACTCCTTAAAAGCACAACAATTTTATGTATAAATTATTTAAAAAATCTCATATTGATAATAAACACATGTTTAGGATATCTTACAAATTAAAAACATTATTATATTCTAGAATTATGACTTAATCAGAGGTTTAATCAATGATTAGTGGTTGATTAAAGTTAATCAGTCGGGGTGCAAATAGGCCTCGATGATTATAAAAGCGTAAATTTGATACTTCTAACAAGTGTTTTCACTCCTTAATTAATGTGGAGGCTTCTATTTCGTTTAAACTTCCATCGAACATTGTATGGTTCCCATAATCCTGTGGCACGTATAATGCGGTATTGTAATGTCCTTATGTTGTATCCCAACTTTTACATTTTTAGTAATTCTTACAGTGTATTCAAACGCCATTTACAGTTTATTAATCTGGATATTGTGAATTAGTGTATTTTTGTTTGTTGTATTATATTTCTCACTCTATTTATATGTTTTTCAAAGTAATATTATGTTTATCTTATATCACTATTTTTAATTGTGTATTGATGTATAAAGGAGATTTCCGTTGATAAATAAAATAAAATAAAATAAACACGTAATCCATTAAAAGGTCCTATTTCAATTATTTAAAAAAAGTATTTTTTTTTTATGAAATAGTACCAACATATTTATTTCAAAACAAAGTACAAGCTCTACGATTAGTTCTGGAAAAAGACATCTGGTAAATGGCTACCTCGGCTTTTTCTGCAAATGGCTGCTCTTTTAAAAAAGGTGTGCTTTACATTTTAGCATTTTAACTCTGGTTCTATTTGACCAATAGCCGATCGAATATTTTCTTTAAGCGCTTGAATTGCGGTAATGTTCTTAGCTGACCTGGCAATACGAGTACGAACTGGCAATTTTGCATCAGTAATTTGTCTATTTTGCTCAAATTTCATACCGACCAAAAACACGACGAACACTGCGATTTGTCTAGGCGAAATTTTCACCATATTGATAATGAATTTTCACTATTTCTTTACGTTGTTGAAGCGTATATCATTTCATTTTCTCAAATCGTACACTTTTTACTTGACAAGTGTGCAACAATCAAGGCCCTCTAATTAACAGTTTAAAAATGCGAGGGAATTTAAAATGGGACCTCTTAATGGAAAACTCTTTACAATACAATACAACTCTATTCTTGTGTAAGCAACATATTACAATTATATTATGAACTGTGGAGGCTTCTACTTCGTTATACATGTTAATTCAATGAAATAAAACACTTTAACTTTGTTTGTATAACACACTATTTTTATTTTCGTGACTGCAGTTTCGGCAATTCAACTTGCCATTATCGAACAGATATCTGTTTGATAATGGCAAGTTGAATTGCTGAAACTGCAGTCACGAAAATAAAAATAGTGTGTTATACAAACAAAGTTAAAGTGTTTTATTTCATTGTATTACAATTATGTATATAAATGTACATCACTACATTGAAATATCATAAAGTTAAAAAATTACAATTATCTTTTAATTTGTTATGTTTCAACTAATAACAATAGTCGTTACTAATACTCATACAGTATTAGTATATGAGTAGCATGTTCCATCTTGATACTATGATTAAAAATCAGGCACTCAAATTTATTAGAATTAAATTCCGCTACGTTATCAAGTACTGGCATGTCGTGCAGAAGGTATTTTCTCCAGAACCCGAAGTGCCTAGGAAACGTCCGTTCATGTCAAATGGAAATAATTAAATAGATAGAATAATAATCAAGGCACGCAAATAATAAATGTTGGTACGCGTACGGCCATTTTCCATCTCATTTCATCCACCTACAAACGACACTCGACAAGCTTTCTACAATCCGCTGCCATCCATTACTGGCAGTTATCCGATATCTCGTTGTACCAATAAGAGTATAACAATATATCCGTCTGAAAATTGTAATAATTTCAAAATAATTAAATTTCGTGTCACTTCCGAGATATCGTTTTCATTTTGCAAGAACTTCAGTGTTGACAATATTGTCTTTGTTTCAATAAGCTTGATTCTGAAACGTAGAGCCTGGAAAATGAGTGAAAAGTTCCTGTTAATTACCTAAAATCTCACGTGCAACACATGTAGTTTTACACTTGTAAATAAAACACGTTTTACTTTGCTTAACCACTATATTTTGCACTTAATTTGTGACATTAGTTTCGACTATCTAGTAGTCATTATCAAACTAAAAGTTTTAGTTTGATAATGACTACTAGATAGTCGAAACTATAGCCACAGAATTGAGTGCAATAAAGAGTGTTTAAACTAAGTAAAAAGGGTTTTATTTACAAGTGTATTTAAGATGTACTACAATGTGAACAGTTTTCTTTTAGAGTTTGTTAAAGCTTTTTAAAAGAATTAAGATATAATCACTTGATGTTTCACCATGTGATGAATGAAAAACTAGATTTGTTAAACGCTCTAGGAGAAGAAATAGTATGTTTAATTCGGACAAAAAAATGGGTTTTTGGGCCTCGTAAGATCACCAGATTCACAGAATTATATGTAGAATCCAAATTCGAAATAAAAAATATAGCATTCCGTTTAAAATAAGAAAGCTGGTATTGAATAATCTTGAAAACATATTTATTGAAAAGAGCACACTCGTATAATGTATTGCTCTCATTACAATACAATAAGTAGAAGTCCATGTACAATTTTGAGTATACATATCCCGATAATTACAGCGTTTGGTAAATTTTTTACAAGGAATTTTTCCTTTAAGTATACACACCTTGATTTGTACTCTATAATTAATAAGACATTCGTTGTTTTTGAAAAGCATTCAGTTTGAAAATTCTAACAAGTGTTTCCACTCCCAGATTAAGCGTGAAGTAAAATTTCGAGTTTAGAAAAGCCTGAAAATTTGGTTTGGTCGCGTAGCGCGAAGCGCGGAGCGGCCAAACCAAATTTTCAGGCTTTTCTGAACTCGAAATTTTACTTCATGCGCCACGCGTATAAAGCACTAATTTCAACTGAAGTTCAAAATATACTGTATTAGCATACTGCTTCCGCAGTACATTGTAAACTTCTCAATACATCAGTCTTGTATATGCGTGGCGCATGAAGTAAAATTTCGAGTTTAGAAAAGCCTGAAAATTTGGTTTGGTCGCGTAGCGCTACGCGCTACGCGACCAAACCAAATTTTCAGGCTTTTCTAAACTCGAAATTTTACTTCATGCTTAATCTGGGAGTGGAAACACTCGTTAGAAGTTTCAAATAGAATGCTTTTCAAAAACAACTATTGTCTTAATAATTACAGAAAATACATCGGGGTGTGTATACTTAGAAGAAAAATTCCTTGTATAATGTATTCTAAAATCTTGTTGCTTCTTTAGATAAAGAAACGACTTGATTTAATGAATAGAAGAACAATATAATTAAAAAATAACCATATATTTTCTTCTTATTTTAAGTAACTACCTATTTTACAGATATGTGTTGTAGACATTCAAATGTTCTATGGTTTTTTACTTGATGTTTTGGAGTTGTAATTGGCTTGCACTGACTGATAATAGTAGTAAAAGTGTGAAGAAAGGTTATTAGTGCTTTATTCGTCAAATTAATAATAGTAGTAGTTTATTTAATAATAATAATAATAATAATGTCTTTATTAAAAAAGAGGTATGATATAGTATATATAAAAGTGTAGGCGAAGTTCAGTCAGCATTATCTGTTACTGTTCTTCCACTTAACCTACTTAAAACATAACATAGGTAATAAGTGAGTATTTTATAATAAAAAAAATCAAACAATATTTTACAGCTTAAAACAGAACATAAGTAATACATTAGTATTAGTATTAGTAGAAAATAAAAACAATATTCTACAGCACATTTGGTTTCTGATTTCACCGATCACAAAGACCACCTTGCAACAGTAAACTACGCACTTGTTGTTTAAATTCTTTAATTGGTAGTGAATTCAGATTTGAGGGGAGTTTATTGTATAGTGTATAAATATTGTGACTAAAACATCTTAGAAAGATAGATGTTTTGTGCTTCGGTGGTGAGATAAGCTCTCGAAGCCTGACATTAATATTGTGCACGTCAGTTCGAAAAACAATTCTTCGGTAGAGATAGGGAGGCGTCTTAAAGTGTATTATCTTATAATATAATGTATAAGAGTGTAGCGTTCTACGATTGACCATATTCAGCCAGTTTAGTTCAGAGCACTTTCCAGAGATATGATCATACTTGCTGATTCCTAAAATTAACCGTATGCAAGAGTTTTGCACCTTCTGTATACAATCTTTTGTCACTTTGTCCAAGCAAGCACCATATACTACATCAGAAAAATTAATATGACTTAATACTAAAGTGTCGCAGAGAACTCGTTTCGTGTTTTTATTTAAGATTTTCCTAATCGAATAAATCATTCTTAAACTATTGTAGGCTCGCGTAATACATCGACTAATATGAGCTTTAAAACGTAAATCAGAGTCTAAGATTAATCCTAAGTTCCGTACGGAGTCTATAAATGGTATCATAGTGTTTTCAAGCTGAATATTAAACAGCTCTTTAGCAGATGAGACTAATTTTTTAGGCCCAAATAAAATGGCTGATGTTTTGGTAGGATTTATTGTAAGGGAATGTCTTTTGGATATCAATGAAAGATTCGATAGGTCCTGATTTATATTATTATTAGCCGTGCCTAGGTTATTGAAGGGAAAGGAATATAAAAGTTAAGTGTCATCTGCATACAGATTACAAACACAAAAATCAAGCGCTAAAGGAATAAATGATGAATAAATGGAGAATAATAGAGGACCTAAAATTGAACCCTGAGGGACACCTGCATTAATATTTAATTAATTAGATGTGCAATGATTAATTCTTACCTGTTGCCGGCGATCATATATAAAACTACTAACTAAATCTAGAGCATTTGAATCAAGGCCAATATAATTCAGCTTAGCTAATAAGAGATCGTGATTGAGAGTATCAAATGCCTTATTATAATCTATTAAAATCAAACATGACTTTATCAGTAGCTCTAATTATGTCATCGGCAACATTCAATAAAGCAGTTTTGCAGCTGTATGTAGCTCTAAAACTAGATTGATTAGTGGGAAGAAGGATATTTTTCTCCACAAAATCAGTTAATTGGTGTTTAATTATACATTCAAGGATTTTGGACAGTACCGGTAGGATACTGATAGGTCTAAGATCTTTGAGGTCGTCAGGATTGTCTTTTTTAAGTAATAAGATTACAGTAGCTAGCTTCTAGGCGTAGGGGAATGTTCCCTTTTCAAGGCAGTAGTTAATTATGTGTGTTAAATATTGAATAACATAGGGACAGCACATTTCATGTTAAGACATAATCAGCGCATATCCGTCATGTATGTATGATAAAATATAATACAAAATGTATAGAACAAAACATGTAAATAAAGACTTCTTAAATAATAAATATATAATAAAATAAATACATAAACAACACGAACATTAGGTTGTGATGCATGTACAATTAAGAGAGCTAGTCTACATATTTTTATCTTATATTCGTAATCAAAAAAATGTCTACAAAATATAAAATATTTATGAGTTCCTTTTGCATATTACAATTTATTTTCTCGGGGTGTGGTTAACGTAGTATTGTTTGTTGTAGGTACTGTTGTCGAGTGGAGCGGAGAAGAAGATAGGGTGTTCAAAACAGTAGGTAGTAAGTAGTGGACATCGGGACAAGGTATGTTTATATCTTTATAAATTTAATACAAGAAAACAATGAATATATTAGATGCCACACAGCCAGAATAAAAGAGCGCGAACAATAGCTATATAAACAATGTGTCGGGCCGGATTATAAAAATCGCGCACAGAGGCAGAAAGTAATGTGTATTTGTCGTGACTGACCACTCGGCTTGTCTATGAGCGTGAAAACAACGGCCATATTCTTATTTTTCATTTATAATAAATACTGAGGAAATGTATGTTTGACTGTGATTTTAAATCAATTCTTCGGCGTAGTTGTTGTTTAAGTTGGCTGCGAAGTTGGTCAAGAACGCTTAACAACAAAGCTTATTGAATAATAAGATCATGGAAAAGAAAATAGAAACATTTAATCATCGAAATACAATGATTTTCAAAGTTTTATGTCCGTTTGCACCCAAGTCGATTAAGTTAATCTGTGATAAGTACTCCTTAAAAATACAGCAATTTTATGTATAAATTATTTACAACATCGCACAATGATAATAGGATATGTTTAGGATATTTTACAAATTTAAAACATTCTTATATTCTAAAATTATCACTTACTCAGAGGTTTAATCAATGATTAGTGGTTGATTAAAGTTAATCAGTTGTGGTGCAAATGTGCCTTAGATTATTAAATTTATCTGAGTATAATGTTAATGTAAATAATTTTTTTGTATTAAAATCGACACGAAAAATAATTATTTTCATAGAATATTTTGACTTTGAAGTCTCACAACTTTAATATTTAAAAGCATTTAATTTCAACCATCATCTCTTGAGAATTTGATTACAGTGGAATTCATTTTGATTAGTTAGCTTCCTAGTTTAAATGAAAGGGGTATGAAGAAAATCTCTTAAAATATTCTTAATCTATAAAAATAGTTAATGATGGTATTTAATTAATATTTATAAAACCGTGCAATCATTTAAAACATGATTTAGAGTAGGCTTTGAATTTTAAATTGGATTGGCACTACTGATTGTTAACACATAGTTTACCATAACCTCAAGTTCATTCGATGATTCAATTCAAACTCGTGTCAAGTTGGCACGATTAATTAAATGTCTGCTTGCACCGACTTATGTCCATTGTTATTATAGTCCAAATGTCGGCTGGCGCCGACTTGTACGTCAACTGTTATTATAGTCCAAATGTCGGCTAATGCCAACTTATGTCCACTGTTATTAAAGTCCAAATGTAGGCTGGCGCCGACTTGTATTCCAACTGTCATTATAGTCCAAATGTCGGCTGACGCCGACTTATGTTAGGTTGAAACGATGGACTAAATGTCGGCTGGCGCCGAATTATGTTAACTGTTAATATAGTCCAAATGTCGGCTAGCGCCGACTTGTACGTCAACTGTTATTATAGTCCAAATGTCGGCTAATGCCGACTTATGTCCACTGTTATTAAAGTCCAAATGTAGGCTGGCGCCGACTTGTATTTCAACTGTCATTATAGTCCAAATGTCGGCTAACGCCGACTTATGTCAAGTTGACACGATGGACTAAATGTCGGGTAGCGCCGACTTATGTCAACTGTTATTATAGTCCAAATGTCGGCTGGCGCCGACTGTTTGCATGGGCGTAGTCGAGGGAGGGGGGAGGGGGGCTGCCCGGGCTCCCTCTAGATATCACAAAATCATACATATTAAAATTTTTGCAGGCAAGTTTTCACCAAAATTAAAATAAATAATTTATTATCTAACGATTATAAAATAAAATGTTCTTAACTAAGGAAATTATCTGTTTGAAAATTGACTAAAAGTTGTAAAAATTGATCAAAATTTATAAATGGAATTAGTATGTATAATCAGCTCAGAATCATTCAACACAATATTTCAACTGAAATAAAGGCTAGTATTTTTTAATCTTTACTATATTTCTGTGTTTTATACGCTTGGCGCACGATTACCATCACATCTAAACGTTATATATTTTTTACTGTACTGTAAATCAGCGGTTTATACGCGTGGCGCATGAAGTAAAATTTCGAGTTTAGAAAAGCCCCGTGAAAATTTGTCTCGGGTCGCTGGCGCGACCCTCGACAAATTTTCTGCGCGGGGCTTTTCTAAACTCGAAATTTTACTTCATGCTTAGTCTGGGATTGGAAACACTCGTTCGAACTTTTAATTGAACTTTTTTATAAAATCAACGAATGTCCGCAAATGTACAGAGTATGCGAATACATAAGGATATGATATATAAAACTGGTAAATAATTATGTTATATATTAATTATTTTTGTTGATTTTAAAGAATTTATTCAAATTGTATAAGTTCCATTTTAAACAAAATAGTTTTCTTGTTCATAATACATATTATTGATATTTGTATTATTTTACTATTTATTTGTAGTTTTTCTCTATCCTCTGTTTCAACAGAAGTAATAATAATCTATCTTTGTTTTTTTTTTTAATTGGTAAATTTTAATTTGTGTTAATTTCATAATTTAGAAAAGTATTGGTAATTTTTATATTTGTATATTTTATTTAAAAAAAAATCCCATTTGAATTACAAGTCAATTCCAATATTATACCTGGTACTGAATAATATTGGAATTGACTTCTAATTCAAATGGTATTTTTTTAAATAAAATATACAAAAAATACGAAAGAAATAAATATCAAAAAAATGTATTTCAATAATTTTTTTTAGATTTATTAATTTCTTGTCTATTTTTTTTTTTACTTTGATGTTTATTTATTTTTCCAAGAAAATAACTAAATAAAATTTGAATTGATTTTTATTTGAGATAGTTAACTTAAAACAAACAGTATTGATGTAATGCTGATTTTGCTACTCTAGAAAATGTTGCTTAAAATACGAACAACATTTTAATAAGTTTAAATCTAAATTGTTAGATTACTTTAAGAGCCTTTAGGAATACTCGTAGTGTAGGGGCTGGGCATTATGTCTAAATAGTATTAAATGTTCAATTAGCATTCTGGGCAACCGTAGAAAAAAATGCCGCCTACTCTAAATCATAATTTAAATGATTGCACAGTATTATAAAGTAACTAGAATTTTGATCAGTGAGGGACAGGAGACACACATATATGCCAAACTTAGTTTATATCTCTAGAAATGTTATTAGTACTTTATTATATAACATAGGTTTGCGCTCCTAGTTTAGGTATGAAGCAAAATATGTAAATTTATTGTTAGCTGCCAACTGTATTGCTCAAATCATTATAATTTAGAAATGCAATTTCAAAAGGTATAACTCATGGATTTAATTTACAAATATTTAATATCATAAAACCGATAACTTAAAATATACTGTTCTATTTTAATTGTTTGGTGTTGTAGGCGTTCACTTTGTGGTACATCTTAAATACACTTGTAAATAAAACACTTTTTACTTTGTTTAACCACTGGATCTTACATTTAATTGTGTGACTAGTTTCGACTATCTAGTAGTCATTCTCAAACTAAAGTAAATACAAATTACATGTTAAAAACTATTTATACGGCTTCGAAGAGAGGGGTGTACATTAGGTCAACCTGGTCATTAAGAAGGGAAATTCCGGGATTAATTCGGGCCTTGTGTATTTTGCCGAAAAAGGTCGTAAAATGGATTTACTGGAAGCACTAGAAATACACAAGGCCCGAATTAATCCCGGAATTTCCCTTCTTAATGACCAGGTTGACCTAATGTACACCCCTCTCTTCGAAGCCGTATAAATAGTTTTTAACATGTAATTTGTATTTACTTTAGTTTGAGAATGACTACTAGATAGTCGAAACTAGTCACACAATTAAATGTAAGATACAGTGGTTAAACAAAGTAAAAAGTGTTTTATTTACAAGTGTTCTATTTTATAGCGAGAGTACTTTTGCTGCATAATTTCTTGAAATCTTATTAGATTAGCTTGACTAACGCAATCCTACCTGATTTAATTTATTCACCTATAAACAAAACACTTCATAAATGTGTATTTTAGAATTTTAAATTAGCTAAAGGGAAGGCAAAACTGCTCTTTTTACAATTGCCTCACCTTTAGCCAATTTGCAAATTTAAATTACTTTCACAAATGAAAAACGATATTAACTTTGTATAACTGAGACTTTATCAAGTGACTATAGTTTCAACAACTTTAATTTGTCATTTTCAAACTCAAACAACTTTTAGTTTGAAAATAAGAAGTTAAATATTTTGTTTTTTTATTATTAGAAATAAAAAACCAAAATATTAGTGAAACTTAACCAAGTGTTTTCTTTATTAAATCATAGTTAAATATGTTTCACAAATGAGAAGATGAGAAACTTGTTCAAGATGACAAGTTAAAGTTGTCGAAACTATAGTCACTAAATAAAGTCTCAGTTATACAAACAAAGTTATAATCGGGTTTCAATTGTGAATTATGATGTATAACGAAGTAGAAGCCTGCACCGTTAACAGTTTAAATTTCTTTATTTGATTGAAGCCAAAAATGAAGAGAAGCGTTTTCTAGTGGTTGGTAAATTAGATTAGCATCTGGAAGTGGATTCACTTGTTTGAATCGTGCAGTATAAGTTGTAATAACCAGTTTCAGTTTGAAAGCGCGTGATATTGTAGGTGGCCCTCATATTGTTATCTCGTAATAAGAATGTTGTAGCTTATTTATTACGTTTACGCTTTTAAATTAAAAAACACGGAATAGAAAAAATAAGAAAATGCAATAGTAAAAAATTTGCATTTTTTAAGAATTAATTAAATATTCTTCTTTTAGTTACCTGAACTAATTTTAAGTGTATGTAATTGTTTTATTTCTTACTTCACGTCCAATTTCAATAGCTATGAAAAATAAGCCTTTTTTAATAGCTATTGAAAATAAACGACACATTGTGCCTGAATACGAAATTACGAAAATTCGTATAAAATGCAATTAATACGTCTTAATTAAGACAACTTAAGATAATAAATACCCATTGAAACAACTACTACCCGTTGTTTCAATAGGTATTTATTGTCTTATGTTGTCTTGTTAATTAAGACGTATTGTTTGCATTTTACACGAATTTCGTAATTTTATATATTATGTTTAAAATGTGCAAACTATAAGAAGCGTAAGCTCATTTTCTCAAACTCAAATAGTTTTGAATTTGATTTATTCTTGTTTGTACAATACAAAATAGAAAAGTAAGGAATAAAAGTATTACATATACCTGAAAATCAGTTACTTTAAAAACTGGACTCTTCTAAAGGGGTATGCTAAACTAGTATATTTGAACTTTAAGTTAAATCAGTGTTTTGTACGCGTGGCGCATGAAGTAAAATTTCGAGTTTAGAAAAGCCTGAAAATTTTACTTCATGCTTAGTCTGGGAGTGGAAATACTCGTTCGAAACTTCAAATTGACAACTTAAGACAATAAATACCCATTTAAATAATTACTACCTGTTGTTTTAATGGGTATTTATTGTCTTAAGTTGTCTTATTAATTAAGACGTATTGTTTGCATTTTACACGAATTTCGTAATTTTATATATTATGTTTAAAATGTGCAAACTATAAGAAGCGAAAGCTTATTTTCTCAAACTCAAATAGTTTTGAATTTGAATTATTCTTGTTTGTACAATAAAAAATAGAAAAGTAAGGAATAAAAGTATTACATATACCTGAAAATTAGTTACTTTAAAAACTGGAATCTTCTAAAGGGGTATGCTAAACTAGTATATTTGAACTTTAAGTTAAATCAGTGTTCTGTACGCGTGGCGCATGAAGTAAAATTTCGAGTTTAGAAAAGCCTGAATATTTGGTTTGGTCGCTCCGCGCTTCGCGCTACGCGACCAAACCAAATTTTCAGGCTTTTCTAAACTCGAAATTTTACTTCATGCTTAGTCTGGGAGTGGAAATACTCGTTCGAAACTTCCAATTACAACTTAAGACAATAAATACCCATTTAAACAATTACTACCTGTTGTTTTAATGGGTATTTATTGTCTTAAGTTGTCTTATTAATCAAGACGTACTGTTTACATTTTACACGAATTTTCGCAATTTTATATATTATGTTTAAAATGTGCAAACTATAAGAAGCGTAAGCTTATTTTCTCAAACTCAAATAGTTTTGAATTTGAATTATTCTTGTTTGTACAATAAAAAATAGAAAAGTACGGAATTAAAGTATTACATAAACCTGAAAATTAGTTACTTTAAAAACTGGGATCATAATAATAAAATTAAATTGTTTTATCTTTAATAGTAAACAAAAATATGGGTGAAAATTTGGTCCCTACTTTAAATATTTTTAAATGAGATATTGCATTAATTCGATACTTGAATTTACTTTTTTAACAATACACTTACGAAATAGCATTTCGTAAGTTAATGCGATTAAAAATTGCATTTAGGAAACATACAGGGATGTTTTCTTTTAAGTGAATTTTTACGTATTTGAAAATAAACATAAATCAATTACAACAAACATTTTTAAAATTAATTAACATGGGATCAAACACAAACAGTATATTTTAAACTTTGTAATATGTCAGTGCTTAATACTCGTGGCGCATGAAATAAAATTTCGAGTTTAGAAAAGCCTGAAAATGTTAAGGCTTCTCTAAACTCGAGATTTTACTTCATGCTTAACCTGGGAGTGGAAACACTCGTTAGAAGCTTCAAAAGAAAACTTTTATAAAATTCACAGCAAAAAATCGTAAAATGTTTACCTAAAAAAGATGCATTGATACAATATAATTTAAAATAACATATCGTCGTTATTTTAATAAAAACCTTCTATGTAAATTGAGCAAACATTTTCAGGAAATACAAAAACTGTTTAAAAAAAATCAGTTAAGTAGTTCTTTTCAAACATTTTTTTTTAATGGATCCTTGTATACGACTTAAGAGTTAACATTAACACATAGGAGGTTTCATTACCTCATCGGGCTGATAACGTAGAGTCCCTTGATAATAAAATAAAACTCTTTATTAATAATAAACGGTTTAACTCTGTTTGTATAACACAATTTATTTTTATGTGACTGCAGTTTCGGCAAATTTAGCTTGCCATTATCAAACATGTAGTGACTAAAACTACTTACAAAACAGGTATATATACAAAATGGTTATAAAAAAACACAAACAAATTACAAATTACAAAACGGCTGTAAAAATGGGGGTATACACTAGTTTTTTTTATTAATAAATTAACATGTATAACAAAGTGGAAGCCTCCACAATACAAAATAAAACTCTGTTTTGTAAAAAAATATCACATAGGAGGTTTCATCAAAACAGCGACGATATGCTAAAAACCGCAATAAAAATAAATTTACAACAAAATCGACTATTAATCCATTCACATATGTAATGTACCCATCTGTATATTTATTTCATTTATATAATTTAATACTTTAGTATCGTGCATTTTTGATAATCATATTTAAAGTTATTTATGTTTGCTGTTTATTTTTACTTAAATATTATTCATTGCTAAATGTTATTATCAGAATGCATTTGCTAATGCTAGAGCACACATAAGCCTGGGAAGAATAAATAGTTAATTAGAATTTGTACTTAATGGAAAAATTCCGCTAAAGATGATAAAGTTCACCCCGGCTTATGCGTGCCCCTTCTTACGCATTGTTTGCTTAACGAAGAACCATTATTCATTACTATTAGATTTTATTTCGGGCACTTCTGATTTGACTCTCGAACGCAAGACAGTAAAAATATTACTTCGATTAAATTCAATAAACTTCGTTAAGCAAGCTAGTTAAAGTTTCTAAATATATTATATTGTAATATTCACAAGTTTCTCAGTTAAGAAAATAGAATTGATATTCGTTATATAAAAACATCAAGTTATTTTAACCTCACCCAGAATAAAAGAACCTACTTAATATTTAAATAAGTGTTAAATATTGAAAATACTAAATAATAAACTTTTGCACATACAATGAAGTAAAAAACGTCAATTATTTTAATATGAATAATTCACGTTTCTTTCATATCATTGTATGTGAATAGTATTAAACATATGACTTCTGGGCCCGTATTCACAGTATCGATGAAATTTGCTAATTGTTTGTTTAAAAAGTTGCACTAAAATGACATAATTTTACTCCGAACACTTGGGTAAATTCTTCCCAAAATGAAGTAATTTCAGTGCAACTTCTGGGACCCCATCAAAACATCCACACTATTTTTGTCACTCTTCTATCTACCTTTTGACATTATTTTGATCATTTCTTTTAAATAAAAAATTAATGTACGAACTTGTATGTGCTAACATTTATAAATTCAAATACCTGTAATATTTTGCAGTTTTTCTATTAAAATATGCAATTTACTAAAAGTTGTGTGATTAATGGTACGCGAATTGTAAATATTTTTTTGAAAATGAATCGTGTTGGTTTTGTTTTCAAAGCCCAATTTGCTAAAACAAAATAATCAATTTTATACAACAAATTTCCGCTCTTTCAAATGTTATTTTTGGGCATTCTTCAGAGAGATTGTGGATGTATTAATCGGGTCCTCAACTCTCACCGATGACAAATTGGATCGGTACTGTAAATACGGGCCCCGATTTATAAACAAAATGATTTCTTAGTATTATACTGTGCGATCATTTAAAACATGATGTCAAATGTCAAAGACCTAGGAGTAATATTTGACTGTACCTTGTCATTTACGAAGCATATTGACAGCATGTGCTGCAAAGCATTGCAAGTGCTTGGCTTTATAAACAGATTTGGTAAGAATTTCTCAATGAACACGTACAAGCATTTATTTATTTCTCTTGTAAGAACTCAACTAGAGTATGCTTCCTCTGTTTGGTCACCATTTTATAACAATAAAATTGATCAAATAGAGAGAGTACAAAACAAAGTTTTGTTGTCAATATCCTTTAGATTGGGAATTTCTAGAATTAATTGCAGTCGCAGTTTTACGCTAACTTTTTTAAACTTGACATCTTTGAAAGAGAGACGTGTTCTATCTGATTTGGGAATTCTTTTCAAAATTGTAAACGGCCTAATGTACTGATATAATTTACTGACTGGTTTAAAGTTTCTAATCCCATCTAATACACGTTCACAATTAATTTTTAGAGAAACAGTTCATCGTAATAACTACACAAGCAATAATGCACTTTGTCGTATGACACAATTATGCAATTTGGTTTGTGTATCACCACATTTTGAGCTGTACGGTATATCTTTTAAATCATTTGTGAAACGATTAAAGCTGATTGATCCATCTTTATATAACCATGTTTAATTGTTTTTGTTTACAGGGCTTGGGAGTATTTTGTATTAATTATATCGAATATGTATGTTTATATATTAATTGTTTATTATATATTATAAGTGTGTAAAATTATAATTGAAATAATGTAAAAAGGTTTATTCCGTAAATAAAGTATTATTATTATTATAGAATAGGATTTGAATTTTAAATTTTATTGGTACTACTGACTGTTAACACATATTTACCATAACCTCAAATTTATTCTATTATTCAATTAGCATTCTGGGCAACCGCACAAAAAATTTCCGCCTACTCTAAATCATCATTTAAACGATCGCACGGTAGAAAGCTAAATTTTTTCAGTTTTATAAAGCTATTGCACCAACACTATAATAATATTTGATTTAATTTTCTAAAATTATATCTCGATTAACTTTCAATTCTGTACAGTTTTTACGCACGCGAGATTTATACGACACCACATTGATTGGAAATCGATAAATTTTGATCGGCTGCGTTATTAATTTTATATATATAAACCTATATATAACATTAAATTATTATACATAAAGCAGTTTTGAGGTTGAGTACAGTGGGCTTGAGATTATTGCCGCGGCGCAGTAATTACAAGACTTATTATTTACTGCATCTTAATTACTGCCCTATAATTCACTCAGACCAAACGAAAAGCAAATAAATTGTCCTACTCTCAACTAAATTGACAGTTTTATGATTTACCTCCATTCCAATTATTACATCAGGAAAAATTGATGGTGATAGTTAGAAGAGAAATGTATTAGTCTTTCATAAACTAATTTAGCTCTAACATTTTAGTATGTTTCAATTTCAATTTTAATTTATTTAGGGAAAATCTCTTATATATAATACAATAACAATAATAATCATTTTCTTAAACATACAGAGAGTTTTATGTAACACCGAACATTATCAATGTTCATTTTCGTATATTCTATTTATCAAACCAAAGCACGATTTGACACCTTTGATTTTTTAGGTTATGTGCAAATTGGGTTGCCTATATGACCATTAAAAATTGTAGCCAATCAATCGCAATGAATGCCTCGACTTGTAAATACATGGGGTTTTTCTTTCAAGTATACATGTCCCAAATATATGCCGTAATTTTTTCGTTTTTCTTTAAAAGAGTTCAATTTGAAACTTAAAATGAGTGTGTTCAACTCCCAGACTAAGCATGAAGTAAAATTTCGAGTTTAGAAAATCCTGAAAATTTGGTTTGGTCGCGTAGCGCGAAGCGCGGAGCGACCAAACCAAATTTTCAGGATTTTCTAAACTCGAAATTTTACTTCATGCGCCACCGGTACAAAACACTGACATATTACGAAGTTTAAAACACACCGCTAAACTTCACATTGAATCAGTGTTTTGTATCGGTGGCGCATGAAGTAAAATTTCGAGTTTAGAAAAGCCTGAAAATTTGGTTTGGCCGCTCCGCGCTTCGCGCTACGCGACCAAACCAAATTTTCAGGCTTTTCTAAACTCGAAATTTTACTTCATGCTTAATCTGGGAGTGGAAACACTTGTTCGAAACTTCAAATTCAGGCTTTTCTAAACTAGAAATTTTACTTCATTGCTAATCGAGGAGTGGAAAGACTTGTTATACTGGCAAAACAAAAGAAAAAATCGCTGTGTGCATATTTTTTTAGTTTTAAGAAAAGTTATTCTTATAAATCTTGTTGAAATAGTAATGTAACTTAAAATGTGCTATCAAAAGATAAATTATATACAATCAAATACGATTAGGAACCCGTTTCCTTTTCAAACAATTAAAATGAACAAGTAGGGGTGGCTTTCAGAAAGGATGTACCTGTCTTTTAAAAAAGCTTGCGTGCTCATTGTTATTTCCCATTATTACACACAATTATCATAAGGGTTACATCCGACGTGATTGAAAAAAAAAACACATAACTCATTCATATTAATAGGTAGATAAAAGTCTATTTTACTTATTTCAATAATAAAATGGTCAACTCGTTCTCAACAGATATATTTTTTTTTTTTGGGGTTTGGCTTTTGCCTGGCCTTGGGAACTTGCCCATTAGCCAACATCTTTTATTTATATTTGTATTAATTGTTAGGATTACAATTTGTAGTATGCTATTATTTCATACGGACAAACACTCACATTCATACCACACCCAGGGTCACGACGAGAAATTATTTTTAAATAATGTCTCGCCGTGCACGGGAATCGAACCCGAATTTGTGGCTCGCCGAGCGATACAGCCCGGCGACGTTACCGCTCGGCCACCACCTACCCATTCTCAACAGATATAAATTGACGCCAATAACCATTATTTTGGTTAATTATTTTATTATAACGAGTGTCTATAAACTGTTGGCATCCCAGTAGGTTCTGACTTCAGAAACATACGTCGTAATTAGACACATAATTAAATTTATTTGACGTTTCCGAAATTCACCGAATCGTATGACTTAATCTAAGATATGTAGTTTGTTTTTCAAAGCATCCGAGATACCGACAGTTTATAGACATTCGTTAGTATACATACATTAATATTTAATAATATCTTTTAGTCAAGAAGTCTATGGATTTGTCTATTGTTAAAAGAATGAATATAAATTAAATGGTTTTCTTACTGTCATTGGGCCCGTTCATTAGAGAGACAAGTTGATAGTTGACTGCCAGCTGTTGGAAAAATCTCTGATGACCGGACTGTTAATCGTGAACTTGTTTGAGATTTGTGCAATCGTACAATATAGACTGGTGTTGGTGATTTGTGTTGGCGGGTTAAAGGTTTTAAAATGGTCGGAGTACCGTTGATTAGGAATTGGAATTGTTGATTGGAACCTGCTCTTACAAATTTAAGATGTGAACTTGGCACTTGATTATTTTTATAATCTAGTAAACAATGCACTCAGTATATTCATGCCTAAATACAAAGTCAAACAGAAACATAAGTTTCCGCGAAGGTTTTTTTATTGAAATCATAGGCCTTATTAAAGAGAAAAAACGTTTGCATAGACGTCACAAAAATGACCCCCAATCTGATTCAACCTTCAAGAAATTAAGGTCACTTCTCAAATCTAAAATCAAAATGGCTCATAAATCTTATATTACTAGCACAGAAAACCAACTCTCTACAGACCCTAAGCGATTTTGGACCTATATGAATACAAAAGGATCAAATGCTTTAGTTATACCGGCCGAGATGGTTAATGATGGTGAGACCTATGGAACGCCCGATGACATCGTTGTTGGATTTCGTAAGCACTTTGAATCCATTTTTATCCCCCCTTTAAATAAACCTTGCACTGATTCCATTTTCTAATTTGCCTTCATTTTCTTTTTCCCATATTTCTTCTGATTGTATCCTTAATCACCTAAGGAAACTTCCCAATAAGTTCTCCTCAGGAGACGACAATTTACCTGCCTTTCTTTTGAAGAACTGTGCTCCTATTTTCTGCAATTCTCTTTCAATTATTTTTAATTTACCACTTCAAACTTCTACATTTCCTAGTAAATTAAAGATAGCTTCAATTTGTCCCATACCTAAAACCTCGGTGAATACCCAAAATATTGCTAACTACCGTCCTATAGCAATTCTTTCACATATTGGAAAAATCTTTGAAAAAGTGCTTCATGATCAAATTTACCTACATGTTGCACCATATTTATCTATGCAGCAACATGGATTCATTCCTGGGCGTTCTACTGTAACTAATTTATCTATTATTACACATGACATATCTAGAGTTCTGGATTCATCGGGTCAAGTTCTTGTGGTGTACACACATATGTCTAAGGCGTTCGATAGAGTCGACCACAGATTGCTGTTGAACAAGTTGGACTGTTTTGGGTTCACCACTGGTCCACTATTGCTTTTTGAGATCTTATCTGAATAACCGTGAAACTTATGTCTCTGTTAATAATTTTAAATCTAAATCGTATTTTCCAAGCTCAGGTGTTCCACAGGGATCCATTTTGGGCCCCTTACTATTTAATTTATTTATTAATGATCTTTCGGCTGCACTTGAGTGTAAACATCTTTTATATGCCGATGATTTGAAGCTATATACATCTATGTCATCATTATCTGACTGTGAGCAGTTACAACATCAACTAGAAATAATTTCAAACTGGTGTACTTCAAACAATTTATTGCTGAATGGTAGCAAGTGCAAGTTTATGAGATTTACTTGAAAGATTACCATTGTCAAGTTCGATTATAATATTTGCAATAATCAGCTGGAAGAAGCTAAGGTATTCAAGGATCTGGGTGTATGGTTTGGTGATTCATTTACCTTTAATATGCATGTCAAAAATGTTGCTGTAGCTTATTTATGGCTTTAGGTTTCATCCACCGAAACTCCTTGGATCTAGAGAATATCACAGCTTTGAAATCATTTTTCAATGCCTTTGTACGATCAAAGTTGGAATACGCATCTTTGATTTGGTACCCTCAAACTCAATATCAGATACATTTTATTGAAAGCGTCCAGCGCAAATTTTTGAATTTGTTATATTTTAAAGTGGAGAGCGTCTACCCATTAAGAGGTTTCAGTCAAGAAGTACTACTGGATAAATTCAATCTTGACGCACTTCAAAAGCGTAGACGTATAGTGGGAATATCATTCTTATACCGGGCTTTCATTAATTCCCGAACCCCACGTGACTAAATTTAAAATTGCCGCGTAAATTATTGTATTTGTACGTTGGAGGCTTTGAAAAAAGTAACCAAACGTTACTAAAGTCAAATTTGACATAAACGTTTATGCGTGGTGCATCGTTAAACCAACCTTTGAGATCTTACAAGATTCGCCCGGAATTTTCAGGTAAGCAAAAATTGTTTAATTATTCTGAAACATTGAGTTTTATTTCTATTTATTTTGCAGAGTCAATTTGCTAGGATAAGCAAATACTGCGAAAATGGTATTTACAACGGAGCAAGACGCGTTTATTTTGATGGCACATTTTCGTAGTGCTTCACGTAATATTCACGGCAACTGGAGTTATTCTCTGCAGTCTTGCATTGAGCAGTTTCATGAAGAATTTCCAGATGCGGTAATTGCGTATGATACTTTTAAACATCATAAGCAAGTTCTTATTAAAAGATATGAAGACAAACATTGCATTTGCAAAGGAAAATCCACTGGTAGACCATCAGTCTTAACTAATGATGTTGTCGAAGATATTCGAGTGATAAATTTATGTGTAAGAGAAGAAGGAGGACATATAGAACACTTATTATAATTTTTTTTTAATTTTAAGCTATTAATCTTTTTAGTTATTAGGTTTAATATTTGTTGTTTCTTTATTTGTTGTTAACTTTGTATGTTCTGTTCGTGTTTAAGAAAAAAAATTAATAAACATTAGTTACATTTTTGAAGATGAGCCTATTTTTTTATCATTTTAAATATAATATTTTCAGTCGGCATAAAAATACGCCGGCGAATAAATATTTTTAAATCTAGGGAATTTTTGTGTGAGCCATACCACCTTGTACATTTGGTTGCCTATTATTTTTGGTCACGTGGGGTTCGGGAATTAATGAAAGCCCGGTATAAAATTCTTCATAATAGAATTGATTATCCCGTCATTCTTATTTTATTAGTGTACGTGTTCCAACTTTTAATAGTAGAAAGAAAAGCACATTTAATGTTGCTTCTAATCGCACAATTTATGACTCCGTCACCGTTCAGCATAATCTGTGATATTTTTAATCAGTTACCATCAACCTGCGATATTTTTGTTGACACATTATCGTCTCTCATTAAACTCTATTAATTTATTTATATTTATTATCTGTATGTTCTTTCATGTTACTACTAGTTACTATTTACTATTTACATTGTTTATACCTATTTTTTGTAAATATATTGTCTTATAATTAGGATTGTTTCCTGTTGAACAATAAATATTTTTATTATTATTATTATTAGATACCAGCATGTATCACAAACAAATCCAAACATGTTGAATGCTGAACATTTTGATGAACCCATGGGCCCATTTATCTAAAAATATCACTATAATTGAAATAATATATCTAGCAATACACAAATCTATTAACAAAGTGTGAATTTTATGAAGCGTTAATGTTTGAGAGGCAAAAACACCCGAGGGAAACTTGAACAAGGAAAACCGTGACGAATTCCGACTTCCTGTGGCGACCAGCTCTCGGAATTCCCGCCAAAAGGTAAAAAAATAATAATAGGGAGCCGGAAAAAAGGTAACCGCGAGAAATGTAAATACAATTTTTACCTTTAATTACTTGGAAACGGAATCTAATTCATTACAGATTAATTTCACACGTTGTTACAATGTCTCTAGATCGGCTGTCCTGCGAAAATGCTGACATCACGACGCGCACAAAAGACAGTATCGACAAAACGGTTTTTTGTATTTAGAATTTATTCACTTGGTTTCAGGAATATTTATAAAAGCATATTTGTGAAAGCGTTCTATGAATCTTGAAAAAAAATTAATACTTGATTTTTTTTTTAAATAAAACGATCGATTTGTAATGTTTCTGTATAGGAGCAAAACACTAGTATCTCAAATATTATGAAAAAACAACAGAATTGAAAAAAAAAATCTAAACATTTACGATCGTGAAGCAAATACGTCCAGTACTTAAAAACAACATGACGCTGCTTTGCTTTGATAATGGCACAAGTGAAATTTGATGCACAAGTGAAATTTGATAAGACACTTTTATTCAAATATTGAAATTTCTATCTTTATTCGATTTATCTTATTTTTTGCAGGTATTTTTATTTGTGTCTCTTAACACTGTATTCATTAAATAACTCGGCCATTCCATAAATAAGTGCACACTATTTGGGGGTACATCAGGGATTTTAGCGAATTTCACATATATTATAAAGGCTATCAAGACATGGTTTTTGGTTGCTACTAGAGGTTAAACAAATTATTGTTTCAAAAATTATAACGACATAAACTTTTAGTACACTTTTATTTTGAACTCAAAAATATCGTAAACCGTTACTGATACAAAAGTTATACTTGACTTTTTTATGGTTAAATGTTCCAAGTTTAAAATATTTTTTTTTTTCCAAAAAGAAGAAACTTTAGTTAGATAGATTTTTTTTTTTAATAAATAAAACAAATCTCATAAAATAATCAAATACTTATGTTTTAATTTTCTTGAAAAAAATATATGTTATACCCCAATCCTTCCTAAGAATATTTCCCTTTTCAAAAAGGTGAGCACTTTAAAACTTTTTGAGATATGATTCTTTTACCCGAGCAAATCTCACAAAATAATCAAATACTCATGTTTTAATTTTTTTGAAACAAATATATGTTATACCCCAATCCTTCCTAAGAATATTTCCCTTTTCAAAAAAAGGGGCACTTTAAAACTTTTTAAGATATGATTTTTTTACCCGAGCGCTGCATTGACGCGAGGCGCTCACCGCGATTCGGGCCATTTCACCATTGGCGGGAGCGCCTCATGTCAATGTAGCGCTCGGGTAAAAAAATCATATCTCAAAAAGTTTTAAAGTGCCCATACTTTTGAAAACGGAAAAATTATTAGGAAGGATCAGAGTATAACATATATTTAAAAAAAAAATAAAACATGAGTATTTGATTATTGTTTGAGATATGTTTTATTTATTAAAAAAAATATATATAAATAAAGTTTTTTCGTTTTGGAAAAAAATGTATTTTAAACTATAAATATTTAAGCACAAAAAAGTACAGAATAACTTTTTTTGTATAGGTAACGGATTACGATATTTTTGAGTTCAAAATAAAAGTGTACTAAAAGTTTATATTGTTATAACTTTTGAAACAATAATTTGTTTAACCTAACCCCGTAACCCCGTATATACCACCTTCTGCTGATGATTCCTCGTATACTTCACATGCCCTTGAAGTTGACAGAATGTGCGAAGAACATCAAGACTGTGAATATATTCTATGTGGGGACTATAACCTTCCGGGTGCTGTGTGGGAAAAATCTGATGATGGTGCGTTAAGCGTGATGAATAAGTGTCATCAGGCAAATTTAATAGGTGATGCTCTCAGCTATCATCACCTACATCAGTTAAGTGAAATCCCCAATGCCAGATGTGTATTTTTAGATTTAGTGTTTTCTAATATATCAAAAATGCGCATTTGTCAAGCAACCGATGAACTCTGTGTGTCCAGCCATCATCACATTCCGTATTGTTTAAGTGTGTTTCCTACGGTTTTGGAACGTTCATGTGATACATCAGAATGGGTTTTTAATTTTAAAGCGGCGGATTACAATGGCATAAATAATTATATTGCTGGCATTAACTGGGATAACACTTTCTAAATAAGTCAATTAATGAAAACGTGTCTTCATTTAATAATATCTTGTGGGATATTTTTAACAATATGATTCCAATGAAACGATTGGCCTCATCCAAATACCCCAAATGGTTCAATAAAGAATTAATTACATTATTAAAAGAGAAAAAATTAGCTCATTCCAGGTACAAGAGTAGCGGCACACTCTCTGATTACAATGAATTTAGTAGGTGCAGAGAACGTTGTAAAGTACTTAGGGATATACTATACGCGGAGTACGTTAACAATTTAGAATCGGGGATTAACAATAATAACCCTAAGTTATTTTGGGATCATGTGAAAACTTGTCAAAAAACCAATGGTTATCCTGCGAAAATGTATTTTGGTAATAAAAGTGGTGACAACACCGCTGCTTGTGTTAATCTTTTCGCAGATCATTTTTCAAGCGTATATGTGAAACCTCAACATAATTTGCCAACATACTACGGGAATGAGTTAATATCTCTTTCTAACTTTAATGTTGCTTTAACCGAAGTTTTTGATTTTATGTTGGCCTTGTCTGAATCCTGCAATGCGGGGCCGGACGGTATACCTGAATACTTTCTAAAAAGATGTGCATTTACGCTCAGCAAACCTGTCCACACAATGTTCTTGCGTTCAATAACTTCTGGTACATTTCCTGATTGTTGGAAGTGTAGTTACATTGTGCCAATTTTCAAGAGTGGTTGCAGGTCTGATGTATCAAACTACAGGGGGATCTCAATCCAATCAGCTTTACCCAAAATGCTTGATAGCCTCATATCACAACAACTCATATGGGCGTCAATTAACGTAATTAGTAGCCAGCAACACGGTTTCTTAAATGGTAAATCTACAGTTACGAACCTGTTGTTATATCAGTGCTTTTTGTCGAATGCCTTGGAAAAAGGGACCCAAGTGGACTCTATTTATATGGACTTTTCAAAGGCATTCGATAGGGTTCAGCATACCATATTACTACATAAACTTGAGTTGATGGGAATTGGTACAAATGTGATTACTTGGTTGAGGAGTTATTTAGAGGATAGAACTCAGCGTGTCCGAATAGGATCTCATAAATCCAATTCGATTCGTGTGTCTTCGGGTGTACCCCAGGGCTCGCATTGTGGGCCCATTTTGTTTTTGTTATTTGTTAACGATATTGGCTGCGTGTTAAAATCAAGTAGGTTTCTCCTTTACGCCGATGATTTAAAAATGTTTAAAAATATAAGTAAAGCTGATGATCAGTTTGCATTGCAGCAGGATTTGCAAAATGTTGAGTTGTGGTGTGAGGCTAATGAACTGTATTTAAATATGAAGAAATGTGTTTATATTTCTTTTTGCAGGCGAAATTTTATGAATTTCGATTACAGTATTAGTGACCATCAGCTCGAGCGTGTTACTGAAATAAGAGATCTTGGCGTGCTTTTCTCATCAAACCTTAATTTCTCTAAACACATTAACCTGATTTGCAATAAAAGCTTAACAATGTTGGGGTTCATTCGAAGGTTTACTGGTGACTTTAGTCCGAGTACAGTTATGAGATTGTACTTAGCACTCGTACGTCCACATCTAGAATATGGATCATCAGTATGGGCCCCATACACTGGTACAGCAATTAAAAAAATTGAAATGGTGCAGACCAAATTTTTAAAACTTATGCAGTTTAGACTGAATGGCCCTAATTCAATCTTTAGCCATAGCCAGATGCTGATTAGATTAAATATTCAATCGTTGGCGGAGAGGAGAAAGTTTCTTGACATTTTGTTTTTATTTAAATTAGTTAATGGGATTTTGAATTGCAGCGAACTGGTGGAGATGTTAAATTTCAATATACCAAGAAATGCTCAGTCTAGACATAAACCCTTGTTTAGATTGGCATTTCACTCAACGAACTATGGGATGTTTAATCCCATGGATCGTATGATGCGTTACGCAAACCTACTGTCGCGTAGTAACGACTTTTTATTATTCACATCTTCACTGTCGCAGTTTAAAAACCGATTAAAGCGCATTAAGTTGACAAATTTCATACAATGACCAGTGATCATAATTATTTATATTTATCTTTTAATTCAATATTTTATTCCTACATGTTATTTATTGCTTTAATGTTGTTTGTCTAAGTTGTTTGATGTCTTTTGTTATTTACCATCTTTATTAAGTGATATTTATCTGTGATATTTTATATACCTCCTTTTCAGGAGTGGTACTTTATCTGTGATATTTTACTCTCAACTGTGATAGATATTTCTACTTATGACTAGCAACATTAACTGTGATATTTTGTTTATGTGAGTCTATTATCGAATATTTTTATATTAATTATATTCGTCCAGATACACATTTAATGCATTTTATATAATCGGATAAGCAACATTAATTAAACCTTAGCCATTGAACCGTTTGGTGTTAGCGATTCAGGTTATCCCTTGTAAAACATATTTCTCATATATATATATATTTTTTTTTGATATTATTTTGTTTATACATTAATTTTGGTTATACTTAGTAACGTAATGAGTATGATGTGTTACTATATACAACTAATTGTGTTAACATAATATATAAAATTACGAAAAAACTATTCGTGAAAATGCAAACAGTGTCTTAATTAATAAGACAATTTAAGACGATAAATATCCATTGAAACAACTACTTCCCGTGCAAATACAGTGTGTATTTGCACGGGAAGTAGTTGTTTCAATGGATATTTATCGTCTTAAATTGTCTTATTAATTAAGACACTGTTTGCATTTTCACGAATAGTTTTTTCGTAATTTTATATATTATGTTTAAAGTGTGCAAACTATAAGAAGCGTAAGCATAATTTCTCGAATTCAAATAGTTTTGAATTTGAATTTATCTTGTCCTAATTGTGTTAATTTCAATTGTAAAAAAGGTGAATTCCGTAAATAAAGAATAATAATAATAATAATAACCTCTAGTAACAACCAAACACCATGTCTTGATATCCTTTATAATATATGTGAAATTCGCTAAAATCCCTAAAGTACCCCAAAAAAGTGTGCACTTATTTATGGAATGGCTGTATTGAAAAAAAAACACTTTTTTTATTTCCTGTTTATTGTACGTTTTTCTTAATTTATGCTACCCTGAATTAATTAACATTTCCAGTTTAATTAAAAAGGATTTCATTAATTACTTTTACTTCAATTTGTGTATATTATATTGTTAAACTCCCCTAGGATTATTTAAGATAATAATCCTACCTCAAGAAAAGAAAAAAAGTAATGTGAAAAGAGCAAACGCGTACAGAACAAAACTTGAGCAAAAACCTAATGGTTAATGGATAATTTATATCCTCTACAAATATAGTTGTCCGCAATTATATGAACACATCCCAACGGTGTAATTGGAAACAATGGGATCGATAATAACTATCGAACCACTTTGATAAAAAACCAATCGAATAAATCAACGGCCGGCACATGAGACGATTTTACAACGAATGGGTATATTTTATGCCCTCAGCGTCCATAGAAGTATTTTTCAATTTTGCACATAAATCTAACACGGCCGCTAATATGGATATTTTTACGCGTTATGGGAAAGATGGCTTTTTGTTTCGACGATTATTAATATTAAAACATGTGTAAAACTGCCGCCTTTTGCAAGAAATCCAACTCGGTGCTCGGATGGCTGGAAATAAGTTATCATGCTGAGTGCAATAAATTTTTGCTGGGATGGAAAAAGTTGTTTTAATATAATATTATGTGTAAGTTTTTCTTTCTTTGGATTTTTATATCGATTTACTTTTCAACATTTTATTCTTTAAATCAGTTTGAATTTGTGTGGATAATAAAGAAACGTTTTAACAAAACATCTACCAACTTCTAAATCGCACTAAATATTAGGAATATACCCACTGAGCAAACACATTTAAGTAAATCTTTGATTTGGTTGGCGTTCACTTTGTGGTACATCTTTATAAAATAATATTAAAACACTTAACTTTGTTTTACCACTTTCATAATAATTAAAGTGGTAAAACAAAGTTAAGTGTTTTAATATTACATTTAAGTAATGTTTCATCAACATTAAAACAACGTTTAATGTTGCTACAATGTTGATATAACATCATTTTTTGCTCAGTGGGTAAATTATTTAAAAATTTAAAACAAAATTAGTCAATTTTCAAACAGTGTTAAAAAATAACATTAAACTTTGTTTGTTTGCAATATACGTAGAATTTTTCTTTATAGTATAGATCAAATTGAATTCTTTTTAAAAAGCAATGAATATCTGAAGATTTACAACATATACACTGTAATTGGTCTACGTATACTTGAAAGAAAAACTCCCTATGTTTTTCTTTCAAGTATACGTAGACCAATTACAGTGTATATGTTGTAAATCTTCAGATATTCATTGCTTTTTAAAAAGAATTCAATTTGATGCTATAAACGAGTGTTTTCCACTCCCAGACTAAGCATGAAGTAAAATTTCGAGTTTAGAAAAGCCTGAAAATTTGGTTTGGTGGCGTAGCGCGAAGCCACCAAACCAAATTTTCAGGCTTTTCTAAACTCGAAATTTTACTTCATGCGCCACGCGTATAAAACACTGATTTTAAGTGAAATTTAAAATATATATATTTCACAGTATTTCAGTGTTTAGTACGCGTGGCGCATGAAGTAAAATTTCGAGTTTAGAAAAGCCTGAAAATTTGGTTTGGTCGCTCCGCGCTTC
Organism: Philonthus cognatus; assembly: GCA_932526585.2. Taxonomy (NCBI): domain Eukaryota; kingdom Metazoa; phylum Arthropoda; class Insecta; order Coleoptera; family Staphylinidae; genus Philonthus; species Philonthus cognatus. The sequence goes on from OW052243.1 coordinate 13,262,888, forward strand.
GCGCTACGCGACCAAACCAAATTTTCAGGCTTTTCTAAACTCGAAATTTTACTTCATGCTTTGTCTGGGAGTGGAAAACACTCGTTTATAGCATCAAATTGAATTATTTTTAAAAATCAATGAATAACTGAAGATTTACAGCAAATACACTGTAATTGGGCTATGTATACTTTGAGCGATCAAACCAAATTTTAAGACTTCTAAACTGGAAATTTCACTTCATGCTTAATCTGGGAGTGGAAAACACTCGTTTAACCCTTCAAATTATACTCTTAATAAAAATGTAAATGAAAATGAAATTAAACTCTTAAAAAAAATGAATATCGGAAATTGTATGTAAACTTAAAAAATGTATGTAAACTTAGAAGAAAAATTCCCTGTATCATGATTATCACAGTGGTAATTACAATTTTATCATTTTTTTAGGAACTTACAGAGCAACCAAACCGAGCCTACAGGCTTTTCTAAACTCGAAATTGTACTTCATGCTTAAGTAATCAAGAAGTGTTTCCACACTTATAATAATAATACTTTATTTACGGAATAAACCTTTTTACATAATTTCAATTATAATTTTACACACTTATAATATATAATAACAATCAATACACAAACATACATACTCGATATTTTCACACTTGTAGAAAGTTTCAAACTAAACCCTTTTGTAAAAATGCCTCAACATTTATTAGATCATAAATAAATTCGTTTACACCTACTTAATGTTGAAACCCCATATATTGAAAAATATTTGAGTTTTCTTTAACAAGTCTGCATATCCTAAATAGCTTGAACTATTTTTTGTTTGTTTTGAAAAAACATTATTTCACTAATATTTCCGCTATTTAAAATCATTTGAACGGTGATAAAAAATAAAAATTGTAACTTTTCGCATCCACAATAAGGACAATTATTATGGTAAACATAAGTAATTTACATCAATTTATTGCTTATTTAATCCTTAATATAATCTATAAAAATAATTTTATTTTAATTTTTAAATCTAACTTTACACAAACGTTTTATGCGAATAAGCAAATTTTTCGATTTTTCACGTATATTAGTAAAAGTGCTTTGATTTATAAAATACCCAACTGATTCTGTTTATTCAAAGAGTACATGATTAAGAATTAAATAAGCTTTAATTAAATGTACAAACACTTTTTGAGACTTGAAAATTCTGCAAAGCACGAGCGCTCAAAAATAACTTTTGGTTTAGGTTGATTGATAAGGCGTTGAGGTGTTGAAAATCCATATTCACTTTGTATAAATAAAATTCTGAATAACTTTTTGATTTTCAAAAAAGTGTGTTTATTTTCACAACAATTGTTTCGCAAATTTATTGCTTCTTCAGGTGAATGAAAGTTTACAGTAAACTTTCATTCACCTGAAGAAGCAATAAATTTGCGAAACAATTGTTGTGAAAATAAACACACCTTTTTTGAAAATCAAAAAGTTATTCAGAATTTTATTTATAACTTTTGGTTTGTTTATTATTTTTCATACATTTTTAAAAGTGAAAAAAATTTGATAATTTGTTTTTCTTGAGGAAATAAATAGTTTGTATTGTTTCTAACATTGCTCTGTGAATTATTTTGAAATGTTTAAAATTTTTTTTTATGAAAATCTCCATATTTTCCATTACCTTTACAATAATTGAGAATTTTTATGACATTTTTTATTTTTGAAAAAATCTGAAAAAAATTACAGATTTTCTTTATAGTATTATAAATACCTTGGGTATTTTTTTTTTCCTAAGGAAAATTTTATTTCACTAAAATTTCGGCTATTTAAAGTCGTTCAACTAATAAAAAATAAAAATTCCATATTTTTGCATCCACAATTTTTATGATAAACATAAGTAATTCACATCAATTTAAAGCTTTTTTAATTCCTAATGTAATCTTTTAAAATGATTTTAATTTAGTTTTCAAATATAACTTTACACAAACGTTTTATGCGAAAAAACAAATTTCTCGATTTTTCAATTATTTTACTAAAACTGCTCTAATTTATAAATCACCCAACTGATTTTAATTATTCTAAAAGTACGCGATTAAGGATTAAATAATCTTTAATTTGTGTACAAACACTTTCTAAGACTTAAAAATTCTGCTAAGCACGAGTGCTCAAAAACAAGTTTTGGTTTGTTTATTATTTTCCTGACATTTTTAAAAGGGAAACAAATTTGATAACAGATTTTTTTCTTGAGGAAATAAATAGTTTGTATTGTTTCTTATATTAGTAAGAGTCTCTGTGATTTTTTTCTAATTTTTAAAATTATATATTTTTTTTTTTCTTTTGAATGAAAATCTTAATATTTTCCATACTCTACCCCTTATAAAAATTAGGAAATCTTGATAAAAAAAATTTATTTTTAAAAAAATCTGAAAAAAATTACAGACTTTCTGTATAGTATTATAAATACCTTGGGTAATTTGTGTTTTCTAAGGAAAAATTTATTCCACTAAAATTTCGGCTATTTAAAATCGTTCAGCTAATAAAAAATTGAAATTCTATCTTTTCGCATCCACAATGAGCACAATTTTTGTGATAAACATAAGTAACCCACCGAGCAAATCCATTTAAGTAATGTTTCATCAGCATTAAAACAACATTTAATGTTGCGACAATGTTGATATAACGTTATTTGTTTGTTTTTTGCTCAGTGGGAAGTAACATTAATTTAAAGCTCATTTAATCCTTAATATATTTTATTAAAATAATTTTAATTTGGTTTTCAAATTTAACTTTACACAAACATTTTATTTGAAAAATCAAATTTCTCGATTTTTCACTTCTTTTACTAAAAGTGCTCTAATTTATAAAATACTCAACTGATTTTATTTATTTAAAAAGTACGCGATTTAGGATTAAATAAGCTCCAATTTGATGTACAAACGTATTTTAAGACTTAACAATTCTGCAAAACACAAGCGCTTAAAAACAAGTTTTGGTTTGTTTATTATTTTCCTTACATTTTTAAAACTGAAAAAAATGCAAGAATTTTTTTTTTCTTAAGGAAATAAATAGTTGTATGGTTTCTAACATTGGTAAAAGTATCTGTGAATTTAAAAAAAAATGTTTTTAACGTAAATCTCGATACTTTCAATACTCATTACTTACAAAAATTGGGAATTTTTGATGGAATTTTTTATTTAAAAAAAAATCTGAAAAAAATTACAAATTTTATAGTATTATAAATAGTTTAAGTAATTTTTTCTCTGAGGTAAATTATTCCACTAAAATTTCGGCTATTTAAAATCGTTCAGCTAATAAATAATAGAAATTCCATTTTTCCCCAATGAGCACAACTTTTGAGAAAGACTTGAGTATTTAACTTTAGTTTACAGCTTATTCCATTCTTAATGACATTCTTTAAAACTGTTATTATTCAATTTTAAAATTAAACTTTATATAAACATTTTATGCGATAATGCAAATTTCTCGATGTTTTTACTTATATTACTAAAAGTGCTCTGATTTATAAAATACCCAACTGATTTTATTTATTCAAAAAGCACGCGATTTAGGATTAAATAAGCTTTAATTTGATGTACAAACACTTTTTTATACTTAAAATTTCTGCAAAGCACGAGCGCTCAAAAATAACTTTTGGTTTATTTATTATTTAAATGTTTCATTTTTAAAAGTAAAAAAAAAATTGATACAAGATTTTTTTCTTGAAAAATAAATAGTTTGAGTTGTTTCTAACATTGGTGAGAGTATCTGTGATTTTTTTGTTATTTTAAAAATATTATTTTCTTATGAAAATTTCGATATTTTTCATATTCCTTACAAAATTATTAATTAATTTCGATGAAATTAATTAATAATTTTTAAAAAAACCTGAACAAAATTACAGACTTTCTCTATATTATTATAAATACCTTGGGTAATTTTTTTCTAAGGAAAAATTTATTTCATCAAAATTTCGGCTAATCATTTGAATGCTAATTTATTTATTTATTTATTCACGCTAATAAAAAAAAAAGAAATGCCATCTTTTCGCGTCCACAATGAACACAATTTTTGTGATAGACTTGAGTAATTAACATCAATTTAAAGCTTATTTCATTCTTAATAACATCCTTTAAAACCGTTATTATTTATTTTTCAAATTTAACTTTAAAGAAATGTCCTCTGCAATAAAACAAATTTCTCGAATTTTACTTATTTTACTAAAACTCGTCTGATTTACAAAATACTTAGCAAAATTTATTCAGAATTGTTAAAAAACGGTTTTTTTTAAGAAAACGTGTTTTTTTCATTGATACAGCGTTTAAAACATTAACAATTAAAAATATGTTTAAAATATGTTTAAAACGCGATTAAAACCTGTTTAAAACACAATATACAGTGCATTTTTTTTTAGTATACATATCCTGATAATTACAGCGTTTCTTTAAGTTTGCGGGAATTCGTTCTTTCAACGAGGTTAATTTGAGGCTTTTAACGAGTGTTTCCACTCCCAGACTAAGCATGAAGTAAAATTTCGAGTTTAGAAAAGCCTAAGCATTTGGATTGGCCGCGTAGCGAAGCGGAGCGGCCAATCCAAATTAGGCTTTTCTAAACTCGAAATTTTACTTCATGCGCCACGCTTAAAAACACCGATTTACAGTGAAGTTCAAAAAACACATACATACAATAACAATTATAGGCAACCTAATATATGTTAGAGTTATTGGATTGCCTATAATCACTGTTTTACACAATTTGTTGAGCTCAGAATTTAACTCACGTTTTATTCACATCTACATATTAGATTGCTAAAGTCATATATTTTCAACTTTGCGATATTTCAGTGTTTTATACGTGTGGCGCATGAAGTAAAATTTCGAGTTTAGAAAAGCCTAATTTGGATTGGCCGCTTCGCTTCGCTACGCGGCCAATCCAAATTTTCAGGCTTTTCTAAACTCGAAATTTTACTTCATGCTTAGTCTGGGAGTGGAAAACCCTCTTTTAAAGATTCAAATTGAAATCGATAAAAAAACAACGAATGTCGTATAATTTACAGTGTACACATATTAATATTTAATTTTAAGTTTTTCTGTAAAAGGATCTTTGTATCTGTTGAGAAATAAATAAATAAATAAATATCTGAAAGAAAAATTCCCTGTCTTTAAAAATCACATTTAACCACACACAGTTGTGATATTTTATTGTAATAAAATGTTATGTTTAATAATGTAATTTGAAATATCTTCAATAATTTAGCAAAAATTTAAAAATGTAAACAAAACATCTTTTTTTTGGCTTTTGCCTGGCCTTAGTTTCACGACTATTAGCCAACATCATTCAATTTTTAACTTATTATTAATTCATTAACTAACTTACTTAGTTTTTTAACTATATCTATATTTGGACGTCACAACACATTCACACACATCCATGGAACCAGGGACGAGCATTTTTCGTTAGAAAAATTACTCGCCCCGGCCGGGACTTGAACCTAGATCACCGCCGTGAACGATTGGCGAAACCAGCGGCTCAACCGCTCGGCCACGGCGGGCCCAAACAAAACATTTCAATGAAGTAGTATACAATATAATTTAGCAAATTTAAGATCATAATAAAAAAAACCGTTTTAATCAAATGTAACGTTTAAAACATGTTTTAAACAAATTTAAGATCTAAAACATGTTTGAAACAAAACCGTTTAAAACACGACGGCTGTTTTTAAAAATGTTAAGAAGACTGTTTTAAAACATAACAATCCTGATTTTATTCATTCAAAAAGTACGCGATTTAGGATTATACGAGCTATAATTTGATGTTTGAGACTTGAAAATAGTGCAATTTACAAGCGCTCAAAAGTAACTTTTGGTGAGATTATTATTTTCTTTATATTTTTTAAAGTAAATAACATTGAAAAAAGATATTCTTCTTGAGAAAATCAATAATTTGAACCAAATAATGATCCTCTAACAGCTTCCAATTACCGTCCAATCACCCTACTTCCCGTTTTAGGTAAAATATTTGAATCCATCATCAATCCAAACTCTTAAACCATATTTCCCATTTTATACCTCAGTATCAATTTGGATTCCTTGAACACCACTCTACTGCCCTTCCCCTTACGATTCTAACCTCAAAATGTCAAACAGCTCGCCTCGAAGGTAAAAAATCCGCCACTATTTTCTTAGATATACAGAAAGCGTTTGATTCCATCTGGCACCGAGGCTTGCTGTTTAAATGTAATTCCTTAAATATTCCTATATATCTCCTTGACAATTTTATACTTAACAGATCCTTACAAATTAAAATCCGTAACACGCTTTCCGCATCTTTTATTCCTCGTCAGGGACTACCCCAAGGCCCTCCATTATCCCTGCTTCTCTACAACATTTATGTTCACGACATATATAACAACAATCCAAACTTTCTGAACAAATCTTTATATCCGCTCCTCTATGCAGATGACAGCCCTTATTTCCCACGGTCCCACACTTCAGAAAGCTCATAGCACTCTTCAAGAGCTAATAGATCGCATCGAACCTTGGTTTGCAAAGTGGCGAATATCAATTAACTCCCATAAATCTTAATTCCTAATCTCATTTCATCGACATATCAACTCTCCACATTAAGAATCCACATTAACAATCAAATAATTTCCCCTCATGGCACCTGCAAATACCTTGGCATAACCCTTGATCCCAGATTCATCTTTAAATCCCATACCCAAAACATAAAAAAGAAAATAAAAAACAGAGCAAGGCATTTTAGAACTCTTACATACAAACAGCAAGACATTTCAACTCATACTGCCGTGCATATATATAAAATAATTTGTAGACCTCTGTTAGAATATGCAGCAATCCTTTTTCACAATCCCCATCTTACCTCTTTAAAAAATCTACAAGTAGCAGAACGAGCAGGACTAAGAATACTCACTAAAATCAGACACCCCCTGAATCTACTTTATAATCCCTCCAATGCACTCCTTTATCAAAAAACTAATATTATTCCCATTCCCAGAAAGATTCATACAACTAACTCAAAAATTTTCCTCCAACTCAAATATCCTAGAACCGATTAACTTCCTGTGCATTCCTCGTAACCTCAATATAACCCCAAACATTAAATTTTCCCCTGACACCATTTATAATTTCATCACATCATTCCACATTGACCTCCTTGACAACACTAACCAACACTGATAGACAATGATATGACAGGACTGTGACAGACTAATTTACTGAAACAAAGAATATATTTTTATTATAGTTACAAAACAGGCTGAGATAGCCCGTTTATAGACGTATTTAATTAAATTATTTATTCGAGTTGTAAAAATTAAGTTGTAAAAGTCTATAAATAAATATATTATATATATATATATATATTATATATATGTATATATATATATATATATATATATTATATATATGTATATATATATATATATATATATATATATATATATGTTTCACTGTTTCTTCGGGTTTGGTTCCGCGTATTTTCTTGTCTCTGGTCCATTATATTTTTAATTCGACGTTTCGATGACGTCGCAGTCATCATCGTCAGGAATAACTAATAAAATTCCATTGCTCTAGCAACCACTTGTTTGATTATTATTTATTCCGAAAATAATATTGAAATTGTCACTACTACATCATTAGAAGAACAAAACAGAAGAGTAACACGAAGCCAAACAAGACATTCACGCATCAAGTAGTACGTAGAAATCAAACAAGTGGTTGCTAGAGCAATGGAATTTTATTAGTTATTCCTGACGATGATGACTGCGACGTCATCGAAACGTCGAATTAAAAATACAATGGACCAGAGCCAAGAAAATACGCGGGACCAAACCCGAAGAAACAGTGAAACATATATATATATATATATATATATATATATATATATATATATATATATATATATATATATATATATATATATATATGTATATATATGTATAAATAACTTGTATTATTTCTAGTATTAGTAAGAGTATCTGTTAATTTTTGTGGAATTAATACAAATCGCGATATATTGTATTGAAAACCCATCGGTTTCCTTTACAAAATCCGTATCAAACTGAAAAAGTCCGAATCGTAAATATTAATCTTTCCGCGTCGAGGATGAATAGAAGAAATAGAAGAAGTTGAAAAGTCGTTTTGAATAGAGAGTGCCGAAGAAGTAGACTCGGCGTACTTAATCCCCCATAAAAGAAACCGTCAACGATGGGCACTTAACAATAATGACATTTTTGTTGTGGATCTATCCGGGTATACACACACCTGTCAATTGATATGTTATCGAACAATTACACCGCGATGGCTGGTTAGTGTTGTTAAATAGTTGTTAACTCGTAGATTGGAGATAAGCAATGCGTGACACGTGACTATTCGTTTAGATCCCGATTGGATTCGATCGGATTTGATTGGATTAAACCTACGTATCATTCTTATTAGTCTTGTGTGTGTGTATTTGTGGTTGTCCAGAAACTCCGATCTGGTTTTTGATAAATTTGTTCTCTCACGTGGATTTGTATAATTTATTACAGTGGATGTTAAAAAGCATACACGTTGTATATTGGATAGATAAGGAGTGGATAAGAATGCGCGTTGAAACGTGTTTATTTCTATATGTATCTATATCTTGATAATAAAAATAAAACTATCACCATATAACTATCATAACTGTCGTTACAACACTTTCCACATGTTGAATTGTTTTATGCTCAAATGTTAAAAAAGCATCAATTTACCTGGAGCAGGGCAGGATTCGAATCCTGAATTCGAATCTTTTTAGAGCAGTGGTGGGGAAACTTTTTTTAAGACGGGCCATTTGTAATAACCAGACAATCGTAGCGGGCCAAAGAATAATGCTTAATCGTAGGTAGGTAGTTTTTAAGCGGGTCGTCACATTACGAAGTAAGAACGCGTTCAAACATTCTGACGACGGCACTCTTTAACGGGCCGGATTAAACCTTTCCGCGGGCCAGACTTGGCCCGCGGGCCGTAGTTTCCCCATCACTGTCTTAGAGGATTCAAAAGAGGCATTCAAATACTTTAGTTAAACTGAATTCGTGATCCGGATTCGTTAATTTTTTTTTAAGAGAATTCGTATTCGAATCCAAATGCGGGTGATTCGAATCCTCAAAGGAGGATTCGAATATTTATAAAAGGATTCGAATACTTACAAAAGGATTTGAATCGTCAATAATAATTCCAACTAATTGTGAGGATTAACATGAAAATTTTATTTTGTGTGTTTTTAAATTTCTCGTTAAATCATTGTTTTATACGCATGGCGCATGAAGTAAAATTTCGAGTTTAGAAAAGCCCCGTGAAAATTTGTCGAGGGTCGCGCAGCGACCCGAGACAAATTTTCTACGTGGGGCTTTTCTAAACTCGAAATTTTACTTCATGCTTAGTCTGGGAGTGGAAACGCTTGTTCGAAACTTCAAGCTTATTGCTTTGATAAGAACATTAAATCACTGAAAATGTTTTTAAAGATACTAAACTAGTTTTCAAAATTTTTTTAACATTATTTGAAGTAAAACTGACATGGTAGCTACGATCTGAAATGTTAAAGTTATTCGAAATTTCCCTGATTCAAGATTTTTTTCGCTAACCTTTTATACATAACTTTCTTCTGTTGGAAACCGCCAGTTTGTTCAATTATTTTCATTGCTCTTGTTAATATTTCAGTTGTTTTTATACAATTTTACGTGTTTTCCAATTTTTATGATGATTTTGACAAATTTAATAATATCATATGACTTTTTTGTTAGTGTTTTGGTCTTTCCCGGTTTTAGCGATATTCAGTGAATTTTTTATTTACGTGATTTTCAGGCATTCGTCGATTTTATAATAGGGTTCAATTTAAAGTTTAGAAGGAGTGTTTCCACTTCCAGACTAAGCATGAAGTAAAATTTCGAGTTTAGAAAAGCTCCGCGTAGAAAATTTGTCGAGGGTCGCGCAGCGACCCGAGACAAATTTTCACGGGGCTTTTCTAAACTCGAAATTTTACTTCATGCGCCACGCGTACAAGACACTGATTTGAAGTGAAGTTCAAAAACACATCTTTAATCAGAGTAACACAGATATTTAGTCTGTTATCAACGATGTTCAGTGTTAATAATAAATAATTAGGTTTTTAATATTATTATATAATATCTTTATTCATAGAATACACAGTACAACAATTAGAATGCATAATAAGTATATACAAGAAACAAATATTTAATTCTGCGAATTGGCTATCGACCCTCGGGTCTTTCAGCCTGCGGTTTTTAATATTTTTGTTAATACAACTGATAACGATATTTATATGTTAATAGTTGCTAAAAAATAATAAAATCAAATTTATTCTTAAAGGATTTGTATTCGTGATTCGAAAAAATAGGATTTAAATCTTTGATTTAAATCATATTTATCTCTTACGAGTCCTTTATTCGAGTATTCGTGATTCGAATCATATTAGGTAATTCGGATTCGTGATTCGAATCCTTTTCACGAGGATTCGTCCCAGCTCTGATACGTATACACAATTTATACTTTATACCATTTACCTATCCTATAAAACGTAATTGAGAGGTGCTTAACAGATGTTCAATTAATGCGTCTGTTTAAAAAAATACTGCAAATAAAAGTATTTTAAATGATGCATTGTTACTCGATATTATTGTTCTTATAAATAAAGCGCTTCGGATGAGCTTTAACGTTGATGTCGAAGAAGATAGAAACGAACTTTCTACATGGGAGGTAATCTCCAAGCTAAAAAATACTAATTATATTAATCATGATAGGTACACACAAAGGAACACAATTAAGGTGTTGTTATTAAAAGTAATGATGAGGCACAAACTAGTCCTCTACTGTCACTGGCTGTGCGATTCTAAATAGATAATTAAACAAATACATTTCATTTATAATTAAACCTACCATTATGATGATTATCCCAGAAATTGGCGGAGATTTATATAATGCAATGAATAAGCAATTATAATTGTGATGAGAATTAGCTACAAAGATAAAAACCCCGAGGCTTAGTAGGCCTAGATTAAATATAAAATTAGGTAGGTCTAGGAGGGGTGACAACTCATGTTCCGTTTCTTAGCGACATCTGGTTGCGGCAGCTGATCTATCAGTAATACTAACGCAGATATCTATATAAAAAATGTAATTCCAAGAAAATTATTTGATTTGTTTCACTTATAATAGTTATTTATTGTGACTAGTTTGGGCCGCTAGCCATTATTTTCCTTGAAAATGGCTAGCAGCCGAAACTAGTCGGAATAAATAATTATAACAAGTGTAACATATCAAGTGATTTTATTTTAATTATATTTTTAAAATATTTATTCATGTTTCATCAAGTGATCAATGAGAAATAAGTTAAAGATATATACAGGGTGCCCGTATTTTAACAGAATGTATAGAGATCTCGGTTATTTGAAGAGATAGACAGTCGGTTAAATTGGGGCAAAGTTGCGTATTTTATTGCTTAATAATAATTTAAAAACAAATTTAAAATATTTTCTTCGTTTTTAAGGTATTGTCAGAATATGAATTTTTTAAAATTTCGTCTTTATTTTTTTATTCAAAAACTATCTAATACAGACATTTACAACTTTGACATTATACAGGCATTTTTCAACAAGAAATCTAGTAACATATTTTATTTTAAGATACCTATAACATTTACCCAGGGACCATAGCCAATTTTTGTTTTTCTTATGAGCGCCATTTTGAATTTTTATATTTTTTGGAAGAATATTTTTTCTGAATTCAATGATGTATCACACTTATAGTTTATTTTACATTTTGTATGTAAAATTTTAATCATTTGCTCTTTGTAAAAATTGCCTTGGAAACAGTTGAGTAACTCACTCATTTGACAACTCCTAGGACGCATAATTTGCTTACATATCACCCCTGAAGACGGGCATCCAGATGATTAATTACTGTACTGATAGAAAATATATTTGTTTACTAACAAAATACTGGTGTGACATTTTGAATCTTAATATATTTCTTGACTGTCTTTGGACTATCATAGGATTTTGTCATATTATAACTTTATTGACTAATGTGACTGTAAGTGGCTTGATTATTTCGAGTTTAGAAAAGTCTGAAAATTTGGTAGGCTGTAGGGTTTTCTAAACTCGAAATTTTGCTTAGTCAGGGATTGGAAAACAATCGCTTAAAGTTTCAAATTAAACTCCTATTAATAACAACGAATATGTGAAGAGTAACAGAATAATTGCGATATATACTTAAAAGAATAACTCCCTGTATACTTTCAGTTTGATATGAGAAATTTTATTTAAGATATTTACAAAAGATTCCATTTGTATGATATGTTAGTTTTTATTTAACAAATATCACCAAGTTTGATGAAAAAATGATAATTTATTAGTAATACAATTATTTTGAATGAATACACGTCAAAAATATAAGATACATAATTATAAAAATAAATTCATTTAATAAAAATCAAATTCTTTCTATTTATTAAGTTCATATTTTGTATGTAAACACAATTCTCGAATACAAATTACTTTTTCAAATATTATCTTTCTCTAAAATTATAATTAAAGGTACTTTTCTCCTATAACAATTTTAGTTTCTCTTAATTTTTGGGCGCCCTTTACAGTCAATTTAAGATTTGACAATGAAAATAGTGTTTTCAAGTCATCTAAAAATGTTTGTTAAGAAAGACATTTTGTCGAAAAATGGACAATAAAAAAGTGTTTCCTATCCGGGCAGTAATCCGGGGACACACGGTATTTATTATTACTCGATCTCTCTTTAATCTTTCTTTTTCTTCTAAAGGACTATGTCACATACAGTTTTTTTTTTTGTAAGTATGTATAGATTGTGATGTTTAGTGAAGTATGGAGTGATCACGTCGCGAGTGCAGGTGGTGGCCATTTAAGAACTTCTTACAAGTTAAGTTGGAAACCGAATCAGCTTTGATTAAAGCAAGGCCCGCCGGATCGTCATTATGGCGTGCCCGCGGGCGTTGTTTATTTTTTGATACACCCCGGTAATTTATCCAAATTGCTTTCCAGCAATTATTTAACAGGTATTTATCCGAAATGCCGCTCCTAATCACTCTATTCCTCTCCAAATAACACATTAACTCTATTATTCATATCCCTTTTTTTATTCACCACACAGTAGTTTATGATCTATATCCAATTATCAACTCATATTCAAACAATATTACAAATTTACTCATATTAACCCACTGAGCCAAAAACAAACAAATAACGTTATAAATTATGAACGGTGGAGGCTTCTATCGATTTATACATGTTAATTCAATAAAATAAAACACTTTAACTTTGTTTGTATAACACAATATTTATATTTTTAGCACTCGGTTCAAAGAACATCAGCGATCTTTTCGGCTAAATCAACCAGAAAAATCAAAATTCGCTAAACACCTCATCGGTGAAAACCATTCTTTTGGCGAGGATGTACTTAAGATCATTCATTATGCCGAAAAGGGTCGAAAAATGAACCTTTTAGAATCGTTAGAAATACAGAAAGCCCGCGCTAATCCGGAAATTCCCCTAATTAACGACCAGGTTAATTTAGTTTATACCCCTATTTTTAATGCTATTTTCTAAATAACCATTCTTGTATATGTACCTGTACCATACCGTAATTTAAATCACTAAGTTTGATAATGGCAAGTTGAGTTGCCGAAACTGCAGTCACAAAAATATAAATATTGTGTTATACAAACAAAGTTAAAGTGTTTTATTTTATTGAAATAACGTTATATCAACATTGTAGCAACATTATACGTTATTTTAATGTTGATGACACATTATTTAAATGTATTTGTTCAGTGGGAAGGTTATTAAGAATGTCATTATTTATGAATCTGTATTGTGTTTAAAGGGACTGACAGTTTTATTTTATTGATGCTTTAAAGATTTTTTTCTTTTTTTTATATCAATAATAATAATAATAATAATAAATCATTTATTGACAAACTGCATATTTCCAATGATATAAACACAAGTACAAAAGAAAAGTGACTTAACAATATATATATATATCTGATGCATTTGTCAAACGGACTTAGATCATTCATAGCATTCGGTGTAAACCTACTGCTGTGATTGGTCTTCCTCTAAGCCCAATAACTAAAAATACCATAGAAAAAGAAAACTTAAATTTAACATCGGATTCTAAGAATACCTAATTACAAAAAACATTCATACATAAATACATTTCTTAAAATATATATATATAATTTTTTGCAAATGAATAAGCCTAAAGATGTTGAGAATGTAATAACATGTATTTATATTTTGATTTAAATTTAAAACCTGGTAAATTAGTGTGTGCGAATGGTATCGAGTTCATGCATTGGACTATCGTGTATGAGAAACATCTTTTGAATAGCTGTAGTCTATGCTTTGGCATTGATAGTTGTCCTTTGTTTCTGATATTAATATTGTGGATGTCGCTTCGAAACCGAATTATATTATATAAATATGGTGGGCATTTTGTAAGTAAAATTTTGTGATAAAAACATGGAATTATAGATTTTAAATAACTTTGTTATATTATTCAATGATTTGTCTTTCAAATAATAATCTAATATAAACAATCATAGAATAGAGGATAGTTGTTTGGGTAACTAGTGTGTAAGGTAGAGCTTTTGGGCACGATTTGCGAGCGTAGGGCACGAGCGTTAGGAGATGTAAACAACATTCTGTATTTTGATTAGTGGATCACAAGAGGTGTTTATTAATCATGGCCCATAAACTGTTAGATATAACAGATAATAAAAACTGTTTAGAAACGTCCCATTTTAAATGTATTGGCAATTTAGGCAACAGTGCTGAAAAGTAGAGCTTCGCGCATACTAATCGATGCATAAATGAAGTTTTTTGAGGTCGTAGATAAAAGTGTTTAAAAAAGTAAGTCCCATTTACAATGCATTGCTCAATTAAGCGCATGCAGAAAAGTTGAGCCTCACGCATATTCCTAAATTAGGTTTTTTTGGTGAGGTCGCAGATAAAATGTATTAAAGCATCTTGGGGATTCAGGATGTTCTAAGAAATAGGAATTTCGCTTTTTACATGCTCCAAGGATTAAACGAGCTTACTTTGTGTATGTGTGGAAATAATTTCAGTTATTTAAACGGCAGTTTCGCGTATTTGGAGAAGGCGCTTGTTATTTATAGGCGCTTAATGTGCGAAATGCGGGCTGGGAATTTCTATTCAATTAAATGCACGTACACGTTTAATTGAAAATTACACGATACAATACGAAAACTCGTTCATTTAATAGACAATAATATATTATTTTCATGTTATATAAAACAAAAACATTGCATTTTTCAATCTGCCGTTTCCTATGGGTTATATTAAGACACTCCACACATGTATAAGACCTGCCCAGGAGGGCGACCCAGTCATGTAAATTGCATTTTTTGACAATAGTCAAACCGATCCCGATTAGATGGCGTTGATCGTGAAATAATATTGAATTTCCGGGAGATGTTTTGCATTTTTGCGAGCTTAATCGGCCATTATTCTCATTTTTAAGTGTTAAAATTCTGTTCACAACAATTAATATATTCATTTGTGCATTGACATATGCGTCCATGCGTCAGTGAATTACATATTACAGTTTTCTGTATTTCTCACTAACGTATACACACAAATATAAATATATATTTATATATTTTTTGTATTGAATGTCTGATGAGGGATAAATCTCGAAACGCGTCTATAGATGGCTTAAGATAATTCATATTCATTTCCCTGTATCTTTTTTAATTTTTTTTAATTTCCTGTTAATTCATATAATTTGGTGAGAGAATAATTTGACCTGATGTTGCATTTTGCATATAAATTATTCATAGAATAGTAATGCTGTCGTGAAATTCAAATATTCATTGTATAATTCAATATCTGCCGGGGTATTAGCTCGAGAAGTAGTTGTTTCAATGAATATTTGGAGACATGTCTCAATGAGACAACATTTTTTTTTGCAGAAAGTCGATATTAATTTAAATTCTTTTATATATTTTGATAGATATTTTTTAAGATATGCGTATATTTTAAACTTCTCTTAAAACAAGTGTTTTATACGCGTGGCGCATGAAGTAAAATTTCGAGTTTAGAAAAGCCTGAAAATTTGGTTTGGTCGCCCCGCTTCGCGGAGCGACCAAACCAAATTTTAAGGCTTTTCTAAACTCGAAATTTTACTTCATGCTTTGCCTGGGAGCTCGTTCAAAGCTTCAAAATGAACTTTTAAAAAAATAAACCAACGAAAATTTACAGCGTATCCATATGTTTAGTTAAAATAAATATTCGCTGTAAAAGAAAAATTCCCTGTATATTTAAATTATTTACGTCATTAAATATGTTTTTGTCTTATAACATTTTTTTTCAAAACAAAAATTGAAGCCACTTTCCTTATAGACTAATTTTATTCATTATCCATTGTAAAGACATTTATATCAAATTTTTAGGGCGGTCTTAGATGGACGTTTTTAGCGCGATAGCGGAGCGGGACGGATCGTTTTTTCCGCTCCGCTTTTAGCTCTCATACGGAGCGGATTGGACGCGTTTTGCAAGCGGGTGCTGGGCGAGTTCTCCGCCGAGCCTTCAGTGCCAAACGAAATAGATTTAATTGCGTCATATTATTATTTAATTATGCTTTATTATTCATAGACGTTACTGTATTTATGTATTTAATATTTTTATAAATATAAATATTACTTACCTAAATTCCACATGCACTCCGCCCACTGAGCAAAAAACAAACAAATAACGTTATATCAACAGTGCAGCAACATCAAACGTTGTTTTAATGTTGATGAAACATTACTTAAATTGATTTGTTCCTTGGGCGGTGCCTGAATTTTTAAGATAAAACTTTCTATATCAAACATACTTATAAAATCATGTTTTAGCGCTAGGATATAGACAATCACTTTTTTTCCTTTTATTTAACCCGTAACCGGTATACAAATTTCTGTCAAAAATTTCACACACTTTGATGGGTAATTTCCCTAGTATGTTGGCCAATTGGAGAGTCAGGGAAAAGAGAAGCTGCTGCCGGTACAACATTTACGAGCACAGAGACCGCTCTCAAAAAAATGAATATTAATTCTTTTAATTATTTTGTTCTCATCACACTATTTTTACAAGAGATTGGGGCGATTTTAAATTGTTAGCTATTTTATTTTTCGCAATTTCTAGAAAATGTCAAAGATTTTTCAAATATTAAATAAAATTATACTCATATCTTAAAGATGCAAGTTTACCTAAAAATTTATAATTTATATTTTTTGTTTATTTATTTTTTAATTTTGGACACTTATCTAAACGCAAAAATATTTATTTTTGCGTTACGACTAAATATTGTAAGGAAAATATTACGAAATTAACTCGCTTTGGCCGATTTTTTACAAAAATATTGCAAAAAACGCCCGCTTTGAAAACGCGTTTCACCCGCCCGTATAAGAAGGCGCATAAGAAACCATGTGTTAAAACTGAAAAACGCGTCCGTCCCGCTCCGCTCAAATTTAAACAAACGCGAGTGCTGGCGTTTTCTCCGCCTCGCACCCGTCCGTCTACGGACTCTCATATAAACCCATTTGTTAAAACGCAAACGCTTGCGCCCGCTCACGTTCCGCCTCACGTTTAAAACGTCCATCTAAGAGGTCCCTTAATGTCTTCTTTCTTCTTTATTAAACGTTCTGCCTCTCTTAAAAAACCATTACCATAAAAATGTTTTTTTAGAGCGGCAGAACGTTTAATAAAAAATGACTTTTGTTAAAAAATTATTGATAAAAAACGTATAGTTATCTGGGCAGTTATTCGGGGACACATGGTATATACAATAACTTGATTGAAAAGAGGTGGTTCAATAGAAATGTAATTATTTTGAATAAACAAATGTTAAAGAATGTACGAAAAAACATTGAAAATATAAATAATTTAAAAAAATAAAATGGTTTCTATTAGGTTAAAATTTTGGATTTAAACCTAATTCTCGATTACAAATTACTTTTTTTAATAACATTATCCTTTAAAAATATAATTAGAGGTACTCCTCTCTTATCATACCTTTTGTTTTTCTTAACTTTTGAGCACCCTCTGTGGTCAAATTAAAATTTGATAATGAAAATGTTGTTTTTAAGTTACCTAAAACTTTTTCTAGAAAATTACTTTTTGTCAAAAAATGGTTAATAAAAAAGTGTTTCTTATCCAGGCAGTAATCCTGGGACACATTGTTTTTTTTTCTTTTTCTTCAAATCTTTGTTCAGTTGAATTAAGTTCTGGTAGGTAATCTACTCATGTAGTCGATATTATTTTAATGACTGTATGTTTTTGAGTTTACGTGAAGTGATTATTACACTAAAAAAGACTGTTATTCCTTACTTCACTTTTTATTTGTATCGTTAGATGTACAATTCGAGACACTTTGTGTCTCGAAATGTACATTTAACGAAATAAAAAGTGAAGTAAGGAATAACAGTCTTTTTTAGTGTAATAATCACTTCACGTAAACTCAAAAACATACAGTCATTAAAATAATATTGATCGTCTTTTTCGTGTAATTATTTTAATGTATTCAATTTTTGGGACCTTATAGGTAAGTGCTTACTCTACGTAATTAATAATCCGGCACTTATTTATTCTATGTTGAATCTAACGTTATTAGTTTGACAGACAAATAAAATAGAATTCGGTGATAATTCTTGGTAGTAAGAGTAATTTCACGGTGTGGAATTTAAAATTAAAACGCGTGCCATGTGAATAAAAATAAAAAAATAAAACACAACGATGAAGATAATAAAAGGTGAATAACAGTAAAAGCCACTGTCAAAACAAGTGGAATTATTAAAGAACAAGGCAGAAGAGTCGGAGAGTCAAATGATAATTATTTTAATAGTAGTTAGTGAGGTTCGGCATTATCCTCGCTCTGTCAGTCATTTGATTCGAAGCATGACGCCACGAGCCAACAACCAACCATTCCGGGTTCTATCTCTAAATCTGGCTCGAGGATGATCCACTTCTTCACTTCTACCATTTCCATTTCCATAGTGCATTGTTCGCCCGTTCCTCAACTATCGGCTAGGATCTGGTAAAGACCAACACCCGCATGGACTACTTTCATTAACGCGTGTGTACGAGTTGTGGAAGGTGACCAGAGGCGAGTCGGATCTAAACACTGCCATTTCTCACTTTCCAAGGCGATTTTTCATCGCTGATAAAACACCGGCTTTTCTCTCTAGGCGCCCATTGGCAGCTTTTAATATCTTGCATTAGACCAAAGACGGTGCTAACGCGGTCTTTTTGATGACACCGAAGGGTGGTTCAATGCACGCTTCTAACTTACACTTAGAGTAATTCTACTAATAAAATTTAATCATAATGCACCTTATCTTCCTATATTTTGATGTTAAATATGTATATTATTTTATTCCACTTCTGCATTTCTCAGCTAATAAAAGTCCGTTGGGCCCAAAAAAACGAAATAGGATTGGCTTTCCCTGAAGCTAGGAAAACAATTTCCTTGTTACGAGAGAAGTGTTTAACAATGATTTCTCTAATATCCTTTCTGTTAGTGGCAATAATTTCTAGCTCAAAATCCTTCTGGATAACTTTAAATATATTTTCCGCAAAACATTCGTGCTCGTACTTTAAAAAGAACTAATTATTCTCTGGAGATATTTTGTTATCTAAATGAAAAACACCTTTAAATACCTTACAATAATATCAAATATGTTTGGACACACAGGGATTTTTTCTATTAAGTATTTATATTCCCATGATTACACTGTAAATGTTTAGGCGTCCGAAGTTTTTAAAAAAATTTAATTTGAAGCAGGGTTGTTATGTTTAAAACACTTTGTTTTAAAATAGTGTTTTAAACATGTTAAAAACAGCCGGTTTCGTTTTAAACATGTTTTAATTCTTAAATTTGTTTAAAACATGCTTTAAACGTTAAACTTGTTTAAAACTTTTTTTTATATTATCTTAAATTTGCTAAATTATATTTTATATTACTTCATTACAATTTTTTGTTTGCGTTTTAAATTATAGCTAAATTGTTGTAGATTTTTCAAATTACATTATTAATCATAACATTTTATTACAATAAAATATCACAACTGTGTGCATAAATGTGATTTTTAAATACAGGGAATTTTTCTTTCAGGTATACATACAGAGAGTTTTATATAACACCGAACATTTTCATAACGAGAATTTTTCTTTGAAGTATCCATATGCATACGTTGCACATTTATCAATAGAATTAAATTTGAAGCTTTAAGCGAGTGTTTTCCACTCCCAGGCTAAGCATGAAGTAAAATTTCGAGTTTAGAAAAGCCTGAAAATTTGGTTTGGTCGCGTAGCGCGAAGCGCGGAGCGGCCAAACCAAATTTTCAGGCTTTTCTAAACTCGAAATTTTACTTCATGCGCCACCGGTACAAAACACTGTTTTAATGTTAAGTTTAGCGGTGTGTTTTAAACTTCGTAATATGTCAGTGTTTTGTACCGGTGGCGCATGAAGTAAAATTTCGAGTTTAGAAAAGCCTGAAAATTTGGTTTGGCCGCTCCGCGCTTCGCGCTACGCGACCAAACCAAATTTTCAGGCTTTTCTAAACTCGAAATTTTACTTCATGCTTAGCCTGGGAGTATAAAACACTCGCTTAAAGCTTCAAATTGAATTCTTTTAATAAACCGAGCTTCGGAAAATGTGCAACGCATGCATATGGATACTTCAAAGAAAAATTCTCGTTATGAAAATGTTCGGTGTTACATAAAACTCTCTGTATGTAAATTGTACGATGTTCGTTGTTTTTTTAAATATTATAATTTGATTCTTTAAAATTTCGAGTTTAGAAAAGCCTGAAAATTTGGATTGGCCTCGTAGCGAAGCGGAGCGGAAACTCCAAATTATAATTGAATAAACTTTAAATTCATGTTAAAAAAACATATTTTTAACGTAAACATTGTGCTTATGGTGGATACTAGAAGGAACAATTTCAGTTTTCTCGTGATTTTAAATAACAGACATTGTAATTAAATATTTTTTTCTACAAGAAGATAATTGTCTCAAGCTATTTCTAACATCAAGGAGAATATCAATGATTTTTTTCAGATTTTTTAAAAAAGAAAAATGTTCATTGAAAAATCGCAATTTTTGTAAGGGGAATGAATGTATGCAAACAATCCAGGTTTTTTTTTATACATTTACTGGATATTGGTCTCAGACCATTCCACCATTTAACCTTTATATTTTTGTATTTAACTATATTTAGACGCCACAAACACATTTAAACACATCCATGGACCCAGGTGGAATCATTTTGTACTTTAAAATGACCCCACCCGACGGGACTCGAACCCGCGACCCCTGGGTTAGAAGACAGGGCCTCTACCCACTTTTTTTTATTTTCCGAAAAATCCTCAAAAATTTTAAAACACTATTACCAACATGTGAAACAATGTGAGCTATTAATTTCCTCTAAAAAAAATATTCGTCAACTTTCCCAGCTTTTAAAAGTTAGAGAAAATTAACAAACCGGTCAAATTATTACTTTGACCTCTCGTGCTAAGCACAATTTCGAGGTATTGAAAAACGTTTATAGTTCAAATTAAAGTTCTTTTCATGCGAATAAAAAAAAGTTGATTCAAAATTAAATTTAAAAAGCAAATGAAATCTGTTTTATCAGAACGTGTTTAGGATTAAATAAACATTGAATTGATGTTAAATACTTGTTTATAACGTAAAAATTGCTCAAACTATTTCTGACATCAAGGAAAATATCTAAGATTTTTTTCAATTTTTTTTTTAAATAAAAATTTCCATCGAAAAATCGCAATTTTTGAATGCAAAGTCCAGATTTTCACACGATTTTTTTTATTTTTCAAAAAAACACGAACAAATTACAAGCACTATTACCAACATTAAAAACAATATGAGCTATTTATTTCCTTGACAAAAAAATTATTCGTCAACTTTTCCAACTTTTAAAAGTTGGAGAAAATTAACAAACCGGTCAAATTATTACATTGCCCTCTCGTACTAAGCAAAATTTTGAAGTCTTAAAAAACGTTTATAGTTCAAATTAAAGTTCTTTTCATCCGTAATCGCTTGTTTTTTCAATAAATTAAATCAGTGGTTTATTTTGTGAAATGAAGCGGTTTAAAAAAATAAGTGAAAAATTATGATTTTTACGGTTGCGAATAAAAAGTTGATTTAAAATTAAATTTAAAAATCAAATTTAATCTGTTTTACCGCAACGTGTTTTAGGCTTTTCTAAACTCGAAATTTTATTTTATGCTTAGCCTGGGAGTGGAAAACACTCGTTTAAAACGTAAAATTGAACACTCGGAAAAAATAATGTATTCATAAAAATAAAACAAGTAACACTTTGTTAATCGTAAATTGTCATAAATTATAATTCTGTCATTTGCTTTCAATTTTTTACGAATGAAATTGTAGTGAATACCTACGTTCAAATACAAAATTTAATTTCAAATGATTAGTAGCTTAAGCATAATCAGTTTATTTGTCAGTAATGTAAAAGTAAATAGTAAGCAATGGTACGCAACAGCGGCAGCGTTAATTGTTCTTTATCACTGCTAATTTTTTTAAATAATTTTTCCACTAACGTGTAAGGATTTTACTTTCAAAACTAGTTTTGAAAATTCAATTTTCAAGCGTGACATTACTTGTTATAGTAGATTGTTTGACAAGTTTTGAAAGCTTCGTATTGCATGAAAATACCAAATTGCATTTACAAGCCCGTAGAGCGAGTAAATGCAAGGTATGAGCATGCAATGCAGCTTTTGATAACATGTTTAACACACTGCTTTTCCTACGACCAAAGAGCGGCGACGCAGAGTATATCCGTTGCACTGAAAATTGGACAGAAATACTAATAAATAAATTTGAATAATTTGCAATTTTTATGGCATATTTGTGTTTTAAAGACTTCAATTAATAGGAATAACTTTTTTAACACAAAAATGTATTAAAAAAAAACGTTAAATTTCTTGTAATGATTATGATTACATAATAAACTCACAATGTCAAATAAAATAGAGACTTATTATAAAATATAAGTCTATTACTGGTTATTTTACTTGATAGTTCGCATATTGATTACGAAAGTATGCGCTACTTATACGTTATAAATTCACTCACGGAATTGTCTTCTTCAAAATAATAACTTCCTAAGTTGACGATAAATATTAACAAAAAGCTTATACTTCTAATCTGAAGTATGTAGAAGTAATGATGAAATATAATTTTGTTTAAGGTAGACGTTCATTTTGATACCTTTATTGTATTTTTGGCCATTTTCGGGGTTACGGTTACACTGTGCGTCGTTAATTGTTCTTCGTCACTACTCATTTTATTTTAATAATTTTGACACTGACGTCCTTAAACGTCTTTACTTTCAAAACTAGTTTTGAAAACAATTTTCAAAACTGTCATTACTTGTCAAAATACAAATATACAATTGTCACCTTTTAATGCACAGGTATAGCGGCGAAATGTCTGTTTTCGGGAGCGGTCGTAGGAAAATATATAATCATACAATTGACACCTTTCAATCTACAGGTATAGCGAGGAAATGCCTGTTTTCAGGAGCGGTCGTAGAAACAATTAATTTATCAAACAAAATACTAACTGAAAACCCCCTGTCACAAAACTCTATCTACTTCACTGGTATAACCGAACAATGTGTCCCACCTAGATAGGTGATAACGAGTAGTTTACACAATAAATTAAAAGTGTAAAAGTGTTCTTTGTTCCGTGATCTGGCAGCTTGTAATTGTCGAGAAATGTGCCGATCACGAATTTCTCCTCGCGCACAATTATTAAGCACATTTATTGGAGTGTTTGGTTCATCGGGGTTACTTTGTACACTTGTACTTACACACAGTAAAGATCGGGCCAGCACTTCAATTCCTTCCCAATCACATACACACATCGGCATAGGCATCGGGTCGTGCGGCAACAACAACACCTCTTCGACTCTCCCAACACCTGTAATTATAGAGTCGGGCTCTCTAGTCGCTAGTTACTGATCATATTTATGGTTTTTCAGACCGTATTAGTGCGTTAATACTTGCTGGCCAGTATTAATAGCTTTACACTTTTTTAAATAACTATATCTTTCATATCACGCCCTCGCGTAGAGAATAAGATTGGGCTGTTGATTCGGATTAAATAATAATGATTTTTTTGGTTCTGAAGACCACATACATTATGATCTAAAAGTGTTATGCTCTGGAAGGCTATGAAATTATTTTTAAAAAATATTATGTTGGCAACGAATTATTGAAACCAATAATAATTCTCACTACAATTGTCACTGTCAATATTTTATATACAAAATACATACATACATAACCTTACCGTCGCGAGTCAAATGTCAGGCTGCGTCAGATCACGCAGATTTTTCAGTGATATCAACTCACATTTAGATGCAAGTTATGGCATGCTAGAGGACCAAGCCTTTCGCTCATAGGGTATTTCAAACTGAAGAATCATTCAAATACAAATACAATCTGTATTCACAAGGCATAATAAAGAAAAAAATAAATAATGATAAACATTTGTAAATTTTATATTGAAGTGATATCAAACATAAAATCAAGTTGTGTCGGCTATGAATCGTATCTACTAAGCAGAATATTTTAAACTATGTAACTATGCCACTGGCGAATATAAAATAATTCGCGCAAATATTCAAGCGAACAAAATGTAAACGATTTAATAGCAATGTCCGAGAGGCTTATTAAGCGTGTTTTAATGAACAGCCCCATAAATGCATGCGCGCATCTATAAAAGCAGCACGTACACATTAAATCAGAAATTGCCCGTCTCTCTTATATCTTCATAAACATTGTCATCCCGCTCGTTTTTTTTTGTATTCCTTTCGCGAAGGTATTTATTGTCAATAAAATGTTTAAATCGTCACGATTTTATTGGAATAGTAATCTCTTCAAATGACAGTATCAATGCTCTCGACTCGAGCCCGATCGTAATTGTTGTCGGAAACGTTATCTGCGCGATTCGATCGCGATAAGTCACTTTGGGTTTTTTGAACAGTGAAAGTCAGTGATGAGTATTGTTCAAGGTGGAAGCATAAAAAAATCTTGTCTTACGATTACAGACAATTGCTAGAGAATAAGGGTCAAACGTTTGTATTTATTAGGCATAGACTGACAATAGCAATATGTAGCATTTAGAACTAGATAACGAACTTGCTATCCCGGAACCATAGAAAAAGTGAAGCTTTAAGGTCACACACACACACACACATCGACACATTTGACACACCGACACATTTGACACACCGACACATTTGATACACCGGCACATTTGACACACCGCGGTCATTTGTAATACTGGTCAGTTTCGTAGATATAGGGGGGTTTTAGGGGATCAATTCCCTTTAAAAAATAGAAGAATAAAACAAAATAGTCTTTTCTGTTAGCGGTTTATTTTGTTATTATTTTTATATACATCTAAGCAAACATAAGACCATTTTTTTTTCAGAAAGTTTGACAAAAACAAGTACAAAAAATGATTCTATGTTTCACTTAGATAAAAATAATAATAAAATAAATAGCTAACATAAAAAGGCGCCTTTTATTTAATTTTCCTATTTTTCTAGATTCATGAGGGGGATTGCTCCCCTAAAATTCCTTCATCTACCGCAATGACCAGCACAATAAATGGCCGCGGTGGGATCTTGAACCTTCACTTTTGAACGCCGCGTTATTCATCCAGTTATATACAAACATCTATGTTTAGAACAGCGCTTCCCAAAACTTTAATAAACGAGCCTAATTTAAATAAAAATTATACCGTCACACTATATAAGATTTAATTAATCTAGCGGGACAAAATTTATGGATAAGTTTTTCTAGTACATTTTGGATTAACCTTAATATACACTCAATTAGTTAAAAAAAGTATTTGAATAAGTCAATAATTATAAAAATTGAATTTGTGTTCAGTATTTTGGCACAAGATACCCACAGGCGCGTTTCGGACTTCAAGGTCCTCTTCAGTGTGGTCCCTACCTAGTTCTGAGGAATACTGAACATTTCTGACTATTCCAAGCAATTAATAAGTCAATAATTATATTCAGTTAAAGATTTGAGGTGTGCTACCAACAGAACAAATGTTTGTTCTTGTAGTTTTGCATAAATTTAGCGATATGTTTGTGACTCAAATCATGTTGTGAAGTTTTTCTTATTCATATTATGTATCACTGTGTAAACTTTTAGACTTATTACAAGCAATTAATTTTTATAAAACGTTTTTTTTTATAAAGAGAATTTTTATTTTAAGTACACATACGCATGTGCTGTAAGTTTCCCGACATTAGTTGTTATTTTTTTTAAATAGTTCAATTTGAAGCTTTAACCGAGTGTATCCACTCCCAGATTAAGCATGAAGTGAAATATCGAGTTTAGAAAAGCCAGAAAATTTGGTTTAGTTACGTACAGCGTAGCGCTACGCGACCAAACCAAATTTTCTGGCTTTTCTAAACTAGAAATTTTACTTCATGCGCCACGCGTATAAACCAATAAATTATTGTAAAATTAAAAACACACTGTCAATCAGTATTAAAAAAGTTTACTGTTAAACAAAAATATTTTGTATTTAAAAAATATATTTTTAAAAATATACTGCTAACAAGAATATTTTGAATTTCACAATAGATCAGGGTTTTATACGCGTGGCGCATGAAGTAAATTTCGTGTTTAGAAAAGCCTGAATATTTGGTTTGGTCGCTCCGCGCTTCGCGCTACACGACCAACCAAATTTTCAGGCTTAATCTGGGAGTGAAAAACACTCGTTTAAAACGTCAATTTAAAGTATTTTAAAAAACAAGTAATATTAAAAAATGTACAGCGTATGCATATGCATATACTCGTATATTTAAAACTTAATAATCATTGGTACGAAGCATATTTATAGATTGTAAATACACCTAACCCGGCGCATGCACCATAAATTACGCAACTTTTAAAAAATGCTCAAAGCATATGAAATGTTCTCTCCAACTGGAAAATAAATCATGTCAAAATTGGAAAAAAACTCAAAATTTATGTTTTATTTCAAAAATCGTAAAATATGTACATTTTTACAATTTTTATTATTTTTTTTTTCATTTTTCGAAAAATGTGAGGCAAAAGAATAGGATTTACTATCGTGTTCGGCGTTTGTAACTTTTTTAACAGGGAAATAAATTACAGGAGATTGACTAAAATCTGTAATTATTGGATAAATTGGAAATTCATGTTGCGTTTAAAAAATTATAAAAAATTACTGAAAGGTTGGAATTATCAAAAGTTGAAGAATCTGCAAATTCATGTTTCGTTTAAAAACTTAAAAGAATTACTGAAACCTAAGATTTTCATGAAATTTATAAAATAACAGAATAAAGATTATTACTGTCTAAGCACAAACAAAATTCACTTATGAGAAAATAAATTACAATTGCTTAAACTCGACTTAAAAAAAAATATGTAAAAATTGGAAAAACTGAAAACTCATATTGCGTTAAAAACGTCTTCGAAAACTATTGTAACGTCTGATTTTAATGAAATGTTCAAGAAATGTGAAACAAAAGAATGGATTTTTCTGTTTTGTTAACATTAGTAAACACATTTTACAGGTAAGTTAAATAAACAATGACAGTAAAGTTGATTGATCTCTATTGAGCAATTTGTAACTGAATCACACAGATAGATAAGTATATGTATGTTCAGTAAAAAAAAACCTCTAGAGTGCCCTGATTTTATCTTTTTCTAAATTTAGGTTGGCTACACGCTTTAAGAATTGACATATTAAACGTCAGACATAATATTTGTAATATATAGTTGCCAACCTCCGATATCTTCCATAGCACTCTAGAGGTTTTATTTTATTAAACATATGATACAATCACACATTGCTCAAAACAGATCAGTCAACTTTAATCTCATTATTTGTTAATTAAGTGTTTTAAATAAATTGAATAATTTGGTGCAGATTAAAAAAACATGTAGACGATTACAAAATAAGATGCAAACGATATAGGCATTTAAAAGAATAAGTCTAAAATGTTACCTTTCACCTTTGAATTTCTAGCTATTTGATTTGGTTTTTTCTTTATTTTACAGTTAGGAATTTTAAGGTAGTAATTCACAACTATAGTTGACTTAATATGTAACTTCTGTTATTACTAAGTTGTTCGGAATCAAGTAATCAATGGAGTTTTAAAAATACTTAAAAATATCTAATGGATTATTGCTAAGATAGTATTAACACATTGTTAGTAATAGATGTGTTTAATTTGAACTAAATGTATGTGTTCTTTATAACTAGTTCGAGTTCTTTTCTAAAGTTTACATATATTTTATGAATTTATTAAGAAATTGATGATTACCGTAAACAAATATTATAAGAAAATGTACACGCAGGGAATTTTTCTTTTGAGTAATAAATATCGCGATGTATACGCTGTCAAGTTTCGGGCATTAATTGAAATAATAAAAACGTTCAATTTAATGCTTCTAACGAGTGTTTTTACTCCTTAATTCAATTGAAACAATTGAATACAATAACACCATCTATAAATTAAGTAATAATGCAAAGTTTCTAGGTATAATTTTGGACAATACCTTAACATATCAGGCTCACATTCTAGCGGTATGGGATAAAGTAAGTAGAGCCTGTTATGGCTTGAGAATATTGTCCAAGAGAACAAATGTCACCATAGCTAAACTGTTTTACTATTTATTTATTTATTTATTTAACGGAAGATCCATTTCACAAAATACATTTTAACAAAATTATATAACTACGAGAAGAATACAGTAATACTTATACATAAAATAAACTTACAATACTAAGATAAATAACAAACATTTATACGCTTAAGTTTGCTGATAAACTGTTAGGGTGAGAAGCAATTAAAAATATCAAAATTTGGATGCAGTGATAGTTTATTTGTACGCTGTACGCATAAAAACTATTATTCCCATAATTTGTCTTATGGAACTGGAATTGAGCGATTAGATTGAGTAATAGAGAAAGTAATTTGTGACAGAAGATATGGGCATTCAATAATGTGACAAATTAATTTATGAAAAAATAACAAATCAGCATACACCCGGCGGATACTTAGTTTATCAATTCATTGGATAGACAAAATTATATATAAATTTGTGCTGGTATCAAAGCCTAACTTGTACGCAAGTACTTTTAAAAACTTGTTTTGAGCGTTTTCTAAAGAATTAATATAAACACTTTGAGTTAGTGCCCATACACTGGATCCATATTCCAGATGCGAACGTACAAATGCGAAGTAAACTCGTTTAAATGCT
This sequence comes from Philonthus cognatus, assembly GCA_932526585.2. Taxonomy (NCBI): domain Eukaryota; kingdom Metazoa; phylum Arthropoda; class Insecta; order Coleoptera; family Staphylinidae; genus Philonthus; species Philonthus cognatus. The sequence goes on from OW052243.1 coordinate 13,292,247, forward strand.
GCTAGTGACGAGTCTCTACCCATTCGTTTTATATAACCTAACATCTTTCTAGCCCGATTACAAATTGCGTTAATATGGCTGGCAAAACACAATTTTTTATCAAAGATTATACCCAAATCTTTAGTGACACTTAATTGTTCAAGGTGGTGACCATCAATTGTATATTTAAATTGTATAACACTTGTTTTTTTGGAAAATTTCATAGTTTTGCAGTTTTGTACATTAAAAAACAAGTGATTATCTTGACACCAATTATAAACAGATAATAAATCATCTTGCAGCAGTAAACTATCTTCTAAAGACACAATTTCTTTGTACAATTTCAGGTCATCAGCAAAGAGCAAAAATGAGGAATGTTTTATAACCAGTGATATGTCATTAATAAAGTGTAAAAACAGCAATAGACCACAATGCGAATATTCATTCTCACCTGAGATATGGTTTGATATTTTGGGGGAGTTGTTCAGCAAGTGAAAGGGTATTTCTGCTGCAGAAAAGAGCAATCCGAATATTATTTAATATGGGTTTTAAGGACTTGTGTAGAGGAATATTCAAAACTGAGAATATATTAACATTATACGGAATGTACATATATGAATGCGTTATTTTGTATAAACATAGAGACAAATTTAAAGACTTTGAAATATCATATAATTATAATACAAGACATGGACAAGTGTATATATTACCAAGGCAAAAGCTACCTAAATATGAAAAGGGACCATACTAAGCCATATTAAAAATTCATTACCATCTACCAACTGCTTTTACAGAAATACACTCTATCACATCAATTAAACCCATACTACTCAAATTAATTTCTAATATTGAACCATATAATATGCAAGAATTTTATACGCACTATATGCTATGTGAACTTTATATTTATATGTATTTTATATATTTATTCTATTATTTTGTTATATGTATTGATGTATTGTTTCTGAAAGTTATTTTAGCATATTATTTTTCATTCTTCTTGTAACTTAATTTTATTTTTAAATTTCCTATATATTGTTAACGGCTTTGCATAAATATATAAATTTCATTATGTAATTTTGTCATTGTAAAATAAATGGATATTATTATTATTATTAATAATTCAGCATGAAGTAAAATTTCTAGTATAGAAAAACCTAAAATTTGACCAATGCAAATTATCATTTAAATTGATTACATTTGCAAAAATGTGATATGCATATCGTTATTGTTATATCAAAATGTCGTATTTCAAAATCACCAAATAAAATTATTAAAGAAAAACACTTGTATATCTTAGCTACATCTGCTTTCAAATTTGTTAAAACCAGTACCTGCATATTGCATCGTATGCCAACTAAAGTTCCAAAGTTTAGAGTATAGTATCAAGTATTTAGGGTTAATACAAAATAAAAACAAATTTTTTTCTTAGTTATTCAAAACTGTATATTTTTACATATAGTTCAGTTTACGAAAGGTGTCCTATAACTTTCAAGTTTAAATTAAAATAACTATAATAATCTCTAAATTAAGAGAGTTTAACATAAATTGCGAGTGTCTAACTTTTCGACATCTCGGTAGCTTTGAAAAACAAATTTCATATCTTAAATTAAGTCATACGATTCGGTGAATCTCGGAAACGTTAAATAAATTTAATTATATGTCTAATTACGACGTGTGTATCTGAAGTCAGAACCTACCACGATGCCAACAGTTTATAGATACTCATTAGAAGAAATAATGTTAAATTGAAAATACCTCAAAGAAAACTTGTATCATAGATATAAATCTGGAAATATAGGAAACCTCTCGTGAATTCTACTATACGACATTTTGATATAACAACGACGATACTGAAAACAAAAATTCCCTATATTCCATACATACAGGAATTTTATGTTTAATTAATAAATATATCTTTTCGCGACTTATTACAATCAACACAATCTTCATTTTTAATCTAAGCAACAGAAACGACATCAACATCTGGTGTTAAATAATACTCAATTAACAAATAATATTAAGTGAACGTACGTGCGGCTTGGCTTGTAAATTATCGGAAAGTAATTTAAATGCAAATTGGCTTTATATAGAGTTGTAAATGTTTTATAAATTGGGATTTGTATCAATTCGCCAATGTTGTATAATAATATACATTAATGTGTGTCCCACAGTACCCAGCAATTACCATATGAATACGCGAATGAGGCGAATAACCATTCGAATCGATCGCGTGACACGATTTATACCGTCAATAACTTATATCATATTTTAATTATTTTAATAACTACGTTGTACAAGTTGTCCCTGTTTCATTTTTAATGTCAGTTTTATTTACTTAGAAATAATATGGTCTGTATCTATATTTGTTTACAAAACATGAAAATTAATGTAAAATGCTTTTATCTACGCCCAATCTAGTAACCGCATCATACCACACTGTCATCTTGACAAGTATGATTGACATTACGTTTACATGCACGTAATAGCTTTGACAAGTACATTACGTACTGACAGCTGAACAGCTGATTGCTTACCGTACCACCAAATGACATTTCTTTGGTGTACAGGGAGTTTTTCTTTAAAGTATACGTATTCCTATTTCAGCTTATTTTCTTTAAATCTTTAGTTATTCGTTTTATTAAGAGTTCAATTTGAAGCTTTAAACGAGTGTTTTCCACTCCCAGACTAAGCATGAAGTAAAATTTCGTGTTTAGTAAAGCCCCGTGAAAATTTGTCGAGGGTCCGCAGCGACCCGAGACAAATTTTCTTGGCTTTTCTAAACTCGAAATTTTACTTCATGCGCCACGCGTATAAAACACTAAAACATTGTGAACTCTATGTATATTTGAACCTCACATGAAATAAGTGTTTTATACGCGTGGCGCATGAAGTAAAATTTCGAGTTTAGAAAAGCCCAGAAAATTTGTCTCGGGTCGCTTCGCGACCCTCGACAAATTTTCACGGGGCTTTTCTAAACTCGAAATTTTACTTCATGCTTAGTCTGGGAGTGGAAAACACTCGTTTAGAGCTTCAAATTGAATTCTTTTAAAAATCAACGAATGTCGGAAAATGTACAGTTTTATGCATATGTTTACCCAAAAGAAAAATTTTCTGTATATTGATTAAGTAGCAATTAAGTTTTCATCAATGTTATGATACTAATAAACATGATTACAATAAATAAGTGTTCTTTCATGCTCATTGTTTATTTTCTTAGGGTGTAGATAAAGTATCGTACGTTTCTCGAGTGGTATGGCAATTACATACTTGCGGAATACTGCACTCGCCGCTGCGCGGCTCATGCGCAACATGTCCGCTCATACGTAATATGCTGCATACCACTCTCGTTACGTAATATATTGTTTCACGTTTATATAAATAAAACAACTTATACACTTTCAAATATATATTGTCAAATATATATTGTTTCGCCACACTGTGGCTTCTTTGTGTAAAGAAGTCACAGTGTGGCGAAACAATTGTAGCTTTATACAATATATATATGAAAGTGTTTAAATTGTTTTATTTATATAAAAGTGAAGATGAACTTTCGACATTTATCAGCCTTATCAATCAATTTTTCCAAATGCTTTTAATTTAAACTCTTTCCAGGTGGCTAGCGACTCTCATCTTTGTAATGAATATATTGTCGTTATCGTCTCTAAAAATCACTAAATGTGTAAAAAATCAATAGCACTATATAGCTTTTATTTTAAAGCAGTCTCTATTCAAGTGAGTTTGCCATTTTAAGTGGACGTTTGGCTGATAAAATATAAGCTAAATCTTATTTCATTTCAAACAAGAATAATTCAAATTCAAAACTATTTGAATTCGAGAAAATAAGCTTACGCTTCTTATAGTTTGCACACTTTAAACATTATATAGAAAATTACGAACATGTTATGCGTGAAAATGCAAACAATGTCTTAATTAATAGGACAACTTAAGACAATAAATATCCATTAAAACAAGTAGTTGCAAATATTGTTTCATTTACTGAAATGTAGTTATTTTTCGTTCCAAATCCAATCGAAATCCAATCAAAATCTTAATTTTTTTCAGTGTGAAGGTTGAATAAAGTTAAACAACTACTTTTAAAGTTACATATGTTCGAAAGCGTAAACGCCATCTAATGCCCATTAGCTCAAGTAACATCGACAATAGCTGGCAAACTATTGAATTTGTGAATGAAGGAGTACTGGACACAAATTCATATTCTTGATACTTTGAAACTGTTGGCATAGTTTGCACTTTCTATGAATTCGTACAACAAATAAAATTTTATATTTTCGATACAAATTATACCAACATATTTCAATTAGAAAAGTAAATCACTTGGTTTATTTCACTAATATTATTAATTTACATATATATGAATTCGTACAAAAAATAAAATCTAATATTTCGCACTATTAATCGAGGTGGCTGATAGTTGTTGAAACATTTGTTGTGAATACAAACTAAACAATTTTTGAAAGTTATAAACAAAGTGTTTTACTTAAAGTAATAATATTTCGCATACAAATTATACTAACATATTTTAATTAGAACAGAAAATCACTTGGTTTGTTCAGCTGATATTATTATTTAAATATATTTTAATTATGTTTCATCAAGTGATCAATGAGAACCAAACTAAAGATAACATATTTTGTTAATTAATGTTATAATACCGATAACTTAAACTTGCATGATTTCTATTGAATCATTATGAAAATATGGGAAGCACCTGAACGCAATAAATCATTTTTTATTGATTATTAGAGTAAAGCACACATTTGTTGGTGCTGATTTGTGGGGACTTTATACCTTGGAGGGCTATGCACTCTGTTCGTTCGGTTCTCTGTAGGAACTGTTGGTTTCGCGTTAAAATCGCTGGAAGCCATTGCAGCAGGAAGATAACTTATTGCCAGATAGATAATGGAATTGCACAATGATTTCTAGTATCGATGATAGCTCTACCTTATTTTATTGCCTATTAATTATTTCACCTTCAGATATAATTCTTGTACATCTGTGGGTAACCGTGAGAAATTTATATAATAAATTTAAGTGTTTTTCGTTACACGTTTCCAAGATTTTTGCAATTTATTTATGTTCATGATTTTTGTTAGTTCTAAATCCAAATTGCTTTAAATACTGTGCCAATTAGGTAATAAAAAATGCGTAAATATCTAGTAGAGAAATTATGTTGCGAGTGTTTCAAAAGAAAAGACTCAAGTGAATAGTATTTTCTTTTGAAACACTTTCAACATCTCTACTAGATATTCACCCATTTTTTAATACCTAATTGGCAGAGTATTTAAAGCAATTTTGATTTTCAACTAACAAAAATTATGAACATAAATAAATTGCAAAATTCTTGGAAACGTGTACTGAAAAACACTTAAATTTATTATTTAATAGTTGAGGCTGTTACTTGGTGAAATTCCATATCAAAAACTTTTAGTAAATAACACACTTGGTTAAGATTTAACTGTTTCAACAGTGAAATCTTAACCAAGTGTGTTATTTACTAAAAGTTTTTAAATTTATTATATAAATTTCTCACGGTACCAAGATATCAAGTGATACAGTGACGTCCTAAAATGTACACCATTTTAGGACATCACTTTATCACTATATACAGTAAGTTTTGATGTGGCTTATTTTATCAACTCTGCATGGCTTAGTAAGGATTAAGTTCCACAACAATATTTGATTGCTTCTTTTAGAGACCAAACAGTTTTTGCAATCTAGAATGCGAAACTTGCAGAAATTTGTTTCTTTTAAGTATACATATCCTGATGCACACTCTCTAAATGTTCAGGCATTCGTTGTTTTTATAAAATTGTTCAATTTGTAACTTCTAACGAGTACTTCCACTCCCAGACTAAGCATGAAGTAAAATTTCGAGTTTAGAAACTCGCGCTACGCGACCAAACCAAATTTTCAGGCTTTTTTAAACTCGAAATTTTACTTTATGCGCCACGCGTATAAGATACTAATTTCAAATGAAGTTTACTTGTTCACAATATTTCAGTGTTTTCAGTGTTTAATACGCGTGGCGCATGAAGTAAAATTTCGAGTTTAGAAAAGCCTGAAAATTTGGTTTGGTCGCTCCGCGCTTCGCGCTACGCGACCAAACCAAATTTTCAGGCTTTTCTAAACTCGAAATTTTACTTCATGCTTAGTCTAGGAGTGGAAAACACTCGTTAAAGCTGCAAATTGAACTCTTTAAAAAAAGCGTAAATGTATACTTACACTCCTTGGTTAAGCATGAAGTAAAACTTTGAGTTTATAAAAGCCTAAAAATTTGGTTTGATCGCGTAGGGACACAGCATTTTTCTTTTAAGTTTTAAGTATACATATTTCGATGCACACTCTATAAATATTTAGGTATTCGTTGTTTTTTATAAAATTGTTTAATTTTAATTTCGAACGAGTGTTTCTTCACTCCCAGACTAAGCATGAAGTAAAATTTCGAGTTTAGAAAAGCCTGAAAATTTGGTTTGGTTGCGGAGCGCGAAGCGCGGAGCGACCAAACCAAATTTTCAGGCTTTTCTAAACTCGAAATTTTACTTCATGCGCCACGCGTATAAAACACTGATTTCAATTGAAGTTTAAAATATACTGCTTTAGAATATTGCTTAAGCAGTATATTTTGAACTTCACTTTAAATCAGTGTTTTATACGCGTGGCGCATGAAGTAAAATTTCGAGTTTAGAAAAGCCTGAAAATTTGGTTTGGTCGCTCCGCGCTTCGCGCTACGCAACCAAACCAAATTTTCAGGCTTTTCTAAACTCGAAATTTTACTTCATGCTTAATCTGGGAGTGGAAAACACTCGTTTATAGCTTCAATTTCAACTCTTTTGAAAAACAACGAAATTCTAAAATTAAAATAAAACAATTTTATAAAAATAAAAGAAAAGCATCGAAAATGTATACTTAAAACTTGAAAGAAAAATGCACTTTCCCTACGCGATAAAACCAAATTTTCAGGATTTTATAAACTCAAAGTTTTACTTCAAACTGAATGCTTTTTAAAAACAACGAATGTCTGAATATTTACGGAATACAGCCAATTGCTTCATTAATTATAAATCCAATTATTGATCCTAATATTTCTGAAATATCGCAACTGCAACAACTGCAAATACGATAAATAAAAATGCAGTGAAAATAATTAATTTTTGATACAATTCAAAATTACAAACGATAATAATACAAATAAATGTTTGGAAACTCGTAGTTGATAAAAAAACCACTATTTTTTTTATATACATTTATTGGATATTGATTTTAAACCATTCCACCATTTTACCATTGTATTTTGTAATTTACTATATTTAGACGCCACAAACACATTTACAGACATCCATGGACCCAGGTGAAATTAGTTTGTACTTTTAAACACATTCACACACATCTATGTACCCAGCTGGAAACATTCTGTAGTTTAAAATGACCCCACCCGGCGGGTCTCGAACCCGCGACCCCTGGGCTAGGAGACAGGGCCCCTACCCCTACTCCAGATAACAGTTGGTAGTTTATTGACAACTGTTGAGGAATTCTCTGATGACCGAACTCGTAATCGTGAACATATTAGGGCAGCGGTCGCCATTTTTGCAACCGTGCTATTTAGACCGATTGATGTGGCGATTGGTATTGGCGGGTTAAACTTTTAAGCTAGTTGAGGTTATGGATGTGCGAAATTATGTTTTTAATAATATCTATTATGAAATTACTAAACGTAAGGAGATTCGTGAATTACTGCAAGGTCAGAAAATAATAGTGTCTGTGTAAATAGAGTATTATTTGTGTAAATGAGTATTTAACTAATTATATCCAACAATGAAACTAAATTTTCTCTGCCATCAAATAAAAAAAAGTGTAATTGGGCATTATTCATCTATAAATGTATTTAATTTACAGCTAAAACGAAAACAAACAGCACACAAAATTAGAATGGCCTGACTATCGGTCATCACATACTAACATACATCACAAACAAAATCCAAACATGTTAAATGTTGAATATTTTGATGACGAGCCCATTAAGGCTTAATCTTTCACTACAGTGTGTTCAAAAGTATACTTGTTAAAATCAAATTTCAGAACTAAGATATGGATGAGTAATAAACATCCAAGGCCCGAAATTAGGTTAGAGGAAAAGTAAATTTGTAGATCTAAAATCCGACATGAAATCACGACAGTTTAATACATGAAATGAATTGCATCATTATTACAATGTTTACTTTTATAAAACGATAATTTTTGTTGGATCGTTATTTTTTTCAGTCGGATGATTTGTTAAAATAATGTTTTAAAGCACATACATATACGCATAAGGTTGAGCGAGTCGGCGTTTGTGAGGGCATCCTCGGCAAAGCAATTAACATCAGAGAGGCAGGAGTTAGTGCACTTGTTGCACTTGTCTATGCCTCACTGTGTGTGGACTAGTGGACTATCAACACCGCAGGACGCGAGGTTTATATCCTTAATTGACCGTGCAGACACTTCCATTTACGATTTTATATAGGGAAGTCTTGCAACCATTTTTTTCTCTCTCTCGGTCTCGGGAAAGAACTTAGTATACCACATGACTTATGGTTATTAAACCCAGCCGATTTATATCTACCATATTAAACGATAAAGATTTTTTTTCAGAAGTTAGCTGAAATATGGTATCTTGTTTTGATTGAGTAGGAATGTAAAGTGGTTTAATTAAAATATAAAAAATTACGGGGATTGTAGCCAAAATAATGTAGAATTCGTTAAAACGTTTCTGGTTGATTTTAGAAAAATCAAACAGGAACCTGTATCATGTCTGGGGCCGTATTTACAGTACCGAAGCAATTTGTCATCGGCGAGAAGTTGCACTGAAATTACGTCATTTAACTCCAAAGGTTGGGTAAACACTTCCTAAAGTTACGTCATTTCAGTGCAACTTCTCACTGATGACAAATATAAATACAGGCCCTGATTATAAGTTGCTTTATTATTCCTGGGCCCGTATTCACAGCACCGATGAAATTTGTCATCGGTGAGAAGTCGCACTAAAATGTCGTCATTGTAAACATATAATCGGCGATGAACAGCACGGGTTTTATCCTTCTCGTTCAACGACAACAAATCTTTTTATATTTACAAATTACGTACTCAATTCCTTTGAAGCCGGGTTTTCGGGTCACGCTGTTTATACAGTCTTCGTAAAAGCTTTTGACCGTGCAAGTCATGTAGTCATGTAGTCTAAATTACGAGCATTAGGATTTAGTGGTATGCTATTACAGTGGATTGAATCCTACCTCACAAATAGAACACAGCAAGTGATATGTAGTGGAATTGCATCTTCTGAATTTTTAGTAACTTATGGGGTCCCACAAGGATCGCACTTGGGACCAGCGCTATTTATCCTTTTTATAAATGACATCGGTAAAAACATCAAATCGACAAATCGAATACGCAGATGATCTCAAGATCTACACCAGAGTTACTTTTCCCGATGATATAGCCTCTCTTTAAACTGATTTGCATGCACTGGCTTAATGGTGCGACTGTAATTGTACCAACAATTAATGCAGTGATTGTTGGTACAATTACAGTCGCACCATTAAGCCAGTGCATGCAAATCAGTTTAAAGAGAGGCTATATCATCGGGAAAAGTAACTCTATATTAGATCCATACTAGATTACTGCTGTATTATTTGGGCAGCAAAGATGTGTAAAATATTTGTGTTTTAAAAATAATATAATTTATAGTAGTAATAATTATCTCGATTACTTATCATTATTTAAGGTTTCTACTCTATCCTTGCGAAGAAATTACTTTCACTTAACATTCGCGTTTAAAATGATAAATAGGCATATTAACTGTTCAGTTATCTTAAGTATGTTTAGATTATATATTTCGTCCAGGTTCACAAGGCTACCACCAATATGAGCGACGGAATTTCATAGAGTTAAACTATGCTATGAATAGTCGATTGGCGAGAATGATAAACATTGTTAATCAATATCATACTCGTGTTAATATTTTTGGAGTTAGTATGAATATGTTTAGGCGTGAAGTAAAATGTTTTATATTATGTGACTAGTCTATATGTTTGTTTTTTTATTTGTAGTTTTATTTACCTTTTTACTTTCCCCCGTATGTAATACAAAGGGAAAGTATTGTTTTCGTGAACATTTTCGAATCAAAAATTTTAGCGGAAATATCCGTTTTGAGGTCTCCTGAGTCGAATAAGACCATTTTTGAAAAATGTCTGTCTGTCTGTCTGTCTGTCTGTCTGTCTGTCTGTGTGTGTGTGTGTCTGTGTGCGCTGTACCGCAAAAACCGCTAAAGAGATCGAGGTGAAACTTGAAACTTAAGCTTTTTGTTACAATCGGAAGAACTGAAAAGCTTTTGGTGAAAATCGGAAAACCGGAAGTGGTACTTTACTCTTAGCGTTTTTCAGTTTTTTCAGATTTTTTCAATAAATGTTCATCAAACAAAAAATTCTTTCAAATAAAAGTTGTAGATAATAACAAAATGAAGATGTATTGTTCACTTACTTTTTGTCATAGCACTCTTAGTTTTTGAGATATTTCAAAAATTGTGTGTTTTATCTAGTTATTGAGGACCACTTCGTAATATGTTATAAAAAGAAGAACGTTTTTCGGGATCTTTCAAATACAATTTTCTACAGGGTGATTCATTAGCCTCTTTACAAACTATAAAAAGTGATTTAATACGCAATTTACGGGGGAAAGTACTATGATGGACACATCACCATTTTTTATTATATGAATTTTACTATATTATATGTATTAGTATTGTAAAGAGGATATATCCGTTAATTAATTATTATTGTTATTATTTTGGTAAGAATTTACAAAACCGTATAGAGTAAAACGACGTCATTTTGGTGCAAGTTCTCACCGATGACAAATTGCATGAGTGCTGTGAATGCGGGCCCTGGGGTCATCTGAAATTACGTTTCTGTTAATATATGTATAATACCCACTTAAAAAAGTAAGTTCCTGCTTAAATTTTAAACAAAGTGGAGCAATTTTCTTTTAGTCTGCCAAATTTCATGTACTAACGTTTAGTCATTCTGAAAATGGTTGGTTGTTTTATTGGAGGTAATGGTTTTTAAGGTTCGATTATGAAATAATGGAAATAGTTGATTCCTGCAAATTTACCAAACCCTATAATTACCCGAACTCAGTAATCCGTACGAAAATGAAATATTAGTTGTTACGTCTTGTGATCCAAAATCCCGGTTTTGATTGATCCGGATTAGCGGAGCTTTACTGTATGTATACTTAAAATGAAAATGCCCCGTTTGTATTTCTGTCCATTGCAAATCAGTGTCTGAAATGAAAAAAAAAACGACTATAACACAACGTTCAACTATTTTCCATAGCTTGGGTAATCAGGTTTAAAATGGTTACAATCTTCAAAAGGCGACTGTGGTTTCGGATTTGTGCAGGTGGCGTGCGGTTTCGGACGTGGACGCCAGAAAATTTGTCGGTGATTATTTTTATGGTCCGTTGATGGTTTTATCGTCGCAATTTTCTGTTGAATTCAAGGGGAATGCACTGATTGAGCGTAATAAAATCTCGATTTTTTTTTTCAACAAAAGAAAAAATTAACACGCACATGATTGATCCATAATTACGTTCTGGTAAAATCCGTGTAAGTCATTCATATAATTTTCGGAATAGCCCAAACCACGAAAATTGTCAATGGAATTGTTACATCTATCGATCATTAATCATCAAAATTCTTACTACTGAATGTGGCCAAACACATTAATCATTGAGAATATTTTAAGAAACTATAGTACATTGGACTATTTACAAACCTAACGAGTGTCTATAAACTGTCGATGTCCCAGTAGGTTCTGACTTTATAAACATACGTCGAAATTAAATTCAGCACTGTGACACTACCCAATGACGTATAATTAAATGTATTTGACGTTTCCAAGATTCACCGTTTCTTCACCTAAGATATGTAATTTGTTTTTCAAAGCAACCGAGATGCCGACAGTTTATAGACACTCGTTATATAAATGAGTTATGATACAAAACTTCTTCTATATTTATTCGTCATGTTAGCAAAATTAATTCACTACCACCACAGTTTCACTAATTAACATTGATTTAAAGTTAGAAGCGCGAAACGGAGCGACGAAACCAAATTTTCAGGCTTTCTTAAACACGAAATTTTACTTTATGCGCCACGCATATAAATTACTGATTTCAAGTAAAGTTCAAAATATAGTGAGAAAGCAGTTATGCTAAAGATGTATATTTTGTACACATAATTTTAGGCACTTAGATTGATAATGACTAGCTTGTAGTCGAAACTATAGTCACTGAAAAGTAAAAATAAAAGTGATAAAACAAAGTTAAGTGTTTTAATTAAATTGTATATTTTGAACTTATTCAGTGTTTAATTATTCAGTGTTTAATACGAGTGGCGCATGAAGTAAAATTTCGAGTTTAGAAAAGCCTGAAAATTTGGTTTGGCCGCTTCGCGCTTCGCGCTACGCAACCAAACCAAATTTTCAGGCTTTTCTAAACTCAAAATTTTACTTCGTGCTTAATCTGGGATTAGAAACACTCTTTGGAAGCTTTAAATTGAACGTTTTTTAAAATCAACGAATGCCTAAAAATTTACAGGTTAGACATCATGATAAATATACTTAAAAGAAAAATTCTCCACATCGAGAGTTTTTTTTAAGCTTACAAATCCCTATTACAGTGTATATGCTGTAAATCTTTAGATATTAGTTCCTTTTTTTAAGAGTTTAATTTGAAGCGTTCAACGAGTGTTTTCCACTCCCAGATTAAGCATGAAGTCAAATTTCGAGTTTAGAAAAGCCTGAAAATTTAGTTTGGTCAAATAAAAATTTTCGGGCTTTTATAAACTCGAAATTTTACTTCATGCGCCACGCGTACAAAACACTGATTTGAAGTAAAGTTCAAAAGCACACAAATACATCTTTAATCAAAGTAACAGGGAATCAGATATTTAGTCTGTTATCAATGATGTTCAGTGTTAATACTAAATAATTACGGTTTGAATATATTTGTTTAAACAACTGGTAACGATATTTATATATTATTGGTTGCAAAAAAATTATAAAATCAAATTTATTTTTAAAGGATTTGTATTCGTGATTCGAAAAAACAGGATTAGAATCTTTGATTCGAATCATATTTATCTCTTACGAATCCTTTGTTCTAGTATTCGTGATTCGAATCATATTAGGCGATTCGAATTCGTGATTCAAATTCTGTTTACAAGTATTAGTTCCAGCTCTGCTATTGACTACTTGACAGTACTGACAGTATCGATTATGTTGACTATTTTGGCATTAGTGTAACGTCACACACAGTACTAATTATATTGACACAGTACTAACTATATTGACTATATTGATTATGTTGACTACTTTGACAGTACTGAATGTATCGACTATATTGACAGTACTGATTGAAACGAACATAATCGTTACAATATTTGACATTACTGATGATATTGACAAATCGATTATATTGAACATTTTGACAGTATATTAAACATTTTGACAGTACTAAATATACAGGGTGAGTCGGGAGGAGCGCACCAAACTCTAGGAGTGTATTATACACGTGAAAATAATGTAAAAAAACTCATTTGTTCTTATCCGATTTTCATTTGTTTTCAAGTTATGGCGTAATTAAAAATGTTCATCTAGCTTTCCACTTCTATCTGAATTTTAACATTATCAAAGTATGCCATGTTCGAGGCTTATAAACATTTGATAATTCTGACGTTTTGATGAACTGTCAGTGTACGGTGAACAGTAACTGAACGTTTAAGTTCGAATTAATGTGATTGTTAGTGTTGCAAAATGCCACATACTTATTCAAATTTAGAATATGCAAATATGGTGTTTGTATATGGTTTCTGTAATGGAAATGCTACAGCTGCTGTTGAAGAATATCGTGAACGTTTTCCACACCAAAGACATCCTGATAAAAACATATTTATTAGAGTTTTCAACAAATTGTGCGAGACTGGTAAGCTTCCCAGTGCTAACATAACATATGAGCGCGCTGCTCGACAAGGTTTTGTAGAAGTAGAAAATATTCTGCATCTAGTAGAAGAAGATGCAACTACTAGCTCACGGAGAATTGCCACTCAATTGGCAATTCCACAAAAAAGAGTGATGAACACGCTACACGAGCAAGGCTTATATCCTTATCACGTTCAGAGAGTACAGCACCTACAACCAGGGGATTACGCTAACCGTACGGAATTTTGTCGGTGGATAAATAATAATCATCGTAATGTATCGAGTATACTCTTTACGGATGAAGCTACATTAACCCGTGATGGCATTAACAACACTCGTAACTCTCATGTATGGTCTGATGAAAATCCCCACGCAACAGTCGAAAGCAATTTTCAACATCGGTTTTCTGTAAACGTGTGGTGTGGTATGGTTGGCAGTTATTTAATCGGCCCTTTCATTTTGGAGAATCGTCTCACAGGAGGCAACTACCTCATTTTTTTACAAAATGAATTACAAGGCCTGCTAGAAGATGTTCCTATAAATATTAGAATGCAGATGTACTATCAGCACGATGGAGCTCCTGCACATGTCGCTCGTCAAGTCAAGCAACATTTGGACGAACGTTTTCCAGGGCGTTGGATTGGTCGTGGAGGTCCTTTTAATTGGCCTGCAAGATCTCCAGACCTCACACCACTAGATTTTTGTTTATGGGGCTGGATGAAAAATGAAGTCTACAAACTAAAAGTGGACACACGGGAATCACTAATTAGACGAATTGAAAATACTGCAGCCCATATAAAAGAAGAAAAAAATGAATCAATTGGGAGAGCAACAAACGCTCTTCGTAGACGAAGCAGAAAATGTTTAGAAGTCAATGGCGGTATTTTTGAACATTTGTTGAAAGAACGCTATGATTAAGAAAAATTTTTTGTATAATAACTTGTTTATTTGTTAGTATGCTATAACTTGAAAACAAATAATAATCGGATAAGAACAAATGAGTTTTTTTACATTATTTTCACGTGTATAATACACTCCTAGAGTTTGGTGCGCTCCTCCCGACTCACCCTGTATTGACTGAATCAATTATGTTGACTATTTTGACAGTACTAACTGTATTAACTATATTGACTATGTTGGCTATATTAATCATTTAACAAAATTGAGAATATCGACTGTTCTTTGACAATTATGACTAAAACTTCTCAGATTAATTAACAAGAAACTAAAAATGTTATTTGAGTTTTGTATGTTGTAATCAATAGATGTTATTCAAGGCTTCAAATTAAGATAGAATTGGTACCACTCGTAATTACGGTTTAGCTGTCAGAGGCGTGAGAAGATGCCATTCGATGATTAGAACTTTGTAAATGACATTTTCCAAAAGAATGCAATATTTTAAAAGATTTTTATCATATGCATGTTTTAAATTGCATTGGCCATTTTTAAGTTATAACCAATTTTTATATTTTCAAGAACTTTTAATACGATATTTAAAGTTGTGCAACTTCTCCAAATTTGCCTAGCAATAATAATAATTAAAATAAATTAAAAATTACATAAAAATAATAATAACAATAATATAACTCAATTATAGCCGATAGTTCTTTTAAAAATTGACACAAATATCAAAAATAGTCAATATTTTCAATTTTTTTCATTTATGGCAGATCTTCCACTATCATAAAATAAAAGTAAGGACCTTGATTGTAAATTTAAATTATTTCAGTCAAAAAATCGTTGGGTGGGCTTAAGTTACATAATTCATTCAAAGCTACCGAATCCATCACCAACAATTCTAACCACACGTTATAATATTTCTAAACTTCCTAATATTACCAATAATTATGACATTATTAAAAAAAAAATGAAAAACCCACATCCAATTAGTCGACTGGTTCTATCCATGATAAACGCTGAAATTTCTTTTATACCTCCCTACCGCCCAACAATTACAAACTATAAACCCTCAAAAGCCAAGTGAAAATGAAATAATTTGGAGATAACTGCTGATGCTAACCACAAACGCAAAGAAAAAACCAACGAATGAAATAATTTAGAGATTACTAGAAACCATCAAGATGAAAGGTGGTAAGAATATAATTCGAAGACGCCTTCTGGAATAACTTGATGCGACTACTTCTACCAAAGGTTGTAAGAATATAATTCGAAGACGACTTCTGGAATAACTCGATGATGATTTTGAAATAACAGGGAGTTGGCTCCTGGTGAGAATCAAGTGGCGAGAAAAACGAAACGAAATGAAATTATTTAATACAGCTTCTGGTGAGAACTGATCTTTAAGGTAGTTTACCGGATGTTTCAGGTAGTCCTCTGGACCGCAATGGTACGTGCATCCCGTAGCTACTACTTTTTCGTTAACTGCTTGGAAACTGTGTGGATTATAAAAGATGTGAGAATGGTCGGGTCTGCCTTGATTGGAATGAGTGAAGTGGAGTCGATTATTTAAACTGTAATTGGTTTTCTTTATCCGAAACAAAAATGAACGAGTTGAAGAAGCAGAGGTCGGACTGGTAATAATATTTCTTTTATTTTAATAGTATGATATTAACAATAGTCAGCAAGTGTTTAATTGAAATTCATCAACTGTTTGCTTTGAATCAAATAAGATGCTATGTAATATAAATTTGACATTATTTTTTTTAAACAGTGACGAATTAAACCTATCAAGATTAACGCGTAGTTAATTTCTTGAATTAATTTCTCATCTGGCACTTGGTGAAACATATTACACTATGTAAAGTTAATTAAAGGAAAGGCACTTGGTATTGTTTCACAATTAATTGTGAAACAATACCAAGTGCCTTTCCTTTAATAAACTTTACATAGCGTAGTTAATATTAAGTTTTTTTATTTAAATACTAAATCAATGTTTATTTTTGCAAAATCGTCTGGTTTTAAAAACAGTAAGTTCTCAGGTCATCGTCTATTTTAACATAAAGAAAATTTAACACAAAGAAAAATTGAGTTTGTCAATAGTTTGCAGAATATTTACAAAATATAAAAACGAGTTAAAATTAATATCGACTTTCTGCAAAAATTGTGTCTCATTTAGACAAGGCTCCAAATATTCATTGAAACAACTACTTCTCGAGCTAATACCCCGACAGATATTGAATTATACAATGAATATTTGAGTTACGCGCCAGCTTTACTGTTCTATGCATAATCTATATGCAACAAACAACATTTTTGCAAAAAGTCGATATTAATTCTAATTCGTTTTTATATATCGCCTATTTTGCATTTATGGTTTATTGAAATAATTTAGAATGATTATAAAGGTTTTTTATATGTTGTATTTTGTTGTTTATAGAATCTTTAATTGAACATAATTTCTGTTGGGTTAGTTTCTAAAGTAAAATTATGTATATATTTTTACAGGGAATTTTTCTTTCAAGTGTACATTGTGTCCAGAATTTAATAGTTTTTGGGAGTTTCTCGAAAACGGCTACTTTTTCGAGAAATAATTGATGGTGCATTTCAACTTTTCGTAGCTAGCTTGGTATCTAAGCTACAGGGAGGTTTTAAAAAATTGTCTTTTTGGGACACCCTTCGTAATTCCTTTACTCTTAAACTTATAAAAGCAGGAAAATAGTTATCAATGTAAAATTTACCGGAGAAGCTTATTTACTCTATGGGCGATTTGATAGTCAAATATGTAGAGGGTGTTCCATAAGAAAAAACCTGAGTTTGGTCACTGTATCAGTATATTTTCAAACTCACTTGAAATCAGTGTTTAATACGCGTGGCGCATGAAGTAAAATTTCGAGTTTATAAAAGCCTGAAAATTTGGTTTGGTATTATTAACGATGTTCAGTGTTAATAATAAATAATTAGGTTTTGAATATTTTTGTTAAAACAACTGGTAACGATATTTATATATTAATGGTTGCAAAAAAATAATAAAATCAAATTTATTTTTAAAGGGTTTGTATTCGTGATTCAAAAAAACAGGATTCGAATCTTTGATTCAAATCATATTTATCTCCTATGAATCCTTTATTCGAGTATTCGTAATTCGAATCATATTAGGTGATTCGGATTCGTGATTCGAATCCTTTATACGAGGATTCGTCCCAGCTGTGATCTTCAAGTGTGATTAATATATTTTAAAACGAACTTGTTGAAAGTATTTAAAAACGCAAATTCCTACAAATAACTTAATTAATGTATACCTAAATGATTTATTTTATAATTGAAACACTAATTAAACCATAAATCCACAAAATAATTAACACAAATTAATCAAAACCTATAATTAACCAACTCCAATCCCAAATGATAAATCCTAACATTTTCATCAACGCACAAACGCGCAGGAACAGAAATTTCGCAATCGCCCATTAAAAACTGAAAAAAATCAAATAAATCACGGTCAGTATGGATTCCTCCGTTTACCATTTACCAACAGCCTTTCCAATTAATCCGGAATAATGAGCACTTCGCACAATAATTAAATAAGGCTGCCGGTCATTATTCAAAAACTTTCTCAGTCCAGTTCTAGTGCGGTACTGTAATGTAGTACAAGTTCCGGAATAGTTATTTACCGACTTAATTACACACACGACTTAATCATCGGCTCAAATGAAACGTACGTATGCTTAATTAGGATGCACGGAAGGCCATTAATCTTTACTGCCGTGTGTTTATAACTATATAGTATATAGTAAATAAATAGCAACACGGGTCAATAGGTAAACGTTACGCTAAATTATATCGATTATTTTAATCGTGCTACTTTATATTTGATCATAAATTATTGAGGATTACATATAAATCATTCATTTCGATAATGATACAAATCGATGCGAATCGACTTCAAGTATAATGAGTATGTGCAAGCGAAGAATGTAAAAGTGCTGCAAAAATCAACGAGAGCATTACAAACAAGCTTTAGAAACTTGATAAGATATTGAACAACGAACACGAAAAGAATGTATTGTAAAACTCAATAAGCTTATTTCATGCTATAGGTACCTAATACAAATAAAACATACAGGGCTTTCATTTCAAAAGGAGCCACCCTGAATAACTTTAGATCTGATGTAGATAGGGTTTTAAGAAAAAAAACACGTCAATTTTGTTTTCAATGCGGAACTTGAAAAACACTGTTTTTTTAATTTTAACTTTCACCCCCTTACCCCCAACCACCCCAACTTTATAATTTTAAATAGCACCTTCTCAACGTGTGATACCTCATTTTAAAGGACATACAAATTACTATCCAGCACGCAAAAAATAATTGAAATCACTTATTTCATAAAAAAAAAACACTTGTTTACTTGTTTCATAAAGAGACGAACTTAAAAATTTGGTATCACACGATGGGGGTGCCATTTAAAATTATAAAAACATAACTCAACTGGGACAACAAAATACACTGTTTCATTTGACTAAATTTATCGAATTGCTCCTAAACTAAATGATTGTCATCAAAATTGTCGCTTCTGTAATAACAATATTGCCAGGAAATTAAATTGAAATCCACAATCTAAACCAATCCGAGTAAGCATTCAACCTATATTATGTGCGTTTTAATTGAATCAAAACCCCATTCCTTCAGTTAATCTTTAGTTGATGGTTGATAGACAGCATAAAAATAAACCCCGCCGCGCCTTAATGCATATATCACGAAATTAATTTGATTGTTATTCATAAAACGATTGAAAATATAAAACACACGGTTTGTTCGCAAGGAGACTGCCCTATATAGTACATACAACATGCACCGAGTATATAAAACGAACGGCCGAAGAGGAATTCTCTCGAGTCACGCTCCCGTTCTGCACAGGTGTTCTCTTCACGATGGAATATAATTTATAATCCCCACTATTTATATGTTGTATAAGAAAAATATGTATTTATATAGAGATTGCAAAAATGTGTAATGTACTATCAATAAAGAGACTTTATGTGCTTTGTTTTATGTATTATGGCTAATTTGTAAAACTATTACCACCAGAGCTGGGCAGGATTCGAATCATTCAGGATTCGATTCCCGGATTCGAATCCTTTTAGAGGATTCAAAAGAGGTATTCGAATACTTTAGTGAAAACGGATTCGTGATCCCGAATCGTTACATTTTTTTAAAAGGATTCGTATTCGAATCCAGACGTAGATGATTCGAATTTTTATGAAAGGATTCGAATTCTTATAAAAGGATTCGAATCCTAAGGATTCGAATCCTTTTATAAGAAGAAAGGATTCGAATCCTTATAAAAGGAATTGAATCCTTATAAAAGGATTCGAATCCTCATACACGGATTCAAATCCTCGAATTCGATTAATTGAAATAGTTAAATATTCTAATATAAATATTTAAATCACTAAATTATTCATATTTGAATATAAATATTTATATTTTCGAATAATTCAAATATTTGTGAATGCATATTTGGTTACTTAACCATGAAAAATTTCCAACCTTAATAGTATATTTTTAACTTCACTTGAAATCTGTGTTTTATACGCGTGGCGCATGAAGTAAAATTTCGAGTTTAGAAAAGCCCCGTAAAAATTTGTCTCGGGTCGCTGCGCGACCCTCGACAAATTTTCTACGCGGGGCTTTTCTAAACTCGAAATTTTACTTCATGCTTAGTCTGGGAGTGGAAAACACTCGTTCTTAGAAGTTTCAAATTGAAGGATCACTCTAGATTACTAAGTTTATTACCATTTTACAAAGGCTACAGCTCGAAGGACCAATCATGGTCTTCGGAGACCGAAGAACTACAGGAAATCGAAGTTTTTTTACAAGAAAACAACGAATATCTGAAGGTTTACAGCATGGATAGAAAAGAAAACATCTAATTTTGAAAATATATCGAAATTGGGTTGGTTTTCAGTTCATATTTAACTTCACTTTAAATGAGTGTTTTATACGCGTGGCGCATGAAGTAAAATTTCGAGTTTAGAAAAGCCCCGCGAAAATTTGTCTCGGGTCGCTGCGCGACCCTCGACAAATTTTTTAAGTGGGGCTTTTCTAAACTCGAAATTTTACTTCATGCTTAGTCTGGGAGTGAACAACACTCGTTTGAACTTTAAATTTAACTCTTTTAAAAAATCGACGTATGTAATATAATAAATCATTCATTGAAATCATAGAAAAAGGCAAAATTTTACCTAAAATTAACTTTTAGAGTTAGTTAACTTTATAATTTGCTCGGCTATTAATGGGTGAATATTCTATTCCTAAAAAAAACGTATTTATTTAATAATAAAGTTGCATTTAATACAATAACAAACTGTAAATAAATCGACAAAAATCTAGAAATATCAAAAATCTCGACATGTAGAAAATCTTGACGGTCCACTCCCAGACTAAGCATGAAGTAAAATTTCGAGTTTAGAAAAGCCCCGCGTAGAAAATTTGTCGAGGGTCGCGCAGCGACCTGAGACAAATTTTCACGGGGCTTTTCTAAACTCGAAATTTTACTTCATGCGCCACGCGTATAAAACACTGATTTAAAGTAAAGTTAAAAACGCACTAAAAGCCAACCCAACTTTGATATTTTTTCAAAATTGGATGTTTTCTTTCCTATCCATGCTGTAAACCTTCAGATATTCGTTGTTTTCTTGTAAAAAAACTTCGATTCCCTGTAGTCCTTCGGTCTCCGAAGACCATGATTGGTCCTTCCAGCTGTAGCCTTTGTTAAATGGTAATAAACTTAGTAATCTACAGTGCTCCTTTAATTTGAAACTTCTAAGAACGAGTGTTGACCACTCCCAGACTAAGCATGAAGTAAAATTTCGAGTTTAGAAAAGCCCCGCGTAGAAAATTTGTCGAGGGTCGCGCAGCGACCCTCGACAAATTTTCACGGGGCTTTTCTAAACTCGAAATTTTACTTCATGCGCCACGCGTACAAAACACAGATTTAAAATGAAGTTCAATAACACATATATCATTATTAATTAAAATCATTATTTAATCAGATATTTAGTCGGTAAATGAACATTTTTGTTAATAGAAACTGATGGAATAAAATATTACTGGTTGCAAATAATAGATTCAAATTTATTTTTAAATGATTTGTATCCGTGATTCAAAAATGAGGATTCGAATCTTTGATTCGAATCATATTTTTCACTTACGAATCCTTTATTCGAGTATTCGTGATTCGAATCATATTAGGTGATTCGGATTCGTGATTCGAATCCTGTTTTTGAGGATTCATCCCAGCTCTGATTACCACACATGATGTTCAATTCAAATAGAGGTATTTATTAATAATAAAAAAACAAAAATGTATCCACAGTAGATCAATCTTCCATTTAATAACGATTTTTCTAATTTGTGACTATAATGCAGGGTTGTTCAAAAAGATGTTACCACTTATATGGTGATTGACTTTTATTTTAGTTTTCTATTGTTGTCGACTTACTTTGGAAGAAAACTACTATTGAAGGTGAATCAAACACTTTCATCAAAGCTACTTCCTTTAAGCTTTGATGAAAGTGTTTGGGTCACCTTCAGTAGTAGGAAATAATTTCAGCAATGGTTTTAGGAAGATAACAACATTAGGGTCTATGTTTGTCATTTCTTATAATACTTTTGCAGCTTCTACACAAGCAATTTTGTCAGCATCAGAAAGGGCCTGTATCATTTGAATGTGGTATAATTAAACAGCTTGAAGGATCCTTCTGAAACTATTGCTGATTATTTGTTCTTACTACTGAGGGTGACCCAAACACTTCCATCCAATCTGCTACCTTTCTTTTCTCTTCCAAAGTAAGCCAGGTGGCCATATTAAGTCTGTAACAATAGAAAATTAAAAATTGTGTAGTGCCATATGAGTGGTAACATTTTTTTGGACAACCCTGTATAGTTAACGATCCAAAACCAAAGATCCAATCAATATAGATTGATTGAGTGAGTTACGTAAAGATCAAATTTAATTGATGAACGCATTTGTGTCAGAAATGTATATCGAGAAGTAAAACAAAATTGTGAAGAACGGTTATGAGTACCTTATTCATCAATTGTTATTTTATAGCTTTTAAGAATTAACTAGTTTTTTGAAGCCAAGTTCTAATAACTGAACTACTTGTGTGTGCCAAGGTAAAGAAGTGCAGCGGCAGCGGCGGCTCGCAGCCTAACTTCAGGGTAGACCAGAGACCCAAGGTAATATGTATCCGTTATTAAAAGGTGACTTTGTTGTGCAATTCCTTATATTTATAAAGAGCGATCCCAACCTTAAATTTTGTGGGCCTTGGTGCTGCGGCCGACCCTCAAGTTAGGTTAGGTTAGGTTAGGTAAGGTGAGGTTAGGTTAGGTTAGGCTGGAAGAGTGTAAGGGGGGTGGAAAACAGAATCAAGTAACAGTAGTTCTTCCATTGGATAATTTCTAATTTGTCAGAATCCAAAACTAATTGTGTATAGCTTTTTAAGTTTAATTTAAAGTAATTATCTTTAAAAGTTACACTTTGAACATCGCAATGCACATATTACAAGTATTTTTCTATAGGATTTTCAATATTTTTTTTATAATTCTGCCAGAATTAGTTGAAGATAATGTTTCATCTTAGTTGTATAAATATTTTGAACTCATTTCATTTCGGAACTGCATTTCAAAATTACATTTTCTATTGTATATTAATTTTCTATTGTCCTAATGACATTTGATCTTAGTTTAAGGACAAACTAAGTAAGGAATCATATTTGTGCAAACACAAATAAATTGCGTTCTTTTTTTCATAATCAAGATAGTAGTAAGGAATCATATTTGTGCAACATAAATAAAGTGATTTCTTTTTTTTCATAATCAAGATTCTATGAAATTGCGATAATTAATTATTTTTTATTGCACAGAAGTGTAAATTGAAAATTTTAAGAAACAACTGTCTTATCCCATTTTTTTTTTTTTCTTGAACTTTTATTTCATGCGCTACCCGTATTAAACACTGAAAACACTGAAATATTGTAAACAAGTGATCTTCATTTGAAATCAGCGTTTTATACGCATGGCGCATGAAGTAAAATTTCGAGTTTAGAAAAGCCTGATAATTTGGATTTGCCGGGGCGCGACTCGCTTCGCTCGCGCGCCCCGGCAAATCCAAATTTTCCGGCTATTCTAAACTCGAAATTTTACTTCATGCTTTGTCTGGGAGTGGAAGCCCTTGTTTGGCAATCAATCAAAAACGCTTGCGTGCCCCGGTAACAGTCCTTTTCAGTATATTTTATATTCTTGAACCAGTCTTTAAATCTTAGAAACGTTCACTTAGTGACGAATTTTTATTCAATTTTGTGATAAAGAAATCACAGCTATTTATTTTACCTTTTATTCAATAAACAACTATGTATTTAGGATATATTTTTCTATCTCTGAATAGTATGAATAGTCTTTTAAATATGACTTATAAAACTAATTCTATATTTATTATATTTTTTTGTGAGCGAGATTTACTTAACATCTGTTTAGTTCTAAATCAGAGTTGATCGATGCAAATGATTTACCCTTAATGATTGCCGTGGTAAATAATGAGTGTGCCATTATCTGTGATATATGAATGAGATATGAGCTCAGACGTGGATCAGCCATGCGTTTCCGAGAGGTCAACAGACCGCTTCCTGTGATCTGCTTAAAACGCACCACTTCATTTCCGGTGATCAGCAACATCTACATCTCCAACATTTTACAACAGTGTAATCGAAAACAACCGAAACCACAGTAAATCAATAGTTTTAATAGTGAAATCCAGCGAAATACAGTAAAATTACACTTCATAGGCACATCTAATAATAATAATATTCAAACACTTTTGAACTAAATGATATATATACAGGGTGTCAATATTGCAGACAGGTGCAATTTATTCAGTTAATAAATGTATTCCATTGAACCAAGTTTTGTTATTATTTTAATATTTTTTTAGAGTTGTCCATATTTTAATAGCACAATAGATAACTCTGATAAATATTGGGTAATATTGTGTTTATCTGTGCTTTTTCATTTGTAATTTGTAAAAATAAATTGTTATAATACCTAATTTGACAACAATTTTAAAATCAAATAAATTGATTTAATTTTTTTTTTGCATTTTTTATGAAATAATAACATTTTTAGTTGGTACCACTGATTAGCATTTACAAAACCTTTCTAATGATGTATCACCTGTAGGGTCGTGCCATTTAAAAAAAATGGGCAAGGATGGCTACAGTCTAATGGGTTGGTTGCAGAAGATTGTTATGTGGGTCAAAATGGTTCCCCCTCCATATCCTAGAAACGGTTTTGAAGAATTTTCTCTAACTGTTACGGTTCCAAAGATATTCTGGCTGGCTTGTTTTCAAATTAACACCCTGTATATAAAGTTTGGATAGATTTTAGGGCTCAGTCAACTTAGCCCCCAAAAGTTCGACTTTTTTGAAAAAAAGTATTGCGCTGGACGGGAGCTAGCTAGCGCCACAAAAATTAAAGCTAGCGCCATTTAGACAAGAAAGTCCCCCGTAACTAACTAACTTTCTGAGGGCTAGGTTGATGCTAGCCCCCCGAGTTTGGATTTTCAAGTTTTTTTACACTATTCGGATTCCTCAGAGCTAACGCCACCAATTTAAAAGCTAACGCTACCCCCACAACCCCAAAAACGATAAAATATTTGTAACCTCAGCCCCCCAAAATAAGATTTTTTCAATCAAATTTGGTGAAAACGGTAGCTTAGAGCTAGCGCCAGCAGAATATGAAAAAAATATTCTCTCAAAAAAATCAGGTAAAAAAATATTCACATCCAAATTTTGATGCGAGAGCTTTCAGATCCTGTGTGCGTTTTACCATTTTTACTTGCTGAATTTCATTGCAAAATCATGTTTGGCATATAAAATCGGTATTTCCAAAAAATATTTCGGCGTTGTAATTACTTTATGTATGTTCATAGACACTGGGTATTAGAAAGATGATGCCTAGAAGACAGTAGCGTAACTGACAATTGTGTTTTCACTCATTGCTAATTTAAACCGTTATAACTCGGGAACTAACCGTACGATTTCAAAAATTCTTTCGGCATTGTAACTACTATACTTATGTTTTTGGGAACGAGATAGCTTGTGCTAGTAAGACAGTGGTGTAACTGACGATTGTTTTTCATCCCTTTAAAATTTAAAACGTTATAAGTCGGAAACTAACCGTACGATTTCAAAAATTATTTCGTCATTGTAATTACTAAACTGATGTCTATAAACACAAGTAACGAAATACCTTGCGCCAGCAAGACAGTGGCGTAACCGGCGATTGTTTTTTCACCCCTTGATAATTAAAATCGTTATATCTGGGAAACTAACCATACGATTTCAAAAATACTTTCAACATTATAATTAATATACTGATGTCTATAAATACTGACAATGAGATAGCTTGCGCTAGATCCAACAATTTTTTCTTGAATCATTTCAAGAATTTCCTTTATTTCACTTAAAATCTCCATCCAAGTGCCTGTAAATGCATTTTTAATTTACGGATTTCATTTCTGCTTATATTATCATAATCTCTGATTAATTCTACGCCTTGAAAGCCCTAAAGCAAAAATTTATTTCTTTAGTAATTTTCAAACGTAGATCCAACAATTTTTTTTTTTAATAATTTCACTAATTTTCCTTATTTTCGATATTTGTGTTTGAGTTTCGTGAAGAGTATAATCATAAATAATTAACACTGTTGTATCCTTTCTTTACACTTTATTTTCTAATGGTTAGATATATATTTCAAGGGCTATTGAAAATGAGTGCTTAGCACTTGAAATATATATCTAACCATTAGAAAATAAAGTGTGAAGAAAGGATACAACATTTCCGTATTTTACTTAAAATCTTCATGCGACTGACTGTAAATGGATATTTAATTCCTGGATTTAATTTCTACTTATATCACCTTAAACTCTAATTAATTCTACGCGTAATTCCAAGCTTTGAAAGTTTTAGAGGAAAAATTACATTTTTGATCAATTTTTAAAAATAAGATTGAAAAAAATGCAATAATTTCAATTAAAATCTCAATGTGAATGGCTGTACATGTATATTTAATTCCTGTACTTAATTTTTGCGTATACCATCTTAAACTCTGATTAATTCTACCCCTAATTTTAAGTTTCAAAAGCTCTAAAGCAGGGGTTCTCAACATTATTTAGGTCGCGATTTGAATTATCAAGGAATGAAAAAAACAATTGTCAGGTATGCCACTGTCTTGTTAGCGCTAGCTATCTCGTTGACAGTAGTAATAGACATTACTTTAGGTATTCTAATGCCGAAAAAAATATTGAAATCGTACAGTTAGTTCCCAAGTTAAACCGATTTAAGTTATCAAGGAATAAACAACAATCGTCAGGTACGCCACTGTCTTGCTAGCGCTAGCTTTATCGTTAGCAGCTACACGACCAGATCAAATTTTCAGGCTTTTTTAAACTCGAAATATTTATTCATGGTTAATCTCGGAGTGGAAACACTCGTTAGAAACCTCAAATTAAACTTTTTTCAAAAACAACGAATGCGCGAAAATTTACAGAGTATACATCAGAATATGTAACTTTAAAAAACACATTTCCTGTATTAGGAATAAACTAACTTAACATTTTAAAATAAAACACTCACCGTTAGAACAGAAGAGTTGCAAATTCTATTAACCATCACCAAATCTGATCAATAATTTGCTTATTGATAAAAATGAGTATTTGATTGATTGCAATCAATAATTAAATATTAAATATTAAATATTAAATATTAAATATTAAATATTAAATATTAAATATTAAATATTAAATATTAAATATTAAATATTAAATATTAAATATTAAATATTAAACATTAAACATTAAACATTAAACATTAAACATTAAACATTAAACATTAAACATTAAACATTAAACATTAAACATTAAACATTAAACATTAAACATTAAACATTAAACATTAAACATTAAACATTAAACATTAAACATTAAACATTAAACATTAAACATTAAACATTAAACATTAAACATTAAACATTAAACATTAAACATTAAACATTAAACATTAAACATTAAACATTAAACATTAAACATTAAAAGTGCGATTCTTTTCGCAATCTACAACAAGTTAGTCTTACAAAGACTATATCAAACACTCATTGAAACAACTACTTCCCGGGCTAATACCCCGACGGACATTGAATTATACAACAAGTGTTTGCTGTTACATACAGTAACCTACTGCAAATGTAACAATTTGGGTCAAATTATTCAGGCCATCTATAGACGCGTTTCGAGATTTATCTCTCATCAGTATAGCTTTGCCATTCCCTATAAACAATTTAACACCTTAGACTGGCGGTCACGTTACCGTTCAATACTTATAATTAATTAGTTAAAACACGTTTACATATTTTTGTGATATTTCTAATTAATTAATTGCAATCACTCTAACACTATTTTTTTTTATCAACAATCAAAAATGTACGGTCACTGACCCTAAACATAGGAATTTCCGCAGAATCCCGCAAGCGCCACCGACTAATCCGACCAATCAGCGCCCGGATTACATACCAACCCAACCAACCAGCGCCAGATATGACTTGTAGAACAACCAATCCGCACGAGTGTAACAAAGTGCGTTTGTTTATTTATAACACTAAAGCGTCCTATTGTTTTGTTTCTAAATAGGGTAAATTCAAGCCGAACGGATTGAGTTGTTTAAAACGTGTATTTTAAGTACGAAAAATAAATAGATTTGAAAGAAAAACAACACATAATTTTAAATAAATATTAAAGGGGATGTTGAATAACCGAGTGAATCATATTTTATTAATAAATAAGTGTTTGTGCGTGAGGAATTCCTAGGATCTGCACGAAGAAGGCTGAAGAAGATGCGGGGTGAAAAAATAACCTTTTTTTTATTCGAGTGGTGAGTAAATTTAATATTTGTTGCTTTTATAAAAACAGCCCGGTTTTTTTAATACATTAAAGCAGATACAATTACACAAAAATAATACTGGTTTTTATCTGAAAATACATCGTCTAAACTTTAATAGGTACAAGATTAAAGAAGATTTATTTTTAAGTATACAGGGTGTCCCATTTTAATTCGCCAGTAGCGATAATTCTGACCCAGTGCATTGAAGCAAAACGTGTTCTGAATAAAAAGTTAACGGTTATGAGGGGGATATCTGATGCCGTCGACTTTGCCCCCCAGCCTCCCAGGGGGGGTGGGTACAGGGGGCAACTTTAAAATCTTTAATGGAAACCCCTATTTTTTTATTGCAGATTCGGATAGAGCGTTAAAAAGTAGGTACATTTTATTCGGGTTGTTTTCCAAAATTGTTGATAGATGGCGCTGCAAACGTGAAAATGTGTTATTAATCAATTAAATGACAAAATTCATCACATAATTAATTGTTTTTATTACTTAAGACTCACTCACAACATTACAAATTTGTTTTTCTCCCGCTCCAAAGAACCCCCCCCCCTCCCTCCTACAAAGATGATAAGTACTTGAAAATAGCGATTGAGTACTTCTTTTTCAAATTAAATAATGGTAATCCAAGTCAAAACATGATGTCAATTTATTGTCATACAGTGTTCGACTTTGCCCCCTTCCAGACGCCCCAACTTTGAAATCTTAAATGAAAACCCCTATTTTTGATTGCAGATTCGGATAGTGTTGAAGAGTAGGTCAATTTTATTCGGGGTGATTTTAAAATTTGGTGATAGATAGCGCTTCAAACGTCAAAATCTGTTTGTGTGTCAGTTAAATTGCAAAAATCATCATTCGGAACACTTTTTGCTTCAATGCACTGGTTCATAATTATCGCTACTGGCGGATTAAAATGGGACACCCTGTACATATCCCAGTTACAGCGTATATACTGTTAATTTTCAGATATTCGTTGTTTTTTTTAAGAATTCAATGTGAAGCTTTAAACGAGTGTTTTCCACTCCCAGACTAAGCATGAAGTAAAATTTCGAGTTTAGAAAAGCCCGAAGAGTGTTTCCACTCCCAGGCTAAGCATGAAGTAAAATTTCGAGTTTAGAAAAGCCCCTCGAGGGTCGCGCAGCGACCCGAGACAAATTTTCTGGGCTTTTCTAAACTCGAAATTTTACTTCATGCGCCACGCGTATAAAACAATAATTTAAAGTAAAGTTCACAATATACTGCTTTAGCATACTGTTTTAAGTGTAGATTTTAAACTTCACTTGAAATCAGTGTTTTATACGCCTGGTCCATGAAGTAAGATTTCGAGTTTAGAAAAGCCTGAAAATTTGGTTTGGTCGCTCAGAAGATAGATTAGGCACATGAAATATACCCTAAAAAAGAACTCTGGAAGTAAACTCAAGTCAAGGAAAACTATGATTTGTATTTAAAATAACCGAACTTTATGGCATATCTCATAGAGGTTAAACTTAAGACAAAATCTGATATGATCAGCATATTCTTCAAAAAAAAGTGTCACAAGAACGTTTTAACAGCGTGTCAATATCATTTTAAATCAAGAAGTTATTTCAATATTTTAAAATAGCCAAATTTTGAGCTTTCACATATAGCTCGAAAACAATTGAAAATAGACAAATTTTGATTAAGCACATGAAACATGCTCTAAAAAAGAGCTCTGGAAATATATATTAGATTTTGTATGTCATTCATATTTACGGTACTTTACTTGAAGAAACCATCGAAACCCTGTACATTAAAAAATTGTTACATTAAACTTAGGTATGTCAAAATCTATCCAAACTTTATATATATCATCTAATATAGTCGCTATATTTATTATTCCTTACCCACCACAGACAACTATCAAAAAACAAATTCTCTCTTTGATATTGCATTAAACTCAAGACGTGATTTATTGAAATTACGTGCTTCGCAAGCACTCCAGTTACATAAAACTGGAATTCCAATAACAATTCGAAAAATAATTACAATTACTCATTGTTTCACTTTTTTTGTAACAAGCATGAAATAAACAGGATAACGAGTAAGAAATTTCCAGCAAAAAAACTCAATGAAACTATTTAATTTTTTTTTGCAATTTCAATCCGAGTAGAAGGTGTGACTTTGGATCGGAAATCTCGGCGGTTTGTTTTTCCGCTTGAGCGGTGTCCAATGGAAGAATAGAAGAACGGCCTCCTGGTCTCCATATTTGAATTTGTGTAGACAATACGAGGAGAAGGGGAACTGAAGAAATTGATAAAAAAATTGGAATTGATTTTCTTGTAAATAAAATGAGAATAAAGGAATATACAAGCTGGAAAGAATGCTAAAAGTATGGAATATAAAGCACGAGGTTTTCAAACTGTACTGCCTAAAAGATTAGGTTTTGATGGTTGTCAAGTGTTTGAGATTCAGGGAATGTTTCTATTAAGTATATATACTATTAAGTATATATTAAGTATATATTAAGTATCTATTAAGTATATATTCCGATGTACACGCTGTAACTTTTCGGGTATGCGTTGTTTTTATAAAAGCTTTAAATTTGAAGCTTCTAACGAGTGTTTCCAATCCTTGATTAAGCATGAAGTAAACAATTAAAAGATTATCAAATCAACATCAAATACATAGAATCTACACAGAAATAAATACACTTTGATGGACCATAATTGAAATTTAAATATCTTTGCTGAATATTCCAAAATATTAAATCAAAGGTAAATTTTGATTTAATATATATACAGAGAGTTTTATGTAACACCGAACATTTTCATAAGGAGAATTTTTCTTTTAAGTATGCATACGCTGTACATTTTCTGACGCTCAGTTTATTAAAAGAATTTAATTTGAAGCTATAAGAGAGTCTTTTCCACTCCCAGGCTAAGCATGAAGTAAAATTTCGAGTTTAGAAAAGCCTGAAAATTTGGTTTGGTCGCGTAGCGCGAAGCGCGGAGCGGCCAAACCAAATTTTCAGGCTTTTCTAAACTCGAAATTTTACTTCATGCGCCACCGGTACAATACACTGATTCAATGTAAAGTTTAGCGGTGTGTTTTAAACTTTGTAATATGTCAGTGTTTAATACGCGTGGCGCATGAAGTAAAATTTCGAGTTTAGAAAAGCCTGAAAATTTGGTTTGGCCGCTCCGCGCTTCGCGCTACGCGACCAAACCAAATTTTCAGGCTTTTCTAAACTCGAAATTTTACTTCATGCTTAGTCTGGGAGTGGAACACACTCATTTTAAGTTTCAAATTGAACTCTTTTTATAAAACAACGATTATCTAAAGATTTACCGCATACACGCCGTAATTTGGACATGTAGACTTGAAAGAAAAACTCCCTGTATTTACAAGTTGAGGCATTAATTGGGATTGATTGGCTACAATTTGTAATGGTCATATAGGCAACCCAATTTACACATAACCTAAACATTAAAGGTGTCAAATTGTATTGGATGCTTTGGTTTTATAATTAGAATATACGAAAATGAACATTGAATATATATATATATATATATATATATATATATATATATATATATATATATATATAGGGCAGAGTTCGGAAAATTTCCTAACAGGGCATTCGACCATTAATAAGGCAGGAGAGATGTGTGTAATCTACTTGTAATACCAAGCTTTCGGGACTCATTTTGTCCCTTCCTCAGGGTTAACACTATAAACAATGATCAAACAAACAATTAATGATCTGAATAATGCTATTAGTTAATGACGAATTCTTAAAAAATTTAGCGAACATTTTTTTGTGAGCTTACATTTGTGATTATTTGAACAAACTATTGTTGGACTGACGCTGCATGCGTTTGATTTTCCTATCGTTATTCATGGCGGTTGTTGAATTTGAAATTTAAGGTTATGCTGTACAAAAAATTATAACTGCGTGGTTGCGGAAAAAGTAAAAGCGTAAAATAAAACGGCACATTCACATGTTAAAATTATGGAGATTTATATATATATATGTTTCAGCTATCTACGTTTTAACATATATATATATATATATATATATATATATATATATATATATATATATATATATATATATATATATATATATATATATATATATATATATATATATATATATATATATATATATAGGATCCGTCTCCGAACGTGTCTGTTCTATATATATATATATATATATATATATTTCATCAGCGTACGTTTTAATAAATTAAATTCCATTCATTTTGAATAATTTCTGATCAAATAAGTTTTTGATTTATTGCCTAACGAGGGTTTCCACTCCCAGACTGAGCATGAAGTAAAATTTCGAGTTTAGAGAAGTCTGAAAATTTGGATTTGCCGGTGCGCGCGAGCGAAGCGATTCATCAATATTGTCACATTTTTTATCAACCAAATTTGAAGATATTAAAAGTTAAAGGTGTATAGTACTAGAACCAAATATCAAATTGAAAAAAAATCGTGTTGAAACAATCATCTCTTGTGTAAATGAACCGTGGAGCAGGTGATGGGTGTTTTGTGGGGTTGGATTAATCACTTTCACCTGACGGTGATTTTACGCTTAAGTTCAGAGTGGATGAAATGTTGGTTAATGATTTATTCATGGATGAGTACATAAATTAACGGATTGTTAATTTCCAGCAGTTTCTTCAACCATGCTGTTTTCAATTACAATAGCTAACAGTTGTTCGCAAAGTTTTTGCCACAGAAAAAAACTTCTAACAGGAATCGATTACAGAGAATATAGAAAGTATTTTAAGAGAAAAAAGCTGCAACAGGAATTAAGTTAATCGAATATGCAAACTTTTTTAACAAAAAGATTTTACGAAGGAATTGATTTTACGAAATACGCAGTTTTTCTGTACAACTACATTCTCACAATATTTTAATAAAATTATGTTACAAACCAATTTTTATTTCAAATTTTATATAAAACCAATCTTGCAGCTATCATGATGTGTTATTCCTTACTTCACATTTTATTTGTATCGTTAGATGTACATTTCGAGACACAAGGTGCTCATTATCAATAGCAAACTGAATTCTTACAACTATTTGCGCGGTATATACAGGGCTATTCAAAATAAAGGAACAAATTTCAAACATTTATTTCTTCCAAACTACAAAAGGTAGAACCATAAATCTAACGTTCCTAGCCATTTTACTACAGACAATTAACATGACAAGCAACAGCGCCAATGCGGCCGTGCTTGGAACTTCTGCCTAAACTGCTTTTAAACTTCGTCTGAAATTTGAGCAGTTTAGGCAGAAGTTCCAAGCACGGCCGCATTGGCGCTGTTGCTTGTCATGTTAATTGTCTGTAGTAAAATGGCTACACATTAAGAAATAGCATTTTGTGTGATGCAATTAGCAAAACTAGAGTCCATAATTGAAGTTTAAAGGCACGTTTAATAAACAACCGCCTCGTCATGAGCAGATTTACCAGTGGCATCGATGGTTGCATCTGTAAACAGAAAAGCACGGGACGTTCACACACATCAAATGAAAATGTTGAGCGTATTCGTATTTTGAAAGGAGCCCAACAAAAATCAAAGAACGTATAATACATAGTGCTCATATTGAATGCACAAAAATTTGAACTTTTCTCTTTCAAGGAACGTTGAAATTGTGTTTCTATCTTCTGTAGTTTGGAAGAAATTAAAGTTTGAAATCTGTTCCTTTATTTTGAATAGCCCTG
The DNA here is from genome assembly GCA_932526585.2 of Philonthus cognatus. Classification (NCBI taxonomy): domain Eukaryota; kingdom Metazoa; phylum Arthropoda; class Insecta; order Coleoptera; family Staphylinidae; genus Philonthus; species Philonthus cognatus. The sequence continues at coordinate 13,326,852 of OW052243.1, forward strand.
TATATCTAAAGGGATTTAGGAAAAACCAATAAGTAATTAAGCTGGGAGTTACGAAACTCCTAGGTTAATTACTTATTGGTTTTTCCTAAATCCAGATATACAGGGCTATTCAAAATAAAGGAACAGATTTCAAACATTAATTTCTACGGCTAAGGGTTCGGCGTGGTTGTCGGTAGGATTACATTCTTTGTAGGGTTCTATTTGGGTAATAAATCTAATAATGGATTAACTAAGGGACTAAGATCAAAATTTAGCAAAACATTTCTTGAATAATTTTCTCACTTATCACTTGGTGAAACATTTTTAAATATTGATAATGAAGGTTTAAATTAAATTAATTTAAACCTTCATTATCAATATTTAGCAAAACATTTTTATTTTTGTACATTTCAATGGATTCAAGCATATTTAATCTACGATGACTTGACTGCTTTAAAAGTTTAATATTGCTAACCGAAAATGTGTGTCCGGGTTTTGAATTTTAAAATAATATTGGTGTTGTTTAAATCATTTTAATATATTGCGTTGTGTTTGACCTACGTATATTTTGTTGCAATTGTTGCAGTTTATTCAATAAATTCCGGATTGTTCTAGATGGTTTGTTTTTGCAAAAGTGTTGCCAAGTAAACTTTTCAAATTTGTATTGACATAAAAAGCAGGAGAAATGCTGAATTTATTCAATAAACTACCAATTCTCATACAAATTGATGGGTAGTAAAAAAATCTAGCGAACTTTTTTTGGGACGGTTTCTTTCGAGTTAATTAGGGTGGTACTTAATTTTATTTTGTGATATCTAATGTGTCTGTTAATCAATTGGTTTATGATTATATGGTAAGATGGCCGGCGATCACGAAGACAGTGATAGTTCGAGCTCGAGAAATTTAGTGTGTATTACTGGAAAAAATACTGATATTAAGTTAAAATCATGTGCCTGTGGCCATATAGCAAAGTCGGGAATACAATGTATCATGTAATTCCTACTACCATACTAGTTGCGTGAAAAAAGTTAAGCAGTGCTGCGGATCGCCATTAAGTACAACTGATGTTACTCCAATCACGCCGACCCCGTGCTCGCCTGGGATATCGTGTGAAATTGATTTTAAGAAGGAAGCGTACATAAATATGAAGGAACGACTACGCAAATTAAAAGCTATGATATCGCTCCTGGAAGAAAAAAATCAACATCTCGAAAGTGATAATGGACGCCTTCGCATTGAAATGGAAAATCTCAAGCAGCATGTTCAACACCCTGAATTCAATACTCGCCAAGGTTCGCACCCGGAAGCTAAAAAGGGACCAACATCACAAGTTGCAATAAATCCTCCCTGAATCATGGTAAAAGATATTCGAACCAACGATCAAAACACACGTGAAGTGAGCGTTTCTAATATCACCATGGTATTAGTTGGAGCACGCGCACCGGCCAGTGAAACTGCGCGCGCCTCACAAAACAATGCTGAAGTGAGCGCAGCTACTACTCAAGTCGTTAGAAATGTCGAGAGACGCGCGACTGCCAAAGTATTTGCGCGCGCCTCACAAAACAACGCTGAAGTGAGCGCAGCAACTACTCATTCATTAGAAATGTCGAGGGACGCGCGCCTGCCAAAGTAATTGCGCGCGCCTATCAAAACAATACTGAAGTGAGCGCAACAACCACCCAAGTCATTAAAAATGTAAACAGTCCAAAGATGTCAACAACACCGATATGTTCAGAACAGGATAAAGCTACCAACGTTTCGTTTACTACTGTAACACGGAGACGGAAGACGTCAAAGAAGAAAACCCTGGTCATTGGGACCGGTGCTATTAACAAATCAAATCTGCAGGCCGAGCCCAAAAGAACATGGTTATTTATCAAACGCGTCAAGAAAAATGTCACCGAAGAGGACCTGAGGGATCATGTGCGAAAAGTAATTAATGAAACCGATTTCGTATGTGAAAAAATTAATACTTCCTATCCTGCATTCAAGGTTGGCGCAAACTTTATTCACCACGAAGTATTAACGGACCCAAATAACTGGCCGCAAGGTATAATTCTGGAGCGCTATATTTTTCCAAGGAGAGAGCCCAACAATCCCCGGACAAATAACAAACTTCAAAGTGTCAATAAACTAAATTTACTGTTCCTAAACATACAATGCTTAAGGAATAAAATAAACGAGTTGGATGCATTTTTAAATGATAATAATAAATTTGACATACTATGTTTAAGTGAACATTGGATGAATGAATATGAATTATCTGCCCTTCAATTTAATGATTTCTTTCTATCATCCTTTTTTGCACGCAGTACTTTCATTCATGGAGGCGTCCTGCAGCTAAATAAATTAAATATTCCCTATTGCAATCTATGTCACATAAATGACCTTTCCCAAGAAAAAGAATGTGAAAAATGTGCAATTCACCTCCCTGAGTGTAGTCTTACTATTGTCACAATTTATCGATCACCATCAGGTGATTTTTACGAATTTATCTTAAGAATGAATAAATTACTAGATAGAATAAATACTAATAATTTTGTCATTATCGGCGGTGACTTTAATTGTAAATTTAACTCCACCGACCCTAAAGCAACTACTTTTTGCGATTTACTTAAAACGTATTCTCTGACCAGCACAGTAACATTCTCCACCAGAATAAATAACTGTTTGGATAATATATTTACTAACATTAACACTGTGCAGGTAAATGTGGAACCAGTCGACGTTGGGCTATCGGATCACATTGGCATACATGCGGAAATAAATCTAGTGTCGAATTTCCAAAAACTAACGACTAAACATACAATTTGGCACTCTTAAATTATATCAACTTTTAGATAACGCATGTTGGAATTTTATCGATAATTTGGACATGAGCTTGGATGACAAATTCAATGAGTTTGTGGTCGGCATTCAAGGATATATGCAAGAAGGTTTTCCCGAAAAAATCGTCCCTGTACACCATAGAGGTCGAAAAGTAAGTTGGTTCAACGAAAATCTTCGCAAAATTCGAGAAAGACTTCTTCTTCTTCGAGATGCAAAAAATCGGAATCAGACTGCTAAACAACAATTTATTCAGTTTAGGCATAAGTATAATACAGCGTTAAGGAATGCCAAAATTTCTGCCAATGCAATAATAATTAGGGAGTCCGGGAACCAACCCAAGACAATGTGGTCATTGATACAAAATAAGCATATTCGACGAGATACAACCTGCAAAATTGACGCAAATGTGGCCAATTCTTTCTTTAGGGACATAGCAGAAAATCTCGTCAAAAAATTGCCTGTAATTGGAAAAGATCCAGTAAAATTTCTCATTGAAACTAATTACAGTGACAATAAAAATTATTTTGAGTTCAACAAAATTAGTGCCGTAACTGTCAGAGATATTATTAGAAAACTGAAACCATCTCCCAGTCGGGATATATATGGACTGAATGTACGTATAATAAAATCAATCACAGGTGTAATAATAACACCACTTACAAAACTGCTAAATTCATGTATATTACAACATATATTTCCCCAGTGTCTGCAGCGTGCGAAAGTAATTCCTTTGCATAAAAAGGGAGATGTTAATGACATTAATAGTTACAGGCCAATCTCACTACTACCTATTTTTTCAAAGATCTTGGAACGAGCGCTGTTCTCACAAATCGTCGACTTCATGGAGTTGCATAATTTTATCAGTGGCCAGCAGTGCGGTTTTCGTAGGGGAAGATCGACGGCTGACGCAATCACCGCTCTTACTGAGGTAATATACGACACATTTGAAGAAAATAAATACTCTATAGCAACCTTCATGGACCTCACTAAGGCATTTGATTGTGTCTACTATGGTATTCTTTTACGAAAGCTGTACTGCTATAATTTTCACCCAAGCAGCTGCCGTATGGTGAATCCCTATCTTGCGCACAGATATCAGCAAGTTTCTTGTAAAAATAACACCTCAGAGGAAGTAAAGATCAACTGCGGCATACCTCAAGGTTCCATCCTAGGACCTCTGCTTTTCATTATTTACATCAATGATCTGCCTGGGCAGAATCATGGTGTAAATACTGTGTTATTTGCAGATGATACCACATTGCAAAGCTCCTCTATGTACAAAACGGCAGCTGTTGAAAAGAATACTATAGCAGTTAAAAGAGCGACAGAATGGTTCACAGTGAATGGTCTCACTGTGAATCCTGATAAGTCGACGGAGGTAACCTTCTCCATGAAGAAAGACATCGAAGAGAGCAGCGCAAAATTCCTAGGAATTGAGTTGGATTCGAAATTAACCTAGCATGCACATGAACAGGCATTGTCTAAAAAACTGTGTAAGGGCGTATACCTTCTTAGACAACTAAAAAATTCCCTGCCTACTGAGGCTCTCCGTACTGCTTATTGTGCGGTTTGTCAGGCGCACATTACATATGGGATTTTATCTTGGGGCCATTCTAGCATAATTGGCAGAATTTTTGGCATTCAACGTCGCGCAATACGCGTGCTTGCTTCTCTTGATTATAGAGCAGATTGTCGCGAGGCGTTCGTTCACCATGGCATTCTTACACTCCCTTGCATTTATGTATTGGAATGTCTTGCATATGTCCGAAAAAATGCTCACAAACTAAAAACTCACGGTCAAAATCATCAGCATGACACAAGATCTGCCAACCTCATATACCCTGCATTCCTTCGTTTGGGTAAATCGCAAAATGCGATAAAATTTCATGGACCAACACTATTTAATATTTTACCAAATTCAATTAAGGCACTGCCGCTGACAACCTTTCGCCAAGTTTTAAAGAAATATCTGGAAAAACAGGCATTTTTTAGTATATCGGAATGTCTATCTATTATTGTTTCCGGCATAGTTGTATAATAAGTTTTAATATGAATGTGATTGTAATCGAATTAATTATTTTTATACTATTATCATCATTGACGTGTGTGAACATTTCTGTAGTAGCACAAACTGATTAAATAAATAAAAAATAAAATAAAAAAAATTATTGATTGTGTCTATTTTGTAATTTAATGAAATGCCTATTTTCCTGATTAAACTAAATTCCTTTTCTCTATTCTCTTTAGATAAAGATATGTTGATTGCTCAAAAAATCATTCTATTAAAAGCTGCTTATTTATGTTTAAATGGAGAAGATAAAGATGAGTAGATGTAATTAAAAGTGTGTGTGTGTATACAGAGAGTTTTATGTAACACCGAACATTTTCATAAAGAGAATTTTTCTTTTAAATATATATAAGAGAATTTAATATTAAGCTTTAAACGAGTGTTTTCCACTCCCAGGCTAAGCATGAAGTAAAATTTCGAGTTTAGAAAAGCCTGAAAATTTGGTTTGGTCGCGTAGCGCGAAGCGCGGAGCGGCCAAACCAAATTTCCAGGCTTTTCTAAACTCGAAATTTTACTTCATGCGCCACCGGTACAAAACACTGATTCAATGTAAAGCTGAGCGGTGTGTTTTAAACTTCGTAATATGTCAGTGTTTTGTACCGGTGGCGCATGAAGTAAAATTTCGAGTTTAGAAAAGCCTGAAAATTTGGTTTGGTCGCTCCGCGCTTCGCGCTACGCGACCAAACCAAATTTTCAGGCTTTTCTAAACTCGAAATTTTACTTCATGCTTAGCCTGGGAGTGGAAAACACTCGTTTAAAGCTTCAAACTAAGTTCTGTTGACAAACCGAGCGTCGGAAAATGTACGACGTATGCATTTGTATACTTAAAAGAAAAATTCTCTTTATGAAAATGTTCGGTGTTACATAGAACTCTCTGTATATTAAATTCTATTTAATTATTATTATTTATTAAAAGTAAATTTAGAAATGAAATTTGATAATTTTTTTCCATTTCATGCGTGAAACTGATACTGGGCAAAAGTTTATCTAAATTGGAAGTTATGCCTTTTACATTTGTATTTGTTTTGACTATTGCGATAATATCATCTACGTATTTATACCAAACCCTCGGAAAGTAAGTGATTGTTTTCACATTGTCTCGCAACGTACATCTAACGATACAAATAAAAAGTGAAGTAAGGAATAACAGTCTTTTTTATGTGTAATAATCACTTCACATAAACTCAAAAACATACATTTATCATGATGTGAACTATATTTTATAAAAGATGATTAATATAATACAAAATCTACTAAACAGTTGGTGGTAGAGGCGGTTACTTTGTGAAACATTTTAACTTGTTAATTAAATAACACTTTTAACTTTTTTGTATTCACTTTTTATTTTTACGGTGACTAGTTTCGACTCGTCAGTGAGTCATTCTCAAATCAAGTACTTAAAATTAACATTGAGGTCCTTATATATACTTAAAAAACGTATGAATCAGGTAGAAACGCGTCAAAGAGAGGAGTGTACACCAGTTCAGGCTCACTGACGAGTCGAAACTAGTCACCGTAAAAATAAAAAAGTGAATACAAAAAAGTTAAAAGTGTTATTTAATTAAACAAAATCTACTGTTTTTGTAGCTACATTTTTCTTTGATTCATCGTTATGTCCACTAGTTAGTTCATACGTATGTAGATACAGACAGTGGCAATTATTATATAATTTAGTCCAGTTTAGAAATGAGGAGTGCAGCGCAGTGCGTATTTAATAACACGTATTATTGGAGTAATTTTCGAAAAAGTAAAGCACTGCATGAGAATGGCCGGCAGAGGAGATTCGCATGGTCTGCGTGGGTTGATCTTGTCAACTGGACACCGTGTAATGTAATGTACACGACAGGAAGGTTCTCCTTTTCATTTCAACTCTCTTTCGTTTCTCCGTTTTTCCTTTTTTTACCCTTTTGAAACTGTAGAAGTTAATAATTACATCATGATTGTTTATTATACCTAACTATACAAAGAGAAATTGAAACTTATAGTATGTTCATCTAAAAATATTCAAGAAAGATTCACTTCTGCCAATTAAAACTTCATACGTCACTATTACAATAAATTTAAAATATGCACATGGAATTTTTCTTTCAAGAATATTTATCCCGTATAAATCGTAAATTTGTATCCATTCATTGTCATTTAACATTCTAACAAGTCATTGAGTTTAGACATAATAATAATAATAATCTTAATTATCCAACGGAAAAAATCCAAAACGAACAATCGTCTAATACCTGGGTCTCCAAACTATCTTCTTCGCGGGCCACAAATACAATTCTACATAATAAAGTCGGCCAAGATCCGATTAATTTTATAAAATTATGAAAAATTTAAGGAACAATTCTTACAATATTTCAAAATATGACATTTACAAAGAAAATTACAAACAATCGTGGGCCGGATTCATGCAAGTCGCGGGCTGGATTTGGCCCGCGGGCCGTAGTTTGGAGACCACTGGTCTAATAGAATATAATATATATATATTTTTTTAATTATCATTTGCAAAACACTTAGTTGTATTTTACTATAATTACAATCTGATCACAAATGGATCAATGAGTAATATTTGGCTAACTTAATTTACTAAAGTACTTTAGAATATAATATAACAAAGAAATAACAGGAGATAATATTAAAATTATAAACCAAAAACTTAAACCAAATACTTGTTACTAAAACAAAACATTGTAATATTGTGGTTACTACGTTCTACTTCATGCTTAATCAAAGAGGGAGAACCTTGATTAAGCGTGAAGTAGAACGTAGTAACTTCACAACATAACAATGTCTAAACTCAATGTAACATTAGTTTCATAAAAATGTGTTCCTACTCCTACCCTGAAATTCATATCATATTTGCACACTAAAGTGTAAAGATATAAGCTTCATATCCGCTCTTGTTAGGATATAAAAATTTGTTAGTTACGTTTGTTTACGTACCCGGGTAACAACTCGTACTGAGCCGATTGAAGTTTTGTAAACGACACATGTCAAAGGATTCCGTTATAAGATTTTTTTTAAATTGTCCTTATAATTAATACCATTATGGATAGTGAGTGTGAAAGTGATTCGTCTACTTCTCTGGAGTTGAGACATTTTGCCAAAGATACAGAGCAAGAATACCTGCCCAAAAATCTCGCGATAAATATTAAATTTGCATATGAAAACCCTGTAAGCCAAAGGATATACAGGGATTTTTTTATTTAGGTAAACATGTGCATTTCCGACATTCTTTGTTTTTTAAAAGATATCAATTTGAAGCTTTAAACGAGTGTTTTCCACTCCCAGACTAAGCATGAAGTAAAATTTCGAGTTTAGAAAAGCCCCGTGAAAATGTGGCAAGGGTCGCGCAGCGACCCGAGACAAATTTTCTGGGCTTTTCTAAACTCGAAATTTTACTTCATGCGCCACGCGTATAAAACACAGATTTCAAGTGAGGTTTAAATATACATAAAGTTTACAATATTTTAGTGTTTTATACGCGTGGCGCATGAAGTAAAATTTCGAGTTTAGAAAAGCCCAGAAAATTTGTCTCGGGTCGCTGCGCGACCCTCGACAAATTTTCACGGGGCTTTTCTAAACTCGAAATTTTACTTCATGCTTAGTCTGGGAGTGGAAAACACTCGTTTTAAGCTTCAAATTGAACTTTTACAAAAAAAACAGCGAATATCTAAAGATTTAAAAGAAATAATAAAATAATTTATTTTAGGTAAACATACGCCTACGCTGTACATTTTTCGAAATTCGTTGTTTTTTTAATTGAGTTCTATTTGAATCTTTAAACAAGTGTTTTCCACTCCCAGACTAAGCATGAAGTAAAATTTCGAGTTTAGAAAAGCCCCGTGAACATTTTTCGAGGGTCGCGCAGCGACCCGAGACAAATTTTCTGGGCTTTTCTAAACTCGAAATTTTACTTCATGCGCCAGGCGTATAAAACACTAAAATATTGTGAAATTTATGAATGTTTGAACCTCACTTAAAATCATTGTTTTATACGCGTGGCGCATGAAGTAAAATTTCAAGTTTAGAAAAGCCCAGACAAATGTTCACGGGGCTTTTCTAAACTCGAAATTTTATTTCATGCTTAGTCTGGGAGTGGAAAACACTCGTTTTAAGCTTCAAATTGAACTTTTACAAAAAAAACAGCAAATATCTAAAGATTTAAAGGAAATAATAAAATAATTTTTATTTTAGGTAAACATACGCCTAAGCTGTACATTTTTTGAAATTCGTTGTTTTTTTTAAATGAGTTCTATTTAATTCTTTAAATAAGTGTTTTCCACTCCCAGACTAAGCATGAAGTAAATTTGGAGATTAGAAAAGCCCCGTGAAAATTTTCCCCCGTGAAAATGTTCTGGGCTTTTCTAAACTCGAAATTTTACTTCATGCGCCACGCGTATAAAATACTAAAATATTGTGAAATTTATAAATTTTTAAACCTCACTTGAAATCAGTGTTTTATACGCGTGGCGCATGAAGTAAAATTTCTAGTTTAGAAAAGCCCAGAAAATTTGTCTCGGGTCGCTACGCGACCCGAGACAAATTTTCACGGGGCTTTTCTAAACTCGAAATTTTACTTCATGCTTAGTCTGGGAGTGGAAAACACTCGTTTAAAGTGGTATAAAAAAGTATTTTCTTTATATCAAAATGAACCACTTTTTGTCAAATTTACATATTCCTAATTTTTAGATTTAATTTTCTTAGCGTTTGAAACTTAATGATACATTACTTTATAAAAACAGATTCACGGACACAAATTTAAAGCACTGTCTAATATATTTAAAGGTAGATATTTAATAAGTACAATTTTCGTTTTCAATAGTAATTATTATGGGACTATTTTGTAGGTTTTATCAAGTTTTCTTTTTTTTTAGTGCCAGATAATATAAAAAATTGATACGAATGATAAGTGAATCCATTGTTCTATATTAATTCTCGGATCGTGTAAGAAGATTGAATTGAAACCGAACCGGAATTAACGTTTTATCTCATGAATGGAATACCTGAAGCGTAACAAGTCGGAGGAGTCTCGAGTCCGGCGATGATTTCATGCCCAATTTTTACCTGACTGTGGTGGCCATAGTACAATGTATCACATTGAAATTAAATTACAAAAAAATGAAATCGTGCAAAATGCAAATAAGTACAAAGTTTCTGTAGCCTAATTGTGGGTAGTTGGAAAATGTTTTATTGAGGTACAAAACAAATCAATTTCATAGTAAATTTTTGTAAATTTTATATAGTTTTTTTATGTTTTAAACCACAATATTTTATTAAGCACTACTTAATTAATAGGAGTATGCGAAAAATCGGTTTTGACAATTTTGCATGAAGATTTGTAAATGCATAAAGTGTTTGCGCGTTGGATTCAAAGACTCTTCAATCTTGAAAAAAAGTTGTGCAAGCAGGAAATTTGTGAAGAGAACTTGGGGCTTTGGCTCGCGACCTAGATCTGTTTTCCAAAATTGTATCAGTTAATGAAACGTGGGTGCTCTACTGGCATCTTCCAACAAATTTGGAATCACTGCAATGGATACTCAAAGGATCTCCACCACCAAAAAAGGCAAAGACGCAAGCATCTGCAGGAAAGCTGATGGCGACAATTTTTTAGAACAATGAGGGCATTCTTTGGATTGAGTATATGGAGAAAAGAACTACAGTTATTGCAGATGTCTACGTAGAAACAATAAAAAAAGTAAACCTTGCTGAACGCAAAAAGAGGCCCGATACATTTTCACAAACTACCCGATATTTTTTTTTTATACATTTACTGGATAATGCTCCCAGACCAATACGCCATTTCACCTTTACATTTTAGTATTTATCTATATTTAGACGCCACAAACACATTCACACACATCTATGGAGCCAGGTGGAATCATTTTGTACTTTAAAATGACCCCACCCGGCGGTACTCGAACCCGCGACCCCTGGGTTGGGAGGCAGGACCTCTACCCACTACCCCACTGGGGTCCCTACCCGATAATTGTCGAGTTGGTGAGGTCCATAAAGTTCATAAAAAACCAACAACTGCAGTTTTATTAAGTTGCGATCAGTCCTGATCTAGTTTCGCCAGACTATTACCTTTTCCCTGAGCTAAAGAATCACTTACGATGACGTCGATTTTCTTGTGATGAAGACATAAAAAACGATATTTCCAAGTTTATTGAACACGTACCTAGACCATGGCCGTGGTAAGGTCCATTAGGTTCTACGGAGCCGCAGTCTGGTGGACTGCCCTGAACAGAAGGATCCACCAAACTGCATAGGGCAAGGCTCAGAGCCGCCAAATCGCTTATGACGAGAGCGGTCAGGTCCACCCCCTTCAAAGCATTAGATATAATACTAAATCTAGCTTCAGTCGACCTCTATTGCAGATATGCTGCAGCTACCACAGCGATCAGAATCAACTCAGTTGAGATATGGAGCACTAGCAAACAGGGCCATCCAAGGATCCTGAATGCGCTTGTAGATATCCCCCTGAAGACTGACAGCTGCACTCCAGAACTTAATTTTGAAAATAAGTTCTCCACTTCCATCCCGGACAAAACCAAATGGTTCGAGGGCAAGATAGTTCAAGACAAGGACGTCTGGCTCTTTACGGATGGTTCCAAGTCTGAAAACAGAGTAGGGGGAGGAATCTGCTCACAAGATTTCAACCTCAAATAGTCTTTTAGACTCCCAAACCACTGTAACATTCTTCAGGCAGAGGTCATGGCCATCCGAGTGGTAGTGGACTGGATCCACAAAAATGACCTTCAGGGGAACCGCATCAGGTTTATTACTGATAGCCAAGCCGCCATTAAGACACTGAATAGTCCGTACTGCACCTCGAAGGTGGTCAGAGACTGTAAAAAATCGCTAAATAGACTTACAAATAACTGTGACGTGAAACTCATGTGGATACCTAGTCACAGTGATATCGGGGAGAATTCAATTGCCAACGACCTTGCAAGGAAGGGGGCAAGAATGAAGGACCTGTCTACTGAACTCTCCACTCACATTCCTCTTGTGGAATGCAAGAGACTATTTAGGGATCAAATGATAGCATCAGTCAACCATAGGTGGAGAGAAGAAGATACGTGTCTCATAACAAGGCAGCTATGGCTTATATGGGGTACTATAAACAGCAACAGATTAATTGCAGTTAGCAGAATCGACATAAAGAAGGCGGAAGGCATTCTCACGGGCCACTGCCTCCTAGGCAGACATGCACAAAAGATGGGTCTTGAGCACAACGACTTTTGCAGAGGATGCCTGGATGTAAAAGAGGAAGAGACGGTACTCCACTATCTGAGACAATGCCCTGCTCTTGAAGGGAAAAGAATCAAGTACCTTGGTATGCACTACGCGAATGGACTAGCGGACCTCACACCTCTAGATGTGAGAAATCTGATCGGGTTCATTGGGTGTTCGGATTGGTTTGTATAGGTGGGGAGGGAGGGGAGATCTGACTCCTTTTCACCCTTATGGTATCACAAGGGGCCCTTTGGGCCTAAGTGAGCGATCTAACTGCTGCTATTGAAACCTAACCTAACCTAACCTACCATAATTTTTTTTTAGCGTATCGCATTATTGGAGAAGCGTTGGACTAAATGTGAAACTGTTAAAGAGTCATATGTTGAAAAATTCATTTTTGTTTGTTTTCTAAATCTTTTATTTTCTGGTTAGGTAGATTTCATTTTAATCTTCCCTCGTAATTTAAAATTAAGCTATCAATATTCAAATGTTTGCTACTACTATATGAAAAGCCTTATAATATTTCACACAAAATAATCGCTTCCAACAACCATAGACTTCCAAACGAGTGAATCCAAGCGAGCAATGAATTCCGCTAATGAGCATTTCCAATATCAATGAAAATTACATTCATATTGCGCACGTTATACAAATTAATTAGCATATAATTAACTGTGGAGAAGCATGCAAATTGCGGAATTGCTTTCTGAAATAAATGTACTTCCCGGAATATGGGATGGCCAAAGTAGAGAAATAATTTACTGCGGAGACAGCAAATTATTTCAACAATATTACTAGAAACTGGCCAATAATATTACTAGAAACTGGCCACACTAGGCATTTATGCTTTAAACTAACATGCCTGAATATAAATTTGAGGTCCAACAATAAATTGGGGGGCTTATTGTAATTGTAATAACATGATATGACACACGTAAACAGAACTGAGATATTGAGCTTTGAAATTTAGAAAAAAAAAATATTATTATAATATTAAGAATTAATACTAGACATGTTTGACAAGCTTTGAAAGCTTCGGTTTGCACGCGAATATGAGCATACTGTGGCTTTTTATATTACTGCTTAATCAAATCGAAGAATAATACAACATTTTTTGGTTGTGTGGCTTATCATGTTATTACAAGAAGCCCTTCAATGATAAAAAACAAGGAATACACAACAATTACAAAAATTATTGCTACTAATCAATTTCTAGTAGAGTGAATCAGATTCTGAAAAACCATTATGAAAAACCATTCGAGAAGGCATTGCTTTTTTGATACAAGGAAATAGAACGAAGAAGTGAAGTCGCAGCTTAATTTATGTTTTGTCATCCTTAACATAAATGTTAGAGTGTGTTAATCAGTAGCTCATTAGCTGGCCTTGGTCTTAGGCCCAGTTGCACAAGAAATATTGAACTCAGGTTCATGCTGAACTTAAGTTCAAGATGACAGTTCCTACGGTTCTAATGTCACTTTGAACTAAAATTCAGAGTCGAACCAATTTAACGTGTTTGGTGCAACTGGCCCTTATAGTTATTGTACAGGCTGACTTACCTGCTTAATTTCCTTCGAGTAAGTATGCATTGAAATACCGAACAAAATAAAAAACTTTTAACTTTTATAAAACTTGGTTAGCTTAACATTGACATGAGCGACTGACAAATTCACGTACGACCTACTTCACAATGTTTTCACAGCCAACTCGTTGCGTTTTTAATAGAACACTTGATATTAATAATACAGGGATGTTTTTTTTACTAATCTAAGTATACTACATATCTTAAAGAAAATTGCTTGAATTTCGAAACATTTGTAAAATCTTTGAACGTATGACATGCCAATCTCCCCTGACTTTAATTACTATTAAACAACTCACCCTGAGGATTATAGTATATAGAGGAAGTATCAACGATGATATGACCATTTTTGGTGAATTGAGATATAATGCATCACCCATTTATTTTTAACAAAGAAAATGTAGTGATTTTAACAACAACAAAAATGAACGTACCAAAAAATATTGATTTAGGTGTCATTCATTATTTCTATTCTTAACATTAGAATTATAAGATCGTATTCATGATTTTATTTTATTTATTTTCAACCCAAGCAGCTGCAGTAATTCAACGAATTTGTATTGTATCTCATTGAAGTATATCTTCGTGGCTCGTGCTGAGATCTTGAAAGGTAGCCGGCATGGAGAGAGGCATCCAGCCGTATGAAATTTCGTTCGCTCCAAGTCCTCCGTTACTCACTTGGGCCGATGACTCTTTAACAATATATTACATCGGGCATTATGATAACAATACCACACTTCACATTCGTGTATAATAAGGCACGAGCCAAAGTACTCCGTTTCCTGTCTGAGACCGGGATTTATGGCCATTATTTTTTTCTTCTTCCAGCGTAATTTTACATTGCAAAGCGTTAGAACGTGCCGGGTCCATTAAATACGCCAATTTTACTTAATTGCCTTCGCTAATTACACTGTAATTTATTTAATTAACCTTTCGTGTTGTTATTCATTTTATTATCAATTATTTTTACTAAAATCCTTAACAGATATTACAATCACTAAAACACGCTTCGTGTTAAAATTAACACCATTTGTTGCAAATATGAAATTTCAACGATGAATTTTAAATTTTTACAGTCAATTAATATTTTGATTTAACAATTATAATAGACATAATAGATCAAATTTACTTGATTTTGGCTAGTTCTGCATTAATTTCCTTTTGTCTGGCTTAATTGAAGAAGAAGAAAACATTTATTTGCTTGATTTACAGCAAATATAAATTGGAAGCAGTTAAAAGCAAACTGCTTCAGGCACTCGAATATTAAAGGCGAAAAATTTGGTTAGACGAAAAAATCTTTGTAAAATGTATTAACGTAAGATCAAATATTAAATCGACTCAGCTTGATTTAATATTTGATCTCACGTTTATACATTTTTCAAAGATGTTTTCGTCTAACCTAATTTTCCGCCTTCAAAATTCCAGTGCCTGAAACAGTTTACTTTCAATTGCTTACAATTTATATTAATGATAAACTTACATATCGAAGCCAGTATATTTTAAACTTCAATTCAAATCAGTGTTTTACACGCGTGGCGTATGAAGTAAAATTTCGAGTTTAGAAAAGCCTGAAAATTTGGTTTGGTCGCGTAGCGCGTAGCGCTACGCGACCAACCCAAATTTTAAGGCTTTTCTAAACTCGAAATTTTCGTTCTTGCTTAATCTGGGAGTGGACAACACTCGTTTAAAGCATCAAATTAAAAACTGTATGTTTTTGAGTTTACGTGAAGTGATTATTACACTAAAATAGACTGTTATTCCTTACTAATAAGGAATAACAGTCTCTTTTAGCATCAAATTAAACACTTTTATCAAAATCAATTAATGCCTGAAAATACACAACGTATACATCGGGATATGTATAGTATACATATCGTAATGTATACATTGTATACTTAAAAGAAGATATGACTGCAAATTTAATTACCTTGTTATGATTTATTGATTTCCTCTATAATATTGATAAATTATAAAATATTCATTATTGCCATTGAAGACAATATTAAGAAATAATTAGCAGTTTAGTTATGGATTATTAGCGGATATTGTTTACGTCGTAATCGGAATGCGCATTATAATAAAGTGTTTCGAAAGGCAAATGAGTCATAAAAATACGTAAGTACTCTCATACGGTAGCTATCGAACATTATTATTATTATCGTCATTTTTTTCTAATTGGAAAATTATGTTTTCATTGAGAACAATTGCGTGAATATGCAGTTACGTGGTTTCGCAATCAATTGTTAATATTATCTCGTAAATCTTATTGTTTGCAACGTGCTTACTTGGTTAAAAGTATTTTATGACATATTTCATAGAATCAAATAATAAGTGTGAATTATATTTAAACAAACTAATTATTAATCAACAATTGATTGATTTAAGAGACTTACAGAAAAGTAAAAATTTAATATTTAAAACGTACCACCTCACATTTAATGCTTAAAGCGACTTTAGATTGTGATTTTAAAAGTGATTGTATGTCACATTTATGTCACTTTTAAACGATACATACCTGCCGTGACCAGAGAAGATTGTAAGAGTAATTTAAAGCCACTTTAATAAACCGTGGCCTTTAATAGTATATTGTACAACGAGCATATAATGTTAACTATTAATCACGAGAACGAGGTTTGCGGAACGAGCCGAAGGCGAGTGGAGCAAGTCGTTCGAGCCATTATATGCGAGTTATACACTATACTTTGTTCACGACAACAACAATATACAACACAACATTTATTGTATATATTTATTAAATACGCGTCAGTCTCAATGGCCGGTTTTGTTTTATAATAATTTGACATATAAATGATGACAGATTGCGGTATTATGATTTGAATGTGTAATAGGGTTAATTCCACTTTAACACAAATATGATCAATCGTTCAAAAATAAATAATACTCACACAGTCTACCCTTTCGCCTAAGTTACATAGAAACACGCTCTTTGCACAAAAAACGGACTCTTCCGTTTGGATGAAGTTTTCACGGTGTTAACGTTTGTTCCGCTGTAAAAACCCATCGCGACGGATAGAATCACAATTGTTTAACCGATTTAAGAATGATTTCTGTTTACAAACGCGTTTTACGCGGGTTAAACTAGTGAGAACGGCGGAGATGTTAACGCGTTACTTCGTACTTTAACAAAATGGCGTCGACGGATGGCGATGCCGTTTTAATAATAATAATAATAATACTTTATTGTCCTACGGAAAAACCAATACAGGACAAGTAACAAAATTGTAATTGTAACTTATATCTAACATTAATAATAATAAACAAAAATATTTCATTCCAAATGACTAAGATAAGAATATTTAATATTGAAAGTACACCATTTCAATTTCCAGATTTCTAGTTACTTAAAAATACATCAATAAAATATTTATTCGCATTACGTGTTAAAGGCGCTTTAACTAGAACATTAGTTTTGCATACAGGTAATACAAAGGTGTTAGTATAGCGCGAGGCAGTCCTAGGTACATGAAAATGTATTTTTGAAAGTAGATACATACAATCAATGGAGTTGTCAATCACTTTTTTAATAAAATTAGCACTATATTCATTCCTACGATCAACAAGTAAAACAAAACTATGTTTAGTAAGTAAAGAATTATAGTCAGTATTTCGATCTGGATATGTATCATTCTTTTAAAAGATAAATATTTCAATAACTTTTTCTGTACTTTTTCTACCATCAGTGAGAGATTCATATAATGCGGATACCAAACCAACATACAATACTCTAATTTGGATCCATTTTGTTAAAGTACGAAGTAACGCGTCAACATCTCCGCCGTCATTACTAGTTTAATCCGCGTAAAACGATTTGTAAACAGAAATCAAATCACCATGGTCAAATGTCAAACAAAAGAAGCTGATTTGACTAACACAGCGCTGTTACTGCATAGCGGCAAAAAATTGAACTAGGCAATTATTTATATTCGTTTTAAAAAACCACATGTATCACTCCAATTCTGTGTTTGATGTACTTCAGTGTAAATGCACCCCATTTATGCTGCCCACACAATTAAATAATGCACATATTATAATATTGTCGTGAACAAAAGAGTATAGTGGTTACGACACATCTAAAGTGCCATTTAGCACTAAATGTATGCGCCAATATGCAGGATTTTTTTTCTTTTAAGTATACATATGCATACGCTTTTTGTTAAGAATTCAATTTAAAGCTTTAAACGAGTGTTTTCCACTCCCAGATTAAGCATGAAGTAAAATTTCGAGTTTAGAAAAGCCTGGAAATTTGGTTTGGTCGCGTAGCGCGGAGCGACCAAACCAAATTTTCAGGCTTTTCTAAACTCGAATTTTTTACTTTATGCGCCACGCGTTTTAAACACTGAAAACACTGAAATATTGTAAACAAGTAAACTTCGCTTGAAATCAATGTTTTACACGCGTGGCGCATGAAGTAAAATTTCGAGTTTAGAAAAGCCTGAAAATTTGGTTTGGTCGCTCCGCGCTTCGCGCTATGTGACCAAACCAAATTTCCAGGCTTTTCTAAACTCGAAATTTTACTTCATGCTTAGTCTAGGAGTGGAAAATAGTGGTTTAAAGCTTTGAATTGAACTCTTAAAAAAAAGACAACGAATATCTGAAAATTTACAGCATATAATTGGGATATGTATACTTAAAAGAAAAACTCCCTCTATATATTTTCAGTTTAAAATTACGTTTGATTTTAGACTGAAAAAATATAGAGGATGGGATAATTTCTTTCTATCGTGTGTGTGTTTTGTTTTTAAACACCTGATATAAATATTTAACACAACTACTAACAAGTGCAAATAAAAACAAAAACATAAATTGTAAGTACAAGATTTTGAATTAATTTGTCTATTTCGAAAAGATGGATTTATTTTAAAAATTAAATAAATAATTACTTAAAACGGTTTGTGTAATGTTTGCATTACCACATCAAAGTGTTTGAAGATATAAAAAATTATCAATTTCGAGATCGGAATAATTTAAGGAAAGAAGCCAGATCCTTTTCCTATTTTGGGGTTTTATCGAAACGTCGGAATCTCGTCATGTCGGTCATTTTAAACAGCGAAGCTGTCAAATTTTTATGGGCATTTCTGAAGAAAAGCGTGAGAATGTCGGCAAGTTCAAAACACTCATACAAACGCAGCATTCTACCCACACATGGTATTACAGTAATGGAATTGTTTTTAATGGAGAATTATTAAACTTTATTTAATGTAAATTAATAACGAAATTTGATTTGATTTGATATATATAGCCCAATTAAATGCTGTATATTTTCAGCTATTCCCTCTTTTTTTAAATATAGTTCAATTTACAGTTTTCAACGAGTGTTTTCCACTCCCAGGTTAAGCATGAAGTAAAATTTCGAGTTTAGAAAAGCCTGAAAATTTGGTTTGGTCGCGTAGCGCGAAGCGCGGAGCGGCCAAACCAAATTTTCAGGCTTTTCTAAACTCGAAATTTTACTTCATGCGCCACGCGTGTACAACTCTGATTTCAAGTGAAATTCAGTTTATAACAATATTTCAGTATTTTCAATCTTTAATACGCCTGGCGCATGAAGTAAAATTTCTAGTTTAGAAAAACCTGAAAATTTGGTTTGGTCGCTCCGCGCTTCGCGCTACGCGACCAAACCAAATTTTCAGGTTTTTCTAAACTAGAAATTTTACTTCATGCTTAATCTGGTAGTGGAAAACACTCGTTTAAAGCTATAAAAATTAACTCTTAAAAAAAGGGTGTGCAAACTTACAAGAAAAATTCCCTATATATGCACCCTGTATGCATATATAGGGATTTTTTCTTTTTTCCTATTTTTAGTAGGACAGTATAGTTAACTTTGTTATTATGAATTATAAAGATTCGGTTAAATAAGCAAAGTTGTGTAGTTTTATGTACTTATTTAAATCCCATTAAGAAACAATAGAGATTTTGTACACCTTCAAACTAATTGAGAAAAAACAGGAATAAGCGATTTTCGGAAATATCCCATGTGTTTCTTATTTGTAATTTTATTTAAAATCTGTAACAACATTGTTAAATTAAATGTTATAACGTAAAAGATGCTAATCGATTTAAATTTTTTTGGCGATTCGTTTTTGATTTATTAATATCAACTTTTGTTTTCAAATGGGAAGACAAGGTGAATTGCATATCATTGAACTGCATTTATTGCCCTGATTTCAATGATGTGTAACACCTGTACAGTTGTTTATTTTATTTTTGTAATTGTTTTAAAACACATATCTTGAACAAGTTTCTCATCTTTCACGTGGTGAAACATATTTAACTATGATTTAATAAAGAAAACACTTGGTTAAATTTCACTAATATTTCGGTTTTTTATTCCAACTAGTTTCAACTTTGAGTCATTCTCAAGGAGTACAGGAAATTACATTTTTACAAACATTATATACAAGAGAGGTTAATTTAAATTTTATGGTTAAGCAATAAGGGCTGTCATGATGGGTGAGCTCCACAGATATCGACATCGAAGATCTGTGGAGCTCACCCATCATGACAGCCCTTATTGCTAACCATAAAATTTAAATTAACCTCTCTTGTATATAATGTTTGTAAATATGTAATTTCCTGTACTCCTTGAGAATGACTCAAAGTCGAAACTAGTTGGAATAAAAAACCAAAATATTAGTGAAATTTAACCAAGTGTTTTCTTTACTAAATCATAGTTTTAAAACACTTCAATTGTTACTTTAATTGCTAAGATACATATGATACCTTATTTGAAAAAATATTATAATCGATAGGTTGTAATTTGTTTTGTCAAATGCTTTTTTGATTAGCTAAAGTGTTTGTTGTCATAGTTACATACCATAAATAAATAAATATGTGAAAAACTGCATTTGTGGCTAACTATTGAAAATACAATTCAATGATATGCATATTACCATATGAGTGGTCTAACTGCAAAACTCAAATTCTCCACTTTTTGTGAAAATTGAGTTGGCGGTTTTTTCATGTTCGTTATATCAAAGTACACGTGTTTTTTTTGCAATTTGCCAAAAGTTTTTAAAAGTGGAGAATGTGAGTTTTGCAGTTAGACCACACATATATTTCCATTTAAAATACAGAAGTCGATATTTATAAAACAAAAACCAATCACCAGATAAATTAAAATTGATCACTATCTGATGCGTCAGAATATTTACTTTGGCAAAGTTTTTACAGATTACAAAAATATTCACTAATAAGGTAGAAATGGACGATTTTTAAAAATCACGATTTTTGTTTTTCCACAATAATTTTAAAGGATTTTAAGTTTTCAATTTTTTTAGCGGAATCGGAATAAGCACGTAAAACTACACAACTTTGCTTATTTAACAGCATCTCTATCAGAAATAATAACAAAGTTACTCATACTGTCTTACTCGAAATAGGACACCCTGTATATATATAAATGTTTACTTTCCATGAAATCTTCTTGGAAGAATAGGACACCCTGTATATATATAAATGTTTACTTTCCATGAAATCTTCTTGGAAGAAGACCCTTAAACTATTTCTCCATCAATAAATTTTTAATTTAAATTGTTGTGCTTTTAAAACAATATATGCACGATTTTTAGTTTTTTTCACAATAACTTTAAAGTTTTTTAACTTTTCAAATTTTTCTTAGCGGAATCTGAATAAGCACATAAAACTACACAACTTTGCTCATTTAACCGAATCTCTATCATAAATAATAAGAAAGTTACTCATTCTGTCCTACTCAAAACAGGACAACCTGTATATACAGGGTGTCCCCGAATGGTCTGTACAACGCTCTACCACATATTCTCTGAAACAAAATAAGACGATTTAACTAAACTTATCTCTATCCAAAAGTGGTTCCTAAGCCATCTACGAGGCCTCAAAGATATATTTTTTTTTTTTCATTATTTTACAAATATTTTTATTTTGGACTTAGGTAAGAAAACCTAATTTGGCACATTTAATTACATTGATACCATGCACTTTTTGCGATATGTTTCTTTATCCTACGTTTAATGTAAGTGGTCAAACTAGGACCATCGACTTCTTAAGATACCTAAATATTTTTATTCAACAGGTCAAATCATAAGGAATACTTTTTTTCTGCAAGATCATTCAATTTTACGTGTTTTTTGTCTCTTATAAAATTTTGCTATTTTCCCCACAAAAAAAATATTTTTATTTGTCAAAAAAAAGTAATAAAATTATGAACAATATTTTGCTTCTCAAAACAATTAACAAAGTAGAAATAAAGATAGGTACCTAACAATAAACACAAATTTATTAGTTTTGTTGTTTTGACAAATAAAAATATTTTTTTTGTGGGGAAAATAGCAAAATTTTATAAGAGACAAAAAATACGTAAAATTGAATGATCTTGCAGAAAAAAAGTATTCCTTGTGATTTGACCTGTTGAATAAAAAAATTTAAGTATCTTAAAAAGTCGATGGTCCTAGTTTGACCACTTACTTTAAACGTAGGATAAAGAAACATATCGCAAAAAGTGCATGGTATCAATGAAATTAAATGTGCCAAATTAGGTTTTCTTACCTAATTCCAAAATAGAAATATTTGAAAAATAATGAAAAAAAATAAAATCTTTAAGGCCTCGTAGATGGCTTAGGAACCACTTTTGGATAGAGATAAGTTTAGTTAAATCGTCTTATTTTGTTTCAGAGAATATGTGGTAGAGCGTTGTACAGACCATTCGGGGACACCCTGTATATAAATATTTACTTTTCATGAAATCTTCTTGGAAAAAGACCCAATTTTAGCAGTTTCTAGTAGAATTTGTAAAATTGCCACATTGTCTGTCTTAATAGTATCAGCCGCATCACTATAAGTTACAAATGTATACCTAATAAGATGTCTTCTTATGAAAAGTACTAAATTTATCTTTGTCTAGTAAAATGTAAAGAATTGCAATCTTTACATTTTACTAGACAATTGCAATTGTTTCAAATGTGACGATGGAAATCCCAATTCTTTTTTTGGCTAAGGATTTTGTTCTGAATAATCATTCCAACTTTAGCTTTTACTACTAGAATTTACAGAATGGATCAAACACAAGTTTTTTCATTAAAACTCGAACTAGCCATCAAAAGGATTACAAAATTTTTAATTAAATTACCTCTCTTGCATAATAATACAGTTTAAACTTTTGATTTATAAAATGTTAGTATTATCATAGCGCCGTCTTGGGTAGAAATATTTGGATAACTTTAAAAATAGTAGTTTGAATATTTTTATTAAAATAAACAGCTGCATTCTTTTCCATCATTAAAAAGGTTCTTCGTTATCCGGCAATTTTCTGTTAAGTTTTGAATAACCCTGATGTTATTCGAAACTTTACAAAAAGTTAAGGGATGTCTTAAGTTTAGGAAACTTCTTACTATAATATTCAAGCACCCACCGTTTATATTCTGAGTAGACTGTGATTTCGTTAACCTACGTCTAGTATTTGCATTTAGCAAAACTATTACTATGTTTTTTTAGTTTTCCTTATTAACTCACTGTGTTCTGCTCCTTTATTTATAAAAAAATATTATTTTTGTTTTGTGTGTGCAAAATCAGTGTTTTTTTGACGCATCGGGAATGCATTTTTAGTCGAGACCGCAGGTCGTGACCAAAAATGAATTCGAATGCGTCAAAAAACATACTAATTTTTCGCACAAAATACAAACAGCATTTTTTCTACAACCGCAAAGGAAGAAATTCTACCATAAATAAGGTTTAATAATTAAACAATTCATTTAAAAGATCTCATTATACTTAATTGCCTAAGTTAATGTAACCCTGGACACGAGTTCGTTAACAAAATCAGTGAACGAATTTGTCAAAATGTTTACAGTTTGTGTTTATACAAATATTGATGAATTACGACGATTCCAATGGTAGTGATACTGTCACCGAGATCAAGGATGCAGCAATTGCCGAAGAAATCAAAAACGCAATACGAAACATGCCAATTTCGTGATTGGTGTACAAAAAAAAGATATATATATTATTATATTATTTTCTAACGGTTTGATAATGATACGTGTAGTATCGAAACTATAGTCACCAAATAAACCAATTGTTAAACAAACAAAGTGATAAACAGTGTTTTATTTAAAAAAAAGATAGTACACATTTCTAAGTACGTACTTTTGGCCTATTGAGAAGAGAAATCTACAACATAATATATAATATTACGAAAATCTACAAATTGAGAACCACCAACATTATGAGCACCTATGGACAATTAATTACTAGGTATCGCATTAAATAAAACTTGCTATTTATATTTTGCATTAATTGCCGCCATATTGGAATTTAGCGTAAAAAGAAGACATTTTTTACGCTAAATTATTACAATTTTTCACGATGAATAAATAGCACACCTTGCAAATTAAAAACGGTTTGTCAATGTCACCTTTTTTTTACGGTTGTAGAAAAAACCCTTTATTGGCATCAAAACTAAATCACATCTCCAAATAAATACAATCCAAAGTTAATTTATGTCTACTACCCCATTTCTTACATCCTTCTTCTCCTCTCCCTCTCCCACCCTAATCTCATCACAATTTTTACGCCTGCCCCGGGCCCCGTCCTCTTGCATCCACTCCTCTATCCTTTTACTACCTCTCATATTTATTTAGATTTAGTAGCATTACATTAAACGGCGCGTCTGTTATATTTTCTTATAGCCTGTAATCACTATTCAACATGCAGTTTAAACTTTATCGCATTTAAGCATGAATCTGTTATTAGAAAAGGTGTCTCGTAAAGAGGGCCACGTAAGTTTACGTCGTTAAGACTTGCTGCACTGTTCTGAGCCAAGTCGCTAATTAGTGGAGAAATCCGCGTTATTTTAAGTGTTCACGGGTGGTGGTTTCGGATTGATGAGATGTGTATGTTAACTCCACAAGTGGGGATTCGCATTAGCTCCAAAAGGCAGAAAGAGAGGGATTTAATTGCCGTTGTAAAACGCTCCAGCTAACTCCTTACGACTTTTTGATTGTTTCTACTTTTATTATGTTTATGTCTTTTCTCGTGTCTAAGTTTTTTTTATTAATACTTATTCCTTAAACTATTTCCCCATCAATAAATTTGTGTGCTTTTAAAACAATAGCTGAAAATCTCGCAGCGTCCACAATTGTTTAACCGGACTCAGGAAAAATATTGAATCTTAACTGGAAATATGGAAGTACGAGAGGGGGTCCGTTATTAAAGGTACAGGTGCTTGTCAAACACCGCAAACGAAATATTGAAGGAGTTAAACTTTTGCACGTTGAAGTTATACTTTTGCACGACTTAAGTCCATAAACTTTTGCACGATGGCGCAAAACCACACACATCAAATCAAATTAAACAGTGGTTGACACAACAGAAATTATAAGACATAGTTGTGGACTACGTTAATCGACTTGAACATCCCTTCATGGTAGTGTTGCCTGCACTACCATGAAGGGATGTTCAAATTACTGTCACGTTGAGATAAATGTCTCAATCTTTATGGAGAATATATCCAGAAATCAACAAAAGTATATAGTTTTTATTTTTTATAGAATCTATTAAATATTTTCTTTGAAAATATATGTTAGTAAATTTTCACCTGTACCTTTAATATCGGACCTATCTCGTATTAGCTGAGTTTTGGATCACCTTTTATAAACAGTTTATATATCTTGAAACAAAACGATTTTCATCTAGTGGTCCTTGCATTATCCAGAAGTAGTGCTCTACAATATAAATAAATATAAATATAATTTATTCATGTTAACAACTCTTACAAGTCTTACATATGTCAATAAAGTGTAGTTTTGCTGAAAATACTGAGCATGTAATAGATAAAATAACATTTGTAGAACCGAAATAGGGCACAGAAACAAAGATTAAGACAAAAATAAGGGGGGACTGGGACTGCTTCCAGGTAGTACAATTTAAAAAAATAACATTATAAAGTTGTGACCTGAAAAAATAAAATAAATTAATAATAAATAAATAAATAAAGGGAATGATATATGATGTGTAATTATTGGGATAAGTATACTTAAAAGAAAAAGTTCTTCTATAGATCAATATTTGTCATAATAGCTTACAGTAAATATAAAATATTCACCTTACATCACGTCAAACAAAATCTTTTAAAATATTATTATATTTTAATTCAATCTCAACATATCGCTGGCTTAATATTATAAAATTCTGTGTGACATTTTTTCGATTATCAATGTGTGATGTTACAAGGCTTTATGTGCATACATAAAGCCTTGTAACACACAAATTGAAAATCTAAAAAAGAGCTGGCTTAATATATCAAGGTTCTATGTAACATTTCTGTAGTTCTACAGTGCCTTGATTAAACACAGTGGCGAGAACTTTGATATTATTTTTGATTGGTTGCTAGTAATTCTGACCCAATATGGCGGACAAACAGCGGCGTAGCTATGGGGTCTAAAGTTGGTCACAGCAATTCTGTCTAAAGGTTGTGCCTTATTTCACTTACTTCAAATCGTATCTCAAAAATTCGCAAAGGTAAATAGAATCAACCTGAACACGTTAATTTGAGGTATTAACGACTATACAGAGAGTTTTATGTAACACCGAACATTTTCATAACGAGAATCTTTCTTTGAAGTAACCATATGCATACGTTGCACATTTTTCGATGCTTGGTTTATTAAATGAATTTAATTTGAAGCTTTAAGCGAGTGTTTTCCACTCCCAGGCTAAGCATGAAGTAAAATTTCGAGTTTAGAAAAGCCTGAAAATTTGGTTTGGTCGCGTAGCGCGAAGCGCGGAGCGGCCAAACCAAATTTTCAGGCTTTTCTAAACTCGAAATTTTACTTCATGCGCCACCGGTACAAAACACTGACATATTACGAAGTTTAAAACACACCGCTAAACTTTACATTGAATCAGTGATTTGTACCGGTGGCGCATGAAGTAAAATTTCGAGTTTAGAAAAGCCTGAAAATTTGGTTTGGCCGCTCCGCGCTTCGCACTACGCGACCAAACCAAATTTTCAGGCTTTTCTAAACTCGAAATTTTACTTCATGCTTAGCCTGGGAGTGGAAAACACTCTCTTAAAGCTTCAAACTAGATTCTTTCAATAAACCGAGCGTCGGCAAATGTGCAACGTATGTTTATGTATACTTAAAAGAAAATATCTCGTTATGAACATGTTCGGTGTTACATAAAACTCTCCGTAAGTTCCTATTTCAAAGTTAAGGAAATAGCTCCCGCTCATGGATGACGCTTTAACTGAAAGATGACAACACTCGCTGTCACAATTAAAAATCAGATGTTTGTAGTATAACCTATTCTCTTGAATAATATTGCCTCATCATGGCTGATGACAAGGAATTGTCGCCACTGTAAAGCCAGCTATTTACAGGGCTTCATAACAAAGGGGCGTATGAACTAAATTTAATATTTTACAGAAGAGAGTAAAAACGATTCAAAAAATCATTTCGATACTTAAGTTAAAGGTTATGTATTCAAAAATGTCTAACTAAGTTTGAAATTAAAATGGAATATGGAGTATTGACGATGCTCAGTCTTATTTGCGGCTCATATACCTCAAAACCCAATTTTAGTGTTTTCGGTTAATACGCCCCTTTGTTAGGAAGCCCTCGATATTATAAGTTATTCTTGAAACAGTATTTTAAAATAACTTTAAAAACAACTTTAGAAATTCGTTAAAATTTCCTACAGTATTTGTAAGTCCTCTAAATTTAATTAAATATCTTGAGCTCTAAACCTCCTCTATAAAAAAATAATTAGTCGTGTAATAAAATTTCAAATATGAAACGTTAATGAGCGGTCTGCGTTTATTAATAAAAATGCAAATGTTGAATTATAGGCGGCTAATAAGCGCTGATTATTTATGGATTTTGTAATGGTTTATAAAGAAAACACTACTGTTTCTGTTAATTTCCATAATTCAGGGAATACCACGTGCGCTTGCTAATTACGCTGCCGCTGTTAAGATCTCTTTTTTTATAATTAGCGGCTCGCGATTAATTACACGAGGCTTTTTTACGTAACTTATTTCTTTAACAAATTCATAAATGAGGATAAATAGAATGAGTTTAAAAAGTAAATTAAGAAAAACTGGTGTTGAATATTAGGATTACAGGTTTAGAGAGTCTTGAAAGTGCAATGATCAATTATTTTCACATGAAATTAAGACAAACTCAAATCAAATAATAATTGAAAATAAAAGTGAAGTGAGGAACAAAAAGTGTTTTTACTGTAATTAAATACTCCACATAACTCAAATAAACAATTAGGGATTAAAAAGAGTTTGAATTTACCAAGTGTAGAGAAAATGTCACAAGTATCAGAGATTGTACCGTATTTACTGGGTGGAAATTGTAAATTTTAGATTTAATTGTACAATTACAATAAATGTTCTTTAATGTTGAAAGTTTTTGTCAGTTTCAATAAATTTTGCAATTTTGATTATCAAGAAAATTTTAAAAATAAATTAATATTTTTAAAGTGTTTTCTTTATTAAGTACGTTTTTGAACTTATTAAAGCACTGCTTCATGAGCTTGGCGCATGAAGTACATATACAGAGAGTTTTATTTAACACCGAACATGCCAGAAAATATTCTTGTCAATAGTTTGCAGAATATTTACAAAATATAAAAACGAATTAGAATTAATTTCGACTTTCTGCAAAAATTTTAGTCTCATTGAGACAAGTCTCTAAATATTTATTGAAACAACTACTTCTCGAGCTAATACCTCGACAGATATTGAGTTATACAATAAATATTTAAACATTAAAAGTGCGATTCTTTTCGCAATCTACAAAAAGTTAGTCTTGCAAAGACTATATCAAACACTCATTGAGTCTTTGTAAGACTAACTTGTTGTAGATTGCGAAAAGAATCGCACTTTTAATGTTTGAAGTATTCTGCGACCAAGAATTGGCAATTTCATTTATACTTATAAATATTTAACTCAAATATTCATTGTATAATTCAATATCTGTCAGGGTATTAGCTCGAGAAGTAGTTGTTTCAATGAATATTTGAAGAATATGAGACTAAATTTTTGCAGAAAGTCGATATTAATTTTAATTCGTTTTTATATTTTGTAATCTTTAAGATTTTCGTCTTTTATATTTTGTAATCTTTAAGATTTACGTTTATTATCTTGTTTTAATTCGGTTTTTAGTGTTCTGAGATTTTCATAATTTTTAATACATACTGGTATATTGATCATTTTCACCAATTTTCATAATTTTTATGATTTTCGTCGGTTTAGGTAGTGTTCGCAGTGTTTGAAGTTCTTCCACAATTCATTATTTAATTTCTATACTTTTTTTTCTTAATGTGAACGTACGAGCTGTTCTACCAAGAATCTTTTTTTTTTCTGGCACACCAATAAAAAGCGAGATAACCATATAGTTTCTTCGTGCATTGAAGGAGGATGTGATGATTTGTTGTAGATGGAGAAATCGGGCACGTGCTGCAGGATGTGCGTGGTGTTCGGTTCCGGGTTTTGAACGTGCCGGTCACTAAACACCACTCCGGAACAGTTTATGCCCCCCCCCCCCCCCCTGTTCCCTCATATATGCCATAACTTACGTCTTTTTTTTCAAGAAATCCTCCACAACAATGGGAATTAATGTTATAATAATTGTGATTTTTATTGTAATCGCTGGATCGTGATGGCGACAGGCTAAATTGAATTTTAATAGAAGTGCTCATCAATGTTTTCCTTCCTATAATCCAGATTTTTGTAACACTTTTTAAATAAATATTTGTTTAAAATTTAAGCACTACTGAAAATTGGGAGGATTCTTCACAAAAAATGTATTCAAAATCCATTTGATGTTTTATCGTTTATAAATGAATATGATTTGATTGTTTCATTTCCAAATTTAAATATCGCCCTAAGAATTTATCTCACTTTACCCATTACCGTAGCTAGTGGAGAGAGGTCGTTTTTACGTCTTAAAATAATAAAAAAATATTTACGCTCGACTATGCCTCTGGATAGAATAACAAATTTGGCAATCATAGCGATAGAAAACGATTATTTATTTTATCTGTCAAAATTCATTGGTTATATGTCATAATTTGCTACGATTACGGCGTTTATTCAAATCAACAACTGAAATAATGGTCGTCTATTCCTGCCTCTTCTTCCTCTCTCTCCCTCTCTTCTTCTTCTCCCTTTCTACGACATAAAATTACGAATAGTAATCTCTGCTTTCACTTTGACATTTGTTATAAAGTCATAAATATGGCACGGTTTGAAGAAACATCAGCGGCAGATATTGACAAAATTGTTAAAAACTCCTTACCAATTAATACAAATAAAAGCAAGACAAGTGTATGGTGTCAATTTAAAAAAAAAATTAAGTCTAAAAATTCCACCCAAATTCGATGTTTTTATAAGGTATCTCGGTAACCAGAAGAGTTAGAACAAATCTGATATACACGTCATGATCTCTTTTTCCTATAAAATACCAATGGCCCCAACGTATTTTAAAACAACCAACAATTTAAAATCGGCCGATATCTCCCAAACTAATCAAGTTAGCTATTGTTATTTTCTTAGAAAAATAGATCATGACGTGTATATCCAATTTTTGTCTACTCTTCTAGTTATCGAGATACCCTATAAAAACATCGAATTTGGGTCATCCTGTACAAAATAACAAATATTAGTTATAGTTGTGGCTTTACTTATTTCCTGTTATTACCATTGTTATTTTCTCAAAAAAATAGATCATGACGTGTATATCCAACTTTTGTCTACTCTTCTAGTTACCGAGATACCCTATAAAAACATCGAATTTGGGTCACCCTGAACAAAATAACAAATATTAGTTATAGTTGTGGTTTTACTTATTTCCTGTTATTACCATTGTAATTATCTCAAAAAAATAGATCATGACGTGCATATCCGATTTTTGTCTACTCTTCTGGTTACCGAAATACCCTATAAAAACATCGAATTTCAGTCGCCCTGTGCAAAATAACAAATATTAGTTATAGTTGTGGCTTTACTTATTTCTAAGCCTTTGCGATAATTGAGTATCACCTGAAACAAGTAAATGATATAGTAAAACCTATTAAAATTTTCAATTAAGGACATACCTATCTATCCACCTATATAAATATGACGCAAAATTCTTTTGAAAATCATTAATTTAATGGGCGACCGTAATTTTCGAACAATGTCTAATTTATATAGGCGCACACAATACAAGATGATTTCGTGTTATATGTTTTATGAATGACTCCACCTTCCATCAGCTAACAATAAGATTACCTCACTTCCCCAACACTCGCTTCCGTTCCAGTCTTTATCTTCATTATTATATGTTTAAGTGTAATTCCTCGTCTATAGAGGACGAAACGATTAATTTAAATTTTAAAAAAAATAACATCAGTGTGGAGAAATTACAAAACTGCAGACGCTTTTAATTTGATGTAGTTTTTTATCCTAGATAGTTGGATAACAAACTACATCTCGAATTTAGTCTGTCTATTGAATTATCAATTTTTGTATTCATAAGTTAGAATATGGAAAATTAAATATCGTTTAAGAACGGAAAATAAAGCATATTCAAGCAGTTTTCAACAGTTGGATAAAGTGAAATCGCATGATTCTTAGAAGTAAGATAGAGAAGGTACTTTTTAACCATACATATTTTTAATGGGTGTCACAAAAATCGCGCAAGCAGTAATTTCGATAGAAAACAAACGTTTATAATTAAACATTGTATTTATTTCATTGATCCATAAAGTATACAGTATAGGAATATGTATAGAATAGCATATCGGTTAAAAGGCCTTCACGACTTTGCTGACACATACGCACTCTTTTGTTGAAATTTTCAATGACCGATTTGTATGTGCCTTAATTTCGTTGATAGGTTATGAGCTTATTCACATAAATAAAAATAATAATCACCTTTATTCACATTTACAAATTTATACAAAATATATAATTGTAATGTAAAACATAACTAGAAAAAGCAAAGAAAATACACACTAAAATTTATTATCTAAGAATTCAGATAACGAGTATGGTTCCAAGTTACATAATAAATCAAAGAAGCAATGCTTTAACTTATAGTATTCCGTAATTTCTCTTATGTAGAAAGGTAAGTGATTGTATAAATATAAACCTTAGACTTTAAAACATCTTAAAGAAAAAAAAACAACTATGTTAAATCCTATGATCTGGGCGGTCAATTCTGATCACCAAAACTGGAAACTACACGACCAGAAAATAATTCATGCAGTAATTAAATTGTTTTTCGGGCTGTATGGCATGTGGCTCCGTCTTGTTAAAACCATATGTCGTTCACAATCAAATATTTCAATTCAGGCACAAAAAACTGGATTATCATGTCGCAAACGGTAGCTGCTAAAACTTCATCATTTTTAAAATATTACTCAAAAGTGAAAAAGCTTTCTTTCGTGTAGCGCTCCATTTTTAATAACCCTGAAGTGTCAGCTGTTACGCTGTCAATTTTGTTCGTTGGCAACACTTTACCGTACAAATGGCGCAAAATTAAAATCTTCCGTGAATTTCGGGACACCCTTTATTATCCGTTCTCAAACGATATTTAATTTCCCATATTCCAATTCATAAATACAAAAATAGATAAGTCAATAGAGTTCAGACTAATGGGTCAATTCTGCGATAATCTGTAAGTAATATCTGTAAGAATTTACGAGTCTATAAATAATTTGCATTTCTGGATTGTACTGTAGCTTACAAATTTCTGTAAATACCGTTACAGATTTTTAAATATTTACGGGCGGATTGACAGTGCACGTAAGCTTACAGTTTGCGCATTTTTAGGTTAATGTAATAATATCTTTCACAATGTTCTCATTAATCACTTGGTGAAACATGATTTAAAATAAAATTTGAAATAAAAACACTTGGTTTGTTTCACTAACGTTTTACTTATTATTCCGACTAGTTTCGGCTTCTAGCCATTATCAAGGAATGTACAGAGAATACTTTTTTACACGATATTTATGTGGTCAATGACAATGACGAGCTATGGATCTCCCCAATAATGAACGCCCTTATTACCTGATTTTGTATATAAATATCGTGTAAAAAAGTATTCTCTGTACATTCCTTGATAATGGCTAGAAGCCGAAACTAGTCGGAATAATAAGTAAAACGTTAGTGAAACAAACCAAGTGTTTTTATTTCAAATTTTAATGTAATAATATTATATTATTATCTCTGATGTTTATCTTGATATTACAATGAACAATCAACAAATTATTTATTTGTTCGAGTTCTACTTAAGGAGGGGAATGATAGGTAAGTCTAATAAAATAGAAATGTTATGAGAGTGACCAGTTATGAGACGAATTAAATCCATTTGAGATGCCACCAAGACAATCCATACAACTATTTAGACTTGATCAACAGAGTGTAATTAATCTAAGAAATTCCTTGGAACCCCACATGCCAACAAGAAATGCAAACGCCATACCTTCACTAAAAAGGGTAGGATTTTAATATTATTGAATTAGGGTTAAATCAAATATATTCACATGCAGGTTCTTGCTAAATTTCAGTTCTTGGCTGTAGGGACCTTTAAAATTCATTTGGATCTTGTAGCTGACTTTCGATGAGCCAAAGCAGTACAAGTCGAGCAATCAAGAAATTTGTGACGTAACTATCCAAAGTCTTTTTCATATTTGGGTGAATTTTCGAACAACAGCTGAAGACAAGAAAAAGGTAAAGCATGGGTATCTTATAGTTTCAAATACTTCTTATTAGTGCTCTAAAGTATTCTGCTTATTAGTTTTTATACAAAATATGGGTTTTGGGGAGTTTTGAGTGCAATCGATGGGACACATGTAGAAATTCAGGCTCCCCTAGTTGCTGATGAAGATCACCCTTCTTTTATTTACATAAATAGAAAGGGAAAACATTCTATAAATGTAATGCTGGTTAGTTAGCCAACTTTTTTATATACACATATTCAAATTCATTTGAAATATGTTTGTAGATTTCTGATTTAAAAACAAAAATTATTGGTTGCTAGATTTACTGGATGAGTACATAACTCGGCTATATGGCAAGTCAGCTCAATAAAAGATATTTGAAGGGCCAGTATGATAAGCAGGGGGATAAATCAAGTTATTTAATAGGTAAAATTATTTTTTTATTTATATAAAAAACGTAATTTTTTATTATTAAATTTAGGAGATAGTGGATATCCCTCAAAGCCCTGGTTATTTACTTCTTTTGCAAACGCTGAAACCAGACAAGAAGAAGAGTTCAATAGAATACATATATCTACTATAAATTTTATTGTACGTACTAATGGAATTTTTAAAGGAAGATTTCGATGTTTATCCGGTTGAGGACTTTAGTGCACCATCAATTAAAGGCTGTAAATATAATTTTTACATGCTGCTCATAACATTGCTTTTAATGCGAAAATGAAATTAGAAGAAAATTACATTTTTCAATTCCAGCGGAAACTAACCTAAAATTTTAAATAACAGGGGTGAAGTTAGCTGGTTCTTTAAAGTAGTTCAAATTATCGTCTGTACGAGCGTAATTTACAAACGCACGCCCAGAATTGCATTTTTCGTAAATCTATAAGTACAGAAGTTACACATTCCATAGCGCTATAGATTTACGGATCTGTAAGGCTTATAGGTTAATAATGCAGAATTGCACCATAAATTCGAGATGTAGTTTGTTATTCAACTATGTTATGCAGCTTATTATCCAACAATCCAACAATAATTGCTATCCAAAAATAATAATAGTGTTAATTAAATTATTATAATCACTACATGTAATTAAGAGACTTAATTGTAAATTGAATGCCCAATAATTAATTCTCGATCGCACTCCCGGCGCATTCAGCAAAACATGAAACAAATGTAGGTAATACCACAGACAACTATACAGACAGTCCATGGGATAGGAATCCAGGAAATCAAATTATGATTAAAACAAAATCTTACAGATGGCATCTTCATTCGCAATTTCATTATTAATTAGATTTAAAAATTCTAAATTTAAAGTATGCTATCAGTTGATGAACTTATTATTTTATTTAAAGGTAAGCAGCTCCTAAGTCCAAAAACTGTCTCGCAATAAACCCTTGATTCCATTTTTTTGGTGTCCAAACAATTACTGTCTGTATAATTGTCTGTGGTGAGTTCGAATGTTCTAGATAATCTTTTGATTAAGAGTAGATAGTGATTGTAATTTCGATGAACCAGGTAAATCGTCAAAATGCTCTCGAATTTTACTGCGTTTTTGCCGGTATTTCGTTAAATTAAATTAAGATTTTTCTTCGTTTCATTCAGCTAATTTAATACAATGTTTGTTAGTATGAACATTTAAATAAATTGTAAACAGAAACAACAGCAACTAGTTTTTATTAAAAAATGTTCAAAATCTAATTATTAGCACCAAAAATCATTGATAACAGACAAAACATCTGATTCCGTTTGTTTTTTGAACTTTACCATATGTTACTTCATATTTGTTATTAAAAATTATATTTATTATTATTATGGGCGGTGCTCAGTTGCCTCTGTTGATGGGTGGTAAGTTTCATCCCTCCCACAACCAGGGGTGTACCTGCAAGGGTACGATCGCTCACTCTCGAGACAACTGACGAAGATGAAGATTTAACATAAAAAAACAACTTGTAAACCCCTGCGAACTACCCGGCTAAATTTGTACAAACAAAAATTAATAAACAGGTGAAACAAAGCCTGTGAATTTCATTCACGAACCCATTAAACCAAGTTTAATAACATAATGGTCCTTTGATCCGGATATGAAGCAGAGACCTATGGATTTAAACATTAAAAGTGCGATTCTTTTCGCAATCTACAACAAGTTAGTCTTACAAAGACGATATCAAACACTCATTGATACAACTACTTCCCGAGCTAATACCCCGATGGACATTGAATTATACAACAAGTGTTTGCTGTTACATACAGTAACCTACTGCAAATGTAACAATTTAGGTTAAATTATTTAGAAATAAGACAGTTAACTTTGTTTGTATAACTGAGGATTTTATTGTGACTATAGTTTCGACAACTTTAACTTGTCATTATCAAACATAAAGTACTTTATGTTTGATAATGACAAGTTAAAGTTGTCGAAACTATAGTCACAATAAAATCCTCAGTTGTACAAACAAAGTTAATTGTCTTATTTGTGTAAATAATGATGTATAACGAAGTAGAAGCCTCCACAGTGAACAGTCAAATTATTCAGGCCGTGGCACTTTTAATGTTTGAAGTATTCTGCAACCAAAAATTGGCAATTTTATTTATATATGTTTGGACCGCACCGTAACCGCCAGTATAAGGTGTCAAATTGTTTAGAGGGAATGGCTGTACTGATGAGAGTTAAATCTCGAAACGCGTCTATAGATGGCCTGAATAATTTGACCCAAATTGTTACATTTGCAGTAGGTTACGGTATGTAACAGCAAACACTTGTATAATTCAATGTCCGTCGGGGTATTATCTCGGGATGTAGTTGTTTCAATAAGTGTTTTATATAGTTATTGTAAGTCTAACGTGTTGTAGATTGCGAAAAGAATCTCACTTTTAATGTTTGAAGTATTCTGCAACCAAGAATTGGCAATTTCATTTATACCTATGGATTTTATTTAGGAACCCATTAAACCAAGTTTAAGAACACTATAATTGAGCGTTTTTCTGCCTGGCGCATGAAGTAAAATATTAAAAACAAAAATAATTGCATGAAGTATAACAATGCATAATTCAATACTGATATAAAAACTGTTCTTCATTTTTAAAGATTATAAAAATACTTCAAAAGTATAAAACGCAATACAAATAGATTATATTTTATATATTTAATAAATCATAAATATAATGATTACAGTAGCCACAAAGATGTTATTATTAACATCTAGAAAATTAATAGTCCGCAAACAATAGCTAATCCATTACACAATTTAAATAACAACTCGTGGGAGTCAACGTCAACGCAAACTTCCTGTTAATATTTACTCGATGACGAAATTAATCATTAATCCATACCTATCGCATTCTTGCAAATTATAAATCCGATCCGTCCGGTAAAAAATAAATTAGTTCAAATTAATAACGATCCGTGTTTTAATTTAATTATATCCAGCTTGCTGATTGCTCGATGAGATAAACTTCGAAATTAATTGAATGTATTTATTATTTCTTTGGCAAATGAGAAACTCCGGCGAGAAAAAAACGTTGGGATGAGTTATTGGTATTAGTGCGTGTAAAATATGATTTAGATCGTACGAGAAAGATAGGGTAATGTAAATATTATGAATGAGGATGAATAATTTGTTGTATCGATTATGCTTGAATGGATTAGCTGGGTGTTCTTTTTGATCAAGCGTGTTGGTTTATTTAATGAAAATTAGTTTGCAGATTATTGTTTATTAATTTATGATTTCTCATCTTTGTGTTATTAACAATTAACAATGTGGTCAACAATGGAATTTTGCGACTACGCGTTTTCAAGTTCTGGTTGGCACTAAACAAATTTAAGTTAGCACTAATCAAAATCTAGTTGTCACTATTCACATTGAAGTTGCATTTGCCAACTTGAATTTGCTTAGTGCCAACTTGAACTTGAAAGGGTATAGAGACAAAAAATTACAAAACTTCAATCTCAAGAATCTATCATTGCGTCTTTATTATTATTATTATTCAATATTTTCACTTCTTGTTTAAGCATAAAATAACATTTCGAGGCACATTGCTTTTTAAAAGCGTTCAAATTGAATCGAAAGAGTGTTTCCACTCCCAGACTAAGCATGAAGTAAAAATTTGAGTTTAGAAAAGCCTGAAAATTTGGTTTGGTCGCGTAGAAAAAAATAAATGCTCGGTCCCTAGGCGATCAAACCAAATTTTCAGGCTTTTATAAACTCAAAGTTTTACTTCATGCTTAACCAAGGAGTGTAAATAAACATTTACGCTTTTTATAAAGAGTTCAATTTAAAGCTTTAAAGAGTGTTTTCCACTCCCAGACTAAGCATGAAGTAAAATTTCGAGTTTAGAAAAGCCTGAAAATTTGGTTTGGTCGCGTAGCGCGAAGCGCGGAGCGGCCAAACCAAATTTTCAGGCTTATCTAAACTCGAAATTTTACTTCATGCGCCACGCGTATAAGACATTGATTTCAAATGAAGTTTACTTATTCACAATATTTCAGTATTTTGAGTGTTTAATACGCGTAGCGCATGAAGTAAAATTTCGAGTTTAGAAAAGCCTGAAAATTTGGTTCGGTCGCTCCGCGCTTCGCGCTACGCGACCAAACCAAATTTTCAGGCTTTTCTAAACTCGAAATTTTACTTCATGCTTAGTCTGGGAGTGGAAAACACTCGTTAAAGCTTCAAATTGAACTTCTTATAAAAAGCGTAAATGTTTACTTAGGTTTACTTGGTTAAGCATGAAGTAAAGCTTTGAGTTTATAAAAGCCTGAAAATTTGGTTTGATCGCCTAAGGACAGAGCATTTTTCTTTTAAGTTTTAAATATACATATTTTGATGCACACTCTGTAAATGTTTAGGTATTCGTTGTTTTTATAAAAAAATTTAATTTTAATTTAGAACGAGTCTTTCTCCACTCCCAGACTAAGCATGAAGTAAAATTTCGAGTTTAGAAAAGCCTAAAAATTTGGTTTGGTCGCGTAGCGCGAAGCGCGGAGCGACCAAACCAAATTTTCAGGCTTTTCTAAACTCGAAATTTTACTTCATGCGCCACGCGTATAAAACACTGGTTTTAAATGAAGTTGAAAATACACATCCTTAACATTCTGCTCTAGTAGTATACTCTAAGCTTCACTTGAAATCAGTGTTTATACGCGTGGCGCATGAAGTAAAATTTCGAGTTTAGAAAAGCCTGAAAATTTGGTTTGGTCGCTCCGCGCTTCGCGCTACGCGACCAAACCAAATTTTCAGGCTTTTCTAAACTCGAAATTTTACTTCATGCTTAGTCTGGGAGTGGAAACACTCTTCGAAACATCAAATTTAACGCTTTTAGAAAATCAATAAGTGCCTAAAATTTTACAGCGCATGCATCGGAATATGTATAGTTTAAAAAGTGTGTAATTTCCCTTTATATTTTTTATTTTAACAATTTTTTCAATTACTTACTACATAGAATAATTTTATTTCTATTTTGAGTTAAATTGTATGTAGTTCTGGATTACTAGGATTAGGCTAGATATCAGTTCAAAGTTTAAGTACAAAAAATTACGTTGCGTTAGATAAATGTTACGTAAGTCTAATAAGATGCTGAGTAGAATAAGAGTTACTCAAGTTAGATTAACTTACAGTTTGTTATCTAACCTAACTGTTGTAAATATTATTGAACTTAATGGTAGTACATGTTTTACCTAATCTAACCAGTTAGATTTGAATTATTTCTATAAGATTAATTAAATATAATTTGGGAATTAAAATTAATTTAAAATGTTGAAAATATCTGTTACCCCGAGCCTCGCATTTCCTCTGACAGGCAATGAAGTGCTATTAACTTTTGTTGTTTTTAATATTTTTCCACATTTTTATTTTTTTTTAATAAAAGACTTATTATTTTAAAAAATAATAATTTGTTTTTGATTATTATTGTTTATATGTATGTTGAAATGATTTAGAAATCAAAACTGAAATCGAAAAAGCGAGTGATTCAGATAATGACATCAATGTTACTACAGGTGAGACACATGAGTGGTGTCGATAGTGATGATCAGGTCGGCCGGTCTGTTCGGTTGTAGTGTATGATATGGTGGTGGGCACGTACACACATTAAACTGTTAGTTGTTGGTTAACAGTTACAGATGGCCGGTGATCCGAACTACCCTCGACCCTGACCTACCAGCTTCACGCTAAGACCCACCCGACCAAATGAAATTGTTGTTTTGTTGCTGTTGTCGGCATACGCGAAACATCCATCCATACAATTTATGCAGAACGCGCCGATCAGCTGATTGCGCGCCGACAATAACAAAACATCATCGTCGTCATTGCGCGAAATGCGATGTCTGTTTTCGAGTATGACGTGAGCAATTGGGTCGTTTTGCTCATGCTGTGCTACTTAATTTCAAATTTCTATTTACAATTCTTGTATTACTTATAATACAGGGTGTTCGGTTTGATTTTCATCATATATCAAATTAAATTCACATTTTATTAAATGAAAATCACATATGTCATTTCTAAGCAATCTATAATTGGGCTGTTGAGGTCTTTAGGTTGGGATGCCTGGAGTCAGAAACCACACCATCCGGCTTGTTCTGTCCTTTCTTCAAGTATCCTTGTCTCTTTTCCACAAATTCGTGTAATTCTAACTTTCCCTACTCGTGAAAACGTGAAACCAGATAAAATTTACTGCAGACTGCAGGTCAATTTTGGAATTGAAGAATATCTATTCCAAAATTGACCTGTAGTCGCGTAAGGAACGTTAGAATTACACGAATTTGCGGAAAAGAGACAGGGATACTTAAAGAAAGGACAGAACAAGCCGGATGGTGTGGTTTGATGGAAAAAGTTTACGAAGAAGGTTTGGTGCATAGAAATCAAGCCAGAAGGAAAGGCCAAGGGAATCCCGTTAAAGCCAAATTTCGATTGTCTGAGTTGACCGGAGGTCCAGCATAGCACCTAAACAGGAGGCGTCTGGGGCAGACCTGAGTCTTCGGACGATGGATGTTTGAAAGAGACGATTGTCCAAGTCGGAGCTGTAGACCTTCTTGAGGTAGCCTCTGTGTACCTATCTTGGATAGGGCTAACTTAGACACGGCGGGGTTGACTCAGCCCTGGTGCTTGTCGCCGCTAAATGAGGAGTCGGGGGTAGGCCTTGAAAAGCCTAGGGGTGCCTACTCGCCCCTCCGGTGCACACGTGGGTTGGTCTCCAGCGGGCAGTGGTTCGCAGATATCGCGGTGATCGCAAGGTAAAAACCGGAGCACACTAGTCTGACTGAGTTGACCACGGTGTTTTAGGATCCTCCTAGTGGATTTCTTACACAGACCTAGAGCCGAGATGGCACAATCTCGTCTCTTGTGTCAATTCTAAAGAATAACTTGATATAGGAGGCAGAAGTAGCAAGTTGCGTACCCTATATCAAGTTATTCTTAAGAATCGACACAAGAGACGAAATTATGCCACCCGCGATGTATTGTTCCTCCATGCAATGCTAAGCCCTAGGATAGAAATAACCTTGATAGAAACACTTGGATATATTCTGCAGAATTAAAAAAACATCTTTTCGCCATCCCTTTCATATTAATACAACTGATTCTTAGACTTACACATCTAATGTAAAGAGTTTTCCAGTTAGCGTGTCAGAACTTTCCAATGAGACAAAATATTAAGTATATGTGAAAATCGATTAATCATTATTTGATTTTGAAAAACAATCGTTGGCATTATGTTAAAAAATATTGTCGCCTAAATGACCTTCTCGATGTTGTTGGACAGAATCCATTCCATGGTATATTTTGAATGGTATATTTTGAATGGTATATTTTGAATGATGAGTTCAATGTTTCGTTTAGGGCCGGAAATTGTTCGCGGTTTATTTTTGTTGACCAGATATTTTACATAACCCATAATAAGTCCAAACTTTTGAACTAAACGATAGATAACCCGTTGAGTTGTTCGGTTATGTTGACCATAAATTTCTCGCAACGCGCGAAATGTACAGTGAACCAAACACGCATTTTGATGGTAAATTCGAATTGTTTCTAAGTTTTTAATCTTATTAACATGACACAATATACCAAAATTGAATTTGTGTTCAGTATTCCGGCAAATTCAATTTTGATATTTGTTTTCTGGTTTCACAAACAGAGTTCTGCTCGCTCGTGGACGAAACAGTGACCTGTATATGCACTTTGTGCATTCGTGTCACTGACGATGCCACTATGAAGCATTAGATGGCGTTAGCTATCGAAATCATTAATAGTTTTCACATATTGGCTTGAAATAGTCAGAAATGTTCAGTATTCCTCAGCACTGGGCCGGGACCACACTGAAGAGGACCTTGAAGTCCGAAACGCGTCTGTGGGTGTCTGGTGCCGGAATACTGAACACAAATTCAATTTTGATATTTGTTTTCTGGTTTCACAAACAGAGTTCTGCTCGCTCGTGGACGAAACAGTGACCTGTATATGCACTTTGTGCATTCGTGTCACTGACGATGCCACTATGAAGCATTAGATGGCGTTAGCTATCGAAATCATTAATAGTTTTCACAATATACCAAAATTATTTGTTATAGAGATTTGACATTTACATGCTAAAGCAATTTAAATTTTTGGCCCATAGTGCCGCTCAAAAAACGGGCACCCTGTATATGATGATAATTGAAATAACATCGTGCAAAAGTTAATTTTCGAATCGATTTTTCCACGCATTTTGATGGTAAATTCGAATTATTTCTAAATGTTTAATCATATTAACACGACACAATGTACTGATTTTTTTTGTTATAGAGATTTGACATTTAAACGCCAAAATACTCTTAATTTTGGGCCTAGAGTGAAGCTCAAAAAACGGGCACCCTGTATATGATGATAATTGAAATAACATCGTGCGAAAGTCAATTTTCGAATCGGTTTTTTTTCTGACAGTCGCCTGTTGCTGATAATTACGTGTTAAAAGGCATGAAGAACAAATAATCGGTAACGTTCCCACACATGCCGTGCCTATTTATAAATTATTAATGATATGCACTACTACCTGTTGGTGCCAAACTAGAAATTGGGGGTGCATAATTACCTTTTAAAGATACTGTCACGCCCGTTTGGCTTCAACGTACTTTCCGGTACTAAACGACTACCAACAAGTAGAATTCAATTTAACGAACCAATACAACACTAAATACATTAATATTATAATTATTTGATAGCTGGACGTTAAAAATAAAATAACATGGAAGACAAATATATTATAATGAATTTGATGGATATTTTTACTTAAGATGTTGCATATACATTATAAACTTAGCACCTTAAAAGTATATAATTTTAATAATTTAGCAATTAAGATGATTAAGTTAATCCTTAAAAATCCTTTCTTTAAATGTCTAACATTTCCATAAAATGTAAACCATACTTATTTTTGATAGTTATATACATGGTTTGTCCGGAAAGTAATGTGAATGATTTTATTGCGCTAAGCCGTAGGGACTGTGAGTGGAATCTTCGTGTGTAATCAGTGGTGGGGAGTGTTAGCTAAATGGTTTTACTCAGTTTTCTATCCTCTAAGCTTTTATAGAGTGTGAATCAATGACAAAGTGGACTACCGTTTGGGGGTTGCGGTTCAAAATTGATACGAGATAAAATTTTGTGTTGAGCTTTAAATAAACAACTGAAACGATTGCTATCAATTAATAAGCATACTTGGAGAATGTTTAAGGCAAAGTACAATAGTATACAATTATAATTTGCCTTAGACATTCTCCAAGTATGCTGACACTATTCGAAAAAAAAGAACCCAACTAGAATGAACATCGTGCAGAGAGGTCACTTAATTCTTAGAGTTCAGAAAATGTAGCTAAGATGAAAGCAGTTTTGAATTGTGCTTGACATTTACATTTCAGATTGCTAGTAGATCAATTAGACATTTTAAAATCCATTGCAATTATAGCAACAAAATTTCAGATGTTCGGAGAGTCTGTGCTAAATCTCGATACTATGGAACATTTTTCGTTGGTATTTAAGGGATTTTGGCCAAAAAAAAATTCTATCGTTGATCAAATTTTTCTGTAACCCAGATCTGCTTCTGTTTGGCTTTTATTTGTTTCCTAGTTTGTTATTCAAGTTATAAAGACAACATTTAAACACCATGAATCTCGTACAAGATGTAACGAGCGCACTGAACGGCATGCCAGTCTAGAACTTCCTGGAGGATTACTACATCTGATAAAACCGCAGGAAATGGTATACTGATGTCAAAAGAATGTATTTTTAAGAATATTTAGTAAATGTAATTATATTATCAAATATAAAAAAGTTCTGTCATCATTCTCATTACTTCCCGGACAAACTATGTATATTCTAATAAGAACTCGCAATATTTAGGTAAATGTATTATTGATACAAAAAAATGCTAGAACCAAATATAAGCTACATATAATTGGCTTCTAAGTAGTATCTTGTAGTTTACTACTCTCCAAGTGATGGCAGCATTAACTCGTTGACTTTCTTCTTATGTGCTCTTAAATGTCATTATTTGTTGTCAGTGTTATATTTGTTTACATTAGATTGCTTCATATTTTATACAAACCGTTGTAAATATTTATGTTCGGTTCTTTCACATTTATGCATTGTTCTGGTGTGCTTCTTTTTTTATGTAAATTGTAGAGTAGTTTAATTATTTTGTTTTGTTGTATTTGTATTATCTGTGTGTTGTTTTGATATAGGTTTTTTTTTATTGGTCCACCTAATAATTGTTTGGGACAAAATTTAAAGCACTTAGATATTAACTGTTTTGTGTTGTAGGCGTTCACTTTCTGGTACATCCTGAATTAACTGGTAAATAAAACACTTTTAACTTTGTTTAACCACTGTATTTACACTTAATTTTGTGACTATACTTTCGACTAGCTAGTAGTCATTCTCAAACAAAATTTTGTTTGAGAATGACTACTAGCTAGTCGAAACTATAGTCACAAAATTAAGTGTAAATACAGTGGTTAAACAAAGTTAAAAGTGTTTTATTTACAAGTTTACTTAGATATTATGTTATATCGGTTTTAATTCATTCCTGTAAAATATTATGTTTTAATCATTTGTTTCCTGTATCTTAAATGTACCATCGGTGGAAATAAAATAACATTTTTTTAGTGTGTCCTAAACTTTGGACTTGTCAGTTATTTTTCATTTGACGTGTTAAACATGAAAATCTCTTACTTGTTCGATAATTCCTTTCATTTACATGTTTTCATTGTGCCTCCAACCTTTCTTTAAAAAAACCTGTCTTAACCGGTAC
Source organism: Philonthus cognatus (assembly GCA_932526585.2). Lineage (NCBI taxonomy): Eukaryota > Metazoa > Arthropoda > Insecta > Coleoptera > Staphylinidae > Philonthus > Philonthus cognatus. Next base: position 13,371,530 of record OW052243.1, read on the forward strand.
AAATTTGGTGATGTTTGACATTACCAACTTTCGATTTGTCCTAACATTTTATGTACATTCTAAAATTAAATTCCTGTATACATGAAAAATTTACAAGTAATAGTGGTTTTACTTAAATCTAATTTAAAATTGACAGTAGTAATGGTAAAAGTAATTGAAACCAGCTTTAATTTACATTTTATTCTAAGTCTGATTAAATATCTGAGATGAATATTTTTAAAAGCAGTTTTAATATCTTATCAAGTTACAACTAACTATAAATAAAAATTAATTATTTATGTCAACATGTTCGAATCGCAATTACGACAATTGTTTCGTAGGTGAGGCGGAATAGCACATTAGCAATATATCAAGAGCGTGCAGGTAATTCTAGAGGTGATTCTCTCATTCAGGAAAGCAATTAAATCCTAGCTTGTAACCCCACCTTCTGACTCAAAACCATATTGTCTTCAATCCACTAACAGTAATCACCATCTTCCGGTGACCAACCGCAACAATCGACCTTTTTTCCTCTCCAGACTTATTTTCTGACAACCATTATTTCCGGTGATCTTAATATCAAATTGTGACAAATCCTCAAAATATAAACATGTATTATAAAAACACTCCATTCGTTTTAATGTGACACTAATTTTTGCAAATATTTTTCATTTAAGTACACATATCCCGATGCGTACTCTGTAAATGTTCAGGCATTCGTTGTATTTGTAAAAGAGTTTAATTTGTAACGAGTGTTTCCACTCCCAGGCTAAGCATGAAGTAAAATTTCGAGTTTAGAAAAGCCTGGAAATTTGGTTTGGTCGCGTAGCGCGAAGCGCGGAGCGGCCAAACCAAATTTTTAGGCTTTTCTAAACTCGAAATTTTACTTCATGCGCCACGCGTATAAAACGCTGAAGTATTCTAAAGTTTAAAATACACTGCTAAAGCAGTATGCTAAAGCAACATATTTTCAACTTCGGGTTAAATCAATGTTTTATACGCGTGGCGTATGAAGTAAATTATCAAGTTTAGAAAAGCCTTCAAACATTGATTTAACGTGAAGTTCAAAATATGTTGCTTTAGCAGTGTATTTTAAATTTCAGAATACTTCAGCGTTTTAGGCGCGTGGCGCATGAAGTAAAATTTCGAGTTTAGAAAAGCCTGAAAATTTGGTTTGGCCGCTCCGCGCTTCGCGCTACGCGGCCAAACCAAATTTTCAGGCTTTTCTAAACTCGAAATTTTACTTCATGCTTAGCCTGGGAGTGGAAACACTCGTTACACGTTACAAATTAAACACTTTTACAAATACAACGAATGCCTGAACATTTACAGGGTATGCATCGGGATATGTATACTTAAATGAAAAATATTTGCAAAAATTAGTGTCACATTAAAACGAATTTAGTTTTGCCGCTCCGTGCTTCGCGCTACGCGACCAAACCAAATTTTCAGGCTTTTCTAAACTCGAAATTTTACTTCATGCTTAATCTGGGATTGGAAACACTTGTTAGAAGTTATAAATTGAGTACTTTTGATAAACAACGAATGTCTGAACATTTACAGAGTACACATCGGAATGTGTGTACTTAAAAGAAATACTCACTGTCTTATATAGCTTCTACACAATCTTATCATAAACAGATAGGTTGAATTTAAGCAATCGAACAGGTGCAGGATTTCATGGCAAACAAAAAAAAAACTATCTGTGGGTTTTGTTTTACCAATAGTTTAATTTATTTTCTTCGAAAAAGTCAAGTGTAACTAGATATTTTGAAAAATGTGAAAATGTGGGTAAAATGGCAAGTTGTGAAGTTAGGTTAGGTTAGGTTCACAATTGAGTGTAGTTGAGTTAGATGATTAGTTGTCAAGTTAGGTTCTCAATTTAGTAAAGTTGGGTTACATGACAGGTTGTAAAGTTAGGTTATGTAAGGTTAGGTTCACAATTTAGAGTAGTTGGGTAATGTGACAAATTGTGAAGCTAAGCTAACTTCACAACTTGTCACATAACCCAACTACACTAAATTGAACTAAGAATGATACATTGTTTTGTGATTGGTTTCAGATAGTTATCAAACTAAGAATCAACTAAAGTGTAAATTATTCCAAAAATCTTGAAAGATGTGAAAACTTTTAAAATTGGATGAGGCTTACTTACTAAAAGTGGTAAATACTAAAAGTAGTAAAGTCTTATGAAGATTTAAATTGAATGCTTGTAAAAAAACAACGAACGTCTGAAAATTGACAGAGAAAATTGAGATAGGAATACCTAACAAAAATCCCTGTATGTTTGTTTAGGTTAGATAATAGTTAGTGAAGTTGAGTTATAGGTTAGATTAGTTGACAGTTGCATATTTAACGCATGCAACTGTCGACTAACCTAACCTACAACTCAATTTCACTAACTGTCACCTAACCTAAGTTGATAGTTGTATATCTAACATATGCAACTGTCGACTAATCTTTTGATATGTCATCTCTTTTTGACATATTTGAATTTGAACTTCACAGTGTAAGTTTCATCCATTTTTAAAAGTAAGAGAATCACCTTTGAAAGTCTTGTTGCGAACGTGTGAACAAGATATGGTATTTGTTTTATTTAATACTTTGTTTGCATACAATAGGGTCGGAAAGTGATGACTTTAAAAATTAGTGAAATATTCAAACGTGAGACATACTTCAAAAACACTGTCAAAATATTGGCAGTATTGACAACGTACAAAAGGGCGATAAGGGCAACTGTACCTGAAATCCGCCGAAGTACCGCAAATTTTTCATTTTCAATTTAAAACATATTTCCGTCATTTACAGCAAATGTATTCATTGCAGACATTAGATAATACATTATATTTAGCAAATCCGAGAAATTGAATTCTTAAATATGTCAAACTATGGTACAGTAAGCCTCCAAACATAACCTATTTTATTCTCACTCTTATGTACGTTGTCAATACCAAGGACAGTCGAGTATACGGTAAGAAGGATCGACAGAATCGAAGATTTTAGAGTGGGGGTAGAGATCGCTTACGTCACAAATGCGCACTGAATTTAAATGTGGTTACTTCATGGTAAACTTTAGGTAAACATGCATAAGTTGTAAATTTTCTGACATTAGTAGATTTTTAAAAGAGTTCAGTTCTAAGCTTTAAACAAGTGTTGTCCACTCCCAGGCTAAGCATGAATTAAAATTTCGAGTTTAGAAAAGCCCCTTGAAAATTTGTCGACCCTAGACAAATTTTCTAGGCTTTTCTAAACTCGAAATTTTACTTCATGCGCCACGCTTATAAAACACAGATTTTAAGCGAAATTCGAATATACATAAGTTTCACAATATTCTATTGATTTATACGCGTGGCGCATGAAGTAAAATTTCGAGTTTAGAAAAGCCCAGAAAATTTGTCTCGGGTCGCTGCGCGACCCTCGACAAATTTTCACAGGGCTTTTCTAAACTCGAAATTTTACTTCATGCTTAGTCTGGGAGTGGAAATCACTTGTTTAAAGCTTTAAAATGAACTTTAAAAAAAACAGGGAATATCTCAAGATTTACAGAAAATAGGCTAAATTTGGAATACGTATATTTTTTAAGAAATACTCTCTGTATAGTGTAAATACATATTTAAGGGTCTTTTCCACTTTTTGACCTTGACGAAATTGTGTCAGCTCTCCCTGGCGGATTATTTTGTGTATTATTTCGACTGAATTTTACATTTTAATTTGTACATCACGATATATTTCACTGAAACCGGTTGGTTTTCACTGAAACCAGTTGGTCGATACTTAACACTAACACAAAGTCTTATTTTAATAACACTTATTTTTAACACGAAATATTAAAAATCTGTATATGAAAGTACAGCGAAACCGGAAAGAGAGGTTATGATAGACTCAAAAACGTAACCAAATCAAGGTCATTGTTCTCTCTCGCCTGCGGGGAAAGGGCTAGGGGAAAACATGGAAAGATACAATTCTGTCATACCTTGTAACACATATGTGTGTTACTCCCATCGACGTAGATTGGTCAATACTACCAATATTTTGACAGTGTTTCCGAAGTATGACTCACGTTTGAATTTCCCACTCATTTTTAATTTAATCACATTTCGACCCTATTGCCGAAACAACCTGTATAAATTCTGTATCGCTCGACACAAATTACACACGTCTGCGATTTATTTCCGCCGACGACCAAATTGTAATGAATAAAGGAGCAACAACGACGAAGAGAGCCGCATAAATAAATAAAATCAGCCTAATTATCAAAGCCCTTTTATCTCTGAAATCACACATCCTGTGGACAATTACAGCCCTTCCACATGCACACTCACATGCACGTACACACACATAAAGTATATAAAGTAAAAATATATTCCTTCCTCCGCGTCATGTCCGGCCTGTTCCGGTGGAGATTGGACGCCATTGAGAAGACTCGTCCACTGTAACGAAATTTCCGGTCTACCTTAGTCGTTACGTTTCGCCTCTTCTCTTCTCTCTCTCTTTTTTTCTGTCTTTTTATTGTCCCACCCAAATTATAATTGTCAAGTGTTTTGTGCTTATTTTCAGGATGTGATTATTAACATTTACAGACTCGACACAAAAAAAATGGAATAAAAATAATGGGATGTGCATATGAGCAAAATTTGTCAGCGGGGTTTTATGATTTCGAAACGGACGTAATTAAGTTAATTCTTTTTTAACTTCTTGAAGTTTATATCTTAATTAATCCAGAAAGGAAGAGTACCTGCCTTTTTCCAAACATTAATATAATTTAAGGATTTATTCTTAAATTATATTAATGTTTGGAAAAAAGCAGGTATTCTTTCGTTCTGGTTTAATTAAGATATAAACTTCAAGAAGTAGAGTCGCCTATTTCCAAAAACCCCTAAATCCATTTTCTTTCAAATTGATTTAGGGGTTTTTAGAAATAGGCGACCCAGTTATCGAAAAACAAATTTAAGATAACGAGTGTCTATAACCTGTCGGCATCCCAGTAGGTTCTGACTTCAGAAACACGTCGTATTTGAATTTACCTACGCCTTATCTAGTAACCGCATCATACCCCACTGTCATCTTGACAAGTATGATTGACATTACCTACACATGCACGTAATAGCTTTGACAAGTATCGTGTGTTCAATAAAATAAAACCTCTAGAGTGCCATGAAAAATATTATATTGTAAGTTGGCAACTCTAAACTTATTCATTAGAATTATTATGTCTGACGTTTTATATGTCAATTCCTGAAGCGTGTAGCCGACTTAAATTTTAAAAATGATAAAATCGTGGCACTGTATAGGCTTTTTTTATTGAACATACGTTACATTACGTGCTGACAGCTGAACAGCTGATTGCTTACCGCACAACCAAATGGCATTTCTTTGATGTACGGGGAGTTTTTTTTTAGTATACGTAATCCAAATTCAGCTTATTTTCTTTAAATCTTTAGTTATTCGTTGTTGTTTTTTAAGAGTTCAATTTGAAGATTTTAACGAGTGTTTTCCACTCCCAGACTAAGCATGAAGTAAAATTTCGAGTTTAGAAAAGCCCCGTGAAAATTTGTCGAGGGTCGCGCAGCGACCCGAGACAAATTTTCAGGGCTTTTCTAAACTCGAAATTTTACTTCATGCGCCACGCGTATAAAACACTAAAATATTGTAAACTTTATGTATATTTGAACCTCACTTTGAATTAGTGTTTTATATGCGTGGCGCATAAAGTAAAATTTCGAGTTTAGAAAAGCCCAGAAAATTTGTCTCGGGTCGCTGCGCGACCCTCGACAAATTTTCACGGGGCTTTTCTAAACTCGAAATTTTACTTTATGCTTAGTCTGGGAGTGGAAAACACTCGTTAAAAGATTTAAATTGAATTCTTTTAAAAAACAACGAATGTCGGAAAATGTACAGGGTGGCAAAAATTCGATGTTTTCATAGGGTATCTCGGTAACCTGAAGGGGTAGAAAAAAAAATAATTTAAATGTCATGACCTCTTTTTACGAGACATTATTAATGGCGTAAATAGATCATATCTTACTTAATTAGTTTGGAAGATATCAGGCGTTTTTGAATTGTTGGCTATTTTGATATATGTCTTTATCTTAATAGCTATAAGACATACAATAAAACAGTTCAATAATTATTGATGTAGTTTTCAGCGTAGAATGCAGTGGCGTACTTATTATTTTTATTCGGACTTTTAATTTCTGAGTTATGATATAAAGTTACATTTTTTTAAATGGAACACCCTATATATTTTTATGTTATTAAATAGCATAATAAATTAGCTTTACATTTTTCTATAAAATATATATTTTTTTTCTATTGAAAAATTGTGTTTTTAACTCTGAAGCTTTTAGATAAATATTTGATAATACATACTATTATAATTACAGAGATGTTAGTATTATTTATTAATAATGAAGTGATCTGTAGACCCAGTAATTGATCGCAAAGTCTTTAAAAATTAATATTTAAACTTACTTAGTGTTTAATATAACCGTTTTTTGCGATTTTTTACGAATTTTTGTTAAATACGTATATCAGTGTAAAGCTAATTTAAAATGCTATTTATTAACATAAAAACATACAGGGTGTTTCGTTTAAAAAAATGCAACGTTGTGTCATAACTATGAAATTAAAAGTTATAATAAAAAAATAAATACTCCACTGAATTCTACGTTGAAAACTACAACGATAACTATTAAACTATTTATTAGTATATCTTATAGTTATTAAGAAAAATACGTATTTAAAAATAGCCAACAATTAAAAAACGCCCGATATCTCAAAAACTAATCAAGCTAGCCATGATCTGTTAATGACATTGTTATTTTTTCTGAAAAAGACGTCATGACATGTATATCAGATTTTGTCTAACTATTCGGGTTACTGAGATACCTTATAAAAACATCGAATTTGGGTCACCCTGTACAGCTTTATGCATATGTTTATTTAAAAGAAAAATTCCCTGTGTATGTGTGTGATCAAGTAGTAATTTAGTTTTCATCATTGTCATTTTATATTAAAAATTATTGCAATAAATAAGTTATTCTTTCATGTTCATTGTTTATTTTGTTAGGGCGTAGGTAAAGTATCGTACGTTTCTCGAGTGGTCTGGCAATTACATACTCGCAGAATACTGCATTTGCCGCTGCGCGGCTCGTGCGCAACATGTCCGCTCATATGCTGCATACCACTCTCGTTACGTAATATACTATTAGCACCCAATGACATATAATTAAATATATTTGACGTTTCCAAAATTCACCGTTTCGTATAGTGTAATCTAAGATATGTAATTTGTTTGTCAAAGCAACCGAGATGCCGACCGTTTATAAACTGGCTTTTCAGGCTTTTCTAAACTTGAAATTTTACTTTATGCTTAATCATGGAGTGGAAAACACTTGTTAGACAACTATTAGAACTTTTAATGAAAATACTGATTTCACAAAGAAAATGGGAAACAAACTGTAGGTATTTTAATAATTTTTATCAGTTTCGTTAATTCTCTTGCAGTTGATTTTTTATCATTAAATTAACAGTTTTCTAACAAGGGTTTTCTATATATAATTTATAGTCTACCTAATCTTAATCTAAATACCACCCACATTTTAACTTCCCGCCCATTATAATAATAATAACAGCAATAACTCAAATCAACATTCAAATCACATCCCACGCATCGATAACTCAAATTATAACAATCAATACCCGCACAATAATCTTCGGGGGATAAAAAAGCGAGAAATCCATTTGACCTAAACCGGAAGCAAAGCACGAACGAACTAGTTGCTCGAAGTAAACACATAATCTGCACCGTTCGTTTCAAGACGCCAGAAATGTTTATTATAATGATCCGGTATGTAATAACATGTGTGTCGGGTCATAGGTCTTTAGTCCAACTAGCCCGCAGCCATTCATCTTGCTCAACGCCCCTAAGAAAAATACCGAAGATATTTATGGCCGCGCGCACTTTTCCCCGCTTTTGACTTAACTAACTTCACCTTTAGAGTAGTGCATAAAGCACTGTGTCCATTAATATTTCTAATTGATAGCAATCGTTATTGTGCATATTCCTGCAGGGTAGAAAAATTGGATTTCGTGGTAATAATTTCTGAATTAAAACAGCTAAAATATTCATATTTCATACACGGTGTATTTGAAATAACAAACAGGCTTTTATCCATATTTTAAAATAATGATTTCTAGAATTATAATTCTAATGTCTTTTTTTTAAATGCATGTTCACATTGGTAACCTAATGTAATCTACCCTACTCTAACCACATCATATTTTAAAATAATGATCCCTACAATTCTAATTCTAATATATTTTTTAAAATGCATGTTCATATTGTTAATATTTTTTTGCCATATAAGAACAAAGGCCTTTGTCTGTTTGCAGATTTCCAATCCCCTTACATTGTTAACCTAATCTAATCTACCCTACTTTAACCACATCTGATCTAATCTAATCTAACCTGTTGTTGCCTAGCTCTCAATCAAAACATCCACACAGTTTATGCTAAACCAAGAGCAGATCCTGTACCCACCACAAAACAAATAATTACACATAATTTAAATAGATGTATGACTTACTTAAATGATAGAAAATGATATTTTATCAAATTATTCAACTTTTAAAAATTTAAGCTAAATAGTAAACTCACCAAAAGTCACTTTTGAGCGCTCGTGCTTAGCACAATTTTTAAGTCTTAAAAAGTGTTTATTCATAAAATTAAAACTCGTTTAATCTCAAATCGGGTTCTTGTTTAATTAATAAAATCAGTTTAGTATATTATGAATTAGAGTGCTATTAGTAAAATAAGATTTTACATTATAAATAAAAGTACTGGAAAAGATAGTTTTGTTTGATAAACAAATTGACAAATTATTTATAAGAAATATATTTTGAACTTCACCTAAAATCAGTGTTTTATACGCGTTGCGCATGAAGTAAAATTTCGAGTTTAGAAAAGCCTGAAAATTTGGATTTGCCGGGGCGCGACTCGCTTCGCTCGCGCGCCCCGACAAATCCAAATTTTCAGGCTTTTCTAAACTCGAAATTTTACTTCATGCTTAATCTGGGAGTGGAAACACTCGTTAAAAGTTCAAAATTGAACGCTTTTATAATCATCCTTGCATAATAAATCTACTTTTCATAATTGGGAGTGATTAATTATATATTTCTATGTTATTGTATAGCATGCTTATTAAAGATTATTATTATTATTATTATCAAACACTTATGCCTATAATTATTTACTTTTTAAATTGAGTAGTTTTATTTTAATTTTAAATTAAAAAGTGTCTAAATTTAAATAAAATCATTCTATTGGTTTAAATTTTATTTTTATACAAATCATGTCATTTTATATTTGAATTTAATATTAAAAAAATTATATTTTTTTACCAAGTGATCAATGATAAACTATACATTCATTTATACTTTTTTTAAATTTTGAAAGTTGTAATATTTTTAGATAGTCGTATACATGTTTTATTTGTCACTCTATCACTTATGACATTTTTATTGCACTTATTATGTTCATTTTGAATTTGTATTTTAATTACTATATTTGTAAGCCGATATCTGAACTATAATTGCAGTTGATATAAGTTGACGTTGGCCGACATTTTGTCGACAGAATCCTATTATACCCAACCTAACTTATCAGAGTGACACTTAACCTCAAAACCTTGACGATGTGAGATACAATCAAACTTGACACTGACCACGTCGAATGCGTCAAAAGTTAGGTTAGGTTAAATGTTACATCGTCAACCTAAATGTATGTGGCACCTAACCTAACCTAACTTTTGAAATATTCACCGTTTTATACCACGTTCAAGACTTAATGTTATGTTACTTTATGAATAATACGTAATTTATTTTCCAGAAATTGTAAACAAGTACAGTCCGCGCCCCATACCTTGGCGAGTGGCTCGGATGCGCAGTGGTATATTACTCCCCGCGACATTTTAAAAATTCCAGCGGCGCCGCGGCGGCGAATAACATGCGATAGAAGTAGCGACGAAAAGCAGTGGCATTGGGCATCAACATATTCAGTACAAATTTGACGCATTGTTTGAACAGTATGGACATTCAATTTTAAGACTTCCACCCTACCATCCGGATCTGAATCCCATTAAACTAATTCGGGCTACAGTCAAACAAAATGTAGCAAAAAGAAACACCACGTTCAAAATACAAGATACGTGGAAATTGGCTGAAGAAGAATTTGTAGCAATTACCGCAGAGGAGTGGAAAAAAAGGTGTGACCATGTTATCAAAATTGAAAATGATTACCTGGCTAATGAAATCATTGTTGATGTCCGCATTGAGGAGCTTGTTATTACATTAAATGAAGATTCGAGCGACGACGACGATGGCGACTATAACGACGACGATTGTAATGACCATTAGGACAATTTAAGCGAGTATTGTGATTTAATTTAATTTACGATTTTTAATTTGTTTTTATAAATCTTGTATTTCATTAAAAATTTTAAATTAAATGCCTATGTTATTTTATTCAATTTTGTTTATTAAATCGTACATTATTAAGATATATGTAATTTTTATTACTTTTATTATAAGTGATTTTTATACAACAAAAGGGCTAAAGAATCTGCGTTACGTCACTGACCGCCGCGCGGTACATTTTACATTTGTCGGTCGGCTATAAACGGTGCACTCGGGACTATTCGGGCTGCGCGGCTTCTCGCCAAGGTATGGGGCGCGGACTGTATACAAATTAGTGAAAAACTATATCATGTCATAAGTGATAGAATGACAAACAAAATATGTTCACAACTGTTAAAAAATATTACAATTTTCAAATATTAGAGCTATCAATTAATGTATTGTTTTACTTCAAATAATATCAAACCAAACTGGATTATTTGATAGTAAATCACTTTTAATTATAAGAAGTTGATTTTTTATACAAAGGTAATTATAAAAGTGTTCAATTTAAAACTTCTAATGAGTATTTCCACTCCTAGATTAAGCATGAAGTAAAATTTCGAGTTTAGAAAAGCCTGAAAATTTGGTTTGGTCGCGTAGCGCGAAGCGCGGAGCGACCAAACCAAATTTTCAGGCTTTTCTAAACTCGAAATTTTACTTCATGCGCCACGCGTATAAAACACTGATTTAAAGTGAAGTTTAAAATACACTCCTTATAAATAATTTGTCACTTTTTTTATACAACAAAGTAATGTTTTCTAGTAATTTTTTTGTTTTGTTTTGTTTGATTGATTTATTTTATAATTTCGGAAAAAATGCAGGAGAATGTCATATTTTTCATAATTTAGTCTTAACATTAAGCTCCTCTAGCATTATCGGCTTAATTTTGTTATTTACATAAGAAACAAATAAATTAATATTTCCTTCTAAATTGTTTATTTGTTTTTATTTTGTCCAATTTCGTGTTCTGTCTGTAACAAATATACATAAGTTTAATGCGTGAGCCACCCCCTCCCCAACCATAAAACGTTTTAGCATAAAAAGTTTGTGTAAAGTTAAATTTATAAAGCGAATAAAAATTGTTTTAGTAGATTGTAATTTGGACGAAACAAGCTTTAAATTGATGTTAATAACTTCTTTTTATCAGAAAAATTATCTTCATTGTGGATACGAAAAGTTGGAATTTCCATTTTTTTATCAGCCTTAAAATAATTTTAAAAGGTCGAAATTTTAGTGAAATAAATTTTCTATCAGAAAAAAAAATAGCTCTACCTTATTCTAACACTTTTGAGAAAGTTTGTAATTTTTTCAGATTTTAATAAAAATAAAAAAAAAACATCGAAAATTCGTAATTTTTGTAAGGGGTAGGTATGGAAAATATCAAGATATTCATTAAAAAATTTTTTTTTTAGAAATAGCAAAAAAAAATTACAGACACACTTACCAATGTTAGAAATAATACAAACTGTGTATTTTCTTAAGAAAAAAATATTTTATCAAATTATTCCACTTTTTAAAATATAAGTTAAATAGTAAGCTCACCAAAAGTTACTTTTGAGCGCTCGTGCTTAACACAATTTTCAAGTCTTAATAAATGTTTATACATCAAATTAAAACTCGTTTAATCCCAAGCCGCTTTTTGTTTATTTAATAAAATCAGTTGAGTATTTTATGAATTAGAGCGCTTTTACTAAAATAAGTGAATAATCGAGAAATTTGCTTTTTTGCATAAAACGTTCGTGTAAAGTTAAATTTATAAAGCGAATTGTATTAGGGATTAAAGAAGCTTTAAAGTAGTGCTAAATACTACTTTTTATCATAAAAATTGTGTTCATTGTGGATACGCAAAGTTGGAATTTCAATTTTTGTCAGCGTTTAAATAATTTTAAATGGTCGTAATGTTAATGAAATAAATTTTTTATAGAAAAAAATATTTGCCTTAGCTATTTCTAATACTATCGAAAAGGTTTGTAATTTTTTTTAGATTTTAATAAAAAATATAAAAAAACATTGAAAATTCGCAACTTTTGTAAGGGGCAATAGGTTTGGAAAATATCAAGATTTTCATTCGAAAAAAAAAAAATTTTAAAAAACTTTTAAACAGTTCACAAACACTCTCACTAATATTAGAAACAATAAAAACTTTTTATTTGCTTTAAAAAGAAATCTTTTATAAATGTATTCCACTTTAAAAAAATATAAGGAAAATAATAAACACACCAAAAGTTACTTTTGAGCGCTCGTGCGTAGCACAATTTTCAAGTCTCAAAAAGTGATCGATTTTATTCTATTCATGTAAACGTTTGCTTTTGGATCGCCTCTTGCAGTATCTTTATCCACTAGTTCTGATCTGATTGATAGTGATTAAATATTGAGCATAATTTATATGCAAAATGTAACATCAGGTCAAAGTATTCTCTTACTAAATAATTAAATAAACAGGAAAGAATTGTGATCAGGTTTGAGGGTTATTTATTATTTTTTATTATCTTTCGAAAAATTAAACTAGACAGATTAAAATCTTCTGTAATCGGTTATGAAGGCACAACATATAAAACGTACGTCTATAAAAAAATATCTTCACATTAAAAATTTCAAATCAATCGTCGAAATTCGTTTAAGAGAGCTCCTGAATATGCCTAATTGTTGGCTGCGACGACGAATTGATGATTTTGAAGGATTTTCCTCACTAACGCTGGCTATGATTTTATTTGAACGAGTCGTACGAGAATGGCCACTGATTTTTTTGTTTTCAACTGAACCGGTTGACTCAAATGTATTGATTAAATTCACCACGGTGTTACGAGTAGGAGCATTATGATGACCGAACAAAGTACGAAAGGTTTCAGTAAAATTCTCACCATGTTTAAAGTGAATTTTTACAATTTCTAACAGTTGTTCGATGGTGAACTTTTCCATAACTTAGCCTCAATGTTTACTTATGACAGTACATAAATATCTCTACGCTAATTTTACCATAAAAAAAATGGCGGCAAATTTAAAATGTCAGTTACTTTTGGGAAACCCTTTACTTATCAATGTCTGAAGTGCCTAACCCCATTTACATTTTTATCATTTCACTTGTAATGTATTTTAGTACAACTTATTTTTTATTTTGACGAATAAAGCACTAATAATAATTTTATTCCTATCATTTATACAAAACAGGCTGAAAGACTCATCGTCGATAGCCCGTTTATAGACGTATTTAATCAAATTATTTATTCAAGTTATAATAATTAAGTTGTTAAAAGTCTATAAATAAAGATATTATATATATATATATATATATATATATATATATATATATATGTTTCACTGTTTCTTCGGGGTTGGTCCCTCGTATTTTCTTGGCTCTGGTCCATTATATTTTTAATTCGACGTTTCGATGACGTCGCAATCATCATCGTCAGGAATAACTAACAAAATTCCATTGCTCTAGCAACCACTTGTTTGACTTCTACGTACTACTTGATGCGTGAATGTCTTGTTTGGCTTCGTGTTACTCTTCTGTTTTGTTCTTCAAATGATGTAGTAGTGACAATTTCAATATTATTTTCGGAAGGGGTTGGATTTCGAATTTCTTGGTTGTTGTTCGGAGATAATATATTTTGACCAGAATTTATACAAGTTTTCCAAATTGGTGGTAGTCTCTTAGCACCATCTCTTTGATTTAGACTGTTCGGCCTCTTTTCAATTTCTATCGCTTCTCTAATAATCCGCGCGTGGAAGAAGTCTGTCTTATTTTAAATTCTCGTTTTTTCGAAATTAATTGTATGTTTAGAAATGTTGACGTGTTGAAATAAAGAAGATTGTGGATCAGACTATCTTACTGCTAAAATGTGTTCATCTCGACGAGTACTAATTTTCCTGTTTGTTTGTCCTACATAGCTCTTCTCACACATACCACATGGAATTTCATATACGCCTTCAGCTTCAAGTGGGATAATTTCTTTTGGAGTTCGGAGTAAATTTTGAATTTTTATGTGTATATTGAAACAAGTTCTAATATTGTATTTGGAGAGGACTTTTCCGATTTTATCAGTTGTTCCTTTAATGTAGGGAAGGGTGACGTTGCTACACAGACTTTCATTTCTTGTTTTTGGACTTTTGTTTCTGTTTAATTTATTGATTGTTTTTTTGGAAAACCCATTTTGCATTATTGCCTTTTTGACATTGGATATTTCATCATTTAAGTGGTGTTCGTCCGATAGCGTACGTGCTATTAGTAGAAGCGATTTTGCCACAGACGCTATTTGAGCTGGATGGTGATGTGACTTCGCATTCAAGTACCTGTTTGTGTGTGTAGGTTTTCGGTATACGGTGTAATTTAAGTTTCCACTAGGATTTCGGATAATAAGAGTGTCCAGAAAGGGCAAACGTTTGTTTTCTTCAACTTCCATTGTGAATTGAATTTTGTTGTGGATATTGTTTAGATGCGATAAATATTTTTTTCTAAAGTATTCAAATAATACTCTAAATGAATTCGAATCTTGATTAATTAAAATCCTTCCCAGCTCTGTTTTTTTTTTTTTAGATGCAGAAATGTTCGCAATTATTTAACTGGCTTCAATCAATAAACCCATTCGCTTATCACCAAACACGCAAAAAAAAACACAGGCGAACATCTGAGATAATTGCGTTCTTATCAAAAGCGTCTATATTCAACGCCAGTCGAGTTCGGTTATTCACGCGATGTATTTTGTTTCTTTGATTTTCGGAAAATGCTGATTGGTTTTCGGGTTTGATTGCGAATTTGCAAGTGCTAGTGCGTGTTTATTTATCTAAAACAGTTGCTGTGGCTGGTCGACAGAGCTGCAAAGCTATGGCCAAGAGGAAGTGCTAGTGTTTTGATTCGTTAGTGAAGTTTATTAAAAACACATTTTTAAAACAAAATACAGTGCTAGAAGTTTAGATTTAAATGATCGTCTTTTATTAATTAACAGGTTAGTGAGATGGTTTGCTTTTTTTTATTTGGGGATGTTGATGGACATGGCTTTGAAGCCAGGGCCAATTATTTCACAAAAGAAGAAGCAGAGGATGTTTTTGGTAAAAATCTTGTTGAATTTTGAAAAATGATAAGCTGTAAATGCTTTGAATGGTAAAATTAACGGAGCACTTAAAAATGCATTACATTTTCTTTGGCTATCTTGCTTCTTGCTTTCTTTCTACATATTGAGGGATGTAACTAGGGGGTGCAAGACCCCGCAATGCGAAGGGGGAGGGGCTAGCAATGTCGCCATAAAAACACACATTATCTTATTACGAAAACAGATATTTTATCTGTTATCAATATTTTTCAGTAAAATAAGTATATTTTAATCAACTTTTACAAAAAAAATGAATTTGTTGTCAATATTCCGGCACCAGATACCCACAGACGCGTTTCGGACTTCAAGGTCCTCTTTAGTGTGGTGTGTAACAACTTTTTTATTCCTATTTCCAGTTTAATTGCTGGCTAATGCTCATTACACCGGCATTAGCCAGCAAATAAACTGAAAATAAGAACCTTGAACAAGTTTCTCATCTTTCACGTGGTGAAACATATGTAACCATAATTTAAAAAAGAAAATACTTAGTTAAATATCACTAGTATTTTGGTTTTTTATTCTAACTATTCTAGCTATTTTTTATTATAACTAGTTGGGATAAAAAAAAACAAAATAGTAGTGAAATTTTACCAAGTGTTTTCTCTTTTAAATCATATGGAAATAAGAATAAAAAATTGATTAAAATCTACTGAAAAATATTGATAACAAACCAAATATCTGTTTTCATAATAAGATAATGTGTGTTTATAAACTATATTTCAAATCAGTGTTTTATACGCGTGGCGCATGAAGTAAAATTTCGAGTTTAGAAAAGCCCCGTGAAAATTTGTCTCGGGTCGCTGCGCGACCCTCGACAAATTTTCTACGCGGGGCTTTTCTAAACTCGAAATTTTACTTCATGCTTAGTCTGGGACTGGAAAACACTCGTTTCAATAATCTTGATTGTTAAAATAAATGTGAACTCCTGAAAGGGGAAAATCAAAGCAAATACCTAATTTTATTTCGAAGTTACTTGAGTAATTTAATACATTTTTAACTAGTGTTTCAATATGATTAAACCAAAGTTTATTTTAATTTGTAAAGCTAAATAAAGTATGTCGAATATTTTGTAAATTAACAGATTTTTTTTTTAATGTCGGAGAAATCTCTAGAGATTTTATTTACAGCTGTTTACATTTACTTAATCGATTGTTGTTTTATTTTTTGTAAACAAAAAATTCTCATAAATTAATACTTTTTATCTATTTACTTATATTAACGAAAGAAAAAAAAACTCGTTGATGTTCAAAAATTGGAATGTTTATTCACTACAATTGTTTCGTGAATTTAATGCTTTTTCGGGTGAAGAGAGTTACAAAATGTACAGATATCTTATGACTATTTATCTATATAAAAATAATAATAATATTAATAACAAAACAGCCATACTCCACACATGCAACATCACCCGCAACTTTCTGACCGACAAATAAAATTTGTTTGGACTTGGCATACACACAAATATCACCGTTAAAGACAACCGAGAAAAGAAAGAAAAAATAATGATAATAAAAATAAATAAATAAATATCCAAACTACATTGGTGGGAGGAGCATTTTCAGTACTGGAGACGTAGATAATTCTAATTGCTCGGTTAGGAGAAGTTCACAATTTCGGTGTTTTATCTGATTCAAATTTTTTACTTTCCTTTAATATATTTTTGAAATAACTTAATAATAATAATCTTTATTCACAAGTTAAATTTTCTTATACACAATTACAGTATTTGAGTTATCTTGAACAAGTTTCTTATGTTTTACATGGTGAAACATATTCAAATATGATTTATAAAAGAAAACACTTGTAAGGTTAAATTTCACTAATATTTATAAATTCTGCTTTTTTTTTAAAATCGTATTTGAGTTATATAAGAAGTGAACCATTAGGCGGTTTGTTAATTTATTTTTGAGTAAATTGAGTGAAATCGTATTTGAACTTCTCGTGCATGTTACACATGTTGGTGGTTTAAAATACGCATCTATATTTATACACTTTTTACAACTTAAACATGGTTGTAAAACTGAGGTAGCTACCGAATAAACGTCGGTATTATTTATTAATCACTCCTGCCGGCCGGTATTAATTAATTTAAAGGAATGTGTTCCTCCGCGATCTGTAATTAATGATTTTATAAGCGGCGTCACCTTTTAACCTGCATCAATGTTGTAAACATTGCTTCTTCTAACCGCTTTGCGACGTTTTAAAAATCCGCCAATCGATATTAAACCGCTGGAATGCGTAACTATATAAAGAGATTAAAACCACTCGGTTGTAATTACACGTAATATCTACGAGGGATGTTTTAAAAGTTTAATCGTTTCACATTCATAATAGTTAGAGTTAGCCCCGTTACACACACGACGCAAAAGCCATCGTAAAACACGGCACGATATTTTAAAAGTTTAATCGTTTTGCATTCATGAAAATTAGAGTTAGCCCCGTTACACACACAACGCAATCGCGCTTTTAATACTTTCAACTGCTAAAAGTTGTTTCGTTTATTGAATTTATTGTAAACCATTGGAATGATGTCTTAAGTTCTAACTTTTTAAGTAAAAGCCCCGTACACATACGACGCAAACGCAGCCGCAAAACGCAACGCGTTTTGCCGCGGCGTTTTCGGAATTTACATGAACAAATGAGAGACGACACACGAAACGCAGCGGTTGCGGTTGCAGTTGCATTTCGTGTGTCTTGTCTTATTTAGTAACATATACTTTTCGAAAACGTCGCGACAAAATGCGTCGCGTTTTGCGGCTGCGTTTGCGTCGTATGTGTAACGGGGCTTTTACTTGAAAAGTTAAAACTTTAGACTTCATTCCAACAGTTTACAATAAATTCAACAAACGAAGCAACTTTTAGCACTTGAAAGTATTAAAAGCGCGATATACTTGAAAATATCCTTTGTTTATCCCTGTTTAAAAATAAGTTTAACCCATAAACGGCCGAGCAATTATAGTTAACTATAAAAGAGCATTTTAGATAAAATTCTGCGCTTTTTTTGTGATTTTTATGAATTACTTATTGTAATTGATACTTTTTTTTATTTTCCTAGATAATATACATTTTATCTGTTTTAATATATTAAAACAATCCCGTCCGGTGGAATAATTTATGAATAATAAATTATTTCATCCGGGTCCATGGATGTAGTATGAATGAGTTTGTGTTGTTTCAGGAGTAAATGGTTATTTATCGAAAATTAGAATTGGTTAAAATACATTAAAAATGTTAAATATATAAATAGATTGATGGCTAATGGTCTAGATACCAAGGCCAAACAAACAGAAAAAAAAAATAAGTATATGTTGCAGTGGTGTGCTAGTGACATGTAGAAGAATCATTCATTAACGATGCTTTTCGCCACATTGAAAAAGCGGTTGTGTGTGGTGTGTGTTTGTTTATTTATTTAAATCTGTTAGTAAGATCAAGGGGATTATGTCTTTTAAGCCTTTTTACTTCAGTGTTTTTTTAGTAACTGTATTGCTAGGTCATTAGGATGTGCCTTCAGGCGTTCTTTGTAGTTGGCACTGCACTTCGAGATTTCTTCTGCGATTGTAGGGATTTCGAGGTCTTGCTGGATTACCCATTTCGGTAGATATCTGGGGGCGTTGACAATAGCTCTCGTGACCTTGTTTTGGAATCTCTGGAGTTTTTCAATGTTTGAGTCGCTGGCTGATCCCCACAGCTGAATGCTATATGTTCATATAGGCTTGATTATCGTCTTGTATACTAGGATTTTGTTGTATAAGTTTAATTTGGATTTTCTTCCTAGCATCCAGTAGAATTGACTAAACTTGCGTCCTAGCTGTAACCTCTTGGCCTATATATGCTTACTCCAGGTCAGCCTGTGGGCAAGGTGGATGCCAAGGTATTTTATGGATTCTGTTTATGGGATTATTTGGTCATCTAGTTTTACCGGTGGGCAGTTCCCCTTTCTCAATGTGAAAGTCACATGTGAAGATTTTGTTCCGTTTGCTTTTATTCTCAATTTTTTTAACCAGTTTTGTATGTTATTTAGACTTTCTTGTAGGTGTTTTGATGCAACATTTGGGTCAGAATGGGATGAGAGTATTGCCGTGTCATCTGCAAAGGTTGCCTCAAATGTTTTACTGCTTTTTGGAAAGTCTGCAGTGTAGAGCAGGTACAGGATTGGGCCGAGCATACTGCCTTGTGGTACCCTTGACTTGATTTGGTAGAGTTTTGTTAGTTTCTGTTGGAATTTTACTTGGAAAAGCCAATCTGTAAGGTACGATTGTAGCACTTGGAAGAAGCTGTGTGGTAGGTGCCAGACCTTTTCGAAGGCCTGACTGACATCCAAAAATGCAGCTATATTGCTCAGCTGCATTTTTGGATGTCAGTCAGGCCTTCGAAAAGGTCTGGCACCCAGGGTTTTTGTTTCGAGATCTTTTTTAATTGCTTTTGCAATACGGCGAACCTGCTTGATGTTGGAGTAATTCTGCCGGAAACTGAATTGGTGG
This sequence comes from Philonthus cognatus, assembly GCA_932526585.2. Taxonomy (NCBI): domain Eukaryota; kingdom Metazoa; phylum Arthropoda; class Insecta; order Coleoptera; family Staphylinidae; genus Philonthus; species Philonthus cognatus. Next base: position 13,391,538 of record OW052243.1, read on the forward strand.
TCTGGGATAAGTTTGTTTTTGACAATTTTCGATAGCAATCGTTTTAAGAGTATCTTCTCGTACAGTTTGGAAAGGATAGGTAATAGGCTGTTTGGTCTATAGGAGCTTGCTTCTAAGGGATCTTTACCAGGTTTAGGTATTAGTTTTATCTATGCCACTTTCCATTGAACTGGGAAGTGGCCAAGCCTGTTGATCGTGTTGAAGATCATAGTTATAACTACGATTCCTTTGTCTGGTAGTTCTTTTAAGATTTTTTCTGTGATAAGGTCGTATCCGAGGCTTTTTTTCCTTTGGTCTTTAGTATTTGGTGTTTTATTTCTTTGGTTTTTATTTGCTTGATTGGTAGGCTCATTTGGTTAGGCGTTTCTAGGAATTCCTTAATTTCTTTGTCTTCCTCCTTTGATACTGGGAATTTTTCTTTTAAATATACATAATGCATACGCGGTAAATTTTTAAACATTCGTTTATTTTGTAAAAGCAATTAATTTGAAGTTTGGAACGAGTGTTTCCACTCCCAGACTAAGCATGAAGTAAATTTTCAGGCTTTTCTAAACTCGAAATTTTACTTCATGCGCCACGCGTATAAAACACTGAAATAATTTGAAATTAGAAATGCACTTAAAAATCCTTTTTTGAAATGAATAATAATCAAAATATTTAAATAACATAATGTTTGAGTTTAAAAATGATTAGTTAAAAGTTGTCGAAACTACAGCCACTTAATAAAGTCTCAGTTATGTAAACACAGCTAAAATCATATTTCATTTATAAATTATGTTGTATAACAAAGTAGAAGCCTCCACCGTTAACAGTTTACATTTTTTTGAACACATTCTCAAATCAGGTCAAATAATACAATGTATCAATTAACTTTTTTAGAAATTAAATTAACAAAAAAATTAATAATGTTGCGTTTCGGACTTCAAGGCCCTAGTCAGTATAATCCCAACCTACTGCTGAGCTAAACTGAATATTTCTGACTAAATCAAGCCAATATGTGAAAACAAAACTGTTTTTTTTAAAGAGTTCAATTTGAAGCTTTAAACGAGTGTTTTCCACTCCCAGACTAAGCATGAAGTAAAATTTCGAGTTTAGAAAAGCCCCGTGAAAATTTGTCGAGGGTCGCGCAGCGACCCGAGACAAATTTTCTGGGCTTTTCTAAACTCGAAATTTTACTTCATGCGCCACGCGTATTCAACACTGAATTCACATAAAGTTTAAAACATACGTCTTTAGCATGTTGCTTTAGTAGCATATTGTAAACTTCACAATATTTCAGAAGGAATGATAAATTCGACACTATGAAGCATTAAATGGCGTAGCTATTGAAATTTTGTCCTACAAAAAAGCAGAAGGTCTGGGTTTAGATTTTAGAAACATTCTTGCTTAGTTTTTTTGTATCTATCTTATATTTTAAATGATTACATGGTAGGAAGAAAAAGAAGAGTATGAAGAAAAAGTGGTTGGAGATGGTAGATTATTTATTAATTAGTTGGTAGTCGTCGGCACGAGCTGTCACGGTAGAGAGGACGAGGAGCACAATGGTATAGCATAATTTCGCAGTTGAACTCATTGTGTTGTTGCGTTTAGAAAATTGTTATCATTATGGAGATATTAAATTAGAGCCACAATTATTGTTCCTGGAACTTGATTCATTCATAGAATCGTCATTATTATTGTTATTATTATTGCATCTCCTCTCTTTCTAATCGTTTAAATCATAAACGTGAATATTCCATTAGAATGTTTGTTAGACTTGGTGCCCGTTTAGTGTCAGCAATCAATTTCCATCACAAATGCGCAAACTATTAATGTTATTCAGGGCATAAACAATATTGTGTCTATATTTATTATAAATATTGTGTCAATATTTGCAATATATATTGTGTCTATATTGTACGCAGCTTGAATATTCATTATTTTTATTCAGGATATCGACATTGCTGTGTCGAGATTGAATATTATTATTGTAACCTTTTTTTGCATTCAATATTGTGTCTATATTGTATGCACTTTGAATAACAGTTTCAATGTATATACAAGATATCAGAGCTAGGCAGGATTCGAATTATTCAGGATTCGAATCCTTTTAGAAGATTCAAAAGAGACATTCGAATACTTTAGTTCAATTGGATTCGTGACCCGGATTCGTTACATTTTTTTAAGAAGATTCGTACTCGAATCCAAATGTGGGTGATTCGAATCATTATAAAAGGATTCGAATATTTATAAAAGGATTCGAATACTTACAAAAGGTTTTGAATTACCAAAAATAATTCGAATTAATTGTGAGGATTAACTTGAAAAATGTCTTTTGTGTGTTTTTAAATTTATCGTTACATCACTGTTTTATACTCGTGGCGCATGAAGTAAAATTTCGAGTTTAGAAAAGCACAGAAAATTTGTCTCGGGTCGCTGCGCGACCCTCGACAAATTTTCACAGGGCTTTTCTAAACTCGAAATTTTACTTCATGCTTAGTCTGGGAGTGGAAACGCTCGATCGAAACTGCAAACTGAATGCTTTGATAAGAACATTAAATGACTGAAAATGTTTTTAAAGATAATAATCTAGTTTTCAAAATTTTGTTTAATATTATTTGAAGTAAAACTGACATGGTAGCTACAATCTGAAATGTTTAAATTTTCAGGAATTTCCCTGATTCAAGATTTTTTCCCTGACCCATTAATATAACTTTCTTCTGTGGCAAACCCCCATTTTGTTAAATTGCTTTCATTGTTTTTGTCAATATTTAAGTTGATTTTATAAATTTTTACGTGTTTGGTAATTGGTGCTTGCTGATTTTGACAAATTTAATAATATCATATGGCTTTTATGTTAGTGTTTTGGTCAATTTGAATCTAATTCCATGACTTTTCTCTGACTTTCCTTGTTTTAATGATATTCAGTAAATTTTTTATTTACGTAATTTTTAGGTATTCGTCGATTTTATAATAGAGTTCAATTTGAAGTTTTGAACGGGTGTTTCCACTCCCAGGCTAAGCATGAAGTAAAATTTCGAGTTTAGAAAAGCCCCGTGAAAATTTGTCGAGGGTCGCGCAGCGACCCGAGACAAATTTTCGGGCTTTTCTAAACTCGAAATTTTACTTCATGCGCCACGCGTACAAAACACTGATTTGAAGTGAAGTTTAAAAACACATAAATACATCTTTAATCAGAGTAACAGGCAATCAGATATTTAGTCTGTTATCAACGATGTTCAGTGTTAATAATAAATAATAAGGTTTTGAATATTTTTGTTAAAACAACTGGTAACGATACTTATATATTAATGGTTACAAAAAACTAATAAAATCAAATTTATTCTTAAAGGATTTGTATTCGTGATTCGAAAAAACAGGATTCGAATCATATTTATCTCTTACGAATCCTTTATTCTAGTATTCGTGATTCGAATCATATTAGGTGATTCGGATTCGTGATTCGAACCCTTTTTACGAGGATTTGTCCCAGCTCTGCAAGATATAAATATTGACACAATATTGCTACAAAATGCATTTCTACTAGGGTACAGTTATACAAATTTGCATATTTTATTATTTTAAAGTTTTGATTGCAAAACTTCCATCGAGCACAATCCTATTTATTAAGGATCAAATATTTGCATGTTGAAATAAACTCGATCAAACACAACTCCGATATATTATTAATTATGATTAATTTAATGAAATTATTATAATCATTTATATCACTGCTATTTGCAGCATTTTTCCCTTCTTTATACATTTTGCAACTTTGAACGATGTATAAATAATATTTAGTATGTATGGTGCTATTGGTACGCGCCGTTCTCTTTAATGAAGATTAATTTTGCCGACCGATCTAAGTGCTATTAAATGCGACTATTTTGCAACTAATATGGCATGGATGTATGCTTTTATGAAACGCGATATTTGTTTGTTAAATAGGCATGCAATTATTCCACATTCCGTTAAATTGATAGTCCGTATGTGTAGTAATATTTAACAGAATTTAGTTTTTATTCGCGTAAAATTGTTTAGAATACATAAACTATCACTTTAACGGCAGTTCAAGTGAAAATAATTGGAACATCTATAAATTTTATTCCTTACTTCACTTTTTATTTGTATCGTTAGATGTACATTTCGAGACACAAGGTGCTCTTTATCAATAACTATCTCGAAATGTACATCAAACGATAAAAAGTAAAGTAAGGAATAATTATCTTTTTAGTATAATAATCACTTCACATAACCTCAAAAACATACAGTTATATCTATGAATAATAATTACTTGATAATTCTAATCGTAGTAAAACTCAGCGTAATTGTATTAGCCTTTTTCGTCTTTTTTGTTAACAACAACTGTACAATTAAATTTGGGTGAGTTACGTGAAGATTATAATAACTTTAATTATAACACTTTTAACCTTTCTTCACAATTCTTATTATATACCAGATGTACATTTCGGTCACAAGGTGACCATTATCAATGGATTGATACTCAATATCAATCCATTGATAATGATCACCTTGCGACCGAAACGACATCTGGTATATAATAAAAATTGCGAAGAAAGGTTAAAAGTGTTTTAATTAAAGTTAACAACTGTACACTTAAATTCTAAAAGTTACAAATAACTATTGACTAAAAAAGCAATGCATTTTCAATTCAAATTGTCTGTGTTTAAAAAAAACCCAAACTTTCTTGCATTCTCCTGATTTCTAAAACTTAATTTTATTTTACATAAGAATAATTAACTCCGAAGATAAGATTTACTTAACAGAGCACGAATAAAAAAACAGAAAGTTTAATCTGAATTATTTATGTAAAAGGATATTGTGTATGTGTGTATGTGTGTGTGTGTAAGGATTAAACAAATGCGGGTACTGTTTTAGATGCACCTCAAAAGATGGGAACGGGAGATAAGCTAAACAGGAAATTACTTGGAACGATGGGCGTTTTGCGAAATTTTATCGTGTCCTATATAAATAAATAACGCTAGTTTTCATTTATTCAAATAGATGGGCGCGTTTCGCTTTAATTGGACCACTTTGTATTCACAGACAAGAGCGCTTGTTCGTTGAATTTCATAATTTTATTAAATGATAAGTAGAACCAAAATTCTGAAGTTAGTAGGGCTGTGAGCAGTGATAGAAACTAAGAGGGATTTTTTAAGTTTACTTTTGACCAAACATACTCTGGAAAAACGCTGGGATAAAATCATTAAAAGGGAGATGTTGTAGCACTGGAGAAGTAAAGAAAATAACCAAAGACTGAACTATTTCAACAATCAAGATAAATTCAAATTTAAAACTATTTAAATTCGAGAAAATAAGCTTACGCTTCTTATAGTTTGCACACTTTAAACATAATATACTCAATGACATTAGAAGCGTAACACCCAGAAGGAGTTATTATTTTAACTTGATTTTTTGCCAGTATGGTAGTCTTACATCAAGAATAAAATGATTACATTTTCAAGAAATGTTATTAAAAAACAATCTAAAAAAAATTAATAATGTGTTTGGCGACCCCTTTGCTGTATACACTCCTGTAGACGTCTGGGCATCGACAAAATGAGATGGTCGATGTCTTCTTGAGGCATCTTGTTCCAAGCAACTTGAATTTCATCGATCAACTGTGCTAGAGTCTGTGGAGGATGGTGCAAAGAGAATATTCTTCTTCCCATGATATCCCACACATGTTCAATGGGATTTAAATCCGGCGAACGGGGCGGCCACGCCAAAACATTAACACCAGCTTCATTAAGAAAGTTCATAGTTCGACGAGCAATATGGGGACGTGCGTTATCTTGTTGAAAAAGTACGTCTGGGCGGCCATCTAAATAAGGCAACAAAGTGGGTCGTATGACGTCTTCAACATAACGCGCAGCTGTCATACTGCCTCGAATGAATACAAGAGGTGATCGACTACCATAAGCAATAGCCCCCCAAACCATTACTCCAGCAGTCCTGTGTACATGCCTCTCAATAGCAAACCTAAGATCAGGTCGTTCTCCACGGTAGCGTCGTACCCTACGGCCATCATGCGACATACGACATCGTGCCATTCTGCCTCCCAATGCTGCCGTTCTCTGCACCAGTCCAACCTTTGGCGACAGTGTCTCGCTGTTAAAGGAAGCACTAATCTTGGACGGTACGAAAGAAGCCCAAAGGATTGAATGCGGCGATATAAGGTTCGCATACTAACGGGCCTACCTTCTTCTCCAATCCATTGATCACCGATTTGACTCGTAGTAGCGAAACGGTCTCGCAGGGCTATTTGTCTTAAGCGCCGATCTTGACGTTCTGTGGTACGCCTTGGTTGACCAATTGGTCTTCTTCTTGCTCCTCTACCTTCTTCTGTCCATACCTGATACACACGTATTACAGTTGCTGCAGTGAAATCAATACGGCGGGCAATTTCGCGATAGGACATACCGACATCTCGATAAGCAACAACTCGACCCCGGTCAAAATCGCTCAAATAGTGATATTGTGGACGTCTTCGGACTCGAGGCATTTTATTTAAGCTTAACACACTCAACGGAAACACGAAAACTAAAAACATCTGTACTAAACAGCTCATATAAATAGTTTTATCAAAAAAGAAAAAGTGAAATATTTTTTGTTCACAATAAATATAAAAGGCACAAGGTTGAAATTGTTATCAAAGTATGCTTTAAATATAGTCACTCTGTTGCTAAAATATGAATTCAAAAAAATCATTCCTTCTTGGTGTTACGCTTTTAATGTCATTGAGTATATATAAAATTACGAAAATATTATTCGTGAAAATGCAAATAATGTCTTAATTAATAAGACAACTTAAGACGATAAATATCCCTTAAAACAACTACTTCCCGTGCAAATACACCTCCGGATATTGAATTATATATACAATGAAATATTTAAAATTAAAAATTAACAAACCAAATTAAATGAGATTTTAAATATTATATTGTCGTAATTTTATATATTATATTTCAACAATATTTACTAAAATATCAACAATATGAAATAAAAAAATCCCCAACACTGGCTGTGAGTGTGTTTGTGTGTTTGAATAATTTCTTTCGCATCATGACCTATAAAAAAAACATTTTAAAGTGAAAATATCGTTCTCTCTTACACTTTAACGGCCAAATGCTTTATTTTTAACCAAAAACTAAAATTATTTATAAATTCCAAGAAATAATTGTACTTGTAATGGATCTAATAATATTTTGACAAGGCGTTTTTTTGTATTTAATTTAAAAAAATATTGACATAGTTGTTGAAGTGGGAACAGGACGCCGGAATTTCTGTGCAAAATTGCATTATTTGTTTCATCGCAAAAATATGTTTATTTAAAAATCAACAAAACTAATAAACACAAAATCTAGTAAACAATAATATAGTTAATCCTATTAAAACAGAAATAAGATATTTTAAGGGTTTTTTTCTAATTTGGGTTACCAGTCTACTTTGATTCTCCATAGGCGTGTTCACACTCACAGTACTCTTAATAAAAATGATTTATCGACATCTTTATCTTTATCTTTAAAAAAATTAACCGAAAAGTCATATTCATATTCATATTCATATTTATTGATGTATTAACAAAAGTACATGTTTTACATATGTCACCTTAACCTACGAGTATATAATAATAAAAAATATAATAATAATAAAACCTTATAAGCTAGTTTATATAGTGAGAAACATCTAAGTAAATAAGTAAATAGATCTATAGTCACATATTAAAATAACTTATTAAGAAATAACATATTAAAATAACATATTAAAATATCATATTAAAACAACATATTAAAATACCACATTAAAATAACACATTAAAATAACATATTGAAGTAACATACGGACGTTCACAATTTAAAATGAGTTTTAAAATCAAATTTAAGGAATTCTTCTCAGCAGTAAAAACCTTTATCCTCAAGTAGCGTTTTCAGACGATTTGCAAATTGCTTGGGAGGCAATTGCTGTATGTTTTTCGGTAGTGCGTTGAAGAATTTAACAGCGTGGAATCTAGTACCAGTCTTCGCTTTCGAGAGTCTTGTTGTTTGTAGATATATGTTTGATTCTTGGCGAGTATGGTACTTATTGATGTCGCTACAAGTTTGGTAGCTATCCAAATTGTGTCTAATATGAGACAAGCAGGCAAGAATAAATAGTGATGGGAATGTTAATATTCTTAAATCAATGAAAGCTTGTCACTCAAGTCTTGCTAAAAATTATATACATGTATCTAATTTAACGCTGATTACACAGCACAACAGCATTTCTGTTACATGGATAATTTTACGTGATTTTGAGCTAATTTTTGACGCTGAGTTCAAAAATCAGTTTTTATGTATCAGCTATAGGTTTTTGAGTTACAAGGGGGGGCTGTTTTTTGAGAAAAAGAGGCATTCACCGTTGAAAAATATTTAATTACAACAAAACTACAAATTCTGGAATTTTCTTTTATATGATTTTCTACAGTTTTTGAATGACGAAGTGCTACTTTGAATGCTCCAGCAAAAATCTGCCATCATATGTGCATTCCACCGACCCTGGTATCGTTCCTCCATTGTCCGAATATCTTGGTGGAATCGTTTGCCCTGTTCCTCACTCAAGTCACCTAGATTTTCAGGAACACGATTTAAATGGCTGTGCAGGAAGTGCACTTTGATGTTCATGTTGCATCCAAGTTTCTGGAAGTGAGACAACATCTCTTCAGCGTGCTTAACGTTATCAACATCCTTCTTATTACCTAGGAAATTATGAATAATCCAGACAAACGAATCCCATGCATTATTTTTAATTTCTGACATTGACCGGCTGAAATTAGGATCGTTCACCAACTTTCGAATTTGTGGGCCGTCAAATATGCCTGCTTTAAGCCTTTCTGTACTCATTTTCGGAAACTGTCTTGAAATATACTTAAAACATTCGCCGTTTTTTTTTAATGCTTTAACATATTGTTTCATCAGACCAAGTTTAATATGAAGAGGTGGCAAGATGATGCGATATCTTGTCACAAGAGGTACATTTACAACATTAAAGCTTCCTGGAGATAGTGCTTTCCTAGCAGGCCGTTCTTTTCTTCTCCAATGTTCTGCGTTCGCTCTGCTGTCCCATAAACATATAAAACAAGGGTATTTGGTATAGCCACCTTGCCCCAAAAGGAAATTTACCATCTTAAGAACAACACAAATTTCCCATTTATGTTCGTCATACTTGATCTTGTTCATGACCAATGCTATTGTAGGGTATTCTTCCTTAACTTTGGTTAAATGTGCCATCGGCATTATGCAATAGTACACACTTCAAACTGCGTTTTGACGAGTCGATAAATAAACGCCATTATTTTGAATCGTATCTCTGTAAAACCATGGCAGTCATCAAACCAGTAATATCAGTGCAATACACAAAATCATCCTCTTCAGCGAAAAAATAAAGTAAGCCTTGTTTTCGAGTGCAATAATACGACACTTTAGTTATGAGATTTCTGTCTTTCAATAGAGAAGCTAATAATTCAGAAGAAGTTTTCGATAGTCCAAGGTCTCGAACTAAGTCGTTAAGCTCGTTTTGATTGAATGGTCTCGGTTCCAAATAGTTTTTTTGGGACGAAATAGTCATCGCTCGCGCTGCTTGCCTCATTCAACTCGTCAGAACTTTCATAAGATGTAGATGGTAGTGATGAAAATAGATTATTCATATTCCTAGCGGTTTATCTTGTTGATTCCTGTTACATTCACAACACAAAAATAGCAACACACGTATTAGCTGTATCTCAAAAACTAGGGCTGCTCGAAAAAAACTGACCTAAGATTTGAAATCAGGCACCTCAAATTAGTAAAAGAAAGTCAAATTTTTTCATGCAACAGAAAAAAAGTTTGATTTTGTTGTGCTGTGTCAGAGCTGGGACAAATCCTCGTAAAAAGGAATCGAATCACGAATCCGAATCACCTAATATGATTCGAATCACGAATACTCGAATAAAGGATTCGTAAGAGATAAATATGATTCGAATCAAAGATTCGAATCCTGTTTTTCCGAATCACGAATACAAATCCTTCAAGAATAAATTTGATTTTATTATTTTTTTGCAACCATTTATTTATATAGATATCTTTACCAGCTGTTTTAACAAAAATACACAAAACCTAATTAATTATTATTAACACTGAACATCGTTGATAACAGACTAAATACCTGATTTCCTGTTACTCTGATTGAAGATGTATTTGTGTGTTTCTGAATTGCACTTCAAATCAGTGTTTTGTACGCGTGGCGCATGAAGTAAAATTTCGTGTTTAGAAAAGCCCGAAAATTTGTCTCGGGTCGCTGCGCGACCCTCGACAAATTTTCACGGGGCTTTTCTAAACTCGAAATTTTACTTCATGCTTAGCCTGGGAGTGGAAAACACGAATTTAAAGCTTCAAATTGAACTTTAAGAAAAAACAAGGAATATCTAAAGATTTACAGAAAATAGGCTGAATTTGGAATACGTATACCTAAAAGAAAAACTCCCTGTGTCTGTTTGCTCCGAAGAAATATGAATAAATATAAACTATAATGAAGATAACAATTTATTTTCAAAAAACACTCGGTAATTAATTTTATACACAATTGACGTTTGTTAAACAATGGCGGCGACAAAGAAAAAACATGTATTTTTAATCTTCTAGTAGAAATGCGTTTTATGTTAAGTAAACTATCCATCTTTCAGCTAATAATACAAGTTCTTTCTTTCAATCGTCCTTTTAGTAGTAGATGAAGCAACTACTATTTTATTCCTTCTACTATTACTAGGATTTTCTGCAACTAGTTGTAGTACCGTCTGCTGGTGGCAAGACACGATAAGCCAGAACCATCTGAACAAGACGCTCTGTTATTAGCAGTAGTTCTTTCTGCTAGTAAAAATGGTGTTTTTTGCTATAAAAAACGACTGCTAGGTCTTTCTGCTACTAGTAGTAGTACAGGCTCCATCTGCCTTTGAAGGTAGAACCATCTGAACCAAAAGCCCTGTCTGCCAATAGCGGTAGTTGTTTCTGCTAGTAGAAATAGCGTGTTCTGCTAAAAAGTAAACGTTTCTATCAGTAGTAGTAGCTATTTCAGCTAGTAGTACAATTTCTTTGTGCTAGTAGCGTTCGTCCTTTCAGTAGGAGAAAGAACAACTACTATTTTGTTCCTTCTACTACGAGTAGGTCTTTCTATTACTAGTACGGACGGAACCTGTACTACAGGTTCCGTCTGATGACAAGGCATCTGAAACTAGAACCATCTGAACTAGAAGCTCCGTTAATAGCGGTAGTTCTTTCTGCTGTAGTAATTCTTTTAGCTAGTAGCAGTTGTTCTCAAGATCGTAGCCGGGGGGGGGGGCGATTTTTTTTCTGGCTGCGGCATTGGTCGGTCTTTCAGCCTAAAAGTAGTGTTTTATTCTACTACCACTAGTTTATCTCTGTCTGTCTGTCTGCTAATAGCGGCAGTTCTTTCAGCTAGTGGACAAATCGTTTTTAACTGAAAAAAAGTAAACGTTACAGTTTGTAGTACTGGTTCTTTCGGCTAATTGTACTTAGTAGTACTAGTACAGGCCTCGTCTGGTAGCAAGATATCTAAAGCTACAACCATCTGAGCTACAAGTTCTGGCTGGTAATAGTGCTACTTGTTTCTGCTAGTAGAAATAGTGTTTTCCGCAAAACAGCCTATTTTCTGTAAATCTTTAGATATTCCTTGTTTTTTTTTAAGTTCAATTCGAAGCTTTAAACGAGTGTTTTCCACTCCCAGACTAAGCATGAAGTAAAATTTCGAGTTTAGAAAAGCCCCGTGAAAATTTGTCGAGGGTCGCGCAGCGACCCGAGACAAATTTTCTGGGCTTTTCTAAACTCGAAATTTTACTTCATGCGCCACGCGTATAAAACAGTGATTTAACGAGAAGTTTACAAACACAAAAAACATTTTTCATGTTAATCCTCACAATTAATTCGAACTATTTTTGACGATTCAAATCATTTTGTAAGTATTCGAATCCTTTTATAAATATTCAAATCCTTTTAAAAATATTCGAATCCTTTTATAAATATTCGAACCCTTTTATAAGGATTCGAATCGCCCACATTTGGATTCGAATACGAATCCTTTGAAAAATACGTAACGAATCCGGATCACGAATCCAGTTGAACTAAAGTATTCGAATGCCTCTTTTGAATCCTCTAAAAGGATTCGAATCCAGGATTCGAATCCTGAATGATTCGAATCCTGCCCAGCTCTGTGCTGTGTTATACATACAAGATTTTTTAAATTTAAGTATACCTATTTATCCCAAATCAAATTGCATCAGGCGAAAGAGTAAAAATATTTGTTAATAACGTATGATATGTTAATTCTTTACGTGAAACGTCAAAATATACGATTTCTTAGTGTCCGGGCGGGGGGGGGGGGGGGGGGTAATTTCCCCCCTTCTGCTAACTCTCTTGACCATGGAAGTATTTGACATTATCTCTTTCTTTTCTCTAAACTACAAATTAAATATGGTCCTTGAACTAATGTTCATATTAACCAGCCTTATTTATTTAACGCTACTATTTGGACAAACACTCTTTCTTTGAAGCGTGTCCAAGTAAAATTGTTATAGCTTATACTCAAGCTATGTAGATCATTATTATTTATATAAAACTATCAGAAAAATAATGACTAAGAGAACATTTACAATTATTTTTTCTTAAAAGGTATAACTTATAAGGAAGAATAATTATAAATGATCTCTTAATCATTATTTTTCTGATGGTTTTATATATAAATAAAAATGATCTACATGGCTTGAGTACATAAATAGATGGCAAATGTGATTGCTGGTGTTAAAGTGTGCATGTATTCACACCTGTTAATAGTGGGTGGACTCGGACAAGGCTCGTGAACCTCAGATGACCCTGATACGTGGATTCAAGAATGCGCTCGTTCCAAATCAGATGTAAAGTGAAGCTCCATAATGCGCTAAACGATTGTTTTAATTTACAGTTTACAAATTATTCACAAAACTAATTTTATACACAATATATTTATTATATATATAAAATGAATTTGAGAATTAAAGTTGTTTTGGATGGTTCGCAGAAAATCGCGATTATTTTTAACACGAGCGGATAAACTGATTTTTTGGAATATTTCAAGGATTTAAAGGGTGAAGTTCCTCGGTGTTTTTTTTTTATTTAAAGGCGAATTATGATGGGGAAGAATGGTGTGAGTTATTCATACATAGATCATGTTTGAACATCATATTATTACACCAGCTATGTAATAATGTGAAGTACAAATTTGATGTAAGTACAAAACTGATTTAATAAAACTTTGATTAGAGCATATAAATGTATTTTTTTAGGCTTACAATAAATCAGTGTTTTATACGCGCATGAAGTAAAATTTCGAGTTTAGAAAAGCCTGAGTTTGGATTTGGACGCTACGCCCAAATCCAAACGCTCAGTCTTTTCTAAACTCGAAATTTTACTTCATGCTTAGCCTGGGAGGGGAAACACTCGTTAGAGGTAATTTGTATTAAGTATTTATTAACTTTTTAGCATTCTTTATTTATTTAGTTACAATTTTTTCTTTAAATTCAATTCACACAAAAATCAGGTTAAAATAACACAATTTTTGCCTTGTGTGAAAATAACTTAAAAACTACAGAAGGGTGATTTTTTAATTTCAAATATTTTGAAAAGGCATTCTTTTCTCAATACCCGCAGAAAGTTTTATGAAAATCCATGCTTGATTTCTTGAGATATGATGTTTTTTATACGCAACTTCTACAAAAATCAAGATAAAGAATATACTCCCTATATATAATGGGGATTTCATTACATTTAGAAACAACGACTGTACATTTTTAGGTATTCATTGTTTTTTTTTGTTAGAGTTTAATTTGAAGCTTTAAACGAGTGTTTTCCACTCCCAGGTTAAGCATGAAGTAAAATTTCGAGTTTAGAAAACTTGGTTTGGTCGCGTAGCGCGAAGCGCGGAGCGGCCAAACCAAATTTTCAGGCTTTTCTAAACTCGAAATTTTACTTCATGCGCCACGTGTATTAAACACTGATTTACATTAAAGTTTGTTTACAATATTTCAATGTTTTCAGTTTTTAATACGCGTGGCGCATAAAGTAAAATTTCGAGTTTAGAAAAGCCTGCAAATTTGGTTTGGCCGCTCCGCGCTTCGCGCTACGCGACCAAACCAAATTTTTCTTTCTTTTAGGTATACATATCACGATTTTGCGATGTAAACATTTTAAACATACGTTGTTTTATTAAATACTTTCAATTGAAGAATCTAACGAGTGTTTCCACTCCCAGACGAAGCATGAAGTAAAATTTCGAGTTTAGAAAAGCCTGAGAGTTTGGATTTGGACATCATAACTCAAAAAACCAAGCATAGATTTTCATAAAACTTTCTGCGGGTGCTAAGAAAACTATGCTTTTTCAAAGTATGTAAAAATTAGAAAATACCCCTTCCGCAGTTTTCAAGTTATTTCCACTCAAATTCAAAATTTTGTTCATTTAACCTGATGTGTGAATTGAATTTAAAGAAAAAATCGTAACTTAATAAATCAAGAATGTTGAAAAGTCATTAAACACTTAGAATATTAATATAAATTACCCCTAACGAGTGTTGTCCACTCCCGGACTAAGCATGAAGTAAAATTTCGAGTTTAGAAAAGCCTGAAAATTTGGTTTGGTCGCGTAGCGCGAAGCGCGGCCAACTTCATGCGCCACGTGTATTAAACACTGATTTCCATTAAAGTTTGTTTACAATATTTCAATGTTTTCAGTTTTTAATACGCGTGGCGCATGAAGTAAAATTTCGAGTTTAGAAAAGCCTGAAAATTTGGTTTGGCCGCTCCGCGCTTCGCGCTACGCGACCAAACCAAATTTTCAGGCTTTTCTAAACTCGAAATTTTACTTCATGCTTAGTCTGGGAGTGGACAACACTCGTTAGGGGTAATTTATATTAATATTCTAAGTGTTTAATGACTTTTTAACATTCTTGATTTATTAAGTTACGATTGTTTCTTTAAATTCAATTCACACATCAGGTTACATGAACAAAATTTTGACTTTGAGTGGAAATAACTTGAGAACTGCGGAAGGGGTATTTTCTAATTTTTACATAATTTGAAAAAGCATAGTTTTCTTAGCACCCGCAGAAAGTTTTATGAAAATCCATGCTTGGTTTTTTGAGTTATGATGTTTATTAAATACAACTTCTACAAAAATCAGGATGAACAATACGTGACTACTATTGTACATTTTCAGATATTCGTTGTTTTTTTTTAAAGAATTCAGTTTGAAGCTTTAAACGAGTGTTGTCTACTCCTAGGTTAGGCATGAAGAAAAGTTCGAGTTTAGAAAAGCCTGAAAATTTGGTTTGGTCGCGTAGCGCAAAGCGCGGAGCTACTAAACCAAATTTTCAGGCTTTTCTAAACTCGAAATTTTACTCCATGCTTTATCTGGAATTGGAAACCCTCGTTAGAAGCTTGAAATTGAAAACCTTAATAAAAACAACGAAGTTTAAAAATTTACAGTAAACAAAAATATATTTGTACCTAAAAGAAAAATTGCTTACAGAAAATGTCCCTGCATGAGGCCAGCTCTAGATACACAAAAAAAATTGCTAAATTGGATTCACCATTCCAATTTAGCTATTTTTTTCTCACAGAATCGTTAAAATGTACAAAAATTGTCAAAAATAAACAGCGAAAAAAATTACAGAATTCGATGAAAGTTTTAAAGTTACGAAAAACCATCAAAATGATCTAAATTTATAAATAAAGCTTACAAATCTAAAAATAATAGTAAAAATTACAAAATATACTGACAAAATAACGAGAATTGTGAAAGTTGTAAAAAAATAATCAACATTCATTTAAAAATCGACTAGAAATGATAAAAACAGATTTATTTAAATTAAGCACAGTTTAAAATAACACAAACATCTTGACAAATTCAAGTTATCTATTCTTTGTTGATACATTTCTAAATTTGATTGACAATTTGAAAAACCCAAGTGAATCCAATTCACACAACCAATTATATAAATGAAGCAAAGTTTAAATTGATACAAAAATCATGACAAAGTCAAGACGTTTCATTCTTTGTTGATATTAATTCACTTTACTGAACAAAATTCAACAAAGAAACGACTGAAATTAATAAAAAAATAAGATTGGAAAAATAGTCCAAACTTAAAGGAAAGGAAAATTTGTAGATTTTTATGAATTATTTTATAAATGAATTGATAGACAAACAGTGAAATTTAATGGAAAAATATAGATTTTAAATGAAATCGCCATAAGCAAGAAACATTAGAGACATCCAAAAAATTATGATTGCGCGAATAATTCAAATTCAAAACCATTACCATTACACTAAAAAAAGAGCATATATAACACTCTATTTACATTCAGAGTAAATTGTTGCATATGGGGTGGGACAAGTGCTTATAACATCAATAGAATTCAAAGACAGCAGAATAAAATGTTAAAAGTTATATACAACCTCGATAGATACACGCCTACAAAACAACTGTATGAAATTATACCTGAATTGACTATAACCGACAGAATTATCTTAGAAAGATGCATAGCTATACATAAAATCATAAATGGCGAGAATTCAAACATTGAGATAAAAAAAAACAAAGAAATACATGACCACAATACACGCAGGAAAAGTGATCTTATCATCCAACAAAATTCAACCGATATCTTAAAAAATAGTATGTTTGTTTCGGGAATAAAGTATTATAACAACTTACCTACCACAATAAAGCAATTAAAGGACACAAACAAGTTCAAGGATAAAGCTAAGATTCATTTTATAAAAAAAAGCATTACATATCGATCAGCCATCATCATCATAATCACTCCAACATCATAAACTGTATGTGTATATATGTATAACTTTACTAATCTAGAGAAATTCTCCAGTACCACAATTGTTTTATTTTAAATCAATTTCTGTTGGAGATAAATTCTAATAATAAAAATGGGGGTTTAAATGCTGAATGAGATATTATCTCACCTTGCATCTATTCCACCAAATAAAAAAAAATAAAAAACAATTTTAATTTGAGAAAATAAGCTTACGCTTCTTATAGTTTGCACACTTTAAACATAATATATAAAATTACGAAAATGTTATTCGTGAAAATGCAAACAATGTTTAGTAAATAAGACAACTTAAGACAATAAATATCCATTGAAACAACTACTTCCCGTGCAATTCAATATCCGGAGGTGTATTTGCACGGGAATTAGTTGTTTCAATAGATATTTATTGTTTTAAGTTATCTTATTTATTAAGACATAGTTTGCATTTTCACGAATAACATTTTCGTAATATTCTATATTATTATAATTGCACTTTCCTTTTTTGTTAAAATTGTCAACATTTAATTTTATTAATAAGTACCTTTTTATTAATAAAATTAAACGTTGATAGTTTTAACAAAAATAGAAAGTGCAATTATAATTCTTTGGATGTCTGTAATTTTTCGTACAAATCGATCAAATTATTTGTATTTATTTATTTTCGAGATCCATTTACAATATAAAATACTACATCTTTTTTAGAATTTAAAAATTACTGAGAAAAATATTAATAAAATAGTATAGAAGTGTTCAAATCAATTAAATGAAAAGATAAATACTGGACATTTTTCTTTTAGGTATACATATCACGATTTTGCGAAGTAAACATTTTAAACATACGTTGTTTTATTAAATACTTTCAATTGAAGAATCTAACGAGTGTTTCCACTCCCAGACGAAGCATGAAGTAAAATTTCGAGTTTAGAAAAGCCTGAGAGTTTGGATTTGGACGCGTAGCGTCCAAATCCAAACTCTGGCTTTTCTAAACTCGAAATTTTACTTCATGCGCCACGCGTATAAAACACTGAATTAAAGTGAAGTTCAAAATATACTACGACTTAAGTTTGATCGCATGTTTATTATTTTACAAATCTTTACATAGAATATGTGAAAGTAATAATATTTTACAAAAATCACAAATTTAAAATAATGATTCTTGCTTTAGATAATATCGTCAAAACCAACACACATAATAATATTTTACAAAAACTTCAAAGTGGGAAAATTAGGACAAAATGACAATAATGAAAAAATTTACTAAATCATCAAAAATGTATAATTCTAAATGAATAATTAATCCACTTAATTAAAACGCAGTTCGGGTTCGGGTACTATGTACTCATACATAGTACCCGAAATGTACATCTAGCAGAGAAAAATAAAAATGAAGAAAGGAATATAACTGCGTTTTAATTAAGTGGATTAATTATTCATTTAGAATTATACACTTTTGATGATTTAGTAAATTTTTACATTATTGTAATTTTGTCCTAATTCTCCCACTTTTGAAGTTATTGTAAAATATTATTATGTGTGTTGGTTTTCACGATTTTATCTAAAGCAAGAATCATTATTTTAAATTTGTGATTTTTGTAAAATATTATTACTTTCACATATTCTATGTAAACATTTGTAAAATAATAAACATGCAATCAAACTTAAGTCGTAGTATATTGTATCAATAGCTAACTCTAATATAGTATGTTCAATTAAAAAAAAATCTCTAGAGGGCCATGATTTTATCTTTTTTTAAATTTAAGTTGGCAACACACTTTAGGAATTGTCATATAAAACGTCAGACATAATAATTATAATGTATAATTTTAGAGTTGCCAACCTACAATTTATTCCATGGCACTCTAAAGGTTTTATTTTATTGAACATACGATATAATATTCAATTATTGCAATTCAACCTAAATTTTAAAACTATCTTTCCTTCCTCCCCTCCCTGCAAATTGCTTTCTGGATCCGCTTCTGACTGACAGAGTGACAAGTCCCAAAATTAATTAAACATAAAAAAATCAAGCCCTGATAGATTTAACAGTTGCTGCACACGTAATTGGGTAAATTTAAAATTACATTTTCGAAATGGCACCCCCTGTGAACCAACACAGCAAGTGCTTTCCCGAGGAATAAATTCGTCTCGGTTTTTGGTTCCGTCAGGTGGCATACAAGTCGTTAAAGACAATTTCCTGTCTATTCCGAAAAAATGCACCCCTGCATATTATTTAGACACAGACAATGAGGATCTTGAAACATTTGGATTTTTTCCCGTTTTTTCCCCCGTT
The DNA here is from genome assembly GCA_932526585.2 of Philonthus cognatus. NCBI lineage: Eukaryota > Metazoa > Arthropoda > Insecta > Coleoptera > Staphylinidae > Philonthus > Philonthus cognatus. The sequence goes on from OW052243.1 coordinate 13,410,717, forward strand.
TATTAATTTTGTAAATTTGGTAGGTACAAAACGATTTATATATGAGAAAACAGTTTCGTTACGAATAAAAATGTTTTTAAATATTGGTTATTATGAAGTTGAGAGTCAAATAAAGTCCTTCAAGTTCTTAAACATTGCATATTTGTTGTTTTAGCCAGGGTTGTTAAAAAAAAAACGTAATTTTTCATTTTAATTAAAACAAACAGGTTTTTTTACAAAACGTGTTTTTTTCATTAAAACAACGTTTGAAACATTAACAATTAAAAACATATTTAAAACACTTTTAAAACGTGTTTCAAACGGAACACACAGGGCATTTTTCTTTTGAGTATACATTTTTCGATAATTACAGCGTTTTTTGAATTTGCGGGAATTCGTTGTTTGAAAGCAGTTAATTTGAAGCTTTTAACGAGTGTTTTCCACTCCCAGACTAAGCATGAAGTAAAATTTCGAGTTTAGAAAAGCCTAAGAATTTGGATTGGCCGCGTAGCGAAGCGGAGCGGCCAATCCAAATTAGGCTTTTCTAAACTCGAAATTTTACTTCATGCGCCACGCTTATGAACACTGATTTACAGTGAATTTCAACAAATACACACATACAACATCGATCATAGGTAACCTAATATACGTTAGAGTTATTGGGTTGTCCATAATCACTGTTTTAAACAATTTGTTTGGCGCAGAATTTGACTCACGTTTTATTCACATCTGCATATGGATTGCTAAAGTATATTTTAAACTTTCCGATATTTTAGTGTTTTATACGTGTGGCGCATGAAGTAAAATTTCTAGTTTAGAAAAGCCTGATTTGGATTGGCCGCTCCGCTTCGCTACGCGGCCAATCCAAATTTTCAGGCTTTTCTCAACTCGAAATTTTACTTCATGCTTAGTCTGGGAGTGGAAACCCTCGTCTAAAAAATCAAATTACAATCTTTTTAAAAAACAACGAATGTCGTTAAATTTACAGTGTATGTATGCATACAGAGAGTTTTATATAACACCGAACATTTTCATAAAATACGATTTGACACCTTTAATTTTTAGGTTGTATGTAAATGGGGTTGCCTATATGACCATTACAAATTGTAGCTAATTAATTGCAATTAATGCGTCAACTTGTACATACAGGGAGTTTTTCTTTCAAGTACACATGTCCCAATTACAGCGTATACGCCGTAAATCTTTAGATAATCGTTGTTTTTTTTTAAAGGAATTCAATTTGAAACTTAAAGTAATGTGTTCCACTCCCAGACTAGGCATGAAGTAAAATTTCGAGTTTAGAAAAGCCTGAAAATTTGATTTGGTCGCGTAGCGCGAAGCGCGGAGCGGCCAGACCAAATTTTCAGGCTTTTCTAAACTCGAAATTTTACTTCATGCGCCACCGGTACAAAACATTGACATATTACGAAGTTTAAAACACACCGCTGAACTTTACATTAAATCAGTGTTTTGTACCGAGATTTTACTTCATGCGCCACCGGTACAAAACATTGACATATTACGAAGTTTAAAACACACCGCATAACTTTAAATTAAATCAGTGTTTTGTACCGGTGGCGCATGAAGTAAAATTTCGAGTTTAGAAAAGCCTGAAAATTTGGTTTGGCCGCTCCGCGCTTCGCGCTACGCGACCAAACCAAATTTTCAGGCTTTTCTAAACTCGAAATTTTACTTCATGCTTAGCCTGGGAGTGGAAAACACTCGTTTGAAGCTTCAAATTGTATTCTTTTAATAAACCAAGCGTGGTAAAATGTACAACGTCTGCATATGTATACTTAAAAGAAAAATGCTCGTTATGGAAATGTTCGGTGTTACATAAAACTCTCTGTATGTATACCCGAAAGAAAAATTCCCCATATTTAAAAATCACATTTATGCACACATATTTGATATTTTCTTGTAATAACATGTTATGTTTAATAATGTAATTTGAAATATCTTAAACAATTCAGCTATAATTTAAAAATGTAAACAAAAAATCTTAATAAAGTAGTATACAAAATAATTTAACGTTTAAAACATGTTTTTAACAAATTTAAGATTTAAAACATGTTTAAAACAAAACCGTTTAAAACACGACCGCTGTTTTTAAACATGTTTAAAGCATTGTTTTAATACAAAGTGTTTTAAACTTAACAACCCTGGTTTTAACATAAATATAATGCAAGCCAACTATCAATGATTTTATTTTAGTCCATTTAATATTCGGTTAAGCATTAATAATAGGGTCTACAAAATGTTTGATTGAACGAGTGACTTGTTTCAACAAATGTATAAATTGTACGATTGAATTATTGTACTTGCAACAGAAACTGGTCTTAAAGGGGGGAGGGGGGGGGGGGGCTCTCACGCATCTTGGGGAAAGGCTCATCCCGGTCTTAGGGGGGCTGACGCATTTAAACCCGTCAAAATACTACAATTCAGTTAGCCTTGGGGGGGGGGGTCTCAAGCCCGTGAGCCACCCCCTTGGGTGCGCGCCTGCCTTGCATTATTTTATTTTATTTTTTTTTATTTTATTTTATTTATTTGCAAATAAAACATACATTGGTAAATACAACTTAATAATATATAATGTAGGTTAAATAAGTATGTATCTGCAAATAGGACCAAGAACAACTTAAGTTGATCTAGGTCTTAGCCCTTCATAATACAAAGTCAAAAATTATAACATTAATAATAATGCATTCATGAGCTGTTTTGTTTTGGTGTCTCAGAACTTCGGCATCAAATAAGATGGTGAAGTATGATGATGGAAACAAGTATACGGATTAATCAAAGGAGTAGGTGTCGGTTTATTGAAAGCTATGTGGTATCATTTTTACATAGTAACATCTTTTTATAGAAGTCTTTAAATATGTTCACTTTCATTAATTTCAAATTTGCTGGTAGAGGATTGTATACTTTGTAAATATTGTAGGTAAACATCTTTTGAAAAGTTCTAAATGAAAAGACGGCGGTGATAATAGATTGCTATATCTAAGATTTAGAGTGTGAACATCAGTGCGAAATTTAATTTTAGAATATAAGTATGGTGGTTTACATGTGAGTATAATCTTATAAAATAATACACTGCAATACAACAACCTCCACTGTTCCATATTTAGCCATTTTGCGTCTTTTAATTTATAAGATATATGATCGTATTTAGGTAAGCCATATATAAACCTCAGGCATGCATTCTGAACCTTCTGAATACAGAGTTGTGTGTATTTATCTATACAAAAAGCATAAACAACATCGCAATAGTTAAAATGACTTAGGACTAAATAGTCACACAATTGATTTTTTTTATTTTCTGAGAGAATATGGCGGTGGGGATATAAATTTAAGTAGGCGCTTTGGATGCATTTAACAATGTGATTTTTAAATCGAAGGTCAGAGTCAATAACTAGTCCCAAATTTCGTATTGAGTCAACGCATTTTTTTTATTTCCTGAAACGATAATATTAATTTTAGTTTTAATTTCATCTTTTCTTTTTCCAAATTTAATTACTGAAGATTTTGATGCATTTATTCTCAGACTATGTCTGTTAGACATTGATACCAGGTTTTCCAAGTCTGTATTAATTAATACGTTAGCTTGATTAAGGTCATTGGCATAAAATGAATAATATAATTGTGTATCATCGGCATAAAGATGAACTTTGCAATGTTTTATGCACTTAGTTTAACAGCTTGTGTATATGGCAAATATAATTGGACCTAAAATTGAGCCCTGCGGTACCCCTCGATTTATTTCAATTTCAGATGATTTCCCTGCATTCGTTTTAACATACTGTCTTCTTTTGTGCAAATTACTTTTAATAAAATGTATTGCATTAGGTGAGAATCCCACATAATGCAGTATAGTTAATAACGTTTCATGGCAGATGGTATCAAATGCTTTAGAACAGTGGTGGGGAAACTTTTTTTAAGACGGGCCATTTGTAATAACCAGACAATCGTAGCGGGCCAAAGAATAATGCTTAATCGTAGGTAGGTAGTTTTTATGCGGGTCGTCACATTACGAAGTAAGAACGCGTTCAAACATTTTCACGACGGCACTCTTAAACGGGCCGGATTAAACCTTTCCGCGGGCCGGACTTGGCCCGCGGGCCGTAGTTTCCCCATCACTGCTTTAGAATAATCGAATAGGATTAGTGCAGTGGTATTTCCTCTATCTGTTTCTTTAATTATGTCATCTGTTATTGATAACATTGCTGTTGTACAGCTATGAAATTGACGAAATCCTGACTGATAACTTGGAAGAATTTTATGATCTGTTAGAAAATTACAAATCTGTTCCTTAATAACTTTTTCGGCGATTTTTGATAGAACTGGCAGTATGCTAATTGGCCTCAAGTCTCCAAAGCTAGTCATATTTTTTGTTTTTGGCACTGGTATAATATGTGAAATTTTCCAAGCATTTGGAAATTGATTATCAAGTACACAGGAATTTACTATATTTGTAATGAATGGTAAGATATAAGGGCAGCACATTAAAATCATTGTAATGCTAATGTTATCTGCTCCAATGGCGTTAGAACGCACATCTAGTAAGAGTTTATATATAATATTTTCTGATACTGGCTTAAATGTCAGGAGTTCGTCAAAATGCTTAAAGGTATTTTTGCTGTAAAATTCTGTCAAGTCCATATCGACGATGGTCGTATTTGAGGAACAGCTAACAAAGTAATTATTTATATCATTAGGTTTGTTTAATGATTGGGGCAAAGGGATTTTAGGTTTAGTTTTATGAAAAAATTACATTACAAAGTGAATTGAGTTTTATTGGAAAAAAATTAAAACGATAAAGTTATATGTATTTTTTTTAAATTTGTAATATTAGAGTATTAATTAAGAAAATGTTTTCAAATTTTGAATAATTCCAATATTTAATATTCCTTTAAAAACATATTCAAATATTTGGATAATAGAATATTAAATATTTGGATAATAGAATATTTTAATATTTGGATATTCGAATATGAAAATAGTTTAGTGATTAAAACATTGATATTCAACATATGAATATTCGACTATTTGTGTTCAAACCCCAGCCTTAGTACTAACGACATATCAGACGAAAAAATATCGATTTTTGTTAACGGACAATTGATACTTTGAAATATCACACATCTCGAATCTGCAGTCACACTACTATATGCATTTTAAATTAATTTGAAGGTAACAAACTACCACAGAAGTATCAATGACTGCAATTGTTTCTTTTAAATTTCTGTTGAGACGCCAAAACTTGCAATTATTTTAGTATATATATAAATTCATAAAAACTTTAATTTTCCCCGCAATTTTCTCTATCTACAAGAAATAACAATGGAGTGGTTACAAACCGTGAATGTTTCCAGGTGCAGAAAAGACGGAGGAAGAGGCCAACTGTCTTAAGTCATCCTTGGTTGCTCACCCTTTCCTTACAACCCTTAAACGCAACTACACCTGCCTTTTATTGGAAGATATAAGTAAATAGAAAATTGTCTTATTTTTATTGTTAACAACTTCTAATAAAAATACTTGAGTCAGTGGCGTACGATTCAAGAACGAAATTTTAGTAAGAAATGACAAAACTCATTGGCTAGCAGAATGATACATACAGACCTATTTTAATGTCTATGGCGTTTACCTGTGTGACTAATTAAACAATTTTACTAAAATAATGACATTTCGATTTCGGAATTTAATTAGTTAACACGTTGACCGCCACGGGACCTAAACTCAAATTTAACGCGTCACAATGTGAGTGCCGCGCGGCGATCAACGTGATAAACAAGTCGAAAAAACTAAAAAAAAAATGTTTGCAGTTTATATGAACATTTTGGGCATTTTATATATTACACAATATCCGTATTGTGCCAGGTATCTTAATATTCAATGTTATTATAATTAATTTGACGGATAACCTTTCTTCACACTTTTATTTAAATTACTAAATGTTCATTTCGGACACAAAATGACCATTATCAATGGATTAACACTAAATATAAAACAATTTGAAATAAAACAACGCAGTTGGGAGGGTTTCACTTTTATTGTTGAACACTGCAACATGTTTCACCACACAGTGGCTTCATCAGGCAGATGAAATAATGACACATGTTGCAGTGTTCAACAATAAAAGTGAAACCCTCCCAACTGCGTTGTTTTATTTCAAATAGTATTATGGAGTTTCATCATGTATCCGCCTCATTAATTAAATATAAAACAGACATTTTAAACTATATATAGACAGGCAGATTATAATACAAGGGCGGTGGGAGTGCAAAAAGGGAAAAACGTAGATTAAGAGGTTAGCCGAGGGAATGAGGGTGGCTGTAAAACCAGGTAAAGTTGATTATGGGAAAAACACAGATTAAGGTGGTGCAATTAAATCTAATAATGTATTGTGAAGTGGACTTGAATCAAAATTCAATAATTTATTTTCATGTTTTTCCATTTTAATGGCTTCTAACATGTTTAATCGATAGTTTGATGATTGTTTTAATAATTTTATGTTCTTTATTGTGATTTTGTAGCCGGTTTCTAGTAAATGGTTAGCCACTGCAGATTTTTCATAATTTAGATATTTGGCGTGTGCTAGGTGTTCTTTGAACCTGGTATTTAGATTACGCTGTGTTTGACCAATATAAACTTTATCACAATTACAACAATCGATTGAATAAATACCAGATTGGTCTAATTCATCTGGTTTGCTGAATGTGTTCCCTAAAAGTTGCCGTAGTTTAGAATTAACGTAAAACGCGGGGGTTAGGTTGAATTTTTTGTATAATTTGTTGAAGTGGTTTTCTGAATTGGGGGAATAAATTAATCGAATTAATTTTGTATCTGTGTTGGGGTTAATCGGTGAAAGAGAGGTGGTATTATGAAGTTTAATTTTGAATTTATGCATATTAATTAATTTGTGAATGGTCTGGGGGTTATATTTGAGATTTATCGCAATACTATGGATGATGTTGAATTCCTTTTCCCTATTTTTATGTGGATAATGGTATGCTGAGGGCTCTGTGGATGAGGTAATTAAATAATGCTAGTTTATATTTCATTGGGGCATAGGAATCGGCATGGAGGTAATTAAAGGTTTGTAGGTTTTCTAAATATTTGAAAATCTAATTTATTATTATTTCTAGTAATGAGAAGATCTAAAAATGGTAAGTATTTATTCTGTTCTATTTCAATTTGTTATTATAATTACTCGATATATTTGAGGTTACACAGTGAACGCACCCATTCTCCACGTCACACTAAATAATTAATATAAATCATTATTATTTAGAAAAAGCGAGCTTTGTTACGTGGAGTTCTAATTAAAATTATAACAGAGCCGAGCGGTATCAGCTATTAATTTCGCCGTAAATGTCCCCTAATTTGAATACATAATATTGTTTTGTGTATATGTGCATGAGATTACGAGCGGTCAGCGGTGGCCCGTTTCGCTGTCCGAGCACAGGAATACGATTAAAAATTATCTTCGCGTTTGTTATTTTAATTTTACTCATTGTCTCCTTTTCGCCCTTATGCATATGCATAGTGATTATTACTTGCAAGCAGGGGTTAATTTCACTAAAATTGATGACTGAAAAAAAAAGCGGAGCGCTTTTCCCAGGGATGTAGGAATTTTGTTTTGGGATTTGTATCCTAAAGCAAAATTTGCAGAATTGTGTAAGTAATGTGTTTGTAGGTTAATTCTGTGGCTTGCTAAAAAAGCTAAAAGGCCAATGTTATTTTTTTTGGGAAGTAAACATATTGTTCAAAACATGATACACATAATCAGATTCTATTGAAATATACAACTTTTACTTTATGTCAAAAAATAATTCCCATAGACGGGGTTGCAAACAACAACGGATCTACAGATCAGTATTTGTTGAAGAATTTGTTCAATTTAATGAACTAGAACTAACAATAAAAGAATTATTATTTTTTTCAAAATTTAAGTGTTTATTAAAAGACAAATAACTTAAAAATAAGAATTATTGTTATTTAAATTATTCCATTTAGGTTTAAATAAATAATGTATATTTAATATGTATGAATACCAGAGCTGGGACGAATCCTCGTAAAAAGAATTCGAATCACGAATCCGAATCACCTAATATGATTCGAATCACAAATACTCGAATAAAGGATTCGTAAGAGATAAATATGATTCGAATCAAAGATTCGAATTCTGGTTTTTCGAATCACGAATACAAATCCTTCAAGAATAAATTAGATTTTATTATTTTTTGGCAACCATTAACATTTTAATATTGCTAGCAGTTGTTTTAAGGAAAATATTAAAAACCTAATTATTTATTATTAACACTGATCATCGTTGATACCGGACTAAATATCTGATTCCGTGTTACTCTGATTGAAGATGTTATTGTGTGTTTTTGAACTTTACTTCAAATCAGTGTTTTGTACGCGTGGCGCATGAAGTAAAATTTCGAGTTTAGAAAAGCCCCGTGAAAATTTGTCTCGGGTCGCTGCGCGACCCTCGACAAATTTTCCACGCGGGGCTTTTCTAAACTCGAAATTTTACTTCATGCTTAGTCTGGGAGTGGACAACACTCGTTCTTAGAAGTTTCTAGCTATTAAATCACTCTAGAGTAATAAGTTTATTACTCAAAGGAACGTTTTACAAAGGCTATAGCTCGAAGGACCAGTTATAGTTTTCGGAGACCGAAGGACTACAGGGAATTGAAGTTGTTTTTTAAAAAAAAAAAAAACAACGAATATCTGAAGGTTCACAGCGTGGATATGAAAGAATAATGTTATATATATGATTCTTAATAAATGTCAATAGTTTTGATATTTTTCATAATTTGTGTGTTTGTTGTTACTTTTTGCGATTTATTCAAACGTTTTTGTTCAGTGTTTTAGTCAATTTTAATGAAATTCAATGACATTTCTCTGACTTTCCCGGGTTTATTGATGTTTAGTGAATTATTTTTACGTAATTTTGAGGCATTCGTCGATTTTATAAAAGAGTTCAATTTGAAGTTTTGAACAGTGATTCCAATCCCAGGTTAAGGATGAACAAAGTTTAACAGGATGAGAAACATTTGTTTAAAAAGCTCAAGTATTTAACGTGTGGGAAAGTACTATGATAGACATATCAATTTTTTTTTTCATTCTGACAGTTACGATACACATTTTAACACGTGTGACAAATTTTAAGGTAACGAGTGTCTTCCACTCCCAGACTAAGCATGAAGTAAAATTTCGAGTTTAGAAAAGCCCCGCGTAGAAAATTTGTCGAGGGTCGCTGCGCGACCCTCGACAAATTTTCACGGGGCTTTTCTAAACTCAAAATTTTACTTCATGCGCCACGCGTATAAAACACTGGTATAACCAGAAATTTAAAAACACACGAAATAAATTATTCATGTTAATCCTCACAATTAATTTGGATTATTTTTAACGATTCGAATCCTCTTGTAAGTATTCGAATCTTTTTATAAATATTCGAATCCTTTTATAAAGATTCGAATCACCCGCATTTGGATTCGAATACGAATCCTCTTAAAAAAATGTAATGAATCCGAATCACGAATCCTCTAAAAGGATTCGAATCCTGAATGATTCGAATCCTGCCCAGCTCTGATGAATACATTTATTAAATATTACTAACTCCCATAGCTGGGCAGGATTCGAATCATTCAGGATTCGAATCCTAGATTCGAATCCTTTTAGAGGATTCAAAAGAGGCATTTGAATACTTTAGTTCAACTGGACTCGTGATCCGGATTCGTTACATTTTTTTAAGAGGATTCGTATTATAAAAGGATTCGAATACTTACAAAAGGTTTTGAATCGTCAAAAATAATTCGAATTAATTGTGAGGATTAACTTGAAAAATATGTTATGTGTGTTTTTAAATTTCTCGTTAAATCACTGTTTTATACGCGTGGCGCATGAAGTAAAATTTCGAGTTTAGAAAAGCCCAGAAAATTTGTCTCGGGTCGCTGCGCGACCCTCAACAAATTTTCACAGGGCTTTTCTAAACTCGAAATTTTACTTCATGCTTAGTCTGGGAGTGGAAACGCTCGTTTGTAACTTCAAACTGAATGCTTTGATAAGAACATTAAATGACAACATGTTTTTAAAGATAATAATCTAGTTTTCAAAATTTTGTTTAATATTATTTGAAGTAAAACTGACATGGTAGCCACAATCTTAAATGTTAAATTTTTCCGGCATTTCCCTGATTCAAGATTTTTTACCTTGACCTTTTAATATAACTTTCTTCTGTGGGCTTAAATATTGACAAAAACAATGAAAACAATTTAACAAAATTGAGGTTTGTTAAATTGTTTTCATTGTGTTTGTCAATATTTAAGCTAATTTTATAAATTTGTACGTGTTTTCTAATTTGCCTGCTGATTTTGACAAGTTTAATAATATCATATGGCTTTTTTGTTAGTGTTTTGGTCAATTTGAACATAATTCCATGACATTTCTTTGACTTTCCCGGTTTTAATGATATTTAGTGAATTTTTAATTTATGTAATTTTAAGGCATTCGTCGATTTTATAATAGAGTTCAATTTGAAGTTTTGAACGGGTGTTTCCACTCCCAGGCTAAGCATGAAGTAAAATTTCGAGTTTAGAAAAGCCCTGTGAAAATTTGTCGAGGGTCGCGCAGCGACCCGAGACAAATTTTCGGGCTTTTCTAAACTCGAAATTTTACTTCATGCGCCCCGCGTACAAAACACTGGTTTGAAGTGAAATTCAAAAACACACAAATACATCTTTAATCAGAGTAACAGGGAATCAGATATTTAGTCTGTTATCAACGATGTTCAGTGTTACTAATAAATAATTAGGTTTTGAATATTTTTGTTAAAACAACTGGTAACGATATTTATATATTAATGGTTGCAAAAAATAATAAAATCAAATTTATTTTTAAAGGATTTGTATTCGTGATAAGAAAAAACAGGATTCGAATCTTTGATTCAAATCATATTTATCTCTTGCGAATCCTTTATTCGAGTATTCGTGATTCGAATCATATTAGGTGATTCGGATTCGTGATTCGAATCCTTTTTACGAGGATTCGTCCCTACTACTCATTAAGGTAATTTAAAAAAAAACTTTCAATGCGATTTTCTCAGATGCGGAATTTTCGACATTGGCCTTTTTAGCTCTAAGCCACAGAATTAGTGTATATATGGGTTAATTAGTGAAATCGGTGTTAAAAAAATTGATTTTTTTCCCAGGGGTGTTTCAGTTTCTGTTTCCATTTTTAGAATCACATGCGTGTTCCAGGATTTTTAGCTGTGGGAATTTAATACAATTTAATCATGATGATGGTTGCGACCGTAACTACGTGGTAATTCATAATCACTGAATAAAACACTTACTATGTTTTTTACCACAAAATTTTGTGGTAAAAAAGTGTTTTATTCAGTTAATACAATTCATTTAGTCATTTATCAATTAAGATACTTTTAGTGTTCCGCTAAGTACTTTGCTCAGTGAAGATTTAAAACTGTCTATTAACATAACTTAGGCTCGGTTTTAGGATTGTTCGGAAAAGCGAGGGTAAAGCTACCCACTGAAATTTATACTGCTTAGATCTAGATATAGGGATTTTTTCTTTTAAGCATAGATATGGATACGCATTAATTCAAAAAGTTTAATTTTAAGCTTTAAACGAGTGTTTCCCACTCCCAGATTAAGCATGAAGTAAAATTTCGAGTTTAGAAAAGCCTCAAAATTTGGTTTGGTCGCGTAACGCGAAGCGCGGAGCGGCCAAACCAAATTTTCAGGCTTTTCTAAACTCGAAATTTTACTTCATGCGCCACGCGTGTTAAACACTGAAAACACTGAAATATTGTAAACAAATAAACTTTACATTTTGTCGCTTCGCGCTACGCGACCAAACCAAATTTTCAGGTTTTTCTAAACTCAAAATTTTACGTCATGCGACACCTGTATAAAACACTGTTTTCAAATGAAGTTAAAATATATTAATTAGGTATGTACATTTATAAACCATAAATAAATCATAGCAAGGCCGTAGCCAAAAAATATTCGGAGAGGTTTATAAACATTTCGGAGGGTAACCCTCCCTCCGAAATGTTTATAAACCTCTCCGAATATTTTTTGGCTACGGCCTTGCTATGATTAATGGTAAAAACATTGTTATTACTCTTGCGGGGCCGCTTTTACATACCAAAAAGTACCATTTTCAAAACATTGGAGGGGTTGGACCTCCATATCCCCCCCTGGCCGTAGCCTTGAATCATAGCATAAATATACAGGGTGTCCCAGATCACCCGTATCAGGCATTTTTTGAGAAAACGGCTAGTCTCAGTTTGATATAAAAAATTATTACTAAAGCTATATTCAATAATATTCTTTTTTCCCCAAAAAGGTTGGCATCCCTAAGATTTCGCTTAAAAATGTCAAAAATTCAAGATTTTCAAATGGCATGATTGGTCAAAAGTAATATCATTCAAAAGGTCTTTGAAAAATAAGCAATTTTCGTAAAAAATATATTTTTGTAATTAGCGTTTATTTTAAGTAATTTTGGATTGAAGTTACCAAATATAAATATCTGATGGCTACCTTATTTTCAAAATAGATACTTAGGACGACTGGTATTAGGACCAGAACAGTTCAACAGTTTAGAAGTAAATGGAGTTGGAAATTTCGTATAGCTCCGACTCCGGTTTTCAATATAATTATTTAAATATAATTGTGCTAGACATATTTTTTCTTTTTTCTAAAATTTGAACTCAAACAGAGTTGTTAATAACAATTGAAATTTATGTAATTTGCATACGAGAGAAAACCAAAATTTAAATTATTTTTCCAAAAAAACCATTAGATTGCAATTACGCAGATTACACTGGTCTGCAAAAATTTTTTTTTTTTCGAGCTCTGACACCATTCCTGCTGATTCTTATGTAAAATGACCTCCTGAATCCGAATATGACCTCCGTTTTCCCCCATCACCCACCGTTTTCGGGGGAGGCCCCCCCCCACCTATTTTTATCACTTTGAGACATGTTACACCCCATGGCCTTGTACGCTGAGAGCAATTCCTCGACATGAGCGACATAATCATCACTTTGGTTGTTACCCAAAAAGTTCTCACACACGTTTTGGAATGCAATCCTGGGCAAACCGCGAGGTATTGAGAGCACCAGCGTGGTACAGTGAATCTTCCGAACTGTTGCTATATATTTTTATTATTGTTGCTATATATTTTTATTATTGTTGCTATATATTGTTGCTATATATTTTTATTGTTTGGGAGAGGATGAGGGGGGATGGAAGCTGGAATATGTAGAAAATAAGTGAAAAAACTGCGAAAAAAACGGAAAAATCGATCATTTTTAAGGATTTTTTTACAATTTAAGGGGGCAAATCCCCCCCCCCAAATCTACCTCCTTGCTACAAATGTTCATGTTTTGGAACTTTTCACCTCTCTAGCCCCTCAGAAGAAACGTAAAGGCTAAAATAATCCTTTTCATCCCTCCAAATTATCGAAAAGTGATAAAAATAGGTGGGGGGGCCTCCCCCGAAAACGGTGGGTGATGGGGGGAAACGGGGCTCATATTCGGATTCAGGAGGTCATTTTACATAAGAATCAGCAGGAATGGTGTCAGGGCCGATTTTCATGCCGACCAGTGTTATTAAGTGAATATTTAAAATGTTCACAAGATTCGAAGCAGCAGTCAGATTTGGCGTAGAATTTTCAAAAAATAGAGGAGTTAGAGACGGAGTTGAAGTCAAATATATCCTTGGCGGCATTTGAAACTTAATCTTTTAAAATAAGTTAGCAAAAAAAAAATTATATTTAATAAATTTAATCAGATATTACTCAAAATCGATGCCAGTAATAACATTATGTTTCCTATAACAGTTGCTTATTTTTTAAATACGTTTTTAATGACACCACTATTGGCCTATCTTGCTATTTAAAAATCTGGAGTTATTGACATTTTTAAGCAAACTTTCAGTGATGCCAACCTTTTTGCGAAAAAACAATATCACTATTCAATTCATTAATTTTTAAATAATTATTAAATAAATTAAATACATTTTTTATATAATTTTTTTTATCCCAACTCTATAGGACTAGCCGTTTTCTCAAAAAAAAGGCTGTTACGGGTGGTCTGGGACACCCTGTATATATTTAGTCGATTTTTGTACATTTTGTTATATCCATTTTATTATTATTAATTTGCCCCTCTTTACTAAACCAGCAGTCTAGTCAATCAGGTCTAGATTGCAAAACATGAATGCTGTTACTACGTTTTAAATCATTAAGTGATAAATTGGAAGCTAAAAATATAATTTATATTAAATTAATTTTTATACTCGAAGAAGAGATTCATGAAAAAAGTACCTGTATGAAAAATTAATGATCTGTTTAGGCAAATAAAAAAAGTAACTGCGTCCTCGCTTCATTCATTCGTTCGTTAATTCACCCATTGAATCATTAAACCCCCCCTAATTAGAGTAATTAGTGTAATTAATAATCACGGACAGTTTTCGATAAAGGAACGAGCAAGTAAACGGTCGCAGTAATAATTTCCGAGAGCAATCATAAGTTCATTTCCTGCAGGAGGGGAAGATGCCGAGGTACGAGGAGGAAGTGGAGGGTGAGGTAGCTCCATGCTCTATCGGCCAACGGTGACTGGCCCACTTCCGGTAGGGCACGTGCCCGCCATCTTGTTCTTACTTATTACACACTTACTAAGCTACTTCGCTACTTCTCTCATCTCGCCTATTATCTAACACGGACCGCTATTGTCTTCGGGAGAAACGTGCACGTATGTGCATGTCGTGGTACACACACGCGAAAATTTACAGCGTTATCTTGTGAACGCCTGACTATTTGCATTTGTTTTAGTTTTATTATTAGGTATGTACCATCGGTGGAAATAAAATGTTGGGAGACGTAAAATTGGTTTAGTGGGTGTCAAACTTTGGACATGTCAATTAATTGTCATATGATGTGTCAAAACTGAAAATCCCATTTACACATTACTTTCCCCCGTATGTAATACAAAGGGAAAGTATTGTTTTCGTGATAATTTTCGAATCAAAAATTTTAGCGGAAATATCCGTTTTGAGGTCCCCTGAGTCGAATAAGACCATTTTTAAAAAATGTCTGTCTGGCTTTGTGTGTGGCTGTGTGCGCTGTACCGCAAAAACCGCTAAAGATATCGAGATGAAACTTGAAACTTAAGCTTTTTGTTACAATCGGAAGAACTGAAAAGCTTTTGGTGAAAATCGGAAAACCGGAAGTGGTACTTTACTCTTAGCGTTTTTCAGTTTTTTCAGATTTTTTCAATAAATGTTCATCAAAAAAAAAATTCTTTCAAATAAAAGTTGTAGATAATAACAAAATGAAGATGTATTGTTCACTTACTTTTTGTCATAGCACTCTTAGTTTTTGAGATATTTAATAAATAGTGTTTTTTATCTAGTCATTGATTTGTGTCAGTGTGTGTGTTGATACAATTGGAAAATGTTTCAAATAAAAGTTGTAGGTAATAAAATATTAAAGATTTTTTGTATCTTCACTTTTTGTCATAGCACTATTAGTTTTTGAGATATTCAATAAATAGTGTTTTTTATCTAGTCATTGGTTTGTGTCAGTATGTGTTGATCCAATTTAAAAATGTTTCAAATAAAAGGTGTAGTTATCAAAAAGTTGAAGACATTTTGAAAATAATAATGCTACAAATATTTTAAAAGTGATTTAATACGCAATTTACGGGGAGAAGTACTATGATGGACACATCACCATTTTTTTTGTTGTCACTCGATATTATACCGGGTGTTGACTTGGCGGACGCAACATAGGAATTTGCATGTTAATTTTGAATTGTTCAAATATTGGCTCCCCTATTTATTTTAGAGACAAAATGTATTTAACTTTTTTGTAGAGGGAAAAATTCTGAATTAGCGCTCACACTTAACACTTTACGTTTCTCCAAGTTAAAATAATTAAGAAAAAATAATGTGATTTTACAAAAATTATGACAGGCCATGGAATTGAAACAACAATTGCAGATGTCAAAATGGCACCAGGTATTACTGTCACTTGATTAAAGTAAACGTTTTCGAAATGATTTACACTACACAAGGACACAGTTGTCAGGATGTTTGCGATATGTTTTCTATCCAGTTTCAAGACAGACTGATGCCCGAGGAATCCACTGCATGACGATAATCAAGAAAACGACTAAGCAAGACAAAATAGGAGTTTAATATTTGCTAGCTATCGAAAAATTGTAACAAAAATTATGTAGTTTAAATTAAGTGTTTAAATAAACCCCCAATAACACCCAAACAATATCCTAAGCGATTGTAGAATTCATTTCGGACATTAGCCAATTAATAATTGGAGATATTCTCAGATTCTGCAGACATTTTTTATTTCTTGAACGGTTTTAAAATGTGTGTTTCTATAAATTTTTGATTTTAAATTGCCCCAAAGAATAATCTGCGTGGTTTCAATTCCATGGCATGTCATTATTTTTATAAAATCACATTAGTTTTCCTTGAATATCTTACCTTAGAGAAACTTAACGTAATAAACGTTAACACGAATGAATTCAGAATTATTAGCTCTACAAAAAAGGTACATACATTTTGTTTCTAAAATAAATAGGGGAGCAAATATTTTAACATTTCAAAATTTACATGAGATTTCCTGTGTTGCGTCCGCCAAGTTAACACCCGGTATATAACCTTTCTTCAGAAAACCTGATTTAACCGGTATAAATTTGGTTATGTTTGATATTACCCAATTTTCGATTTGTCCTAACATTTTATGTACATCCAGACGGTTTGTAATCACTGATCAACTGTTTCTATTGATAATTTTACTTTTTTATATATACAAAAGTTGTTTATAAACATTTTGAACACGTGGGTTTTCGTGTGGTCATTATCATTGTTATGATGGAGACTTTAGTACATTTAGGGCCAGTTGCACCAAACACGTCGCACTGGTTCTACTCTGAACTCCAGTTCAAAATGACATTAGAACAATAGGAGCTGTCATCTTGAACTCAAGTTCAGTTTGAACTCGAATTCAATGTTTTTGGTGCAACTGAGCCTTAGATATAGATACGAGGGGCGATCAAAAAGTAAGGCTGATATTGTTTGAGTTTCGTCTGTTATACAGAAAGTAGTAGTGTGCGGTACTTCTAATACATGCCATTTCCAAACGCGTCGCTATTTCTGTTAACCTGCAACTAGCGCTGTAGGTCGAAGAAATACGAGGGGTGATCAAAAAGTAAGGTTACAAGGCCGATATTGGTTAAGTTTCGTCTGTTATACAGAAAGTAGTAGTGTGCGGTACTTCTAATACGTGTAATTTTCAAACGCGTCGCCATTTCTGTTAACCTACAACTAGCGCTGTAGGTCGCGGGTAGCTGAAACTCTCCACAGTTAGCGACCGCATGTATCAGAAGTACCGCACACTTCAACTTTCTGTATAACAGACGAAACTCCAGTAATATCGGCCTTGTAATCTTACTTTTTGATCACTCCTCGTATAAACTCTAGAAGTGGACGAACTGTGGATCTATTATGTATAATCAGCGGCGTTACTAAAGGGTGTAAGATGTTAGGGGCTTGGATTTTTTTTAAATACCTATATATTTTATGAAAACGTGTTTAGAGACATATAAAAGTATTATTTTTTAAAAATCTAAAAGCTTCGTAGACACTCATTCAAACATAACAAATAATTCCCAATGAATAAAAATTTTCACCCAAAGTTCAACCCCAATTTGTTGCTTGCAAATTATAAATATTTAGAACAATTTTCTTTAATTTTTGTGTGGTATAGTATATAGATATATAGATCATTAGCATTTAAAAGGCACGATGTCACGTCATGAAGTGGATGGTAGGTACATAACGGGCCTTTTTATGTGGCCGCCCTTATCAGGAGATTATCTGAGGCACGCAGCCGGAGTGACAAATAGACGGGTCCGCGCTATGAATAGTTACGATTTATAAACTTTGCTCTCCGACAGGGATGGATGTTGCTTGTTCACTTCCAATCAGACACGGCCATCGCCAAAGACAAACTCTAACCGCACAATACATCCATCTATTTGTCGCTATTTTTCTAATCCTACACAAGAAATAACAGCTCAGTAATTTGACATTAATAACTTGTAATAGAGTATAAAATTGAATTTGCTCATTATTCTCAGAATATTTAATAATGTAGTAAAAAGCCAGTTTATCTGCAATCATTTCAATAATAATATTTACAATTTCTGTAATATATTCGTCGGAGAATTAGCTTAGCTAGTTGTTTCAATGGATGTCTTAACGAGAGAAAATTAAAATGTATCGCGACCCCTGGATAGACAGACCAGTAGTTCCTAACAGAGAGGGAACTTGAGTTTTAAGAAGGGTAATTGAAAATTAATAGAATGGCTATGAAGAAATGTATAAAAATCGACTAAATAAATTTATTTCTGTCATGATTTATAAATGTAAATACCTAATCAATATAGTTTGAACTTCAGTTGAAATCAGTGATTTATACGCGTGGCGCATGAAGTAAAATTTCGAGTTTAGAAAAGCCTGAAAATTTGGTTTGGTCGCTCCGCGCTTCGCGCTACGCGACCAAACCAAATTTTCAGGCTTTTCTAAACTCGAAATTTTACTTCATGCTTAGTCTGGGAGTGGAAAACCCTCGTTTAAAGCTTTAAATTGAACTTTAAAAAAAACAAGGAAAATCTGAAGATTTACAGCGTATAATTGGGATATGAATACTTCAGTATTTGTATGTGTACACTTTTTTTAAGAGTTCAATTCGAAGTTATAAACGAGTGTTTTCCACTCCTAGGGTAAGCATGAAGTAAAATTTCGAGTTTAGAAAATCCTGAAAATTTGGTTTGGTCGCGTAGCGCGAAGCGCGGAGCGACCAAACCAAATTTTCAGGATTTTCTAAACTCGAAATTTTACTTCATGCGCCACGCGTATTAGCCACTAAAATCACTGAAATACTGTAAACAAGTGAACTTCAGTTAAAATCAGTGTTTTATGCGCGTGGCGCATGAAGTAAAATTTCGAGTTTAGAAAAGCCTAAAAATTTGGTTTGGCCGCTCCGCGCTTCGCGCTACGCGACCAAACCAAATTTTCAGGCTTTTCTAAACTCGAAATTTTACTTCATGCTTACTCTGGGAGTGGAAAGCCCTCGTTTAAAGCTTCAAATTATACTTAAAAAAAAACAAGGAATATCTGATGATTTACAGCATATTATACAGATATGTATCCTTAAGTATTTATATGTGTATACTTTTATTAAGAGTTCAATTCGAAGTTATAAACGAGTGTTTTCCACTCCCAGGCTAAGCATGAAGTAAAATTTCGACTTTAGAAAAAAGAATTAACAATTTGGGTCAAATTATTCAGGCCATCTCTCATTTATCTCTCATCAGTATAGCTTTGCCATTCTTTCTAAACAATTTGACACCTTAGACTGGCGGTCACGTTACCGTTCAAACATAAGTATACATTAAATTGCCAATTCTTGGCTGCAGAATACTTCAAACCGCCAGTCTAAGTTGTCAAATTGTTTAGAGAGAATGGCAAAGCTATACTGATAAGAGATAAATCTTGAAACGCGTCTATAGACGGCCTGAATAATTTGACCCAAATTGTTACATTTGCAGTAGGTTACTGTATGCAACAGCAAACACGTGTTGTATAATTCAATGTCCGTTGGGGTATCAGCCTGGGAAGTAGTTGTTTCAGTGAGTGTTTGATATAATCTTTGTAAGACTAACTTGTTGTAGATTGCGAAAAGAATCGCACTTTTAATGTATAAATCCAATACTTCAAGAAAAAAATAAATGAGTTTAGAGATTCGGAAAATAAAGCGTTTTAAACGCCGATTGAGGAAAAATCATGCAGGCTTCTATTCAGTACATGTGAGTAGAAAGTTAATATTATTTATAAAATCTAAAAACTATTATTACGATATTTAAATTGAGATCAGATTAATAATTTAAAATAGTTAAAAAAATCAAGAATTTTCAAAAAATTCAGTAAAACAAAACCAATGATTTTATTAAAGTCCTTAATACTATTCTAACGAGTGTTTTTCACTCCCAGATTAAGCATGAAGTAAAATTTCGAGTTTAGAAAAGCCTGAAAATTTGGTTTGATCGCGTAGCGCGAAGCGCGGAGCGACCAAACCAAATTTTCAGGCTTTTCTAAACTCGAAATTTTCCTTCATGCGCCAGGCGTATAAAACACTGAATTATTATAAGTTCAAGAGTAGCTAATTCATCTCTTAATATTGCAAAAAGTGTAGTTGAAGGTGTGAAATAAATAGGATAAAAATAAAGTTGCAGTCCAAATTTATACAAAATTTTCTCTATTACAATTCATGTGACCTAAAGTAATTAATTTTCTTTACATGTCGAGTAAAAAAAATATACATGGAGGAGGGTCATGGGGGTATTTAAATGTATAATGAAGCATGGTCAAGAAAAGGTTGGGAAACACTGCAGTAAATGTTTTATTAACCGTCAACTTAGTTACAATTAACAAACGTTTTGAAGAAAAGCCTCATATTTTTTCTCAAATAAATATCTGTAAAATCATAACTAAGAAATACTTTTCGAGCACATTTTTAAGAATCATCTCCAAGTGTTAATACTTGTTGAATCTATACAGCACATCCAATCACGTTGCGATTTCATGTAATTAATAATTATGAGCATTATGATACACCGCGAACAGACATTACAAATAGCAAACGTGCGCACCTGTTGCTGAGGATTTTTCTGCGTGCAAGTAAGTATATGAAATACCGGCAGTTGTATCAGCACGATCGTATCTGGAGACCTGCGTACGGACGCTGAGCAAGAACATAAGCAATTCGATTTATAATTGGTGATATCAACATATTTGAAATTATGTAATTTATGTAATGATGATTGGATGGTATGTACGAGTACAGGCAATGACTTTATTTAATCATACGTGCGGAATGAATTCCTTCTGAGTTTGTTTGATAGGACAGAAAAATTCTGTGAAAGAATCTTGCAAGATTACTCAAGAATTATAATTAAGAAGAAATAAATAAATTGAGTATACAACATAGCGATACTCCTCAATTATTAAATAAATTAAAGTTTTTAACGCTATATCTAGTTGGCCATATTACGAGGGTTGCCTTTTATATTTTGGGATTAGAGAACAAAAATAAATATTAATCATTGAAAATCGCTTTATTGTTTTTCAAAATATTCCCCATTAAGATCTATACACTTTTGCATACTTTTTTTGAACCAAGTGTCGAAGCACTTTTGCCACTCTGATTGAGGTATCTCCAAAACATGCATTCTGAACGCATCAACCGCTTCTTCAGGTGTCGAAAAACGTTGACCTCTCATTTTATTCTTTACGGATGGGAATAAAAAGAAGTCATTCGGTGCCAAGTCAGGACTATATGATGACTCATCAAATCGATGTTTTGCGTGCTCAAAAATGCAGTTGTTTGAGCCGATGTGTGAGAGCTCGCATTGTCGTGGTGAAGAGTGATCCGTTTTCGGCGGTTGGTTTTCCTGATTTCTTGGATGACAACTGGCAAACAAATGGTTGTGTACCACTCAGATTTGACTGTTCTAGTGGTACGGTTGCGACATGTCCAGTTTTTCCGAACAAACAGGCGACCATTTGCTTGGAAGTGCTTCGTGCGCGAACAACTTTTGTTCGATTTGGTTCATCTTGAAACACCCATACGGTCGACTGCTGTTTACTTTCGGGCTCATACGCGTAAATCCATGATTCATCACCTGTCACGATGTCATAGAAGTGTTTCGAAGCACCGCAATCGTATTTTTTGAGCATTTCTTTGCACCAATCGACACGAGCCTTTTTTTGAGCGATTGACAAATTGTGTGGGATCCAACGCGAACAAATTTTTTTGACAGTCAAATGTTCATGCAATATTGAATGTATGCTGGTCCCACTAATGCCTAAGGTTGTCTCAATCTCACGATAGGTTACATGACGATCTTGCAATATTTGTTTGCGCACAGCATCAATGGTTTCCGGAACAACAACTGATTTTGGACGACCTCCACTAAATTCGTCTTGGAGTGAACTACGACCTCGGTTGAATTCACCATACCATCGATAAACACTGGTCCTTGATGGAGCTTCATCGCCAAAAATTGAATTAAGTTCATCCATGCACTGTTGTTGAGTTAATCCACGTCGAAAGTTGTAAAAAATAATCGCACGAAAATGTTCACGATTTAATTCCATTCTTTGGCCGAGATAAATCTTTTAAGTTAGTGTAAACGACACAAATAACGCTCATATGTCAAAACTTTCTGAGTACGTATAACCTCAAAAATGTCAAACTTTACGATAGAGCTCTCAGCTGCCAGATTGCAACACTAGGGTTGCCCAATCCCGAACTATAAAAGGCAACCCTCGTACACATGTGTTATTCAAGCCTGGAAAGTTAGATAACAAATGAGTGATGTACAGAATTTACAGACTTGTAGACTGAAATTCTATAGATTAGTCTGTCCTGGGTCTAGGATCTAGCAGTGGAATTTAATGGTAGGTCAGGTCTGATATGAACCTAAAAACACGATTTTATGTTTAATTTTCATAAAATATACTGAAATTCTATAGATTTGTCCGTCCTGGGTCTAGGATCTGGCACTGGTGCTGCGAATTTAAGAATCCGTTGCTGCGCATTACTCAAAAAATGAATGCTGCTCAGTTTTGAAAGGGCAATCGTAAACAGTGCCGGTCTGGGGGGGTTTATTTGAAATTATTCGTGCACGCAATTATGCACTTGCGAATGATTTTAATATAATAGGTTTATTTAAAAAGATTCTCATACGCAAACTTCAAATTCGTATGTGCAAATTCAACTGTTTTTTTGCGATTACCCAAACACCACTTGCAAATTGGCAGCAACTGTTAGATTCTCATTTAACTTGTGCGTTTTAAGAATGATATTCTAAAATCTTCTCCAAATAGAAGCAGTTTTAAGCAGAATTACCAAAAGATCAAATGGAATGATTAAAAATACAAAACAATTAATTTATAAAATATTGACAAAATATTAAATGCCTAAGTACTAGTTTTTGTAGAGGGTTCGGCAGTTTGTAAAAATACGAAAACAATATGTTATTTTTGTTGCAGTGACTGTTTGTTTCAAGTATACATATACGCTATAAATAATTTTATAATTTTAAGTTTTTAACGAGTGTTTTCAGTCCTTGATCAACTAGTTTAGAAAAATCTAAAAATGTGGATTCATTTATTACGTGAGATCAAACACAAAATCAACTCGAGTCAACTTTTCTGAACTTCACTTAAATCAGTGTTTTAAACGCGTGGCGCATGAAGTAAAATTTCGAGTTTAGAAAAGCCTGAAAATTTGGTTTGGTCGCTCCGCTGCGCGGAGCGACCAAACCAATTTGTAAGGCTTTTCTAAACTCGAAATTTTACTTCATGCTTAGTCTGGGAGTGGAAACCCTCGTTCTAGAGTAATCATTAAATGCGATTTATTTTTTATTTATTTAATAACTTTTATCCGAGTTCCGTTCTGGACCCCGAACAGAGCGGACGTCGAGCGTGAGTTGTGCGTTCCATCCCTGCTCGCGTTTGACCCACACGTGGTTGTTTCACAAATCCTTTTTCATCCTCTCTATTTTATTCTTTACAATCACCTATATCCTGACAATCCTTTCATTTCTTACCCATCCTTGCAACTACGTGTGTATTTTCCGTAAATCCCTTTCCTTTCCTCGGGGATAGCGAAACTCTATTTATTTTATTATACAAAATTACTGTGACTGGTCAACAGGGCCTAGAAGCCGAGGCCATAAATTAATATTTTAAATTACGCAGAAGAAGAAGAATAACTTTTATCCGTAAAACACCGTTATCGTGATATGCAGAAAAATTATCGGACCAAATTTTCAGGCTTTTCTAAACTCGAAATTTTACTTCATGTTTAATCAAGGAGTAGAAACACTCGTTAAAAGGTACAAATTTAACGGTTCTATAATAACAGCGAATGCTGGAATTTTTTATTTAGGTATTTATTAGTCAAAGGTAGTTTTTATGTTCTTTCATTAATAATATAATGTTATTATTGTCAGACTTTCCTATCCTTTTTCCTATTTTTTATTATTAATCTTTTTTATTATGCGGTTTATCAATTCAATTTAAATGCTTACATTATAAATATGCACAATTTATAAACATCGGGTGAGTTTTCGAAAATCGAATTCATTTATAAACTGTTTCATTTTAAATGCTCACAATTTCTATTCTGGATAGATAAATTTGATTTTCTGTATTGAATAATCGAAAATAGTTATTGTTAAGTAATTTGTAAAAATGTAAACTCATTTTGGCCATAAATAAACCTTAGGGGATTATTTTATGAAAAGTCTAAGCAATAATCAAATGTTAAATTAAAACACTTATTTGTTCCTTTCTTCACTTATTTTATTTTACTTGTTAGATGTACATTTCGAGTACTACGTACTCATTTTCAATAACAGAATGCCTTAATAATCAAATGAATGAAGGAATGAAGGATCCATCAATGTTGGATAGATAATTTAGTTTTTGTATTTAATCAATTGAAGACTATTTTCTGTAAATTTATAAGTACACTTCAGAAGAATTCTTTAACACACTCTTGAAAGAGTTTTTTGTTTCATGTGAAGTTCTATAAAATTATGAAAACAACGCCAAAGTTTAATCACATGATAAACAGAATTTTATATAACCAATTACAATATTGGGCGATTAAAAACAAAATTGCAGAAGCTGAGAATTAAATATAATTAGATGAAAGAACCTTGTCGAGACTAAGTAGTGTTTTTGCGAAGTAAAAAATATGCAAGATATTTAAAAAAAAAAATTATAAAATGTTATCGAAGTATTGGGATTGTTATTCCAATTTTTATTATTTTTGTAGTAAGTATATACGATTTTTTAGCGTTTTCTTCAGTTACTATGTTCTTTTGTACTTTTGTTTTGATATTTGCTAAAATTTGATGTATATTAATATGTTAAATATCATTAGACACAGTCAAATTTTTTAAGTCCACATCTGTAAAGTTTTTCTATCTGATTAATTAAGTTACTGAACAAATAATGACCTTTAGATATGAAATTTATTTTTGATAAGGTAAACAAGTCAATTTTTAAGAATTTTTGTGTTATGTGCACAAATGCGTTTTTATTTCTCGCTTAGATAAATGAAACCAGCTCTAACTTTATCGCTTCAATGCGTTCAATTTAAAATTTATAACGGATGTTTCCTATCCTGGATTTCAAATTTAGAAAACCCTGAAAATGTAATGATACTTACATTTTAATTATGGCCAATCAAAGTTTATGTATTCATTTCTGTGTCGATTCTATGAATTTTATGTTGATTTGATAATCTGTTGATTTTTTACGATTGTTGTCCTAAAATTGTTGATTTTATTGCATAATTAAAACTTAAGCTTAATATTTTGAGCAGATGCGCTGAGATATTTTTTTTTAGGAATTTAAGCTTCTAACGAGTGTATCCACTCCCAGGCTAAGCATGAAGTAAAATTTCGAGTTTAGAAAAGGCTTAAAATTTGGTTTGGTCGCGTAGCGCGTAGCGCTACGCGACCAAACCAAATTTTAAGCCTTTTCTAAACTCGAAATTTTACTTCATGCGCCACGCGTATAAAACACTAATTTAAAGTAAAGTTTAAAATATACTGCTTATGTCTACTTGAGCTTGATATGTACTTTACTTTTATTAATTTTGAACCCACATCCCGATGTAAGGTTGAATAATCCATCGGCCTTTTGCCACACTTTTGGGCATTCCTTCAAGGACAAAAATGGTTTCATTTACTTAACTAGCCGATTTTAAATAAATGTTTAACAAAGTATTCTTTGGCTCTATACTTGCAATACCACATTGTGTGAAGCGTATTATATAGAATTAATTATACAAAAAAATGCGAATCAACTGACAAATACAAATTGACAGATTATTAAAATTATGGAAATGCATTACATTTTACAGAAAATTTGCAGTGTTGCCACACCTACCCTTCGCATCTTTTGCATGTGATCATTACAATATTCGTGTGATTTAAAATAAACCACCCATCGGAATTTTTACGTGTGAGAATTTTAGTATTCACAAATTTTCGCATGCGCATTTTTACGAGTGATTTCAAATAACCCCCTCTAAGCTTAATAGGTAGAGTGCTCTATTTGCGTTCCTTTTTACAAAAACATATTAGAATCTAATCGGTATATGATACAAAAAAAAACGTCTGCTCTTACACTGAAGGACTGTGAAGAAATGTTTTAAGAATTGAAAATATGTAGTAGTCAAAAACTGCATAGGAGGCTGTTACTTATGGAAATTCCATTCTGACGCTTCTAACAAATAATACATACTACTTAAGATTTTATAAGTCGAAATACTGTGGTAATTATTTTATAACAGGGGTGTTCAACCTTTTTAATACGCGAGCTACGTTTGCATACTAAGTTATTTGCGGCTCGGCAGGTTATAGATAACAAAAACAAAATAAAGTATATAAAGAGATTTTTTCTTCGAACTGTACTCGAATTTTGATAGCGCTTGATTTGGTTATTAAACACAAACAGTATATTTCCATTTATACGCGCGGCGCATGAAGTAAAATTTTAAGTTTAAAGCCTGAGTTTGGATTTAGACGCTACGCATCTAAATCCAAAAGCTCAGGCTTTTCTAAACTCGAAATACTTCATGCTTAGTCTTGTAGTGGAAACATTCGTTCAAAACTTTAAATTAAACACTGTTTAAAAACGAAAAGTGCCTACAAATTAAATCGTGATATGTAAACGAATAGTCGTTAGATTTTTAAATAATCTTGTTTGGGAAATTATAAGAAAATTATAAATTATGGAATCGACGTCAAGAGCTTCAATTTTCCTAAGAAATAAACACGCTATAAGTTTCCAAAAGTGGGGTTAAAATTTCTTAAGTAGTATTTCTGAAAAATCGTGTTGAGGTTTAGTAAAAGCAACGTTAGATATAAGGTAATCTTGTTTGAAACATTTTAAGATAATAATGAATTACTGAATCAACTTTGAAAGCACTAATTTTTACTTTAAAATAAACAAGCTTTAAGAACCTCAAGTTTGGGTTACAATATCTCAACTGGTTTATCTAGAAAATCCTGTCAAAGTTGTGATTTTAGTGAAAAAATCATCAGATTACCTCAAAATCTAATGATTTTTTTTGTTCGGAAAATTATATACAGGGTGTTTCTAAATTGATGTGAAAGATTTTAACAGGTGATTTTTCAGCAAAAATTAAGGGAGGTCTTTCATATCAGAAAATGCCATTCTTTCAATAAAGTCTTATTTAGTTGTGCAACATGTTTTTAGTCTATGAGTATAAAACTCTCTAGAAATTTGAGAATTAGACATCAGCTTTATTTTTCTTAACAAATAGCTATATCTTGCGCTATTAAAATTCTATCAATTAGGAATATGTTGTTATCATCAAACTTATAGTAGTAGCACAGAGTTAAGAGTACCTCTTTACTTTGTGACAGTTGATACATTAGTTACCACCAATGACAAACTTTTGATGGTTGTCAAACAAGACAGCTTGTGAATGATACATTTCTTGTAATTATAATAAATTTATATAGTATATAGTATCTTTATTGAATATTAATATAATATCAATAACTGTGACAATATTACATTAAATAACAACTTCAAATTACGAATATATGTAGATATCATATGTTCAATAAAAAAAAAACCTCTAGAGTGCCATGATTTTATCTTTTTTGAAATTTAAGTTGGCTACACGCTTTGGGAATTAACATATAAGACGTCAGACACAATAATTTTAATATATAATTTCAGAATTGCCAACGTACATTTTTTCCATGGCACTCTAGAGGTTTTTTTAATTAAACATACTATAGAATATTGCTAAAATGTAAATATAGAAAATACATTTCTACTAGGGTATGTTCGCAGGTTCACATTAATTTCATTCCAACTAAATAATCGCTTCTTGTTGATCTTGTTTCTAATTTATACGACTCGTTTCCTATCGCGTTGCTCTTGCTTGAGGAGGTGTATTTTTCGTGTCCCCGCAATTTCATGTTTTTTGATAAACGCTTTTCGAGCACAGTTTCTCGGCTTCGGAACGCTTTATGTAGATTTCCTGATTAATTCCAGTCGGTGTTAATGGTGTGGAGGTAATGTGTAAACACCTCGCCAGACAGATACCGGGTCAGAGGTGAGCCGTGAGAATGCGCCTCAGCAAATTGTTTAACACGGGAGTATCTTTTTCCATTCCTACTCCTAACTCTTTAACTGGTTACCGGACTCGGACGCCTTTTCACACCACAAACTGTTCCTGCGTAATTACAAAACCAAATCTTTTGCGGTACCAACAAATCTGTATCGATTAAAATGTATGCTCCGTTTCTACTTTTCCTGTATAATAGAAAAAGAAAACAGGGAAAGTAAAAATGGAGGATTACATTAATTTTTATCGATACAGATTTATTTTTGTCGCACAAAAATTGGTTTTGTATTTACGCAGGAACAGTTTGTGATGTGAAAAGGCGTCCGAGTCCGAATACAAATAGAAAATATTTAAATTAAAAACACTTGGTATTGTTTCACAAATTAAAACTTTTTCCGACTAGTTTCGGTTTGTTAGACCATTTTCGAAGGAATGTACAAAAAAAAAATTGTCTAGATATATACACACACCGGCAAAATTAAAGCAACGCAGATAAATTCGATATTTTGTTCTCCGTGCAACTTTTTTTTGGGCAATTTCAGCGGCATGTCGTACAACCAAGGTAAACTAACTAATAGCAGTTCCTTTTGCAAAGCTATGTGCCATTGTGAAACCTCTTAAAAAAATAAACCAAAAAGTAGCGTTTTTGCTCTAGAAGAATTATACACTTTGACTTTGTTTAAACATGTAATAAATAAGAGAAATTAAACATATTATTTTTTTAATATCGTGTATTGCCTCCACGAGCCCTTATGACTGCAGTCATCCGCCTTCCCATACTTCTGATGACGCCGTCGATCATTTCTTGAGGCAAATTATCCCATTCTTCAATTAAAGCAGCTTTCACTTCTTCTGTGTTTTGGACAGCAGGATTTCTTGACCTAAGTCGTCTACCTAGTATGTCCCAGACATGTTCAATCGGATTCAGGTCCGGAGAACATACTGGCCAATTTATTTTTGTTATACCCATTTGGTTTAAATAGGCAATTACACAGCGAGCGACGTGCGGACGAGCATTGTCTTGCATTAAGACAAAATTTTCCCCAATATGTGGAGCGAAAGGTATCACATGGTCTTGCAGGATATCCCTAATGTACCTATCCGCATTTAAAGTGCCGTCCTGAATCACCACCAACTCTGTGCGTGCCCCTAAACATACGCCGCCCCATACCATAACTGAGCCTCCACCAAAAGAGACAGCAGGAGTAAAATTAAATGGTGCATTTTGTTCTCTTTGACGTCGATACAATCTTTCCCTACCGTCAATCGAATTTACGCAGAAACGGCTCTCATCCGTAAACAAAACATGACCCCATTGGTCATTATTCCAATAAAAGCCCCAAAACTTCAGAGAGGACATCGAGTAGCGCGACTAGACTTCGCTCGAGAATACCAGCAATTCTCGAGCGAAGTCTAGTCGCGCTACTCGATGTCCTCTCTGAAGTTTTGGGGCTTTTATTGGCACATACGACTTCAAACCAACTTCTTTAAGTCTTCTTCTTACTGAACGTTCACTTATATTGGTTCCACGAACTTCTTCCAGTACGTTTCTTGTTTGAACTGCAGTTTGACGTCTGTTTCGCAGTGTTTGCAACGCTATAAATCGATCATCTATGGCAGTGGTTGAGCGTTTTCTACCCTGACCTCGTCTTCTGACATACAAACTAGTCTGTCTCCAACGGGCAACACTGCGATGGATCGTTGATTTTGATTTTCCAAACATTTGGGCAACCTCTCGGAAGGTCCGACCATTTTCGATCATTTCTATTGCCCTAGCGATATCAGTCGGTGCTAAATCACCCATTATTAACTGGTTGATAACCAAATTGACGATTATAAATAAAAAAAACAAATTCGAACGATAACTTATTAAAAAATACGAACTTTTGTCCAAAGAAAACACGCGTTTCAAATGTAAGGCAACAATTAACACAATACTATACAACTTAAAGAGATGTCAACATGTAATTACAAGTCTCAAGTTTTAACTAATGTTTTAAAAAATGACATATGGTAGTAGGAAATGCGACGCCGTCTAGATCTAGCCAGTAAAAAAAGAAATTTAATGAATAAAATTAAATGTTGTATCCGTTCCTTTCATTTTGCCGGTGGGTATATATATATATATATATATATAGTATATATATATATATATAGTATATATATATATATATATATATATATATATATATATAGTATATATATATATATATATATATATATATATATTTGTTTCAGGTAATAAGGGAAGTCGAAATTGGGGAATTCCAAATGTCCTTGTTGTCGTTTACGATATTTTTCCCCATTTTTATGGCCTTGGTAATCTCCAGGCCTTCTTTTAGGTTTAGTGTGTGTCCCTTATTACCTGAATGCAAAATCTTAAAATTATGCGGATTAAACAAACAAACTGAAACTAGTCGAAATAAAGTTTTAATTTGTGAAACAATACTAAGTGCTTTTAATTTTAATAACTTTACATATTCTAATATGTTTCACGTGCCAGATAAGAAATTAATTCAAGAAAAAAAAATTTATTGTTTTCACAAAAATTTGCATTATTTTTTTATTTTTTGCGAACATTTCAAGTTTAGATTAAAGATCACGTTTCAGAAATGTTGATCATTTTCTGTGACTCGTTTCAAAACCAATTGTGTTGATTTATTGGGTACTCTACATTGCAGAACAATAAATACGAGTAGAATGGTATTTATTTCGCGTTATACAAATGTCAACAATTGGTACCCAGTTTATAATTTTCGCCCCTTATCAATCAAGATCTGCAAGTAAAGTATTACATAATTGTATCAGGATCCTAAATGATATTGAGTGAGTCGGCGGCAGTCGTAAATCGAAACGCTAACGACAAAACCGATAAAATCTCAAAGATCTCCTCTCCTATCTCCCCATTCTATATTATCCATATTGTATTGGAAAACGGAGATCATGAGCCATATGTAAATCAGAAGTGGCACCTCTGCGGCAGCCGCTATCTTATCTGCTACAATTATTTCTAGTTTACTGCACAACGTAAACATTACTTTAACCGCCATTCTTAGGGTTTATGCGTGTGTGTGCAAATGCTAAAGCTCGCAAAACCAACAAAGTCAAAGTCTCTCTAATTATTGCGAACTTTAGGAAATCAATTGTAAGCGATTTACGGCCGGTGTATAACTATAACTGGTCGGTCGTATTAAAATTTAACAGTTGCCCATTCCCGTGGCTGGATTTATGGTCACACCATAAAATGCGCAGCGTACTTATTAAATATAAATATATTGCGCTCTGTAATGGATGGCTTCCTCGATTGAATTTATTTTAACCGAGTTGGTAAAATTAAGCACGCCTTTTCCTGGTTCATCCTTAACTTATCACTCATATTATACATTGAATAAAAAGAATTATTATTATTATTATATTTATGCCCGGTATTAAAAACGATTAATAAATCATTAGATAACTATTTGTGGAGTAAATTTATTTACCTAGTAAACTAATAGGCAAATAAAATTGCGTATTATAAAGCAAACCTACCAAATCTACAGCAATTCTAGAAATGAATCATTTAATTAGTAAATTACAGGCCGAAATTATACATTTTCATTATGGCCATAGCTGGAACCACTAATTTGTTAAATTGAATTGTCAATATTTTAAATTAAATTGTCGATCAAATTGGAAATTTAGTATAATTCCTTATAATTATGAAGAATAACCGTGGAATAGGACAGAATTAAACACAACAAGAAAAATAATACTTATTAGAAATTATAAAAGACTTAAACAAGTCTTTTCCACTCCCAGGCTAAGCATGAAGTAAAATTTCGAGTTTAGAAAAGCCTGAAGCGCGGAGCGGCCAAACCAAATTTTCAGGCTTTTCTAAACTCGAAATTTTACTTCATGCGCCACGCGTACAAGACACTAATTTTAAGTGAAGTTCACTTGGTCACAATATTTTAGTGTTTTCAGTGCTAAATATGCGTGGCGCATGAAGTAAAATTTCGAGTTTAAACTCGAAATTTTACTTCATGCTTAGTCTGGAAGTGGAAAACACTGGTTTAAAACTTTAATGCCCGGTATTATAAACGATTAATAAATCATTAGATAACTATTTGTGGAGTAAATTTATTTACCTAGTAAAATATTGGGCAAATAAAATTCCGTATTATAAAGCAAACCTACTAAATAAATAGCAATTCTAGAAATAAATAATTTAATTAGTAGATTACAAACCAAAATTATACATTTTCATTGTGGCGATAGGTGAAACCACCAATTTTTAAAACTGAATTGTTAATTTTTCAAATTGAATTGTCAATCAAATTGGAAATTCAGTATAATTCCTTATAATTATGGAGAATAACCGTGGAATAGGACAGAATTACACAAAACAAGAAAAAGAAAGCTTATTAGAAATTAGAAAAGACATAAACTAGAGTTTTCCACTCCCAGGCCAAGCATGAAGTAACATTTCAGGCTTTTCTAAACTCAAAATTTTACTTCATGCGTTACGCGTACAAGACACTGATTTCAAGTGAAGTTCACTTGTTCACAATATTTCAGTGTTTTCAGTGTTAAATACGCGTGGCGCATGAAGTAAAATTTCGAGTTTAGAAAAGCCTGAAAATTTCGTTTGGTCGCTCTGCGCTTCGCGCTACGCGACCAAACCAAATTTTCAGGCTTTTCTAAACTCGAAATTTTACTTCATGCTTAGTCTGGGAGTGGAAAACACTCGTTTAAAACTTTAATGCACGGTATTATAAACGATTAATAAATCATTAGCAATTCTAGAAATAAATAATTTAATTAGTAGATTACAGACCGAAATTATACATTTTCATTGTGCCCATAGCTGGAACCACCAATTTGTTGAATTGAATTGTCAATATTTCAAATTAAATTGTCAATCAAATTGGAAATTTAGTATAATTCCTTATAATTATGGAGAATAACCGTGGAAGAGGACAGAATTACACAGAACAAGAAAAAGAAAGCTTATTAGAAATTAGAATAGACTTAAACGTGTGTTATCCACTCCCAGGCTAAGCATGAAGTAAAATTTCGAGTTTAGAAAAGCCTGAAAATTTGGTTTGGTCGCGTAGCGCGAAGCGCGGAGCGGCCAAACCAAATTTTCTGGCTTTTCTAAACTCGAAATTTTACTTCATGCGCCACGCGTACAAGACACTGATTTCAAGTGAAGTTCACTTGTTCACAATATTTCAGTGTTTTCAGTGTTGAATACGCATACATTTTCAGTGTTGAATACGAATACGAAAAACTGTAAAGTGAATAACATAATATTTCAAGTTTAAAACATACAAGGAATCTTTCTTTTAAGTATACACATTTATTCCGACATGGGCGCCCGTACATATGAACAAGAGGGGCAACTTTAATTTGTGAAGAAAGGTTAAAAGTGTTTTATTTCAAGTAAATTTATTCTTATTTCAAATTTCATTTAACTCTTCTTTCAGGGATGTAGGTATATTTGTGTTATTACATAGCTTTGTATTAACATTATAATTATTAACAATATTTCTAAATTTACGTTTAATAAATTTGGAAAGCTTATTATAAGTGCATTCATTTTACGCCCAATTACTCGATGGCGTGTCGAGATTGTCGCCGTTTGAATAATTTCTTGTTATTTTTTTTTTGTTTCGTTGTTGCTGCTGCCGCCATTGTGAAAGCAGATTTTGGTGTTTGTTTAAATCCCGCAGAGAAAAAGGTTTCTTCGCAATAATGTACAACGTAAAGTAAATAAAGAGTCGTGTTGTAATTGTCAACCGTTGTACACTGTGCCAAAAATCCAACCACCGTAAAATCTCTACATTTTTTTCTTCAAACCACTTTGCCCGCAAACAGATTTGAAAGTTTCGTTAATTTCATGTTTGCTAATTGTTTCAGTTTTACTTCAAATTGTAATATAAAAAAATGTGTTTTTTTAGATACCGTTTTTTGCATTTTGTATTGTTATCGTGTAGCTTATCTTGTAGCCCTTGAAATTCTCTACAAGCAATGTTCATTTGTTTGTTGGATGTGTCAAATTGTTATTACTTTTTGGAAATATAGTATATTCAATAAAAGAAACCTCTAGAGTGCTATGATTTTATCTTTTTATAAACTTATGTTGGTTACACGCATTACGAATTGTCATATAAAACGTCAGACATAATAATTATAATGTATAATTTCAGAGTTGCCAACCTACAATATATTCCATAGCACTCTAGAGGTTTTATTTTATTGAACATACGATATGAGGTCTAAGTGGGATCGAATCGCGATCACTAGAATTTTCAAATCAAGTTTGTAGCCTTCAAATTCTCCTGACTTAAACCCGATGTATTTTTTCATTTGATCCACCTGGACAGAAGAAGCCTCTACCAACGACAACTCAATAAAATCCGTTAATTTATTTCTATAATTGCTAGAATGAGAATGAGCCAACATGAGAATGAGCCAATGAGAATGAGCCTTGCAATGAGAATGAGCCAACATTTCAAATCATCAACTAACAATCATCGTCAAACATTTTTGGAAGCGTCTCGAGACCCATGTGGCGGCTAAAGGTGGAAGTTTAGTATAATTCCTTATAATTATGGAGAATAACCGTGGAATAGAACAGAATTACACAGAACAAGAAAAAGAAAGCTTATTAGAAATTATAAAATACTTAAACGAGTGTTTTCCACTCCCAGGCTAAGCATGAAGTAAAATTTCGAGTTTAGAAAAGCCTGAAAATTTGGTTTGGTCGCGTAGCGCGAAGCGCGGAGCTACCAAACCAAATTTTCAGGCTTTTCTAAACTCGAAATTTTACTTCATGCGCCACGCGTACAAGACGCTGATTTCAAGTGAAGTTCACTTGTTCACAATATTTCAGTGCTTTCAGTGCTAAATACGCGTGGCGCATGAAGTAAAATTTCGAGTTTAGAAAAGCCTGAAAATTTGGTTTGGTCGCTCCGCGCTTCGCGCTACGCGACCAAACCAAATTTTCAGGCTTTTCTAAACTCGAAATTTTACTTCATGCTTAGTCTGGGAGTGCAAAACACTCGTTTAAAACTTTAAATGGAACTGATTTTATAAAAGCGTATGCGTAAGTATTAAAATCCTTGGTTATGTCTGAGTTGAAAAACTTTACGTCTTTAGGTCTTTAGGACTCCTTAGAATGTCTTGTGGTTCGAATCAATCACTGTCAGGGAAGATACTATAAGCGAACTTAAATCTGACACGGATGATATGGTAGACATGATAACCGTAATGAAATTAATAAATACAAGTAGTAGAATTTTGAATTTTAACTGTCAAATTATTTAGAGAATAAAATTTACTTGGTAGAAAAACAAACAAATAATTTACTGGGGAGATTTATTAGCCAAATATAGTTATTTTGTGTTTATAATACCGAAATCTTTGGAATAAATTAATTCATAAAGTAAATTTTATTTAGGGAATAAAACGTTTTATAATACCGGGCATTAGTAAGATTGTTCTTGATTTTCAAAAATAAGAGTGTACACGTGTTGCTAATTAAATTTTAAACATTCTGTATTCGTATTTATTAATGACCATTAATTTCCTTATTACGCTTAAATTCCAATTGAAATCCACACAGAGAACGAATCATCATAAACTTCAAATCAATAAATCTCATAACTCCGACGATTTTTGCACAATCCCAACGTTAATTAATTCCCGAAGTCACACTTTTTCGCCATTAAAATCCCTCGTGAGCAAATGCAACCGTTTTGCTCGTCGGACATTAATTATCGTCCACGAAATATCGCCTATAAAACTTTTATGGCGGCATCGGTTTCTGCTGCCTTTTACTATTTCTATTTTATGTAGGGTCTATTAATTACGCGGAATTTTAGTACCCTTTAATCGGACAGGTGACGATACGGGGAGGAATTTATTTTTGACGTCGTAAATCGCTCAATTGACGTTGATTATCGTCAAGTTTATCGTTAATGGATAATTGGATGATAAGGTTTAAGGGATTTATGCATTTTTCGAAATATTGTTTATATTAAATCTGAGCTCGTCTGCAAATAAATGTTTTATGATCTTTACAACATGAAAAGTCATATTGAGCGGTAGGTTAAGTAAAAGAGCAGCTCCATTATATTATTAAAGGAAATATATATATTTTTTTATATATAACCATCTTTATTGTGCACTAACAGAATTTACAGTTTGTTTATTTTTACATTTATATTTTATTTTAAGATCCTTGGCTATCGGCCATCAGTCTTTCAGTCTAAGTTTTAGTTGTCCTTGTCTTGTCAGTTAGTTATGATTCATGTGAGATGAGATGAATTGATGAATGGTGGTATCTGGGTTGTTGAATTGGGGAGAAATATTGGGGTTTCGTACTAAACAGAGGTGATTATGAATATCATGGATGTGTGGGTTAGATGCGAATTTTTGGGACAGTTGGGTAAGTCGTTGTTGGATAGGGATTATTTCTGTTTTTTCATACAATAAGGTATTGAAGGGGTTGTGAAGTGGGTTATTGGGGTGTCGGATTTTTGTGAGGGCTTTAAGGGTTGATCGTTCTGCGACTTCGATATTATTTAATGTTGAGGGACGAGGGTTAAGGAAGAGGATTGAAGCATATTCTAATAGGGGGCGGCAGATCATTGTTTTTGTCGTGATCCCTTTATTTTGGAAGGTTAACGATCTGAATTGCCGCGCCCTATTTTGAATTTTTGTTTTCATGGTTTGGGAATGGAGTTTGAAAGATAGTTTGGGGTCGAAAGTGATGCCAAGGTATTTACAAGCAGGGGATGGGCTGATTACGGTGTTTGATATGGTTATGCTAAATAGGGAATTGAGCGGTCTGTGGAAGGGTATGAATAGATAGGATTTATTGGGATTAATGGATATTCTCCATTTGGCAAACCAAAGAGATAGCGAATCTATTAGCCCTTGGAGAATAGAGAGAGCTTTAGGAAGGGTGGGTTGGTGTGTTATAAGGGCAGTGTCATCGGCAAAGAGCAGGAAATATGCTGAGGGATTAAGGTACTGTGGGTTGGGGTTGTATATGTCATGAACATAGATATTGTATAGGATGGGAGATAATGGGGAGCCTTGGGGAATACCTTGTTGAGGAATAAAGGGCCGGGAGATGGTATTTTGGACGCGAATATTAAGGAGTCGATTGTTTAGGAAATTATCAATGAAATAAATTAGGTGTAATGGGATATTGTAAAAGAAATATAAATAATATAATTCAATATCTGTCGGGGTATTAGCTCGAAAAGTAGTTGTTTCAATGAATACTTCGAGACTTGTCTCAATGAGACTACATTTTTGCAGAAAGTCGATATTAATTTTAATTCGTTTTTTATATTCTATTAAAAGAAATGTCGCCAAATATTCGCTACATGTTTGTTAACGAAAAAAATAGATGATTGGATATTACATATTCCCCAATCAGAAATTCATGAAAAGGAAACTTTCACTGAAAATTTATTACAACGCGGTGAATAGCGCCATTAACCGCAATTACACCTGTTTTTCCCATAAAGCACTCAACGGGCAAACCAAATAGGCCGCCCTTGCGATTATACATAATGGAATTTTCGTGGCATAACAAACGCTATTTTATATTCGTACTAGTATTGAAATCCAGGTTAATTATCCATATAAGTGTAATATAATAAGTTTAGGGATAAACGTAATAAAGTACCGGTAATTCGGTGCTGGTACAAAGGAAGGAGATCCCTGATACATACAAGAGGAGGCATTGGATTCAGCGCGATAGCGACCTCAATCTGATAAGGCCAGCTCGTAAAGTTGAACGAGATCAGAGGCGTAATACTTTACACACAAGCACAACATGCTCGGCTATTGTAAAGTGCACTTACTCAGTTATTCTTGTTACGAGCTTGAGGATTATTCTTGTGTGGCTTAGCTTTTATTTCTTCCAATCGTTAATTTACTTTGTAACCAATGTTTCACTTGCTACATCTATAAAATTGAATTCCCAAATATTAAAAATAAGCAAAAACGATGTGCAAGGAGAGTAATAAGTTGAACATTCCTTATTATTTCAGAGATGTGTGCAATTTGTAAATAACAGACATGCAAACCTCATATTGGATTTAAGTAATTAATTATAAAAGATTCAAGACCTTATCAGCCTTATTAATAGATGTTAGCATACAGCTTTAACACAGTTCTAAGGATGATATTAACATTTTCGGATTAATAAAACGTTTTAGTAGAGTACTATTGTTAGTTTAGAACTAATAATTTAATAGCGTGGTAC
Organism: Philonthus cognatus; assembly: GCA_932526585.2. NCBI lineage: Eukaryota > Metazoa > Arthropoda > Insecta > Coleoptera > Staphylinidae > Philonthus > Philonthus cognatus. The sequence goes on from OW052243.1 coordinate 13,449,286, forward strand.
CCCTAGTTCATATCCTAAATTGTCATAACGAAATAGGGTTATTTACAATTCATTTACTGATGATGTAAATCATAAATTAGAGACCTGATTAGTATATTCTGAACTTAATTTGAAATCAGTATTTATACGCGCGGCGCATCAAGTAAAATTTCGAGTTTAGAAAAGCCTGAAAATTTGGTTTGGTCGCGTAGCGCGAAGCGCGGAGCGACCAAACCAAATTTTCAGGCTTTTCTAAACTCGAAATTTTACTTGATGCGCCGCGCGTATAAATACTGATTTCAAATTAAGTTCAGAATATACTAATCAGGTCTCTAATTTATGATTTACATCATCAGTAAATGAATTGTAAATAACCCTATTTCGTTATGACAATTTAGGATATGAACTAGGGGTACCACGCTATTAAATTATTAGTTCTAAACTAACAATAGTACTCTACTAAAACGTTTTATTAATCCGAAAATGTTAATATCATCCTTAGAACTGTGTTAAAGCTGTATGCTAACATCTATTAATAAGGCTGATAAGGTCTTGAATCTTTTATAATTAATTACTTAAATCCAATATGAGGTTTGCATGTCTGTTATTTACAAATTGCACACATCTCTGAAATAATAAGGAATGTTCAACTTATTACTCTCCTTGCACATCGTTTTTGCTTATTTTTAATATTTGGGAATTCAATTTTATAGATGTAGCAAGTGAAACATTGGTTACAAAGTAAATTAACGATTGGAAGAAATAAAAGCTAAGCCACACAAGAATAATCCTCAAGCTCGTAACAAGAATAACTGAGTAAGTGCACTTTACAATAGCCGAGCATGTTGTGCTTGTGTGTAAAGTATTACGCCTCTGATCTCGTTCAACTTTACGAGCTGGCCTTATCAGATTGAGGTCGCTATCGCGCTGAATCCAATGCCTCCTCTTGTATGTATCAGGGATCTCCTTCCTTTGTACCAGCACCGAATTACCGGTACTTTATTACGTTTATCCCTAAACTTATTATATTACACTTATATGGATAATTAACCTGGATTTCAATACTAGTACGAATATAAAATAGCGTTTGTTATGCCACGAAAATTCCATTATGTATAATCGCAAGGGCGGCCTATTTGGTTTGCCCGTTGAGTGCTTTATGGGAAAAACAGGTGTAATTGCGGTTAATGGCGCTATTCACCGCGTTGTAATAAATTTTCAGTGAAAGTTTCCTTTTCATGAATTTCTGATTGGGGAATATGTAATATCCAATCATCTATTTTTTTCGTTAACAAACATGTAGCGAATATTTGGCGACATTTCTTTTAATAGAATATAAAAAACGAATTAAAATTAATATCGACTTTCTGCAAAAATGTAGTCTCATTGAGACAAGTCTCGAAGTATTCATTGAAACAACTACTTTTCGAGCTAATACCCCGACAGATATTGAATTATATTATTTATATTTCTTTTACAATATCCCATTACACCTAATTTATTTCATTGATAATTTCCTAAACAATCGACTCCTTAATATTCGCGTCCAAAATACCATCTCCCGGCCCTTTATTCCTCAACAAGGTATTCCCCAAGGCTCCCCATTATCTCCCATCCTATACAATATCTATGTTCATGACATATACAACCCCAACCCACAGTACCTTAATCCCTCAGCATATTTCCTGCTCTTTGCCGATGACACTGCCCTTATAACACACCAACCCACCCTTCCTAAAGCTCTCTCTATTCTCCAAGGGCTAATAGATTCGCTATCTCTTTGGTTTGCCAAATGGAGAATATCCATTAATCCCAATAAATCCTATCTATTCATACCCTTCCACAGACCGCTCAATTCCCTATTTAGCATAACCATATCAAACACCGTAATCAGCCCATCCCCTGCTTGTAAATACCTTGGCATCACTTTCGACCCCAAACTATCTTTCAAACTCCATTCCCAAACCATGAAAACAAAAATTCAAAATAGGGCGCGGCAATTCAGATCGTTAACCTTCCAAAATAAAGGGATCACGACAAAAACAATGATCTGCCGCCCCCTATTAGAATATGCTTCAATCCTCTTCCTTAACCCTCGTCCCTCAACATTAAATAATATCGAAGTCGCAGAACGATCAACCCTTAAAGCCCTCACAAAAATCCGACACCCCAATAACCCACTTCACAACCCCTTCAATACCTTATTGTATGAAAAAACAGAAATAATCCCTATCCAACAACGACTTACCCAACTGTCCCAAAAATTCGCATCTAACCCACACATCCATGATATTCATAATCACCTCTGTTTAGTACGAAACCCCAATATTTCTCCCCAATTCAACAACCCAGATACCACCATTCATCAATTCATCTCATCTCACATGAATCATAACTAACTGACAAGACAAGGACAACTAAAACTTAGACTGAAAGACTGATGGCCGATAGCCAAGGATCTTAAAATAAAATATAAATGTAAAAATAAACAAACTGTAAATTCTGTTAGTGCACAATAAAGATGGTTATATATAAAAAAATATATATATTTCCTTTAATAATATAATGGAGCTGCTCTTTTACTTAACCTACCGCTCAATATGACTTTTCATGTTGTAAAGATCATAAAACATTTATTTGCAGACGAGCTCAGATTTAATATAAACAATATTTCGAAAAATGCATAAATCCCTTAAACCTTATCATCCAATTATCCATTAACGATAAACTTGACGATAATCAACGTCAATTGAGCGATTTACGACGTCAAAAATAAATTCCTCCCCGTATCGTCACCTGTCCGATTAAAGGGTACTAAAATTCCGCGTAATTAATAGACCCTACATAAAATAGAAATAGTAAAAGGCAGCAGAAACCGATGCCGCCATAAAAGTTTTATAGGCGATATTTCGTGGACGATAATTAATGTCCGACGAGCAAAACGGTTGCATTTGCTCACGAGGGATTTTAATGGCGAAAAAGTGTGACTTCGGGAATTAATTAACGTTGGGAAGCGCGGAGCGACCAAACCAAATTTTCAGGCTTTTCTAAACTCGAAATTTTACTTCATGCGCCACGCGTATTTAACACTGAAAACACTAAAATATTGTGAACAAGTGAACTTCACTTAAAGTCAGTGTCTTGTACGCGTGGCGCATGAAGTAAAATTTCGAGTTTAGAAAAGCCTGAAAATTTGGTTTGGCCGCTCCGCGCTTCGCGCTACGCGACCAAACCAAATTTTCAGGCTTTTCTAAACTCGAAATTTTACTTCATGCTTAATCTGGGAGTGGAAAACACTCGTTTAAAGCTTCAATTTGAACTCTTTTTAAAAACAACGAAATTCTGAAGATTTACAGCGTAATACATTTATTGCGAAATGTAGGTATACTTATATACATACAGGGATGTGAATGAGGGAGGTTATTTATATTTATTTTTGGGTATACATATAGGCAGTTTATATTTAAGTATACATTTGTATATGCTTTTTTTTAAAGAGTTCAATTTGAAGCTTTAACGAGTGTTTTCCACTCCCAGACTAAGCATGAAGTAAAATTTCGAGTGTGGGACCTAACCAAATTTTCAGGCTTTTTTAAACTCGAAATTTTACTTCATGCGCCACGCGTGTTAAAAACTAAAAACACTGAAATATTCTGAACAAGTAAACTTTATTTGAAATCAGTGTCTTATATATACGCGTGGCGCATTAAGTAAAATTTCGAGTTTAGAAAAGCCTGAAAATTTACTTTATGCTTAATCTGGGAGTGGAAAACACTCGTTTAAAACTTCAATTTGAACTCTTTTGAGAAACAACGAAATTCTGAAGATTTACAGCGAAATACATTTATTGCGAAATGTATACTTATAATGCTCCCTCTATGTGTATGAGGGAGGTTATTTATATTTATTTTTAGGTATATTTTTATTTAAGTATACATTTGTATATGCTTTTTTTTAATAAGTTTAATTTGAAGCTTTAACGAGTGTTCTCCACTCCCAGACTAAGCATGAAGTAAAATTTCGAGTTTAGAAAAGCCTGAAAATTTGGTTTGATCGCGTAGCGCGAAGCGCGGAGCGACCAAACCAAATTTTCAGGCTTTTCTAAACTCGAAATTTTACTTCATGCGCCACGCGTATTAAACACTACAAACACTGAAATACTGTGAACAAGTAAACTTCATTTGAAATCAGTGTCTTATACGCGTGGCGCATGAAGTAAAATTTCGAGTTTAGAAAAGCCTGAAAATTTGGTTTGGCCGCTCCGCGCTTCGCGCTACGCGACCAAACCAAATTTTCAGGCTTTTCTAAACTCCAAATTTTACTTCATGCTTAGTCTGGGATTGGAAACACACGTTAGAAACTTAAAAATACCCGCTTTTAAAAAAAAAACAATAGCTTGAAAATTTGCAAGGTATGGTTCACGATATGTAATACATATCTCGCTTCGCTCGCGCGCCCCAGCAAATCCAAATTTTGAAGCTTCTCTAAACTCGAAATTTTACTTCATGCTTAACCAAGGAGTGGAAACACTTGTTAGACGCTTTAAATTGACCGCTTTTAAAAAAGCAATGAATGTCTGAAATTTTATAGCGCATTAAACACGCACATAAAACGTGAGTCAGTTTTAATAAATTTGAATGGTATTGAAATTTCAAGTGATCACAATTTGGAAACTTTCTGAGATATCTTTATAAAATTGCGAGTGAATATCATTCAAATATTGCTCTTTCAAAATATGTAAAAATCAAAATGTACCCTATTAATAGTTTTTCAGTTATTTTCAGTTAATCGTCAATCAAGAGACAATTTTAATAAATCTGAGTAATATACAAATTTTAACAGATCATAACTTAAAAATTATTTCTGATATTTTTTATGAAATTCTGTCTTAATATTATTCAAACTTTGTTCTTTTAAAAAACGTAAACATCAAAATATACCCCTTCAATAGTTTTTGAGTTATTTTCACTTGAACGTTATACGGGAGTCAATTTTGATAAATTCGAGTGATATTGAAATTTCGAGAGATCATAACTTGGACACTAAGGTATCTGTTTAAAACTTAATGTGCATATCACCACTCACTTATTGTTCTTTTAAAATATGTGAAAATCAAAATATACCCCATCGATAGTTTTTGAGTTATATTCACCTGAACGTGAAACGGGAGGCAATTTTGATTTAGAAAAGCCTGAAAATTTGGTTGACGTATTGAACATACTATATATTTCATTACCAGTCCTGAAAAAAACAGATGTTTTGGGTTTGTATTGTATTATTCGGAAAATTAAGTGCTGTTTTTCAACTTCATATTGAAATCGTGTTTTATACGCGTAAAATTTCGTGTTTAGTCTGGGAGTGGAAAACACTTGTTCGAATATAATTGAACACTTCAATAAACATGAATGTGTGATACAAGGAAATTAAACTAAATATTACTAGTTTTTACAAAGGTTCACATTATAAACATGCTTTTTTTCACAAAGAGAAAATATACAAAACTCAGTAAAAGTTATTTTATAAACTTTTACTGAGTTTTGTATATTTTCTTTTTGTGAAAAAAACGAATGTTTATAATGTGAATTTTTGTAAAAACTAGTAATATTTAGAAAAAATTATTTTATAAAAAACATGATATTATTTATTTAATAAACTAGAAAACCACTGAAATTACAAAAAAAAAACTTGTCTATAAAAAAATTATGGATCCATTCTAACTATATTTTTTATAAAAACAAGGTTTTCTAAGAAAATGACATCTTGATTTCTTGATAATGGCATTAGGCCGAAACTAGTAGAAAAATAAAATACATATAAGTGAAATAAAACCAAGTGAATTTAATTTACCAATTTAATGACAAAAAATTGAAATAAACAGAAAATATACAGGGAGTTTTACGTTTAAGTATACATATCCCCATATATTTCTTGTTTTTTTTTTAAGAATTCTATTTGAAGGTTTAAACGAGGGTTTCCACTCCCAGACTAAGCATGAAGTAAAATTTCGAGTTTAGAAAAGCCTGAAAATTTGGTTTGGTCGCGTAGCGCGAAGCGCGGAGCGACCAAACCAAATTTTTAGGCTTTCCTAAACTCGAAATTTTACTTCATGCGCCACACGTGAAAAACACTGATTTCAAGTGAAGTAAAAAATATTCTTGCTTACTAGTTTAAAACCAAGTGAATTTAATTTACCAATTTAATGACAAAAAATTAAAATAAACAGAAAATATACAGGGAGTTTTACATTTTGGTATACATATCCCAATTATACGCTGTAAATCTTCAGACATTCCTTGTTTTTTATTTAGGAATTCTATTTGAAGGTTTAAACGAGGGTTTCCACTGCCAGACTAAGCATGAAGTAAAATTTCGAGTTTAGAAAAGCCTGAAAATTTGGTTTGGTCGCGTAGCGCGAAGCGCGAAGCGACCAAACCAAATTTTCAGGCTTTTCTAAACTCGAAATTTTACTTCATGCGCCACGCGTAAAAAACACTGATTTCAAGTGAAGTTAAAAATATTCTTGCTTAATAGTATATTTTAAATCCTACTTCAGTAGTAAATTTTTAATACTAATTTAGCAGTATTTTTTGAAATTAACACTAAAGAACTGTTTTATTTCGAGTTTAAAAAAGCCTGAAAATTTGGATTGTTTTTCATCCTATTGAAAATACTATATATTTCATTATCAGTTCAGCAAAAATACATTTTTTGGGTTGGTGTTGTATTTTTCTAAAAACTAAGTGTTGTTTTTTAACTTCACATTAAAACCGTGTTTTATACGCGTGGCGCATGAAGTAAAATTTTAAATTGAAGCTCTAAACGAGTGTTTTCTACTCTCAGACTAAGCATGAAGTAAAATTTCGAGTTTAGAAAAACCTGAAAATTTTGTTTGGCCGCTCCGCGCTTCGCGCTTCGCGCTACGCGACCGAACCAAATTTTCAGGCTTTTCTAAACTCGAAATTTTACTTCATGCGCCACGCGTATTAAACACTAAAAACACTGAAATACTGTGAACAAGTAAACTTCATTTGAAATCAGTGTCTTATACGCGTGGCGCATGAAGTAAAATTTCGAGTTTAGAAAAGCCTGAAAATTTGGTTGCTAAATCAGTATTTATTAATAATTTATATAATATACAGGCAGTTTTTCATTCAAGTATACATATCCCAATTATACACTGTAAATCATCAGATATTTGTTGTTTTTTTTAAGAGTTCTATTTGAAGCCAAATTTTCAGGCTTCTCTAAACTCGAAATTTTACTTCATGCGCCACGCGCATAAAACACTGAAATATTGTGAAGTTAAAAATACACTCACATTATTTTTTTTAAATGGGTAATAATCGAAATATTTAAATAACAAATTATCTACATTTTTCTTCATACATTTTTAAGTCAGGTCAAATAATATAATTTATCAAATTAACTTATTAAGTAATTCAATTAACCAAAAATTAATAATGTTGCGTGTATGCATCAATATCGATTAATGGTTTAAGTATAAATTAAATTGCCAATTTTTGGTTGCAGAATATTTCAAACATTAAAAGTGCGATTCTTTCCGCAATCTATAACAAGTTAGTCTTACAAGGCCTGTATCAAACACTCATTGAAACAACTACTTCCCAAGCTAATACCCCGACGGACATTGAATTATACGACAAGAGAGGGAATGGCAAAGCTATACTGATGAGAGATAAATCACAAAACGCTGAATAATTTGACCCAAATTGTTACATTTGCAGGTGGTTACTGTATGTAATAGCAAACAGTTGTTGTATAATTCAATGTCCGTCGGGGTATTAGCTCGGAAAGCAGTTGTTTCAATGAGTGTTTGATATAGTCTTTGGAAGACTAACTTGTTGTAGATTGCGAAAAGAATCGCACTTATAGTGTTTGAAGTATTCTGCAACCAAGAATTGGCAATTTCATTTATACCTATAGAGAGTAGTAATATGTTTGATACATGTTCTGATTTTTTATGATATTCATCATTTCTGACGTTTCATCTGGAAACAATTAGCATTTCTTGAGTTTTTAATTAAGTTTGGCAAATTAGGTTTTTCATGCCCCTCCCTGATAAAAATTTGGCTACGTCTATGCTCGGAAGACAACCTGTACTATCAAATAAACTGTATTTCTAGATACACTTTTTAGATACAATAAAATATAAAAATATCTATAAATCCCATCTATAATCCAACAATAAGTGGGTTCATTATAAAACTCTAAACATCCATCAGATGATATATTTCAGTTACATAATGACTCTCCGGGGTGGTTTTCCCGGCTATTATTAGGCACGTGTCACCCTTTCCACCTGTAGTTCCACCTGATGCTAAGCTAAGCTAATCAAGTGCGACCGTTGTACTTTCTATATAATATCGAACATGTGGGCTATGTGCTAGCGGCATATAGGAAGAGGAGAGAAAAAATAACGAAAGACTTTACAACCCCCTTCCTTTTACAGGTTGCAGGGTGTCCTAGGCACTCTCACCTGTGTGTTAATGACCGACCTTTCCACGTTGCTCGTGGCGAACAAGCGGGGCTCTTTAAATTATTTCACGTTTTTTTCACCGGTTTTGGTCGGCCCTTTAAATATACAGCAAGATAATAAAACGCTATCAAGATTTTGTAAAATAATTCAATCAGATATTTTTGACTATCGACCCTTTTTTAATACGTACCATATGTGTTACCAGGACTTTAGGTTGTGTTTACCAAGTTGCTATGATTGTTATTCATAACAACTTGGTAAACACAATCTTAAGTCCTGGTAACAGATATGCGACGTATTAAAAAAGGGTCGATAAACAAAAAATGTCTGTAAATGCAACTTAAATTTTACTTATTTTTTTTTTCATCTCGAGCAGTACGTACAATACGTCACTCGCTCGCTCTCAATCCTTTTTAAAAAACGAGGCATATCACTTTAAAGTTAAATATTTTGAATTCGGTAAAATTGATAGTTTTTAATGTTAAACCACATACAGATACATCATTTTTAGATATCCTGATTTTTTTTAGAATCTTATTTGCAAAAATAATACATTTATGACGTGTATCTACAATACTATAGTATACTATTACAATATATCGATGCCTTAGCTCACAGATGTGTTAAGTGCTTGAGAATTTGTATGCACTTAACATATCTGTGAGCTAAGGCATCGATATACAGGGTTATTCAAAAATAAGGAACAGATTTCAAACATTTATTTCTTCCAAATTACCAAAGGTAGAACCATAATTCCAACGTTCCTGGAAAGACAAAAGTTTGAAATTTGAGCAGTGTAGGCAGAAGTTCCAACCGCGGCCGCATTGGCGCTGTTACTTGTCATATTGATTGGCTGTAGTAAAATGGCTACACAACAAGAAAAAGCATTTTGTGTGCTACAATTAGCAAAACTAGAGTCCATTATTGAAGTTCAACGTGCATTTCGCTGTCAGTTTAATAAACAACCGTCTCGTCATAAGCAGATTTACTAGTGGCATCGAAAATGCGTAGACGATGACACATTAAATGAAAATGTTGAGCGTATTCGTACAGCTTACGAAAGGAGCTAAAAAAAATCATCAACACGTGTAAGACGACAGATTTCAAACATTTATTACTTCCAAACTACAAAAGATAGAAACACAATTCCAACGTTCCTGGAAAGAGGAAAGTTTAATTTGTTATGCATTCAATATGAGCACTATTCATATAGAATGCATACAAAATTAAACTTTCCTCTGTCCAGGAATATTGGAATTTTGTTTCTAACTATTGTAGTTTGGAGGAAATAAATGTTTGAAATCTGTTCCTTTATTTTGAATAACCCTGTATATCAAGTTTATTTATGCAGTTGTAAAATTGATTATAATATTTTGGATAATGCTACGCTAAAGTTAAAGTATGTTGCTTATCCTATTATGTTACAATAGTAAATGATGCAACCAGTTACGTGATGCATTATTAAATTGTACGGTTGCAATTAAAAAAGTTTCTATCGGTTTTTCCGGCCGTTTAAAAAACGTCTAATTTAAATGTGGAATGCACTTTTCGAACGCGCTCGGCTAATTTCTCCCCATCCGGATGCTAACTTGCGTTGCACAAGTGTTCACGTAAATGCATTTCCGCAAAAATTCATAATTACAATTATTCTTCACAACCACATTTCTTCGTTATGAAATAAGGAAGAAAAAAAAAACACAAGTAACAGAATAACATAAATATTTTTATTTATGGATCGTTTGTTTAGAAAAGCGTAATATTGAGAAATTCAAAATATTCTTGTTTGGCAGTAGGTATATTTTTAATCCAATTTAAGCAGTATATTTTTAATACAGGGAATTTTTAAGTATACATATGCATACGCTTTTTTTTAAAAACTAGAATTTGAGCCTTAAAAGAGTGTTTTTCATACCCAGATTAAACATGAAGTAAAATTTCGAATTTAGAAAAGCCTTAAAATATGTACTGCTAAATCAGTATTTATTAATAATTTATATAATATACAGGCAGTTTTTCATTTAAGTATACATATCCCAATTATACACTGTAAATCATCAGATATTTGTTGTTTTTTTAGGAGTTCTATTTGAAGCTTTAAACGAGGGGTTTCCACTCCCAGACTAAGCATGAAGTAAAATTTCGAGTTTAGAAAAGCCTGAAAATTTGGTTTGGTCGCGTACCAAACCAAATTTTCAGGCTTTTCTAAACTCGAAATTTTACTTCATGCTTAATCTGGGAGTGGAATCACTCGTTCTAAACTTCATACTGCACGTTTTTTTATAAAATCGACGAATTCCTAAAATTTTACAGCATATACATTATGTATATTTAAAAGAAAAATTCACAGTTTGTAATACAATAAGTCATTCATAAATATTATAAAAAAAAAGTGCAGAATTTTACCTAAAATCAACTTTTAGAGGTATGTCTATAATTGCTTGGCCGTTAATGGGTTAATAACATTGTTTACAATATTAAGAGATACTCATATTCAATTGTAACATTCTTTCTATCACAAAATACGAATCACATTTGTAGATATCATTACTTATACCAATTTTTAAGAAAATAGCACTTGTACTACTTTTCCACTAAGCCCCTCAATTATGAAAAACAAAAATGTTTTTTTTTATTTTAGAGCAAAACTGTAAATTATCCTTTAAAATTTCACCGATAGTTTATTTTAAAATGTTGTACTAAGCTTAAATAATTTTAAATTATTGTTAATGTAAAAACAAACTAAAGGCGAGCTAATTCTTTTAGCTTTGAATACCATACGGCAATTTGATGATATTTGCCAAAAGATAAGTAAATGTATCTATGATTTTTCATACTAAAAACTGCTAAATGTAATTAATCTATCCAGTCTGATTTATATGTATGCTTGAGTACCTATTATTAAAAAGAATCTATTAATTATTACATTACTTAATCCATCGATGGAATTATAATTTCCACCTTATAATTAAACACGTTCGTTATTCAAATAGGAAGTGTTAGGCCTATAAAATCCACCTGATACCATTTCCTCTTTCGATTCTTATAAGTCGCCGAACAGCTGATGGCGAAGAGTTAGGAATTTTTAATAAGGCAAAAGGGATGTCGTGCAAGGAGGGAGACACGAACATAAGGAAGGTCGGTTATATACGCGTGCATTTCCTCCTTTTTAACGTCTTTAACAGCTGATAGTAAATGAAATTCCCGCCATCAAGAAAACTAGTAAGTAGACCATATGCTATTACACAAGAACACAAGAATGTAAAAAGCTGCCCGCCATTAGGGGGTTGATGCCCTAAGCATAATTATAGATTATACGAATCATCCCCTGTCATTATTTATTCCGGAGATCAGTAGAAAATTATAATAATTATTGTAAAGCCTGTATGAAATAGGATTCATTCTTGAGACAAACATTTGGTATTAAAATTTTGTCTCAAAAAATGTTATAAAATGAAATGTCTCAGTATTACACGAAGCCAATTTGGCTCTAAATATAATATGGAGGCATGCGCACTACGTAAACAACGATAACGATTGATTTTAAAATTAGTAGTTTAATCAGTCTTTTAATAATAAATACGGTTACTTTGTGAAACAAATAGTAATGCAATAAAGCAATAAAACGAGAAATTTATTTAATGAACACTGAAATGTAACTAAATATAACAAATACAAAATAATAATAAACAGTAAAGTAGAGATATGCAATAAATAGGAAAGTAGTAAAGAATTGAAATATGCAGTTCACATGTTTACTGATGGCGCTATTAGAGGTTGCAATAACTATTTTCTGTATCACACGGTGTTAAAAAATTTGATACAATTTTTTGTCTCGAGAATTAGTATCGTTTCGTGTGGCTTTAAAACAAAATGTAAAAATTACTACGGCGTTACGAAATTATTGGTATCAGAGGTAAAAGGTTCACTTCAAGAATCAAAAAAATAGGTTAATTTTATTAAACCTAGGCCGTTTACAATCAAACAAACTTTATCCTTATTTCTGATATGTACACGTAGAACAAAAACTGGTAGAGTAAAAGTGGATGTGCCAATTGTTTTCAGAATATTTTCATATTTTTGAAATATTCTGAAAACAATTGGCACATCCACTTTTACTCTACCAACGAAATTAAATTAATTTCGCTTTTTACAAACGTTTCGTCTCTCTGAGGCGAAACGTTTACAATAATGTTTTTTTTAAATTGGCAATAATATTCTCTTTTACACTTTAATGTACAATTTTATAACCCTTTCCCCCTTACAACCCTATTTTTTTATTGGCAATAATATTCTCTTTTACACTTTAATGTATAATTTTATAACCCTTTCCCCCTTACAACCCTATTTTTTCCCTTCCTTTCTCCCTTTCCCATTCCAATCTTTTCAAAATATTTACGCCTGCCCCGTCCTCTCTCATCCATTCCATAACCCTATTATTCCCTTCTATCCATTCTTTACATACCGCCTTGCATTCCTTCCCCAAGTGTTCCCATGTATCCCGTCCGCATCCGCACAACACACACCTTCCATACTGTTTACCCATCCAAATCTTTTTTCCTCTCTCATTCAATCCACATCTCGCCCTAGCCAGCCGTACCTTCTCCTTCCTGGGTATATCTAAATTACTCAGATACCTTGGCACATTTCCATGTACCTGCCACCGTTTGTACCAGGGATTGTATCTACTCCGGTCTATACTCTCCTGCTGTTCCTGCCTCTCTACTTCCTTAGATTTATACTTCATCCACGCCGCCACATCCACTCTCTTTTCAAACCACTCATTCACCACAATTTCCGACACCCCTGCCTTCTCATACATTCTTCTCCTCTCCATCCTCCACCCACTTGCCACACCTCTTTCACTAGCGTTTTATCACCAAGTTCACTTACTCTATTCTCATAGCTCGCCACTCTCTCCATTGCTTCTACAAGCACACTTGTTTGATTTGTTTCTTGAAGCAGAATATATTTATGTGTGGATCTTTCCACACCCAGTATCTGTTTCAGGAAAACCCTTGCTCTTTCCTTATACATTCATTCAATCGTACGCCCCACACCTCCACCCCATACAATAAAATTAACTTCACATCCCACAGTTTACACGCCATTTGAAAATTCCCCTCAAGCCATTTTCCCCATTTCTCCATTAGGATATGCCACGCTTTCAGTTGAAACCATCTGACGTCCTCCCTGTACCCCCTATTCCAACTAAATACAAACCCCAGATATTTAAACTCTTTCACTCTCTCAATACATTCACCCTTCCACATAAATTCCTTTCTACTTCCCTCTCTTCCCCTGTTCTTAAACCTCATCCACTTCGATTTTTCTACATTTACACATAATCCTCGCTTATCCATGTATTTTTCCACTCTTTTTAACATCTCATGCATATCTCCCCATTTGCTCGACAGTAGTACCACATCATCTGCGTACGCCAACATCCACACCTTCATTTTTCCTATAACCACACCGCCCGCCTGTCCTTTTCTCAATACTTTTTCCATTTCACTCAAGTAAATGTTGAATAATAACGGACTAAGCGGGCATCCCTGTCTCACTCCCATCCATACTCTGAACTTCTCCGATACCTGTCTCTCCACTTTTGTTTGTCCCCGCGTTTCCCGATACATACTTCTTACCCATTCCACCATTACCTCGCTCACGCCTCTTCTCTTTAAACATTCAATCAATTTATCTCTCGGAACCGAATCATACGCCGCTTTCAAATCTACAAATACCGCATACACACTTCTTTTTCTCTCCAGTTCCCTCTCAACCACCCTCGCAAGCATAAATATTTGATCCCCCGTCCCCTTTCCTCTTCTAAAGCCTCCCTAAGTTTCCGACAGGAGTTCCTTTTCCTCAAATTCTTTTTCCAGTCGGTTCTTCACCACCGTCATTGCTATCTTGTACCTGATACACATTATAGTTATTCCTCTATAGTTTTCCACATCTTTTTTATTTTCCGTCTTGTGTATCGGGCACATTACTCCCACTCTCCACGAATTAGGAACTTCCTTGTTTCCCCTCCACGTTTGGTTTAGCAGCTCTCTGAATCGTCATTTTCCCTCTACTCTAATCCTCTTCCACATTTCAGCTTTTAGACCATCCATCCCTGCTGCTTTCCCATTTTTCACTTCTTCAAAACCCTTCTCTACTTCCTCCTCCGTAAAGTCTTCCACTTCTCCTATTTCTTCTGGACTTCCGAACCCTACTGGTTCCCCACAGTTCTCTACCCATTTATTTTTCCAGTCTTCCAGATTTACTTCTATTCTCCCTTTTACTTCTCCTCTTCTTAAAACATTCCACATTTCCCTTTCATATTTACACTCTCCCAATTCCGCTGCTATTTTGTTAATTGCCTGCTTTTGTTTATCTTCACATACCTTGTTGTACTTTGTCTTTGCCGTTACCTTGGCACATTTCCATGTACCTGCCACCGTTGCACTCCTTTTACAAACCACTCATTCACCACAATTTCCGACACCCCTGCCTTCTCATACATTCTTCTCCTCTCCATCTTTCACCCACTTGCTCCTTCTCTCATGCACGTCCGCCACACCTCTTTCACTAGCCTTTCATCACCAAGTTCACTAACTCTTTTCTCATACCTCGCCACTCTCTCCATTGCTTCTACATGCACACTTGTTCGATTCGTTTCTTGAAGCATAATATATTTAGTTTTACTTTGTCTTTGCCGTTACCACCCACCTTTCTTCCCCTCTTCCACTTCTTCCACTCTTTTTGCCTCTCTACACTCCTCGTCGAACCACGACCCCCCTCCTCCTCCTCCTTCTCCTCCTCCTCCTCCTCCTCTGCCCCCTTCTCCTTTCTCATACACCCTGCTATTTTCTCCTCCATTTCCTCTATACTTTTCACATCCCTCCAGTCGATTCTCTTTAAACGTCCCCCCATCCTTTCTAAGTCCCTTTTGCCATCTGCAAATTTCGACCACTCTTGCTCCCCGTGCTGCCCCCTCTGTTTCCCTACCCATATTGCTACCCGACGTCCAAATAATTAGACTTAGTTGCACCAGAGCACGTTGAACTGGTTTATCTGTGAACTGGAGTTCAAGATGACAGTTCCTGTTGTTCTAATGTCAATTTGAACTCAAGTTCAAAGATGAACCAGTTCAACGTGTTTGGTGCAATTGGCCCTTATAGTTATTTTAATGAATATATTTGTTTAATCACTTTACTACTAAGTTGTGTCGTGATTATGGTTTATAATAAAAAAAAACAACTTCGTGTTACACTAAAATAACACAATTTTTCACATTTGTAAAATATTTTGATTTGTGTTACAAAAAGTCAACTTGTGTTACACTAATGTTACACTAAAATAACACAATTTTCCACATTTATATAATATTTTCTTTCGCGAGAGAGAAAACAATCAAATTTTACAATACAAGGTGATTCAGAACAGGTGTAAACAAATGCATATCTTGATTCAGGGCTCATTTAAAGACAATAGATTACATCTACATGTGAGAGGTAAACTACACCAAAAAAATCTGATTACAATGGTATAAAAAACGTAAAATTAGATTTGGTGAAAATTCGACCCGTATTTGGAAGAATTTACCTTTCACATACGGACATAAATACAGGTCCAATTTTCACCAAATCTAATTTTACGTTTTTTATACTATTGTAATCAGATTTTCTTGGTTTTTAAATACAGGTCTAATTTTCATTATATAATAAATTATTTTTCTGCAAATTTACCAAACGCTGTAATTATTGTAATATTTATACTTAAGGAAATTTAGAGAAGTGTAAAATTTATTAATATAATAATCATCCACTTAATATTTATTTTATTACAAATCTTCACTTACCGTTTACAAGATCCCTGTTGTAAGGCATTCCTGAAATTGGGTAAAATATATAAGGATTTTTTTTAAGTATATACATCCCTATGTGTGCGCAGTAAAATTTTAGGCATTTGTTGCTTCAATAAGAAAACAATTTGAACCTTCTAGCAAGTAATTCCACTCCCAGATTAAGCAGGAAGTAAAATTTCGAGTTGAGAAAAGCCTTAAAATTTGGCTTGGTCGCTTCGCTTTCAATTTGAAGCTTTAAACGAGTGTTTTCCACTCCCAGACTAAGCATGAAGTAAAATTTCGAGTTTAGAAAAGCCTGAAAATTTGGTTTGGTCGCGTAGCGCGAAGCGCGGAGCGACCAAACCAAATTTTCAGGCTTTTCTAAACTCGAAATTTTACTTCATGCGCCACGCGTATAAAACACTGGTTTCAAGTGAAATTAAATATATACTGATAAATCAGTATTAGAATAATACTGCTAAAACAAGATTATTAATATTCTGCTAAGCAAGAGTATTTTTAATTACACAATACTTCAGTGTTTTATACGCGTGGCGCATGAAGTAAAATTTCGAGTTTAGAAAAGCCTGAAAATTTGGTTTGGCCGCTCCGCGCTTCGCGCTACGTGTCCAAACCAAATTTTCAGGCTTTTCTAAACTCGAAATTTTACTTCATGCTTAGTCTGGGAGTGGAACACAATCGCTAATAGCTTCAAACTGAGCAATGAATATCTGAAGATTTACAACATATACGCTGCAATTGGGATATGTATACTTAAAAGATATGGGATTAAATGAATTAACAATAAAACAATAATTATTCAAAGAAACATATCTATATCCAGATAGTACTTTTAATAACAAAATATGTAAATATAAATTAGAAAAATAGAAAATATATTGTTGTGTTGTGTTAAAAAAAAAAGAAACTGAATTAAGGAATGCATTCAGATAAATTTAAGACTAAATAGTAATTAATTTAAAAAAAAACAAGTGTATATAGAAAGTAATCATCTGTATAAATATTATGTAATATAATTAATCATCCACTCAATATTTATTTTATTACAAATCTTCACTTACCGTTTACAAGATCCCTGTTGTAAGGCATTTCTGAAATTGGGTAAAATATATAAGGATTTTTATTAAGTATATACATCCCTATGTGTGCGCAGTAAAATTTTAGGCATTTGTTGCTTCTATAAGAAGACAATTTGGACCTTCTAGCAAGTAATTCCACTCGCAGATAAAGCAGGAAGTAAAATTTCAAGTTGAAAAAAGCCCTAAAATTTGGTTTGGTCGCTTCGCGTTTAATTTGAAGCTTTAAACGAGTGTTTTCCACTCCCAGACTAAGCATGAAGTAAAATTTCGAGTTTAGAAAAGCCTGAAAATTTGGTTTGGCCGCTCCGCGCTTCGCGCTACGCGTCCAAACCAAATTTTCAGGCTTTTCTAAACTCGAAATTTTACTTCATGCGCCACGCGTATAAAACACTGGTTTCAAGTGAAATTAAATATATACTGTTAAATCAGTATTAGAATAATACTGGTAAAACAAGATTATTAATATTCTGCTAAGCAAGAGTATTTTTAATTACACAATACTTCAGTGTTTTATACGCGTGGCGCATGAAGTAAAATTTCGAGTTTATAAAAGCCTGAAAATTTGGTTTGGCCGCTCCGCGCTTCGCGCTACGCGTCCAAACCAAATTTTCAGGCTTTTCTAAACTCAAAATTTTACTTCATGCTTAGTCTGGGAGTGGAAAACACTCGTTTATAGCTTCAAACTGAGCAATGAATATCTGAAGATTTAGAACATATACGCTGCAATTGGGATATGTATACTTAAAATATATGGGATTAAATGAATTAACAGTAAAACAATAATTATTTAAAGAAATATATCTATATCCAGATAGTACTTTTAATAACAAAATATGTAAATATAAATTAGAAAAATAGAAAATATATTGTTGTGTTGTGTTACAAAAAAAGATCGTGTGTAAGTGCATCAGCATATAATGTAATAAAGACAAACTGAATTAAGGAATGCATTCAGACAAAAGATCTAAGACTAAATAGTAATTAATTTTTTAACAAACAAGTGTATATAGAAAGTAATCATCTGTATAAAAAATATGTTCACAATCAAACAGTCGATTCTAATCTTAATTCCGTTGCAGTGAGGGCCAATACCTGCTCGCAAACTTTTTTATAGCACCAGGAATCGCCCTTAAGACGCTTCCTGCGTATTCCCACCTTATTATCAGGACTAACCTTTTGAATACTAAACTCGGCGCTGTTGCGATCGCTCTTAGTCGGGCTTTTGCTCCCGATTTTGAAAGGAATTTTTGTACTTTTCAACGGAGTAATGGCTTTACTTTTTTTTGACGGTGTGTCTGTTTTTGATTTAGTCGGGGTATTTCCAGTTTGGCTCGGCTTGGGACTCGGGCCCAAATTTGGTAGATAGCAGATTTCCAGCTCAAATGAACAACCTCCGTAACGGTGGACGATGTTTGGATCCATTTTTCCACGGATGGTGAACCTTACAGAATAAATAATGAATAGTGTTACAATTCGCGGGTCTCGAGGTTTTTGTTCAAAATTACTAATACAAGTGAATTAAACAAAACGATTTATTTAATAACTGATTAAATATATTAAAAAAAACACAATAACAAATAAATGAAAAGAGTAAAGTAGAAACACGAAGAGAAAGTATAGAGTAAAATATTAAGTTGAAAATAAAATCATGTTACAAACACAAGTTAGAAAATGCGGTACGGCCGAAAGAACGATGTTGTTGACGCGTTGTTCTCGACAAGACTCTGTTATTATTTTTATGTAAAAGGGAATGTGTTGGGCTAGGAAACTCTGATTGATCAGGATTAATTGGAGATGGATTTTTATAAGATAAGGCAAGGGATGTTCTTCAATGTGAATGAACAGGACAGAGGATCGGGTGCTGAAAACTTTGGGAATTTTGTGGTGCGGTAGAAGGAACAAGTAGTTGTGTGTCAACATCATATAATACCCTTATGACTATCCAGACAACACGTCAGCGATCCTGATCAACCACCGCACGCACCTGACTTATTACAATACCTATGAATAAGCAATAAAAAAAAAAAAAATTAAAAAAAAGACCTTTATTGGCATAGCCTACAGTTATTTACAATGTCGACACTATATCACATCTTGCCCTCTTTTTCCCGTCCCACTTTCTCCAGCGTCTTTACCCTAGCTCCGTCCTCCCTCATCCATTCTGTCACCCTTCTATTCCCTTTCACTCCCACCCATTCCTCACTCACACCCTCACACTCCTCCGCCAAGTGCCTCCACGTATCCTTCCCCCATTCACACAACCTACATCTCATATATTCTTCCCCCATCCATCCATAAGCAATATGTAATTTAATTAGTAATCAATTATTAACCATATAAATATTGTAAATTAGTATTAGAAGTTAGTTATGCTTGTATCTTGATGCGTGTCACAATAAAGAGTTGCTTTTTAAAAAGTAGTGCGTTTCCACAAAACAGTTAATTAAGTCCGGACGCTCGGCTCGGTCGCGGATTAGCGTTTATAGGCCCAATTTGACACGTTTTGGCCCGCTCTTTAGAATTTTTGAATTTCTTCTGGACAATGGTTAATCGTTCTTCCGGCCATAAACGAGTTGTAAATATACAAGCTGAAAATCCGAGAGAAACATTTGGTTTCCAGGTTTCGCTTTAGAAATATTACACACAAAAAATTAATAAACAAAATGTAAACACAAGCGGCCCCTTTTGCTTGTATGAAAAGGAGCGCTATAAAATAATAAAATCTATAGGCGAGCACAAAAATTTCATGAAAATACACATATTCAAACATTAGAAAAAACGAATCAACAAATAGATTAATAATCTGGTTTACTTTACGTTCATACCGTGCGATCTTTTAAATTATGATTTAGAGGAGGCGGCATTTTTTTGTGCGGTTGCCCAGAATGCTAATTGAATGATGAATTAAATTTAAGGTTATGGTAAACTATAGGGTTATCGATTTGACGAATAAAGCACTAATAACCTTTCTTCACACTTTTATTTGAATTCCCAAATGTACATTTCGGACACAAAGTGACCATTATCAATGGATTAACACTGTGTTAATCCATTGATAATGGTCACTTTGTGTCCGAAATGAAAGTGTGAAGAAAGGTTATTAGTGCTTTATTCGTCAAATTAATTTGATCTTCACGTAACTCACAATCAATTTATTTATAGGGTTTTTCATTAAGAGGTCCTATTTCAAATTCCCGGGCGTTTTGAAACTGTTTAATAAAGAGTCTTGACTTTTTGGCACTTGTCAAGTGAAAAGTATACGATTTAAGAAAATAGGAAGAAATACGCTCTAAAACCGTATAAAAACAGTAAAAATTCATTATCAATATGGTGCAAATTTTGTCCACACAGAGTTCGTCGTGTTTTCGGTCGGTATAAATTACCTTCTCGCTGTGTCATTGTAAAACTTATCACTAAATTTGAGCGAAATGGACAAATTACTGATATAAAGTTGCCCGTTCGTACTCGTATTGCCAGGTCAGCTGAGAACATTATCGCTGTTGCTAAATGTGTTCCTGAAAACCCGGGTTTGTCTATCCCAAGACGTTTACAGCAGTTGGGCGTTTCAAAGACATGCCTTCATCGCATTCTGCACAAGGATTTAGCCTGCATGCTTGTAAAGTAAAGGCTGTTTTCGTTGGGGCTGTTAGGGAAAAAGTCTACGCTAATGGCCCACAAACAATTCAAGCGCTCAAATAAAATATCCGAGCCGTTATTGGTCCAATAGAGCCATAGTTATGCGAAAACGTGCGCAAAAGTTTCTCAGAAGAATAGGTATTTGCAGGAAAAGCCGAGGGGGCCATTTACCAAATATCATTTTTCACACCTAATCGTGGAGTTTGTACTTTGTTTTGAAATAAATATGTTGGCCCTATTTCATAAAAAAAATTGGGCTAATGTGTAGAACAGGGTACATACTCCATTTTTGATACGTTTTCATGGTTTCCATACACTCACTCCAGTGAGTATTTATATGGATCTGTGTGATGCTGTGTATGTGTATGTGTGCTTTAAGATCATAAATCAAACGTCAAAAATGAAACGTCAAAAATTTAAAAAATCGAATATATGTAACTTTCATAATCGACACTTTTGAGCGTCGCGAATGGTCTCGTTGTGCCGGGTGTGTGTTCATACGTCGGAATTGACCTATCCGGGGGGCCCATTTGGGCTTTGGAACGCAAGCCCAGTATAAAAGGAATTTCGCGATTGATTTTTTAACCACTCACTAAAAATTGAATCTGAATGTTCGCTTTGAATTTGATAAAAAAAAAATAAGCTTACAAAAGAATACGAATACACAACTTAAATTTTAAGGTTATTTATAAACAAAAAATAATGTATTCTATTGCAAACCTTTCTACTAATCTAACCTAAGTATGTAAAGTCGCTAACATGCGCAAATATACTGCAGCTTCGTTTCCCTCACCTGATAAGTGTTAGCGTTGCAAAGAGATTAAAAACCTTTTTCTTAATCTAACCTAACCTAGAAGTACATGGAATAGGCACAGTGCCCAAAGAGACAGAAGCAATTTATTCTATTGCAAACCTTTCTCCATCAATCGCAAAGAGACTTGCGCGATAACCTAACCTAGAAGTATGTGGAACAGACATCGGGAGCAAAATGACTTGCGCAATTTATTCTATTGCAAACCTTTCTACTAACCTAACCTAACCAAACCTAGAAGTATGTAAAATCGCTAGTGTGTCCAAAGATACCTAAGCAATGTATTCAATTTGAAACCTTCCACTTAAGCCACAAACTAGTAGAAATAGCTTAACTACGGTAAAGTATCTCTGGTGCAACTGGGTATTGGATAAAAGTCCTACACAGAACATTACATTGTTTACTTTTACACACAACGGCACTCGGCGGCGCAGTGAAAATTTATATTCCGATTTATAGATATTTTTTTTATTCGGCAATTGATCGCGATTAAACTTGTGCTAACGTGTCGGGCGTACGATTTTACGTCGGTTTTGAACCATCTGAGGGTTTGATTCGGTGTAACGTGTGCCGAGCGTATAATGGTTAGAAATTTTTGACAATTTGTCAAGCTTGGTCGGCCATTGTAAAAATTGTATTTATTTAAAATACACACACAATCACACACACATATATCCACATGTTGAGAACCACTGGAGTGGGTGCTGCTGCGCATGCGCAAACCTGTCAAAATCGACCATGTACCCTATTCTACACATTAGCCAAAAATTGTTTCTAAATAATTAAAATGGGACCTCTTAATGGAAAATCCTTTATGTGTTAACAGTCAGTAGTGCCAATCTAATTTAAAATTCAAAGCCTACTCTAAATCATGTTTTAAATGATCGCACTGTATTAAAACTGCGTAAGAGTTAGTTTCTAAATTTATGATATATTTTTAAACCACTCTTTAATGTGACGAAACTCATCTTCTTAACATTCACCACTAACATAATATCCGTTACCGATTTGAAGAAAAAAAATCCACATTTCTTAATTCATTTCCAAGTTACGATCGGATCACGTCCCTTTGCGGCGCGACCAGTATCCGGTCCCCTCGTTAAAAACGCGAGTTAAACAAAGAAGACCACCACTTCTGCGGTTACCGACGAATCGCTGGTTCTCATGAATGAAATATCCGAATGGCTACCGTTTTTGAATCATTTTTATTGCTTATTGCACGCGGGGATCGGACTCCGACCGTTAGATCAATAAGGAAAGTCTTGCGGCGAGTTGAAAGGTCGGGGAAATAGCTGCTAGACATTATTATTGAGTATAGTCTATATTTGTGTAAATTGCATTTACATCCTGTAATTAACTGTGCGTTTGTATGAAAAATGCGAAGTGATTGATTGTGTTGCCATCTGTGGTGGTTTAAATTAAATAGGACAGTCGATTTGAGTAACGTTGAGGTGATTAACTCATCAGTTAATTACAAATGCTTCCGAGAAATATCTTGTTTAAAATGGATACTGTATGTGTGATATTGGTTGTTATATACAGGGAATTTTTCTTTTAAGTATACATATATTCGGTTTTTTATTGGTCAACCAGATCTGGTGATTTTTTTTATAATGTTAGATATATGGTTGGATATTCTGGCTGTAATTCTGACTTTTGCCTTCAAAATAAATTTGTGGTTATGTTTTCTACATGGTTGCCATGTGCTAAATCACCCTATCATAAAGATTAATATGGTTTTCGGCATTTTATTACCGTTTTTCAGTCAAATAATTAATCACCAGATCTGGTGATTTTTTTTATAATGTTAGATATATGGTTTTATATTCTGGCTGTAATTCTGACTTTTGCCTTCAAAATAAATTTGTGGTTATGTTTTCTACATAGTTGCCATGTGCTAAATTACCCTATCATAAAGATTAATATTGCTTTCGGCATTTTATTACCGTTTTTCAGTCAAATAATTAATCAATTGTAACGTGGCATTCATATTTCAATGTCATTACATGATAAACAGTAGGGGCACCCAAATAATCAAAGAATCTAAGAAAAATAAATCCAATCTGGTTGGCCAATAAAGAAAACCGAATATATCTCGATGCATAATACGTTGTTTATTGAAAAAAACGTTCAATTTGATGCTTTAAACAAGTGTTTTTCACTCGCAGACTAAGCATGAAGTATTTTTTTTTTATTTATTGCAAAATTTCAACTTTTACTTATTATTTGAAGGAGATGCGTTGAGATAATTTATTTTCTTAGGAATTTGAAGCTGTTAACGAGTGTTTCCACTCCCAGACTAAGCATGAAGTAAAATTTCGAGTTTAGAAAAGCCTGAGCCTTTTGGATTTGGACGCGTAGCGTCCAAATCCAAACTCAGGCTTTTCTAAACTCGAAATTTTACTTCATGCGCCACGCGTGTAAAACACTGAAGTCTTGTGTAATTAAAAATACTCTTTTCCAACAATATATTTATAATTTTGCTTCAGCAGTATTATTTTATTACCGATTTAGCAGTATATTTTGAATTTCACTTGTTATCAGCGTTTTATACGCGTGGCGCATGAAGTAAAATTTCGAGTTTAGAAAAGCCTGAGTTTAGATTTGGACGCTATAATGTTAGATATATGGTTGGATATTCTGGCTGTAATTCTGACTTTTGCCTTCAAAATAAATTTGTTGTTATGATTTTTACATGGTTGCCATGTGCTAAATTACCCTATCATAAAGATTAAAATTGATTTCGGCATTTTATTACCGTTTTTCAGTCAAATAATTAATCAGTTGTAACGTGGCATTCATATATCAATGTCATTACATGACAAACAGTAGGAACACCCAAATTATCAAAGAATCTAAGAAAAATAAATCCAATCTGGTTGGCCAATAAAGAAAACCGAATATATCTCGATGCATAATACGTTGTTTATTGCAAAAAAAGTTCAATTTGATGCTTTAAACAAGTGTTTTTTACTCGCAGACTAAGCATGAAGTAATTTTTTTTTATTTATTGCATAATTTCAACTTTTACTTAATATTTCAAGGAGATGCGTTGAGATAATTGATTTTCTTAGGAATTTGAAGCTGTTAACGAGTGTTTCCATTCCCAGACTAAGCATGAAGTAAAATTTCGAGTTTAGAAAAGCCTGAGCCTTTTGGATTTGGACGCGTAGCGTCCAAATCCAAACTCAGGCTTTTCTAAACTCGAAATTTTACTTCATGCGCCACGCGTGTAAAACACTGAAGTCTTGTGTAATTAAAAATACTCTTTTCTAGCAATATATTTATAATTTTGCTTCAGCAGTATTATTTTATTACCGATTCAGCAGTATATTTTGAATTTCACTTGTGATCAGCGTTTTATACGCGTGGCGCATGAAGTAAAATTTCGAGTTTAGAAAAGCCTGAGTTTGGATTTGGACGCTACGCGTCCAAATCCAAAAGGCTCAGGCTTTTCTAAACTCGAAATTTTACTTCATGCTTAGCCTGGGAGTAGAAACACTCGTTAGAGAAACAATTAGAATTATTTCATCAGAAATTGTTCAAAATGAAAGAAATTTAATTTAATTTTAAAATACGCTGATAAAATAAATATATATTAAATCAAATGTTAACTGTGATTTAATATTTTGGAATAGTCTGCAAAGATATTTAAATTTAAATTAAAGCCAATCAAAGTTTATTCATTTCTATCTAGGTTCTATGAATTTTATGTTTATGTATTGATCTGTTGATTTTTCACAATTGTTTAAAAAAAAACGTTTTCCAAAAATGGTTGATTTTATTGCATAATTTCAACTTTTGCTTAATATTTCAAGAATATGCGTTGAGATAATTTATTTTCTTAGGAATTTAAAGCTGTTAACGAGGGTTTCCACTCCCAGACGAAGCATGAAGTAAAATTTCGAGTTTAGAAAAGCCTGAGCGTTTTGGATTTGGACGCGTAGCGTCCAAATCCAAACTCAGGCTTTTCTAAACTCGAAATTTTACTTCATGCGCCACGCGTGTAAAACACTGACTAGCTTGTAGTCGAAACTATAGTCACTGTAAAAAGTTAATTAAAGTAGTAAAACAAAGTTAAGTGTTTTAATATTATTTTAAAAATAGTCTTGTTAAACAATATATTTATAATTTTGCTTCAGCAGTATTATTTTATTACCGATTTAGCAGTATATTTTAAATTTCACTTGAAATCAGTGTTTTATACGCGTGGCGCATGAAGTAAAATTTCGAGTTTAGAAAAGCCTGAGTTTGGATTTGGACGCTACGCGTCCAAATCCAAAACGCTCAGGCTTTTCTAAACTCGAAATTTTACTTCATGCTTAGCCTGGGAGTGGAAACACTCCTTAGAGAATCAATTAGAAACTTATTTCATCAGAAATTGTTCAAAATGAAAGAAATTTAATTTAATTTAAAAATACGCTGATAAAATAAATATATATTAAATCAAATGTTAACTTTGATTTAATATTTTGGAATATTCAGCAAAGATATTTAAATTTAAATTAAAGCCAATCAAAGTTTATTTATTTCTATCTAGGTTCTATAAATTTTATGTTTATGTATTGATCTGTTGATTTTTCACAATTGTTTCAAAGAAAACGTTTTCCTAAAATGGTTGATTTTATTGCATAATTTCAACTTTTACTTAATATTTCAAGAATATGCGTTGAGATAATTTATTTTCTTAGGAATTTAAAGCTGTTAACGAGGTTTTCCACTCCCAGACGAAGCATGAAGTAAAATTTCGAGTTTAGAAAAGCCTGAGCCTTTTTTATTTGGACGCGTAGCGTCCAAATCCAAACTCAGGCTTTTCTAAATACGAAATTTTATTTCATGCGCCACGCGTGTAAAACACTGAAGTATTGTGTAATTAAAAATAGTCTTGATAAACAATATATCTATAATTTTGCTTCAGCAGCATTAATTTATTACCGATTTAGCAGTATATTTTAAATTTCACTTGAAATCAGTGTTTTATACGCATGGCGCATGAAGTAAAATTTCGAGTTTAGAAAAGCCTGAGTTTGGATTTGGACGCTACGCGTCCAAATCCAAAACGCTCAGGCTTTTCTAAACTCGAAATTTTACTTCATGCTTAGTCTGGGAGTGGAAAACTCTCGTTTAAATCTTCAAATTGAATTCTTAAAAAATAACGAAAGTCAGAAAATTGTATATATATATATATATATATATATATATATATATGTATACTTAAAAGAAAAACTCCCTGTAAGTTATCACCCAAAGGTTGATTAATCCTTGTTTTAGTGATGATACGTGATGATTAAGTGTACTTTAATTTTGCCTTAGAAGCAGATTTTATTAGAATAAAATACAAATAAAGTATAAATAAGAAAATAATAAACATAAAATTATTACGTTAAATGCTTTTTTTAAAGAAAAATCGCAAACAGGATACAACAAATAAAATTATGCCATTAATAATCAACTCTAATATTCCATAACTTATCCGCAATTTTTCGTTCCCGTTGTTAATTGATGGTTTTATGGAAATGTAAATTGAATCGCCGGCAATTCTGTTTACTCCCGTCTGTCGTTATACATCGGACGGTTTCGAATTAATTGCTGTAAGCCTTTAAGTCCCCTTCCTACATTAGTATTACCGGCGCGAACGCACTTAAGTACAATATATAGACGAAATTTATTTTCACCCGACGCGAAAAGCCGTTTCAATTATTACTATTACACCTGGTGCATCCGGTTTTTGAAGTCTTCAATATTTTAAATATTGTTATTACCACATTAATTATTCTATTGATACCGAAAAGGTTAAAAAGACAACAATATTTTATGATAAATCGCAGTATAGTGGATTTATCATAAAATGTTGTTGTCTTTTTAACATTATCCTTAAATAAATTAATTTTATAATAAACATAAAAAATATAATATTCAATCTAAAAATATGTGTTCAAAATGACTTGATTGCAAATAAACATTATTATTAATTAGCATGTAGAAAGTAGAACTCATTTCATTTAACTAGGCGAGAAATTGGAATTCATTTGTCCATATAAAACTAAAAGTTCTGAGAAGCGACTTGTTTCATTTATGAAAAGTAAACTAGGGTATTAAGATGTCATTGCTTTTCGGTAATAGTAATTAAGGTACCGAGGGCGTTAGTAAGGAAATAATGCCTGCCGTCGACAGTGTACAGCCCGAGGGCCTCTGGCCCGAGGGTTGTACGTCGGCGAAGGGCATTATTTCCTACTAACGCTCTGTGGTGCCTTCAACGTTTTATGTCCTACCTGTTTATTAATTTAAAACGAGAAATATGATCAGTATTTTATTCCACATGGATCGTAGTATCAGCTGTCATGTTGACACTGAAATATTTGTAATATTTGACGGAGTAAATAGTTTACTTGAAACGTGTAATGGCTACAAGCAATTTACCAGAAGATGTGTTGCATCGAGTAAATAAAGCCAGAGAGGCGTTAGTGCCAATAAAATCTAAAGAAGCCTACGAAAGGGAATTTGATAATTTTAAAGAATGGTCCGATATTCACGATATAGCGGAAATTAATGAAATGGTCTTATTGGGATATTTCCAAGAATTATCCGAGAACTTTGCTCCTAATTCGTTGTGGACCAAGTATTCGATGCTGAAGAAGCAAATGATGGCTAAGAAATTGGTAAATATTTCTGAAAAATGTTTGGAATTAGAGGCGTTTTTAAAACAAAATTCAAAAAATTATGTACCTAAAAAATCAAAAGTTTTGTTGCGGGAACAGGTAGTGTTATTTTTAAAAACTGCCCCTGTTGATGAATATCTTTTGGATATGGTAATTTTGGTGATAGGCATTTTCGGCGCATGTAGGCGTCTTGAATTTCTACAAATGAAAGTTGGAAATGTTAAAGATATGGTTTCAAACATTGAAATTACAATTCCTTGTAGTAAAAATGGTCAACCAAGGAGCTTTTTAGTTATACAGGATAATGACATTAATGCCGTTAGTCTCATAAGAAAGTACATGTTGCTGAGACCCAAGAATTGCAATATAGATATTTTTTTCTTAATTACCAGAAGAAAAAATGTACACTACAGTCCGTTGGCAAAAATAAATTTGGTAGTATACCAGCAAAAATTGCAAAATATTTAGGTTTGCCAGGAGCGTCTAAATATACTGGGCATTGCTTTAGGCGTACTGCTGCAACGTTACACTCAGATGCTGGAGGCAGCATAGAAAATTTGCAACGTTTAGGAGGCTGGAAGAGCAGAAGCATTGCACAAAGCTATGTAGATGCTAATATGCAATCAAAAATCAATAATGCGACATTGATTGCTGGATCATCGAGAGATGAATTTCTTGCACCGACATCGACGATGTCCAATATACAAACTAATAAATCGGTAAATGTTTCAAGTTCAGTTGCCCCTCTTATTTCGGGTTCTTTTACGAATTGTATGTTTAATATTGGCTATGATAAATAGTCATGTAGAATTTTTCGTTTAAATAAATTGAATTTTCATTCTGTCTGACATTTCATTTTTTGTCATTTCGAACCATATTACCATGACAACGAAGAAGTAAATAAAATAATTACCGGGCCATTATGAAAAATTTTGTCGCAGTATTCCATTATAAGTCCAGTAACGTTACAAAAAGGAGGTCTATTAATTGCAAATAATGCAGTGGTAGGACATAAATTATTTAATGGACACACAGATAAACAGGCATTTTTTCTTATTTATTCGTGTATTTGGTTTACAGTTACAAACGTTACATAAATCATAATATTATGTCAACTTGTACTAAAAACACAGGGTGGATCAAAAGTCCGTTTAAATTTGAATCGGTAGCTGCGACGAGCAGCGACGGCGGGGTGGGGCGGAGGGGTTACGAAGCGCAAGAGCGGCCAATGGGTAGTACCATAGCGTCGTTCAGCGATAAACAACGTGCGTTCTGTGTACGCCAGTACTACCGCAACAACGATTCTTTTACTCTAGCGCAACGAAGATTTTGCGCTTATTACAACATACGGCGTAAAAATGAAGCTTCAT
This sequence comes from Philonthus cognatus, assembly GCA_932526585.2. Classification (NCBI taxonomy): domain Eukaryota; kingdom Metazoa; phylum Arthropoda; class Insecta; order Coleoptera; family Staphylinidae; genus Philonthus; species Philonthus cognatus. The sequence continues at coordinate 13,479,169 of OW052243.1, forward strand.
CGATTCAATTGATTCGAAAATGGGTACAAAAGTTCAAGGAGACAGGTTCACAATGAATCAACCACGATCCGGCCGACCTAGAACATCAAGATATCCCGAAAACGTCGAGCTTGTAAGAGCGTCTATTCGTGAAAATCATGGACTCTCTACTCCGAAGCGGTCTAACGCCTTAGGTGTGCCCAGAACTTCTTTGATTCGTATTCTTCACAAAGACTTACATTTACATCCGTACAAAATCCAAATGTTACAGGAATTAAAGCCTCAAGATCTCGCTCACAGGCTCCAATTTGCCAACAAGTGATATCCAAAAGAAGTGCCATTAACTGGCTACCTCGTAGCCCGGACTTATTCCCACTGGACTTCTTTCTTTGGGGATACCTTAAAAGTAAAGTTTTCAACAGCAACCCAGTGTCCCTAGAGGAATTAAAGGAAAATATTCGAGAGGAAATGCAAAACATTTCACGAAACACTTGTGAGGCTGTCATTGAAAATTTCCGCTCCAGGTGGCCAAAAGATCCAAAAGAGGTGCCATTATCTGGCCACCTCGTAGCCCGGACTTATCCCCACTGGACTTCTTTCTTTGGGGATACCTTAAAAGTAAAGTTTTCAACAGCAACCCAGTGTCCCTAGAGGAATTAAAGGAAAATATTCGATAGGAAATGCAAAACATTTCACGAAACACTTTTGAGACCGTCATTGAAAATTTCCTCTCCAGGTTGCAGCAGTATGGATGATGTAATTTTTAAAAAATAAAATCCCTATTTGTGTACTTTAATAATAAATAGAAAATTTTTATCTCACATAACTAGTTTCTTTTAAATCATCATTTGAAATGTAAAAGAACTTTTGGTCCACCCTGTATTTAAGCGAATGTATTAAAAAATAAGAAGAAACTATATAAGTACAGAGACTACACAATCTAAGAATAGTTTATATGTATAATCTGTTTTTATTTAATATAACCACTTAAATTTGACATTCATGATTGTGTGATTTAGTTTAGGACAAGATTAATCTCATGTTATGTTGTAAAACAACACTTAATTTGCAGGTTATGTGAAGGGAAATCTGACAGTAATACGACAATTCAATTAACTCATAAAATAGATAATTTATTGAGCAAAGATTAAGATTACAAATGTACCTATCACCGGTTTATGTTTCTCTTGTAAAATATGTATGTCATTTGGTACTTACGACCTTTTGCAAATGGCATGCTTCAAATTATGATTTATTTGTCACATCAATCACCAATATCTCAAAATTTGTTGTTTAAAATGCCCTATTCTTTTTTTTTTGTGGTGTGTGGGGGGGGGGGGGTAAATCCATTAATGGACGGAGTGTCGGACTCCTTTCAGTCAAAAGACTGAGAGACTACCGACTAAAAACCCCTCCCACTTTACTGGCGTCGACAACTAAGGTCATTGGCCAGTGTACTCATCATTTCTGTGTACTATGAATACAATAAATAAATTTGTATCTATTTTTAGCTTAATTCTATGGCAAAAATATCACAGGTTATATCACAGACGACATCAGAGTTGTAAAAGGACTCCGATATCTGACAGAAACAGACACAGCCTAAACCTAATATCACGAGAAAAAAATAAATAACACTTAAACTTGTATCACAGCGCTAATCACAACATATAAAAGTAAATAACTAAACCTTAATCCTAATATCAGAGATAGAACGACACCTTGGTTATGAAACGACAGTACAAACTAGAAATTGACACTGAAGTTGTAAAAGGACTCCAGTGTCAGTGAACATGAACACAGAAAATTTATAAATAGTAATAAGTTAACATTAAAACAGCACAGTTACCGTATATCTTTTTTATTAGTTTTGTATAACGCAGGAACTAGACGCAGTACTCTACGGAGCCCTTAGTATTCGATAAAACCGACGCTAGGTCACCACCGAGCCTCAGTCTATTTCTCTGTAAGTCATAGACTGGGTATTCCATAATTACGTGCTCCACCATTAACCGATAGTGACAGATCTCACATTCTGGCTCTACATCACCGGAGATACGAAGAGGTTAGGTTGGTATGCCCTATGCGCAGACGGCACAGGGCGATCTTCTCTCCTATTGAGATCTACCGGTGATTGCCATCGAGTCACGGAGAGCTTTATTGATCATAGTTTGCTCTCGGAGCCGTTCCACTTCTCCTACCAATCCTCGATGATTTTATGGTTAATGCAGCCTTTAATATCATCGGGCCTCACCCTATACCCTATTGTTAGCAACTGTTCGCAGTAAATACACCGTAAGTTTGGTCTTATTAAAAAAAATACAAAGTTTATATTCAATTAGCTGATTACAATATCCATCCAGATATCCGCATTTCTCGCCCAGTTAAATGAAACAAGCTCTATTTAGTTTGTAAAATATTGAATATAAATTATTTCTTGTTGGAGTGTACTTATTTTGTCTTGCGTGGTAAAATTATGTATTTCAAAAATAATACAGCACCGAACTATTTGATTGTTGTAAATTACAGCCGTGCTGGAAGATGGATACACCTCTATATATCAAAAACTGGAAACACAGCGGTAATTAGTATCCGACAAATGTGCGAAATGCAATTTTCTTGGGGCCGGTGAAGTTGATACATTTCCGCGGGATTTTAAAAACGGCTCTCCCGACACGAAGCTCGGGTTATTTATTGCACGGGGGAAAGAAAAATAAACGCATCAGCTCCAAGCGGGAATTTCTGTTATCGAAATTATTCTTTGATAAACTACAGACGTTTTTTTTTTATAAATGATCGTACGTTTTCGTATAACGCGCGGTAAACATCGCAAGTTATTTTTATTAGTAAGAACAAGACAAAGCCTCCGATTTCCGATTTCGTTTATGTGAATTTGTGCATTTCGCGTATGGTGAAATAAATTGAGATAAGCAAAATCGGAACGCCAATGAGGAATTATTGGTTACTGCCACCCAAAGTACGTCGATGGGCGTAACACATATGAACACATATGTGTTACAAGGTATGACAGAATTGTGCATTCAAAACCTGACGAAACTGGCGACCGTAACACCATAACTCTACGGTGGACGCCGGGACACACAGGGGAGGATGGCAACGAGAAAGCCGACGAATTGGCAAACATTGAATCACGTAGACCCTACATTGGACCAAAACCATTGCTACCGATCCCCAAAAAGTCAATAAGACCAAGCGTAAGAGAGTGGACTCTGGAAAGACACACCGAGGGCTGGAAAAACCTGACAGGGCACAGACACAGTAAACTACTGATGAAAAAACTCTGCCAAGAACTAGCAACTGAGGCCCTCAGAAACAACCTTAGAATGGTCACAGGAATGATAACTGGACACTGCACACTAAGGAAACATCTGCATAACATAAAACTGTTTACAGAAGATCCAATATGCAGACTATGCTATGAAGAGGATGAAGACGCCTCACATGTTCTATTCGAGTGCGAGGCACTTACTACCTGGAGGGAAGCAAACCTTGTCCAAGGGAATTCAACCCACTTCCCGAAGGAAAAGATGAACGAAAAGTTGCTGGAATTAGCTAATGGAACAGAGCTCTTTGATTAACTGCGGAAACGGAAGAAGTAAAATAAGCCACACGGCTGCGGTGCTAGGTCAGAAATAACGCTAATTCCGTTCCATGCCCCTAAAAAAAAAAAATTATAGAGCGCTACACAAAGGAACAACGCGTTATCGTTGTGAAAATGGCAATGGCAATGCTGTAACTATTAACGGTTTGCGGTACCCCAACATGATAACGGAATTCTTGTGGCCTCACCTAGACGGTATGGATCTGGAAGACATGTGGTTCCAACAAGACGGCGCGACCCGCCACACCGAGCATGAAACAATTCATTTATTTGAGGAACGATTTTTGAACTGAATCATCTCCTGAAATTCCGATGTCAACTGGCCACCGAAATCGTGCGATTTGATGGCGTGCGATTTCTTCCTCGGGGATTTTGTGAAATCTCACATCAAGATGTGTCTTGTTTAACTTACCAAAAGTGAATTATGGCAACGAAATGGCATTATTTTTAGGTAAATCACTTCATTACTTGCACAAGTAAACTCCACAGAGATAAAAATATGTTCGCATTTCTTTGAATTTCTTGCCTAATTAAATAAAATAAGCATTACGTGATGATTATCACGAAAAATCTAAAAAAATTCCAGAAATAATTTCTGGTGAAAACATGAATGCTTTCATAGCCTGATAAATAATGGCATTCAATTATAGCCTCCATTGATAATATTCAAATCGCAACATTAACAACCACATAAATATTAATGTGAACGGTAACGACTAAAATGAACCGAATGCGCGCATCATTATGTAAATACTCCGATGTTGTGTTTAACATAAAAATAACAGCAAATCTATAATTTTCGTTTAAAATAATTTGATTTGTACATATACAGGGATTTTTTCTTTAACGTAACATATCCCTAATTACAGCGTAAATTTTCCTATTTTCGTTATTTTTTATAAGAGCTCAATTTGAAGCTTAAAACGAGGGTTTTCCACTCCCAGACTAAGCATGAAGTAAAATTTCGAGTTTAGAAAAGCCTGAAAATTTGGTTTGTTCGCGTAGCGCGTAGCGCTACGCGACCAAACCAAATTTTCAGGCTTTTCTAAACTCGAAATTTTACTTCATGCGCCACGCGTGTAAAACACTGATTTCAAGTAAAGTTCAAAATATACTACTCAAGTTTTATCTTATGTTCGTAAATATTACAAATATTTATTTCATGTAACCAGATTTTACGAAATTCAAGGGTTTGAAGTAATTTGCTTTAGGATTGTTTAGAATAAGTAAATCCTTACATATCCAAAAAATTGTTATTTCATCTATCTAAATCTTGCACTTTTCAAATTGAGCAATTTTCTTAATTGCTCAATTTTAAAAGCGCAGGATTTAGATAGATAAAATAAAAATTTGGACAATAAAAAATACCTCTAGAGTGCTATGATTTTATCTATTTAAAAATTTAAGTTGACTACACGCTATAGCAAGTGACATATAGAACGTCAGACATGATAATTATAATACATAATTTCAGAGTTGCCAACCTACAATATTTTCCATGACACTAGAGATTTTTTTTTCGTATATTCAATAAAAAAAACCTCTGAAGTGCTATGATTTTATCTTTTTTAAAATTTAAGTTGACTACACGCTTTAGCAAGTGACATATAGAACGTCAGACATGATATTTATAATTCATAATTTCAGAGTTGCCAACCTACAATATTTTCCATGACACTAGAGATTTTTTTTTTTATTGAACATACGATATTAACCTAAGATAAAATTTAAGGAATGTATTTGGACGTTTTTTTTTTTTAAAATCTTTATTTCCACTATAATGCTTTTTACAATAATTAAATTAACAATACATTACACAAAATACGGCAGCATAGTGAAAAAAGGCGGAGTTCAGCAACTTCACAATAAATCAGTGTTTAATACGCGTGGCGCATGAAGTAAAATTTCGAGTTTAGAAAAGCCCCGTGAAAATTTGTCTCGGGTCGCTGCGCGACCCTCGACAAATTTTCTACGCGGGGCTTTTCTAAACTCGAAATTTTACTTCATGCTTAGTCTGGGAGTGGACAACACTCGTTCGAAACTTCAAATTGGAAAAAATTAAAGAATGCTTGAACATTTTTAAGATTTGTATACTTAAATTATTATTATTTTTAAATGGATTCCGTTGACTGAATAAACAAGTAAATAAAAAAGAAATATTCCCTGTCAACACCATATGCGCAAAACCCAACGCGCATTACACGCTTAACCAATTAGAAAAAACTCGAGCTATTGTTAGCGCAGAATGCACTCAATTAGCAAAACACAACTAAGCAATAAATCGCGAAAAATTAATGGCAGCGTATTTTTGTGAGGAATAGTCGAGGTTGTAAAATATGAGAAGTTGCACGGGGCAAAACATCTTATTTGAACCGTAAGCAATTACGCGCATAAGTAAGGCTGATTAGCAAATGAGTTATGGCCTGTTTGGTCCATCCATTTCGCTAGCTCATATATGCTAATAGCGCGTTGAAATATCGGCCATTTCCAATCGTAAATTACCAGCAGCGAAGTCCACAATTACACCGGCTAAATTCTGTATTTATTTTACACATTTCAACGTAATTATAATACAATTTTCATTCATTCGTCAATCTGAATCTTAAATAGTTCAATAATAAGAATAATCATCTTTATTAGTTCAGCTGTAAATTATCGGTGTGAAGATACAAAATCATTAAGTGCGATTTCATTAAGTACGAATCATAGGATGTTTACAAATTAAAATAAAGTAACAATCGGTAGTCAACAAAGTTTTAAATTTAAAATAACCGCGATTTTATAGGTATCGTATGTTCTATAAAAAAAACCTTTTTAGGAATTGACATATAAAACTACAGACATAATCTCAAAACGGTAAACAACAAAAAACTTATTAATTCTGACCTCTAAAACTTGCGGAATGACATAAAGGCTGTTCAAGTTTAACTGTCAAATTTCAGAGTTGCCAACCTACAATATTTTCTATGGCACTCTTGAGGTTTTTTTTATTAAACATACGATACTTATGGTGCTTTTGCACTTGTATACTTCTGTGCAATAAAATTAAGCACAAGACTCATAACTATTTTTCACAATATTCTAGTTGTATAATTCGGGATTGTGTTAATTGCCTAGTAGCAGTTTCAATAAATGATAAAACACCATAACTTGAAAATAACACCTTTATTGAAAAAAAAACTATGACCTTTTGAAAAAAAACTCTCGTAATAAATACAACAAAGCCAAAATAGAAAAACCATCTTCTGTTTTAGTTAGAATTCGAATTTTTAAATTGTTGTCTAAATGATGCAGCATTTTGACATTAAGGAAATTGTTCACTGTGGAGGCTTCTACTTCGGTATACATCATTATTTACACAAATAAGACAATTAACTTTGTTTGTATAACTGAGGATTTTATTGTGACTATAGTTTCGACAACTTTAACTTGTCATTATCAAACATAAAGTGTTTGATAATGACATCCTCAGTTATTTGTATATCCTCAGTTATACAAACAAAGTTAATTGTCTTATTAAGGAAATTGGCATATTTACATATTTTCATAACTAGGAAAATCATCATGTCCGTTCTAAGCTATAACATATTTTGTGTGCTTAATTTTATTGCACAGAAGTGTAAATGCTTTCAGCTACAACTTTTTGTTGCGGAATGTTTCAATAGCAACTTGCTTGCAACAAAATGTCAGTTTAAAATCACTTAAATCAATCTGTAAATTTACAATTTATTGTTTGTGAACAAAGTTTGCTATAGTCGAAATCACGAAACCTGATACTTGCCTCATTAAAAATATTCGCCTGGATTAAATCAACACTCCTGCATCAAATCAGCAACATTGTGCACATTAATGTTCGTTTTTTTTTTATTGGCCAACCAAATCTGGTAATTGTTGTATATTGTTGGATATTTGGTTGGATACTCTGGTTGCAATTCTTACTTTTGCCTTCAAAATAAATTTGAGGTTATGTTTTCACATGGTTGGCATGTGCTAAATTACCCTATTATAAAGATTAAATAATTTTGTATTGTGGAGGCTTCTACTTTGTTATGTATGTTAATTTAGCAATAAAACACTTTAAACTTTGTTTGTATAGCACTTATTTATTTTTCGTGACTGCAGTTTCGGCCACTTTTGCTTGCCATTATCAAACGTGTAGTAAATTAAACTAGAAACAAAACAGGTATATATACAAAAAGCAATTAAATGGATTACAAATTAATTGCATTTTGTATATATACCTGTTTTGTTTCTAGTTTTATTTACAACACGTTTGATAATGGCAAGCTAAAGTTGCCGTAACTGCAGTCACGAAAAATAAATAAGTGTTATACAAACAAAGTTTAAAGTGTTTTATTGTCAAGATTAATTAAGTTACAAAACATTACTTTCGGCATTTTATCAAAACTTTTCTGTAAAATAATTAATCAATTGCAACATGGCATTCATATACAAATGTAATTACTTGACAAACAGTAGGAACACCCAAATAATTAAAGAACCTAAGAAAAGTAAATCCCAAATCTGGTTGGCAAATGATAAAAACGTATATTAAGTTGTGTATTTTTTAGCGGGAAATTTGAATTTGAATTGAATTACAGTTACAATTAATTTTCTGAATCAAATGTATTATCTAAATTATTGATCAGCTCCTCCACTTGAATATCCAAAATTTGATTCATGCCAATTTATGGAATAATCACAAAAGAAAAAAACGTGAATGTATGCATCTAATGTTTTTGTAAAAACGTGATATTCGTTGAAATAATTACAAAACTAAACAACAGATCCCTACGTATACGCATCCAAAACTCCTACTCACGTTCCGTTATCCCCGAACAAGGTGTCCCTCAAGGTTCCCCACTATCCCCTCTACTATCCCCTTCCTCCTATTGCCTACTTTTTGCAGACGATACTACATTAATAAGTCATACTTCAACACTACAGAAGGCACTAGGCACACTTCAAGAACTGATCGACACACTACAACAATGGTTTTGTAAATGGAGATTAACAATCAACTGTAACAAATCCCAATTATTCATCAATATGCAAATACCTTGGAATATCCTTTGACACCAAGTTTACCTTTAAAGCCCACACCAAATCCCTTAAGCTGAAAATCAAGAATAGGGCTCGGCACTTCAGATCCTTAATGTACAAGGATAAAGGAATTTCAACCAACACAGCAGTACACATTTATAAAATGATTTGCCGGCCTCTGCTTGATTATGTAGCTATCCTATTCCATGAACCCAATCCTACATCCTTAAAAAATATACAAGTAGGTGAACGATCAGTTCTTAGAATACTAACAAAAATTAGGCATCCAGATAATCCACTCCATAACCCTTCTAATGCCCTCCTATATCAACGTACCCAGTTAATACCAATTGAAGAACGCATCACACATCTAAGTACAAAATTCGCCACCAACCCACACATCGTAGACACCCTAAATCACCTATGCCTTTCCCGCAATCCCAATCAAAATCCTAAATTCAAGCATCCAGCAAATACCATCTATCAGTACATCTTATCTCATCAATAACATAAACTAAAACATCAATGTCTGAAAGACCTCTGGTCGATAGCCCTTCAAAGATTAAGATCAAATTTTAAGATGTATACATTTCATTCCATATTGTAAACAATTATTTTGTACTGATCTTTAATAAAGATTATTATATATATATATATATATATATATATATATATATATAATTACAAAAATAAATAATGTTAGTATATTTCAAATGAAACTTTCGGATCTAAAAGAAATGTTCAAATGATAGCGCATGAAATAAATATTTGTAAAATTTATTAATCTTAATAATAATAACATGAAGAAAGCATTTGATACAATATCGAAACCAAAACTAATAGAAAAATTAAGCGCAATGGGAATAAAAAACACCGAACTAAAACTAATACAATCCTACATTAACGAAAGACCACAAATTACGAGAATAAACGACACCTGAAGTACGCCCAAATATGCAAAATACGGAATACCACAGGGAGGAAACCTACCACCAATCCTGTATATTATATATGTTAATGATATGATGGAACAAAACTTACTTGGAACACCTTTTATATATGCCGAGGATACATGTATGATATACACAGGAGACGATCAAGACGAAGTCGAGAAAAAAATTAAAACAGATATATCAAAGCTTGAACGATGGTTTTACAACAATTTATTGACGATTAATGAAGAAAAAACCACCTTCATGAAATTCCAGACAAAAAAACAACACACAAACCTGACAATTAAAATAAATGGAAAAAATATAAAAGAAATTGACAACACAGAATATCTAGGACTAAAAATAACAAACAACCTAAGATGGGACGACCACATAAACAAAATAATCAAAAAGAATTCGACCACTATAGCGGCCCTGTGGAAAATCAGAAAATACATTCCAGAAAATAAGAAAAAAACAGTTTACAATGCATTATTCACTTCAAATATTAATTACCTATCAGCCATATGGGGAAATACAACAAAGGAAAATAAAGCAAAAAGACAACTACTAAATACCTATACGAATGCACAGGAGAAATATATATAGAAAAAATAATTGTATATAACAACCTATTGCTATTATATAAAATACACCATAACCTAATTAAAACAAGAATTAAATTCAAAACAAACAAACAAGTACACAATTACAAAACTAGACGAAAATCAGACCTCCGAACTGACAAATTCAAAACAAAAAATACACGCAACACCTGACATAGACATAATACACAAATACAACAAATTATCAACACATATAAAAACACTGAAATTAGTTCCGTTCAAACTCAAAATAAAAAACAAACTGATAAATAATGAAATATAATAAGGAAACTAATGGAAGACCAACAACCAGATATCCTTCAATACCGATAGCCCGGGATCGGGTTCGACCCATGCATCACGAGGCGAGGACCGAGGGATGGACACAATGGACCATTACAGAGATGATGCAAATATTGTTAATTAATCATATAAATACATATTTTTGTACTAGCTCTGTAAATGTCAAAATAAAACACGTTTAAAAAAAATTTAAGATTTTTATTAATTTATAAAAATCCTTACCGTTTAAAAAAAATATGGCGCAGTTTTCGTAAATTTCTTAGATTTTTGTAATTATCTAAAATTTTCCGGTAGTTTTCGGGTATTTCTTGAATTTACGTTAATTTTTTTTTTGATTGTTTGTTTGGCATAGGTTTTTACCATTCAGCCACTAACGTTGATTTATATTAACATATATTTCGACTAATTTGGACGTCACAACACATTCACACACATCCATGGAACCGGAGACGAGTATTTTTCGTTAGAAAAATTACTCGCCTCCGCTGGGAATCGAACCCAGATTACCTCCGTGGCCGATTTGGCGAAACCGGCGGCTCAACCGCTCGGCCACGGCGGGCCCATACGTTAATTTTAAAAAATATTTTTAATTTCCTAAATTTTCGTTCATGAATTAATTTTCAATTGTAACAGTTTTTCTGAATATCCGATAATTTAAAAAAAAATATTGACGATTTTCGTGAAATTCAACGATTTAAGTTAATTTTTAAAAAATCGTGATTTTTTTTAAGATTTTCATTAATTATAAAAAACTCGGCGTTTCCCCATGTATTTAAAAGATTCCCGTTCATTTTCAAAATGTTGAGTTCTTTTGTGATTTTCAAGTTTGTATAATTTAAAAATTTCGGCATTTTATCACTAAATTTAATTTAAAAATCATGACGGTTCCTTCGTGAATATCTTAAATTTCTGTTACATATCCCCCTGAAAACGGGCATCCGAAGATACAGATTTTAACAGTTGTGTTGTATTTTAAACATCACAGTGTCTTCCACTCCCAGACTAAGCATGAAGTAAAATTTCGAGTTTAGAAAAGCCCCGCGTAGAAAATTTGTCGAGGGTCGCGCAGCGACCCGAGACAAATTTTCACGGGGCTTTTCTAAACTCGAAATTTTACTTCATGCGCCACGCGTATAAAGCACTGATTTAAAGTGAAGTTAAAAATGCACTGAAAACCAACCCAACTTCGATATTTTGTTAAAATTGGATGTTTTCTTTCCTATCCATGCTGTGAACCTTCAGATATTCGTTGTTTTCTTGTAAAAAAACTTCAATTTCCTGTAGTCCTTCGGTCTCCTTTGTAAAATGGTAATAAACTTAGTAATCCAGAGTGATCCTTCAATTTGAAACTTCTAAGAACGAGTGTTGTCCACTCCCAGACTAAGCATGAAGTAAAATTTCGAGTTTAGAAAAGCCCCGCGTAGAAAATTTGTCGAGGGTCGCGCAGAGACCCGAGACAAATTTTCACGGGGCTTTTCTAAACTCGAAATTTTACTTCATGCGCCACGCGTATAAACCACTGATTTACAGTAAAGTTAATAATATATAATGCTTAGATGTGATGGTGATCAATATTTACCGAGATGTAGCGAAAAAATGAAAAAATTTTTTTGTAAATCGTTTTGAAATAATAATAATAAATTTAGTTTGTGCAACTTTTGTGTGAAATCGATACTTATTATAATTATAACAAAAGACTGACCGTTATTAATTCATTTGGTCAACATTTTCCGGTAATTTTCAGGCATTTCTTGGATTTACGTTAATTTTAAAAATATTTTTAATTTCCTAAATTTTCGTTCATGAATTAATTTTCAATTGTAACAGTTTTTCTGAATTTCCGATAATTTAAAAAAAAATCGACGATTTTCGGGAAGTTCAAAGAACTAAGTTAATTTTTAAACAATCGTGATTTTTTTCTAGATTTTCATTAATTATAAAAGTCTTGGCGTTTTCCCATGAATTGGCAAGATTCCCGTTCATTTTCAAAATGTTCAGTCCTTTTGTGAATTTCCAAGTTTGTATTTAATTTTAATTTAAAAAACATGACGGTTTCTTCGTGAATATCTTAGGCTTCTGTTAGTTTTTAAAATATCGATGCTCTCGTTAACTTTCAAATTCTTGACAGTTTTCATGAACTTCCTAAATTTTTCTCTACGAGTTTCCAAGATTTCCGTTGATTTTCAAATTCGCGATGCTTTTAATAAATTTTCAAGATTTTTTATAATTTTTTATAAATTTTTAATGGAAAAGGCCAGTATTAGTTTTAATTTTTCATTTTTAAAAAATTTCATTTCTTTTATTAATATTTATCATTTTACATACAACTTTACTCAATATTGCATATTTTTATTATTTTCTATAAAAAGGCAAAATAAGTTATTGATAATTGTCGAACAAGTATCTTCCACTCCCAGACAAAGCATGAAGTAAAATTTCGAGTTGAGGAAAGCCCTAAGAATTTGGATTTGGACGCGCAGCGTCCAAATCCAAATTCTTAGGGCTTTTCTCAACTCGAAATTTTACTTCATGCGCCACGCGTATACAACACTGACACTGTGATGACACTGCGCGTATACAACACTGACACTGTGATTTTATAATGTGATTTTATATTTATATTTATTGAATTCTGTTTAATGGACTTTGTACCCTCTTTTAATATTGACATGTGTAAACTTACTGTGATAGCACGAATAAACTATTATTATTATTATTATTACTGATTTATAGTGAAGTTACAAATATACGCCATTTAGTAGTTTTTTGCCGACAAGTTATCAAAAACTCCTATTAACTTTTTGGGGAAAAGCGGCAGAATTCAAAAATGATAGTCGTATTTTTTAGCCAGAAGTTTATTTTTATTTAGCCAATATTTCGCTAAACTTTTGTCAGCTTCTTCAGGGCAAGTTAGGTTAGGTTTTAGATAAAAAGCCCAGTTAAATTTTTAACTTGCCCTGAAGAAGCTGACAAAAGTTTAGCGAAATATTGGCTAAATAAAAATAAAGCTCTGGCTAAAAAATACAACTATAATTTTTGAATTCTGCCGCTTTTTACCAAAAAGTTTATAGAAGTTTTTGTTAAAAATATACTGCCCATTTAATAAAAAAATAATCACAATTGTTAAGAATTTTCATACTTTTCCAACATTTTTGTTACATTTTATCACGTTTCGAAGTTTCCAACAATTTTGACATTTTGGACAATATTGTGAGTTTTTTACACTTCTTCATAATCCTCATTTTTTACATTTTAGAATTTTGTGTGATGTTTTTCCTTAGTTTATAAAAACTCGACAGTTTTCGAGAGTTTCGTTGATATTTAAAACCTTTGCAGTTTTCGTGAATTTCCTGAATTTTCGTTTAATTTAAAATATTAACGTTTCTAATGGATTTTCAAGATTTTCGTAAATTTTTAAACTCTTCTACCAATATTTGTTAATTATAATAGTAAACATTAAAAGTGCGATTCATTTTGCAATCTACAACAAGTTAGTCTTATAAAGACTATATCAAACACTCATTGAAACAACTATATCCCGGGCTAATACCCCGACGGACATTGAATTATACAACAAGTGTTTGCTGTTACATACAGTAACCTACTGCAAATGTAACAATTTGGGTCAAATTATTCAGGCCATCTATAGACGCGTTTCGAGATTTATCTCTCATCAGTATAGCTTTGCCATTCCCTCTAAACAATTTGACACCTTAGACTGGCGGTCACGTTATAATAATGTCAACCAAAAAATTGTTGATAATATCATATGTTCAAAAAAAAAAACCTCTAGAGTGCTATGATTTTATCTTTTTCAAAATTTATGTTGGTTACAGGCTTTAGAATTTGTCATTTAAAACGTCAAACATAATAATTATAATGTATAATTTCAGAGTTGCCAACCTACATTATATTCCATAGCACCCTAGAGGTTTTATTTTATTGAACATATGATATTTCCTGATTATCTGAAAATTTTGCGGACTCGCGTTAGTTTCTTGATTTTAATTTATTAACACCTTATGTACATTGTTAATTTTTTCAAGGGGGCGTTGGCATTTAAATGTTTCCACGAATGCATTTAATATAATTTTAACAACCAAAGATACCATATTAAAAGCTATATAGGACGTAAATATTCAACGCACGCTCGGATGCCGGCAAAACAATCTCAATTATTCGGCCCAAAAGAGGTGCTAAAAATGAATTCCCCTGTCTACTCGGAAATATGTTAGAAATGCCGAAAGAACCCACCCTGAGCGAATACGGTATTGTCACGCGAGCCGTCGGGAATCGTTAATTAGAAAAACGCCAATTTCGGAAGAAACATTCCAATCAAGAGGGGCAAGGTGCCGATTTGTGGAGCGCTTCACACCTCGTGCGGAAAAAATGTGTCGAGCCGTCGTCGGAGAAACTTGTTTACATTTCGCGTGAAGAAAAAAATTGGTTTTTGCGGATGCTGCCATTTGTGGCCGGGGATGCGGCGAGTGTTGATGAGGTATGTCACTTACCCTTTTCTTTCGCAGTGGATGCCTTTCATCTGCAACGCCTTCGAGAGCTCGGTGATTACGAATTCCGGATCGGTGCACTGCGTTGTGGAGACGTTACAAAGCTCCTGAAATTAACGTTTTCGAAGGTTTTTTTATTAACATAAACAAATACTGCGTAATTAAAATATAATACTGAAGATCTTTTTTAAAAACATCACATAAATCAAACAAAATAATTGATAGTTTAGTTTTAATGTTTACGTTGTTTTTTTAGAAGAGTTCAATTTTAAGCTATAAACGAGTGTTTGCCACTCCCAGACTAAGCATGAAGTAAAATTTCGAGTTTAGAAAAGCCCCGTGAAACATTGTCGAGGGTCGCGCAGCGACCCGGAACAAATTCTCTGGGCTTTTCTAAACTCGAAATTTTACTTCATGCGCCACACATACAACACAAAAATATTGTGAATTTATGTATATTTGAACCTCACTTGAAATCAGTGTTTTATACGCGTGGCGCATGAAGTAAAATTTCGAGTTTAGAAAAGCCCAGAAAATTTGTCTCGGGTCGCTGCGCGACCCGAGACAAATTTTCACGGGGCTTTTCTAAACTCGAAATTTTACTTCATGCTTAGTCTGGGAGTGGAAAACACTCATTTAAAGTTTCAAATTAGGCTCTTTTGAAAAACAACGGATGTCGTAAAAGTTACAGTTATGCATATGTTTACCTAAAAAAAAAATCCCTGTACAACCAAACAAGTGTTTTATAAAACGAAACACAAACAAATTGACTGACTGACTGCAAACATTAGAGGTTATAATTCAGTGTTACCTACCTGCAAATATGAAATTTACTAAAACGCCATATACAATCTATTGCCAACAGATCTTGGAATGATATTTACTTAAACATTTTTCACAAAGATTCATGTGTATTAGACAATTTTAAATGTATCTTTAACCTAAACATCATTTAACTAAATGCCTGTTTAAAAAAGTTGATAATACCGGGCGTTACATGATTATAAACTTTTTGTTTTACGTATGGCGAAAATAAAAAGTCAATTAGAGGCAAATCGGGAGACCTGGCTGCCAACTGATCACCTCTTCTACCAATTACACGATTCGAAAAAGTAAAAAGTCAATTAGAGGCAAATCGGGAGACCTGGCTGCCAACCTGATCACCTCTTCTACCAATTACACGATTCGAAAAAGTAGTATTTAAAAATCCACGCACATTAACTATGTCGTGCGCAGGACAACCATCCTGCTGAAACCATATATGGTTGAAGTCTACCCCTAGAAGTGGCCTCATTGCTGAAATTATTTTATCCCGGAATACTTCACTCCATTCAAATTTTCCTCAATGAAGAAGGGTCAAACAATATGATCTCCGATGATACCTGCCCATACCTTCAGTTTTTGTGGGTATTGAGTTCGCAAATCCATGCGACGTCATTTTCATTCTTTTTCTTTTTTATTTGTACGTTCATCATCGGTTCACAGAACACCATTCTATCAATGTCATCTTTTGGAAACATCTGATGACCTGTTGAAATTTTGCAAGATTTGTATCCATTTCGTTTGAGAACTTGTCGAACCGTTTCCCTGTAAGTACCAACTTTTGTAGCAATTCGAAAGCTGGATTTTGACGAATCTTCTTCTACAATAGCGCAAATTATTATGTCCCGTTTTTCCTGGTGTTCTGTGGCAGCCCTTTGTTTTCTTCAGTGGCATTTATTGTTAGCAATCAAAAGCACGAACAATTCTTGAAATTGTTGAACAATGTAGAATTTGTAGGTTCTCAAAATTTGCTACACTAATGTCCGGTATTATAAAACGTTTTATTTGCTTAATAAAATTTACTTTAGGAATAAATTAATTTATTTTAATACATAAAATAACTTTATTTGGCTAATAAATCCCCTCAGTAAATTATTTCCTTGTTTTTCTGCCAAGTAAATTTTATTCTCTAAATAATTTGACAGTTAAACGTCAAACGTGTATTATGGTATTATAATTACTTTACATTCTACTACTTGTAATTATTATTTTCATCACAGTTATGTCTACTGTATCATCTCTGTCGGATGTAAGTTCGCTTACAGTATCTATTAACATATTAATCTAAACTAAAATCACTATATAACTTCTGCAGTTTAAGAACTTTTTCCTAAATTTCCAACAACTATAATTTCCTTCTTTTTAATTTCAAGATGTCACGACTTAGCTTTTCTTTTTCTTTTTTTATCTTAAGAATATCTAATTTTATAATTTCCTTATCGATAGTATTTTTGTCAACTTTCTGAACTTTGTGATATGAAATTCTAGGTTTTAAATTGATTATCTTTTGTTTTTGTGGAGCTGACACATCAAACTCTTGTAAAATGTTAGGTGTATCGTCTTAATTTTCTTTCATTGGTAACAATGGCCTCTTGAATAGATTCCGAATAAGTATCTTGCATTTGAAGAATATTATCAAATCGAGCATCACTGTCATATGTATTAGGCATTTCCTGTGTCGAATGTACTAAAACTTTGTCCAGTTTTATAAATTTTAACTTTCTGATTCGCTGTATGTTTTTTGGCTTTCTTTTTAATACAAGGCTTTTGCCTTAATTGAGAAAAAGATCTAATACCTGTTTGAACCGTAGCATTATAGTGATCAGCAAATGGTTCCCATGCTTCATTTTTTTAACTTTACGCTTCATAGTGGGCCAAAGCCTGAAAAAACCTGGCCAAAATAAAAAGACAAAAGTTTACCAACAGAATCCTAGTTCATAAAATTAAATGTAGATGGCATTAGTGTACACTGATTCAGTGCTAGAATGACATTCCAGTCGCCAATTTCCTTTGAATGACCTTCCGAAGACAAGTGAAATCAAAATAGTAAAAAGTTGCCGTTTTGAAAGCTGCAATTGCGAATAATTTGCAATCCTTGCCTCGATTCGCGTCTTCCAATAATGGATTGCACTCTGAAAGGTGAGTTTAACAGATATACACACGAATATATTAAATATATCTTCACAAATCTCGCGATCCTCTTAACCTCGTTTCAGTAGTTTAAAATATTTACAAATTGTGGCGTATAAAAATGTCTCCACGTTTCTCCGCTTGGTAAAATAGTTTCCCTACTTCCTATTTTTATACTAAAGAGGAAAACCCAAGAACAAGCTACTACTAAGTGCTATTTTTCTTACACGATTTTACTGAGCAGCGTGCTGCATCGCGTAATGCTATGCCACGGGTATCGTTAGCAGAAATCGTCGACAGGCCTCTAAAACGTATGTGTTGTAAATTTTGTACGATTTCATAGATTATTAAGTTTTGATCCGTCATTTTTAATTTTGAGTTTTTGACATTTAATTCATAGTTGGTGATCTCAAAAACCTTGATGTACAGGTTTTGGAAAATCGGTATAGACATTTACTAATTCTGTACAGGTTTTTGAATATTTGATCCGTCATAGCGGATCCGCCATTTTGAATTTTGAAGTTTCGACATGAAATTCGCAATCAGCAAGTTCGGAAACCTGCATGTTGTAAATTTTGTACAATTTCCATGATTTTTAAATATTTGATCTGCCATATTGGATCCGCTATTTTTATTTTTAAATTTTAGACATTTAATCCGTAATTAGAGAGCTCAAAAACCTTAATGTACACTTTTCGGAAGACTAATATGGACATTTACTATCATAAATGTCCATATTAGTCTTCCAAAAAGTGCACATTAAGGTTTTTGAGCCCTCTAATTCAGGATTAAATATCTAAAATTTAAAAATAAAAATAGCGGATCTAATATGTTGATCCGCCATTTTGAATTTTGAATTTTTAACATCAAATTCGTATTCAGCGACCACAAAAACCAAAGAGGAACCAATTTAAAGCATATTCTTACACATCTTCATATTTTGAACCGTTTTTTTCATGCTTTGGCTCACTGTGCGCTGGTGCCATCTGTTTGTTTTCTATAATATTGTAAAAGCCTTGTATGATTTCTAATAAGCTTTATTTTTCTTGTTCTGTGTAAGTCTTTCCTCTTTCACGTTTTTTTCCCCATAATTATAAGGGATTACACTAAATTTCCAATTTTATTGAAAATTCAAGTAGAAATATTCACAATTCAATTTAAAAAATTAGTGGTTCCACCTATCGCCACAATGAAAATGAATAATTTCAGTCGCTAATCTACTAACTAAATTATTCATTTCTAGAGTTGCTATTTATTTGGTAGGTTTGCTTTATAATACGCAATTTTATTTGCCCGTTTGTTTACTACGTAAATAAATTTACTCCCCAAATAGTTATCTAATGATTTATTAATCGTTTATAATACCCGGCATTAATAATATATTTTCTCTTCCAGAGTATGACATTGCGGCAGTTGACAACTGCAAATTTGAAGTAAAATTTGACAAACAGGATAACATTTATTTTCTAATACGTAGGCATGGTAACAATAATGATCACAATTCGTCTGCTATATATTTTGTCTTTCTCTTACTTCAGAAAATCCTATTATACTGTATTAACCTATGGATTTTGCTATGCTGCGTGAAAAACATGGCATGTATACTGTTTTCAAGATGATACTGGCACAACTGCACTCTGGTGGCTATCCAAAGGAAAAGAACTTGTGCCTGCCATTCTCTACAATAAAAGTTCACTGACTTTTGAATAGATTCAATGCAAAACATAAAAATCACTTTCTTTAGTTGTGCCACTATCAAAGTAAAGCAGCGATATGTATTAACATTAACGCATTAATGGCCGAGCAATTATAGTGTCAACTCTACAAGTTGTTAAACTGAAAACAACCTAACCTAACACAAAAGTGTCAATTACTGTCAATTTCCATTAGGGAGTTTAGTTGCCACAGAGGAACTGCGAACAAAAGGGTCATAGCCTCCCCTGGCTTAAAAAGATCGTGAACGGAGTTTAGAATATGTGTAGTTCGTCCGAGAATGCAAGCAATACCTAGTTGTTTTCATTGCCATTCCGACATCTCTAAACTCGCTAAAAACAACGTTAAAGCAAGCGTTAAATATATGTTGGTAATACCCCACAACGTTGCCGCTTCACCACTCGTAATAAATCCAAGCGAAAACTCCGAGTCCGAGGAAGAGTGAATTTGTTAGAACATTTCAATGCACGTTCAAATTCATATTGATAAATGGCAGTTCTATGTTATTTGGTGTGGATGTAGGCCCTCTCCTTGCTGCGTCACTACAGCTTAACCATAATTCACCACTTTTTAACCATTCATAGCTCAACGTTAGGCATCTATAGTATGTTCAATAAAAAAAAAACCTCTAGAGCGCCATGATTTTTATTATTTGGCTACACGCCTTAGGAATTGACATATAAAACGTCAAACATGATAATTATAATATAAAATTTCAGAGATGCCAACTTACAATATTTTCCATGGCTCTCTAGAGATTTCTTTTAAATAAACATACGATAGCACCTAACGTTTTCGGACGGGTTTTTAGGTTATGTTGAATGTTTACATGTACTCTTGCCAACAATGCAGGGACTTTAAACCCATTAACATATTGCCTGGATTCTTGGATATACTATAATTATTTATAGGATTTCCATTGAAGCAAATTCTAAAAGTCGAAGCTATGAATGTATACATTTTAGTAAATCCTTCAATAACATTTGCCGACCTAGCTAATTTATTCATTTCGATTTAGGATAATACCAATTTCCTGAATATCCCTCTTAAGATAACACACACCGCACCGCACGTAGAGAAAGAGCGCGCAATCCGGGCAATATAAATAATGTAGCGGTACAGGTACTTAAATTTATGTATTACTGGATAATTTAATGTGATTATTAAAAGGAGTAATTGCATTTAATTTCATCGATTAGTTCCTGGGTGGAAACTGTTGTGCCTTTAATGTAACGTTTCGTATCGCATTCGTTGGCGATTTTTAATGAACCCGGAGTTCAATCCGCCAAAGAAATTACAAGTTTGCCGCCCGGTGAGTCGGTCGGTACGTTCGCGGTTTTATGGATGCCCGACATTCTGCGCGCCGCGCGCGCGCGCGCGCAGCTTACTCAAGATAAGATTAGATCTCGGGATGTGTGCTGTATTAAAAGTGTATTCCGTGTGTGAAGGTAATAATTGCTTTCGCGTTTCGAGAACGGTGATAACGGCCAATTATTGAGAGGAAAATATTCGCGCACCGAGCGCTGAAACATAATTAACGAGTTCATTAATGGTAACGCCATCTAGACTATCTATACTCTAAATTAGAAACACCCCCGATGATGCAATTAACTTTAACAGATATAGATTATGTATGGAATATAACATCTAAATATCTTCTATATAATTTGCTGTTTGAATTGAGTACGCTAATCATTACCGCTGAAAGGAAGCTTTACCAAAGTTTTTAGTAGTACTTACCTTTACAACGAAAAGCGTTGTTCCTTACTTCCTTTTATTTTTATTCGTTAGATGTACATTTTGATTGCTAAGCACTCATTATCAATAACTAATTAGTAATTGATAATGAGAGCTTAGCACAAATTTTCTGGGCTTTTCTAAACTGAAAATTTTACTTCATGCGCCAAGCGTATAAAACACTAAAATACTGTGAAATGTATATTTGAACCTCACTTGAAATCAGTGTTTTGTACGCGTGGCGCATGAAGTAAAATTTCGAGTTTAGAAAAGCCCAGAAAATTTGTCTCGGGTCGCTGCGCGACCCGAGACAAATTTTCACCGGGCTTTTCTAAACTCGAAATTTTACTTCATGCTTAGTCTGGGAGTGGAAAACACTCGTTTAAAGCTTCAAAGTGAACTCTTTTAAAAAACAACGCTTGTCGGAAAATGTACAGCTTACGCACATGTTTACCTAAAAGAAAAATTCCCTGTATTTATATTGTAGACAAACAGTTAAATTCTGGCAACATAAAATATATATTCATGTTATTTGGAACTACATAAGTGATATAAATGATTACTATCAGAAATCAAATGTCGTGTATGACTGTCGCGTGCTGTATTCCTTAATTTGGTAAATTGTAATGAAGCAAAAAGGAATAAATGTAAACACGAGAGGAGGTCTACCCTCTAGGCTAGGTAGGCGACCCTTCAAGCTGAGTAGGCTAATCCTTACAATAACTGAATCCGAACTCTAGACGCTAAGCTGACTAAATGCCTCGGTAATCAAATCGTCGAGTGTCGCCCATTTAATTTTCTAAATAAATCAAAAAGGAATTATTACGACTCATCACTTGAATCAACATATACCGGCATTCCACATTCCTATTCAAAACATGAATACAGAAATGCACTTATATTTAAAGATAGTATTGGGAAATATTTTAATAATGGCTTTCTTTGTTGTGTATCAATAACATAATCAATGAATAGTCCGCAGCAGAAAAATTACATTCGCATTTCAAGGCCGCGCACCGGAAACCCGTGTCGCGACAAATGCCGTATACGAATTCTACATATCAAACCTAATTTCTTATCACATGTTTTTGGAAATTACAGTATAATTTTAAGATATTACTAAAATAGCACAACGCTGCCCCCTATTTATTAAAAGCATAATCAAAATTTACATTGCTCTTGTGGAGATTTCTAAGCAACGATTAATTTTATTTATCATTTATTTTAGATTAATCTATTTAATATAACATGTTTGTAGTAATTACTTCAATAAATTAAAGTAATATGAAGAAGAAATACTGTTTTTTATGGAAGTATTTCCGGATTTATGTGATCATTTATTTAAGAAAGATTTAAAAAAAATAGTGTCAATTTATTCGCAAAGCTTCAATGTGCAATATCTATGAGTTTCGAAGATATATATTTATTATTTTGGAAGATTAATCGTTGTTCGTTCTTATGGCTAAATAGCATGTGAATTTCCGACCTTAAACAATTAATACTTATCTTATTAACGAAATAGAAGCAATTTAAAAATTGTATCTACATTTTATGAATCAATGAATGCTTGCAAATAACATAATGTTGACATAAAATAAATTTTTAGACAATCGATGGTTTTTAAAAAGTATTCAATTTGAAGCTTTTAACGAGTGTGTCCACTCCCAGACGAAGCATGAAGTAAAATTTCGAGTTTAGAAAAGCCTGAACGTTTGGATTTGGACGCGTAGCGTCCAAATCCAAACGTTCAGGCTTTTCTAAACTCGAAATTTTACTTCATGCGCCACGTGTATAAAACACTGATTTAAAGCCAGTTTCAAAAATACATAAGTACTGTTCTATTCAATAAAAAAGCGTACATTTACTGTTTTACATTGTAAACGTGGATTATAATTCAAGCGGTTGGTATGGCTAAGGGTTTTAAATTTGATAACTTTATCAGTAGACAGTTAAAAACAACAGAAATCACATTAACAAGATACTGTCGAAATCGGGTTTAGAGTTGTACACTTTATTTATTGAATAAAACATCTTTAATTAGAATAACACGGCATAAAATATTTAGTCTGTTGTTATCGACGGTTTTTAATGTTAATAACAAATGTTTGCTCTTTTCTTCTTCACTTATTGTGAGTGGAAATCAGGGTTGTTAAAAAACGTTTTTTTTTATTTTAATTAAAACAAACAGTTTTGTTTTAATAAAACGTGTTTTTTCCATTGAAACAGCGTTTAAAACATTAACAATTAAAAACATCAAAATTGAATTTGTGTTCAGTATTCCGGCACCAGATACCGACAGACGCGTTTCGGACTTCAAGGTCCTCTTCAGTGTGGTCCCGACCTAGTGCTGAGGAATACTGAACATTTCTGACTATTTCAAGCCAATATGTGAAAACTATTAATGGATATCGATAGCTAACGCCATCTAATGCTTCATAGTGGCATCGTCACTGACGATGCCACTATGAAGCATTAGATGGCGTTAGCTATCGATATCCATTAATAATTAAAAACATGTTTAAAACGTGTTTCAAACACGTTTAAAACGTGTTTAAAATAAAACATACGGGGCATTTTTCTTTTGAGTATATATAGCCCGATAATCACAGCGTTTTTTAAATTTGCGGGAATTCGTCGTTTAAAAGCGGTTATTTTGTGGCTTGTAACGAGTGTTTTCCACTCCCAGACTAAGCATGAAGAAAAATTTCGAGTTTAGAAAAGCCTAAGAATTTGGATTGGCCGCGTAGCGAAGCGGAGCGGCCAATCCAAATTAGGCTTTTCTAAACTCGAAATTTTACTTCATGCGCCACGATTAAAAACACTGATTTACAGTGAAGTTAAAAAAACAATTATAGGCAACCTAATATACGTTAGAGTTATTGGGTTGCTTATAATCACTGTTTTAAACAATTTGTTCAGCGCAAAATTTGACTCACGTTTTATTCACATTAACATATTAGATTTCTAACACCGTATATTTTAGACTTTACGATATTTCAGTGTTTTGTACGTGTGGCGCATGAAGTAAAATTTCGAGTTTAGAAAAGCCTGATTTGGATTGGCCGCTCCGCTTCGCTACGCGGCCAATCCAAATTTTCAGGCTTTTCTAAACTCGAAATTTTACTTCATGCTTAGTCTGGGAGTGGAAAACCCTCGTTTAAAGATTAAAATTGAAATCTTTTTAAAAAACAAGGAATGTCGTAAAATTTACAGTGTATGCATATGTATACCTGAAAGAAAACTACGCTGTATTACGAAATCACATTTATGAAAACACAGTTGTAATATTTTATTGTAATAAAATGTTATATTTAATAATGTAATTTGAAATATCTTCAACAATTTAGCTAAAATTTAAAAATGTAAACAAAAACCCGAATGAAGTAGTATAAAATATAATTTAGCAAATTTAAAATAATGAAAAAAAACGTTTAGAACAAATTTAACGTTTAAAACATGTTTTAAACAAATTTAAGATTTAAAACATGTTTTTGTTTTAAACATGTTTAAAACACGACGGCTGTTTTCAAACATGTTTAAAACACTGTTTTAAAACAAAGTGTTTTAAACATAACAACCCTGGTGGAAATACGTGAACTGTTGCTCAAGACAACTCGTCTTTGGTGAATGTGGCCCAAGTAAGGCTCTAAAAGGATCCGAATCGTACCCAGCTTTGTTTCTAACTTTAGAAAATTTAATAGTATTCAATTTCAACGCAATCATACATTCACACAAAAACAAAACGTGTATTAATTGTTAACGTCAATCAATCTATTGTATGTAGTACGTACGCCATCCGCATCGATTTATCTTCTCTCGCGTAGAAAAGATACGGAGAGAGAGAAAACAATTTGATAATTCCAATCTATAAAGGTCAATTAAATATGATAACTATTCATGCCGGCGTGTTCAGGAACGGCAGATTGATCGATCGCTTCGAGTAAATACGTAATAAAAGCGAGACGCCACCGGTTGCGCTTTGTATTTGTTACATGAATAAAGAAACGAAAACTAAAGTTTTCTATTCATTTTTTTACAATAATTGCAATATTTTCAGTTAGCTTACCTTATTGGCTAAAGTCACTGGGCCTTGGTTGTTATCCGTATGTTTCCTAGGAGTGAGGACGTGCTTGACGCGGTGCAGGGATCTTTCTATGCTGTCAAGAACTTTGCGGGCGGATGCTGATGTGCTTTCGGTATTCACAGGAGTCCCTTTTCTGAAAAAAACGTATTTCATATTGATAATTAAATAAAAATCACTTGGTTAGTATCTAGGCGCGTTTTAGGTAAGGTAGCAAGATTCTCGTTATTAAAAGGTCGCCCGGTCTACCCGTACGACTCCAGGTAAGTAAGTAAGTAATTTATTGATGCCTGACAATTGTCTTGCATACGTCACATATACAGAGAACTATGAATAAGAATACAATTTTTAGAAATGCCACAATAAAAGATTAACAATGTACACAGCATGTATCATATCAGGTGTTTCGCCGGTGGGCACTGAGAATGTTCAAAATTGTCACTTTTTAAAAGATCAAAATAAATAATATGAACAGCAATAATAATATCAGTAAAATTGGCTTCTTAAATAATATATATATATATATATATATATATATATATATATATATATATATATATATACATATTTACACACATATATACATACATGTAGACAAGAAATTTAAAAAATAACAACACTAATAACACATTAAAAAAAATTTAAATAGTGGGATGCTAAAACACCAACAATTATTACACATGAAAAACTAGATAAATGCGTCATAGACTAAAAGAAGATTTAGAATAAATAGCACAATAAAAACAGTACATATAATTTATGTTAAGATTTGGTTTGGGTATGTATAATATATACACTGGTACAAAATACTGACATATTACGAAGTTTAAAACACACAACGCTAAACTTTACATTGAATCAGTGTTTTGTACCGGTGGCGCATGAAGTAAAATTTCGAGTTTAGAAAAGCCTGAAAATTTGGTTTGGCCGCTCCGCGCTTCGCGCTACGCGACCAAACCAAATTTTCAGGCTTTTCTAAACTCGAAATTTTACTTCATGCTTAGCCTGGGAGTGGAAAACACTCGCTTAAAGCTTTAAATTGAGTTCTTTGAATAAAGCGAGCATCAGAAAATGTGCAACGTATGCATATGGATACTTCAAAGAAAAATTCTCGTTATGAAAATGTTCGGTGTTACATAAAATTCTCTGTATGTGTCATAAGGTATGACAGAATTGGATCTTTGCATGTTTTCCCCTACCCCTTTCCCCGCAGGCCATAGTTTCTGACAGAGAGAACAATGACATTGTATTTGGTTACGTTTTTGAGTCTATCATAACCTCTTTTTCCGGTTTCGCTGTACTTTCTTACATAGATTTTTTTAATATTTTGTTTTAAAAATAAGTGTTATTAAAACAAGACTTTGTGTTAGTGTTAAGTGTAATTAAAATAATAGTTTGTGTTACGTGTAATTAAAGTTACAAAATATGCGTAATTTCCGTAAATCTTTAGATATTCCCCGTTTTTTTTAATTCAAGTTTAATTTGAAGCTTTAAACAAGTGTTTTCCACTCCCAGACTAAGCATGAAGTAAAATTTCGAGTTTAGAAAAGCCCCGTGAAAATTTGTCGAGGGTCGCTCAGCGACCCGAGACAAATTTTCTGGGCTTCTCTAAACTCGAATTTTACTTCATGCGCCACGCGTATAAAACACTAAAATATTGTGAAATTTATGTATATTCGAACTTCGCTTAAAACCTGTGTTTTATACGCGTGGCGCATGAAGTAAAATTTCGAGTTTAGAAAAGCCCAGAAAATTTGTCTCGGGTCGCTGCGCGACCCTCGACAAATTTTCACGGGGCTTTTCTAAACTCGAAATTTTACTTCATGCTTAGTTTGGGAGTGAACAACACTCATTTAAAGCTTCAAATTTAACTCTTTTAAAAACAACGAATGTCAGAAAATTTACAGCTTATGCATGTTTACCTAAAGTTTACCATGAAATAACCACATTTAAATTCAGCGCGCATCTGTGACGTAAGCAATCTCTACCCCCACTCCAAAATCTTCGATTCTGTCGATCCTTCTTACCGTATACTCGACCGTCCTTGGTAAGACTTATCTGGCAGTAGCCATGTTCTATGACGTAAAGGGCGTTGAATAACAGTATGTACACGAAGAGAATTCATCCTCACTTTTTGTACCTTGGATCATTTGCCTCCCCTGAAGTTGGCCACGAGCCGCGCCTGTTAGTACTTCATATACAA
Organism: Philonthus cognatus; assembly: GCA_932526585.2. Lineage (NCBI taxonomy): Eukaryota > Metazoa > Arthropoda > Insecta > Coleoptera > Staphylinidae > Philonthus > Philonthus cognatus. The sequence goes on from OW052243.1 coordinate 13,506,847, forward strand.
AGAGGTTAATTTTTTTTTGGGGTTCTACGTCATCTATTTCCGCTGCTATGGCCAATCATGACGCCGAAGATTAGGTCTAGCTATCTGGGAATTTTGCCAAACCCGGTGGGAGTTCCAACCCATTGGTAGGGATCTTTAACGTACACGCAACATCCAGGCAGTACACGGGTCCTACATGCATTTAACGTCATATCCGAGAAGACGGAGTGTTTGGCATTTTTATCCTAACCTATATAAATGCAGACAACTTGTTAGGCCGGTATTTGAACCCCAGCCCGTGGCGTGGCGGTCTAACACTCTAACCACTTCACCACCAAGCTGCCCTAAGAGGTTAAATAGACTAGAGGGAGCATGGCTGGGTTAGGTTATGTACATGACATGGCGAGGAAGTGGGGTGCGGGCGACATTGTTTTGGTGCGACACCTAATTTGGATCACACGTTTTTATCCTAGCAACGCAATAAAATATTGCACGATTTTGTCACAAATGTGTCACTAACGCGGTTTTCTTCGCAGATTTGATAGGTGACAGTCATAATTTCATTTAGATGACAGTTGTAAACATGTTTGGCACTGAACAGGTGTCGCACCGCTTGTTTGGGAACACGTGAATTTTGGAGGCTATATCGCATACATAATAATGCTCATCCCCACCACAGCATTGCTTGTCTAAACTATTCTTGCTCTGAGTTCATATACAGAGAGTTTTATGTAACACCGAACATGCTAAAATGTACTCAATGTAAATTTTCCTATGTTCGATGTGTTCTGGGACGCATCAAAGCATTGAGTGCGATTTCATTGGCTCCGATTTTAGTAGTTCTAACGCAACTTACATTTAACGTCAAAATGAAATGTCATTCATTAATCGCCTACATCACTAATCGAATGTTATATTAAACAGAAAAGAAGAATGAGAAAGAGGAGAACAAATTTAGCTTAAATACAAAAATAATAGAAACACAGATTCCTGTTACTTCCGTTTGCTAATATTTCAAGATAAGTTTATACATTGCTTCAATTTCACTGGAGATTATTAAGAATTTCAATTCAGCGTATTGTATAAACCATTTGATCAGGACCACCCCAAGGTACGTTGCTTCGAGTGTACCAGCAAAAATGCCGTCACTAAACTGCCTTACGGCAGATTCAAATATAAATATTCCAAATTTGAAGAGCGTGGCGATTCAGGTTAAAATGTTTGTTAGTACCGCCCCTAGGTCTGCTGGCAGCACAACAACACTGGGGTATTAGGTGTGCTGCTTCATTTGGCAAACATTTCAATTTTCATTTATTTGTTTACATTATACTCAATAAAGATAATGTAGGGGTATTTATTACTTTATTGACTGCATAACTTACAATGAATTGAAGATATGTTTTACGACAGTATTAATCTTGATTGCTTGAAATGCAGATGTTTTGCTTTGGGCAAAAAAGTATATTTCATGCTCCCACACACTGCACTTACCATAAACGCACAAGATTTAATATTTTATTTTGACGTTACGTTACATGTAACCTATTTACATTAGTCCTAATTTGCATTAGAACTACTAAAAATCGTAACCAATGAAATCGCACCCAGAAGAGTGTAAATTGGGTTGACTATATTACAATTAGAAATCTTAGCCTATCACATCGCACTTAATGCTTTGATGCGTCCCAGTACACATCGAACATAAGAAAATTAACATTGAGTACATTTTAGCATGTTCGGTGTTACATAAAACTCTCTGTATGTATTCGACAGGCGCGGCTTGTAGAAAACTTGAGTGAAGACGACAATAGATTCATATGTGTGAAATTTCTGACAGACCACTGTGCACCGGTTACGGGTTAAAACGTTGGGGCGTCCTACATTTAAAACATAAAAAAACAGGACTAATCTTTCGGGTCCGTACTCACAGTACCGATGCAATTTATCATCGGTGGAAAGTGTTGTAATTTTACTTCATACGGTTTGGAAAATTCTTCCCAAAATTACGTCATTTTGGTGCAATTCTCACCGATGACAAATTGCATCGGTGCTGTGAAAACGGGCCCTGAACATATAAAAAGGGTGGGTCGAATAAAACTAAAGTGAAAGCAAAAATTAAAAAATGTAAAGTAATTGTTAGGTATAGTTCGTCCGAGAATGCAAGCAATATCTAGTTGTTTTCATTGCCATTCCGACATCTCTAAACTCCCTAAACACAACGTTAAAGCAAGCGTTAAATATATGACGTTTTGTTGGTAATACCCCACAGCGTTGCCGCTTCACCACTCGTAATAAATCCAGGCGAAAACTCCGAGTCCGAGGAAAAGTGAATTTGTTAGAACATTTCAATGCACCTTCAAATTCTTATTGATAAATGGCTGTTTTATGTTATTTGGTGTGGATTTGGGCCCTCTCCTTGCTGCGTCACTACAGCTTAACCATAATTTGCCGGTTTTTAACCATTCATAACTCAACGTTAGGCATCTAGCACCTAACGTTTTCGGGCGGGTTTTTAGGTTATGTTGAATGTTTACACGTACTCTTGCAGGGACTTTAAACCCATTACCATATTGCCTGGATTCTTGGATATACTATAATTGCATCGAGAAGGATCAATAAATTTGCCGCGTTTAGTATATTTTTATATTGCGCTGGTGCAGCTTATTTAGGGGCTACGTGAACGGCAAGTCGGTAGAAGAAGACCAAAGATGGTGGTCGAGAGAACATCGTGAGTATTTGTATCGTATTATCGTTAAGTTAAGGTAAAGAAGACACACGCGTGCGAGAAGCTCCAGCAAACCAAAAGAACAAAATCCTAGAACACCGAGGTAAGTCCCGAGATTCGCTGCAAGGCTACCGTAAAACGTAAATTCGGATAAAGTCTACTATAACAACCCTATTTAGAATCACTACTGACGGCAATTCCATCTGTGTAGTGGACAGATGGAATTGCCGTCAGTAATGATTCTACTTTTATTCTGATCATTTTAGTTCAATAATAGAGGTATAAACTGAAATTGAAATTTTTACATGGGAATTCTCTATGATGTCTTGAAATGGGACACACGGTATATGTTAAAACAACTTTATTATTTTAACAATACCTATTAAATATTTAAAGAAAAAAAACATGTAATTTATAAAATCATAATATCGATGACGATAATGAAATAAGTGACATTTCTCACTTATTTCATTCACCGTTGATGCATGAATAAAAATAATACACTATATCTGTTTAAAAAAAGTGCCTGTCAGGTGTGGGGTTCGAACCCACGCTCCCTTTCGAGAACCAGAGCTTAAATCTGGCGCCTTAGACCGCTCGGCCAACCTGACTGATGCCATCAATGCACATATACGTGTAAATTTAAAGAATTTACGAAGATATTTACTCCGTACGATACAATATGTAATTTTAGATGTTTTTTTTTATTTAAAAATAATGTGCTATACAAGGCATTCGTCATTTAAGTATACATATGCATACGCTGTAAAATTCGTTGTTAATGAATGAATAAATGAATAAACATTGATTGGCCATTATTAAAATTTAAATAACTTCGCTAGATATTCCACAATGTCAAACCAAAGTTAAAATTTGCTTTGATATCTATTTATTTTATCAGCGTATTTTTGTATTAAATAAAATTCCATTTATTTTAAATAATTTCTGATCAAATAAGTTTCTGATTGATTCCCTAACGAGGGTTTCCACTCCCAGACTAAGCATGAAGTAAAATTTCGAGTTTAGAAAAGCCCCGCGTAGAAAATTTGTCGAGGGTCGCGCCAGCGACCCGAGACAAATTTTCACGGGGCTTTTCTAAACTCGAAATTTTACTTCATGCGCCACGCGTATTAAACACTGATTTATTGTGAAGCTCTAAATACATTTCTTAAATTTGATCTTAGGTTAATACATTGTACAAAGTTTTATTTCATCTAACCTAATCTTGCGCTTTTAAAATTCGAGAAATTTTCTTTTTTGACTATGTAAGAATTTAATTATTCTAAACAATCCTAAAGCAAAGTACTTCAAACCCTTGAATTTCGTAAAATCTGGTTACATGAAATAAACAAACAAATTTTCACGGGGCTTTTCTAAACTCGAAAGTTTACTTCATGCTTAATCCGGGAGTGGAAAACACTTGTTTAAAGCTTCAATTTGAACTCTTTACAAAAATATCTCCATCTTCTTCATATGACGTCAAAAATCAAGGTTATTAAACTCATAAGGTAGACATAATTCAATATAGTCGACCTTACCCGATTAAAGACCTTGGCCAATGACGTCGCACGTGAATTACTCATGTGCCGTCAAAAATCAAGGTTATTAAACTTATAGGGTCGGTTCAATTTAATATAGTCGACCTTACCCTATTAAAGACCTTGACCAATGACGTCATACGTGGAACTCTTTATGTGACGTCAAAAATCAAGGTTATTAAACTTATAAGGTCGGCTTAATTCATATAGTCGACCTTACCCAACTAAAGACCCTGTCCAATGACGTCACGCGTGGAATTCTTCATGTGACGTCAAAAATCAAGGTTATTAAATTTATAAGGTCGGCTCAATTCAATATTATAGTTGACCTTACCTGATTAACCCATTAGGCGCCATTGATGCATATACGCAACATTATTAATTTTATGTTAATTATTAAATTACTAAATAAGTTAATTTGATATATATTATTTGACTTGACTTGAAAATGTATAAAGAATACGTAAATATTTTGTTGTGAAAATATCTCGATTATTACTCATTTAAAAAAAATGTTTTCTGTGTATTTCTAACTTCACAATATTTCAATGTTTTATACGCGTGGCGCATGAAGTAAAATTTCGAGTTTAGAAAAGCCCCGTGAAAATTTGTCTCGGGTCGCTGGCGCGACCTTCGACAAATTTTCTACGCGGGGCTTTTTTAAACTCGAAATTTTACTTTATGCTTGGTCTGGGAGTGGAAATACTCGTTCTAAACTTCATATTGCACGTTTTTATACAAAATCGAAGAATGCCTTACATTTACAGCGTATACATTATGTATATTTAAAAGAAAAATTCACAGTATGTAATACAATAAGTCATTCCTAAAAATTATTAAAAGAAGTGTAGAATTTTACCTAAAATCAAGTTTTAGAGTTAACTTTATAATTGCTCCGCCGTTAATGGGTTAAAGACCTTGACTAATGACGTCGCGCATGGAATTCTTTATGTGACGTCAAAAATCAAGGTTATTAAACTAATAAGGTGGACTCGACTTCAATATAGTCGACCTCACACGATTAAACACCTTGACCTATGACGTCACGCAAGTAATTCTTTATGTGACTACAAAAATCAAGGTTATTAAACTTATATTTATCTCAGGTATGACAAATTATATTTATTTCAGGTATGACAAAACGTAAATTAAGTTGCGACTTACGCGTCATTTTTTTCTATCTTCTCGATCGTGTTTTTTAAACGAATACCTGGTATAATATTTTTATAAACGAATTATTTAATCAAAACAAATATGAAAATAATTAAACGAACACGGCGAAATAAAATCGAAGGTGAATATGTGCGGGTAATTTCGCGCGCGGATTTATACGGTGGTCGGACTCGATTAGGGCCGCTAATAAACCTCATAAACCCTACGATCCTATGAGCACCCCATACCAATAAACAAGGGGGCCGGCAGGAAGGGGTGACCGTTCAACCTGCACCCATTTATACAAACACGTATTAACATAAACTTCGGTCAACCCCACAATCCAACAAACTACACACCGATTCACGAACACACACCGAAATAAAATAAAAATAACACACATCCTAAATAAAATTGCAAAAACAAACTTGCCTTAAAAGTTAACCCATTGAAACCTTGATTTTTTTTTTCTTGTTACAGACAAAATCATTTATAGGGACACCGGCTATATGTAAAGTTAATTAAAGGAAAGGCACTTGGTATTGTTTCACAATTAAATCTTTATTCCGACTAGTTTCGGTTTGTTAGACCATTTTCAAAGCTATAATTTGCAGTCGGATATAACAAACAAAATAACTGGTGGGTAGAATAACGTAAACAAAAAAGCATTGATGTTGCTTTCAACGAACACATCGGTTAGAACAAACAAATTTCTAGGAACAGTGGCTATTGAAATTATCAGTTACAGCGTATAATTCATTTCGTCTTTCGTTCTATGAAATAAAAACGAATGCATATTTGCAGGATCAGCCGTAGAATAACATCTTAATTTTATACAGGGATTTTTATTTTAAGTATACCTACCTATCTCAAACCAAATTGCTCAAATTTAGAAAGCTTAAGATTTATGTTAAACATTTGTAAAATTAATTTAAGTGAGATTAAACATAAAATCAAGTTTAATATATTTCGAACCTTGTTTAGAATCAGTGTTTTATACGCGTGGCGCATGAAGTAAAATTTCGAGTTTAGAAAAGCCCCGTGAAAATTTGTCGAGGGTCGCTGGCGCGACCCTCGACAAATTTTCTACGCGGGGCTTTTCTAAACTCGAAATTTTACTTCATGCTTAGTCTGGGAGTGGAAACACGTGTTAGAAGCTTCAAGTACCTAAGAAAATAAATTATCTCAAAGCATCTTTTAAAAATGTTAAGCTAAATTTGAAATTACGCAATAAAATCTACGATTTTAAGAACGTTTTCTTTGAAATAATTGTAAAAAATCAACAGAGTATCAAATCAACATAAAATTCATAAAACCCACACAGAAATGAATAAAGTTTGATTGGCCATTATTAAAATTTAGCTATTTAAATTTTAATAATGGCCAATCAAACTTTATTCATTTCTGTGTGGGTTTTATGAATTTTATGTTGATTTGATACTCTGTTGATTTTTTACAATTATTTCAAAGAAAACGTTCTTAAAATCGTAGATTTTATTGCATAATTTCAAATTTAGCTAAACGTTTTTAAAAGATGCTTTGAGATCATTTATTTTCTTAGGTACTTGAAGCTTCTAACACGTGTTTCCACTCCCAGACTAAGCATGAAGTAAAATTTCGAGTTTAGAAAAGCCCCGCGTAGAAAATTTGTCGAGGGTCGCGCCAGCGACCCGAGACAAATTTTCACGGGGCTTTTCTAAACTCGAAATTTTACTTCATGCGCCACGCGTATAAAACACTGATTTTAAACAAGGTTCAAAATATATTAAACTTGATTTTATGTTTAATGTCACGTAAATTAGTTTTACAAATAGCTTTGCTGAATATCCCACAATATTAAATCTAAGTTAAAATTTGATTTGATATATGAAGAGAAGACTTTCCAAGGATTGGAATCCTTTTAAAGCATAAGGATTCGATTCCCCTATATCGGGTGTGTATAAATTGGCGGATAAGCTACACGCGACGATATTCTACATAAAATTCTGAATGGAAAATGTAGACGCAAAAATGTCGTATCATGCTTCATATACCATCAGGAGGCATTTAAAAGAAATGGACATTAGGCAACAGCGCATTCACGGGCTGCCATGTATTTTTATTAATCTCGTGATTAGTTATGTGGGTTGTCTCAAAAGAGTAATAATAGTAGAGCAGGGTTTATTTACAGACGTATATGCAATGGAAAACAGAGTATGAGTAAATGTGTCCAAAAGAGTCTCTTTTGGAAGTTGTCTAGAATAACGCGTCGTCTGGGAGGTATTGGCGAAGCGTCTGGATTGCGGTAGTCGAGTAATTTATGTTAACTGCAGTACTGCGGTATTTTTTCTTCTTCTAATAACACAGCATATTGCGATTCACGTATTTTGTTCAAAATGAAACCCATCTGCTTCTAAGCATAGTTGCAATCTCTTTTGTATCGTATTCATCACTCGCTCCAGTATTTCTGGTGTAATTTCCAGTACCAGTACCAGTACCAGTCAATTCTGTTTCTAACTTCGTCAAAATTTTGTGGAGGCGTAGAGTAAACTTTTTTTTAATAAAGCCCCAAACAAAAAAATCTAATGGATTGGGATCGGGTGATTTCGGAGGCCAAACGATAGGACCAGCGCGACCAATCTAACTGTTTGGGAATTGCTCGTCCAGCCAGTCTCTTACAATACGGGCAAAATGAGTAAATTCAACGGCAACTCATCAATAATTTGTTCTAGAACATTAATGTAATCATTAGCATGAAGACGATATGGTAAGTAAAGTAGCCCTACAACAGTGTGGTTTATAATGCCTATCCAAACATTAACGGAAAACTTTCTGTGGTGGCCATATTCTCGAACTTTTCGCGTGTTTTCTTCAGCGCAATAGTGACTGTTATTATTGTTAAAGACCCCATCTCTAGTAATCATACTCTCATCGCTCCAAAGAATACGTCTCGTGAATCCACCGTCGCCACGAATTGTATTTGAAATGGTGTTGCAAAAATGTGTTCGGTATATGTTATCATTTTCATAGAGGGGCTGCACCTTCGTGAGATGTTATGGGTGTAGGTTTTCTTGTAGAACCAAATGAACGGTCTTGTTACTGGGGATATCTAATGTAGCAGCTAATTGTCGGGTACTGACGGTGGGATCTTCTTCTATTGCACTTAGAACTTGCTCTTCAAGTTGTACTGTGCGCCTCTGCCGTGGCCGACCACTGTTCGCATTTTTAGGGACAAACATACCCGTTTCACGTATTCGTTGATCCATCCTTCGAAATTCATTTGTAGAAGGATGCCTCCGATTTGGAAACCGTGCTCGATATTCTATTTTTGCTATATTTGCATTTCCATCACAGAAACCGTAAGCCATGTACATGTCAGCGTACTCATTAAACGCAAAATCCATTATAAATTAACAAAACAATAACCCGTAAATAACACAGAAACACTAAAAGGCGGGAACTAATACAAACTGATAACAACGATAAAAACAGAATTGGCACAAAATTCGAACTAGCAAGTTTTAAACAATTCGTGACAGTAAGTGTCAAAATTTGTTTGTGACGTAAGCGGGAGTCGACGTTGCCGGCTGTACCCTATATGAAAATAAGCTAATTAAGAAGTGTTAAAAACACACATTTGAGATAGAAAGATTGCACACACTGGCAAATAATCTTCAAACTAGTCATTCTACCCTAATTGTAGGGTTTTCTGTAAATTATTATCGAATAATAACACATATGAAACGATTGGATGTTTAAACTTTGAGGACCTCGTGAAGGTTTAAGAAGCATGGTAAAGAGTGATCAACAATGATTGCAGACAAGTTAAATTTCCCGCCGAAAAATCTGGGGAATTTGATCGCTCCAAGTTCATGCCAAGGAAAAATTAATAAACGGTAACTCGATTTGACATTAGCAGCGTCGTGCGTCGTATTTTGCCATTGTGTTAATTCATTCTTCGAATTAAGTTATTTTTCATTCTGTTTCATAGACATCAGTTCTTATCAGGACTACTTTGTATAAGTCTTTGTTTTGTGGTAAGTGATTTGCTGTTTTTAAGGTTAGAAAATTAGAAAATTTAAGTTTAATCCTAAATTTACAGATTTTAAGAGAATTCGCTTGTGTTTACCGTGATGTTTGCACCACAGCATGATGCTTTCATCCTGAAGGCTCATTATCGAAGTGGAACTATGAATGAAGATGGCACATTACAATCGTGTCTGAATCAATTTATTCAAGCCTTCCCCGATGTCCACATTCCTTACAAAACATTTTCCTCGCATAAAACCCGCATTGTTGACCGTTTTGAGGGAAAGAATTGTATCTGTAAGGGCAAGTCAGCTGGAAGACTTGCCTATCTTAACAGAAGAGGTTGTTGGCGACATTCAACAACGACTTGAACAAAGCCTAACAAAATCTTTAAGAAAACATTCAGCTCAAACGGGTATGATCTTAATTTTAAGGTGCGCACAAATTTTAATGTTTAATCCTTTTACAGGAGTATCGGATGGGAGTTGCATAAAAGCCGCAAAAAAAATCTGCATTTGCACCCGTATAAGGTATCGGTAGTTCAACAACTTCAGCCACTTGATTTCCAAAAAAGAATTGATTATTGCAATTGGTTTAATCAGAATTTAAATGATAATGGTATGTTGGACAAGACCTTTTTTACTGACGAGGCGTGGTTTCACTTGTCAGGATATGTGAACAGCCAAAACTATCGTACGTGGGCTACAGAAAATCCTCATACTTTCATTGAAACGGATTTACATCCACAAAAAATTGGTGTTTGGGTAGCAATTTCGAGACGTCGGATAATTGGATCAATATTTTTCAACGAAACAATCAATGCGTAGCGCTACCGAACACTCATCCTAGATGAATTTTTGAATCAAGTGCATGATGGGTTATTTTCAGCAAGATGGAGCCACTCCTCATACTGCGTTGGCGACATTAAATTACTTGAGGGAATTTTACGATGATCGCTTGGTAAGCGACGGATTATGGCCACCACGTTCGCTAGACCTCACTCCGTGCGATTTTTATTTATTCGGGCATTTAAAAATTAAGGTTTTTAAAAATCGAATGCATACCCTAAACGAGCTTAAAGCAGCAATTGAAGAAGAGATAAGGAACATAAATCCGGAGGAGCTTCAGCGAGTATTTCAAAATAAAAAACGTAGAGTTAACATTTGCCTAGAAAATGAAGGCCATCATTTTCAACATTTATTATAAAATTAGGGATGCTAACTCTACGTTTATTAAAAATACACAAAACCTGAACTTACTTCAATTTACTTTGTATATTTAATTAAAATTGTAAAAATTTTATATATAGTTATGATTAAATATTTAATTTATTTTGGGAAAAAATGTTTGCTACGCCAATGGAAAAGCAATCTAGGGGATTTTCTTTTCATATAATCAGTTGTACCAACATTTTTTGGCGGGAAATTTAACCTGTCTACAATCATTGTTGATCACCCGATACAACATTTTAGAACTAAAATATCCTGCTCAAAATTTTACGAAGAACATCACTACGTGTAGATTATCCGCCAATTTATACACACCTTGTATTTGGATTCAAATACGAATACTTTAAAAAATATATAACGAATCCGGATCATAAATCCTTGTGCACTGAAGTATAGTAAAGCTCTGCTAATCAGAACTACAATAATCCGAATTCTCCAGTAATCCGGACGAAATTGAAATATTAGTTATTTACATTATGTATTCCAAAATCCGGATTACCTGTGATAAAACGCCCAAAAACGATGAGTCGGGATTTCCCTGATGGTTAAAAAGCATCATGGCGCCAAAGAAACCACAAAAAACAGTAACTTTAACGTATTTTTGTGACTTTTAAAAAGGTTGCACTAATCCAGATTAGCGGAGTTCTACTGTATTCGAAGACCTCTTTTAAATCCTTTAAGAGGATTTGATCACGGAATGATTCAAATCTCTCCCAGCTCCCTATGCAGAGCTGGGAAGGATTTGGATCACTCTAGAATCGAATCCTTTTAATTAGGACAAGCCTGAAATATATTTATAAAAAGCTTAAAAGAAAAATTCCTTGTATGTAATTCCGTTAACTCACTGAAATTCATAATTCTAATAAAGTTACTTACCGCATTCACTCACACACACACATACAAAAAATCACTCACCTTTCGGGCGTCTTGGGAGTTAAGTGCTCCACCGGTGCCCTCTTTGCCGGCACTGGAAAAAAATAAATTTTAATTCGACTTAATTCAATTTTACACGCTCGCGCTCAGTTTTACATACACTCGAATACGCAAGAAACGCGTTTTCCGACAAAAAATTTAATAATAAAATATCCATTATTCATCGGGAATTAATTATAGTGATTGTGGCGACAAAAAGCCCGATCAAACTGTAAAACAAAAGCCCGTTAAATTCGTCACAGCTCCCGTATATTTTTTCCGGGTGGCTGGGTGGTAAAAGAAAAGGATTAAACAGAAGACAATCAAATCAAACTTCTTGGAAATTGAAATAAAACATTAAAAATAAATGCAATTTAGTTTTTCTGCGTAAAATTTGGATTTGCAAAAAAATCGCAGAAAATTCAAACGAAATCAATCTTTATTACATTGGATTTTTAAAGATTTAAAGGAAGGGTTGAACGGTGTGAAATGCGAAAAACTTATGTTTTACGTTGAAAATTTACGAGTGAAATCCTTGCAAAAGCTATGGGTAATTGAAGCCGGAGCGGCCATACACGCGAAAATAATCCCAAGAACGAGACGACGATAAAGCCGTTAAAATAAATGGGAACCCCCCGGGTGTGTTGTTTTAATAGGATTATACCCGAACTAAACGGCAGCATATCATCTAGTACGAGAGGAAAGGAGGGAGAGGCGGAAGGTGCAAGGGAGGCCGAATAATATAACAAAGTTAAAAGGGCGATAGATCAGACTGAACTATACCTCCCCGGAGGCCGATATTCCACCTTCTTATTACTGTTTAGAGACACTTGTGTAAAGTTGGACTAATTTAAGAGTTTTGGCTCCATAAAGATGGAGACGATGCCGCCCGGACGGACAACTAACTATGTATACACACATCTGTATAAAAGTTTTAAACGCGAGTTACTGCGTTGTTTCGGTGTTTTATTGCCGGTGGAAGAGTTCGGAAGGAGAGAGTCCGCGTAATCAAGGTACGAGATTAAGTTCTACTTGGTCTTCTTGAGGACTTTTGGACAGATAAATTCAAGTCGGCAATTTAAGTTTTGAGCGAAGAGTAAATAGCTTTACAGAAGAAGATGGGTGTTCTAATTTAGTTCAAAGTTGTTAAAGTGATGGAAACTGATTGTTGAAAATTAACAAATAAGATCTGAGACTGCTACATTTTCACATAACTATTTAATATATATTCATATGGTAAAATTGTTGTTTCGTATAGTTTTTATAACAAGTATTAGGAATCAGAGCTGGGACGAATCCTCGTAAGAAGGATTCGAATCACGAATCCGAATCACCTAATATGATTCGCATCACGAATACTCGAATAAAGGATTCGTAAGAGATAAATATGATTCGAATCACAGAGTCGAATCCTGTTTTTTCGAATCACAAATACAAATCCTTTAAGAATAAATTTGATTTTATCATTTTTTTGCAACCATTAATATATAAATATCGTTACCAGTTGTTTTAGCAAAATTATTCAAAACCTAATTATTTATTAACACTGAATATCGTTGATAACAGACTAAATATCTGATTCCCTGTTACTCTGATTAAAGATGTATTTGTGTGTTTCTGAACTTCACTTCAAATCAGTGTTTTGTACGCGTGGCGCATGAAGTAAAATTTCGAGTTTAGAAAAGCCCGAAAATTTGTCTCGGGTCGCTGCGCGACCCTCGACAAATTTTCACGGGACTTTTCTAAACTCGAAATTTTACTTCATGCTTAGCCTGGGAGTGGAAACACCCATTCGAAATTTCAAATTGAACTCTATTATAAAATCGATGAATGCCTGAAAATTACGTAAACAAAAAATTCACTGAATATCATTAAAACCGGGAAAGTCAGAGAAAAGTCATGGAATTATATTCAAATTGACCCAAAGAAACTAACAAAACAGCCATATGATATTATTAAATTTGTCAAAATCAGCAGGCAAATTATAAATCACGTAAAAATTTATAAAATCAACTTAAATATTGACAAAAATAATGAAAACAATTTAACAAAATGGGGGTTTCCCACAGAAGAAAGTTATATTAAAATGTTCTTATCATTCAGTTTAAAGTTTCGAACGAGCGTTTCGACTACCAGACTAAGCATGAAATAAAATTTCGAGTTTAGAAAAGACCCGTGAAAATTTGTCGACGGTTGCGCAGCGACCCGAGACAAATTTTCTGGGCTTTTCTAAACTCGAAATTTTACTTCATGCGCAACGTGTATAAAACGGTGATTTAACGAGAAATTTAAAAACACACAAAATACATTTTTCATGTTAATCCTCACAATTAATTCGAATTATTTTTGACGATTCGAATCTTTTTATAAATATTCGAATCTTTTTATAAATATTCGAATCCTTTTATAAATATTCGAATCCTTTTATAAGGATTCGAATCACCCACATTTGGATCCGAATACGAATCCTCTTAAAAAAATGTAATGAATCCGGATCATGAATGCAGTTGAACTAAAGTATTCAAATGCCTCTTTTGAATCCTCTAAAAGGATTGGAATCCAAGATTCGAATACTGCCCAGCTCTGTTAGGAATGATATTTATTTTCATTATAGAAATTAGTTTTATATTATGTATTTAGTAATTTCTCAACAATCTCTGTTAACTTCATAATTATTGTATGTTTCTTAATAATGTACAGGGGTCGAAATCAAACACATTTTTTTGTTAGTACGGCACCTAGAAAGGCCAAAAATGCAGAGAAATTTTCAATAAAGCTAAGCTTTCAGAAAGATTTAATGTTTAGACTTGAGGAAAATTATCAACTGTTGAGCAAATTGTTGAAAACAACCGAAGTGATGTATTATAAATAAAAACGGTGACGTTAATTAAATTTATATACATATTAATATTAGGAACCATATAAATGTTTTCATTTAAGTATAATTTTACATATTCCATATAAAAATTGCAAAATTAATCAACATAAGATAGAACTTGAGTAGTATATTTTGAACTTCACTGTATTTCAGTGTTTGAACGCCTGGCGCATAAAGTAAAATTTCGAGTTTAGAAAAGCCTAATTTGGATTGGTCGCTCTGCTTCGCTACGCGACCAATCCAAATTTTCAGGCTTTTCTAAACTCGAAATTTTACTTTATGCTTAATCTGGGATCGGAAACACTCGTTAGAAGCTTCAACTCGAAAGCTTTTACAAAAACAAGGAATATCTGTGAATTTACAGCTAAAAATCATGATATGTACACCTAAAAGAAAAATTCCCTGAATATTGCATTATTTATTAAGTTAATTAATTAATTAAATTAGCGATATTCACATAATTGAGTGATTATTATTAAAATGTATTAAATAAGTAAAATTGATTGAATTAGTAAAATCGAAAATTCACAAATATACTGCCTTTCAAAAAAATCAGAACACCAAGTATTTATTGCACGATTTTAATAAAATTTACACAATTTGATCATGTAAACGAACTGTATCGATGATCAAAAAATCAACTCGAAAAACAAAAAAACAAATGAATAAAAATTAATAATGTGTTGGGCCTCCACTATTTCCCAAACACTCATTAACACGTCGAGGCCTGCTAGAAATCAGGCTGTCAATATCGACTTGGGGTATTTCATTCCAAACTTCGATAATTTGACCTCTAAGTTCCATTACAGTGTTAGTGGGGCGCTGTAAGTTACTTATTCTAACACCTATCATATCCCAAACATGTTCTATTGGCGATAGATCTGGAGAACGAGATGGCCAAGGTAACAAATTGATTTCGGCACTATCAAAAAACTGTCTTGTAATGGGCGCTGTGTGAGGTCGAGCATTATCTTGCTGAAAAATGGGGTTCTGCAAGCCATTTACATAGGGCACTAACACTGGCCGTAAAATGTTGTCAATATACCGAATCGCGTTAAGACTTGCTTCTAAAAAAACTAGAGGAGACCGACTACCATATGCTATCGCCCCCCAAACCATAACTCCCTGTGTAAGAGCCGTATGTCTTTCAACAGCAAATTGTAAAATTCTGCGTTCACCGCGTCGACGTCTCACTCTTCTGCGACCATCATGAGCCCATAAACAGAACCGAGACTCATCGCTGAAGATAATGTTATTCCATTCATGGGTCCAATGTTGTCTTTCCCTGCACCAATCAAGTCTTGCTCTGCGATGCTGCGGAGTAAGAGGTAGACACAATTGTGGACGGTAGGATCTTATACCAAAACTGCGGATTCTTCTGTAAACAGTAGACTCTTTGGCCATTTAGAGCCAACCAGTCATTTCCCAATGCCCGCGACGTTGTAAATCTGTCCCTTAAAGTTGTAAGACGAAGAGATCGATCTTCACGCTCAGTGGTGCTTCTTGGACGTCCTGATCCAAGTCTACGTCGATTCTCCCCAGCTCCGGACCATCTAGACCAGCAGCGTACGATCACCGATACACTACGGCCTACCCTTTCAGCAATAGCACGAACCGAAAAACCCGCTTCTCGCATTCCAATAATGCGACCCCTTTCAAATTCACTTAGATGATGATATTGTACACGCCGACGAACACGGGGCATCTTTTTATGTTTTACAAACTGAAACGTCAAACTACTCAGAGGCTACTTGGATATTAGAAGCAATTACATTAAAAAATCAGCAGCTCTTCATAATGGTGAAATCAAGGAAAAATACCATTAAATAGTAACCAAAACAATTGATTTTTTGATCATCGATGCAGTTCATTTACATGATCAAATTCTGTAAATTTCATTAAAATCATCCAATAAATACTTTGTGTTCTGATTTTTTTGAAAGGCAGTATACTTATAAAAATCCCAGATATTGGTTAAAATATGAATATCAACTGAAATCTTTGGAGATTAATGAACAACAACGTTAAAATTTAAACCTAAAACAAGTTCTAGCATAATCACTGATATTAAAAAGTAGCAATCACAAGTAGCAACATGATTCAAAAGTAGCAGTTATGGCAATCTCCAGCAAATATTGTATACGTTACACACCTGGAGAACAATCGCCGTCCATATTTGGTGATCTAATCCTCTTCAGAGGTTTTCTAATGCTTGTCGGTTTTCTCGGCTCGACGAAACCACCAGGACTCAGCAATTCGGACACGTTGTGATAAAATACGTTTTCGTTATCGCTATTATCACCACTTTTATCATCGATTACCACCTTTATAACCGGAGTTAGTGGAGTAACCGGGGTTGTTGGTGTTGTTGGCAGCACTTTCGCCGGTTTAGATACAGTACTCGGGATTTGATCACTCTTGTTTATTTGCTTTAGGGGAAGAACGTTAAGGTTGATTTGATCCCTAGAGATTGTTTCAGCCTGAAAAAGGAATTGTTTCAGTTAAACTAAAAAATGAGAATAAGAACTGGATTTTTAATTTGTTTAGCCGGAACATTTATCCTGTTATAAATCTTATGACGTTATTCAATTCATTCTAGTGTTAGCTACAAAAAAGAAACATTCTTATCATTTGCCAAAATTCATTGGAGAGTCCTTTTCTTGCCACTGTTAAATTTGAATGTAAATCATAGCAGATTTTCTTTATAAAGTTAACATAAAATGATGATTTAGTATGTATACGTATGAACAAAACTGGTAACAATTCACTAAGGATTGATATTTTGAAATTTTCATCTATAATATTATTATTTTACATTATTATATTATAGTAGTATTATTTTACAAACAGGACATCTTTCTTTTAAATATACATATCCCCTGTGTATGCTTATTTCGAGACATTTTTTGTTTTCATAAAAGCATTCAATCGAAAGCTTCTAACAAGTGTTTCTACTCTTTTAATAAGCAGTTTTGAGTTTACAAAGCCAGAAAATTTGGATTGGTCTAGTTCCCTATAGAGCGACCAATCCTATAGAGCAGTGGTCTCCAAACTACGGCCCGCGGGCCAAATCCGGCCCGCGACTTGCATGAATCCGGCCCGCGATTGTTTGTAATTTTTATTGTAAATGTCATATTTTGAAATATTGTAACAATTGTTCCTTAAATTTTTCATAATGTTATAAAATTAATCGGATCTTGGCCGACTTTATTATGTAGAATTGTATTTGTGGCCCGCGAAGAAAATAGTTTGGAGACCCAGGCTATAGAGCGACCAATCCAAAGTTTCAAGCTGTTCTAAACCCGAAATTTTACTTTATGCATATTAAACACTGATTTAAAGTAAAGTTCAAAATACACAGTTTAAGTTTGATGGCACATTAATCAATTTAACAAATCTTTATTCTTTAGTATATTTTCACCCACTGACAGTTACTACTGTGCATGCGTGAATATAGACCAACCTGTTCTACATTCTATTTTACTAGACTTGACTATATCTATAGATGCGTTCTGAGATTTATCTCTCATCGGTATAGCTTTGCCGTTTACTCCAAACAATTTGACACCTGAATTGTTGTATAATAAGCCAAGCCACATAAATGTTTTGACATATCAGATGATAATCAATTTTAATTTATCTGACAATTAGCTATTGTTTTATTAATATCAACTTTTATTTTTCAAATGGGAACATAACATCTGATGCACTATAGCATTTACTTTGAAAATGTTTTTACAATTTTCATTAAAATGGCAAATAAGAAATGTATGTATGATCTTCTTTCTCAATAGCTTCGATGTTTAACAAAATTTCTATTTTTTCTCATTGGAATTTGAATATTCACACAAAACTGAACAACTTTGCCTGTATTACCGAATCTCTATCATTAATAATAATAAGGTAGCCTATACTGTCTTCCTCGAAGTAAAACATACTATATATTTGTAAACGTGAAAACATTTAAGAGAACTGGGAATCGAACTACACAAATTCTCTATTAATTTTGACTACCAATAACAACAAACACTTGAAATCGTAAATTGAAAACATACACTTACGTGCATGAAGCATGAAATAATTTATTGTTTTTAGTTTAACAAATACACAACATAAATTAAAATACATTTAACTTCTACAATATGGATAATTTGTGATAAATAAATTAACGTTTAACAATGGAACAAATTAAGTAATATTTAAATGAACATTACACAGTGGTAATTTTAAATACCATATCTTAAATTTTAACAATGGAACAAATTAAGTAATATTTAAATGAACATTACACAGTGGTCATTTTAAATACCTTATCTTGTATTTTACTAATTACCGATCTAATCCTTATTGGTAACTTAGTAGCACCACTCAATAACTGCAACGGCAATCCCCTTTTCTTTCTTTGCAGCAATAATAAGTAGGTAGCTGTATCGTAATCATAACGCCACCTCCTCAAATGCCTCCACATGTCTTCTTTGTTCGCGTTGTGATACTGCGCCATTAAAGCGACAATATCCTCGTCTCGGGACTTTCCTTTTTCCTCAACCACTTTAATCACTTCTGTACATCCTTTTGTCAACCACGGGTGAGTCATCAAATCCTTCACCAGTATCCTCTTCTTTGGATCAGTTTGTAGCATTTGTCGGATAAGTTTCTTACTCGCTGAAGACATGAAAGATGGCTCTTCATACTTACCACTCTAAAATATAAAATAGGATGTTATGTTAGTAATTATGATTTAAAACATAACTCTCAAGAATTACTGATATGGGTGATACTGTTAAGGGCCCGGCCTCCGCTTGACACATAAATGTGATTTTTAATTTTCGTCCATTTTAATTATTAAAGGGTGGCCAAAATCTAAACTTGCCACAGGCCCAATCATATCTCTTGGTGGCTTTCACAATTAAAAATGTATGTATTCGATTTTGTTATTGACTTACCAATATTTTCTTATATAAACCATCAATACTTTGATCATCGAATGGCAGAAACCCAGCTAACAGGGCATACAAAAGTACCCCCATTGCCCACACATCGACCTCAGGACCCAAATACTGCCGTCCAAGAACTAATTCTGGAGCTGCGTAAGTAGGAGACCCACAAGATGTGAATAAAGGACTTTGCACTCCACCCTCTGGCCTCGCACACAGTCCAAAATCAATTAGCTTTAAATTCTGTGCATGATCTAACAAAACATTTTCCTAAAAATATAATAACAAATCCAAGGATAAAAATTCAAATCAAATTGAATTCGAATGCAGAAACATCTTAGATATAAAACTTTTAAAATAAATTGTGTGCAAATGATTACTAACTGGTTTGAGATCTCTATGTGCGTAACCTAGGCTGTGTAAATAGGCAACAGCTGAGACAATTTGCCTAAAAAATATCTTGCTCTCTTTTTCGGTTAACCGATTCTTTTCCACAATGTGATCAAATAATTCTCCACCAGAACAATATTCCACCACAATAAAATAATGTGTTTCAGTTTCTATCACCTAGAAATTAATTTACAAATAAATTAAATTAATAATACAGGACTTCGGAAATAAAATGTTCTGATTGAATTACCTGATATAATTTACAAATGTGTTCATGTGAAAGTGTCTTTAAAGCCTTCAGTTCAAGCTTAACCCTTGGCAAATCATCCTTTAAGGTTGCCTTATCCATAATCTTAATCGCTACCTTTTCTCCGGTAGCTAAATGCGTTGCTAATTTCACTTTTGCAAAGCCACCACATCCTATTGTCCTATCCATCTCATAAAATCCCTTCAAAACACCGTGTTTCACCATTATTACTACTCACAAAGGCACGCACAATCACAAAAACTGTACAAAGTTTTTTGTTGTGTTTGAGGTTAAGTTTGAAAAGTATCAAAAAAAATTGAAAATCTGTGACAAATGAATGGCACTTGCGGTTAATCCAATATACATGAACTATTACATATTTTGGTTATTGTTTGAATGGTGTTATAGTTAAATTACAGTTGCAAAATTAAATCAGTTAACGAATTTCTCGTGAATTTAAATTTGAATTGCTTGGTTTGATTTACAACTGACAGGTGGTAAGTAGTGCCAATTAAAAAGTTGAACTTTCAACAACTATCAGCCACCTCGATTAATAGTAAAAAGCTGAAGTTTTTAAAATAGTAATAATAAATTAGAATTACTATAATAAACTAACTACAAAATAAATAAACATTTCAAAAATAATTATTTAAATAAAGCGTTCCAATAAATTATTTATTTTTATTGTACAAATAACGTTGTAATATAGGCAACTAAATATTCTTGCTCTATAAATGTACTCCTTATTAAGTACGAAAACAAACTCATGGTTTGTGTCTTGGATACTTCTCCTCGCGTATAATTCCAATTAGACATAATTCACACGACATCTAATTTTACATAATTCCCGAAACATCTAATTTATATCTGACCCAATTTGTGAAAGGTCTTAAACACAATTTGACATATATCTTATTTAAACCAATAAAGATTAAGCATATTTACTAAAACACCCAATTCCCAAATCGCCAAATTCATTGATCCCAGTATTGGCAACACTGATTACAATCATATTTGCGCATTCACTCATTTAATTGAATAACAATGGAGAAATGTCAAAACAAATAATTTGTGATAAACAGCTGTGAATAGTCACGGTTTTTATACGAACTAGAAGGAGCAATAATGGACTTGAACGTACGGAAAATTCCTGTTTTCGTTTTTCCGACCAGTTTGAAATTTTACTTAAACTCCAGACAGAGCCACAAACAATTGTTGACCCTTTACAATCCGTACGATTTCCCAGTCAGGTTCAAAGGTATGTAGACCTATTTTATGGTTACTGTGTACGAGACAGTTTAAACTGAATTATTAATGAGTATGCCTACTAACGATTTTTTAACGGGTTTAATGCTATGCTAATATTTGTTTCGTTATTTATTGACTGACTTTTCACTTGTTGTTTATCTTTTTATATTATGGTTAGTGATTTAATACAACTTGTAAGTTCAAGTTAGCAGATTAAGAACTACTCAATTACTCATTGTATATACAAATATATTTACAATCACCTTTTAAAAAATTACAGTATTGTCCACCGCACCTAATAAATACTCAGTAATAGACCCCGAAGGCAGCATAGCTCCTCAAGCATGTGTGGATATCGTAATAAGGCACACAATGCCCATGATGAGCAACTGCAGTTCGGCAGACAAATTCCGCATATCAATGCAAGACCACACTACAAAACAAGTATGCTTATATTAAACAAATATATCATAGAAACTAATACTGTTCTTACAGGTTTTAGGAAAACGGGATATAGAAGCAAGACTGTTACCCGGCGAGCCGGATCATAATTCCACAGATGGTGGGGATAACTTCCACACAATACCTCAAGGGGAACAAAGCCCTGACGACCAAAGAAACATGCAATATCCTATACATAGTTATCGGTATGATTTAAATAAATTAAATAGCTTTTTAAAAAAAAAAAACTTCGCCTTACTTGTAGCAATTGAAATATAAGTTAACTTATTGTATTACAGCTCAATGTCTCAGAATGACTCGACGAATTACTTAGCCATAATTCTCGGAGTTGTGTGCAGTATAGCCCTACTTTGGCCTACACAGCAAGAGCCCTTAGTCGAATCCCACTTCATTCCTCATTACCTTTACATAAGCAACACGATCAAATTAGTGTTTGCTTATGTGTTAGGGCTTATAACGATGGTAATTTTTAAACCTTGACATTTATAATCAACTCTACATATTTTTTTTTCTAATTAAACTGTCATCATTTAAGTGATGGAAATTTCTATTTATAAATTAAATTTGTCTATTTAATGTGTTTCATTGAGATTGTGTCCCCTTATTCGTTTACAGATCATTGTTTTGTAATAAAATAAGATTTGTATACTAATAATAAATACAAAACAAATTTTGTGAAGTGCATAATCATATTTTATTCATCTCTCATATCGTGTTAAATTGTTTCTTTTAGTGTTTGTCAAATCAAGTGAATAATGAAATGTGTATAGTTTTTTTTTATTAATTGTAAATACATCATGTTTTGTTATGACTTATTGTTTTTCTTTTTCACAAATTTCTACCACTACTAATACATAATAATGACCTTGGCATCTAAGCCCTGTTGACCAGTCACAGTAATTGTATATAGTTTTCATTATCGCCAAGGAAAGGGATTTACAGAAAATGCACACGTAGTTGTAAGGATGGGTAATAAATGAAGGAATTTTGGGGAGAAAGGATGAAACGACTACGTGTGGGCCAAACAAGTTTGCTAATAAACAATACTCTTTTAAATTGTTCGTTTATTGAAAAATAAGGTAACATTTTAGACATCATATATTATTTTTTTAAATTACACGTCACTGGCAATATCAATATGCATAAATATCGATATAAAATTACAAAACCCGGCTTTGTTAAAATGATTTTCATGCAGCACTTGTTGAGCATAATACTTCAGCTTAAGTACGAAACACTTGATGAAAATAATAAATAAAAGATTGATAAAATTCACCAATCATTATTTGTATCCGCCAAATCGGCAAACATTTTGTCTTTGATTTTAGGCCGGGGATCTTCCGTTATATCAGTATTTATTGCACCAGTTGTTCCCACAATGTATTCAAATTCTGTAAGTGTAAAAAAGGACAAATTATAAAATATATTCATTGAATATAAAATACATAACTAATCCACCACATAAGCAAATAATTGTAAAATAATTTCGAGCGTGGAAATTTGTATGAGTTATGAGGGAGGTCGCAGCCTCAGAAAGGTTGAGAACCACTGCCCTAGAATGTCATAACACGCCAACTTACAAAAATTAGTTCATTTAAAATTACTTACCATCTTGTGTAAGATTTGGTCCTCGAAATTCTAAAGGCCCAATCAGCTGTTTCTTTACATCCCCCTCAAAATATACAAACAATGCCGGCAAATTTTTGTCAGGAAAATTGGGTATGCAAGTCGTAGAAATAGATTTTAAAAACTTCACTGTTCTGTATTTAGAAGCCAATTGTTGCATGTGCTGATTTATTAGCGCACAGAGCGGAATGCCCTGCTTGTAAAGGTGCAGCACCACCCAAATTCCTTCACCGGCTTTGTTTACCTCTTGAATGTAATCCTGCCCAGAAATTTCTTGCACGAAACCGAATCTCTCACGAGACGCCATGGCCTGCATTTCCGCTATCCTTTTCCGTCTATATTCCAATAAAACTTCTTCATCTTCAGAGTCTTCGAGTTCGTCCAGTTCATCCAAATTTAAATCTTCCAATTGTTCTGTTCAAAAAAAATTGTAGATTGTCAACAAACATAATAAAAAATTAATAACAGAATATGAATTAGGAAATAGCTCAATCCTATAATTTTCAATTACATACTTCCTTTCTGTTTATCCTGGATGGTCTGTTCGAGCATATTAACAATCTCATCCTCGGTGATTTCCTTCTCCTGTTTAGGGGCAATGATTCCATGCCTTCTGAGTGCATCGTTCCACTCGGTGTCTTCATTTTGGTCCTGGAAAATTAAAAATAGAAACGATAACCTCTTGAAAGTTTGTAAGGTTCTAATTAAAAGGATTATTGATTGACAAGCTCACCTGCATTTTTCGGTTATTGTTTAATGTTTTATTCCTAAAATGTACAGTTAGTAATTGGTGGATTAAATTAATTTATGTAAAATGACCCAACTTGGTCATGCCCCAAAAAAATCAAATGATGAGTAACTTTACTGGACTGAAGTTATTCAGGTATTCAGCAGAATAACCAACTAATTAATAATTAATTTTGTAAAAATCAAATTGTAAATATAATTCTTCGAATGATTTAAAAATCCTAGAAACAGAATAGAAAATAGTTTTAAAAAACTAAGAAAAATGGTATAAAACCGCTAAATTGAATAATTAAACAAATATTTTAGACGCATACTTTTTTGTGATTGACGTTTCAATTACATTTTTTGACACAACATAACTCAAGAGGTTTGTGTCGACAAGCATTTAAAAAATCTAAATTTATTGTGACGAGTATCGTTTTATAGTATATAACTTAATGGTAAGCAGTAATTAGAGAAGATATTGGTAAGTGACATTTATTTTATAATGCATTTGAAATTCACAATGCTCCCAATTTGAAAAAGTTGATATGAAAAGGTTGTGTAGAATTATATCTATGAAGGTTAGCTTGGTAAGCTCATAAATGATAATTTAATTAGATAATTGATTCAAACAATTATTTTAATTTTAAAAAATAGAAACAAAAATGTTTGATGTAACTCTAGATATACTTCCAAATTTTCTATTGAAATGTTAGTTATTTTTCACATCATAATTACTAGTAGATATAAGTGTTATGCTCATAATAAGTTTATAATATAAAATAAGAAAAAAACTGCATTCTCTAAATTTAAATTTAGCGCCGATGTATTAGGTTGGTACTTAAATTTCAATAATAAAAAAAATAACACGATTTTTTTGTCTCCTCTGAATAAATTTAAATTTATTTTTAAAATGTCGATGCCCCAACATTAGCATAATTCTATATCCATAATTATTTGCGAATCACTCAAATTTTGTATGATAAACAGGTTAATTTCGCCCCACCTATGATCGAACAAATGAAGATTGACAGCGTCGGTCAAGAAGTCAACTGTTCGCAGCGAAACTGTCCCCAGAAAATTGTGAAAAACATGTGCGGCTGCCTTTTTTATCGGTGGTTATCGATCAAAAAGTAGTGCTGGAAGAAACCCATGTGCGCCTAGGCCTTTTTAGGAATCACCCCCCGTTTTTAAATAACTAAACATATTTTGTGTACAATAAATTTAGTGTAGAGTTATTATGGGAAACGTGCACGCGTTATCGAGTCCCGCGCCTCCTACCGTTACACCGCCACCCCCGGGCAGCCCCCTCGCGCCGGCTAAGGACAAGGATGACGCTAAATCCCCACAGGGGATCGAAAATCCAGGGCCCTTGGAGGAGATCCACACGAAATGCAAGAGTAAGTTGTTTGTATATGCAGAGTAAATTTATTCGACGCAGACATAACCTTATTTATTATCTAGCATTCGTTTTGGCCTCCATACAAATGATTGTAACTTGCAAATCATGTTTCTCTTCATCTACGGGAATTACTTTAAATTGTTATATAAATTCGTGTTTTCGTCCACTATTTTATGTGGTTTGAGCTGTGATCACATAATTTACATTGAAACTTCTGCTGTCAGTTTAAAGAAATTTAATAAGATTTTTTGTACAAATTGGATTCTTATTAATATTTCATTCTTATATAGGCTATGATATTCGTTCATAAACTTCGTAGGAGCAGAGAATGTAAATCTGTTTACATAACCTCAATTATTTAACATATAATGCTTAAGGCGAGAACTAATGAACACTCTAAAATACAAATTTGTTTCACATTCATCGTGCACATAACGATTGTCGCACAAGACTCGCATGACTTTGGTTCTAAAGTAATAAATATGTTGAGCCTTACATAAACGTTACGAGCGTGAAGCATTCAAGTGATGTATACGTGAAAAGTTACCTTTATTTTGTGATTAAATTTAAGTTTTTTATTATGCTTGTGCTCTGAAAGGACTACGATGTATGTGCAACAAAAACAATAGTTTATGATTCAGTGTCGCTTTATATATTTCATCATTTTCTTTGTAGATATATTTCCAACATGCTTCGATGGGGCTCGAATAATGTTGACGAGAGGTCTGAGCAATCACTTTCAGATCTCTCACACAATAAACATGAGTTCAGTGACGCCGAGCGGTTACCGCTTTGGGGCCACCTACGTAGGCACCAAACAAATCTCTCCCAGTGAAGCGTACCCAATTATGCTAGGTGACATTGACCCGACGGGTAATCTTAACGCTACAATTATCCACCAGATCAGGCCTGCGTTACAGACTAAATTCGGAGCACAGGTTAGAAATACAGAATTAAATTCATGTAGTTACTAATGAAAACAATTAATTCTATAATATATTATCTATATTAATGCAATCAACAAAGTAAGTTTATTCTTTTAAAGTCATTGTTTTCTTTAGGTACAAAATGGAAAGTTCACGGTGGGTCAGCTGACGATGAATTATAAAGGATCAGATTACACTGCCAGTTTAACAGTTGCCAATCCAGACATTATTTCCGGAACAGGCGTTGCAGTCCTTCATTATCTTCAAGCGGTTACACCGAGATTAGCTTTAGGTTCAGAACTGGCCTACCAAAAGGGGTCGGCAATTCCCGGTGGGGAAATCGCACTACTTAGTTTAGCTGCAAAGTAATATTTTTCCAATATATACTCAATGACATTAGAAGCGTAACACCAAGAAGGAATGATTTTTTTGAATTCATATTTTAGCAACAGAGTGACTATATTTAAAGCATACATTGATAACAATTTCAACCTTGTGCCTTTTATATTTATTGTGAAAAAAAAAAAAATATTTCACTTTTTCTTTTTTGATAAAACTATTTATATGAGCTGTTTAGTACAGATGTTTTTAGTTTTCGTGTTTCCGTTGAGTGTGTTAAGCTTAAATAAAATGCCTCGAGTCCGAAGACGTCCACAATATCACTATTTGAGCGATTTTGACCGGGGTCGAGTTGTTGCTTATCGAGATGTCGGTATGTCCTATCGCGAAATTGCCCGCCGTATTGATTCCACTGCAGCAACTGTAATACGTGTGTATCAGGTATGGACAGAAGAAGGTAGAGGAGCAAGAAGACCAATTGGTCAACCAAGGCGTACCACAGAACGTCAAGATCGGCGCTTAAGACAAATAGCCCTGCGAGACCGTTTCGCTACTACGCGTCAAATCGGTGATCAATGGATTGGAGAAGAAGGTAGGCCCGTTAGTATGCGAACTTTATATCGCCGCATTCAATCCTTTGGGCTTCTTTCGTACCGTCCTAGATTAGTGCTTCCTTTAACAGCGAGACACTGTCGCCAAAGGTTGGACCGGTGCAGAGAACGGCAGCATTGGGAGGCAGAATGGCACGATGTCGTATTCAGCGATGAATCACGATTTTGTCTAGGCACGCATGATGGCCGTAGAAGGGTACGACGCTACCGTGGAGAACGACCTGATCTTAGGTTTGCTATTGAGAGGCATGTACACAGGACTACTGGAGTAATGTTTTGGGGGGCTATTGCTTATGGTAGTCGATCACCTTTTGTATTCATTCGAGGCAGTATGACAGCTGCGCGTTATGTTGAAGACGTCATACTACCGACTTTGTTGCCTTATTTAGATGGCCGCCCAGACGTATTTTTTCAACAAGATAACGCATGTCCCCATATTGCTCGTCGTTCTATGAACTTTATTAATGAAGCTGGTGTTAATGTTTTGGCGTGGCCGCCCCGTTCGCCGGATTTAAATCCCATTGAACATGTGTGGGATATCATGGGAAGAAGAATATTCTCTTTGCACCATCCTCCACAGACTCTAACACAGTTGATCGATGAAATTCAAGTTGCTTGGAACGAGATGCCTCAAGAAGACATCGACCATCTCATTTTGTCGATGCCCAGACGTCTACAGGAGTGTATACAGCAAAGGGGTCGCCAAACACATTATAAATTTTTTTTAGATTGTTTTTTAATAAAATTTCTTGAAAATGTAATCATTTTATTCTTGATGTAAGACTACCATACTGGCAAAAAATCAAGTTAAAATAATAACTCCTTCTGGGTGTTACGCTTCTAATGTCATTGAGTATATATGTATATATATATATATATATATATATATATAATAGTTTATTCATTAATACATTTTTGTCTACAGATATGCAACAGAGAATTACCAATGTTCGGGCACATTAGGTGTGTCCGGAATACATTTATGTTATTACCAGAAAGCCAGTAAGCAACTGCAAATTGGCGTTGAATTAGAGGCAAATCATCGCATGCAGGAAGCTGTTGCTTCAATAGGTTATCAAGTAGACTTGCCCAAGAGTGATGTTGTTTTTAAAGGTAAATTGAATAGAATAAACAAAAAATAAAACTATATTTTCTGTTCATATTTCAATCAGATTACAATAGATATTCAAATATGAGCAAGAATGTAGTGATGAAGTCATTGATTGATGTGCAAAAACATCTAAACTTTTTACAGGCCATGTTGATTCAAACTGGACGGTAGGTGCAGTGTTGGAAAAGAAATTAAACCCCCTTCCCTTCACATTAGCCCTCAGTGGAATCCTGAACCACTCCAAAGGACACTTCCGCCTCGGCATCGGCGTCATAATCGGATAAGTCATTTCACCCACACAACTTGACTTCATAGTTAAAATTAAAACACGCCCCCACAAAAAATAAAAGATAGACCATTAATAAACAACGTATTATGTTCGGTAAAGCTTGTAAATAAAATCAAAAGGTTTATTTTACTGCTATATCAATCAGTTCATCGTCATCAGAAAATAAATCTCTACTCGATGCGTTTTTCTTTTTTTTTTTTTTTTAAATTGTAAATAATTGGTTTTAGCCAACACGGAAAATGTATTACTTACATTCGTAAACGCATGTTTTTTTTTTAGACTCTTCCTCTCTTCTTTTTGTGCATCGACACAGTTTTGTTTACATGTGTTTTGTTCAAGTAGCTAAGATTTTTATTTTTATTTTGTAAGGTTACTTGGATGGGAAAGAAAGAGTGGATGAGGTCGTCTTTATATGGTGAATTCATATTCATATCTGTCACTTGCATTTGTTAAGAGTTGGTCTCAGAGATATTGTGACTTAGTAAAGTGTAATAATAAATAAATGATATTGTTGACTGTAATTTTCATTTTTTTTTCTCGATATTACATAAATGAATGGTAAACATTTAAAGATTCGCTCCTGACATGAAATCACTCAAAATGTTATTAGAAATGAAAACTTTTGGGATAAGCTCACATACAACAAAATTATATCATGAACTATAAATAAGTTGCCCACAACTTATTTATAGTTCATGATATAATTTTGAAATGGCTTTCCGTAAAGTTTTATCCAGTAATCAAGTGGCATATTCTTACAGTTTAACAGGAAATAACACCAAATTTCTAATTCTAATGCCCGGCTTCTCCAACATGAACTCAGTTGGCCAAAATTAAAATTGGATCGTTTTGCACAAACAAACACGATTTCACATCACAATAGAAAAATTGTGGTAATGATTTTGAAATGGATTGGTAAAAAAATTATACAATGTAATGAATCCTATGCTTTATAACAAAAAAAGAAAAAGTTACAAAAAAATGTCTCCGATTATAATAGAAAATTGCACCTGCAAAAAACGGTACACGAAACTATATATTTATATATGTATACATGTATATCGTTGGACTCTTTTCCGCCTCTGCAATTTACATAAATACGTCATGCAAGAAAAAAAAATAACAATGGCGTAATTAAAAAAAACACCCGTACAACGGTAATAAAAAATAACCCATCTTTGGTTGAACGTTTCAACATTGGCAAAACAAATTAATAAAGAACATACAAAATGTGATAAGAACATTATGACTAGCTTTAACCGTATTTACACAAATTGCATTTGAGATTTAGGAAAGAAGTCGCACTCTCACTAATTTTACACTACGTAAACGTACTAAAAAAGGATAAACGTGAATGAATGTTTTTATTGTGTGCTATAAACAACTTAACAAACATTTAGCACGTTGTTATGGTTTAGAAAATATAACTGGGTTTAAGCTGCCGCTTGCACTTGTTCGGGTTTCTCTGCCTCTAGTGGTGTTGATGAACTTGATTCTTCAAGCTGCTGTTTTTCCATTTCCCTTTTGAAATTGTCAATATCTTCTTGACTGTGAATTGATAATCACAAATATTATTATTATATAGATCAGAAATAAAGGGAGGGAGGGGAGGGTGAAGGAATTAGAGTGGAAGGGAGAGGTGATTGAGAGGGTTAAAAAATTCAAGTATTTAGGGTTTTTGTTCAAAGGGACGGGAGGGTATGAAGAGCATGAGAGGTGGGTGCAGGGGAAGGCTAGAAAGGCGTGGGGGAAGTGGATGGGGAACAATGTAAGAGTGGCGTGTAAAGTATGGGATGCGTGTGTGAGGTCAGTGTTAATGTATGGGGTGGAAGTATGGGGGACGAGAGGGTATGAGTGTATAGAGAGGGAGCAGTTGTGGTTCTTGAAGCTTATGTTGGGGTTGGAAAGGTCGACACCCGGATACATAGTACTACAGGAAACGAATAGAGAGAAGCTAGAGTGTGAGGAAATGGTGAGAATGGCTAGGTATGAGATGAAGTTATGGGACCTGGGGGAAGAGAGACTGGTGAAGGCGGTTTGGGTGGCGTGCGTCAATGGGAGAGAGGGTAAATGGAGGAGCGAGAGAAGGAGAATGTATGAGAGGGTGGGTTTGTCGGAGGCGAAGGTGATGGAGTGGCTGGGGAATGGGGTAAAGATGGATGCGTGGGTGAAAGAGAAGGAGAAGGAGGTGGAAGCACAGGAAAGGCAAGGGTATATAGAGAGGAGTGAATACAACGATAGGTACGGGAGGTGGCAGGTACATGGGAGAATGCCGAGGTATTTGATGGAGGGGGGATGGAGTAGGGAGGAAAGGGTGGTGCTGGCGAGGGTGAGGTGTGGGTCGGAGGAGAGAGGAAGGAAGGTGTGGATGGGGGAAGAGTATGGGAGGTGTGTAATGTGTGAACGGGGGAGGGATACGTGGAGCCATCTGGCAGAGAAGTGCGAGGGGGTGAAGGAGGAATGGGTGGGAATAAGAGGGAATAGATGAGAGAGGATGGAGCCGGGGTAAGGACGCTGGAGAAGTTAAGGGACGAGAGGGAAAGCAGAAGGAAGAGAGGGAGCAGTGATTAGTGTAGATATGGATGTAATAGAGTATTATGCCAATAAAGGTCTTTTTTTTTTTTATAGATCACTGGATGTAAATTATTATAAAGAATAAAATTATGTATACAATAATTTTTCTTACCTGATTTGTACAAAGAGAATACCATTTATAACATTAAGCATGTCAAGTACAGAGCCCATTGATGGTGGTTGAATCTGAATGGGTGGCAGTGAGGCGCCATTCTTGCCTGTGTAGATCTCATTCATCTTCTTTTGGAGCACGACGGCTTGGTGTGTCAGGTGTTTCAGGCACTCAGAGGACTCCTTCGTTTTTTCATGATTGTCACCCAACTGCTGTTTGTAAATAGCATATGCTTCTTTCTCGTTAATCAGCGCCGATCGGAAATTTCCCATACAGCTCTGTGTCCTCGCCACTAAATGATAGCTAACAGCGACTTTTAAGGATTTAGAGCCGTAATATTTAATGTTCAGGGCCAACGCCTTCTCCAGGAAGCGTAAAGATAACTCATATTCACCAACTGCGTGAAGAATTAAACTAATATTGCTCTACAAAATAAATAAATTAATAATGGTTGTTTTTTTTTTATTCTGTTATTTGTACTTACATCCAGTAAGGCAACTTCTGGGTGATTTTCGCCGCAGACTATTAGAGCTAGATACCTAGCTCTGTATAAAAGTTTTAAGGCCGTACTCACTTGGCTATTGGCAAAGCAATATAAAGCCAGATGAGCCTAAAAAATGAATTATTCATACAACAAGCTTCGTCTTTAGGGGAAAATTAATCAAGTGCTATGGACTTTTATCTTGAACCCCAAAAACTATAAAATTTTACAATGCAATGAATTGTTTAATACTAATAAAATAGTCGCAATCACCTTCTTCTATAAATGTTAAATGATTCTAACAAAGTATTTTGAGCCGTACTATCATTTTCTACTGAACACTTACATATTCGGTGATTGTGTACGGATGATCGATCCCGTTAACCCTCTCCGACATGAGCACAGCCTTCTGTTGATATGCCATCGCCTCCCCGTGTTCACCCATAATATAATTCAGCCTCGCCATCATTCTCAAACACTGTGCAATCTCTGGATGCATCGCCCCATATACATTATTCAACAAATTCAGAGCCTCGCTGATCAGCTCGTAACCATCTTTCAAATATCCGGCCTGAATCTTATTCTGCCCCGTCGTGTAGAAATTATATGCGTCAGTCGCACGGGGATTAATGTGTTTGACAATTGGGAAAATATTCAGGATATCCTCCTCGTAGAAAATAGGTTTGTTGCGTGCTTCCAAGTTGTAATCGCGGAGTAGGATTTGTATGCCAGTTTTCAGGGAGAATGAACGAAGGAGGGAGACTTTTTGTAGTGTGTACGTTTCAAGAGTGGAGTCGATGTCGTGTGTTTGTAAATCATAGTCGAAATAGGATTTTAATTCTTGTTTGAGTTGCGACCAAAGGGATTTTTGTGTTAGGTTGACCCAGTCGTTGCTCTCGGAGCATTGTAAGGGGTTTGTTCGTCCTTTGCGTTTATTACGTTTTTTGGTGTTTTTACTTTGGAACTAAAAATAATTTAATATAAAAAATTAAACAATGGTTTCTAAGGGCAAGTTCTATACATGATTTGAATCAAATTGATCACTTGAAATATGGATCAAAATGACAATCAGTTTAAACCTTTACAAATCTCACACTAAAATATATAAGTGTGCTTGTATTTAAATTACACTGGTCGGCATGAAAATCGGCCCTGACACCATTCCTGCTGATTCTTATGTAAAATGACCTCCTGAATCCGAATATGACCCCCGTTTTCCCCCATCACCCACCGATTTCGGGGGAGGCCCCCCCCACCTATTTTTATCACTTTTCGATAATTTGGAGGGATGAAAAGGATTATTTTAGCCTTTACGTTTCTTCTGAGGGGCTAGAGAGGTGAAAAGTTCCAAAACATGAACATTTGTAGCAAGGAGGTAGATTTGGGGGGGGGGGGGGGGGGGGGGATTTGCCCCCTTCAATTGTAAAAAAATCCTTAAAAATGATCGATTATTCCGTTTTTTTATATTCCAGCTTCCATCCCCCCTCATCCTCCCCCAAACAATAAAAATATATAGCAACAATAATAAAAATATATAGCAACAGTTCGGAAGATTCACTGTACCACGCTGGCGCTCTCAATACCTCGCGCGCACAGGTTTGCCCAGGAATTTTCATGCTTTGACAGGTTTAAACTTGCATTGCTCTTGTCACTATAGACCTGCACTGTAATCCTTATCTTCCCTCAGTACATCTCTAGCGATCGTAGAGTCAACTTGTCGGTGCTCTAGGCGGGGATTCTGTGTTTCCAAGTTGTTTAAATTGTGTATAACGGTAGAAATTTTTTAATTCCGGCTTTTTCCAAGTGAACTACAGTACGTGAGTGTGAGTTGTGATTAATATCGAGCATTTATTTACTGTTTAATTATGCCACGCGAGTGTAAAAATCATCCCGATAGCTTCTGCTATGTTTGCGGGGAATTGACTTTAAAAGCGCAACGAAAACCTCTTTCTCCGCTTCTTAAAACTGCTTATAAATTTTACTTTGATTGCCAAGTTGGCGATCAGGACAAGAATTGGGCTCCAACAGTTTGCTGCACTACTTGTTACAGTAGCTTGACCAAATGGCTCAAAGGTACCCGTAAATCAATGCCATTTGCTGTGCCCATGGTTTGGCGCGAACCTCGCTGTCATCTCACAGATTGTTACTTTTGTATGACTTCCACCGTCGGGTTATCTAGCAAAAGTAAGCATACAATTCAGTATCCTAATATCCCTTCAGCTCCAAGACCAGTTCCTCACAACGAATCTTTGCCAATCCCAATGCCCCCAAAAACCTATACTCTAGAGCCAGAAACGGATTTGAAAGACTTTGAGCCACAGCCTGGACCATCTTATGATACGTTCACCGATGATGAAGAGTGTTCTGCTGATTCAGCTCATCGAAAACCTCACCTCGTTACTCAGTCGGAATTGATTGATCTCGTCAGGGATTTGGAGTCTCGACTTCAGCAGTGGAATCTCTTAGAAAAGGGTGTAAAAATCTCTTTTTACAGGACTAGGCAATCAACCCTGAAATTACTTTTTTCGGCAGATGAAGGCTTAGTGTTCTGCCCTAATTCAAATGCATTGATGATAGAACTGAAGATGCCATGTGACCCAGACAAATGGAGACTGTTTATAGACTCATCAAAGACAAGCTTGAAAGTTGTCCTATTGGCCAATGGGAATGAGTTACCATCACTCCCGGTTGCATACTCTGTGGATATGAAGGAGACGTATGAAAACATCAGCCGGATCCTTGATAAAATCAAATACCGTGATTATAATTGGAAACTTTGCGCTGACTTAAAAGTTGTTGCTCTATTCATGGGCGTGCAATCGGGCTTCACAAAATACTGCTGCTTCCTATGCGAATGGGACAGCCGAGCCCGAGACAAACATTACATCGTACGGAACTGGCCTCTGCGAGAAAGTTTTACTCCCGGTCAGAAAAACGTCGCTCACGATCCTCTGGTCCCGAAGGAAAATATTTACTTGCCGCCTTTGCACATCAAACTCGGATTGATCAAACAGTTTGTGAAAGCAATGGACAAGACCGGTGATGCATTTCAATTTTTGAAAACTAGATTCCCTCGTCTTAGTGAGGCTAAAATCAAGGAAGGAGTTTTCGTGGGCCCCCAGATTAGACAACTTTTCCAAGATTCGACGTTTATTGAACATCTGAATCGAAAAGAAAAACGAGCTTGGATTGCATTCCAAAACGTGTGTGAGAACTTTTTGGGTAACAACAAAAGTGATGATTATGTCGCTCATGTCGAGGAATTGCTGTCAGCGTACAAGGCCATGGGGTGTAACATGTCTCTTAAAGTGCATTTCCTTCACTCACACCTGGACTTCTTCCCTGAAAATTTAGGAGCAGTTTCGGATGAACACGGGGAACGGTTTCATCAAGACATCTCTAAGCTCGAGAGGAGATTTTCGGGGAAGTGGAATGCGAGCATGTTAGCAGAGTACTGCTGGTTTTTGATACGAGAAACTTCTACCTCAGGGTACAAACGGAAAGCAAGCACCAAAATGAAGGTACTTATCTTAGTTATTTATTATTCTTTACATTTATTATTTTACTTTTTATTTATTATTTTTTACAGCTAGAATAATCCTTTTCACCCCTCCAATGGATGGGGGAAACGGGGGGAGTATTGAGAGCGCCAGCGTGGTACAGTGAATCTTCCGAACTGTTGCTATATATTTTTATTATTGTTGCTATATATTTTTATTATTGTTGCTATATATTGTTGCAATATAGGGAATGGAAGCTGGAATATGTAGAAAAATAAGTGAAAAAACTGCGAAAAAAAAACGGAAAAAATTGATCATTTTTAATGATTTTTTACAATTTAAGGGGGCAAATCCCCCCCCCCCCCAAATCTACCTCCTTGCTACAAATGTTCATGTTTTGGAACTTTTCACCTCTCTAGCCCCTCAGAAGAAATGTAAAGGCTAAAATAATCCTTTTCATCCCTCCAAATTATCGAAAAGTGATAAAAATAGGTGGGGGGCCTCCCCCGAAAACGGTGGGTGATGGGGGAAAACGGAGGTCATATTCGGATTCAGGAGGTCATTTTACATAAGAATCAGCAGGAATGGTGTCAGGGCTCGAAAAAAAAATTTTTTTTGCAGACCAGTGTTATATGAACATTTGTGTTCTTGATGAAGAAGTGCAATATTTTATAACTTACCTCATCGACCCCTT
The DNA here is from genome assembly GCA_932526585.2 of Philonthus cognatus. Taxonomy (NCBI): domain Eukaryota; kingdom Metazoa; phylum Arthropoda; class Insecta; order Coleoptera; family Staphylinidae; genus Philonthus; species Philonthus cognatus. Next base: position 13,542,943 of record OW052243.1, read on the forward strand.
GAAGAGGATTACTAAGAGTGCCTGAATAGAGGAAGCAATTTAAGAAGTGAGCGATGGCCACAGAGAGGTTCATCATTTCTGTTCCCTGTACGAAAAAGAAAATTAAAACTCAAATTAATAAGTTGTTTGCAAAAGTTATGATTATTTCTAACCTGTAAATATATGGTGAAAATGTGTTTGGCAGATCTAAGGATGATTTCAGCAACGGCTATACTGTGTAAATACTCGAGCTGTTTCATTTTGGCCAGCAAATTGCAGACTTTACCCAAGTATCTGATGTTAATGCCGCGGTTATGCATCGCTTCAGATAAGGTGAAGCCGTCCATCGGTGCTGATGAATGGTCCAAACAATCTTTGATCTGTGTTAAAATTATTACACAAATAAAAAATAACATGTTGGCTAATAGAGAAGTAATAACTTACAAATGTGGGTATTTGGACTGTCAATAAGAATTCTGCAGCATCTTTAACAAGTTGTCTTTGTTTACTCAGTGCAGGATCCAATTCTTCACAATGACGTATCCCCGGTGAATACACATCAGGATTAAAACGAATATCAAACTCTGTTTCCTTCAATGATCCTACTGCCATTGCTGCTGTTTTAACTATATTTTTGGTACTTTCATCAACTAAAATTACATTTTATTACAAATTTACTAAATTAAATGATTTTGTGCATGTTCTAACATGAATAATATCTCCAACTCTACTTACGTTCTATTTTAAATCCATCTCTAATACTATCAACAATCTTCTTAGCAACCTCTGACTCCAATGGTTTCTCCTTGTTTTCTTCCTTATCCGCATCTTTATCCTTCTCTTCTTCTTCACTCTTCTCTTTCTCCTTTATATCAGTCTTTTCAGTTTCATCAGCTTTTTCTCCATCCTCCTTAATAGCCTTATCTTTGTTATTGTTAACGATCTCATTTTTACGTAAATTAAACTGCTGCAGGTGGAAAGCAGCGTATTTGATAAAGACCATGTAACGTGAATCGACAAAACTGTCGATTAATTCCTGTCTCAGACAGCATAGTTTGTGCTTGTGTTCAACAGGGAATCCAAGTAGTTTTACATCTTTGCTTAATTCTTCATCCACTGTGAAAGAAAAATAATTCGAAGTTTAATTATCAGATTAAATTTAACACCTACTTACATTTTAAAAAGTTTACATCCGGAGGGAAGGTCCTCAAGAGATCTAAAATATAATGCCTGCCGTCATTCCCAATAATTCCCTTGCACTCCACGCTCGAGCACAATTCCACAGACTCATTCTTATCGTTGAAAACGTGATGTGGAAGTATCTTCAACTGCTGTCCGGCTTTATTCAACTGCAATAATTGCATAAATAAATTCCATTTTATATGTTTGATTTGGACATACCAGATCTAAATATTTTTGATGAGTTAGTACGGTCTTTCCGAAATCTATCGAACCATAAACCACAGACTGCTCCTGCTCCCTTTCCAAAATACCAGGAATTATCGACTGTGCTGTTACCCTGTACCCCCGATAATCGATGACCACAGTGCCTAGAGTGTATAGTCCGGGTAAGTCGACAGCACTGTAGACTCTCACACCTTGCAAGTCATTTCTCTGTTTACAAAAATAATATAAAACATCAAGCAACTAATTTTGAAGTTAATAAACATATGATCTCGTAACTTTAATGTTTTATATGAAAAGATAAATAATAGATATCTGGTTTTTCTCTATTCAGGAGCAACTTATGTTTACCGATTACAAAAAAATATAAGATTAACACATTTACTTTCACGGTGGGGCTGCTCAAATACAGTCACGTCGTATTAGGGGTGATACTAGTCTACGCCGAACAAAGAATAAATCTGAGCCGAAATGACTCAACTTTTTTTGTAAATTTTTTTTAACAAAAAAAAGAAGACCTTTATTGGCATAATACTATATTACATCCATATCTACACTCATCGCTGCCCCCTCTCTTTCTTCTGCTTTCTCTCTCTTCCCCCAACTTCTCCAGCATCCTTACTCTGGCCCCATCCTCTCTCATCCATTCTGTCACTCTTCTATTCCCTCTTATTCCCACCCATTCCTCCTTCACCCCCTCGCACTCCTGTGCCAGATGAATGACTCCACGTATCCCTCCCCCGCTCACACATTACACACCTCCCATACTCTTCCCCCATCCACACCTTCCTTCCTCTCTCCCCTGACCCACAACTCGCCCTCGCCAGCACCACCCTTTCCTCCCTACTCCATCCCCCCTCCACCAAATACCTCGGCATTCTCCTATGCACCTGCCACCTCCCGTACCTATCGTTGTATTCACTCCTCTCTATACACCCTTGCCTTTCCTGTGCTTCCACCTCCACCTCCTTTTTTAACAACTCCAACGTATCCCTCCCCCGCTCACACATTACACACCTCCCATACTCTTCCCCCATCCACACCTTCCTTCCTCTCTCCCCTGACCCACAACTCGCCCTCGCCAGCACCACCCTTTCCTCCCTACTCCATCCCCCCTCCACCAAATACCTCGGCATTCTCCTATGCACCTGCCACCTTCCGTACCTATCGTTGTATTCACTCCTCTCTATACACCCTTGCCTTTCCTGTGCTTCCACCTCCACCTCCTTTTTTAACAAACAAAATGTGTTTGAATTTATATGAATCTAAGAGTACTTACCGGTGCTACAAATGCTGCGGCATCACCTCCTAGCTCTTTGTAGTGATCGCGAACGTCAAAACCGAGCGAGAAGAAAATGTTGTTCCAGATGAACATTTGCATTTTGGCCTCCTCACCAGGGTTGATAGCCATGACATTGCCATCAATGACGGCCATTGCACCTCGTGTGGCCGCTGCTACGAAATCGCTGTGCACTTTAAAGATGGCCCGTTCCCTAAGTAACCTTTCTGGAAGGGTCTTCCTTGGGAGCTCCCTTGTCGTCTGCAATTCCTCGTTCCAGTCCCTGGTCTGACCTGGTATGTGTTCCTCATAACCTAACTTTGATGAAAATGCTGTAAAAGATAGAATAATGAAAATGATATTAAAATAAAAGCTATTAAAAACTTACTATCTTCTGCTCTAATGGCATCGATGGTGTGTTCTATAGTGGGGGCAGTCCATGCATAGAGCTGGTATGGGGTAGCAACACGTTCAAATGGATGGCGTTGATTCCTTTTTTTTTGTAAAATAGCAAAATGTCGCTTGAATAGAGGTGAGACTTGACTTAGGAGCTCGATCAGCGAATGGCATAAATGACTGGGTGTAGATGGTTTAGGGTTGAAATCCTCCTCTGAAGACCTATGTTTATTTACTCATATTAGAAAGATATTCCATTAGTTAGGGTGGGGACAAAGGTCTGCATATGGTAAATATCCGGACAGTTTTAAAGGGGAATTTTAAACTGAAAATACAAGACCTACTCATTTTGTCCACATCGGCTTGTCAAAGAAGAGTAGGAATAAAATCGAACATTAGTTTGGTAGTTAATAGTTAATTCTAATAATTACTAGAACTGATTATTCGTGTTTTATTTATACTCAATGACATTAGAAGCGTAACACCCAGAAGGAGTTATTATTTTAACTTGATTTTTTGCCAGTATGGTAGTCTTACATCAAGAATAAAATGATTACATTTTCAAGAAATTTTATTAAAAAACAATCTAAAAAAAATTAATAATGTGTTTGGCGACCCCTTTACTGTATACACTCCTGTAGACGTCTGGGCATCGACAAAATGAGATGGTCGATGTCTTCTTGAGGCATCTCGTTCCAAGCAACTTGAATTTCATCGATCAACTGTGCTAGAGTCTGTGGAGGATGGTGCAAAGAGAATATTCTTCTTCCCATGATATCCCACACATGTTCAATGGGATTTAAATCCGGCGAACGGGGCGGCCACGCCAAAACATTAACACCAGCTTCATTAATAAAGTTCATAGTTCGACGAGCAATATGGGGACGTGTGTTATCTTGTTGAAAAAGTACGTCTGGGCGGCCATCTAAATAAGGGAACAAAGTCGGTCGTATGACGTCTTCAACATAACGCGCAGCTGTTATACTGCCTCGAATGAATACAAGAGGTGATCGACTACCATAAGCAATAGCCCCCCAAACCATTACTCCAGCAGTCCTGTGTACATGCCTCTCAATAGCAAACCTAAGATCAGGTCGTTCTCCACGGTAGCGTCGTACCCTTCTACGGCCATCATGCGTGCCTAGACAAAATCGTGATTCATCGCTGAATACGACATCGTGCCATTCTGCCTCCCAATGCTGCCGTTCTCTGCACCAGTCCAACCTTTGGCGACAGTGTCTCGCTGTTAAAGGAAGCACTAATCTTGGACGGTACGAAAGAAGCCCAAAGGATTGAATGCGGCGATATAAGGTTCGCATACTAACGGGCCTACCTTCTTCTCCAATCCATTGATCACCGATTTGACGCGTAGTAGCGAAACGGTCTCGCAGGGCTATTTGTCTTAAGCGCCGATCTTGACGTTCTGTGGTACGCCTTGGTTGACCAATTGGTCTTCTTGCTCCTCTACCTTCTTCTGTCCATACCTGATACACACGTATTACAGTTGCTGCAGTGGAATCAATAAGGCGGGCAATTTCGCGATAGGACATACCGACATCTCAATAAGCAACAACTCGACCCCGGTCAAAATCGCTCAAATGGTGATATTGTGGACGTCTTCGGACTCGAGGCATTTTATTTAAGCTTAACACACTCAACGGAAACACGAAAACTAAAAACATCTGTACTAAACAGCTCATATAGTTTTACCCAAAAAAAAAAGTGAAATATTTTTTTTTTTCACAATAAATATAAAAGGCACAAGGTTGAAATTGTTATCAATGTATGCTTTAAATATAGTCACTCTGTTGCTAAAATATGAATTCAAAAAAATCATTCCTTCTTGGTGTTACGCTTCTAATGTCATTGAGTATATTTAATAAATAATATAGAAGGCATTTTTGTTTAAGTATACATATGTATACGCTGTTAATATTCATATATTGAAGTTTAAAACGAGCGTTTTTCATTCCCAGATGAAATTTGGTTTGGTCACGTAGCGAAGTGACCAAACCAAATTTTCAGGCTTTTCTAAACTCAAAATTTTACTTCGTGCGCCACCACGTGTATAAAACATTGATTTGATGTGAAGTTTAAAATATACCAAGCATACTGCTTGAGTAGTTCATTTTGAACTTCACTTGAAAGTGTTTTATATGCGTGCCGCATGAAGTAAAATTTCAAGTTTAGAAAAGCCTGAAAATTTGGTTTTTTCGCGTAGCGCGGAACGACCAAACCAAACTTTTAGGCTTTTCTAAACTCGAAATTTTACTTCATGCTTAACTTGGGAGTGGAAAACACTCGTTTAAAAGCTTTAAACAGTATAGACAAGATTCTAGAGCTGAGACCAAATTCTAAATGCAGATGTGGACAAAATGAATAAGGCACTTTGAAACTTCGGTATAATTGTTTTCATTATTCGACTTACTGATTAATGTAAAAACCTCGGGAGCAGGCTGAAATATGATAATGTTTATCTTCTAACGTAACCACATACAAATACATGAGATCTCCGTGTATCTTTCTATTGCCAGGCGGAGGATTCCATGCTGATGTCGTCAAAACTTTGACACATTGTGGCGCTTTCTGCTCCTTGTTCTGAGGCTGCAAAGCCGATATCGGCCTGTCATTACCATCTGGCATTATATAATCAGGTGGCGTACAGTCCACACTTTCGGGACGCATTTTTTTTTTCTCTGGAATTTGTAAGAAAATTTAGTATTTTTAATTGAGTTTGCTTTAAGACTCTGCTAAGCATTTTGCTTAGTACTTGGTAAGTTTTATCTTCTTCTATTGAAAAAAAATGTTGTTGGTTTTCAAACTTGACATTGTTTCCTATAGACTTAAATTTGTTATTAAATGTATTTAAAATAAGGCAATATTACTCTGTAGAGTAGGGTAAACACACCTCAAATATTTTCAACACAAATTTGAACTTCAAAAGTCAAATATATAAATAACCTATAAAACTTGATTCAGATCTATGCTATATACAATATTTTAAACACAATTAGGTAACATTAGCAAAAATAAATAATAATGAACACTCACCCAAAATATCACCTTGCGTTATAGTATTTAAGAAACTCAAAGAATTACAGTCGACTCCATTGTAGGCATCGGCGGGATCAAGTGACTTCAATAAATCCCTAACATGTCTTACATGAATCCTTGCTTCCCTCATAGTGTACGGCTCTTCAACCACTTTGATAACAGATCCATCCTTCAAACCCTCAATGTTTTTTAGCTCTGCAAAGTTATCCAAAGTGTTCCCATCCAATTGTAATGAAAAACAAGTTCTGTGACAAGTATCTTCACGATCCATCAATAACTGATGGATTTCTTGAACTAATTCCATACTCGAAACCTAACAATTTAAAAAATTAATAATTGTTTTGAGCAGTTAAACGTCTTACTTGTATATCAAAGGGTTCGGCTCCAGGGCTGATGATTTTAACGGAAAACCCAATATCTTGGATGAAGACAACCTCATCCTTGGATTTGTCGTCACTTTCATCTTTTTCTTTTTCCTCCGCATCATTCGAGACTTTTTTCTCTGTAAACATTTCACTCTTGATAATGCACGCTAAGACAATTAAAAGGAATTTAATAATTCACCATTACAAGGTTGGAATTACTATAATATGCATGCAATAATGTAAAATGTAAATTATTTTAAATAGATATGTTGAAGGACTCCGATTGATTTCAGAGGTTTTCATTATATGTTTTTTTTTATGTGATTATACCATAACAATAATGTTTTTTTTTAATATGTCTAAACAAAACGTGAACGTTTATTTTTTAAACATTTTTGATAAACTTTTCATACAATAAAATTGTATTAATTACTTACCTTTGTCGTCATTTTCTGGAAGACCATTAACTTGATGATTATTGATGAGTTTCTCCTTCATATCTGATTATAAAAATAATAAATTTTAATAAAGAAATTTACATAACAAGTAAGATGTTTTTATTAAACTTAATTTACATTTATGCAAGTGGACATGCAAAATACCACCATAAATGTTTGCTTAGTGATTAAACCTTGAGAAGTGCATTTGGTTTCACTTAAATAAACAGAATAAATTTGACATTATTTCCCTAAATTAAACAATTAATTTAAATTATGAACTGTGGAGGCTTCTACTTCGTTATACATGTTAATTCAATGAAATAAAACACTTTAACTTTGTTTGTATAACACACTATTTTTATTTTCGTGACTGCAGTTTTCGGTAATTCAACTTGGTTTAAGGTTCTCCACCTCTGGGAAATTACATTATTTCCCTAAATTAAACAATTAATTTAAATTATGAACTGTGGAGGCTTCTACTTCGTTATACATGTTAATTCAATGAAATAAAACACTTTAACTTTCTTTGTATAACACACTATTTTTATTTTCGTGACTGCAGTTTCGGCAATTCAACTTGCCATTATCAAACAGAGAGTGCACTCTGTTTGATAATGGCAAGTTGAATTCCCGAAACTGCAGTCACGAAAATAAAAATAGTGTGTTATACAAACAAAGTTAAAGTGTTTTATTTCGTTGAATTAATTTAAATATTTCTATCGCGGGATCATTTATGTCATTTTAGTAAAAAGAACTACAACAAAAAGTTTAAAAATTATTTTGTATTGTGAAGGCTTCTACTTCGTTATACATATTAATTTAACAATAAAACACTTTAAACTTTGTTTGTATAACACTTATTGATGATTTTTTTTATGAGGATTACAGTGCTTTCTCTATACTCTATACAAGAAAGTAAAAAGTTAGTTCTTGTATGAAGTGTTGAATAACTGCATTCAAAATCAAAAGTCGTGTTAGTGACAAATACAAATACTTATAACAGGTCTTGTAATGGATATAAATTGATAATAACAGTAAAACATTTTAATTGTTATTTAATCAATTAATTTTTTTATCAAAGTAAAAGAAAACACACATTTGACGTCATATAATTATTATTGGAGTTATTCAGAAAACTCATAAACAATGATGTCGAAAAATGTAATACTAATTTGCTTGTACTGGTATATCAAATACAATCAATTCCAGTGCATATCAATTTTACACTTCCCAATGGTTAAATAAATTGAATCCCATTAACATTTGACATTCAAATTGGAATCAAACATACATAAATAGCACACATGCAAACAATGCTTTTAGCTGAAACATTTTCCAAAGGGGGGAGCAATACAAACAAATAGGGAATGAATTTCTATTCTAAAACCGCTAAGGATTATGTAAGCCACCGAATGGGAAATTGTGTATCAGATAACGAATTAGAACAAACATGTGACGCCGGCCGCGCTTCTAACGTTCACGGCGATTTACATAACAAAACACAGAACAGGGTCCAAGTTCACATTGATAAACAATTACATTATCGCCCTAAAATTTCAACTAAAGAAAACCGACACATTTTTGTTTTTTACAGACAAAATTTGCGTGAAATCAAAGTAAAAGCCCATTGTTTTCTAGGTTATGTCGAGTTACGTAATGCACATAATTTAAGATAAGTAAATTATTTTTTATTATTTATTGGTAAATTTGTCTATTTGTGTTGAAGATAACTCACCCTGTTCGCTGTCGGTGCTGACGGGTTTCTTGGGGTCGTTTCCAGTGCTAGTTTCGTCGTCGCGCTTGTTGGATTCGAGAGCCATTTTTCACTTGTTATTTTTGCTACGAACACAAACCGCACGTCTAATGCTCGGAATAGCGCAGAATAATTATTTAAATCGTAATATTTGATACTTTTTAGCGCTGCAACTGAAGGGTTGGGAGCATTTCGTTGAGCACGTGCGCTACCTCGAAATCTCCCCCCTAGTGACGGAAACGCGGACAATCTGTGACGGCCATGTTGCCAAATTCAAATATTCTACATTTTCCTGTTATAATTATGCTATTAATTCGTTTTTGTTGTTGATTTAGTGGTTTTAAATATGCTTTTATTTTCGTCAATTTGCCAGCCATAGACAATAAATAGATCGGCTGCTATATTATTAAACTTTTATTTAAGAAGTTCAAGGCAGTTTTTCTAGATGGCGCTAGGATTTAAAATGATAAATAAAATATTTATAAGGCAAAACAAATCTTAAGGTGACTGCAATAATAATTATACTAAACATTAAATCGTGTTTATTTTAATGTTAATTAATTTTAGATATGAATAAATTCGGTGCACTATTACCACCTACACAGAAATCAATAAATAATCTTAAGTTGGCACTACGAACTTTACCATTTGTTTTAATTTGACAATTTAATTTACACTGTTTTATACTTTGATTTTCAGCTTTATTACCATAATTTGTTCCATTTGCTGTAAAATTCATTTTTATCTGTCTGATAAAAAATACAGTTGGTTGAAGTTCATTTTGGTAATTTTCAAACATATTTTCCTCCAAAACCCAGTTTCAAGCCACCCAAAGAACATTTTGGCGATAAATTATGGATTGATATATGAGCCTCGTACCACGATGTTTAAAAACAAAAAAAATAACAACAAAACCAACTGAACTATAATAATGATTTTCAACACATTTTCTTTCATTAATGACTAAAATAATGTCATAAATAAAAAGAGGAAAAAAGTTAACATGTGATTATAAGACTTAATATCTAGTGTTTCCTCCTCTTGCTCGAATAACTGCCTGACAGCGACGGCTCATACTGTTAATTAATGATCCAATTTCATCCTGGTTAATATCTTCCCAAATTTCCTGCAATCTTTGTCCAAGCTCTTGTTGATTGCTTGGACGCCGAGGAAGTGCTCTAAGGCGTCTGCCCATCGCGTCCCATAGGTGTTCGATCGGATTAAGATCGGGACTCCTGGCTGGCCATTGCATTGTGTTGATACCCACTAGGTCAAGATACTGTTGTACAATTCGGGCACTGTGTGGTTTTGCATTGTCATGCATAAACAGGAAATCGTTTCCTCCAAAGGGAGCAAAAGGCATTACGGATGGTTCTAAAATGTTTGCAATATAAGACGCTGCCGTAATGGTTCCTCTTGGTATGACCACCAACTCCGTACGAGCCTCTAAAGTGATACCACCCCACACCATAACAGAGCCTCCACCAAACATAACAGTCGGAACAATGTTACACTGCGCATAACGTTCACCTGGCCGTCTGTACACATGCATTCGTCTGTCACTGCCGTAAAGACAAAATCTGGACTCGTCGCTAAACATAACATTAGCCCAATCGGCCTGTAACCAGTTTACATGTTCTTGCGCAAATGTTAACCTGGCTCTGCGATGGTCTGCGGTTAATTGTGGTCCTTTTGCCGCTGTTTTCGGAGTTAAATTAAAACCACGTAACCTTTTTCTGATGGTAACGGAACTTACATGAACATTGTGGATCTCTGCGAGCATATTTTGTAGCCTAGGAGCCGTAATAAACCGTTCGCGTAACGTCTGCATCATTAAAAAACGGTCTTGAACAGCAGTTGTGGCCCTTTTTCTCCCTTGTCCTGGCCTTCTTGAGTATGCCTGAGTTTCCCGATGTCTCTTCAAGACACGGGACACGGTCGATTGATTAACACCAAGACGCTGACTGATGTAACGCTGACTCCTACCTTCTTCTGCAAGTGTAACCACAATCACAGCTTCTTCACTGCTTAAATTAAGATTCGGACCTCTATCCATATTCATTCTTCACTATTTAGCACTTAATTTTAACAATTACTTGAAAACAAACTCAAAAAGAAATTTTATATGAACCTTTCTTACAGTCAGAATAATGAAAAGTGCTTCATTTTATTTATTGACAGAAAACCATGAGAACAAAAGACAAAACACAACATGTAAAACAGCATGCTTGATAAGATTTCTTATTGTAAAAATATGTTTGTGTTCAAAGAAAACTCGATTCCAAGATATCAAAAAAATCACAAATGATGCGTTAATTTCTTTCGCCAGTGTATTTGTAATACTAGTATACAGGAAATTTTTCTTGTAAGTATACCTACCCGAATTACTATCCACGCTGTAAATTTTCAGATATTCATCGTATTTGAAGAAACTTCAATTTGAAGCTTTGAACGAGCGTTTTCCACTCCCAGACTAAGCACGAAGTAAAATTTCGAGTTTAGAAAAGCCTGAAAATTTGGTTTAGTTGCGTAGCGCGAAGCGCGGAGCAACCAAACCAAATTTTCAGGCTTTTCTAAACTCGAAATTTTACTTCATGCACCACCGATACGAAACACTGACTTCAAGTAAAGTTCTTGACCTACTTCTAACGCAGTGTGCTATGGAGGGATTTGAACTTCACTTGAATCAGTGGTATATACGCGTGGCGCATGAAGTAAAATTTCGAGTTTAGAAAAGCCTTCATGCGCCACGTGTATAAACCACTGATTCATGTGAAGTTTAAAATATCCCTCTATAGCACACTACTTTAGAAGTAGGTGAAGAACTTCACTTGAATTCAGTGTTTCGTATCGGTGGCGCATGAAGTAAAATTTCGAGTTTAGAAAAGCCTGAAAATTTGGTTTGGTTGCGAAGCGCGGAGCAACCAAACCAAATTTTCAGGCTTTTCTAAACTTGAAATTTTACTTCATGCTTAATCTGGGAGTGGAAAACACTCGTTTAAGGCTTTTCTAAACTTGAAATTTTGCTTCATGCACCACACGTATATACCACTGATTCAAGTGAAGTTCAAAATATCCCTCCATAGCACATTGCTTTAGAAGTAGATCAAGAACTTCACTTGAAGTCAGTGTTTCGTATCGGTGGCGCATGAAGTAAAATTTCGAGTTTAGAAAAGCCTGAAAATTTGGTTTGGTTGCTCCGCGCTTCGCGCTACGCAACCAAACCAAATTTTCAGGCTTTTCTAAACTCGAAATTTTACTTCATGCTTAGTCTGGGAGTGGAAAACACTCGTATAAAGCTTCAATTTTAATTTTTTTCAAACACGACGAATATCTTACAATTATACTTAAAAGAAAAACTCCCTAAATATTACAAATATATCAAAATATTTTGGTATTTCAAGCGTTGTAGTCCTAGTAAGTGAATTTATAAAGACTGAGCCAACTGACGTGAGATACAACTGTATGTAATTAAGTGGGATTAATAAGTAATACAAGGAGTTTTTATCAACATATTTATATTTATTTTAAATATACTCATTCACTCAATCGTTTTCTTTTCATTTTGTTAATTTAACATTTATTTACATTAATATCTCCATATTCTAAAATCTATATTTTGCCAAGATCTACTTGGTTTTATATATATATATATATATATATATTTTTATATATATTTATAATATTTATATATTCACATATATACACAGACAGACAGACGGGGACGATTATGGGCACTGACTGTTGGAAAAAAGAGTCTCTCGGTTTAATATTTAAATACATTCGATAAACACAGCCGGTGCCCATAATTGTTTGTGTGCACGTGTTAATGTATGTATGCAAAAAAACATGTATATATATGCACGGCACATATATTTATTTACATTTGAGTTTAGAATTGTTTTGGGAAGTGAAGGGCAAGGGGGTCGTTTACAAAAAAAGTGACGGTATACACACTATCTGAGCCCTTTGGGTGTATGCAGCCAGTTTTTTTACATTACATTAAATTTTTTTTATATACAAGGATTTTGGAAGGGATGGCGGGGCGGGAGGAAAGTGAGGTTAAAGCTTTTAATCCGACTTCTCCATTCGTCCGTGTTGTTTTGGAGAAGTTGGGTCAGGTTTGATTTACGAAAAATGTTTAGTGAAAACGGTCGAGTTAGCCTTATTTTCTTTTTCACAATGCTACACGAAAAATTAAAAAACTCCATTTAAAGCTATAGGTTGTTTCATTTTTGTTAAGTAAAATTTTTGTTGTTAACCTAACATTTTAAACAGAGCTTAGGTGACGAATAAAAACGTGTCAGCAATAATCGTACACGCACTTTGTTTATTAGGTCCTTGATATAGTTTAAAAATTTTGAAGTTGAACCAACCGACCTTAAACAAATTTCCCAACGTCGTACAAATATACAATCACACACATATTTACTCATTTTAAATTCACATGTATTTACACACACTGCGCACTTTGATAATTTTTTCTTGTTTGTCCACGTTTATGTGTGTGTGTGCGAGCGTGTTCTGTTTGTGTTTTAGTAGTAGAAAATAAATTTTACACATTTATATGGTTACCGTTCGTTTTTTTTTAATCTCCTGTCAGTTGTTATTTACAAAATAACCTCGGTTTCGTTTCATTCTTACGGGGTACAATGGCAGTTTTTAATTTTTTAATACAAAATTACTGCTTTTTAATGGAAATGCTATATGTTTTCAACACGTACAAGTTTTTTTGACAATGACGGTCTCTCGTTCACACAAACATATGAATTGGGTATCTGTTCATTTTTGTGTGTATGTGTGCTTAATTTTCCCTCGTAAATGTTATTACATTTTTAATATTAGGCAGTAGCAATAAGTATAAATAAGTTATTTTAAATACACTGAAAAAAATATATGAGCCTGCCAAGTAACGTGTTTGATTCAAACATGTAACGTGTTTCCGTCAAACATTCTACCTTGTTAGAATGTCGATATAAACACGTACAAACATTCAAACAAGTTAGAATGTTTGATGAAAACACGTTACTTGGCAGGCTCATATATAAACATATTACTTTTTTGAAGTTATCATTTGTTTTTTTTAGTGTAGTTCCATCTAGTTGTATCAGCAAATACAATTCCTGTTGAATATACGGAGATATTTTTATCAATTCTGATTAACCAAAACCACATAAATTTGTTATACATTTTGATTTAAATAAACTTAACAGGAGTCATAATTTTTTACATTATGTAATAACATATACAAAGGAAGTCAATGATGAATAAATATGTAAGCAGTCTTTAAAATAAAATTAGGCCTGGTTGCATCAAAAAACGTTGAACTGTGTTTACTTCTGAGTTCGAGTTCAAAATGACAGTTATTATTGTTATATCACCTTGAACTCGAGTTCAAAGTGACAGTTTCTATTGTTGTAACATCACTTTGATCTCGAGTTCAAAATTACAGTTTGTATTGTTGTAATATCACTTTGATCTCAATTTTAAAATTACAGTTTCTATTGTTATAATATCACTTTGAACTTGAGTTCAGAGATGAACCAGTTCAATGTGTTTGGTGCAACTGGCTCTTATAGATTCACAACCTAATCAATTTGAGCGCGCAGCTTTAACTTAATGAATGAAAAATGAGATAAAAATTTGTACACTTAAAAAATTAATAAAAAAATAAATAAGGGAGGTGAGGGGATGTGTGGAATTTTGGATGATTGATTTACATGAGATAGAGTTTGAAATATACAAATAATTCTTTCTTTCTTAGTTTGGCATCATGTTGTGTTTACCTCCGCAGACGCCGCACCGCACCCCGCACCAGTGGCACAGCTTCAGCGGCGGGTAGAACCACAGGCAGGGGAGGAACACGGAGAGCAGCGTTAGACAGAGCCACCGTTTGCCGCAGTTTTCGTCCGAACAATCGCACGGTTGCAGCGCGAAGTCGCCCTCAGCGTCCGACGCACAGTGGTAACTGACGGCCTGCGCGCACGTCGTACACGTCACCAAGTTTATGGTTTCCTTGACGCGATCGGGGGCGTACTCGCAAGCACCTTTGCGGTTCTGGTCCTCGGTGTACAGCTCGTGACAGTGCCGACAGCGGATTTTTATCCGTGGGGGTTTATCGCTCTTGCCTCCACCGCCTCCGCCTGCTCCGCCTTTGTAAGGTAGAGGGGGCTGTCCAACCATCTCCAGGTCCAGCGATTTTTTCAACGTCGGACTGGCTTCCCGCTGGCAGGGTTGCGGTTTCTGGTCCTCCACCACTGGGTAGATGTACTCATGCACTGCCGTCAGTTGTACATACGAATAGTTTTCTAGAAATACAATTTATTCTATTTTAACTCATGACCACGCAAAACCACTTTACAAACAAAATAACACAAATATTACAAATAACGAATAATGTATTGAAGTGAGGATCAAACATAAGTGGTAAGCGTATTTTGAAATTAATTTGAAATCAGTGTTCAATACGCGTGGCCCATGAAGTAAAATTTCGAGTTTAGCAAAAGCCTGAGTTTGGATTTGGACGCTACGCATATCGCAGAATGGTCGTCGGTGACCTTTTCTCTACCAGCCGCAAATATTCGATACCATTCTGCGATATGCAGACGAGACATTACAGTCCCTCCGTAAACCCCTACCAGCTGCCTGTGTGTTTTCAGCCGCGCTTACATGTTTCGCCCACATAAATCGAATAACTCAGCGGATTTCTTCGCGAGACCAGTTTTCCAAACGCGTCGACATTTCTGTTAACCTGCAACTAGCACTGTAGGTCGCAGGTAGCTGAAACTCTCCACAGTTAGCGGCCGCATGTATTAGCATTACCGCACACTACTACTTTCTGTATAACAGACGAAACTCCAGCAATATCGGCTTTGTAAGCTTACTTTTTAATCACCACTAGTATGTTTTATTTTAATTTTAGGTTCTGTCACGTTTAAAAAAAACACCCTATATCATTTATCTCTTTCAAACCCAAAGCGACCTAATCAAAGAAACCAGAAAAACAGTGCAGGTTCCTTCGCTATTATTTGAAGGATTTTTTTTAAAGGGCAAGTATCGGGAAGTGTCGGTCGACTGCTCGCCGAATCACAAGTAATGTGGATGGGTTTTGTTCGGGTTAGTCGCTCTAAAGAAAGCGATTTGTTAATGCTCATTATTTCTCATACAGAGTTGGTCTTCCATTCTTCACGCCAGATCAAAGTAAATATTCCCAGAATCTGCTTTGAATGCATCAACAACGAGCGCATTTCCGTTTCATGTTAAGCAGTTCAGCTACTCGGACATTGGCGAAAGTCTTTGATCGATTGAAGTCTCGTAATAGAACCAATACTAGTATTTCGTGTTTCTTCGGAAAACTGATATGCGACTTTGCCGAACGGGTTTAAGGATCATAGAAAATATATTTGTTTACTCTGATGGGGCACGAAAGACCAATAAGGCATAGCAAATACGTGGTATTTTCACAAAGTAAGTTCCCTTTGACTGGTTAACGTAAACAAACATATATTTAGAAAATAAAATATAGTGAAAGAATCTTTGAACATTAAACTATTTTTCGATAAAACTCCCACTATTTTGTAGACACCTGTCATAGCTAGGCACAGGCTTTTGTATTTCCTCGTTATAAGAAAGTGCCACCTGTAATTTCAACTAAGTAACAATATGTTCTTTGATCTTATCGCCATTGGTGAACGTCTTGCCATCAAGACTCATATAGAGAGCAGACTGATATAGGAAGCAGACTCATATAGAGAGCAGACTCATATAGAGAGCAGACTCATATAGAGAGCAGATTAATATAGAGAGCAGAAAATGTGTTTCCCGATAAGTAAAATCAACTGCCTTTTCCTGGTTGGTCGCCACCCCGTAATTGTATTCTAAAAAATAGCATAGGGGCGATAATCGACTGTCACGATATGTCATGTCATGCCTTGTGCAAGTGAACTAGAATAAAGTAGATGATTTTAGAAGTAATAGATGAGCAAAATAAATCCTGGATAATTATGCACCAACCTAATATTTTATTAAATGGTTACAATAAATGCGCATTCGATATAAAGCGCATTTAAATTGTATGATCGACATTTAAAAAAAATCCTAATATTTTACAGAAACTTATAAATATGATTTAAATTTGGTTTAAGCATATACAAGAAAAATATAACGGAGTTTAAATTAACGGTAGTTAACTACCTTTGTCGCCCTTCAAGGAGTCGTACGCTAGTTGCCTCATGTCCCCCGGTCTGTCGTTGATATAGTGCATCCTATGCAGGTGTTCAGATCCTTTGCTGCTGGAATCACTCGAACTCCGCGAATTCATTGGTTCTTGTGGCAAGTTTAAGGTCTGAAAAAAATCTAGTTAAGAAAAAAAAAAACATATCAGAAATAACTGCTTACCATGAAGACATCATCATCTCCAACATCTTTTTGTTGTTTTTGTAGGGCAGATTGTGGGTAGTTGTCCGCAAAACCTATAAAAAAATAAATAATATTGTTAAATATTTCATAATTATGGTTTAATTTTTAATTATCAGTAGGTGTTATCAAGATTTTATGGATGGGACAACAGAATTTGAAACTAATATTAAACAATTGATTTCAAGTCAACGATTTTTATAGCCCCCCTTAAATTTGTTGGATTATCAAACTACTTAAAGATGAAACAATGTAAGCAAAAAAGTCATAACAGCGCAGAACGCTGGATACTGTGCGCAATTCGAGGATGACTGAAATATCGCGAGAGTGCGGCCGAAGTCACCACACACATTTTTAAAACCAAAATGTACGTAGATTTTTTTCAACACTTTGTAATGTTATTGTTGTTTTGTCGAATTGTTTTAAACTTTTGGAGTTATGAGCTCTAAGAAAGATCAAATCGCGATCATCAGACTTTTCAAATCAAGGAAATCGGTGACGGACATCGTAAAGGAGCTCTATGTGTCAAGAAAGGCCGTCTATGACGTCATTAGGCGATAAAAAAAGTTGGGCACGACCTCGGAGTGAAAATCCGAGAGCTGCATCGACTCCAAAAAACCTAAACAAAGTCGGATCCGTCGAAATCCAGGAAAATTCATGGTAAAGCTGGTAAGCATCGTCAACCATTTCTGACCCATCGTTGGGCAAAGGCCTCCCTCATTTGTCTCCAGGTCGTTCTGCGTGTCGCCTCCATTCTTCTTCTTTTAGTGCTATCTCCTAACGGAAGTTAGCGATCATGATGGCGATTCGGATCTTTGATGCTACGGCTCTGAATAGTTTGGTTGATGTTTTTCTAAACCATTATCGTAGGTTCTTACGCCATGACGTTCTGTGTCGTCCTACAGATCGTTGCCTCGTTGCCTTGCATAATACGTTAAAGCATTGAGTATCTGTCTCCTCGGATACGGCCTAGGTACTCACGCTTACGTTTTTTGGAATTGAATAATTATTTGACAGAAAAGTAGTAATAAAATGCCGAAAGTAATGTTTAGCCATTTAATTAATCTTTATGATAGGGTAATTAAGCAAATGTCAACCATGTGGAAACATAACCTCAAATTTATTTTGAAGAAAAAAGGCAGAATTACAACCAGAGTATCCAACCAAATATCCAAAATTATAAAAAAAATCACCAGATCTGGTTGGTAAAAAAAAAAATAGAATATACTGAATCATGTGTGTAGTATTACAATAAAATTGTTAAAAATAGTTTTTAATACTTACCATGGAGGAAATCCATAGTTAGGAAAGCATTGGAAAAATGACAAATAGAGCAGATAAGAAAGATTATTAGCACCTAATTCTAAATGATATTTGATTTTTTGCATTTAATTGAACGGGTATGGATGTTTATTATTTATTAAGCCACGCGACAATACGAAATAATATTTGAGCCGTTTATTTTGAAACTGGCCTAACTTCATTTCTCAATTATTTGTTGTCTGCTGAAATAACCATTCTAAATTGAGGTTTTCAGTCGTAAAAACAATTTGTGGTTAAGTATATTAAAAATAGTGTTATATATTTTGAGTATACTTAACCAGACATTGTTGTTCAAGACAGAAAACCTGAAATAATGTAGATTATTTCAGTCAAAAACAAAACATCGAGGAATAGAGTTTGTCCAAATAAACGGTTCATTTATACTTCAAAATAAACGGCTCATTTATATTTTCAAAATAAACGGCTCATTTATACAAAATGCAGCGAAATTTTCTTTTAAATAGACATGTTCCCGATAATTACAGCGTTTAGAAAATTTGCAAGAATTCGTTGTTTATACAGGGTGTCCACAAAATTCGCAAGAATTAGTTGTTTATACAGGGTGTCCACACTCCTTATTACACTTGTGTTTCACGTAAAGTCTAAATACTATTCAAAGCGTCTTATTTTTATACAACTTTTTTTACATGAATCGACTCAAAACGAAAGTCTCTTTCGAGTTTGTTAATCATTTTCTATCTGTAGATGAAATATAATTATCTTAAAAACAGTAAAGTTGCGGATGAAAATTATGAAAAAATACGCAGTTTTTATGAAGAATTCGAAAACTAAATAATATACGGGGTGATCCATTTACAATAAGCAAGTTGCATGTGCTACTGTCTTTATGGCACACCCTGTATACATGAACATATGTTTGGCATATGCAGCTCTTAAAATCAAGCAACTTTGTTGAAAAACAATTTTTTTTCTTCAACGCGCGCCGAGATATCCTCCAAAAACGCACTAATGGGACACCCTGTATATTTTAACACACATCAATATTTTAGAAAATACGTAGAAATATTTCAATTTGTCGCAAAAGCAAAGCTTAACTATTTGAATAAATTCTGCGAATTATATGGTGATTAAACAATTGTTGACCTGACTTGAAAATGTGTGTAGAAAAATGTAAATATTTTGTTGTTTAAATATTTTTATTATTACTCATATTTCTAACTTTAAAATAATTCAGTGTTTTATACGCGTGGCGCATGAAGTAAAATTTCTAGTTTAGAAAAGCCTAATTTCGCTACGCGCCCGAGCCAAATTTACAGGCTTTTCTAAACTCGAAATTTTACTTCATGCTTAGTCTGGGAGTGGAAACACTTATTTGAAACATCAAATGGAACACTTTTATAAAACCGACGAATTCCTGAAAATTTACAGCGTATACGTTATGTACATTTACAAAAGAAAAATTCCCAGTATGTACATAATGAGTAATTTATCAAATGAATACAAAAAAGTGACCTAAAATAAACTTTTAGATTTAACTCGGTAATTACTCGGCCATTAATAGGTTAATTATGATACAAATCTCTCCAGCTTAACTGCCAGCTAGTTAAGTTAGTAGTTTACTGAACCTTAGGTTCGGCTGGTTAGTTGTTATTTAGATTATAACTGACAAATAACCTATTTTAAAGAGCTTAACCTATGAAATTGCCAACTTACTTAACTTAACATACGAGGAGTGATTAAAAAGTAAGGTTACAAGGCCGATATTGCTGGAGTTTCGTCTGTTATACAGAAAATAGAAGTGTGCGGTACTTCTAATACATGCGGTCTCTAACTGTGGAGAGTTTCAGCTACCCTCGACCTACAGCGCTAATTACAGGTTAACAGAAATGGCGACGCGTTTGGAAAAGTGGTTTCGCGAGGAAATCCGCTCAGTTATACGATTTTTGTGGGCGAAACATGTAAGCTCTGCTGAAATTCACCGATAGCTGGTAGAGGTTTACGAAGAGACTGTAATGTCTTGTCAGCATGTCGCAGAATGGTGTCGAAAGTTTGCGGCAGGAAGATAAAAGGTTACCGAAGCCATTCTGCGACATGCTGCCGAGACATTACAGTCTCTCCGTAAACCCCTACCAGCTGCCGGTGAATTTCAGCCGCGTTTACATGTTTTGCCTATAGAAATCGAAGAACAGCGCGGATTTCTTCACGAGCCAAGTTTTCCAAACGCGTCGCCATTTCTGTTAACCTGCAACTAGCGCTGTAGGTCGAGGGTAGCTGAAGCTTTTCACAGTTAGCGACGGTATGTATTAGAAGTATCGCAGCACACTACTATTTTCTGTACAAAAGACGAAACTAGCAATATCGGCCTTATAACTTTACTTTTTGATCACCCCTCGTATATTAAGTTAGGTAAGTTGGCAGTTTCATAGATTAAGCTATTTAGAATGGGTTACTTGTCACTACTATTTTTTGTATAACAGACGAAACTTCAGCAATATCGGCCTTATAACCTTACTTTTTGATCACCCCTCGTATATTAAGTTGGTAAGTTGGCAATTTCATAGGTTAAGCTATTTAGAAAGGGTTACTTCTCACTACTGCTTTCTGTATAACAGACGAAACTCCAGCAATATCGGCCTTGTAACCTTACTTTTTGATCATTACTTGTACTATCTCATTTAAGTAATCGGTAACTCTAGTAACTAGCAAATAACCTAATTTTAGTAAGTCATTAAACATTTGTGACAAGCTGCTGAGTAACTAAGCGATGTAGTCTTAAGTCAACTGTGCCGAAACTTGTAAACATTGCGATCCGCTATTTAGAAGAGGTTTTTTTTTTTCATGTTTAAAAGTTTGTGAACCGCTGACTTAAGACGACATCGCTAGGGGTCTTGCGCCATCTAGTTACTCAGCTGCTTGTCAGAAATTTTTGATTTGCTCATTGAAATATGTCGAAGTTACAAGTTCAAGCGATTAGTAAGCAACAGCGTTAATTAATGTATGAATTAAACTTATTATAACTGCGCGTGGTTTATTGAATACGTAATGTAATTTCATTGAGGTGATTTTAACGAGTGTATGTGGTGTGGCTATCAATGAGGTCCACTTACCGTCCAGCAGTTCCTCAACAGCGGTGCGCACCCCCTTGTCGAAAGCCCTGGCGTCCGCCGCCGTCTGGAAAGTGAGCCCGAACTTCTTGTCCTCCGTCTTCCAGTGGTGAAACGTGGGCATCACCTTGTTGTACTCGAAATCCTTCTTGATGGTGCATCTGAGCACGGTGCACTCGTCGCTGATCCTCTTCCCGTAGATGAGATAGTCGTGCTTCTGCTTGGAGGAGGATGAGGATGAGGACTCGGGCCCGCTACCGGTTGACGCGGAAGTGGCCCTGGGCCTCTTCCTCACCGACACGTTGCTCAGCCCGCCGCCCCCCAGGGGCACCCAACCCCCGGAGCTATCATCCCGCGACATCACCTGTGCACGGACTCGCACGAGGTAGTTCCCACTGCAACAACGACATTTCTTAACACTCTTCGTGCGCTCTTTATTGTTCTTAACTTCGTTCTTGTAAATCATGTTTAACGGTTAAGAGCGCGAAGAGGAATGCGGACAGCTTCCTTATCACGCTTATCATTCCTATCCTCCCCGCAAAACGCATTATTGACGTCACGGCGTCGCGCTCAGTGAGTGTGGTGGTTGGCGCCCCCCCCCGTTAATGCGCACGCCCCTTTCTTGCCTGCCACCACGTGAACTCCACTCCACAATCCACTCAGCGGTGCGAATAGCGAGCGAATATATAGGTAACTGGGTGAAAGTTCAACGTCCCGGTGCCCGGCGTCCCGATCCCCGATTCGTGATTTGCTCTTATTCCCGCCGATTTGCTACAAGTATATCTCAAACTATCGTAAACGTGCTTATTAATTTGCTTTATAAAATACAAAATAAAATATGGTGATGTGTGCATCGTTATATTTTTCCCGTCAGTTATACACCGGTTTCTTTCAAATTTTACTAATTCGAAGCGACCTGATTTACAAAAAACGATCCAACTTTTAAACTATTCAGGTTACAGAAAAGTATCATATATGGATTTTTAGTAGTTAGACGAGCCCTACATCTTTAATTTGTAAGTTCTTTTGATATGATCAATTTTAGGAAAACCACATTTTCATCTAAAGCTTGTCAGGTACCAAGATTGTAATAAACAGGTTACATTTAAAGTTTCATCTCAATATCTTTAGCTGTAGCTAAAGCCAGTTCCAAACATTGGCCCAGACTGCCAGGCCAATATTTGTCCAACATTTGCTGTTCTTTAACAAATTACAAATTTTACATATTGACGTAAAGCCGACACATTGGCCATACGATATGGCTGGCAAGTGTCACTTGGCCAACGTGTGGATGGAACAAGTGATAAGTTGGTGGTTGTTAAGCCGGCTCCATACATTTACCCACATGACCAAGCCAATGTTTGTTCCAAGATTTGCTGTTCTTGCAGTAGATATCCACATATTGACTTAAAGCCGGCTCCACACATTGGCCATACGACATGGCAAGTGTCACTTGGCCAACGTGTAGATAGAGAAGTTGGCGCGTGCACTTGCCACTTACCATTGGGTTGTTGGTTTTTTTCTCCTGCGTCAAAGGAACAAGTGATAAGTAGATGGTTGGTTCAGCCAACAGCAAATGTTGGAACAAACATTAGCCTGGCCATGTGGACCAATGTGTGAAACCGGCTTAACAACCCCCAATTTTTCACTTGTTCCTTTGACGTGGGTCAAAAAAACCGACAACTCAATGGCTAGTGCAAGCGCCAACGACCAAAAACTCCTTCACAAGCACCAACTTCTCCATCTTCACGTTGGCCAAGTGACACTTGCCGTGTCGTATGGCCAATGTGTAGAGCCGGCTTTAAGCCAATATGTGGATATCTACTTGTGATGTGTGAAAGAATAGCAAATGTTGGAACAAACATTGACTTGGTTATGTGGGTAAATGTATGGAGCCGGCTTAACAACCACCAACTTATTACTTGTTCCTCTGACGCGGGACAAAAACACCGACATCCCAATGACAAATGTCAAGTGCAAGCTCCAACGTCCAAAAACTCCTTCACAAGCGCCAACTTTTCCATCCACACGTGGCCAAGTGACACTTACTATATTATATGACCAATGTGTGGAGCCGGCTTAACAGACTTACGGACACACAGAGAGACATTTTATAAAAATGGTCTTAATCGACTCAGCGGAGTTCAAAACTTTTGCGATAATCGTTTGTTTTTTAGAATAGTTTAATTTAAAGCCCTAAACGAGTGTTTTCCACTCCCAGATTAAGCATGAAGTAAAATTTCGAGTTTAGAAAAGCCCCGCGTAGAAAATTTGTCGAGGGTCGCGCAGCGACCCGAGACAAATTTTCACGGGGCTTTTCTAAACTCGAAATTTTACTTCATGCGCCACGCGTATAAAACACCGATTTTAGGTGAAGTTCAAAATGTACTACTAAAGCAGTATGCTAAAAACATGTATTCTGAACACCACATCACATCAGTGTTTAGTACGCGTGGCGCATGAAGTAAAATTTCGAGTTTAGAAAAGCCTGAAAATTTGGTTTGGTCGCTCCGCGCTTCGCGCTACGCGACCAAACCAAATTTTCAGGCTTTTCTAAACTCGAAATTTTACTTCATGCTTAATCTGGGAGTGGAAAACACTCGTTTGAAAATTCAATTTGAAATATTTGTAAAAGCAACGAATATCTGAAGATTTACAGCGTATACAGTATATTGAGATATGTATACTTAAAAGAACAACTCTTTGTATATCTGAGATAGTCATAAATAATAAGCAGTGCACAAAACATTTTTTGGGCAGGGCTGAAAGGGTTAAAAGAATAAGGAACGTATTCTGACTGTCACTTGGGTCACTTGTTCCTTTGCCGTGGGATAAAAAAAAACGAAATCCCAATGACAAATGGCTAGTGCAAGCGCCAACGTCCAAAAATTCCTTCACAAGCGCCAACTTCTCCATCCACACATTGACCAAGTGACATTTGCCATATCGTATGGCCAATATGTGGAGCCGGCTTAATAGACTTATGAACTCACAGACAGACATTTTACAAACAATGGTCTTAATCGACTCAGATGAGTTCAAAACTTTTCCGATAATCGTTTGTTTTTTTAGAATAGTTTAATTTAAAGCCCTAAACGAGTGTTTTCCACTCCCAGATTAAGCATGAAGTAAAATTTCGAGTTTAGAAAAGCCCCGCGTAGAAAATTTGTCGAGGGTCGCGCAGCGACCCGAGACAAATTTTCACGGGGCTTTTCTAAACTCGAAATTTTACTTCATGCGCCACGCGTATAAAACACCGATTTTAGGTGAAGTTCAAAATGTACTACTAAAGCAGTATGCTAAAAACATGTATTCTGAACACCACATCACATCAGTGTTTAGTACGCGTGGCGCATGAAGTAAAATTTCGAGTTTAGAAAAGCCTGAAAATTTGGTTTGGTCGCTCCGCGCTTCGCGCTACGCGACCAAACCAAATTTTCAGGCTTTTCTAAACTCGAAATTTTACTTCATGCTTACTCTGGGAGTGGAAAACACTCGTTTGAAAGTTCAATTTGAAATATTTGTAAAAACAACGAATATCTGAAGATTTACAGCGTATACAGTATATTGAGATATGTATACTTAAACTAAAAACTCAGCGTATACAGTACATTGAGATATGTATACTTAAACCAAAAACTCTCTGTATATCTGAGATAATCATAAATAATATGCAGTGTACATAACATTTTTTGGGCACCAGAAAAATTCCAGGGCTAAAAGAATAAGGAACTTATTCTAACCACATGAATACAGGTTTTTTGTGTGTTCTTGACGTAACTGTTTATTTTTACTTTTCCCGTATGTAATACTAAGAACAAGTAGTTTCCTTGAAAATTTTCTAATTAAAAATTGTTAGTGAAAATATCCAGTTTGAGGTCCCCTGACTCGATTAAGGCAATCATATGAACTGAAACGCTTTTGGTGTAAATGCGGAAGCCGGAGGAGCGGAAGTTTATTCTTAGAGTTTTATTTTTATTTTTGTTGATACGTGTATTTTTTTAAATATTAATCTATGGTTTTGAAAAAAAAAACACCACGTGAAAGATGAGACACTTAAATAATGATGTTTGAAGCTAAAGTTATAAATAATCCAAAAATGTATATTTATTTATTTCAAATGTGAAAGCAGATTTAACCTATACTAAACTATTTTTCAATATAATAATAATAATAATATTTATTTCCCTTACAGGCCGAAGCCTAATTACAAAGGAACATACAAAAATAACAATATTAATTATAACATAAAATAACTAAGTAAACTTAAAACTAAATTAAATGAGTAGAGTGGAAAAAACGATAAACAAAATGTAATATGCGCTAGAATTGTAATTACAGTAAACATGATTTTAATGATGCAATGAAGTCTGATTTCGATGGATTAAATATATCGACACCATACTGTACCTCATGGTACGTAACATATAAACTAGAGGCGAAAATGAATAATGCGTGGTACGAGGGGTTGAAAAATGAAACGATTGGTTATTACGACTGGATAGTCGTGGAACCGCAAAATTTAGTTGATGAAGAAACTCACTATTATCGGTGTTATAATGAATTAATTTATACAGTTCATATATTTGCACATATCTATGTCTGTTGTATATTGATAGCATATTGAACTCGAGAAGTAGCATTTCATAAGAGATATTATAGTCCGGATACGTATGGTACTTACAAAAATACAAGTACCTGACAAATTGTCTTTGAACTTTTTCTAACATATATATGTAATATTTATAACCGGGTATCCAACCACAGGCGCAATAATTAATTTTGCTTACAATAAACGATTCATAAAGTTTTAAGGCAGCATCAGTACGTTTAAATTCACGACAGTTGCGCATTATAAACCCAAGCAGTTTATATGATTCATTGACGATAGTTTGCACGTGAATGTTGAAAGTTAATTTGGTATTGAAAGTCACACCAAGATCCTTAAATTTACTATCCTTCTGTATAGAGGTGCCATTAAGTTGGTATTGGTAATCAACCATGCTACGCGACCGCCCATAAGACAAGATCCGACATTTAGACGGATTTATATTTAAACCAGATAAATTCAAATTCAAAACTATTTGAATTCGAGAAAATAAGCTTACGCTTCTTATAGTTTGCACACTTAATGACATAATATATAAAATTACGAAAAAACTATTCGTGAAAATGCAAACAGTGTCTTAATTAATAAGACAATTTAAGACGATAAATATCCATTGAAACAACTACTTCCCGTGCAAATACACCTCCGGATATTGAATTATACAATGAAATATTTAAAATCTTATTTAATTTGATTTGTTACAACGCTCTATTAAAGTATATGTAACGTTTAGGTCAAATTCTCTTCAAACCAACTAACAATACAATTTAAAATGAAAGGAGAGATAGCAACAAATTAGAAGTGAAAGGACTTGGATAAAAACTAATGTAATTTATCTTGTTTGAACTGTACCGTAAGGTAAATAATAAGGTCTCACATTCTTCATACCTGATAATGACATAATCCCCTTTTTTACCTATAAATACCGACCATCATTTTCACTCATTCCATTTCTGTGTACCTGTTCATTCCACACACAACACTTTTTCTAAGTAAGTTTGTTTTAATTTTATTCCTAATTTTTTTTAAACGTCATAAGCAAAGCTATACTGAAGAGAGATAAATCTCGAAACGCGTCTATAGATGGCCTAAGACATTAGTTTTTATCCAAGTCCTTTCACTTCTAATTTGTTGCTATCTCTCCTTTCATTTTAAATTGTATTGTTAGTTGGTTTGAAGAGAATTTGACCTAAACGTTACATATACTTTAATAGAGCGTTGTAACAAATCAAATTAAATAAGATTTTAAATATTTCATTGTATAATTCAATATCCGGAGGTGTATTTGCACGGGAAGTAGTTGTTTCAATGGATATTTATCGTCTTAAATTGTCTTATTAATTAAGACACTGTTTGCATTTTCACTAATAGTTTTTTCGTAATTTTAAATATTATATATTTAAACCGTTTCGTGAACACCATGATGACAATCAGTCCAAATTATTTTGTAACACTAAACAATCATTCAACAACTCTGTACAACTTTACGTCATCTGCATACATCAGAAATTCACAGTCCAAGATACTGGCGACTTCATTTATAAATATTAAAAATAATAAGGGTCCCAAGTTCGACCCTTGAGGGACACCACTTGTGGTTACAAATGATTTAGACCGACAATTCATATACTCAATATACAACCGACGGCTAGACAAATATGAATAAATAATAGATATTACATTGGATGGAATATTATATTTACCCAAATATGAATATAATTGATTATGAGGCAAACAATCAAAAGCTTTGCTTATATCTGTATAAATAACATCAACCTGTGAACCGCGATCTAGTGCTGTAGAAATGAATTAGGTAATACATAATAAGTTTGATTGAGTGTTTCGTTTGCGCATAAAACCATGTTGCCGAGGTGATATTGACTGCTCAATGATTCCGCGAATATACCCTCAAAGTATACCCTCAAACATAACTTCCACCATTTTGTAGGCACTTGTCATAGCCAGGCCAAGGGGAGCCAATGCTTATGGATGAACTGAAAATTGAGAAGAAAAAGAGAGACTATAGTCAGGATGTAGACTAAGAGTAAGACAGACGACTACATACGCCAATCGCCGGTCTCGCTTCTGGATGCAGCATCCAAACGCGGTTACCAAATTTTATATAGAGACTGGCTAACTAGATATATATGAACTGTGGTATTGGTAAGGGATTTTGACCAACAAAACTTTATCACTTGCTAAATTTTCCTGTAGCCCAGATTTGCTTCTGTTTGGCTTCTTATATTTGTTTTCTAGGTTGTCATTCAAGTTAAAAAGACAACATTTTGACACTATTAAACTCGTACAAGATGTCGTGAAGAGCGCACTCAACGGCATGCCAGTCTAGGATTTCCTGGAGAATTACTATATGTGATAAAACCGCGAAAAATGGTATATTGATGCCCAAAGGATGTATGTTTAAATATATTAAATGAATTTAATTATATTTTCAAATATAAAAAAGTTCTGGCATCATTCTTATTACTTACTGGACAAACCATGTATATGTAAAATTTAATACATTTATGTATGTATACTACTAATGCCCGTTTGCACCCAAGTCAATTAAGTTAATCAGTGATTAGTACTCCTTAAAAACACAGCAATGTTATGTATAAATTATTTACTAAATCGCATAATGATAAAAGTGACATGTTGAGGATATCTTACAATTTTAAAACATTCTTATATTCTAGAATTATGACTTAATCAGAGGTTTAATCAATGATTAGTGGTTGATTAAAGTTAATCAGTCGGGGTGTCAGTAACTTAAAATACAACAATAAAATACTTCATACGCAGAAACTAATAGTAAAAACAAGTAGCCAACCCCGAAATGACAACAATGGCATGACCCTAGTCCTTTAAATTTAATCGAAAAATGATCGATGATATCTTTTTAATTGATAAAATTTAATTATAATCACTTTGCATCAACAATGTTATTATAGGAAACAATATCATAGGATATATAATTTCAGTTTAATTAAACCTTTTCAAAACATACATGGTTTTCGCGACACGCTCGATGATACCGTATGTATGTATAAAATAATATTATCAAACCTGACGCTGACTTTATTGACAAAATTTTAACACCAGAGCAAGAGGGAAACACAGTCTTCTCACAATGACGTCACTGGATGGGAGTGGTGGGGATGACCTAATATAGAGGCATGAATGGCCGGTAGGGCGACAACCCTAAAGAAATTAGGTCGTCCTGATTCTAAAAATAGAACAGTACAGTTTATATATAGAACAAACCAAAAAAAGGTTATTTTGGTTAGCTATATTTTAATTGATTGATAAGGCTGATAAATGTTGAAAGTTCACTTTTATATAAGCAATACAATTTAAACACTTTCAAATATAAGTACGTTTTAATCGATAATAAAATATATGCTGAAATTTTTTGATTAATCCAGAAGAAAAACAACTTAACGAGAAATTTACATTTGAGAGGTGTAAACAAATGAATGATAAACTTAGCAAGGATGTGAGAAAATGCATGTAGGTTAAAAGGCCCTTATGAAACTCGGTGAAAGGGGGCTAGGAACATCCTGCTTCGCGCATCTATTGCCCTTGCTTGGAATTCGGTATCTATTTTAAGAAATTTCTGCTATATTGTTTATACTGTTTTAACTCGCCTAGTTGAGTATTATTAAACAATAGCTATTGCTATTGATAAGAGTATTAAGTACTTGAAATGTACAGGGTGGCCCAAATTCGATGTTTTTATAAGGTATCTCAGTAACCGGAATAGTTAGACAAAATCTGATATACATGTCATGACCTCTTTTTCAGAGAAAATAACAATATCATTAACAGATCATAGCTAGGTTGATTAGTTTTCAATTGTTGGCCATTTTTAAATACGTCTTTTTCTCAATAACTATAAGATATACAAATAAATATTTTAATAGTTATTTGTGTAGTTATCAACGTAGAATTCAGTGGCGTACTTATTTTTTTATTTCAACTTTTAATTTCAGAGTTATGACACAAAGTTGCATTATTTTAAATAGAACGCCCTGTATGTTTTTATGTTATTAAATAGCATTTTAAATTAGCTTTACATTGATGTACATATTTAACAAAAATTCATAAAAATACGCAAAAAAACTATTATATTAAAAACTAAGTTAGTTTAAATATTAATTTTATAATTTTTGAATACTTTTACGATCAATTACTGGGTCAACAGATCACTTCATTATTAATAAATAATACTAACATCTCTGTAATTATAATAGTATGTATTATCAAATATTTATCTAAAAGCTTCAGAGTTAAAAACACAATTTTTCACAAAAAAAAAAAAAAATGTATAGAAAAATGTAAAGCTAATTTAATATGCTATTCAATAACATAAAAATATATACGGTGTTCTATTTAAAAAAAATGCAACTTTATATAAAAATTTTAAACTATTAGTATGTATGTTCGTCTTATATGCAAGGGTTTGTTTTATACACATTATAAACGTCAGTGTTTAATCTTAACGTACATATACATATATATTATAAACTGACTAATTTATAAAAACCTGACATATATATGTGATTACGCATATATTGTATATTTTTAATTTACCACCTAGGCTGTATTATATATTATTACTCCATGTACATTGACTTGTGAAAATTATATTAATATAATACGTAACACCAACAATATATATATATATAAATAAATAAATAAATAAATAGGAAATTAAAAGTCCGAATAAAAAAATAAGTACGTCACTGCATTCTACGCTGAAAACTACATAAATAATTATTGAAGTGTTTTTTTGTATATCTTATAGTTACTAAGATAAAGACATATTTTAAAATAGCCAACAATTGAAAAACGCCTGATATCTTCCAAACTAATTAAGTTAGCTATGATCTATTTACGCCATTATTAATGTTTCGTAAAAAGAGGTCATGACGTCTATATTAATTTCTTTCTAACCCTTCAGGTTATCGAGATACCCTATGAAAACATCGAATTTGGGCCACCCTGTACATCTAGTAAAATAAAGAAAGTGTTGGTGTTTTCATTCCAAGTTTATATTTTAGCATACTGAGGCCCAGTGTTAAGAATTGTGTTTAAGGATAAGGACTATTCTAATATACAGGGTGGGGCGCACAGTAGTCTGGACGGCGACAAAACCCTATTTTTTTTTTCAATTTTCTTTTATTTTCAGCTCATAAGATAATAAACTACTACATTTCTGTTGCTTAAGTTGCAGAATTTTATATTTTTATTTTAATTATGAATTTTCACAGTTCACAATAGAATTGAGAATTTGAATAAATAATTTTTTTTTGTGATTTTATATGTTTTGTACAATAAAGTGATGTTAACATATTTTTTATATTTCTAGGGTATAAATAAATAATAAAATGCAGTCAGAAAATAAAATACATGTTCTATAAAAAGTTCATAATTTTTAAAATATACGCTAAAACAATAGCAATTTTATAAAGCGTAACTTTTAAGCGAAGGCTAGCCTAGACTAGCTCTAACTTTTCCAGGCTAGCTCTAACTTGCGACAACCTGCGACCTTTGGAAATTCAGACCACCCGTATCAGACATTTGTTTTTGACACAGTGTTTCTATTGGCTTCAAAAAAAAAAATCATTGTAAAAAGCCTCCATAAATAATTCACCGAGACTAGCTTCGAGTTCCTAAACGTACCGCAAGAAGGTTGAGACTTTTGAAACGAAAAAAAAAAAAAATACCGGGTGTTGACTTGGCGGACGCAACATAGGAAATCCCATGTAAATTTTGAAATGTTCAAATTTTGGCTCCCTATTTATTTTAGAAACAAAATGCATTTACCTTTTTTGTAGAGGGAAAAATTCTGAATTCATTTGTGTTAACGTTTATCACTTTACGTTTCTCTAAGTTAAAATAATTAAGAAAAAGTAATGTGATTTTATAAAAATAATGACATGCCATGGAATTGAAACAACAATTGCGGGTGTCAAAATGGCAAAAGATATCGCAGTCACTTGATTAAAGTAAATGTTTTCGAAATGATTTACACTTATAAGATAAAATCCTCCTAATAAAGTGGTATTACGCAGACCACAGTTATCACAATGTTTGCGTTATGTTTTTTGTCGTTATTTAAGTAACAGCAATATCTTGTGCTATTTTGACATCCGCAATTGTAGTATCAATTCCATGGTATGTCATTATTTTTATAAAATCACATTACTTTTTCTCAATTATTTTAGCTGTGAATTTTCTGACATTCGTTGATTTTTAAAAGAGTTCAATTTGAAGCTTTAAACGAGTGTTTTCCACTCCCAGACTAAGCATGAAGTAAAATTTCGAGTTTAGAAAAGCCCCGTGAAAATTTGTCGAGGGTCGCGCAGCGACCCGAGACAAATTTTTTGGGCTTTTCTAAACTCGAAATTTTACTTCATGCGCCACGCGTATAAAACACTGGTTTCAAGTGTGGTTCAAATATAAATAAATGCGCAATATTTTTGCTTTGTACGCATGGCGCATGAAGTAAAATTTCGAGTTTAGAAAAGCCCAGAAAATTTGTCTCGGGTCGCTGCGCGACCCTCGACAAATTTTCACGGGGCTTTTCTAAACTCGAAATTTGACTTCATGCTTAGTCTGGGAGTGGAAAACACTTGTTTAAAGCTTTAAATTGAACTTAAAAAAAACAGGGAATATCCGCAATTGTAGCAATTCCATGGTATGTCATTATTTTCATAAAATCACGTTACTTTTTTAAAATTATTTTAGCTGTAAATTTTCTAACATTCGTTGATTTAAAAAAAATGCAATTTGAAGCTTTAAACGAGTGTTTTCCACTCCCAGACTAAGCATGAAGTAAAATTTCGAGTTTAGAAAAGCCCCTTGAAAATTTGTCGAGGGTCGCGCTAGCGTCCGAATCCAAACTCAGGCTTTTCTAAACTCGAAATTTTACTTCATGCGTCACGCATACAAAACACTAATTTAAAGTCAAGTTCAAAATATACTCGGCTTAATTTGATCTCGTGTTAATAAATATTACAAATGCTTATTTCGTGTTCGTTTCATTTGTGCTTAATAATAATTATTTATTTCACAAAATTTAAATTAGCTGTGGTTTTGTAAATAAAATCCATTTTTGCCCATGTAAATTATTTTTTATTTTTGTTATGTAATTTTATTACAATAATAATAATAATCCATTTATTGTCCAACAGGAAACATTTCCCAATTACAAGACAAAAACAAAACATAAGCCTGGTACATATAAAAATATAATAATAAATGAAATAAAAATAAAATTAGAATAAATTCTGTAACAATAAAATTACTTATTAAATGTTGAAGGCGTGTCCTGTGAATATAAAAACAATTTTTTAATAAGAATAATTAATTCACAGTTCTAACATTTTTAGAGAATCGTAAAAGATCAATGCGAAATTGTATTAAAATATTTACAAATAATACTAACAGGAGATTTTAATCCCACGTTAGTCCGATGCGCAAATACATGAAATTATAAACTGTATCAACAATAATTCTATATTTCTTTTGCTAAATTTAAATTAACTGTAGTTTTTGTAAATAACGAAAATCAAACCTATATTTAATTTTATTCAACTCATTGTCTTCCAATAAGTATATTTTGAGCTTCAATTTGAATCGGTGTTTTATGCGCGTGGCGCATGAAGTAAAATTTCGAGTTTAGAAAAGCCCCGTGAAAATTTGTCTCGGGTCGCTGCGCGACCCTCGACAAATTTTCTACGCGGGGCTTTTCTAAACTCGAAATTTTACATCATGCTTCGCCTGGGAGTGGAAAACACTCTTTAAAAGCTTTAGATTGACTTTTATAAAAACCACGAATTCCTGCTTTAATCATCGGGATGTGTATACTTAGAAAGAAAAATTCCCTGTATACAATAATTCCACATAATCCAGTTGGGCCAAGACCCAAGTAATTTTATAACAATAAAAAAAAAAAAAATAAGAAAACAACATGAAACGATACGGTTTTTATCTTGAAAGAATATTACGAAAGAAAATATGTCAAAGTTGGTTTAGTTAAATCTTAAGAAATGTTAATTATTGGTGTGTAATTTTATTTTTAACGTAGGTTTCCACTCCCAGACTAAGCACGAAGTAAAATTTCGAGTTTAGAAAAGCCCCGCGTAGAAAATTTGTCGAGGGTCGCGCAGCGACCCTCGACAAATTTTACGGGGCTTTTCTAAACTCGAAATTTTACTTCATGCGCCACGCGTATAAAACACTGAAATATTGTAAAGTTTAAAAATTACTAGCCTTTATTTTGTTTGGTTCATTGACAAATTGTATTGAACCTTCTGAGCTGATTATACATACTAATTCTATTCATAAATTTTGATAGCATTCTGTCAAATTTCAAGTAGATAATTTCCATAGCTAAGAACATTCTTGTAACATATTTTAAAGTAACGAGTGTCTTCCACTCCCAGACGAAGCATGAAGTAAAATTTCGAGTTTAGAAAAGCCCCGCGTAGAAAATTTGTCGAGGGTCGCGCAGCGACCCGAGACAAATTTTCACGGGGCTTTTCTAAACTCGAAATTTTACTTCATGCGCCACGCGTATAAAACACTGATTTGAAATCCAAAAGTTTAAAATATACTGTTTATTTAAAGATGATACTAACTTAATTCTCATTGGTAATCCGTTTGTATTGATGGGATTTTAATCAGTATTAGTGTTTAATTTTATTTTTAACGTAGGTTTCCACTCCCAGGCTAAGCATGAAGTAAAATTTCGAGTTTAGAAAAGCCCCGCGTAGAAAATTTGTCGAGGGTCGCGCAGCGACCCGAGACAAATTTTTGCGGGGCTTTTCTAAACTCGAAATTTTACTTCATGCGCCACGCGTATAAAACACTGATCTCAAATTCAAAAGTTCAAAATATACTGCTTATTTAAAGATGATACTAACTTAGTTCTCATTGCTAATCCGTTTGTATTGATGGGATTTTCAACAGTATTAAAAGAATATCAGCGCAACCTTGTTTAAAACAATAATTAATAAAAGAATGAAAAAAACATGAATAGAATTAAACAAATTTCTTGTATAGATTGAGAGAGAAAACATCAATAAACGCGGCTGGTATCAAGTAGGCCACGTGCGGAAAGTGTGCCGAATCGCCGAAGGAGCGGGGGTTATGACGTCAGTAGGGGAAGTGTGCGCGCCGCGCTCCCATTGGCCGGCCCTTCAAACCGATTGGTCGCCGGCTCCCGATGACGTCACCTCTCGCGAAAGGTGGGAGAAGTAAACAGTGACTAGCTGCATATCATGACCCAGTTCCGACATGAATGACTATTGCAGAGGGTAACAACCCTGGGAAACAGCTGAAATTGGGTCACGGTACATCCCCAAGCAGGATTGTGTAGAGGATGCGGTAAGGGTTCTATTTTTAGATTTTAGGGGGTGAAGAGGAGCGGGGGGCAGCGGCGAATGAATGAATTTTGCAGCCCTGGCATGGCCTGGAAGGTACGGTCTTCTGGGCAGTTTCGAGGAGAAGGGGTTAGTTTTGACCCGTTTGCAGATGAGGAGATGATCGGCTGAAGCTGGCGATTATTTTTGCAGAAATAGGTATCTGGAGGCCCTAGAAAACGCAGCGTTTTCTAGGTGCTTAACTGTTGAATCGGGGTCAGTAAACATATCGTGCGCGATCGAAGCATGAATGAGTGCAGACTGCCAAGCTGGTTCGATTCAACACTTTTCAGTTGCTTTCGGCATTACATTTTCATTACATTAAACCATTTGAAAGCTTCCATTCAAGACAACGTGACTATATGGACAATATATACTGAAAATACTCATTTTGATAAACGTGATGTATTATTGTGTTAGTTAACTATTGATAATGAACACTTAGTGTTCGAAATGTACATATAGTACTTAAATAAAAACAGTGAAGAAAGGAATTTAACCGTTTTTTATTACTATTACAACAATCTTCACATAACTCACGAATACATATGTAATATAGTGTATTAACAAAACATCAAACTATTAAAAATACGAAGACATTTAAAAATCTTTAAATTTACATGTTTAGTATATAATAATAATAATAATAAATCATTTATTGACCGATAATATACATATTATAAGGTATATAGGTACACAATAATACATTCTAATATCGTCAAATGGACCTAAATCAGTGCCATTAATTCCAATTTCTTGGTGATTAATAGCACTGTTCTGCCTTTAGGCCAATGCAAGACTAAATTTAAGTACAACATGACACATATACACACATGCAACCGTTACAATGAATACTGTGGTGGTTGGGCAAGAAAAATAGTAATCAAAAATAGGCAAGTATATATTAACCTGGGGTGTCAGTAATTGGTGATAGATTCACGAAGATGCTTAGCAAACAATTTGCGGAAAACCATAACACCAAATATTTAGAAATTTCAAAAGCCATAAAAGCAAGTAAAAATATGGTCAACGACAACGAAGACCTTTGGAATTCCCCGATATTAAATGCCCTTATTACCCAATAAAACCTAAAACTCGAAACTGTATATATTCCCAAACAAATCCATTTGTACATCATTCTTGATAATGGCATTAAGCCGAAACTAGTAGAAAATAAAATACATATAAGTGAAACAAAACCAAGTGAATTTTATTTACAAACCATTATATTTTAAAATGTTTTACCAAGTGATTAATGAGAAAAAAGTGTCCGGTACCATAACACCACTTTCCTTATACACATCTTTGTGCAAAGGTTGATTTGTATTGAGGCAAGCCTCTAAAGCGTAAATTTAGATATAATAAAACGTTAAGAGTTAAGAGATTTCAACTAGTGTAATTTGTTTTCAAAATAAAAGGTGTTTTTATAGGTATAGAACTTCAATGGTGGATGTCTGTCAAACCAAACTCAGAATGGGAAGCTGTTGGTGGCAATTTTGTTCAGTACGTTTTGGCAAATTATTATGTCAAAGGTCACAATCAAACGATTACAAATTGTGGAAATTTATTTCAAAATGCGCGCTCTATGCGTCAAACTTATGGTGCTCATAATCGTCCATCAGGGCCCGTATTCCCGAGATTGGTCGTACAATTCGGTCCTACGAAATCTGTCATTTAGATAGGGATTTAATATGTCACTTAAAGAAAATTTAACATACAGAAAAATTGAGTTTGTCAATAGTTTGCAAAATATTTACAAAATATAAAAACGAATTAAAATTAATATCGACTTTTTGTCTCATTGAGACAAGTCTCCAAATATTCATTGAAACAACTACTTCTCGAGCTAATACCCCGACAGATATTGAATTATACAATGAATATATGAGTTACACGACAGCTTTACTGCTCTATGCATAATTTATTTGCAAAATGCAACATCAGGTCAAATTATTCTCTCACCAAACTAAATGAATTAACAAGAAATTGAAAAAATGACAGGGAATGAATATTAACTGTCTTTAGCCATCTATAGACGCGTTTCGAGATTTATCCCTCATCAGTAGGAAACTTACAGGAATGTCGAAGTATGTCGTCGAAACAGGTACTCAAAACTGGGGCGAGTGAAAATGAAGGTTTTTTTTCTTGAATTAATTTCTCATCTGGCACTTGGTGAAACATATTAGAATATGTAAAGTTATTTAAATAAAAAACACTTGGTATTGTTTCACAAATTAAAACTTTATTCCGACTAGTTTGTTAGACCATTTTCAAAGGAATGTGAAAATGAAGGGATGTTATTTATAGGTAAAGGAATTAAGCCATTAGTAGGTGCGAACATTTTGATACCTGAGAGAGAGAGTGACATACCGCCTTTAACGGTACAGTTTAACATGCGAACATTTTGATACCTGAGAGAGAGAGTGATATACCGCCCTCAACGGTACAGTTGAACATGTCACTGTTTTGCTTTAATAATGGCACATATGAAATTTGTTAATTTTTTAAGAGGACAAGATTTTATTCAAATATTAAAGTCTCTACCTTCACTCGATTTATCTTATTTTTTGTATGCTTTTTGTATACAAGAGTATTTACCTCAACAACAATTGTGCGACTGCTGTACGCC
The DNA here is from genome assembly GCA_932526585.2 of Philonthus cognatus. Lineage (NCBI taxonomy): Eukaryota > Metazoa > Arthropoda > Insecta > Coleoptera > Staphylinidae > Philonthus > Philonthus cognatus. Next base: position 13,581,085 of record OW052243.1, read on the forward strand.
GTAGATTCAAAAAATATTTTAATATACACAATATCCAGCAATGTCCAAGCATCCACACGATCCTGTCATGGGTTAGCAAGTTTGAGGAAACTTGGTTTCAGCAGGATGGAGCCACGAGGCATACATCGAATCTTACGCTTTCTGCCGTTCGAGCGCTTTTTTCAAGAAAATTGATCTCACGAAGAGGGGCAGCCCCCCAGAAGTCCGTTGCTTGGAACGAGATGCCTCAAGAAGACATCGACCATCTCATTTTGTCGATGCCCAGACGTCTACAGGAGTGTATACAGCAAAGGGGTCGCCAAACACATTATAATTTTTTTTTAGATTGTTTTTTAATAAAATTTCTTGAAAATGTAATCATTTTATTCTTGATGTAAGACTACCATACTGGCAAAAAATCAAGTTAAAATAATAACTCCTTCTGGGTGTTACGCTTCTAATGTCATTGAGTATATTAGCAAACATTTTAAAAATTTCAAATATTTTTAAATTGCGACTAGTTTTAAAATCTTGGCAGTTTTCTATTATAAATTTTAAAAATTGACAAAAATTCATAAAATGTATGAAAGTTTTTGAATTAAGGAACATTTTGGAACTTTAGGACATTTCTCAAAATTTTTGAAATCAACAGAAATCTTGAAACTTCACGAAAAGCGTCGAAATTTTAAAAGTTAATTAAAAAATTTAGGAAATTGACGAAAACAAGCAAAATATGTGTTACAAAAATTAATAAAAAGCTATGAAAAGTGTCAACATTTTTAAACTTAACGAAAAGTAACAAAAATCTTGATGAATTCATGACAAATTTTGAATGTCAATGAAATCTCCGAAATTCATGAAAACCCCTTATGATTTATAAAATTAACGAAGTGACGAAGATTTCAATTGGTTTTAAATTGCGACCAATTTCAAAAACTAAGTAATTTCCTATTATAAATTTTAAAAATTGACAAAAATTCGTATAATGTATCAACATTTATGAATTAGGAAAATTTTTGCAACGATAGGATATTCCTCCTTGCAACGATAGGATATTCCTCGAAATGTTAAAAAGCGTCGAAATGTTAAAAATTAACTAAAAAATTTTGGAAATTAACGAAAGCAAGAAAAATATATGATCAAAAGTCATGAAAAGTGTTAACATTTTTAAACTTAACGAAAATAACAAAGATTGTGGCTACCATGTCAGTTTTACTTTAAATAATATTAAACAAAATTATGAAAACTGACTGCTTGTGATTTCTTCTTATAGGGATATCACTGTATGTTTTTGAGTTTACGCATAAAAGTGATTATTGCGCATAAAGAGACTGTTATTCCTTACTTCACTTTTTATTTGTATCGTTAGATGTACAGGGTGGTCTAATTTCGATGTTGCTTATGGGCATCTCGGTAAATATAAGAGTTAGAGAAAAACCGATGACGCAATCGCGATCTCTTTTTTTGAGACTAGGACTATGCCGAAAACAAAAATACACCATCTTGTTTTTTTCAGAAATTATAGGGCAACATCGGGTTTTCTTGATTTTTAACTTCAATTAATACTTTGCGTAATTTGTGAAATAGACAAAAACAATAAATACCTTCTTAAGACACTTTTTTGAGTAGCATCCAGTGGCGTAGGCATTTTTTTATTTTATGCACACACTTTCGAGTTATATCCAAATTATTTTTTTTTTAATATAAATCATAATTGGCTTTGACATAGTTAATGAGAGTGTTTTTCACTGATTTCAAAAATATATACTTTTGTAAATTTATCTTAAAAAACAGTGTTACTATAGAGTAAAAACTAGTTTTTAATCACCTAAATAATATAATATAGCCATTTTTTAGCATTTGCATTCTCAGTTTTAATTATGATAAACATTATAAACTAATGATTTTTTAAATAATAATAATTCTTTTTTGAGTAATAAATATTTTATTATTTTTAATATTTATTAAAATTTTTATATATTAAGAAAAAAAAAACTTATTTTAAATATTCAAACTGATGGCCATTATTTTTAATGCATCTTTGGCATCTACCTCTCACAGCTTGAATGGCGATACATTTTTTGAATGTTGGGAACAGTTCCTATGAAAATCATGAAAATGTTCCAATACGTCTAAATTAATTTAGGCTGCTTGAGAATTTTGTCCTGCAGGTATCCCCATAAAAAAATCTAACGGTGTTAGATCTAGAGATCTAGCAGGCCACCTAAATGTCTAAATGTTCTCAACCAATTGCTCCCTAAATTTGCATTCAAAAGTAATCTGCTCCATCTTGTTGAAAGAACAGAACTCATTGCTGTTGCAATAGAATAATCAATTAAAATTGAGCATGCAAATGATTAAAAATGGCTATTGTCTTCCGTATTATTTTATTTAGCAGATTAAAATTTAGTTTCTACTCTATAGGAACACTATTTTTCAAGATAAATTCACAAAAGTATATATTTTTGAAATCAGTGAAAAACACTCTTTTTAACTGTGTCAAAGCCAACTATGATTTACATTTAAATAAAAAATAATTTGGCTATAACTCGAAAATGTGTGCATAAAATAAAAAAATGCCTACGTCACTGGATTCTACTTAAAAAAGTGTCTTAAGAAGGTATTTATAGTTTTTATCTATCTCAAAAATTACGCAAGATACGAATTAAAGTTAAAAATCAAGAAAACCCTATTTTCCCCATAACTTCTAAAAAAAACAAGATGGTGCATTTTTGTTTTCGGCATTATCCTAGTCTCAAAAAAAGAGATCGCGTCTGCGCCATCGGATTTTTTGTAACTCTTATATTTACCGAGATGTCCATAAGCAACAACGAAATTAGACCACCCTGTACATTTCGAGACACAAGGTGTTCATTATCAATAACAAACTGAATTCTTACAACTATTTGCGCGGTATATATATCTAAAGGGATTGTACATCTAACGATACAAATAAAAAGTGAAGTAAGGAATAACAGTCTTTTTTGTGTTATAGGGATATCTCAAAGGTCAGGTCTATCCAAACCAATACGCCAGCCTGATCGAACTTAAGTAAAATATACGGCGTGATTGAAGCCATAACTGTTGACACTTGTCGCTGCGTCATAGCAAATTTTAGAGTTCGCATCCATGAGTGCCAGGAGGTAAACGCTGAACACCTCGACAACATAATCTTTAATTCCCAAGTTTTTTGTATATTGTGAAATAAACATTTATATGTTGGATTTGATAAAAATTTCATATTATTATTTCAATTTCAAAAGTTAAGAACATTCTGGATCACCTTGTGTAAGGAGTTTTGTTGAAAAAGTTTGGAAATATCGAAACAAAAATTAAACCGTATTATAGTAAATTATTTCAGAAATATGAATTTTTCAAATCTATTGCTGGAATCTATTGCTAACTTCACATCCGTCCGTAAATGGTATTTGAAAACTTCGTTGGTTATAGCAAAGAGAGCCAATGCTTATGGGAGAACTGAAAATCGAGTAGAAAAGAAGAGAGTATAATCAAGATGTGAATTTAGAATTTAGATATTTGTACGGCCAGGCACTTTAAAATTATTTGCCCCGACCCCTTAAAATAATTTTATATAACCAAATCAAATATAGGGGAGAAAAAATTTATTCATTATTTCAGAAAAAAGAAATAATGAATAACTTTTTTCTCCCCTTTATTTGATTTGGTTATATAAAATTATTTTAAGGGGTCGGGGCAAAAAATGTGGAATCAGGAAAGAGTCAGGTTAAAGATTTTATTTGTCTCTCATTTGTAAACGTCAATTTATCAATAGACAGTATTAAACAAGTAAGGTTATGTTTTCAAGCTACTGACTTGTAAAATTTTAACAAGTCAGTATACTAACTTGTTAAAATTTAACAAGTTAGTACTGGAATAGTAATTTATAGTTTTTCGTGAATTGAATTTATTAAAGAAAAATACAATAAATACTATTATTCTTAAAATAATAATTAATTTAATCAAATAAACAACATAAGTATCCACGGAAATGTTTCATAACTAACTACATATTTTTTTGCAATTCCAATTTGATTAAATTTACCAAATAATTGTATTTTAATTAATTACAAATGATTGACAAATAAAATATATAACAATATACGCAAGTTAACGGGTTTTACTGGCTCCAGAAGGTGACTGGCTCGTCTAGCGACTCGCCAGTCATATCCTTCTGTCCGCCAGTAAAAACCGTTTTAACAATGCTAATAATGTTAAATACTATAACATTTTAAATTGGTCGCCACCATGGCTTCCCCCCGAAATTTTCAAAATTTTAAATTTTTGTATGTAAAAGCGGCTCAGAAAGAGCAAAAACAATATTTTTACCAGTGTTGTGTTGTATTTTAAACATCACAGTGTCTTCCACTCCTAGATTAAGCATGAAGTAAAATTTCGAGTTTAGAAAAGCCCCGCGTAGAAAATTTGTCTCGGGTCGCGCAGCGACCCGAGACAAATTTTCACGGGGCTTTTCTAAACTCGAAATTTTACTTCATGCGCCACGCGTATAAAACACTGATTTAAAGTAAAGTTAAAAATGCACTGAAAACCAACCCAACTTCGATATTTTTTCAAAATTGGATGTTTTCTTTCCTATCCATGCTGTAAACCTTTAGACATTCGTTGGTTTCTTGTAAAAAAACTTTGATTCTCTGTAGTCCTTCGGTCTCTGAAGACCATGATTGGTCCTTCGAGCTGTAGCCTTTGTAAAATGGTAATAAACTTGGTAATCTAAAGTGATCCTTCAATTTGGTACTTCTAAGAACGAGTGTTGTCTACTCCCAGACTAAGCATGAAGTAAAATTTCGAGTTTAGAAAAGCCCCGCGTAGAAAATTTGTCGAGGGTCGCGCAGCGACCCGAGACAAATTTTCACGGGGCTTTTCTAAACTCGAAATTTTACTTCATGCGCCACGCGTACAAACCACTGATTTACAGTAAAGTTAAAAATATATAATGCTTAAATGTGATGGTGATCAATATTTAACGAGATGTGGGGAAAAAATGCAAAAATTACTTTTTTTGTGAATCGTTTTGGAATAATAATAAATTTAGTTTGTGCAACTTTTGTGTGATAATCGACACTTATTATAATTATTACAAAATACTGACCGTTATTAATTAATTTTGAGTGCTAACAATGATTGACTGCTGTCAAGATTTTATTGATTAACAGATATGACGTCATTGTTTCCAAGGCACTCTTTGCAAAAAAGAAAATATCATAATTTTAAATATCAAATCTAAAATAAATTATGAGTGTGATACATCACTGAGTTTAGAAAAAAATATACTTTCAAAAAATATGAAAATCCAAAATGGCGCCCATAAGAAAAACAAAAGTTGGCTATGGTCCCCGGGTAAATGTTATAGTTATCTTAAAAAAAATATTCTACTAGATTCCTCAATTAAAAAGGCCTCTATATTGTCAAAGTTCTAAATGTCCATATTCTGTAGTTTTTGAATAAAAAAATAAAAACGATTTTTTAAAAAAATCAGTTTTTTTGTTGATATCTCCAAAAGAAAAAAATATATTTCAAAATTGTTTTCAGATTATTGCTAAGCCCTAAAATAATACATACACGGTGTCCGTATTTCAACAGAATGTATGGGGATCTCGGTTATTTGAAGAGATAGAGAATCGGTTAAATTGGGGCAAAGTTGCGTAACTTTGCCCCAATTTAACCGATTCTCTATCTCTTCAAATAACCGAGATCCCCATACATTCTGTTGAAATACGGACACCCTGTATGTATTATATGAGTCGCCTATTTCCAAAAAGCCCTAAATCTATTTGACACAATGGATTTATGGGTTTTTGGAAATAGGCGACTCATATATTTATATTAGTTTTTGTTATTTGTATCTTATTATTAAATTACTCTGTAATTGGAATATAGTCTGGCAATAAAGAATTATTATTAATTGAAGGCACTCGCTCTTTCGTCGTTCGTGCTTCAAAAATGTGTTCAAGCGGGAAAATTGCGGTCTCGCATTAGTTCTGTAAACTACTATTATTACATTGATATTTCATAATTAATTATTAATTGTATTTATATTCGATTGTTTGACGTTCCTGTACTTTCAGTTTTAATGGCGAATAAAATATTTTTATTATTATATAAAATAGTTATTTAAAATTCCTTCTACACGGACAAAACTCCATGCGGAATTAATCCCACAAGGAAAAACTCCCACGAAAAAAAAATTCCACGAGGAAAAAATTCCACGTGGAAAAATAAGTTAAGGAAATAACCTCATGCGGAAATAACCCCACGGAAAAAAAATCACACGTGGAAATAAATACCGACAATCCATGTAATTTATTAAATTATTTTAATGATAAGAATTAAGAAGTATCTAAAATTCTACATGTGTACCATACTCTGTTTTTAGTTTGGGACTAGCCAGGGGGATATGGGGGTTCAACCTAACCCCCCCCCCCCCGAAATTTTCAAAATATTAAATTTTTGTATGTAAAAGCGGCCCAAAAATAATATTTTTTACAGTAACCCCCCAATCCATCCCGATTGTTTTTTTAGCTACGGACTTGGTTTGGGCAGTTGGGAATATACATTTTTAACATTGATAGCAATTTAACTCTCAAAATGATTAGAGTGAGTTACATGAAGGTCAAATTTAATTGATAAATAAAGCACTAATAAACTTTCTTTAGACTTTTATTTGAATTACCAAATATATCGTATGTTCAATAAAAAAAACCTCTAGAGTGTCATGGAAAGTATTGTAGGTTGGCAACTCTGAAAATTTATATTATAATTATGATGTCTGGCGTTTTATATGCCGATTCCTCAAGCGTGTAGATAACTTAAATTAAAAAAAAATCATGGTACTCTAGAGCAAGGGTTCTCAACTTTTTTCAGGTCATCCCTTCATAACTCCACGCCCCCTCCCTTTTATTTGATTTTTTTTAGTTAGATTGGAACCAATTATAGCCTAATTTCACTTCACCTACTCTTTAGGACACATGTCGCCCCCCCCCCCACGGTTGAGAAACCCTGCTCTAGAGGTTTTTTTTTATTGAACATATGATACATTTCGTATACAAATATACCATTATCAACGGATTAAGTATTACTACATTAATAAAGGTAGCTTTGTATCCGAAATGTACAGGGTGGCCCAAATTGGATGTTACTATAGGGAATCTCGGTTATTAGAAGAGATAAACATGAAGTACGAACATTACGGAAAGTTTGATATGTTAGAATGCTTTATTCAAAGCAACAGTAATTCTAATATTGCATTGGAAACATATTATACTCGATATCCGGAGAGAAGACAGCCCGATAAATCCATATTCCAGCGGTTGAAGACGAATCTCATCAACCACGGTTCCTTTACTATGCCGAGATCCAGAGAATATAATATACAGGGTGGGGCAGAAAAACCTATCCGATTTCAAAACGTTATAAAATTAAAAGCACTCAACTTGACAAAAAAAATTTTTATTAACATATCGCAAATTTTATGCCATTTTTAAATTTAAGTTTTGAAAAGCACATCACTCAAATGTCGTCCTTGGGAGCGGATACACTGATTTAGGCGCTCGCGGTAGCTTTCCATGACTTTCACCGTCATTTCCACAGGAATTTCTTCAATTGCCCGAGCAATTTCCCTTCGTAAAGCAAGAAGGGTCCTTGGTCGATGCTGGAATACCTTCGATTTAAGGAAGAAGTCACATGGAGTGAGATCCGGTGAGCGCGGCGGCCAGCCAATATCACCTTTCAGAGAAATGAGGCGTCCGGGAAACATTTCCCTGAGAATGTCCATTGATCGTCGCGATGTGTGGGCGGTTGCACCATCCTGTTGAAACCACACATTTTCCACGCCATTTTCTTCCATTTTGGGTTGAAGAAAATTTTCCAGCATGAAACAATAGCGCTCGCTGTTGACCGTTACGTTTTGCCCATTTTCTTCAAAAAAGTAAGGCCCCCAGACGCCTAGGCGGGAAAGAGCACACCACACAGTCACTTTTGGGCTATGGAGGTGTTTCTGATGGATTTCCCGAGGATTTTCTTCACTCCAATATCGAAAATTGTGCCTGTTTACGGCGCCATAAAGGTGAAAATGGGCTTCGTCCGTGAAGAGCACAACATCGTCTATTGGGAGTTCTCGGAGATCGCGACACAGGTTCATACGGGTTTCAAAATCCCTTTCAATTAATTCCTGTGCAACAACCATTTTGTAGGGATGCATTTTGAGGTCCCGGTGCAAAATTCGCCGAATACTGCGGTTGAAAATCGCCAAAGCGAGCGAATGTTTTCGTGCCGAACGACGCGGGGAACGTTCAATCGCGGCTCTCACATTGGCCACGTTTTCAGGTCCTGTTGCTGTCCTGGGACGTCCAGGCGACTTCTTTTTCAATGCTGAACCCGTCTGTCGAAAATTTGACACCCACACTTTAATCGTAGCGTGATGTGGAATAGGATCATGACGCCCGAGTCCGAAATGAATTCAAAAAGCACGCTGTGTAGCAATTATCGAACCGCCGTTTTCGATAAAATGCTCAATAACAAAAGCACGATGTTCACCAGACCAAGGCATGTTGACTAATGACAAATGGCATAAAACCGGCTTTCTAACGGTTTTTACCCCGCTACTCTACCTGTTCCCTCTTCTGAGAAAAAGGGATTTGAAATCGGATAGCTTTTTCTGCCCCTCCCTGTATTAGACGCAGAAGAAGCTGGATTTAGTGTTATTGGGGCTGTAATTGAAAATCCAGAAATATCAAGTAGGCAAATAGAAGACGAACAAAGAATTCTGAAAAAAAATAAATTCCGTCTTTACACGATTCGAAAAAGACACCATTTGAACCCTGAGGATTTTGAATGAAGATTAGAATTTTGTAACTGGTACAAAGCTAGATGTTTAACAAATCCGAACTTTTACAACGACATTATTTGGTCTGACGAGGCATACATAAGCTCCGCGGGAATATTTAATAGGCACAATGCCTATTATTGGGCTGATTCTAACCCTCATCGGACTGTTGATATTTAAGCACAAGGTAAATTTGGTTTTAGTGTTTGGTGTGCTCTACTGGGAAACCGAATCTCGTGTTACAAAATTTACGAGGGAAACTTGAATGGACGGAAATATACAGACATTTTACAACAAAATATTATTGAGAACTATTTGGACAATTTGCCATTAGTTCAAGGGGAACATTTTTATTTCCAACAAGACGGCGCACCTCCCCATAATTGCAGAGAAATGACAAAATAATTAAATGTTAATTTTGGAGCAAAATGGTTAGGCACAAATGGACCGGTAAAATGGCCTCCGTGATCTCCGGACCTAACACCGCTGGACTTTTTTTTGGGGCTATATAAAGGACAGTTTATATAAATTAAATAACAACAATAACCATATTTTACGACAAAATTTCATTTATATTGTAAATTCTATATCTTATATTCATAATGCATGTAGAAGTGTCATAAATAGATGTAACTCATGCATTTTGAACAATGGCAACCAATTTGAGCATTTATTGTAATTTTTCTGTCAATCTTTAGTATAATCGTTGTTTTTTTGTATTGACCAACCAGATTTGGTGATTTTTTTAATAAAGTTGGATAATTGGTTGGATACTCTGGTTGTAATTGAGACTTTTGTCTTCAAAATAAATTTGAGGTTATGTTTACAGATGGTTGCCATGTGCTTAATTACCCTATCGTAAAGATTAATTTCGCGGCGGAACAGGTTTCATTTATTAATCCCACATTTTGTCAAATAATTATTCAATGGCCACATGGCATTCATATATCAATGTCATTTCATAACAAATAATCAAAGAACCTAAGAAAAATAAATCTGAAATCTGGTTGAACAATAAACAAAACCTAGGTATAATATCCATTTATTTTCATTTAATTTTTTCGAAATAATTGTAATTATTATCACATCCTAATATAAGCCTACTCAAATTCCAGCAATTATTAATTTATTAATAAAAAACGGTGTATCTTTGTTTGTATAACACAATTTATTTTTATGTGACTGCAGTTTCGGCAAATTTAGCTTGCCATTATCAAACATGTTTAATAATGGCAAGCTAAATTTGCCGAAACTGCAGTCACATAAAAATAAATTGTGTTATACAAACAAAGTTAAACCGTTTTTTTATTAATAAATTAACATGTATAACGAAGTAGAAGCCTCCACAATACAAAAAAATATATTAATTTAATACTAAACATGCCTACTGTGATTAATAAAAATATTTAAAATTTAATAAAATATAATATATATCAATAAATTTCAAATAAAACATCAACATGTTATATATCAATGAAAAGGGTAAACATTATTTTTTTAATAGCACAGCCAACTATGACTTCTATTTAAAAAAATATAACTTTGGGCTGTATCTCTTTTATTAATGAAGATAGAAATAAGCTGTAAATTGCATTCGATTCTCCTCGAAAAACATACAATTCTTATCTTGATAAAATAATAAATGATTGAGATATTAATAAAAATCGAAAACGGAAAATATTGAATTTTTGGTTATACCTTGAAAACAAAAGACGATAGCTAATTTATGTTTTCGGCATTGAATTTGTCTCGAAAAAAAAAAGCTCAAGGATGCGCCATCGATTTTTTTCTATCTCTTCTAAGCTCTTCTAAACGAGATTCCCTATAGTAACATCCAATTTAGGCCTCTCTGTACATATGAAAGTAAAATAAAAGTGTGAAGTTGGGTTATTAGTGCAATAATTATCAATTAACTTAATTCTCAGTACTAGTCTGTTTGTATTGATGGGATTTTCATCAGAATTTTAAAAAAATATCAACAATATTTATAACAGTCATCAGCACAAACGTACATGAATCAAAATTGTTAATTAAAATCCATCCCACGCGGGCAAAAATCCGCGCAAAAAACACAAAGAAATGAGGAAAAAAGCCTACGAGGAAAAAAGCCTACGAGGAAAAAACCTCATGTGGAAATAACCTCACGGGAAAAAAATCCCACGCGGAAAAAAATACCGGCAGTCCATGTGATTTATTAGAATGTTTTAAAAATAGAATTATTTATAATGCATTTCAAATTAAGGCGTAATTGAATAATTTTAATAATCGAATGAATGCTAACAAAAAATGTTCACAAAACAAAAGGAAAACAACAGGTAAAGAACGAGGCTTCTGTAAAATCAGCTGTTCAAAGTCCAAGCAGAAGCTTAGCAGAAGTTCAAAAAACACACAAAAAGCAACGATTATAGGCAACCTAATGTTAGTCATCGGGTTGCCTACAATCACTGTTTTAAACAATTGGTTCAGCGCTGAATTTATTTCCCATTTTATTCACGTCTACATAAAAAGTGCTAAAGTCGTATATTTTGAACCTTACAATACACAACAACAAATAATCTTTATTAACAACAAGCAATTATATAACATGTATATTTATACAGAGAGTTTTATGTAACACCTAACATTTTCATAACAAGAATTTTCTTTTAAGTATACACAAGCATGCGTTGTACATTTGCCGACGCTCTGTTTTTAAAAGAATTTAATTTGAAGCTTTAAACGAGTGTTTTCCACTCCCAGGCTAAGCATGAAGTAAAATTTCGAGTTTAGAAAAGCCAAACCAAATTTTCAGGCTTTTCTAAACTCGAAATTTTACTTCATGCGCCACGCGTATAAAACACTGAAATATTGTGAAGTTGGAAATACACTGATATATTTTTTTAAATAAGAAATAATCAAAAACATTAAATAACAAAATATTTACATTTTTCTTCATGCATTTTTAAGTCAGGTCAAATAATAATATATCAAATGAACTTATTTAGTTATTTAAATAACAAAAAAATAATAATGTTGCGTGTATGCATCAATAGCGCTTAGTGGGTTAATAAAATTTAATAGTTTAAAGATTCCGTCATAATGTTTTTCAGAAACAAAATATTTGCATAAAACAAAAAAAGAACGAGAATTTTAAATTAAATTAATTAAACTTTAATTTTTTTTAATTTAAGCAGAAGTTTACATTTTTAGTCAAAAACAATGAATTTTTTAAATTGATGCTTCGAAATTTAAAAAATTTGTTTATTAGACTTTTATAGTTATAACATAACATAATTACGACGTTTTCATGAAACGATAGAATTTCGAGGTTAGAATAGCCTGAATATTTGTGTCGAAACGACCAAATCAATCTTCTAGGCTTTAATTTGATCCAAACAATCCTTTAAATACTCATTAGGGATTGTAAATTTACCAGAAATTCGGTTAATTTGTTAATGTAAACCGGTTAACTAATAATTTTCCTGGAAATAACAAAATCGTTGTTTTAAAGGTAAAGGTCATTCAATAGATCAATAATTAGTAGCATTTAAAGTATTACCTTAACCGAGGGTTTCCACTCCCAGATTAAGCATGAAGTAAAATTTCGAGTTTAGAAAAGTCTTAAAATTTGGTTTGGTCGCTCCGCGAAGCGAAGCGACCAAACCAAATTTTCAGGCTTTTCTAAACTCGAAATTTTACTTCATGCGCCACGGGTATAAGACACTGATTTCAAGTGTAGTTCAAAATATACTGCTTTTGTTTCATATATAGAAATACTTAAAACAAAAAGTTTTAGTATATTTTTTACATTTAAAACACATTTATTATTCGTTTGATTTTAACGATCTTTGCCATTTAATTTAGCTAGATTTGATTTTAAGAAAATATAAATATACACTGTTTGTATCATAAAATGTTAACCAAATAATACTAATATTTTATTCCTTAATACTGCTTCATATATTATTGACAATATTATAACTTTAAATATTTGAAAATCTTAGTTATGAAATAAATGGCTAGACTTCCGTATCTCGTTGCACTTTCTAAATTATAGAAATAGGTGCATTCGATAGCATTTTTTTCGTAGATAATTTAGGAATACAAACTTTTGGAAGGAAACTTTAAGTTAGGTTAGGTTAGGTTAGAATAGGTTGCGTTAGGTTAGGTTAGGATAGGATCCTGTGACTATTATTGGCATAATAGTCACAGGATCCTATCCTAACCTAACCCAACCTATTAAAACTTTAAGTTAGGTTAAGTTAGAACCTAACCTAACCCAACCTATTCTAACTTAACCTAACTTAAAGTTTTAATAGGTTGGGTTAGGTTAGGATAGGATCCTGTGACTATTATGCCAATAAAGTTTTAATGGGTTGGGTTAGGTTAGGATAGGATCCTGTGACTATTATGCCAATAATAGTCACAGGATCCTATCCTAACCTAACCCAACCTATTAAAACTTTAAGTTAGAATAGGTTGGGTTAGGTTAGGTTAGGATAGGATCCTGTGACTATTATTGGCATAATAGTCACAGAATCCTATCCTAACCTAACCCAACCTATTCTAACTTAGGTTGGGTTAGGTTAGGTTAGGATAGGATCCTGTGACTATTATTGGCATAATAGTCACAGAATCCTATCCTAACCTAACCTAACCCAACCGATTCTAACTTAACCTAACTTAAAGTTTTAATAGGTTGGGTTAGGTTAGGATCCTGTGACTATTATGCCAATAATAGTCACAGGATCCTATCCTAACCTAACCTAACGCAACCTATTCTAACCTAACCTAACCTAACCTAAGTTAGAATAGGTCGGGTTAGGTTAGGTTAGGATAGGATCCTGTGACTATTATTGGCATAATAGTCTCAGAATCCTATCCTAACCTAACCTAACCCAACCTATTCTAACTTAACCTAACTTAAAGTTTCCTTCCAAAAGTTTCCTAAATTATTTACGAAAAAAATGCTATCGAATGCACCTATTCTGTGACTATTATTGGCATAATAGTCACAGGAAGAAACAGAGAAGCAATCGAGACCAGAGCAAATAGATCCCTGGGGGCCGTGTCCAAATGGATACAGGACAACAGGCTGAGCCTTGCCAAAGAAAAGACAGAGGTGCTAATTCTCCAAGGCAGAAACACCATTAGAGAGTTAAATGTCGAAATAGAGGGTGAGATCATCCAGGCCTCTAAGGCCGTAAAATACCTCGGCGTGTGGCTAGGGAGAAACCTTAACATGAGGGAACATATCCTGGAGACTGCAGCCAAGGCAGACAGAGCTGTTAATGCCTTGAGCCGTATAATGCCCAACATTGGTGGCCTTAGGACTGCGACAAGAAGGCTGATCTGCTCTACAGCCGAATCGATTCTACTATATGCAGCACCTATATGGTCAGACTGGCTACAAACAGCCAAGTACAGGAGAGTCATGGCAGGAGTCCAGAGGAGAGCTCTTCGAATAGCAAGAGCCTACAGGACAGTCTCTACCAAGGCCATGTAAGTCATTGCACGTGCTACACCCATTGACTTGTTGGCCGAGCAAAGAAGCTACAATAAAGGCCAGAACACCGTGCTATCAAGAAAGGAAGTGAAGGAGAAATACCTCTGCTGCAGAAGTGCCGTCCTCCATTATTTAAATGCCGAAAACGAGGCTGGAGAGGGGTAGTTTTCTTGGTGGACGTGACCAGCCGGGCGAAATTCGCCGAATCCGTCGCAATTACCAGATTCGACGAATCTCGAGAATTCTGGTATCTCAGCTAATCCGTTCTTCGGAAAGGAGAATGCTAAAGATTACACAAAACCCTTTCCGAAAAACGGACTGCCGCTGGTCACCAATCCTCCCTCTAGGAGGTCTGCTTGGAATGCACTTCAGGTGCTCGGACTCTAATAAATTACCCGAGATAATTCCCGATCGGTCCTCAGGTAATTGCTTAGGATAAACTCATTTTATATACAAAAAAAATTCAAATTAGAAATTTAATTTTTGTTGCCGACGATCGAAAGAATCACAGGTAACAAACGGCCCCGTAAAATGAGTTTATCCCAAATAACGTACGAGGATAGTGCACTCCTGGTCCTGGTGGTCGTAGGTGGCTAGTCTTAATGCAGGTGTCTTCTTGAACAATTGCGCACAAACGTTCATGATGGGCACTATTTACACTATAGTTTACATAAATGTACACTAAAACTAACCGAGTGTATTTTCGGGGGGTTAATTGCACACGAAATGTTTAATTCGGATATATGTCCAGGGCGGCTTCTTTCGCGGCCGTGGAAGGCTGTGAATTCCAGATGCAAACTGAGCTGGTATTTTTCGGGTTTCACATTTGGCTTCCCTGAAGTCCTGGGACCATATTTTCTTCCAGGGTGGTTTCCACCGAGGTCGGGAATTACTTTGGGCTGGCTGATGATTTCCAGGCGTTGCAAAATGTCTTTCGGGGCAGGCGCGTCTTCTACCTGTCTTATCGGGTAGTAAATGCCATTTATTTAGCTCGGACTCAACTGTGTGGTAGCCAATTGTTATCGCATGGTGTATGTTCTTGCGTAACTCAGAAATAAGAGCATTGTCACGATAGCAAGTGGGCGAAGACATGGCGATTACCACAAACACGCCATTTGTCCTGTCTTCTGGTAGGGTAATCAATGCCGGGAGAACTTCTTCCAACAGGAACGCCACTGGATCTTCGAAAACTACTCCCGATTCGGCAAACCTCTACCGCGTATTCTCCTGGGCTTGTATCTAGTGGGACTGCATCTTCCCAATCGACATCTTCTATTATGTTAACTACAGCGTGGTTGACTTTTGGGCATAGTTCTCGTTTGGGTGCGTCGAAATCAAACCAGATGTCTTCATGTTTTTCACCCTCGCTTACCAGGAAGCGTCTCAATATTTCCCACTTGCTGCACTGCTTTCTGATTAAATCCTTGCAGTGGTTTAGGATTCGAAAGAATCACCGGTAACACACGGCTGTTTTAACCACTACCTAAAGCGGTTCAACAAAAGAACAAGCGAAGTATGCACCTACTGCGACGCAGAGCACACCTTTCTTAAGTTCCCGAGATGGACAGTTGAGAGGGAAGAAGCCGAGAAGGAACTGGGGATGCTAGAGAGCTGCAAACGCCTAGTTCAAAAAATGCTGGAAACCGATAAAACATAGGCAGCAGGACGGAACATGGTCGACAAAATTATCCACAAGGAGGAAGAAGAAAGAGAAAAAGAAAGGCAGACGTAGAGCTGCGCTTTCTTGTAGGGGGGTCAGGAAACAACAGCGGCATTCATCATCCAAATGCCACAGCCTACCTACTCTGAAGTAATGCCAAGAGGCGGCTCCAGAGTAGGTCACGAAAAGGCAGAAGGGGGTGTTTAGTGGGTCGGCTTGAGTAGCCAAACCACCCCCACACTACCACGTCAACCTGGCGACGTGGTGTCTGATGTTGTGACAGCGAAACAGATTTTCCCCCTTCCAAAACAAAAAAAAGGTTAGGATAGGAAAGGTTGGGTAAGGATAGGTTAAGTTCGTTAGATTAGGTTGGATTAGGATAGGTTAGGTTGAATTAGAATAGGTTAGGTTCAATTAGGTCTACTTTGTTCGTCTCGACAAGACGCATCGGTTGAGACTATAATTGACTGAATTGGTCCAGCGGTTTTCGAGTTATAGGCCAAAAAGATCGTGCAACGAGATACGGATTTTTTACCAAACAAATTTATAATACAATTAAAAACATTTAAAAAATGTAAAAATTAATTACTCGGAGCAGAACTAAAAACCGATAAAACCGTTATTTTTACCGGAACGAAAACCGGAATCAAACCGATATATTTTTGTCTAAGCGAACCGGAACGAACCCAGAAAAAAAAATAACGGTTCGAATCCCTAGTTTGGTTATCTACAGAAAACTTGACAAAAAATCGTGAGATGCGTAGAGTTAAAATCGCATAATCGAACCGATATATTTTTGTTTAATCGAACCGGAACGAAACCAGAAAAAAAAAAATAACGGTTCGAATCCCTAGTTTGTTTATCTACAGAAAACTTGACAAAAAATCGTGAGGTGCGTAGAGTTAAAATCGCATAATTATTTAAAAACAATCCATTATCTACTGAATTAAAGAAAAACTATCGTATGTTCAATAAAAAAAACCTCTAGGGTGCCACGCAAAATATTGTAGGTTGGCAACTTTGAAATTATATATTATAATTTTTATGTCTGACGTATACAACACGTCAGACAAAAATTGTAATACATAATAGTTGGCGTGTAGGTTAGGTTGGGTTAGGTTAGGATAGGTTAAGTTAGTTAGATTTGGATAGGTTAGGCTAAGTTAGGTCTACTTTGTTGGTCTTGACGAGACGCATCGATTAAGACTATAATTGACCGAATCGGTCCAGCGGGTTATAGGCCAAAAAGATCGTTCAACGAGATACAGATTTTTTACCAAACAAATTTATAATACAACTAAAAACATTTCAAAAATGTATAAATTAATTACTCAGAGCAAAACCGAAAACCGATAAAACCGTTATTTTTACCGGAACGAAAACCGATATCGAACCGTTATATTTTTGTTTAGCCGAACCGGAACGAAAACCGAAAAAAAAAAAAATAACGGTTCGAAGCCCTAGTTTGTTTATCTACAGAGTTAAAACCGCATAATTGCTTAAAAAATGCATTATCTACTGAAATAAAGAAAAACTATTGTATGTTCAATAAAAAAAAAAAAAACCTCTAGGGTACCATGGAAAATATTGTAGGTTGGCAACTCTGAAATGATATATTACAATTCTTGTGTCTGACGTATACAACACGTCAGACAAAAATTATAATACATAATAGTTGGCGTGTAGCCAACTTATATTTTAAAAAAGATTAAATCATGGCACTCTAGAGGATTTTTTTTATATTGAACATACGATACAAACAAAAAATAATAACAACATAATATTACATTTAAAATCACGCGACTTTGTTTTAAACAATTCTTGGAAAATGATCCAAAAGCTATAGCATTATACATTACAGATCCTCCTAAAAAGGATTCGAATCACGAATCCGAATCACCTAATATGATTCGAATCACGAATACTCGAATAAAGGATTCGTAAGAGATAAATATGATTCAAATCAAAGATTCGAATCCTGTTTTTTCGAAACACGAATACAAATCCTTTAAAAATAAATTTGATTTTATTATTTTTTTTGCTACCATTAATATGTAAATATCGTTACCAGTTGTTTTAACAAAAATATTCAAAACCAAATTATTTATTATTAACACTGAACATAGTTGTGAACAGACTAAATATCTGATTCCCTGTTACTCTGATTAAAGATGCATTTGTGTTTTTTTGAACTTCACTACAAATCAGTGTTTTGTACGCGTGGCGCATGAAGTAAAATTTCGAGTTTAGAAAAGCCCGAAAATTTGTCTCGGGTCGCTGCGCGACCCTCGACAAATTTTCACGGGGCTTTTCTAAACTCGAAATTTTACTTCATGCTTAGCCTGGGATTGGAAACACCCGTTTAAAACTTCAAATTGAACTCTATTATTAAATCAACGAATGCCTGAAAATTACGTAAATAAAAAATTCACTGAATATCATTAAAACCGGGAAAGCCAGAGAAAGGTCATGGAATTATATCCAAATTGACCAAAACACTAGCACAAAAGCCATATGATATTATTAAATTTGTCAAAATCAGCAGGCAAATTACAAAACAAGTAAAAATTTATAAAATTAACTTAAATATTGACAAAAACAATGAAAACAATTTAACAAAATGGGGGTTTCCCACAGAAGAAAGTTATATTAAAAGGTCAGGGAAAAAATCTTGAATCAGGGAAATGCCTAAAATATTAAACATTTCAGATTGTGGCTACTATGTAAGTTTTACTTCAAAAAATATTAAACAAAATTTTGAAATCAGATTATTATCTTTAAAAACATTTTCAGTCATTTAATGTTCTTATCAAAGCATTCAGTTCGAAGTTTAGCACGAGCGTTTCCACTCCCAGACTAAGCATGAGGTAAAATTTCGAGTTTAGAAAAGCCCCGTGAAAATTTGTCGAGGGTCGCGCAGCGACCCGAGACAAATTTTCTGGGCTTTTCTAAACTCGAAATTTTACTTCATGCGCCACGCGTATAAAACAGTGATTTAACGAGAAATTTAAAAACACACAAAAGACATTTTTCAAGTTAATCCTCACAATTAATTCGAATTATTTTTCACGATTCAAACCCTTTTCTAAGTATTCGAATCCTTTCATAAATATTCGAATCCTTTTATAAGGATTTGAATCACCCACATTTGGATTCGAATACGAATCCTCTTAAGAGGAAGTCGACCGCTCTCTAAACGTATAAAACTAAGCATAATGCCGTCTTAATTACATCCCTGTTTAGGGATGAAATATTTTGAAAAAATAGGTATACTTCAAGGAAAGTACAATCTTTAAGCCCGTCTTAATAAAATATTTTATACTTTTACCGTTATTTCATAAAATAATATCAAACATTGGTAAACTAGCGAAATCGCGTTCCTAATTTTATTTTTGTCTGCAGTATCTATAAAAAATATTGAAAAACTAAATCAGTCATATTGTAGATAATTCTTTTGCAAAGATATGTGATTTTTTTCATTTATTTATTTGGTTAAATATAGTCACTAGGATGTCGCGCGTAAAACAGTTTTTCAAATTTTCTGAAACTTCAATATCGCGCGACATCCCAGTGAATTTATTGTACGATAGAAATAATTGGAAATAATTAAAATTCTTCGAAAAGAATTCTTCCACAATGTGACTGATTTAGTTTCCCAATATTTTTTATAAATGTTGCAGAAAAAAATTATATTGAAGATGCGATTACGCTAGTTTAACAATGTTTAATATTTTTTTATAAAAGAACGGTCAAAGTGGGAAATATTTTATTAAGACAGGCATTAAGATTCCACTTTCCTTAAAGTATGCCTATTTTTTCAAAATATTTCATCCCTAAACAAGGATGTAATTAAGACGGCAGTATGCATAGTTTTATACGTTTAGAGAGCGGTCGACTTCCTCTTAAAAAAATGTAACGAATCTGGAACACGAATCCAGTTGAACTAAAATATTCGAATGCCTCTTTTGAATCCTCTAAAAGGATTCGAATCCAGGATTCGAATCTTGCCCAGCTCTGATACATTATACACGTAGATTGTTAAGCATTTACAGTGATGTAATTAATCCCTTTATCAAGAAGTGGAAAAACTCGTTATAAGCTTTAAATTGACCGCTTTTGTAATACTCCTGCAAATTTACTAAACGTTATTATCGGGATATGCATACGCAAAAGTAAAATCAGTATATGATCCAATAACACAAAGTTACAAAGTATTGACGGCACTGAGCCAGTGCCCTTGATAGCTTAGTATAACTAAATAATTGAATGTTATTACCAGGAACAGACGAACAGGGTTGGTAGTTCCATTAAATATCCGTCGACACTCAAAGGGAAGCCCGTTAAAGTAGTAATACATTTAAAACTAGGCGATATCGACCATGAACATCAAATTCCACGTGCATACATGCTGTGCATTAGGTACATTAATTGATATAAAAAAATGCATGAGAAATCGAAGCGCCATTATTTTAGCTTCATTTATTCTTAACATCTCCAACTGTGTCAGGTAAATTTGCAGGATTTCAAAGTCCTTTATATACAGGGGGGTTTTCTTTTAAGTATGCATAGTGCATGTCCCGATGTGTAGTCTGTAAATTTGTAAGGTTCCGATGTTCTTGAATAGCAGAATAATTTGAAGCTTTGAACGAGTCTTCCACTCCCAGGTTAAGCATGAAGTAAAATTTCGAGTTTAGAAAAGCCTGAAAATTTGGTTTGGTCGCGTAGCGCGAAGCGCGGAGCGGCCAAACCAAATTTTCAGGCTTTTCTAAACTCGAAATTTTACTTCATGCGCCACGCGCACAAAACACTGATTTCAAGGAAAGTTCGTGATATACTGCTAAAGCAATGTTGCCAAAGTGGTGTGTTTTGAACTTTACAATAAATCAGTGTTAAATACGCGTGGCGCATGAAGTAAAATTTCGAGTTTAGAAAAGCCTAAAAAATTTGGTCGCGTAGCGCTACGCGACCAAACCAAATTTTAAGGCTTTTCTAAACTCGAAAGTTTACTTCATGCTTAATCCGGGAGTGGAAAACACTTGTTTAAAGCTTCAAATTGAACACTATTACAAAATCGTAAAAAATAATATCGTGAAAATGTAAATGTGTTATTTAGGAAGGAAAAATTTATTAAATTCATATAATTATATATATTACCTTTAATAGTGTCTAGGTTAAGATGGAAGAACAGTTGGGTATTTATTACCCGATACTGAATCTCACCTCGTGATTTGTGTACCATGATTTTATAGCTTTTTTTTTTTAGAGTACCTTTATGTTACTGAGTATACAAATAAAGTTATTATTATTATTATTATTATTAAATCATCAATTCCTAGACATTTAAAAAGTATGCATCGACATATGTATACTTAAAAAGAAAAAATTCCTGTATAACATATCCAACAAATAAAAAATGTACACTTTTATTTTAGCATACATTAAAAGCAAAGCCAATTATACAAACGTGCACTCTAAAGAACAAAACAAAAAAAAATGGAATCAAGATGGCGACACAATCTTTGGAATCTAGGAGGCTTTTACTTTTAAACAAGAGGAGTCTCTACTGACACATCCGTTTTACCGTATGCACACCATGATACATGTCAAAAGCATCGTGTTTAATTTTAAAATGCACACATGGCATTTGTTAACATTAAAATGATCATTCATCATTAAGATGATCATCTTCAATAAAAGTCCTGGCACCCCTTCCGAGACTAAATTTAAGATGTGCGATTCACTACAAATATCTATATTTTTATTTTGCACTGATATAAACATATTACTAAATTTCCCTTAATTAAAAGCCGGAACAGCTGATCGACAGTACTCCCTCTGCCAGCACGGATAACGTTTTGAAAGATCAATAACGTTTTGAAAGAGCAAGATTTAGACGTTTGTAAAATGTATGAAAGTGATATCAAACATAACCAGCGTTGGCAGGCTCCTATATTTTTTTCAGTGTATAGGGTGGCCGCATTTGGGTGTTACTATAGGCAATCTCGGTTAGTAGAAGAGATAGAAATAAACAGATGGCGCATCCTCGAACTCTTTTTTCAAGACAAACTTATATTATAAACAATTCAATTCAATATGGGATATTCTCTGATAAATTAAAAACGGCCATAATTAAACCGATATTCAAGAAAGGAAACCCAGAAAATGTTGAAAACTATAGACCAATTAGCCTCTTACCTGTGTTTTCAAAAATGTTCGAACAAGTCATGATCAGTAGAATAAATACATTTTTTAATAAATCAAACACTATTAGTGATTCACAGCATGAATATCGCAAAGGGAAATCCACGTCCACAGCAATTTATGATTTTATAGAAAAAATTATAACGCATACAGAGAACAGGGAAACAATAATAGGTATATTTATCGACCTAACAAAAGCCTATGATTGTGTGGATCATAAAATTTTGCTGTCCAAGCTCGAAAAAAATGGCATTAGAGGTAACGCCCTAAGCTGGTTTAGGTCGTACTTGAGTAATCGAAATCAGCGGGTGGTTGTAGAGGTGGACGGTATTGCAGCCCAATCCGAACCAGCTGCGATAACTACCGGGCTGCCCCAAGGGAGTTTAACAGCACCCACACTCTTTTTATTATTCATCATCGACCTTAATTTCCAACTAAAATCCCATAATAAAACAATCGTCAACTATGCCGACGACACAAATGTACTTTTTGCAGGTAAAGATATCAACACATTGTTAACTGACACAAACTTTCTGTTTACCCAGATTCAAAAATGGTTTAAAAAAATAAATTATTAATAAATAACCAAAAAACAAATGTTCTGCTGTTCAGTCCGTCTAATAAATCCTATGACATTGAAACCATAAATCTAGACAATAAAAAAACAACTATATCCGACTCAGTAAAATTTCTAGGTGTTCACATTGATACCAGAGTAAACTGGAAAAATCATGTACAAAAAAACAGAGAGTAAGCTCACTTCTGTTCTATACACTCTTAGAGAGCTCTCAAAATATCTTACTAAATCGGTGGTAAAAACAGCATACAACACCAATTTTGAAAGCATCATGAGATATGGCATAATTTTTTGGGGAAAGAAGTCATACGCAAAGAAAATTTTCATACTACAGAAAAAAGCACTTCGGATCATATATGGTTTGAAAAATAGACAATCCTGCCGCGGGGATTTCAAATCAAATAACATCCTCACCTTCTATGGAATATACATTATCGAAACC
Source organism: Philonthus cognatus (assembly GCA_932526585.2). Taxonomy (NCBI): domain Eukaryota; kingdom Metazoa; phylum Arthropoda; class Insecta; order Coleoptera; family Staphylinidae; genus Philonthus; species Philonthus cognatus. Next base: position 13,604,289 of record OW052243.1, read on the forward strand.
ATAATATTTTATCATAAACACGTTAAGGGAGGGGATAATAAATTAAACATATATAAAACCAGAACTAACAACTACATTATTCCTCGCCATAAAAGATAGATTACAGAAGATGGAATACAATATTCGGCAATTAAGCTCTTTAATGCTCTCCCAGAGAACATAAAAACTTTAAAAAATGACCTAAAATGATTCAAGAGATCCTTATTAAATTACTTAATTGAGAAGGAACCATACTCACTGCAAGATTTATTATTATAACTAATTTATTATTATAATTAGTCTGTGTCTTTTACATTATTATTACTTTGAATATTTGTGTATGTGTGTGTATATATATAGGAATGTAGTGTGAATCTGTACTTTACTTATTTTGTTCTGCTTTGTTATTATATTTTGTTAACCTGACGCAATTTTCACTTTGTACAAATTTTGACACTTTGAAAATAAAGACATATTATTATTATTATTATTAAACTCAACGAAAGTCGGCTATCGCATTTAGTTTTCGAGTTATAGCCAAAAACTCATTATTTTCCATGTTCGACTAGTTTGTCTTTAAACAAGAGATTGAGAATGCGCCATCTGTTTTTTTTCTATCTCTCCTGCTAATTAAGATTCCCTATAGTATCACCCAAATGTGACCAACAGGGTGGTCCAAATTCGATGTTTTTATAGGGTATCTCGGTAACTTGAAGAGTTAGAACAAATTTGATATAAACGTCATGACCTCTTTTTCTGAGATATTAATAATGGCATTAACAGATCATGGCTAACCTTATTAGTTTGAAAGATATCAGATTTTGTCTAACTATTCGGGTTACTGCGATACCCTATAAAAACATCGAGTCACCCTGTACAACTTGTCTAAGAATTAGATTTTAATTTGGTAGTCTCTACAGTAGCCCTACGCTAAATCCGATACTTCTGGTTATACTACAGCCTCAGCTATTTGTTTACTAAAGTCGAGTTCATTTCCACCCGTGTAAATTTTGCAAAATTGTGTGAAGTGAATGGGGGTTTATTGTCAGTCTCGGTCCTCAACATATAAAACAAAAAGTACTAACATGCACGATTGTCAACATTTCTTTTTATTGATTGGACGGATTAGAATGAACTTGATCTTACGTCACTAATTGTTCACTTTTATTTTTATTCGCTAGATGTATATTTCAAGTGCTAAGCCCTTATTATCAATACCTAATTAGTTATAATGGGTGCTTAGCACTCGAAATGTACATCTAACGAATAAAAATAAAAGTGAAGTAAGGAATAAAAAGTTTTTCATTGTCAAGTTTATAGGTCACTACTGATCAATCCACTTTAGTGTATATTTTCGAAATTTGTGTAGTGTGAAAGGGCAGAATTTAATAAAATTGATGCAAAATTTACTTTTTGAATGAATGTTGTGTGCTAAGTCAGGAGTTTTCGGTATTAGTAAAATTAGCACCGGAGATCGTGCATATTTTTTAACTGTATTGAAAACTCAATCGGATCACTAAAGCGGGATTCACACTGTATCACTTTTGATGTACATCCAAAGTGAATCAAGCAGGGTGAAATCATCCAGAACAGTCATCATTGTTTACATATTTTCATCCAGTTCTGTAGTTTCACTTTCACGAATTACGACAAAGACTCGACTAGCAGATGTTAATAAAGTAAATAGTGGATTTGACTGAAATGAACAGTTTGTTTACATTTTTCACTGTGCCTTCACTCTGGATGAATCATCGGCCAGGAAACGATTTTTTCATCAAGAGTTGGTAATGGTTTGTTTACATTTTTCACTGCGCCTTCACTCTGGATGAATCTTCGGTTCGTTGAAGGACTCTTTCATCAAAAGTTGGTAGGGTGTCAATGTGTTTCATCGTTCCTCTTTAGTGTACACTTTGGATGAAAAAAAAATTAAAGGATATTTACACTTATCACTTCGGATAATTCCTCCAAGTTGAACATCCAAAGTGATAAATGTAAATGAGCCTTTAAGTTAGATCAGGATTACCTGTCGGATTATTCGGGTTGGTAAAATTGTAATTTAATGAACTGGATCACTTAAACATTAAGCCCGTTCATCAAAATGTTCAACATTCAACATGTTTGGATTTGTTTGTGATGTATGTTGGTATCTAATGAACGGTACTCCGGTCGGTCTATCCCAAAAACGTTCCGATTAACATTCCGGTCATTAGAAAATTCCCCCAACTGTTGTCTTCGATGACCGGGCCCATTATTATTGTATTAGCTTATCCTGCCAACCCTATAGATTGATCAGAGTTAGTTTTTAGTTATTCAATCACTTTCGTAACGGTGTCCGATTAAATTTTTAAATGCAATTTTTGTTAATCCGACAGATGTATTGATCGTTTGTTTATGTGATCTGGGTAACTAGAACTGATCCGATTGAATTTTGGTAACACACCCTCATAGGACAACTGTAATCGATGTTTTTTTTTTTTAAATGAAAATTCAGTACAATCAAAATGAGCCTGCAAGTAGCAGATCTAAAATTGCACCCACTGACCCTACTTTCAATTAGTGACATTAGTCAGTTACTACTGCGCATGCACAGATATGGATCAACCTATTCTATATTCTTTTCAACCAGCCTTGCCGCTAAACTAGATGTGTTTTTTAAACGCGTTCAATTTGAAGCTATAAACTAGAGTTTTCCAGTCCCAAACTTAGGATGATGTAAAATTTGGAGTTTAGAGAAGCCTGAAAATATGGTTTGGTCGCATAGTGAAGCGGAGCGACTAAACCAAATTTTCAGGTTTTTCTAAACTTGAAATTATACTTCATACGCCATGCGTATAAAACACAGCAATATTAGTTTGACGTCACGTCAGGATTTCCTCGCTTGACATTCTCAACCCAGGTTATTACAGTATAATGTTAGCTCAGTTTAAGCCGAGTCGGCCTTGTATTTTTAACTACCTTGATTTTGACGTCACGTGAGGACTTCCACGCATAACGTTAGGAATCAAGGTAATTAAACGTACAAGGTCGGCTCGGTTCAAATTGATACAACCTTGTTAGTTTAATTACCTTGACTTTTGACGCCATAAGAGGAATTCCACGTGTGACGTCATTAATAAAGGTGATTAACATATCAAATAAACTTTTAGCAACAGAAAATGCTAATCGGGCGGACTCAGTCTTTATTTTTTCGAAGATTTATACTTAAATAAATTGACAAAATATTGATCACATCTAAGCAGTATATTTTGAACTCTACAATATGTCAGTGTTTGAAGTAAAATTTCTAGGCTATTCTGAACTCGAAATTTTACTTGCTTAACCTAGGAGTGAAAACACTTGTTTGAAACTTTAAATTGGACATTGTTCAAAAACGATAAATGCCTAAAAAACTATATTGTGATATGGATACGAATAGTCGTTAGATTTTGAGGTAATCTTATTTGGCAAATTACAAGAAAATTATAAATTATTAAATCATCATGAAAACGTTTAATTTTTCTTAGAAACAAACAAGCGTTAAGATACTGAAAGCGGGGTTAAAATATCCTAACTAGTTTTTCTGAAAAATGGTGTCAAAAGTTGAGATTCTCAGGTAATCTTGTTTAAAAAATTATAAAACAATCATAAATTATTGAATCAACTTTAAAAGCACCTGAAGTTTGGGTTACAATAACTCAACTGGGTTTTCTGAAAAATTGAGATTTTAGTGAAAAAATGATCAAATTACTTCAACCTGATGATTTTTCTTGTTCAGAAAGTTATAAAGAAAAAACATAATTTATTTTCTCACCAGAGGTTGAAACTGTAGATGATTGACCAAAAATGGTCCAGCAATCGACGGGTTGAACACCCCTGATATATATCATGATAGATATTTGATGATATCGTCCAAACCCTGGTTCATGATTATCAATTAAAAGTTAAGTATTGAAAAGTGTGACGTTTTCATGACTGAAATAAACATTTGTGAGGCAAATACATTTTTGTGAAGTAAGGAAATTCAGTGTTTTAATTAATAGCCTATATCATCTTCACGTAACTCAACAGCTAATTTAATGATTCATAATTAGTAGATATTTTCATCTCTCTCTCTTGTATATAGGTGTTATAATCGCTCATTTCTCCAACTTGTTGTTTTTATTTATAATATATTTTTAAACTAAATATGTTATACTAAACATGTCCCAAGGAGTAATTCGTTTCATTCCAATTCCTGCTACATACTTGTATTGTTTGCTTCGAAGTCATATAAACTGAAATTTCAATGTAATTACATTTGCAATGTTCTAGGAATACTCATTACAACTAGGATTTTATAAAAAAAATATAGGGATGTTATACAAATAAATAGAAGTTCGTGGAACAATAACTATTACAGATGAGATTCCTCGTCCTTTAAAGTGCTGACATAAAGGATGGACGTTACAAGCTTATATTTATTAATACCTGGAAAAATATTTTGCAATGAATTACTATTAACGAATTTTCCTAGAATAAGCTTTTGAATACATTCTCCATATATATCAAGCATTTGACCTAACATTAATAAAAAACCATCAATGTGTCTGTGTGAGTAACAATTAACCACACACATTATGAACTGTGTTAATTCCACAATTGAAGACAAAATGCTTTTATTAATTGCATGATTCATAATAAATGATCACCATCATCATATGTACACACACATTCAAATGCAATGTTTGTTTATAATTTTTCTTGGAGCGTTTTCGTGCCCCCTATTTCTGGGGAGTGACATCCAGAGCAAGTGGGATTTATTTAAATGCATAAAAAAACCGGTGTGAATGCACTATATACGCGGTGGGAAGGCGAAGGAAACGTTGTATAAACTCATGAATGGAATCCATTGATTAGAGAGTGTTGGAAATGAATGATCGTTATTAAGTGTTCGCGCGGTGCGGTAGGAGGGGGGCGACCCGCAGCAACTTCCGCACCCCCCGAAATACATACAAAAATAATACATTCGCCTATTTAAAAATGGTGGAATTTTATATGCGTTAATACGTGCTTGCAGACCGGATGAGAAACGTTCAGAGTTAGGGTGTAGCAAATATGTACTTGTATATGTATGTGTGTGCGCGCGGGTATTATTGGCAATGGGGACTCACTCTTCAGACGTGTCGGTCATGGTTCGTCTTTAGGAATAATCTACAGCCGACTGGTCCTCTTCTCAATAACACCATTTTTTAACAACATCAAATCAACTGAACAACGGGAGATCTTTCATTCAACTAAACACTAAACTACGGTTATGTTCCGACATTTGCGCCGTTGCCGGACTGAATGGACCCAATGTTCTCTTCGATTAATGCTGGCTCACTCTATCAGCGACATTATCAATTATATTTACAGAAAACTAATTATTCTATACTTATAATTCCCCAATATAGATGTCACTTCAACTAGATGATGTTTATACTTCATTTTTGGTTGGCAATATTTTTCGGGTTAAGACTAAATCATAGATGTTTGATCTTCTATAAGTTAAATTGAAATCAATTATACCAACATATAAATACGTCTGCCTTACTAAATATTGATCTATGATTAAGATAATGTCAAAGATGCCAACTTAACGTTCAAACTGTTTGTCCTAGAAAAATAAACTCTCTAGAAGGTTCACGCCCATGTACTGGAAAATACTGCAGAGCGCCTCTGGACGGTCATTACGCCAACTAACTCAACAAAAATGTCGCCGGGCGGCTCGGCCTTTTCTTTAAATTTAAATTGATTTGATATTACAAAAATGAATAATACGTTTACTTTTTTCAACGTATTATTCCTTTATAAGTAATGACATTAGAAGCGTAACACCCAGAAGGAGTTATTATTTTAACTTGATTTTTTGCCAGTATGGTAGTTTTACATCAAGAATAAAATGATTACATTTTCAAGAAATTTTATTAAAAAACAATCTAAAAAAATTAATAATGTGTTTGGCGACACCTTTGCTGTATACACTCCTGTAGATGTCTGGGCATCGACAAAATGAGATGGTCGATGTCTTCTTGAGGCATCTCGTTCCAAGCAACTTGAAGTTCATCGATCAACTGTGCTAGAGTCTGTGGAGGATGGTGCAAAGAGAATATTCTTCTTCCCATGATATCCCACACATGTTCAATGGGATTTAAATCCGGCGAACGGGGCGGCCACGCCAAAACATTAACACCAGCTTCATTAAGAAAGTTCATAGTTCGACGAGCAATATGGGGACGTGCGTTATCTTGTTGAAAAAGTACGTCTGGGCGGCCATCTAAATAAGGCAACAAAGTCGGCAGCTGTCATACTGCCTCGAATGAATACAAGAGGTGATCGACTACCATAAGCAATAGCCCCCCAAACCATTACTCCAGCAGTCCTGTGTACATGCCTCTCAATAGCAAACCTAAGATCAGTTCGTTCTCCATGGTAGCGTCGTACCCTTCTACGGCCATCATGCGTGCCTAGACAAAATCGTGATTCATCGCTGAATACGACATCGTGCCATTCTGCCTCCCAATGCTGCCGTTCTCTACACCAGTCCAACCTTTGGCGACAGTGTCTCGCTGTTAAAGGAAGCACTAATCTTGGACGGTACGAAAGAAGCCCAAAGGATTGAATGCGGCGATATAAGGTTCGCATACTAACGGGCCTACCTTCTTCTCCAATCCATTGATCACCGATTTGACACGTAGTAGCGAAACGGTCTCGCAGGGCTATTTGTCTTAAGCGCCGATCTTGACGTTCTGTGGTACGCCTTGGTTGACTAATTGGTCTTCTTCTTGCTCCTCTACCTTCTTCTGTCCATACCTGATACACACGTATTACAGTTCCTGCAGTGGAATCAATACGGTGGGCAATTTCGCGATAGGACATACCGACATCTCGATAAGCAACAACTCGACCCCGGTCAAAATCGCTCAAATGGTGATATTGTGGACGTCTTCGGACTCGAGGCATTTTATTTAAGCTTAACACACTCAACGGAAACACGAAAACTAAAAACATCTGTACTAAACAGCTCATATAAATAGTTTTATCAAAAAAGAAAAAGTGAAATATTTTTTTTTTCACAATAAATATAAAAGGCACAAGGTTGAAATTGTTATCAACGTATGCTTTAAATATAGTCACTCTGTTGCTAAAATATGAATTCAAAAAAATCATTCCTTCTTGGTGTTACGCTTCTAATGTCATTGAGTATATCACTTACCATCTATATCCCCGGCAATATCTAAATTATGAAAACACTAGTTTTTAAGATTTAAGTGGAATAAGGTACAACAAAACATTAAACGTGAATAGCATGAGATAATTTAATAATGGTAGTAGAAACGATACAACATTAAAGTAATTTATTTAAATAAATTGCGCCCCTCGTTCATGTACAGCTTCTCAAATCTGGATATCTGCAAACAGAAAAAAAAATTACAGTTATTGAATGCATAAAAAAAGGTTCGTTTTTAAAATATCTAGTTTCCAAACCACCTTTAGGCAATTACAAATATTCAATAATACAGTTAATCTGAGACAGCCGATTGAATTCTTTTAAGTGCCTTGTGAGGTAGAGTTTTCAGTTCATTTTTTTTAATGTGATATCCCCAGGGGGCCTAGTCATTTACATTGATTTCTTTTACTTTGTCCAGGTCATTATTTACTTCATTACTTTTACCTGGTTTCGAAGGTAAAAGTAATATGGGTACTGCGTTAGAAGTTAAAAAGTTGTTCGTTGACTGATGCTCTTTAGGAAAATAAAGATGGTACACCATCTTCCATTTATGAATTAATTCTGGTGATAAATCATTTAATGTTTTATTATCACACGCTACAACTCGTTAAAGAAATCTTGACCTATCTTTATTGGGTTTTGGGAATAAGTGCCTCGATGAACTTTTATCTTCACAACCTCTGATTACACATTTCCTATTTCCAGGCATTTTGTCACAATTCTATGTACAACACGTTTAAATAAACTAGATTTATATCAAAACACTTTTCTATATATTATAAATCACTCACAATTTATATTATAAAACACTGATCAATATCTAGGCTAAATTTAAGGAGAAATTAAATATATTTTTAAATGTTACTAAAACAAACACCACGTATGTATTTAGATTGACAAACTTAGCTAAATTGTTTTGTCCATAAATTATTAAATCATGCTAGATATCACACCATGCAATAACTACGTTAATATTAAAAAACAATATTATTAAATAATGCTAGAATATATTATTTTAAAGAAATTATATAATTAAATGCTAGAACTCACACCACGCCTTGATACAACACGTTTAAATGTACTGGATTATTATTAAAAAAACACAGTTTGAGTTATAAAACACTGTTCACAATCTAGGCTAAATTTAAGGAGAAATAAAATGTATTGTTAAATATTACTAAAACAAACACCACGTGTTTGGATTGACGAACCTAACCTCACTAAATTGTTTTGTAAATTAACAATTAAATCAAGCTTAAATTCAAATCATGCAATTATCAAACAAAATAAGAACAATTCTAAAACCTTTTACAGCAGTTTGGAAACCAGCAAAGAGAGCTATTGTCGCAATTATAGCAATGCAAGATGCAACCACTATACGATAACAATCCTAGACATTAATAGATGTGCGACTCTCCAAGTGACAGGTTGCCACGAGTGGATTAGTACCTTACTCGGATCGCTGCGAGGACGCTGGCGATCAGTCGAATTTTTATCTAGGGACCCCAGAATATTACTGAACGCGGGAAATTTAAAATGCAGTTATGTGCATATTACTGCCGGCAGGGGGCGCTACGAAAGAACGGAAATTAAAAAGCGGGAAAATCAAATTATATTAACAAGCGGGAAAATCAAATTATATTAAAAAAATAAGAATTTATTTGATTATGTACAAAATGTACAAGAAGAAAAAACAAATGTATAGCTACATAATAAAATACAAATTTCATACAAACAATTAAATAGAAAGTATTTAATGATTATTTTTTAGCTTTTTCTAGCTTAGATCCTCGTGAAGGATGTGACTCTTCATCAGGCACAGACGGTCTTGATTGAGGAGAGGCTTTGTCAATTAAATCTCATCTGTTCATTTTGATGTAGAGCCCTGATAACAATAACAAATGAACGAGGTTAAGAGTGTTTTCATGGTGTTTTCCCTCTAGTTTGTTAAAGAGTTTTCTGCACGGGGTGTCAACAATATAGGGAATTGCGAAACCAAAATTTCTTCCTTGTCTAACAACAGTAAAATGCCTATAGCTCTATTTCACCGATAGTTTACCCAAGGATCACGGCGGCGCCACTAGAAAATTATAATAGGAAACTGTAAAAATGCTTTAACAAGAATGCTCTAACAAAAATTCACTAGATGTCTCTACATCTGTCTGTTTACCTCCAATTTTGTGTTCTACACGTGACACGCCATTTGTAATTATTCTTTTGCTCTGTTTGCAGGTTACACCGATTTTTCTGGACATTTTTGGAACCAAATTTGCAATATAAGTCGAGAGAGAGAGTGAAATATTGCATGATTTGTGGTTGTGCAGAAGATGAAGTGAAGAAATTGTTCTATTTACCACGAAATCCGAAATTGTAATTATTCCAAAGTATTTACAATTGCTCATTTTATCCTCATTACCATTTATATTCACCGAATACTTATATTATTACAGAATTACACAAAGTGAAATCACGTAAATGAGTTTTGATTTTAAAATATGAGCTATAGCTTAAATATGTAACAATGCACCCTTTTGCACAAGTGATATCTATTTTATAAGGTTTTAATTCAGTTATTACATTAGGAATAAACATATTCAATATAATGTAATGAGCTGAATCGATTGTGATTTAATTGAACGGCACTTCCTTTTTATGTACGCACAAATGTAGTACCATTTCAAAGATTATAACTGATTATGCACATCACTAATATAATGCATATGCATGTTGTTTCTGTGTAACAAATAAAACATGATAACTAATTAACCTAATTTATTGTTTATTTAGCGATAAAATGTAGTATATATTAGCTGTTTGCGAAAACCTGGTCTTGTTAATTTGAGACGAGATGTATTAAACTTAAAATATACAATTGATCTGTGAAGTTGGTAGAATAGATTTTGGTAAACGGCTATAGAAATCCGATAGTAACGGATGTTAATCTTACTTATTAACAAATTTTGAACTAAAATGGAGTAGATTTTTGTTGTTGTGAAGTTAATTACTGCCCCCTGTGATGTTATATAATCAACCTAAAATCGGATTATGATTGTCCACATTTAATGCTGATATGATGCTTGTTTGCTTAATTTCAGCTGATTAAAACAGTGTTTAATTTAAATGTACCATTTTAGATGTGAGACGTGGAAACATATTCTCGGAATTGTATCTGATGTATCCCAAATGCAATGGGAGAATCTGTGGCAGGCATTTTTCTAAGGAATGTTTTGTTCCCTTTAATGTAAGTATGCGATTATTAAAAGATGCTATCCCATCTCTTTTTGTTGCAGACCTGAGTACTGTTTCTTCAAATATTGATAGTGATTTAATTCCACTAAAGGTAAATGTGTAACAAGGAAATATGTGCATATTTATAAATGTTTTATTTTAGGTTACATGTACGGAACCGTCCACTTCATCAACACTTCCTCACATTTATACTCCTCCTATTAGACAGCTCAGAAAGCCTTTGTTTGTTTGTCCAAATATTGACATTACCCCTCAAAATAAAGCTTTAGTAAATACTATTAAAAAATAAGGAACGTTATATCAGGGTATTGAAAAATGGCAAATATCAGAACCGTGTAGCAGGTCCCATATTGTTTTTTTTGTAATAAATTTTTAATAATTGATTATTGCTATAATTGATTTCCCTTCATTTGTATTAATATTTTGTTTCAAATAGAAGTGACTTTATGGATATAATTAAATAAATGAAATTAACTTAGTAATGTGTTTTATTTATTGTGTACCCTTAAATAATATTCATAATGAAATTATTGCTTACATCAGTGAAAGCAATAATTTTGTTATGGACTTAGATTTAAATTAAATAATATTAAATATAAACGAATTTAAAAAAACCGCCATATTTTGCATTAATCGACTGTCGCGTCACCACAGTGTGGTTTGCCATGTTGCGACTGTTTTTTTTCCCCGTAGTTGTGCATCTGTAATCTGTGGTTTTCTGCTTTTATGGAAAAATACGTCAGCGACATCTATTGAGTATTATGTCTTGAGGTTTGCGATAGTATAAACAAGTCCCATAAGCGTGAACCGGCCCTGCTGTTTGTTAAAACATAACCTATATACATTTTAAGTTCATAATTTGCAATTTTGTAACACCATCAATTAATATGAACATGGATCAAACAAATGAAGAAGTGCACAAGAAGGGGCGCCAACGCAAGAAGCTATTATACAATTCCATACTGAAACAAATGGAATTTTATTTTAGTGATTCGAACCTAACAAAGGACCGTTTTATGAAGCAACTTCTTGAAGAAAATGAGTGTAAGTCGTTTTAAACAAAACAAATCCGTCTGTAGAAGAATAGTACAACTTCAGCAACAATACAAGTTTGGTTATGCAATAATCTCATGGAAAACAACTAAAAACGGTTGTGTGAGGACAGAGCTGGGCGGTACTCGAGTACAAGTATTCAAAACTTGTACTCTGAGTACTTTTCATTTACTCAGTCCATGAGTAAATTTTTCCAAGTCCTCATACTCGACACCTTTTTAACCATAGAATGTTATAAATTTGGTACCTTATCATTTCAGATGTAGATTTAAACATTTTCTTAAAATACAATAAAATCCGCAAAATAACCACCTCAATTGATGACGTAGTAAAATCGCTAAAAAAATCTGAATTCCTTGAACTATCGGAGGATAAAACAAAAGTCCGTCGCACCACACCGATTGTAGAAAAAACAAACAGTGACGACTGCACCTTATACGTGCAGCAAATAAAATCTGACACTACGCACGAGTGGCTTGAGCAAATTTTCTCTGATTTCGGAAAAGTTGTTTACGTTTCTCTCCCCAAATACAAGAAGAATAATTTAAACAAGGGCTTTACATTTATCGAATACGACACTGAGGATGAAGCCAAGACGGCTTTGGAGTTTTTCGAGAAGATTGGGTGTAAAATAACTGCTCCGCCGGAGGAATTGTGCAGCATTACTAGTTATCAAGAAGAGATAAATAATGACAATAAAAATAGCTTCCATGACGATAAGTTGGATGTTCTATTGAAAGCTATGGAAGATGATAAGAAACGGAAGGTAAATGAAGATTGTGTCGAAAATGAGGATTATAAGAGAGTTAAATTGGATGAAAGTGAAAACGGTGAAAGTAAGGGAAAGAAGAAAAAATCAAGTAGGAAAAAGTTTAAAGAGTTGGGGTTTGAAGTTTTATCAAAGTAAGTAAAAAACTAGTCGGGTAATTAAACCAAGTTTTTTTCTTCTTCCAATATGAGATTAATTTTTTCAACCGTTCATTGTTTCTAAACATGTAATGTTTATTTTAGGAAAGAGTGGAAGGCAATGAGGAACCGATATTTAAATATGCAAAGAACAAAAATGAAAGAACTCAAAGGGCATCTTTTTAAAAAGAAATTTGCTAATAATAAATTTGAAGATAAGAAAAAGCAAGTAAAGAAAGAAAGTATTGATGAAAAAGCTAATAAAACTATTGAAGAGAAAATGCCTTTTATACCTGGCCTGATTATAAAATTAAAACTATCAGAATCTTACACTGATGCAAAAAAATTAAAGGTGAGTTTGTTTGTGTTACTTATTATTTATGATAAAACAATTGTAAATTGTTATTTTGATTTCAGAATGAAATAAAAAGTGGTAATCCAGATTGTTTATACGTAGATACGCCGGTCACTTTAAATAATGATGAAATTTTCTTGAGGTTTTCAAAAAGTGAAAGTGCTCAAAGTTTTTGTGCGAAATGCGATAAGGGCAGTGCGGCTTTACTGACAGGTGTAGAGGAGAAGGATTATTGGGAACGTATACAGAATAATAGAGAAATTAAACATAAAAAAGATAATAGGAAAGTGAGAGGTAGGGAAAAGTTATTGAAGAAAGCTGAGAGAGAATTGGGAAAGCACATTAGGTTTGATGATGCAACTGATTAATCAATAAAAAATAATGTAATGTTATAAATATCAATAGAGGGCTAAAAAACTATTTTTGTGTTTTATCTATCCTGAACTGATTGCACTTATAATGCTGCCAATATAAAAGATTACTATTTCAACCTTTATGTAGAATATAGGAATTGTGCTCTTAATAATTGTAAAATAAAGGAAATAATTTGTTGTAAAAATGCATTTATACTTCATTGTCAAACATATCTTAAAACATATAAACTAAAAAAGGAAACGACCCAAAAATAAAGTTACATTTATAATCTTATTACGAGATGAACTACCACCGTTTTCCGCCGCCGCCTCCTCCTCCTCCACCGCTAAATCTATTTCCTCCGCCGCCGCCTCCTCCTCCTCCGCTAAATCTATTTCCTCCGCCTCCTCTTCCTCCTCCAAATCCGCGTCCTCCTCCACCTCCGCGACTAAAACCGCCACCTCTGCCACCCCCAAATCCACCACCTCCTCCTCGTCCAAAACCACCTCCCCGTCCTCTACCGCCGCCACGACCTCCACCACCTCGTCCTCCGCCACGTTTCTGCACGCTACCCGGGGCCTTCGGTAAAAATCTTTGCAAAGGTAATAATTTAGCTGGATCTATGAATAACTAAAAGTAAATAATAAAATATTAACCAAGATTTAAGTTATCACAACTAATAAATTAAAATTAAAAATGATATGGCTTTGAGCATTCGCCAAGATTTGTGGATGCGCCATCATAGTTGAACAAGCAGCCAGATGATTGTAAGATCGTAGACTTGGTTACGATTCTAAAGTCGCCTAGCAGATCTTTCAACAAAGACACGGGTTTGTTATGCTCTTAACTTGCTGAGACAATTAAGCATGTCTGAAATCTCCCACAGTGCTTATGATTCTAATCGCAGATCTTTAATAAAGTGATTAATTTTAAAATTGTCACGAAAACAATTTACATATGGGGAAAGTAAAAATGATCGTTGCATTATCGATTATCCTACCTTTTGATTTTTTTGAAAACTGGACGCTTTGACTTCGTCACTCAATCGGATTGATACATAATAATCCCTCAAATTTCCGAAAATCTCGTCAATCTTTCCGATCTGCTCCTTGTTTTCTAAATAAATTGGTGCGTTGAAAAATGGAACATCTTCTATCTCAACTTTACAGATGAGATCGTCTTGTGCTGAGTAATCGTAAAAACCCAAGGGAATCACCCTTTCTGGGGGACCTTGGTCAAAGTTGCGGTTATTCCTGAAGCCACCTCCACCCCCTCCGCCGAAACTGTTTCGTCCACCGCCCCCGCGACCACCCCCTCCGCGTCCCCCGCCGAAACCTCCACGACCCCTAAAAGACATCTGAAAATAGAATTTAGATTAGAAAGAAACTATAATGAACTTTTTAAAATAATTATTAATTAGTTTTTTCTATAAATATTTTCAACTGCAGGGAATTAAAAAAAAAATATTGCTTGTTAACTCCTTATTTAATCGAATTTGGGATGTAATGCAGAAAAACAATATTAAAACACGTGGTTTAAGTACGCACAGATAACCTCAAAAACATTACCTCCAGCGTCCTATCTTAATTATAATAAACAATTACCTTTTGTACACTTGAAATTTATTGAACTTTACACACTTAACTAAATTCCGCTGTTCATTTAATTATAATCGATTAATGTTATTGCAGTAATATAAACAACGCGGCGTAGAACATCACCCCCTGGTACCAACCCATGAACCATAGAAAACTAATATCTATGAACCTAGCATAGAATATTTATCTGTGTTACCAACCTAGACAATATATACCAATATATACATAGATGTGTGATTTATAGGTGTGCGACTCCTGGATTAGTACCTCACTCGCATCACATCGTTGGGAGGGCGCTGGCGATCAGTCAAATTTTTATTTAGATCAGACCTAGTCGACTCCATATATTTCTGTAAGTTTACATATTTAGTTGACCGACCCACTCGATGGGAGGGCGCAAATGTCGGAATTTCAAATTTCTCGCAATTTCTAATAGGCTCATTTTCAATCAACACCTGTCAGATCCGTCAGACCTGAAGGCACAAAAATGCCGATAAGACGAAATCGTCTCGAGATGAGCGTTAATAAATATAAATAATTACAACCGTAAGCATATATAATATTTTGAAATTATAATCCATTGTGTATTATTTTAAATAAGTCTACAGTCAAACAAATTTAAAACCAGGTTGTTAGTACATTATTTATTCCTCGCACATGTGGATGATCTTCAAGTATACGAAATACCCATGGTCGTGGATATTTTCATCATATTGAACTAGGAACATTTTTTCATGGTGTATATCCCCGTAGTTGTTGGATTAAGCAATTCTGAATCTTTAGAGATAGGCGTTAACTTAAATAATTAAAACCGTAAGTTATATAATATTTCAAGTTTTTAAGCTATTGTGTATTCTTTTAATTAAGTCTGCAGTCAAACACATTTAAAACCAGAGTGTCTACATTATTTCTCTTTACTTCTTCCTAGCATTTGTGAATGATCTTCAAGTACTATGCATGAAACAGCCACGGACGTGGAGATTTTCTTCAAACTGGGCTAGGAGCATACTTCTATGGAGAATGTTCCCGTTGCTGTTGGATCAAGCAATTCTAAAATTTCATCTAGTCATAAAGTACGATCTCAGAACATAAAATAATGTCTTAAATTTAATTACAGGGTTTTTCTGCTGCATTTCACTATTATTCAAATGAGATTCACTATCAGCGGCGGCTCGCAGCCTAACTTCAGGGTAGCCCAGAGACCCAAGGTAATATGTATCCGTTATTGAAAGGTGACTTTGTTGTGCAATTCCTTGTATATATAAAGCGCGATCCCAACCTCAAATTTTGTGTGCGTTGGCGCTGTGGCTGACCCTGAAGTTAGACTGTGAGCCGTCGCTGAATAAGATTCACTATATCTCAAATATCTTTCACCTTGTCAAATATAAGTCAAAAGATTACCCGATTTACAAAATAAGTTTCACTATATACCAAATACTTTTCCCTTTAATATTTTTGCTGAACATTTTGGCAGTAACAAAAACTTTCTTCTGGTAATATTTTATTTGTATTTATACATACAGGGAGTTTCCTTTTAAGTATACGTATTGCAAATTCAACCTATTTTCTGTAAATCTTTAGATATTCCTTGTTTTTTTAAAAGTTCAATTTGAAGCTATAAATGAGTGTTTTCCACTCTCAGACTAAGCATGAAGTAAAATTTCCAGTTTAGAAAAGCCCCGAGATTTCTGGGATTTTCTAAACTCGAAATTTTACTTCATGCGCCACGCGTATAAAACACGGGTTTCAAGTGAAATTTGAATATACATAAATTGTACAATATTTTTGTGTTTTATACGCGCGGCACATGAAGTAAAATTTCAAGTTTAGAAAAGCCCAGAAAATTTTCACGGGGCTTTTCTTAACTCAAAATTTTACTTCATGCTTAGTCTAGGAGTGGAAAAAACTCGTTTAAAGCTTTAAATTGAACTCTTTTGAAAAACAACGAATGTAGAAAAATTTCCAGCTTATGCATATGTTTACCTTAAAGAAAAAATCACTATATGTAACACTACTTACGCCAGCATCCATTCTCCGGATAAGGAGTCCTCTTATTTCATTTGTAAGATGCATTTTTTGACGAACTGCAGCCATTTTGTCGAGAATTGAAATGTAATTGACAAACTGAGATAAGCTTTTGACATATAGCGATAAATATATTTGTAATACCTTTTAATATATACATTTAACATGTTTATTATGTCTTTGTTATTTTTCGCATCGCACGATAATTTAATAGCGTGCGATGTTCCCCGCACCCCGCACACCATTTAATGTTATTACCCCCTGCACCGCGCACCCGCTTAGCCAGACCTAGTCGACTCCATATGATTCTGTAAGTCCACAACAGCTGTCAGATCCGTCGGATCTGAAGGCACAAAAACGCCGATAAGACGAAATCGTCTCGAGATGAGCGTTAATAAATAAAAATAATTACAACCGTAAGTATGTATAATATTTTTAAATTTTAACCTATTGTGTATTATTTTAAATAAGTCTACAGTCAAACAAATTTAAAACCAAGGTGTTACTACATTATTTCTCTTTATTTCTTCCTAGTACATGAGGATGATCTTCAAGTACACTAAATATCCATGGTCGTGGATATTTTCATCATACTGAACTAGGAGCATTTTTCATGGAGTGTATCCCCGTTGTGGTTAGATTCAGCAATTCTGAATACTTGGAGATGGGCGTTAACATAAATAATTAAAACCGCAAGTTTATGTAATATTTTAAGTTTTTAAGCCATTGCGTGTTCTTTTAATTAAATCTGCAGTCAAACACATTTAAAACCAGTGTGTCTACATTATTTCTCTTTATTTCTTCCTAGCATTCGTGAATGATCTTCAAGTACTATGCATGAAACAACCACGGACGTGGAGATTTTCTTCACACTGGGCTAGGAGCATACTTCCATGGAGAATGTTCCCTTTGCTGTTGGATCAAGCAATTCCGAAATTCCATCTAGTCACAAAGTGCGATCCCAGAACATAAAATAATGTCTTAAATTCAATTACACGGTTTTTCTGTTGCATTTCACTATTGATCAAATGAGATTCATTGTATCCCAAATATCTTTCACCTTGTCAAATATAAGTCGAAAGATTTCCCGATTTACGAAATAAGTTTCACTATATACAAAATACTTTCCTTTAATATTTTTGCTGAACATTTTTGCAGTAACAATAACTTTCTTCTAGAAATATTTTATTTGTATTTATACATACAAGGAGTTTTCTTTTAAGTATATGTATTTCAAATTCAACCTATTTTCTGTAAATCTTTAGATATTCCTTGTACTTTAAAGTTCAATTTAAGTCTTTAAATGAATGTTTTCCACTCCCAGACTAAGCATGAAGTAAAATTTCGAGTTTAGAAAAGCCCCGTGAAAATTTGTCAGCATAAGCTGTACATTTTCCGACATTCGTTGTTTTTCAAAAGAGTTCAATATAAAGCTTTAAACGAGTGTTTTCCACTCCCAGACTAAGCATGAAGTAAAATTTCGAGTTTAGAAAAGCCCCGCGTAGAAAATTTCTGGGCTTTTCTAAACTCGAAATTTTACTTCATGCGCCACGCGTATAAAACACAGATTTCAAGTGAAATTAGAATATCATAAATTTTACAATATTTTAGTGTTTTATACGCGTGGCGCATGAAGTAAAATTTCGAGTTTAGAAAAGCCCAGAAAATGTGTCTCGGGTCGCTGCGCGACCCTCGACAAATTTTCTACGCGGGGCGGGGCGGTGGAAAATGTACAGCTTATGCATATGTTTACCTTAAAGAATAATTCACTGTATGGAACACTACTTAAGCCAACATCCTTATTCGGATAAGGAGACCTCTTATTTCATTTCTAAGATGCATTTTTTGACGAACTGCAGACATTTTGTTGAAAAGTGAAATGAAATTAGGTTTTGACATGTAGCGAAATATATTTGTAATAACTTTTTAAATATACATTTACCATGTTCATTAGGTCTTTGGTATTTTTCGCATCGCACTGTAAGTTAATACCGTGCGATGTTCCCCGCACCGCACCCACCATTCAATGTTATGACCCCCTGCACCGCACACCCCGCTTAGCAAGAATCCCGCCCGCTCCCCGCGATTGCAGCGCCGTCTCATCGAGTGGGTCGGTTAACTAAAATCATGATACGTGGAGCCCCCTATAAGTTATCAATCTAATTTAATCTATGCGCTTAGCAAGAAGCCCGCCCGCTCCCCGCGCCTGAAGACGTCATTTGCGATTGCAGCGCTGCCTCATCGAGTGGGTCGGGTAACTAAAATCATAATACGTGGAGCCCCCTAGGAGTTATCAATCTATTTAATCTATGCATAGATGTGCGATTTATAGGTGTGCGACTCCTAGATTAGTACCTTCCTCGCATCGCATCGTTGGTAGGGCGCTGGCGATCAGTCAAATTTTTATCTAGGGACCCTAGATTTTAACTGAACGCGGGTAATTTAAAATGGACTAAAGTGCATATTTTTTACCGGCAGGAGGCGCTGCGACATGAATAAATATTAAAAAGCGGGAAAATCAAAAGTATTATCTAAATTAAATGAAAAATGTATTTTATTACAATGAAACAAAAAAATAATGTACAAAAAAAAGAATTACATTTAAACCTAATAATGTACAAATTTCATGCTAAAATTAAAATAGAAGGCTACATTATTATTTTTATGCGTATTAAATTACTAAATAAGTTAAATTTGGCCTGACTTTAGAATGTGTGAAGACAAATCCCACTGAACACGGACATATTTTAAATATTGCACGAATATTGAACATGTTACCAAAATAAAACAATGTATTCAAATTATGACAACAAAGTTTTAGCAACGTTATAAACATTTTATAAACGTTTTCCGTGTAATATTGATTTATATACATTATCGAAACGTTATACAAGATACTAAAATTCAACATTGTTTTATAACGTTTCAAAAATATTGCGACAGAGTAACACATCGTTATATAATCATTACAATTTGACTTTTATACAACATTGTATTGTAAACATTGCATTTTCATGGACTTTGAACATAGAGAGAATTTTTCATTCAAGTAAACATGTCCCAATTATATGCTGTAAATCTTCAGATATTCTTTGTTTTGTTTACAAGAGTTTAACTGAAAGCTTCAAACGAGTGTTATCCACTCCCAGACTAAGCATGAAGTAAAATTTCGAGTTTAGAAAAGCCCTGTGAAAATTTGTCTCGGGTCGCGCAGCGACCCGAGACAAATTTTCTGGGCTTTTCTAAACTCGAAATTTTACTTCATGCGCCACGCGTATAAGCCGCTGATTTCAATTGAACTTCATGCACTTGTTAACAATATTTTAATATTTTCACAGTTTAAGGGTACTAGGTACTTAGGTTTCGAGGTACTGTCTCCCCTAGACTATACATTACTTTTTATAAGACAGTTTTTTTATTGTTTTCTTGTTACCAATATATATTTGTATTTTTTGACCTATTTAAGCCCAGAAATAAAATTTGCATTGAGATAACGAGAGAAACCTGCCTATATCGTTCACTTAATTACTGAACATCGGGTTGTATACAATACGGATTCTTTGCATTCATCGTATGCAACTTAACATACATGCACACATTCGTATGTTGGGTTGCATACAAATAAGAGTAATCGCTTGTGTTGTATAGGCGTTGCTCTGTCAACGGTTTAGCAACATTTTTCTTTGAACGTTAGCATGCAACGTTCCTGCAGGCGGGCATTCAGCGGTTATTCAACGTTTATTCAAGATTCATGCAACTTAAAACGCAACGTTTCGTGTTGCGCGATAACATTGATGTAAAGTGTCATGCAACGTTTCTTTGCTCAGTGGGATGTGAATATTTAATTATTTAAATATTTTGATTAGTACTCATTACGAGTGTTTCCACTCCCAGACTAAGCATGAAGTAAAATTTCGAGTTTAGAAAAGCCTGAAGGTTCAGGCTTTTCTAAACTCGAAATTTTACTTCATGCTTCGTCTGGGAGTGGAAACACTCGTTTTAAACTTTAAATTGAACGATTTTTATAAAATCGCCGAATGCCTGAAAATTTACAATATACATTATGTATATTTAAAAGAAAAATTTCCAGTATGTTTCCAAGTCATTGAAATTGAAATTGATAGAAATCATAAAAAGAAGAGCAGAATTTTATAGACTTAACTTTATAATTGCTCGGTCGCTATTGCGTTAAATAATACTTGTAATTAAATAATTAAGTTGAGATAAAGTAAATTATCTTATGAATAATAAAATCAAGAACATGATCTTAAAAGATTTTGAATTAAATTCATGGGTATTTTATCTACATTTCCAAATATTGTTACAAACTAAAAATACCATCAGATAATTCTGAATTAGTTAATTGGGGAGTTGAGGAAAATATTTGGATAATCAGTGGCAAGTTTGGTGAAACAAAATCGATTTACTGCGAACGTAAAAATTTCAGCGGAAATGGAAGGAGGTGAATTCCTAATAATATGACGAAGCTTTTACGAATTTTCCACCTCCGTATTCATTCATCTCGTGAATCTTCCTCATAGTTTCTCTCGTGCTCCACCACTAACAAGACTAGTGTGCAGTTTTTTTCAAGTTCAATAACACGTTTAGTATGGTGGATTTATCTAAACAAATACTCGTCATGGATTCCATGGAAAAAATCTCATTGAGAGTGAGTTTGTATAAATTTCACATTTTTTTGTCAATTTGTACTTCACATTTTTAAAGTTTTGATACGTCTATACCCACACTCAAGTAATGTTTCATCAACATTAATAAAATGTTTAATGTTGCTATAATGTTGATATAACGTTATTTGTTTGTGTTTTGCCCAGTGGGTATACACAAAATAGTTTGGAAAGCGCTGATGTAGGGGTTAGGAGGTGGTGGAGAAAATAAAAATTTAACGATGTTGCATACTTTGTAAAAACACACGAAATTATCGAGTGGTTTCCCGTTATTATGGTTGATGTAATAATCCGCTTGCAAAAGCGATGATAAAGCCATTTTTCCAAAATTGACTGCTTATCTTTTGATTTGATATTTCCAATTCAATAAAACGTAATGAAAACATAACAATATGTAAGTTTCATTGTTAGATTTTCCCAATATTCGCTTATTATTAAGTTCAGAATACTATTTTCATAAATACGTGATATATTTTGTGTTTGAATGAACAATTTATATTTTATGAGATCTTTTTCCAGCATTCGTTCAAATAATGGAGATTTTTAACTTTGGCACAACTTACCCACTGAGCAAACACATTGTAATAATGTTTCTAACAACGTTTTATGTTGTTATAACGTTAATACAACGTAATTTGTTTGTTTTTTGCTCAGTGGGTAGGTTCTTATGGAACAATGATAAAAGTATAATATATAAAATTACGAAAAAACTATTCGTGAAAATGCAAACAATGTCTTAATTAATAAAACAACTTAAGACGATAAATATCCATTGAAACAACTACTTCCCGTGAAAATACACCTCCGGATATTGAATTATACAATGAAATATTTAAAATCTTGTTTAATTTGATTTGTTACAACGCTCCATTAAAGTATATGTAACGTATAGGTCAAATTCTCTTCAAACCAACTAACAAGTTGACAAGTTGACCACTAAGACATTGTTTGCATTTTCACGAATAGTTTTTTCGTAATTTTATATATTATGTTTAAAGTGTGCAAACTATAAGAAGCGTAAGCCTATTTTCTCGAATTAAAATAGTTTTGAATTTGAATTTATCTTGTTTGAACTGTACCGTAAGGTAAATAATAAGGTCTCACATTCTTCATACCTGCTAATGACATAATCCCCTTTTTTACCTATAAATACCGACCATCATTTTCACTCATTCCATTTCTATGTACCTATTCATTCCACACACACCACTTTTTCAAAGTAAGTTTGTTATAATTTTATTCCTAATTTTTTTAAACGTCATAAGCAAAGCTATACTGAAAGAGATAAATCTCGAAACGCGTCTATAGATGGCCTAAGACATTAGTTTTAATCCAAGTCCTTTCACTTCTAATTTGTTGCTATCTTTCCTTTCATTTAAATTTGTATTGTTAGTTGGTTTGAAGAGAATTTGACCTAAACGTTACATATACTTTAATAGAGCGTTGTAACAAATCAAATTAAATAAGATTTTAAATATTTCATTGTATAATGCAATATCCGGAGGTGTATTTGCACGGGAAGTAGTTGTTTCAATGGATATTTATCGTCTTAAGTTGTCTTATTAATTAAGACATTGTTTGCATTTTCACGAATAGTTTTTTCGTAATTTTATATATTATGTTTAAAGTGTGCAAACTATAAGAAGCGTAAGCTTATTTTCTCGAATTCAAATAGTTTTGAATTTGAATTTATCTTGTTTGAATGATAAAAGTGTTAAAAAATGCTCATTTTAAAGTTGAACGCAATTTAACATTGTCTGATTTCATCCTCACAATTAATGAATACCCTTTTTGTAATTACTGTTCGTTAGTGTGCCTGTCACCATCATCGGTCTGGTTGTAGGGAAATAATGCAATTTTGTCGCAGTTCCCCATTGAAAACGCGACAATGGCTCGTTTTTAATGCGTGGATGTTAAAATTGGTCGGAATGAAATTTCATAAAGTCGAGTTTAATGATTGCCAGCGGATGGGCGCTTTAATTGTGTTACCGCGGATACTTTCATTTTAGAGGAAGAATTGTATTATTCAACTTAACTTTTTTGTGATGATCTTCTGTATTGTTCTTGAGGTTAATTAAGCATATCATATATAATTAATTTAATTGAAATAATATATATATATACCAAATAAGAAATAACAGCGCATTAGGTCATGATGTAAAAGTTATTTTTTATCAAGTGAGTGTGCAAGGAGGACAGAAGACGACGACGATCGTTTCGCTCTTTTTATGAGCTCCTCAGGCCGCCACATCCATCATCCCATACACACTCACTTGATATGTAGAAGTTGTATATATACTGACTTCGCTAACCATAAGCCGGTATTGACGTCAGTATTTATAAATGCTACTGCATATCAAGTGAGTGTGTATGGGATGATGGATGTGGCCGAGGAGCTCATAAAAAGAGCGAAACGATCGTCGTCGTCTTCTGTCCTCCTTGCACACTCACTTGATAAAAAATAACTTTTACATCATGACCGAATGCGCTGTTATTTCTTATTTGGTACTTATAAGCAGGTCGTTAATTCTAATTTATATATATATATATATATATATATATATATATATATATATATATAATAATTCTGTCATAAATTTTATTTTTTAATTTTTATTGACAGAAAAGTAACATTTACAGTTTATTTACAATAATATTTGAGAATACCGGGTGTTGAATTGGCTTCCCTATTTATTTTAGAGACAAAATGTATTTCAGTTTTTTGTAGAGGGAAAAATTCTAAATTTATTAATGTTCACACTTAACACTTTACGTTGCTCTAAGTTAAAATAATTAAGAAAAAGTAATGTGATTTTATAAAAATGATGATATACCATGGAATTGATACAACAATTGCGGATATTCCCTGTTTTTTTAAAGTTAAATTTAAATCTCTAAACAAGTGTTTTCCACTCCCAGACTAAGCATGAAGTAAAATTTCGAGTTTAGAAAAGTCCCGTGAAAATTTGTTGAGGGTCGCGCAGCGACCCGAGACAAATTTTCTGGGCTTTTCTAAACTCGAAATTTTACTTCATGCGCCACGCGTATAAAACACTATAATATTGTCAATTTATGTATATTCGAACTTCACTTAAAATCTGTGATTTATACGGGTGGCGCATGAAGTAAAATTTCGAGTTTAGAAAAGCCCAGAAAATTTGTCTCGGGTCGCTGCGCGACCCTCGACAAATTTTCACGGGGCTTTTCTAAACTCGAAATTTTACTTCATGCTTAGTCTGTGAGTGTCAAACACTCGTTTAAAGTTTGGAACAGAACTCTTTTAAAAAACAACGAATATCTAAAGATTTAAAGAAAATAAGCTGAATTTGCTGTAAATTTTCGGATTTTTTTATTTTGGTATACAAATCCCTGTTTACCCAGATAAAAAAAAAACGCATTGGAACAGTTTTCTTTGAGGTAAACATATGCATAAGCTGTAAATTTTCCGACGCCCGATGTTTTTTCAACAATTTTAATTTGAAGCTTTAAACGAGTGTTTTCCACTTCCAGACTAAGCATGAAGTAAAATTTCGAGTTTAGAAAAGCCCAGTGAAAATTTGTCTCGGGTCGCGCAGCGACCCGAGACAAATTTTCACAGGGCTTTTCTAAACTCGAAATTTTACTTCATGCGCCACGCGTATAAAACACAGATTTCAAGTGAAGTTCGAATATACATAAATTTCACAATGTTTTAGTGTTTTTTTTAACCGCGTGGCGCATGAAGTAAAATTTCGAGTTTAGAAAAGCCCAGAAAATTTGTCTCGGGTCGCTGCGCGACCCTCGGCAAATTTTCACAGGGCTTTTCTAAACTCGAAATTTTACTCCATGCTTAGTCTGGGAGAGGAAAACACTCGTTTAAAGCTTCAAATTGAACTCTTTTAAAAATCAACGAATGTCAGAAAATTAACAGCTAAAATAATTAAGAAAAAGTAATGTGATTTTATAAAAATAATGACATTTTTCTTGTATAGTGTAAATCATTTCGAAAACATTTACTTTAATCAAGTGACTACGATATCTTTTGCCATTTTGACATCCGCAGTTGCTGTTTCAATTCTATGGCATGTCATTATTTTTATAAAATCACATTATTTTTTCTTAATTATTTTAACTTAGAGAAACGTAAAGTGATAAACGTTAACACGAATGAATTCAGAATTTTTCCCTCTACAAAAAAGGTAAATACATTTTGTTTCTAAAATAAATAGGGGAGCCAAAATTTGAACATTTCAAAATTTACATGGGATTTCCTCTGTTGCTTCCGTCAAGTCAACATCCGGTATATGAAAAATGAATTAATGTTAGGATGCAACTGTCACTGTCGCTGTCAAATGGCTATCGACCTGAGGTCTTTCTGCCTAGAGTGATGGTTAATGTCGTACGTCAGTCCTTAATGAGTGTATGGGTGAAATGATGAAATGAATTCAAATATGATTATTGTTTTTTTTTATATTTGGGAAGTATAGTGGGATTTCGATGGAACAGTATTGGTAAATAATGCGGTAATTAAAATGGTTTTTAGAAAACTTTTCGGAAAGGAATTAAAATGGTTTATAGAAAACTTTTCGGAAAGCAATTGCAGGTGTTCATCTATAGGGATTATGAGAGTGGTATCGTAGAGGAGTTGGTTAGAGGGACTATGTAGCGGATTTAAACGATGGCGGATTTTAGTAAGGGTTCTTACGGATGCTCGCTCGCTAACTTGGATATGGTGGAGTGTCTGATTTTGAGATGTGGATAATAGAATGGATCCATAATCTATCAACGGACGACATTTCATTTTGTAAATTAGTGTAGCTGATCTAATGTTTATACCAGCCTGTTTATATGTTAAATTTTTGAACAGCTTTGCCCGAGTGGTTATTTTGTTTTTTATATCACAAGCATGTTTTTTAAAGTTAAGTTTGTGGTCAAAAATAAATAAAAGATATTTAATATTAGGGGAGGGATGAATTGGGTTTTGTAATATGGAGATAGTGAATGGGTAGTTGTTGATTTTATGGTAGGGGATAAGGAGTTGTGATTTGCGAGGATTAATTTTTATTCTCCATTTTGCGAACTACTGTTCGAGGGTGTCAATTAATTCTTGGAGAGTTTGGAGAGCTTTGGTTAGGGTAGGAGCGTGAGATATAAGGGCGGTATCATCGGCGAACTGTAGGATGTATTTTGATGGGTTGAAATGTTTTGGGTTAGGATGGTAGATATCGGAACAGAAAATATTATACAGGAGTATAGAGAGAGGGGAACCTTGAGGAACACCTTGTTCTGGCGAAAAAGGAGAGGAGAGACAGTAGTTGATTCTTAGTTTAAAGGATCTGTTAAAGCGGAGTGAGTGAAGTATGTGAATAAGGTGTGGAGGTATGTTAAGGAGGTTACATTTGAAAAGGAGTCCTTTGTGCCATACAGAGTCAGAAGCTTTTTGGATGTCGAGGAATGAACTGCAGAGGATTTGCCTTCGAGGTGGGATATCTGTAGGTTGGATGTGAGAATGGTAAGTGGAAGATTAGTGGAGCGTTTGGGAAAGAATCCAAATTGATACTTAGGGATGCGTTTCGAGATTAGTGAGAGGATCTTATTTTTGAGAAGAGATTCGTATAGTTTACCAAGGATAGGGAGGAGTGTTATTAGACATTATTATTGTGGTCGCGTTTCGGTAGGCATATTATGATACCTGTCTTCCATTCTGGTGGGAAGTAATGATTCTGATAGTTATAATTAAGGATATTGAGTATGTGGTCGTGGATATGGAGTGGTAAGGATTTAAGGATGCGTCTATGTACGTAGTCATGTCCGGGTGCAGTGTTTTTTCCATTTTTCAATACACTATCGTATTCGTCTTTGGTAAATATGTCATTTGGTTTTGTTAGGTTAGTCTTTTTGAAATAGTCCTAGTAGCAGTCCTCGACATTGTTAAAAAAGTTATGGTCATAGTCCGTGTCTTCTGTGGTTTCATATGTTTCGTTGAAATGGTCGGCAAATCTGTTGGCAATAATATTTATGTCCGTGATTGTCTCGTTTGTGTCAGGGTCAGTTATTTGTTGAAGATCGTCAGTTTTTTTATATTTTGTGAGTTTTTTATTTATGTGTTTTAACAGTCTAAGGATAAATTTAAGGGGGGTATTTGTAGGACGTTTTGGTTACAGTTGGAGTGTTTTGTTGTATGGAATTTGATAGGATTTTCTTAAATTGTTCTATGGCAATGGGAGTAATATCAGAGTTAGAGGATATGAATTGGGTCATGTCAAGTGAAACTCTGTTAATATCACAGTTTTTGAAGTCATAAATGAGGTCAGGTCGAGGTTCGGGAATGAGTTAGTTGGATTTTATTTAAAAAGTGATAGCTAGGTGATCGGAACATAGGTCAGGGGTGAGGTTTACAGAGTGGATGAGGTGTTGGATGTTTTGTGTGCAGAGAAAGACGTCTGGGTGGTAGATTGGTGTTGATTCATTATAAATGTGGGAGGGGTGTGGATACGTACGAAATGTGAGTTGGATAGAAAAGATTAAAGGTGGCGTAATTTATTTTTGTTTATATTGAAATCTCCTATGATTATGGCATTTGCGTAAAGTGATGCTTTGATAAATATGGTGTCATCTATAGGAGAATGGGGGTGGATATAGACGAGGAATATGTGGAGTTGGAGAGATTGGTGGGTTAGGATAAAGTGTAGGCATTCGTTAAAAGAATGATTAATTCTGGGAGGATTGCTTTTACCAATGTTTAGACTAGGATGAACTGTTGCAACTAAGCTACCCCTATAATTTGTATTGTGGATAGTAGAAGGGATTTGGATGTGATATCAGTTGTTAAAGAAGAAGAGTTTCTTGAATTTAGTTTCGACCAGCAAACATACATCTACAGGGTTAGTGTTATTGAGCGAGTTAATGTTGGTATAAATAAAAAAAAAATCAGCCATTTTGGACAACACAGTGAGCAGAGTGAACGCCTTCAGAAGGAACAGTTGGGACCGGGGGTATTTAAGGTCGAACAGAACAAGGAACATTCGGTTTCCTGTGAATGACGCATGGGTGTCGATTTGGTAGGATTCAATAAAACGTTCCTTAAATTTTTTAATGAGGGCTTGGAGGTCAGTATTGGTCGGGTTGTATTATTTCTGTTACGTAAGTGTCTAAAATGTGGTCATGTAGGGTGATGGATTTGTGAACTCGAGTCAGTTTAATGTTAATGTCGTCACTGTCAGATGATTTCTTGTTGGTGCAATGAATTTGAAATAATATTAAACTTCAAACGTGGCTTTGAAGCAATCCCGTGCAAAAATATCCGATTCAGTGCTGCAATGATAAAAAATGTGTATAATAAAGATTTTTTTAATATTAAAAATTACGACTATTCGTGTGCAAACTATAAGAAGCGTAAGCTTATTTTCTCAAATTCAAATAGTTTTGAATTTGAATTATTCCAGATTTTTTTACTTAGAAAAAGACATTTAAACTGAATTTATTTCGTTCCGGTTTACAGTTCCCTTCCGACTTGGTTTTTATATTGAATTATCGTCGGCTTAATGCAAAAGCTATTGATTCTTCAGGTATTCAAAGAGTTTCAAGGTTAATCGAGAATATAATCATTCACTAGATTAACAAAATACATGCTTATACATAATTTTACTAAAAAAAAACTAACTTTTGTAAAACAAGCACATTTAAAGAGGGATAAAAATATCGAAACTGTTGCTACTTGTGTATTACATTCTTACAATATTTGCAGAAGATAATAAACGGTGCAAGTTTAATGAAAAAAAAAACAGAAACAATAAAAAGAAAAAAATGTATGAAATTTTCATTATATGAACAGGGCTTCTTTCCACGTATTTTTTTTCTATTTTCTGAATTTTGTTTGCTGTGCGCCGGAAGCACAGTTGACGTAGTACATTTCTCGGTGATTTACGAGTGCTCTAATTAGGAAATTTTACGGGCAGAAAAGCAGATAAACGCGCCTGCTGATTTCCGATTTTATTGCTTCTGGCGAAAACAAAGTCTGCGAAATGTGCGTTATTTCTAATGATCCGCTCTAAACAGTTTTAAATACGTATACAAAATTTTTTTACAGAAATATATATAACAATAAAATTGTGATGTGTCTACCATAGCACTTTCCCTGTTAAAGATATGATGATTTAAATATTAAAAATATGTTAATACCTAAATGTCATGACGGCCCTCATTGACCATATTTATCCTTCTTGTATCCCCGTCTAGTTACTTCATAGTAGTAAACGTTATAAAACAATAAGTCGTGACTGTATGGCGAAAGTCGAAGTCTATTAAAAAAAAATATCAACAATATGGAAAAGTTGCTCAAACTAAATTTCTTGTACTTTGTATTATTCAGAAAATATTCATAAAAAAGTAATTTTTGCAAATTTTCGCTGTATCTCAGTAAATATTGATCCACTACATCTCAGCAAAATAATATTTTCAACTTTACTTTAAATCAGTGGTTTATACGCGTGGCGCATGAAGTAAAATTTCGAGTTTAGAAAAGCCCCGTGAAAATTTGTCTCGGGTCGCGCAGCGACCCGAGACAAATTTTCTACGCGGGGCTTTTCTAAACTCGAAATTTTACTTCATGCTTAGTCTGGGAGTGGAAGACACTAGTTAGTTTAAAACATGTCACAACTGTCAAAAAGGGAGGAACCTAAAAATATGGTTGCATATTGATTTAAAGATAAACTGAAACACTTATAAAAAATATAACTTTAATTGAGTAGCAACATTTTGAATCTGGCTTTATTTTTCTGGTCAATTTTCAGCTAGAGAATGATTTACCAAGTTTGACTTTATGCAACAAAAAATCAATTTTCGAAAAATACTTTTTATTTAACAAAAAAAAAATGAAATAAATGAGAGATAACTTTAAGGGTAAATTGTGCCTCATGAAGTTCATCAAAAAATCTGAAACTTTAGCTTTATGAGTTTTGAAATGTCCTTAGAATGCCTTAAGTATTTTTTTCAAATTTTCAGTTTTAAATTTTGGTTCAAAAACCGCCAGTGGACCTCGCGAGCTCGCGCTGACACGCTGTGCAATGCGGACTACGAGCATTTATTTTTCTTCTTTCGAAATAATTTTCACCTCCAGCAGCTAGATTAAAATTTTCTATAAAATGTTGATTTCCTAATAGTTTGTAAGAGTTCAAAAAAATGGTGGAAATATACCGGGTAAATATTCAAAATCCGAACATAGGCAATTAACATGGAAAAAAGGTTTTTCACACAAATCCCAAAAAAATCACAGACACTCTTACTAGCATTAGAAATAATCTGAGCTATTTATTTTCTCAACAAAAAAATAACTAGTCGACTTTTCTAAACATTTAAAATTGGCGGAAAATTAGGAAACCCAATAAAATTTGATTTTGAGCGCACGTTCTTAGCACAACATTAAAGTCTCAAATAATGTTTGTACATCAAATGAAAGCTCTTTTAACCATGAATTGTTTACTTTTTGAATAAATCAAATCAGTTCCATACTTAATGAATTGTATCACTTTAAATAGAATAAGTGAAAAATTGTCTCATTGTTTTGAGTAAAAACTGAAATTAAAGTTATTAACTTTACTAAAAGAATAATGTTTGTTTTAAGATGATGTTTTCACGAAGCTTGAAATTACTGTCAGTTACGTATTCGTATTTTAAAAATTGTGCTCGTTACGGATGCTTAATTGTAGTCACATTTTTTGTGAAATACTATTTTTATTATAAAAAAAAGTAGTTGAATGAATGAATAAATAAAAACCAGCGGTTAGCGGGCTTGGCGCATGAAGTAAATAATTCAGGTATAGAAAAGCCGGAAATATGTACTTAGTGCTTAACCCATTAAACGCCATTGATGCATACACGCAACATTATTAATTTTTGGTTATTAAATTACTAAATAAATAATTTTATATATTATATTATTAGACCTGACTTTAAAATGTATGAAGAAAAATGTAAATATTTTGTTATTTAAATATTTCGATTATTACTAATTTAAAAAAAAATAATGTGAATGTATTTCTAACTTCACAAAATTTCAGCGTTTTGTGCGCGTGGCGCATGAAGTAAAATTTCGAGTTTAGAAAAGCCTGAAAATTTGGTTTGGCCGCTCCGCGAAGCGGAGCGGCCAAACCAAATTTTCAGGCTTTTCTAAACTCGAAATTTTACTTCATGCTTAGTCTGGGAGTGGAATCACTCGTTCTAAACTTCATACTGCACGTTTTTATATGAAATCGACGAATGCCTGAAATTTTACAGCATATACACTATGTGTATTTAAAAGAAAAATGTACAGTATTTAATACAATAAGTCATTCATAGATATCATAAAAAGAAGTGCAGAATTTTACCTAAAATCAACTTTTAGAATTATCTCTATAATTGCTCGGCCGTTAATGGGTTAATGAAAAAGTAGAAAACGCTCGTTCTAAAATTAAATTAAATGATATTAACATCCAGACTTTTTAGCCAACACATTTATCTTTCATCTAACGTAACCAGAGTATCATAATTTTTGTAAAAAATAACAATTTAAATGATTTCTACTACAGGCAGCAAAAAACTAAAAATCTTCTACAAATATTTAAAAAATTAAATAGTTATGAATAATTGACAAAATTGATAAAAAATCGTTAAATATATCCACACATAGATTGTGCGACGTTTCGTCCACTCCGTTTCGTCCACTGGCCGCTACGTCCACTAGTTCCTTCGTCCACCGCCCTTTAAATCCACTAGTTCCTTCGTCCACCGCCCTTCAAATCCACCAGTTCTATCACCCATTCCATTTATAAATTTGAATATAATTGACATTTCACGTTAACCATAACCAAATTGACATTTCAAATTGACATTTTACCTTAACTTTCTGCCTTTAAAATTATGGCTGAGCTTGTGAAATCACTGCGGGGTCACTTTTTATATTGACGGGTTTTTGTATTCTCATCACTCGGAGAAAAATGGCCGGAGAAATTGGAAGTGTCGTCTGTATCCCGAATGTAAGGCGCGAGCGGTTACCCGATGTGGAACTTTGGACATCATCAGAGGCCCAGCTGAATCTCCCCACTCATCGCACATCGCCAATTTCGAAGAGGTCGAATCTCTGAAGTTGAAGGAAACTTTGAAGAGGAAGGCAGCGGAACATCCGGAGGCTCCTCCAGCTCAATTGCTTCGCAAAGAACTCCATGCTGTCCCGTCTGGCGTCCTCGCACAACTTCCGGACTGTGTCAACCTCACGAAGTCCATGCAGCGTTCGCGTTTGAAGAAACTACCAACGAACCCGAGGACACTCGAGGACTTCGAAGATCTCCCTGAGGACATGAAACTGACTGCCGGAGGTGAAAAGTTTCTATTGTACGACTCGAAAGTTGACGATAAGGAAGATGAAGCTGTGGGACGATTACTGATATTTGCAACGAGAGAAAATTTGAGGTTACTGTTGTTGTTTGGTATGTTGACGGGACCTTCAAGGTTGTGCCTGACATTTTTTTCCAACTGTTTGCCATCATGTCGTCGTTCGTACAACGTCAGGGAGATGGTCATGATCAAAAAGTTGCGTTGCCGATGGTGTATGCGCTAATGGAGAAGAAAACGGAAGCAGCTTATTCCAAAGTCTTTGCAGTAGTTCAATCAGCGTGTGAACGTTTTGGAATCCAGACAAAACTTCCTTTATCCGTCTTAACTGATTTCGAAGTCGCTATCATAAATGCAGTAAAAACAGTAATAGGCAACGAAATTGCTCGAGGCTGCTTCTTCCACCTTCGACAGAGCATCCATCGCCGGATTCAGTCAGAAGGCATGCAGCAAGCGTACGAAAATCATGATGACCATTCCTTGAAGATAGCAGCACAGATGCTTTGTGCCCTGGCGTTCGTTCCGGTGGAACGCGTCGGAGAAACGTTCGACCTCCTTATGGACGACGTTCCGGAAGAATTCCTCCCAATCGCAAAATATTTTGAAGTAATTTACATCTGTTTATATCTATTTACATCTATTTACACCTATTTACAACTTTCAGTTAAACTACATTCGCGGTAGACGAGCAGTGGGACGACGGCGTGCCACTACGGCTCAGTATCTTCCTGAATTTTGGAATCAATCAGGTGCGACCCTACAAGACCAAGCAAGAACGAATAACGCGTCAGAAGGTTGGCACAACAGATTCAGTATTGTTGTTGGACGCAGCAATCCAAGCCTCTACGCGTTTATTCTGGAGCTGAAGAAGGAGCAAGCTGATACGGAGGACATGATTCGACAACTCGATTTGGGGCAGCGAATAAAGAGACCGCGTTTGAAATCGAAAGTGAAAAGCGAACAACAAATAAAAAATATAGTTAGAGAGTTTGCAACATATGATGAGGAAGACCGGATTTTAGAATATTTACGAACCATCGGCCACAATATTAATCTTTGAATATACACATTTGTAATATTTACACTTTTGTAATAAATGTTTATCAGAAAACTTGTAATTATTTGGAGTGTACTAACAATTGGTGGAGTTTAAGGTAAGTGGAAGAAAAGGCCGGTAGAAGTAATAGTTAGTGGACGAGAAGACCGGTGGACGAAACGGAGTGGACGAAACGGAATGGACGAAGCGGAGTGGACGAAGTGACCCCCCCCCCCCCACACATAAATCAATAAAATTAATAAACTCAATATGAAATGATATTCATAAATCTAAGAAATGCACATGGAATTTTATATTTTTTTTCCTGTGGGGGCCGTCTTCCTTTTGGATCCGGATGCACTGCAGCCTAGGTGACTTATTGTACTGCCCCAATATTATTACACTCACGCAACTATTCCGAACTCGATGCCCTGCACTAGCTTGTGCAGGTTCTTCAGAGGTTGCGCGTGGAAATCATTTGGTTCCATTTGTCTGTTCCCAAATATGAGCCGTCTTTTGCTCTCCAGCGCATTGCACCTGCACAGAACGCGCATAGCTGTTTCCGGTGCCGTATTACAGAGGCGACAGTTGGTGTCGCCGTTGTATAGCCCGATTTTCCTTAGATGCTCTTTAACAGTCATGTGGCCTGTGAGCAGTCCTATGGTTGTTTTCAGCTGTGCCCTACTCAATGTTAGTAGTCCTGCAGCTTGGCTTGAGTTAGGCCCTTTTATAAGGGCCTTACTATGGTTAAGGCCTGGTCTGTTTTCCCAGTATTCCTTGTGTTTGTTGCGAGTCCACTTCCTGACTTCAAGGCGACTCGACTTTTTTGTTATGCCCAAGGCATGTTCGGGTCCCATAAATGAAATGGTGGCTCCCTGCCTTGCTAGCTCGTCAGCTTTTTCATTACCCGCAATACCAGAGTGACCCGGCGTCCAGACAAGCGTAACCTTGTTCTGTCTCGCTAGGTCATTCAGGGTATTGAAGCATTCCAATACCACTTTGGATGAAGTCTTTTGACTCTGGAGAGCCTTCAGTGCCGCCTGGCTATCGGACATGATATAGATTTGCCTGTTTCGACAGTCCTTCTCTATGTTGGTTCTCGCACATTCTATGATTGCGAATATTTCTGCTTGAAAGACTGATGGCAGGCTACCCAATGGTTGAGCATAGCCTGTCCTCATGTTTTCATTATAGATTCCTGATCCAGTACCTGTGGTTGATTTAGAACCGTCCGTGTACCAGATCACACTTTGTTTGTGTATATCTTCCCTAAAGCCGTTCCATTCGTTGCGGTCTGGAATAGTGACTTTAAAGAGTGAATTTTCAAGATATCTGACTACCATATGATCCGACCTCATTTGCAGGAGAGGTCCCCCTATGTCTGTCAAGAGTCTTCTGTGTGGGGTATCAACTCTTACGTTGACCGATGATAATTGCAGCCTATAGAGTGCCAGTCTTCCCTCCACCACTATCAGAATATGAAGTGGTGTGAGGTCTAGAACCGTCTCCATGGCTGCAGTGGGTGTGGAATTTTATTAAATTAGTATAAAAATAAAAAAATAATAACAAAAAATAGGTATTAATTAGCGTGGCTAGATAATTAAACAAGAGCAACTAGTTTTTATACTAGTTTAAAAAAATAAATTTATTATATCTTTGAATGTAAAATGTTAAACTATATTGACAGTTGACATAAGTCGGCGACATTTAACCAATCGTGCCAACTTGACACGAGTTTGAATTGAACTATCGCCAGGTTATTTTTTTTTCTTCGTGACAGTTACGATACACATTTTAACATTTGTGACATATTTTAAAGTAACGAGTGTCTATCACTGCCAGACAGACCGTTAACACATAGTTTACCATAACCTCAAATTGATTTCAACATTCAATTAGTATTCTGGCCAACCGCATAGAGAAAATGCCGCCTACTCTAAATCATAATTTAAATGATCGCACAGTACTATTTTCAGAAGATGCATGCATAAATGTTTAAATAAAAATCACAAAAAAAAAACTGTAATTAATCCCAATTGTTTACATTCATGGCACCAACCCAACTACGCCTGGAAACTTAATGAAGCCAAACAATAAACACGGCATCAATTAGTTGACGAAATTTCACATCTGTGCACTTATAATTTTTACACGACCACACTCCATCAGAGTATACGTGTTTGATATTTATAACACATAACGACTACAGACCCCCTCAAAATGAGAATCACGAACGCTATGTTTAAGGTGATAAAATCCGGATCTGTATGAATTAAATGTAAACCAAGTTGGCGATAAATTTTCGCTCGAGCGTCACTGCAAAAAGAATTGGCTCTTTATTGGGTGATAAAACATGTAGCACAGTGTGCGTACACTAACAAAAGATAAGTTTAACAATTTAGGGAAGTAATTTTAATCTCGAACTATCGATTGGGTTTAAGTTCGATGTTGTTTCGCGAAATTGGTAAATATTGGTCCGTTATGAATTTATTGTGTGAACTTAATATTGTCTTATGAAATTCGAGGAAAGTTTACTTGTAAATATTAGATCGGCGAGAAACAATTATAGAAAACATATGTTCGAAAGCGTAAACGCCATCTAGTGCCCATTAGCTTAACTAGCTAGTTATCCGGTGAATGAAAGCGTACTGAACACAAATTCATATTCTTTATCATTATAGGAAACATTAGAAGTACTGACGAGATTCTTTACGCAATCTAAAAGAAATCAGTCTTAAAAGACTAAATTAAACAGTCGTTAAAAGAACTACCTCCCGGGCTAATACCCCGACGGACAATGACAAATACAACAAGTGTTTGTTGTTACAAATATTAACCTACTGCAAATGTATACAAAAAAACTAATCATAGAAAAACTAAGGGATCCATGATGCGAGTTTGTCAGAAGTTGAAACTTATGATTTTAATATTAAACTAAGGTTCTACGCGGGGCTTTTCTAAACTCGAAATTTCACTTCATGCTTAACCTGGGAATGGAAAACACTCGTTTACAGCTTTAAATTAAACTCTTTTAAAAAAGCAACGAACATATGAAGATTAACAAATCCGGATATGTATACTTAAAAGAAAAAATCCCCGTATACTACGGTATGACACGTGGTAATTCCCTAGTTATGAGCAATTCTGATTGGAGGGAATGTAGTCGTTTGACGTGTGAGTTATATTCTCACCTGTATACTACGAAGGGTAATCAAAACGTTAGGTTACAAAGCTCATTGCAGGCTTTATAACCATACCTTTTAATCACCCTTCCTAGTATACACGTGAGAATATAACTCATACGTCAAACAACTACATTCCCTCTAATCAGAATTGCTCATAACTAGGGAGCAGGGCTGGGCAGGATTCGAATCATTCAGGATTCGAATCCTGGATTCTAATCCTTTTAGAGGATTTAAAAGAGATATTCGAATACTTTAGTTAAACTGGATTCGTGATCCGGATTCTTTACACATTTTTAAAAGGATTCGAATTCGAATTCAAATGCGGGTGATTGAAATCCTCGTAAAACGATTCGAATCCTCGTAAAAGGATTCGAATCCTCACAAAAGGATTTGAATCCTTATAAAAGGATTCGAATCCTCATAAAAGGATTCGAATCCTCATAAAATGATTCGAATATTTATAAAAGGATTCGAATACCTACAAAAGGATTCGAATAGTTACAAAAGGATTCGAATCGTCAAAAATAATTCGAATGAATCGTGAGGATTAACATGAAAAATTTGTTTTGTACGTTTTCAAATTTCTCGTTCAATCACTGTTTTATACGCGTGGCGAATGAAGTAAAATTTCGAGTTTAGAAAAGCTCCGTGAAAATTTGTCTCGGGTCGCTGCGCGACCCTCGACAAATTTTCTACGCGGGGCTTTTCTAAACTCAAAATTTTACTTGATGCTTAGTCTGGGAGTGGACGACACACGTTTGTAAGTGATAAAATCAAAAATCAAGTAAATTAATGATTTGTGTCCAATTTGACATTTTGATAATATTTGATGATTTTTGCCAGATTTGAGATTTTTAATTGTTTTTCGGTAATTTCGCCAAATATAACATTTTGATGAATTTCGATGATTTCTGTCAACTTTGACAATTTGATAAATTTCAATAATTTCCGTCAAAATTGACATTTTTAATTGTATTTTAAATAATTCCCTCAAATATGATATTTTTAATGTTCGACGTATTCAATCGTATTCTGACAATTTTCGCACAAATTAATATTTTTGACGTTAGCAATCATATCATATTTTGACAATTTTACACGGGTTGACATTTATGACGTTTTGAATTATATTTTGACCATTTTCATATGAATTGACATTCCCAATCAAATGTTTACACTTAACATGTCGATTTATAACATTTTTATAAGATTTTCAACAAATCGATATTTTCATAAAATTATCATCATTTCGAGATTTTCGTCGATTCATTAAATTTTCATCAGATTTTGCAATATTTCCTCAATTTTCCTTAATTTATCGAATGTTGATGAAATTTTCAATATTTCAAGATTTTTAATTAATTTATGAAAATGTTTATCAGATTTTCAACATATCTTGATTTTTGATATTTTGTCATTTTTATCGATTTATAAAATTTTGATGAAATTTTCGATATTTCGAGATTTTCTCCTTAAATTATATAAAATGTTTATATGTAAAATTTTCAATATTTTTATTCAGATTTGTAACGATTTTCAAAAATTATTGAATTACTATTTGAACACACAAATTTTTAGATTTTTTTTTCTAAATCATTTTTGACATAGAATGACAGTTTTGATATTTTTACCTTTTGAGATGACATTTTTGATATTTTTTACCTTTTGAGATGACATTTTTGACAATAGATTATATTGTTGATATTAAACTATTTTCCTTGATATTAGATTACATGTTTCATATTAGATGTTACT
This sequence comes from Philonthus cognatus, assembly GCA_932526585.2. Classification (NCBI taxonomy): domain Eukaryota; kingdom Metazoa; phylum Arthropoda; class Insecta; order Coleoptera; family Staphylinidae; genus Philonthus; species Philonthus cognatus. Next base: position 13,643,046 of record OW052243.1, read on the forward strand.
TTTGATAAACAATGAAATTTTTTACTTTTTTACCATTTCTGATGTTGACATTAAATGACGTATTTGACATTAGATGCAGTTCTGACATTTTATATTTTTTTACTTTTTTGACATTAGACGACAATTTTGACATTTGATATTTTTGATATTACATATTTACTTGTTTTACATTAGATGACAATTTTTATATTATTAGATAACTTTTTTGACATTATTACTGATTTTGACAGAAATTTTCGTTTTTGTAAGATCGTTTTTGTCAAACTGTCACGTACTGACATAAAATGATAATTTTGACGTAAATCGATTTTATCAACACGCCGAATTTTTGACGTTTTTGATATTTTTTATATTTACGAGATGATATTTTGGTCATTTTGATGTTTTTGGCAATATTAAATAATTTTGACATATTTTGATAACTTTTAAAACTGAAAACAGTTTTAATATGTTTTTATATTTTTGACTTTACTTGAAATCAGTGTTGAATACGCGTGGCGCATGAAGTAAAATTTCGAGTTTAGAAAAGCCCCGTGAAAATTTGTCTCGGGTCGCTGCGCGACCCTCGACAAATTTTCTACGCAGGGCTTTTCTAAACTCGAAATTTTACTTCATGCTTAGTCTGGAAGTGGAAGACACCCGTTCGTAAATTTTCGAATTATCATAAAACTGACTTCTCTTATTACCTGAAACAAAAATATTGTATATATACTTAGGAAATAATTTTTTCTGTACATTCCTTTGAAAATGGTCTAACAAACCGAAACTAGTCGGAATAAAGATTTAATTGTGAAACAATACCAAGTTCCTTTCCTTTAATTAACTTTACATAGTGTAATATGTTTCACCAAGTGCCAGATGAGAAATTAATTCAAGAAATTATCATAAAAGATTTTTTTGAAAATAAATACACAACATTTATTTTCAAAAAAATCTTTTTCGGTTTATTGAACAAAAACAAAAGAGCTGAAGTGAAAAGTGTTTATGTAAAAGTGGTTTATTTTTTCGTTCGCTACAACTTTTGTTTGAAACATTTTTTGATTTAGACGTCGAAAGCCATAATCGGTGAGTTGTTGATCTCCACTAGATTTTTTAGTTTCTAATTCAAAAACAAAAGAGCTGAAGTGAAAAGTGTTTTAATAAAAGAGGTTTATTTTTTCGTTGGCTACAACTTTTGCTTTAAACATTTTTTGACTTAAACGTCAAAAGCCATAGTGAAACTTTAAACTTAACTTAATAAACAATATCTAATGATTTCTGGTGATTTTTAACACAAGACTTTTAGACATTTGATGGTATAATTAATCTTAAATTACTGAAATAAGTATTTATTTTTTAATATATTCGTAAATATACGGTAAACAATGTAAAATATTTATATAATTAAAATATTTATGAAATAACAATACAATACATTTTATATGATTATTGTTATTATTATTATACAGGGTATCCGTATTTCAACAGAATGTATAGGGATCCCGGTTATTTAAAGAGATAGAGAGTCGGTTAAATTGGGGCAAAGTTGCATAATTTAGGGCCCAATAATAATCCAAAAACAAGTTTGAAATATCTTCTTTCGTTAATGAGATATAAATTCGTTTTTATTTTTTTATTCAAAAACTATTGAATCCAGACATTTACAACTTTGACATTATAGGCACTTTTTAACGATAAATCTAGTAACATATTTTATTTTAAGATAACTATAACATTTACCTATTTATTTATAGTGTTTATAATATATGTAAGTGTAACCTCACTGTGTACTTTAGTTTATTTTTCTTTGTATAAGTGTTTAGATTAAGGTTTATATATTATATGTATTGACACGTGTAAGGCTGATGCTGTTAGCACAATAAATGAATTTGAATATTAGCTACGGTCGAACTTTTGTTTTTCTAATAGCCGCCATTTTGGAAGAATATTTTTCACTGAATTTAATGATGTATCACACTTATAGTTTATTGTACATTATATATGTAAAATTTTAATCTTTTGGTTTTTCAAAGAGTGCCTTAGAAACAGTTGAGTAACTCACTTATTTGGCAGCTCCTAGGACCCATAATTTGCTTACGTATCACCCCTGAAGACGGGCATCCGACGATACATTCTTAAACAGTTGTGTCATATTTTAAAGTAACGAGTGTCTTCCACTCCCAGACTAAGCATGAAGTAAAATTTCGAGTTTAGAAAAGCCCCGCGTAGAAAATTTGTCGAGGGTCGCGCAGCGACCCGAGACAAATTTTCACGGGGCTTTTCTAAACTCGAAATTTTACTTCATGCGCCACGCGTATAAACCACTGATTTGAAGTGTGTGTCAAAAACACACGAATACATCTTTAATCAGAGTAACACAGATATTTAATATTGAAGGATAAATTAAAAACACTTGGTTTGTTTCACTATTTACAAATAGTGAAACAAAAAAAGTGTTTTTAATTTATCCTTCAATATTATTTCAAAATGTTTCACCAAGTGATAAATGAGAAAGTTATTCAAGAAAAAACAGATCTTTAGTCTGTTATCAACGATGTTCAGTGTTAATAATAAATAATTAGGTTTTAAATATTTTTGTTAAAACAACTGATATCGAACGATATTTATATGTTAATGGTTGTAAAAAAATAATAAAATCAAATTTATTCTTATACGATTTGTACTCGTGATTCGAAAAAACAGGATTCGAATTTTTGATTCGAATCATATTTATCTCTTACGAATCCTTTATTCGAGTATTTGTGATTCGAATTATATTAGCTGATTCGGATTCGTGATTCGAATTCTTTTAACGAGGATTCGTCCCAGCTCTGCTAGGGAGTTACCATGTATCATACCGTAGTATATAAGGAATATTTTATTTTAAGTATACACACGTATACATTTTGTAACCTTTTACAATATGATAATAATAAAATTGCGAAAGGTGATCAAAAAGTAAGGTTACGGAATGTACACGTTTCATTGCAGGCTTTGTAACTTTACTTTTTGATCACCCCGCGTAATTTTATTATTATCATACATAATATAAGATTAATATTTTCACCCGGAGTGTATACAATAACAAATTAATCCTCCCTTTCTAACACACGCATAACAATCACCCCTCAATAAATCTTATTTGCACATTACAGGAAGAAAGACGACGCACGGGAAGATACATAGCAGCCGGCGCTGCGATATTCCTCTCCCTCCTAGGGGTGTACCAAGCCGTGGTTAGGGGGACCCCCGAATACGCCGCCCTTTTCGCCCCCGCGCTCATCATGTTCATTTACATTTTGTGGATACTGTACGCCTCAAAAAATCAACAGAGGAACGAAAAGGCGAGTCTGAAACACTCAATACAACCCAAATGGATCATTTTATTACGCCACAAGACTAATTAAAATCCCGCGAGTAAAGAGCCCCCTTTTCTCTCCATAGAACACAAAAATTGCTGCCCTCTTTCCTTGAAATTGTGAATTAGCGGGCGAAAGCAAAGCGAAAATCCTCTTTTTTCTCCTTAAAATGTAAATGGGGTGAGTTTGTTTATCTCTTTCCACTTTTACCCAATTGTTAATATTTGCAATTTCCATCCAATTTTCATAATTAAGCTCGATGATAATGGCTTGTTTATTCAGTATATTCAACCCACAATTAGTAAGGCAAATTTTGAAAGGGATCTGATTGAAATAAATATATATGCTTAGCGGTTTAATTAAATCCATACTAACAGTTTTCAATAAGAAGCTAAATTAAATATTTTTAAAGATGTATAGACCTATTTATAAACGCTGGAATGTTTTAATTATGGACGTGTTTGTATATCCAACGTAATTTATGAAAATATTCAACTCACCTAACGTTAATCATCTCAGATGGAATTTCATTTAGTTTTCCAGATCATCTGTTTTTAATCTTGGCCACACGCTTCTTTTACATCAGCATACTGTAATAAATAACGTGTCTTGTAAACGACTGTAGGTGGTGGTAATAAAGTTAAAAAAAAAAGTCAATATTTTGTTTTGTAATAATTTATTGATAATCAGCCAGAAATACTTTAGATTCATATTTAAAATTATATTCGGTTTTCTTTATTGGCCAACCAGATTTGGGATTTATTTTTTTAGGTTCTTTGATTACTTGGGTGCCCCTACTGTTTGTCCAAGGACGGTCGAGTATACCGTAATACCGTAAGAAGCAAAGAGTTTGAATAGTCTAAAGCAGTGGTCTCCAAACTACGGCCCGCGACTTGCATGAATCCGGCCAGCCATTGTTTGCATTTTTTTTTGTAAATGTCATATTTTGAAATATTGTAACAATTGTTCCTTAAATTTTTCATAATTTTATAAAATTAATCGGATCTTGGCCGACTTTATTATGTAGAATTGTATTTGTGGCCCGCGAAGAAGATAGTTTGGAAACCCAGGGTCTAGAGGTCTTTGTTGTGATTCCGCCATGCTGAGAAAGTGGGGTGCGGGCGCCATTGTTTTGTAACGTCACAGCTGTTTTTCGTCAACATTTATGTTTACTGTTTACTTGTTTATTTTTCGAAATCTAGGACTCTTTTATTACTTTAAATTGATTTAGTTAAGTTAATTTAGTTATATTTAGTGTAGTGTAGTGTAGGAACCTCGTTTTATTCTTTAGAGACCCTATTAAGTTAGGTTATATGAACGTTTTCCCTCAATCTCTTTGTATTGTATACAAAACTATGTAATTCTTTATTGTTTAGTTATATATAAATCATTCGATCTACATTTACAAGTTTAAATTCACTTACCAATTTGATATTCATAACAACCATGGTAAACACAACTTGCCATCTTATTCTATATAAAGTAAGTACGAGCCACTGTTCTGATTTAATTATGTCAGGCACGGGATTGTGCATTAAAGGGTTAGAAAATATCGTTTATTGCTAGAAGGAAGAGCATTTCCATTTGTCTTAAACAAAAAAAGCGTTGCTTCAATATTAATAATATCTTCTATTTAAGTATTTTGTTTATCTTTTGAAACACTCTTTAGCATAAGTTAGTATCAAAATAATGTTATTTTTCACTGACCAAATGTCTCACAAAATCATCAGTCGAAGTGATTTATATAATTTCATTTTTGAAGTGAAGCTTGAACCACTGTTTACACGATCGGCTGTGACGGGATCATTGTTTACAAACATCTAAACGCAGACGTAAATTTGTGAGGTTATTGCGGAATCATAACAACGCCCATCCCCACCACGGTATTACTTGTCTATTCTATTCTTAGTCTGAGGTAAGAAGGATCGACAGCAAGGTACGTCGATGGACGTAACACATATGAACACATATGTGTTACAAGGTATGACAGAATTGTATTTTGCCATGTTTTCCCCTACTCCTTTCCCCGCAGGCCATAATTAGTGCGATAGAGAACAATGACGTTGATTTGGTTACGTTTTTGAGTCTATCATAATCTCTCTTTCCGGTTTCGCTGTACTTTCATAGATAGATTTTTAATATTTTGTGTTCAAAATAAGTGTTATTAAAATAAGACTTTGTGTTAGTGTTAAGTGTCGACGTATCGGTATCAGTGAAAACTAACCGGTTTCAGTAAAATATATCGTGATGTACAAATTAAAATGTAAAATTCAGTCGTAATAATGCACAAAATAATCCGCCAGGGAGAGCTGGCATTTACATTATACAGAGAGTTTTTCTTTAAAATATAAATATTCCAAATTCAGCCTATTTTCTGTAAATCTCGAGATATTCCCTGTTTTATTTTCTAAGTTTATTTTAAAGCTTAAACAAGTGATTCCCACTCCCAGACTAAGCATGAAGTAAAATTTCGAGTTTAGAAAAGCCCTGTGAAAATTTGTCGAGGGTCGCGCAGCGACCCGAGGCAAATTTTCTGGGCTTTTCTAAACTCGAAATTTTACTTCATGCGCCACGCGTACAAAACACTAAATTATTGTAAAATTTATGCATATTCGAATTTCGCTTAAAATCTGTGTTTTATAAGCGTAGCACATGAAGTAAAATTTCGAGTTTAGAAAAGCCCAGAAAATGTTCATGGGGCTTTTCTAAATTCGAAATTTTACTTCATGCTTAGTCTGGGAGTGGACAACACTCGTTTAAAGCTTCAAATTCAACTCCTTTAAAAATCAACGAATGTCAGAAAATTTACAGTTTATGCATGTTTACCTAAAGTTTACCATGAGGTAACCACATTTAAATTCAGCGCGCAATTGTGACGTAAGCGATCTCTACCCCCACTCTAAAATCTTCGATTCTTCTTACCGTATACTCGACCGTCCTTGGATCGACAGAATCGAAGATTTCGGAGTGGGGGTGGGGATCGCTTACGTCACAAATGGCCGCTAAATTTAAATGTGGTTACTTCATGATTTAGATAATTACAAGTAATTACAGTAACTGAATATTAAATTAATGAAACACTTGTATCTTTTCTTCACTTATTTATTTGGAGTACCAAATGCACATTTCGATCACGATGTGATCATTATCAATGGTTGACAAATATAAATAAATATTGTATTTGTCAACCATTGATAATGATCACATCGTGATCGAAATGTGCATTTGGTTCTCCAAATAAATAAGTGAAGAAAAGATACAAGTGTTTCATTAATTTAAAACCATCTTCACGCAACTCAACAACAATTAAGTAACTGAATATTAATACTTACTATTAAATTATATTAATAATAAAAAAAAATTCTCAGATAAAAGACATAATTCGATTTGGAAGTAGCATTTGCAACATAATGTAATTTTACATTTAAATTTTCGTAATATTGCTATCCATGTCTACTTTATGCATAGTTATTTTTATTGTATTATGATATAAATTTTCAATGTACAAGCATTAACAACTAAAATTACAAAACTGGGCTGGCTTAACCTTAAATTTTATAAGTTAGCATTGAAGTGACAAAATAGTTGTTCATACAAAACGGATTGTAATAAAGCTGAGAACTTTAATATTTAAAAATACATTTTGATAACGTTTAATTATTAATCAATGTAATTAATTAAACTATAAGGATATTTAATGTTACTAGTAGTTTAACATACTTTTTAACACTAAATAATTCAAATAGTTTACTTATATAATAAATATTTGCCCATTTTGTAAATTCTTATTCACAGTCTTAATTTATAATAAACTTTAAAGCACAGCCAACTCTAACTTACTTCAGTTTAATAATTCCAGGAGTAAAAATAATAGCAATTTACTAGAATAAAACACTAAACTTTGTTCGTATAAAATACTATTTTTTAGTTATGACTGTAGTTTCTATTATACAACACAATTATACAGGGATTTTTTTTTTAGGTAAACATGCATAAGCTGTACATTTTCAGACATTCGTTGTTTTTGAAAAGAGTTCTATTTGAAGCTTTAAACGAGTGTATTCCACTCCCAGACTGAGCATGAAGTAAAATTTCGAGTTTAGAAAAGCCCTGTGAACATTTTCTGGGCTTTTCTAAACTCAAAATTTTACTTCATGCGCCACGCGTATAAAACACTGATTTCAAGTGAGGTTTAAATATACATAAATTCACAATATTTTTGTTATGTACGTGTGGCGCATGAAGAAAAATGTCGAGTTTATAAAAGCCCAGAACATTTTTTTAGCACTAAGTATTAAAAAATCTATCTATGAAAGTACAGCGAAATCAGAAAGAGAGGTTATGATAGACTCAAAAACGTAACCAAATACAACGTCATTGTTCTCTCTCTCAGGAACTAGGGCCTGCGGGGAAAGGGGTAGGGGAAAACCGCGAAAGATCTAATTCTGTCATACCTTGCACACATACAGAGTAACACCGAACATTTTCATAACGAGAATTTTTCTTTGCAGTATCTATATGCATACGTTGCACATTTTTCGATGCTCAGTTTATTAAAAGAATTAAATTTGAAGCTTTAAGCGAGTGTTTTCCACTCCCAGGCTAAGCATGAAGTAAAATTTCGAGTTTAGAAAAGCCTGAAAATTTGGTTTGGTCGCGTAGCGCGAAGCGCGGAGCGGCCAAACCAAATTTTCAGGCTTTTCTAAACTCGAAATTTTACTTCATGCGCCACGCGTATAAGACACTGATTTCAAGTGAAGTTTACTTGTTCACAATGCCTCAGTGTTTTCAGTGTTTAATACGGGTGGCGCATGAAGTAAAATTTCGAGTTTAGAAAAGCCTGAAAATTTGGTTTGGCCGCTCCGCGCTTCGCGCTACGCGACCAAACCAAATTTTCAGGATTTTCTAAACTCGAAATTTTACTTCATGCTTAGCCTAGGAGTGGAAAACACTCGCTTAAAGCTTTAAATTTAATTCTTTTAATAAACCGAGCATCGAATAATATGGAACGTATGCATATGGATACTTAAACGAAAAATTCTCGTTATGAAAATGTTCGGTGTTACATTAAACTCTCTGTATGTGTTCATATGTGTTACGCCCATCGACTTACTTTGCTGTTTGTGAAGTAATGACATTGATATCATATGTTCAATAAAAAGGCCTTCAGAGTGCCATGATTTTATCTTTTTTTATATGTAAGTTGGCTACACGATTCACGAATTGACATATAAAACGTCAGACATAATAATTATAATACGTAATTCCAGATTTACCAACCTACAATATTTTCCATGGCACTCTATAGGTTTTTTTTAATAGAACATACGATATATAAATGCTATGTTGCAATTGATTATATATTTGACAGAAAAGTGGTAATAAAATGCTGAAAGTAATGCTCCGCCACTTAATTAATCTTTATGATAGGGTAGCAACTATGTGGAAAACATAACCTCAAATTTATTTAAAAGGCGAAAGTGAGAATTACAACCAGAGTATCCCACCAAATATCCAACATTATAAAAAAATCACCAGATCTGGTTGGCCAATAAAAAAAAAAACGAATATCGGTCAGCGACGGCTAGCAGCCTAACTTCAGGGTCGGCCACAGCGCCAAGACACACAAAATTTGAGGTTAGGATCGCGCTTTATAAATACAAGGAATTGCACAACAAAGTCACCTTTCAATAACGGATACATATTACCTAGGGTCTCTGGCCTACCCTGAAGTTAGGCTGCGAGCCGCCGCTGATATAAGTGCTTCCATTTTACAGGATGGACAGTGTTTGGAGCTTATTTGTGATGAGAAAACAAGCACAGATATTCTGCTTTCATTTCCAAAGATTTTCAATTGTTTTGTTAAAATTTGAAAAATCTTACTTGTTCGAAATCGACTAATTCTATTATTTATATTTCAGATTCTACAAAATCAACTTGCGTCCGAGGAGTTATCAACGTATAATACAATAGATACTGTTGAATTGGAATTAGTAGAAACTGATTTCAAAGAAACGGAATGTTCAAATCCTACATACGGAAGATCGTACTCAATAGCCTGATTTTCTACCAAATTTAATTCCAAAATTATTCCAGATTGGACATTTTTGTACACGTTGTAAATAAATATAAAACAACCTAATTTTATTTTACATTCCATAGTCATCCAACCTAATTTAATTCTAGAGATTCAACCTAACATTATTCAACTAAAAGCCATCTAACCTCACGTCATATCCTAATTCTAGAGATTAAATCTAACTTTATTCCAATAACAGCCATCTAACATCACATCATATCCTAGTTCTAGAGATTTAACCTAACTTTACTCCACTAACAGACATATAACCTCACGTCATAATCTGCCATCTAACCTCATATCATAATCTGCTATCTCACGTCATATCCTAATTCTAGAGATTTAATCAAACTTTATTCCACTAACAGCCATCTAACATCACGTCATCCTAATTCTAGAGATTTAATCTAACTTTATTCCACTAACAGCCATCTAACCTCACATCATATCCTAGTTCTAGAGATTTAACCTAACTTTACTCCACTAACAGACATATAACTTCACGTCATAATCTGCCATCTAACCTCATGTCATAATCTGCTATCTCACGCCATATCCTAATTCTAGAGATTTAATCAAACTTTATTCCACTAACAGCCATCTAACATCACGTCATCCTAATTCTAGAGATTTAATCTAACTTTAGACCACTAACAGCCATCTAACCTCACATCATATCCTAATTGTAGAGATTTAACCTAACATTATTCATATATTTAATTGATGAGGCCGATACATGATGAAACTCCATAATACTATTTGAAATAAAACAACACAGTTGGGAGGGTTTCACTTTAATTGTTGAACACTGCAACATGTTTCACCACACAGTGGCTTCATCAGGCAGATGAAATAATGATTTGACAAAGTACAGGTAAAAGCTTATATACTAATGCAACTAAGTTAATAGGAGGGGGGGGGGGGTAATGAGGTAATTAGGCTGAAACTAATACAAACAATTTTGAGCGACTAAATATTGATTAAGGGTGAATTGTTTACTTCTATTTGGTCATTTAATAGAATACCTTTTTTGTTATATTTATTAATTTCTAATTCTTCTAATAAATTTAATTTACGACTTTTGTTACATTCGTGCAAAATTTTGAATTTAGGGTTAAAGTTATGTTGGTATTCGATTAAATGATTGGCGTAGGTTGAGGAGGTTTTCTTAAATTGAAAGCATTTTTGATGTTCTGAAATGCGACCTGGGAAGCTACGTCCAGTTTGTCCAACGTATACCTTAGGGCAATCCCCAATCTCCAGTAAATACACGCCAGAGCTCGTAGTTCTATCAGATTTGTCTTTAGAATTATTAATGAATTTATTAAGTGAATTGACCGTTCTAAAGGAAGGAGTTAGGTTTAGGCATGTGGTGAAACATGTTGCAGTGTTCAACAATAAAAGTGAAACCCTCCCAACTGTGTTGTTTTATTTAAAATACTAACTCTATTCCACTAACAGACATCTAACCTCACGTCATAATCTGCCATCTAACCTCATGTCATAATCCGCCATCTAACCTCACGTCATATCCTAATTCTAGAGATTTAATCTAACTTTAGACCACTAGCAGCCATCAAACCTTACGTCATATCCTAAATCTAGAGATTTAATCTAACTTTATTCCACTAACAACCATCTAACCTCACATATCCTAATTCTAGAGATTTAACGTAACTTTATTCCACTAACAGACATCTCACCTCACGTCATATTCTGCCATCTACCTCATGTCATAATCTGCCATCTAACCTCACGTCATATCCTAATTTTAGAGATTTAATCTAACATTATTCCACTAACAGCCATCTAACCTTACGTCATCCTGATTCTAGAGATTTAATCTAACTTTATTCCACTAACAGCCATCTAACCTCACATCATATCCTAATTCTAGAGATTTAACCTAACTTTATTTCACTAACAGACATCTAACCTCACGTCATAATCTGCCATCTAACCTCATGTCATAAGCTACCATCTAACCTCACGTCATAATCTGCCATCTAACCTCATGTCATAAGCTACCATCTAACCTCACGTCATATCTGTGGTGATAAAGTTGACAGCTCCGAGGATTGAAGAGATTCCTGCTAGATGAAGTCTAAAAATTGCTAGGTCTACTGAAGCTTCACCATGGGCAATGTTGGATGAGAGTGGGTGGTAAACCGTTTATCCTTTTCCAGCACTTCTTTCAACTATTATTTTCATTAGCAGAAGGATTAGTGATCGTGGATGAAGTCGTAATCTCATGTTTATTTGAGGGAATACCATATTAGGAGCTCCGAGCATTAATGGGACTAATCAGTTTCCGAATCCACCAATTATGATTTGATCTAACTTTATTCCACTAACAGCCATCTAACCTCACGTCATATCCTAATTCTAGGGATTTGACCTAACTTTATTCAACTAACAGCCCTCACGTCATATCCTAATTCTAGAGATTTAATCTAACTTTATTCAACTCACAGCTATCTAACATCGCATCATATCCTAATTCTAGAGATTTAACCTAACTTTATTCCACTGACAGACATCTAACCTCACGTCATAATCTGGCATCTAACCTCACGTCATATTTGTGGTGATAAAGTTGACAGCTCCGAGGATTGAAGAAATTCCTGCTAGATGAAGTCTAAACATTGCTAGGTCTACTGAAGCTCCACCATGGGCGATGTTGGATGAGAGTGGGGGGTAAACTGTTTATCCTGTACCAGCACCTCTTTCAACTATTCATCTTATTAGCAGAAGGATTAGTGATGGTGGAAGAAGTCAAAATCTCAAGTTGTTTATTTGAGGGAATGCCATATCAGAAGCATTAATGGGACGAGCATAATTGGGACTAATCAGTTTTCGAATCCACCAATTATGATTTAATCTAACTTTATTTAACTAACAGCCATCTAACCTCACATCATATCCTAATCCTAGAGATTTAATCTAATTTTATTCCACTAACAGCCATATAACCTCACGTCATATCCTAATTCTAGATATTTAATCTAACCACTTACAGCCATCTTACCTCACATCATATCCTAATTCTAAAGATTTAACCTAAATTGATTCCACCGACATCTAACCTCACGTTATAATCTGCCATCTAACCTTATGTCATAATCTGATATCTAACCTTATGTCATATCTGTGGTGATAAAGTTGACAGCTCCTAGGATTGAAGAAATTCCTGCTAGATGAAGTCTAAGAATTGCTAGGTCTACTGAAGCTCCACCATGGGCAATGTTGGATGAGAGTGGGGGTAAACTGTTTATCCTGTACCAGTACCTCTTTCAACTATTCTACTCATTAGTAGAAGGATTAGTGATGATGGAAGAAGTCAAAATCTCATGTTGTTTATTTGAGGGAATGCCATATCAGAAGCTCCGAGCATTAATGGGACTAATCAGTTTCCGAATCCACCAATTATGATTTGATCTAACTTTATTCCACTAACAGTTATCTAACCTCACATCATATCCTAATTCTAGAGATTTAATCTAACTTTATTCCACTAACAGCCATATAAAAAAAATGGCTTGTCCATCAATACATCAAAATGCCGTATACTTAGTTATGGCAGAATGCGTAATCGCACATCCTTTGACTATGAGATATCAAATGTCACTCTTATACGTGACAATGTATTTAAAGATTTAGGGATCACATTCGATGATCAGTTGAATTTCAGACATCACATTGAGAACGTCACCAATGAATGCGCACGTTTGCTAGGCTTCATAACACGTAATTGCAAAGACTTTCTTTCTGACGTTACGGTTATAACATTGTATAATTCTCTGGTTTTAAGTAAAATTAATTACTGTGCGTGTGTCTGGACACCTGAATCAAAACTCCATGTAGACATGCTTGAGCGTATACAGAAGCGTTTTCTTCGTTATTTGTATTTTCGTAAGTGTGGCTCGTATCCCTCGTTTGATATTAGACATAATGATCTACTAATTGAATTTGACTTTATGCGTATTTATGATCGTCATAGATTTATTGTTATCAACGAACTCTATAAAATTATTCAGTTTGAGTCTGATAACGCTAACTTTTTAAATCTTTTAAATATTACTGTACCAAGGTTTTCCTCGAGGGGTAGTAGAACATTTTATTATGCAAAACCGAATACAATTCACCATTCCTGTTCTCCGTTATTAAAATGTTGACATCATATCATGAGGTTCAATACGGTGTAGATATTTTTAATAATTATAAGCCAGAATTTTTACGTAATCTTAATTTATGTTTGTTATAGGTTATAGGTTTAAGTTATAGGTTTAAGTTGATTTATTGCATACTATTTTTTTGTTTTTGCATTACTATATTTTCCTTTGTAGTTAGGCTTAATTTATATTTGTTATAGGTTATAGGTTTAAGTTGATTTATTGTGTACTATTTTTTGCTTTTGCATTACTATATTTTCCTTTGTAATTAGGCTTAGGTCTGTTGAGGAAATAAATAAATAAATAAAAAACCTTACGTCATATACTAATTCTAGAGATTTAATCTAACTTTATTCCACTAGCAGTCATCTTACCTCACGTCATATCCTAATTGTAGAGAGTTTATGTAACTTTATTCCACTAACAGCCGTCTAACCTCACATTATATCCTAATTCTAGAGATTTAACCTAACTTTATTCCACTAACAGACATCTAACCTCACGTCATAATCTACCATGTAACCTTACCTAATTCTAGAGATTTAATCTAAGTTTATTCCACAAACAGCAATCTAACCTAACTTTATAATCTGTCATCAACGTAACCTAATTCTAAAGACCTTGTATAATATTAAATAATTGTAAAATATGCATAAGCATTTTCTGGAAATGTCTCTTTGAATTTACAACATGTTGATTTTTATTTAATTTAATTTAAAACTTGAAATGTTTGCTCTTTCAATTTGATCAACTCAATTTAATTCTTAAACTGTTATTTAAATTCGTTTCTCGCAGTGTGTTTTACACAACGTAAAATTGACTCTTTAAATTACATTTTCCTGGATTCATTCTACGTGTATAAACAAGATTACATTATCTTTTTGTTCTGTTTACTTTGGATTGCAATTACATCAAGAAGAAAGAAAATTGTCCTTTTCCTTTCACTTTAACAACATCACACAGACGGCTTCAATTAGTTGGACGACAGTCCTTTTAATTGAATTTCCGTCGCGCTTTTTTCTCGGTTTAAACAAATTAGGCAACAAGACGGAGCTGGTGTAGGTGGTGAAAGAATACGAATGTTAAAAATGTGAATTGAATGAAGTCGATAGACGACACACACGATTACCTGAATGGTATTGCGTTCTATTTATGGAACAGTTCGATATTTCCAGTCATTCATGAAAATTCTGAACAGCTCAAGTGCATACGCGTCACTTCCTGAAAGATGGAAATTGGGGTTGGATCTTTTGTTCCATTTTTTACTGAATGAGCAAATTATGGAATGGGTGGTGAATAAGTACTTGTTGAAAAAGATGCGACCTTGTTTTTGTCGACATAACGGAAAAGACAAATTCAATAATTTTTTTAAATAAGCAATCTGTGTATGATATACATGTTTATCTAAGGAATATAGATACAGGGCCGGTATTTCCGAAATTGGTCGTACGATTCGGTCGTATGAAATCTTTTATTTAGATAGGGATTTAACATGTGAATTCGACAGTTGGTGGGCGACCGATCGTTCGATCCAAATTTCAGGAATACCGGCTCAGGGAGTTTTTCTTTAAAGTGTACACAAAATACAAATAGAAAAAACAAATGTAATTTAAAATGTCAGAAATATCTTATGTTACATGGCATTCAGATTATTATGACAGTTTTCATTCGTGATATTTTTCTGTTTGAATTGCCAATATCTTCACTTTAGAGGGTCAGGTAATTGAATTGAATTGTTTTTGATAGCTTGCTGTAGAGGCGCGAATAAAGTATGTGAACAAATTTTGGAAGAAATTAAAACTATATTAAGTAATGTTTACAACAACACTATTAGTATCTAAATAACACATCTGTAAGATGTCCACTATCCGCTTCTATGCAATGCTGCAATCTGCGAAGGAAATTTAACAACGCGCTAAAGTAAATATTTGTTAGGATTTAACAATATTATTTCTTCTCGAATTAAGTTTTTCAGCTCTTGAAGTGTTATAGGACGTCTCTGGTGAACTTTAGACTTTAAGTTACTCTAAAGCAAAAATCGGGAGCAGTTAAATCGGGCGATCTTGCAGGCCAAGAAAAAGGTCTCTGTGTTAGCACAATAGACTCGATTAAAATATAAGACTTTATCGCGAATACTCGTTGATTAACGGGAGAATTAGCCAGAGTAGAAAAATTGCATCAAGCCGAAACTAGTCGAAAATTAAATTTTTTAATAAAACAAACCAAGTAAATTTTAATTGAAAACCTACAGAGAGTTTTATATAACACCGAACATTTTCATAAAATACGATTTGACACCTTTAATTTTTAGGTTGTGTAAATTGGGTTGCCTATATGAACATTACAAATTGTAGGTAATCAATTGCAATTAATGCCTGAACTTGTACATACAGGGAGTTAAATCTTAAGATAATCGTTGTTTTTTTAAAAGGAGTTAAATTTGAAACTAAAAATGCGTGTGTTCCACTCCCAGACTAAGCATGAAGTAAAATTTCGAGTTTAGAAAAGCCTGAAAATTTGGTTTGGACGCGTAGCGCGAAGCGCGGAGCGGCCAAACCAAATTTTCAGGCTTTTCTAAACTCGAAATTTTACTTCATGCGCCACCGGTACAAAACACTGACATATTACGAAGTTTAAAACACACCGCTGAACTTTTCATTGAATTAGTGTTTTGTACTGGGGGCGCATGAAGTAAAATTTCGAGTTTAGAAAAGCCTGAAAATTTGGTTTGGCCGCTCCGCGCTTCGCGCTACGCGTCCAAACCAAATTTTCAGGCTTTTCTAAACTCGAAATTTTACTTCATGCTTAGTCTGGGAGTGAAAAACACTCGTTTAAAGCTTCAAATTGTATTCTTTTAATAAACCGAACGTGGTAAAATATACAAGATCTGCATATGTATACTTAAATGAAATATTCTCGTTATGAATATGTTCGGTGTTACATAAAACTCTCTGTATATAATAGTAGGTAAAACTTAAAATGTCAATGTACAAATAAATCGTTTTTTGACAAACGTCACATTAGTAATGTTTCCATAGTACGCTTTAAAAAAACCCTTTAATTCAGTTGCCGGACACTGTATAAATATTTAAAAACCAAATCATAACACTATTTACAGAACGCGCTTTATTAATGACCCATTTAATGCACGTGAGGGTAAAATAAATGCAGCTTTTTAATACGGCCCAGTAAGCGCACTTAAATCCGTTTTTACGGCAATAAACGCTTTCCACACAAAATATGTGTAATCCGGTGAAAAATTGGTAAATTCAAGGTAAACCGAGCGGTATTTATTCGCACCTGTAAACAATTTTCATTCATGGCCTTCCCCAATGGCACCCTGCAACAAATGGTGAATGCGCCGGGCTTTGAAACCACAAAATCCCTTGCGAACGTACAAAGGCATTATCTACTGTGTGCTAAAATTTGGTAATTTATGTACTTAGATAAATTACTAAATATATTTTAGAACTTGTGTACAAGTCCCTGGCGGCACTTTATGGGGGCGGCAAAATTTCACAATAAATAATAATAATATATTGTAAGCTGAACTGAAAATGTTAACTATTCCATTTCATATTTTTATTGATAATTAAATAAAAGTCACTTGGTTTGTTTCACTACTATTTTTTTTTATTCTCTCCGAAAAAAAAAATATTTTCCAAGTTATATATACATATTTTTTTGATGGTCAGGTAATAAGGGCTTTAAGAATTGGGGAGTTCCAGATGTCTTCGTACTCGTTTACGATGTGTTTTCCCTGTTTTATTGCCTTGCTAATTTCCAGGCCTTCTCTAAAATTCAATTCAATTTATTTAATTATCAATATTGTAAACATGTTTCATCAAGTGATTAATGAGAACAAAATTGAAGATATCATATTTTTATATACGAGAGGTGATGAAAAAGTAAGGTTACAAATGCCGCAATGAAACGAATACATTTTGTACTTTTATACAACGCGATAACTCTGTTATTTATTGACCGATTTTATTGAACTAAAAACAAAAGTCAATGCCCGTTTACATACTAAGAAATGACATTAATATTGATTTTTTTCAATAATTACTTCAGTGCTAAATAATAGCCAACTTATAGTTTTCAAACGGCTGCCTAAAATATTTTGTTTTTTTTACACTAGACATTGTTTTTCGGAATCTAAAAATAAAAAAATGTTGTTTTTAAAAAATATTGTCGTCGAAAATAAATTGAAATAAATCTTCTATTTAAAATTATATTTTTTAAAAATTACATCAGTGTGCCTTTCCTGACACGTGTTTCGGTCTTTACAGATCATTATCAAAGGCTAAACTGTTTAATTATTATTCTAATTAACAGAGTTTAAATAAAACAAACATATTCATAATGAAATTGATGAGATAAATGAGTTAAGTTTTATGTTATGTAAATACGGCTTCAAGCCGTATCGATTTATTTCCAATTCAATCTAATGAATTGCAATACAATAATATCATATGTTCAATAAAAAAAAACCTCTAGAGTGCCATGATTTAATCTTTATTCAAATTTAAGTTGGCTACACACTTCAGGAATTGACATACAAAACGTCAGACATAATAATTATAATGTATATTTTCAGAGTTGCCAACCTAGAATATTTTCCATGGCACCCTAGAGATTTTTTTAAATTGAACATACAATATAATACAGAGTACATAATAAAATGTCTGCGTATGAATCACTTTACACTACTTATGAACATTGCCTTTAATAATTCATCAATTTGACGACAATGTATCGACCCCTTGTAATAAAAGGAACTGCTCAGTTTGAAACCTTTCGACGCATATACGCTCTTGAAAATAAAGTAAATTACTACAGCACAATGTCACCCTGCGGTGACTATTATTTATTCGCCGACGACAAAACGTTTGGTTTACTCCCACACAAAGGCAAACCCATTAACGCGTTTTAACTTTTACCCTTATTCCGTCCATTTTGCCACTCAAACTCGACACGAATTTAACACAACAAACAACACGTGCATTCACATTATAAAAGTATTTTGATGAAAATATGCTTATATGAAAAAGATTTCTCTATGAAAAATTCCTATATGAAAAGATTTAATTAATTTTAAAATATTAAATAAAGGCACATTACTTATTGCACATTTAAATTATTCTTAAACGTCCGCTATTACGTTTTAAGGCTCTAAATTTTAAGTTTTTGCAAATGAAAAGAAAGTGTATTCCTTAACAATATCCGTGGTTTTAAGAATTGTTTCCAAGCGCTAATATAACACACAAACTTCTTGTATATTTTGCATAACTTTAGTTATCTTTAAGCTTCTGTTAATTAAATTCGAACCACTGAATTTCATTTTTTCCAGTATTCAACAATAGTATATACATTTTATAACAATAATTTCATAGAATATTTGACATTCTGTGAATTTTTTATAATAAGATTAGAATAACACTTACATTATTTCCCTTTTTATTAATTATTGAGCTTCTGAATCTTTAAATAAGATGTAAATTTATAAATTTCTACTCGACTCTGTATCAGAGCTGGGACGAATCCTCGTTAAAAGAATTCGAATCACGAATCCGAATCACCTAATATGATTCGAATCACAAATACTCGAATAAAGGATTCGTAAGAGATAAATATGATTCGAATCAAAGATTGGAATCCTGTATTTTCGAATCACAAATACAAATCCTTTACAAATAAATGTGATTTTATTATTTTTTTGCAACCATTAATATATAAATATCGTCACCAGTTGTTTTAACAAAAATATTCAAAACCTAATTATTTATTAACACTGAACATCGTTGATAACAGACTAAATACCTGATTCCGTGTTACTCTAATTAAAGACGTATTTGTGTGTTTTTGAACTTCACTTCAAATCAGTGTTTTTTACGCGTGGCGCATGAAGTAAAATTTCGAGTTTAGAAAAGCCCGAAAATTTGTCTCGGGTCGCTGCGCGACCCTCGACAAATTTTCACGGGGCTTTTCTAAACTCGAAATTTTACTTCATGCTTAGCCTGGGAGTGGAAACACCCGTTCAAAACTTCAAATTGAATTATAAAATTGAATTTCAAATTTAATTATAAAATCGACGAATGCCTGAAAATTACGTTAATAAAAAATTCACTTAATATCATTAAAACCGAGGAATTCAGAGAAAAGCCATGGAATTATATTCAAATTGACCAAAACACTAACAAAAAGGTATAATTTTTGTCCAAAAATCGATTTTTTTTGTATGAAATCAAAGCTAAACATGTCTAGAATAAGTGGGTAAAAGGATATTTCGATCCGGCAAATATTTACGTCGCTATAGGCCTTTGAATGCATCGCCGTCCCGAGCGGTATGGGTCGCGCAGGTATAACTTTAATCTCGAATTTCATAAATTTTGATGAGTATGAGTTTTTTGGTCTACCATATTGGATCCGCCATTTTGAATTTTTCAAATTTGACCTCAGATTCGTATTCAGCGACCCCGAAAACCTAGGTATTGACTACTGTTTGCGAATTTTCCGCCGAATTATACTTTGAATTACACAGAAAAAATGTTTCGCAAACTTTAAACGCGTTTTTCTCGAAACTACATTTTTCAAAACTGCAAGCATTCTAGCGTTTGAACGGTTCAACCAATTGACTTCGTTCTTTACTTCCGTTATTGAAAACACTTTTCTTCATGGAATGAACTAACCTCCCGGTGCAATTTGCAATTTTAAAGATTTTTTACAGCCTGTCAAAGTCAAAAAATCGACCGAAAAACACGACCTTTTTTTCAAATGCCCGCCATTTTGTCAAATTTTGAGTTTTTTCAAAATTTTGTAGTTCATTCCATTCTCTGAACTATACTCTTCAAGAAACTGAGCTGATTTTGTTTCTAGGTGACGAATAGCGACCCCTAGGCTGCTCGCAGTTTTGGAACATTTCCGCCGGGCAGCCGTCATATTGGACGCCATTTTGATTTTTTCGACTCGACAAAAATCCCAATTGTAGAGCAAGGATGAATAAAGATTTGAAAAAAACCCAGGTCTCTAACTCTTACCAGTTCCCTGGAAAAAAAATCCAAAGTTTGGGCCAATTATACCGGAAGACCCCCTTAAATTAGTCAAAATCAGCAAGCAAACAGTGTTTCACTATCACATCACTATCGCAAACAGTGTTTCCTAGTTGCTGGAAAAGGAGTTATGTAATTCCTTTGTATAAATCTGACAAAAAAGATGTAATAACAAACTACCGTGGCATTTCCTTACAATCGATTATTCCAA
Organism: Philonthus cognatus; assembly: GCA_932526585.2. Lineage (NCBI taxonomy): Eukaryota > Metazoa > Arthropoda > Insecta > Coleoptera > Staphylinidae > Philonthus > Philonthus cognatus. The sequence continues at coordinate 13,663,898 of OW052243.1, forward strand.
AAATGTTGGATTGCTTAGTGTCAAAAAAATTAAGTTGGATGTGTAAAGGCATTTTCTTGGATGAGCAACATGGGTTCCGTTCAGGCAAATCTACCCTAACAAATCTGTTATCGTTTAGCTCTTACATATTAAATGCTTTTGAAATGAATTCCTCGGTTGATGCGATTTTTACGGATTTTGCTAAAGCATTTGATCGTGTAAACCATGAAATCCTAATTTCAAAATTAATTGCGTATGGTGTTCACGCGGATGTTGTTGAGTGGATTTTTAGTTTTTTGAAGGACCGTACCCAGTGTGTAAAAATAAAAAATTATATCTCTAAAGAAATTAATGTTTACTCTGGTGACCCGCAAGGGTCACAGTGCGGGCCACTATTGTTTTTAATTTTTATTAATGACATTCATCAAGTAATTAAGCATTCGTCCTTTCTGCTGTACGCAGATGACTTGAAATTGTTCAAGAAAATTTATACGCCAAACGATTACTTCAGGATGATTTATTGTCAATTAATAAGTGGTGCTGTGAAAACTCTCTGTTGTTTAATATTAATAAATGTAAATTTATGCGATTTTCTAGAAAGACCAATCCTCTAGTATCTTCCACACCGTACTTTATAGATGGAATCGAATTACAAGAGCTTGGTGAGGTTTTGGATTTAGGGATAACTTTTGATAAGAAAATGACGTTTGGAAGTCATATAACTCGTACTTGCTCGCGGGCCATAAAGATGCTTGGATTTATTAAAAGGGCTGATTTATCACCAACTGCTTTTAAAATGATATATTATGCATATGTTCGTTCAGTAGTGGAATATGGTTCTTCACACACACAAAAAACATATATTAATATGATTGAAAATATCCGAACAAAGTTTTTGAAGATAATGCTGTATACATGAGAATATAACAACGAGAGAAATATTAATACAATCTGTACAGAATTTCGAATTGATAAATTGTGCTGTAGAAGGTTATTTGGGGATATGTGTTTTTTCTATAAATTAATTTCTTGTCAAATGGAGTGTACATTTCTGTTGGATCAAGTAGGTTTTCATATAAATACTACAAATCGTTCAACCAGACATATACCACTATTCTCCATACCATTTCACAAATCTAACTATGGAATTAATAGTCCACTCTCTCGCTTTATGCGCACGTCAAACAAACTGTAGCTAAATCCAAACTTTCATCTTTTTAGTAAGTCTGTCTGTAAATTCGTATCCGGTCTCAAACGTATTCAGGTTTGTTGTTGTATGTAACTTGCCACATCCATATATGTATATATATAACATGTATGATCTACATTTTGTAATAGCTTTAAGAATTTTGTATATTTAAATGTATTAAAATGGATTTTTCCGTAAATAAATAAATAAATTACAAAAAACGTAAAAATTTATAAAATTAACTTAAATATTGACAAAAACATGGAAAACAATTAAGGAAAATGGAGGTTTTTCTTAGAAGAAAGTTATATTAAAAGGTCAGGGAAAAAAATCCTGAATCAGAGAAATGCCTGAAAAATTTAACATTTTAGATTGTGGCTACCATGTCAGTTTTACTTTAAATAATATTAAACAAAATTTTTAAAACTAGATTATTATCTTTAAAAACATTTTCAGTCTTTAATGTTCTTATCAAAGCATTCAGTTTGAAGTTTCGAACGAGCGTTTCCACTCCCAGACTAAGCATGAAGTAAAATTTCGAGTTTAGAAAAGCCCCGTGAAAATTTGTCGAGGGTCGCGCAGCGACCCGAGACAAATTTTCTGGGCTTTTCTAAACTCGAAATTTTACTTCATGCGCCACGCGTATAAAACAGTGATTTAACGAGAAATTTAAAAACACACAAAAGACGTTTTTCAAGTTAATCCTCACAATTATTTCGAATTATTTTTGACGATTCAAAACCTTTCGTAAGTATTCGAATACTTTTATAAATACTAGAATCCACCCACATTTGGATTCGAATACGAATCCTCTTAAAAAAATGTAACGAATCCGGATCACGAATCCAGTTGAACTAAAGTATTCGAATGCCTCTTTTGAATCCTCTAAAAGGATTCGAATCCTGCCCAGCTCTGCCCTGTATATGGGGTGAGGCATGGTTAAAAAAGGTTGTGAAACACTGCGTTAGACTAATTATGTCATACATAACTAACTTTTATAAAACAACAAGTGTTCAATTTTTAAGTAGAGCTGGAAGAGTGAAGCATTTAAAAACGTAATGCCAATATAAAATTATGTCTATTTATCATAATTTAATTTTCACATTTCACACCGTCAACTATTAAATCGCATAGGGATAAAATATGGAATAATTTAATAACTGTGAGTGCGCAATAAATCAATTTTCCGTCGGAAACACCTCCGAGACAAATTATTGCCAGAAAAATGAAATTATCGTGAAATGCGGCAAATGCGGTTACGTGGCTGATTACTTCCGTGCACACATCTGAAAAATGTGTTTTTCCCGAGTAGATTTAACTATAAATAGCTCTTTTTTTTTCGTTCACACTCCTCAGGGAACGTATTTCAAATTCGATTCTGAATAATATGCAAACTCTGGAATTAAATTAAAGAAAATAGCAAATAATACAATAAGTAAACGAACACCCAGTAAACCTGAATGAATTTTGATGATATTTTAAGGAAAGATGTATTTTATCCTTGCTTAGAAACGATGAAAATTTTAACAAGATTGATTTATTATCTTTAGTAGTTTTATTTAAAATAATAACTAATTGTTGAAATGTATAATTTTTATAAAATTTTTATATAAAATCTTTGGGATTTCTCCAGAACGAAATACTATTATTTTTAAGCGTTTTTTAACGGAACTGGGAGGAAGCTTGTGTGGGACGCACAAATCTTAAGATAAAGTTCTTTTGGAGACTTACCGTTTAGTCGCAAATTGTATTGTATGTTTCAAATTTGAGGTTATATACGTTGGTATTTCAGGATAAATAAGCACATTACGGCATTAATTGTACACATGATAAAATTACTTTCAAAATTATGCCGTAATTAATCAAAATTGTAGTATTATCTTCATTTATACAGCCAAAATCACGATATTAATTTTACACTAAATGTGACGTGTACTGACGTTTATTTAAAAGAATGGATATATAAATTGGATCCATTAGAAAATTACAAGTATTTTAATTTATGATATAAAAAATAGATGGCGCCATTAATCCACACAAATAATAATGCATTAATATTTAATTCAATAATTTACAATGAATAAAATGTATGGCTGTAAGCAAATTGTAATCTTAATTACCGACTTAACGTTAGCAACTTGCAGCCTGCTTTAACGACTGAATGAGGGAAGTTTCAAATGTTTTTGTTTTGTTGTTTATTATAACAAAATATTATATTTTATCACTTACACGTAATTTATTTTGATCAGTGCAATTTATGCAATTAGTTATGTATAAAACTGCAGTAAACACTTAACTTTTAATTTTTAGTAAATTCACATTTGACATTTACAAAAATCAACTTGGGTTGCAGCAGTGGAGTAACAACAAAATTGTTAGCCACCAATGCAACCAGAAATTACGGTTATACAAGTTAGAGATATTTTAATTACATAATTAATTTTTCACGTTATAATCGCAGTCATTAGAAAAACATTTTAGTAAGCGGTTATTTTTTTTAAATAACTATCTCCTTTTTTATACCAAAAGAGTAAAAATAGTCATAATCTAAATATGGATAACAATCAATCTAGAATTATATATCAATTAGTTTAAATAAACGTCAGTGGACGTCACATTTCGTGTGAAATTAATATTGTGATTTTGGCTGTATATATGAAGATACTACTACAATTTGGATTAATTACGTCATACTTTTGTAGATAATTTCATTATTTGTACAAGTTATACCTATAGTGTGTTTATTTCCCCAAAGATACCAACGTATATAACCTCAAAATTGGAACTTAAAATACGATTTGCGGCTAAGCGGTAAGTCTCAAAAAAAATGTATCTTAACATTTATGCGTCTCACACACGTTTACACACGGCTTAATTTAAAAAATTTCAAAAATCAGAGTATTTCGATCTGGAGATAAAGGGGTTTCTCCAGATCGAAATACTCCGATTTTTGAAATGAATAATTACAGCAGGGGTTCTCAACCTTTTTCAGGTCGCGCCCCCCCCCATTACTCCACGCACCTCTCCCTGATTATATTTGGGTTTTTTAGTTAGACTGAAACACCATCATAGCCTTATTTCACTTCACCTACTCTTTAGGAAATCTGTCGCGCTCCTCTAATGTGGCGTGCCCTCCCGGTTGAGAAACCCTGGTCTATACCGTCGCACTTGTTTTTTTTTGTGTGCCGGTGTTATCAAATCAACATAAAATTCATAGAATCTACCCAGAAATGAATAAACTTTGATTGGCCATAATTTAAATTTAAATGTCTTCGCTGGATACTCCAAAATATCAAATCAAAGTTATAATTTGATTCGATGTATTTATTTTATGAGCGTATTTTTTTAATTAAATTAAATTCCATTAATTCAAAACACTGATTCCAAGTAAGGTATCGTTATAAACGATTTTGACTATATCAAATTGTGAGTAATCATTTTATTAGAAAATAAAAATTGTTAAGTGTTTGAAAAGTCATAAAAGAAAAAGTATAGTTTTTAACTTTACCTTATATTATTTCTCTAAATTGAGGACTTATATATTGTCATTATTTTTCTTGTACTTCATGCAAATCTGTACAACATTAATATTTTCTCATATAAAACATAGAAGTATTTAAAACTTTGATTTTTATTTCTTAATAATTTGTGAATTTGTATTATTCAAACGTGATTGACAAATAATGTCAAGTACTTGATAATTGCTTGTTAACTTGATTTTGAAAATAAAAAAACATTTTGAGTTGAGAGCAGGGACGGGTCTCGATGTGTCGACTTTAATTGTCGACGCGACAATAATGTCAAAAACGGCAACAAAGTCGACGATGTCAACAATACTATTTATAGGTTATGTTATTATCAGATAGTTCGCAGCAAGGAGAGGGCAAGGCGGCGGCTATGCGACGAATTGGAAGCCGACCCAAGGGGACTTTCGTATAAAATAGTAGCAAACAAACTGAGGAAGACGGTCGCAGAACCAGACGGCCACGTGGAAGGAGGTACACCGGCGGTTGTAGAGGCGCTTTTCCTAAGACCTTGAGACAGGAACCAATACGCAACCTGGGAAGACTGCGAAGATGACGAATGGACGAAATTCTTGTTAGAGGAACTGTCCGCGGCAGTCAGGCGCATACCCAACAAGAAGGCACCGGGACCGGACGGCCTGCCTAACGAAGCCGTAAAGGCAGCTGCTCTGGAAAACCCAGAGGCTATCCTGACCACCTTCAACAAATGTGTGGAAGAGGGAATTTTTCCTAAGCGCTGGAAGAGGGCGACGCTCGCCCTCATACCGAAGCCAAGCAAACCCAGGGAGGAGGTATCAAGCTACCGCCCCATTTGCCTCCTTACTGGATGGGGTTGCGAAGCTACTCGAGAGTATGCTGACTACGAGGATCAGGAAGAGCATGGATGAAGGTGACGGGCTCTTAGACATGCAATTTGGTTTAGGAAGTGCCGATCCACAGTTGACGCCATCATGACGATTAAAAAGATAGCCGAGGAGGCAAACAGCGGCCCATTAAGGAAACGAAAACACTGCGTAATGGTGGCACTGAACGTTAACAATGCGTTCAACACCATTCCGTGGATAAACATCAAGTCAGCTGCAAGCAGAGCGCTTCCTAGCTACCTCACCAAAATGATCGGAGGGTACCTGTCAGAGAGGGAGCTGTTGTACAGAACGCTAGACAACATGACAACTAGAAAGCTAAGCCAGGGGGTACCGTAGGGTTCCGTATTAGGGCCGACACTGTGGAACATAGCGTACGACGGGGTTCTAAAATTGCCACTACCAGCTGAGGCAAAAGCGGTCGCGGTCGCCGACGACTTAGCGTTAATCGCGGCCCACAGGGACATGGACCAGCTTAAGACCATCCTGCAGGAAGCCCTTAGGACCACTATGGCATGGATGGAAAATACCGGACTGCAGGTGGCAGCAAACAAAACGACCGCGGTCTTCTTATCGACCAGGCGAGTGCGAAAAACAGCAGAAGAAACGCTAATGATACCAGGGGTACCCAGATCACCATCGGAAAGCACATGAGATACCTGGGGATAACCCTAGAGTCCAACCCACGATGCAGCATACAAGCGGCTGGAGCAGCATCGGCCGCTGCCAAAACGGAGAAGGCCGTGGCTAGGATAATGAAAAATATTGGAGGACCAGGACAGGGAAGGCAGAAAATGATCGCCACCGCCGCCAGGGCCAAGCTTCTATACGTAGCACCGGCGTCGGCATCCTGCACAGAGACGGCTAGAAATCGAGCCATCCTCCGAAGGGCAACGACGACTGGCACACTGAGGATCACCAGCGCGTACCGCACAGTGTCGACGGACGCAGCAGAAGTTCTCTCCGGCCTCATACCGGCAGACCTGGCGGTAAGGATGCGTAGCGAAGTCTACGCAGATATCAAGAGCAGAGTCACGTCTAGTGAGGTGAAAACACGGGCAGAGGAGAGGGCGATGATGCGGTAGCGGGAGCGATGGGACCTGAACACCGGGTGGACAAATACCCTTATACCACGGGTGGAAACATGGTATAAGAGGAAACCCGGGCTAACGTCCTATTTCCTGACACAGCTCCTAACAGGACACGGGAGCTTCCAGCACTATTTCCACTGCATAGGGAAAGCAGAATTGCTAGGAAGGAGAAGACACGGCCCAGCATACACTCTTCCACTGTCCAAAATGGAGCAGAGAAAGGCTTGACCTGGAGGTGATTACCGGCAAATTCAACCAAGGCACCATAATCAACTCAGTGATTGAATCGGAGGAGAACTGGGCGGCGATGGACAACTTCGCTAAAAGGGTCCTGAGTCAAAAAGATACAAAGGCCAGAATCCAACAGCGGCACGAACACCAAAAATGTCGCAGCCTACATACTCCGAAGAAATGCCAAGAGGCGGTCCCGGAGTAGGACACTATAGGGCAGAAGAGGGTTTTTAGTGGGTCGGCTGGAATAGCCAAGACCACACTACCACGTGAACTGGCGGCGTGGTGTCTGATGCTGTGACAGCGATGCAGATTTTCACCCTTCACAAAAAACAAGGTCATGTTATTATTATGTATATTTTGTGGTTATTGATATGTTTAGGAGTTTTAGATACTCTCTAAACTTAAAATTGTTTTGCCAATGCTGAATACTTTGAATGTTATATCGTATATTTAATAAAAAAAAAAAACTGTAGAGTGCCATGATTTTTACTTTTTTAAATTTAAGTTGGCTATGCGCTTTAGAAATTGACATATACAACGTCAGACATAATAATTATAATACATAATTTCAAAGTTGCCAACCTACAATATTATCCATGGCACTCTAGAGATTTTTTTTATTGAACATACGATACTTATAGAAACAATTGTCGATATTGTCTACGTCAGTAATGCTCCTTAAATATTCGACATCGATGTGATATTCGACGCGTCGACAATGACGTGACATTGTTAACGTTGCCTATCCCTGCTTGAGAGCTCAACGAGCCATTCCACTGAATGCACCTCTGATGACACCACAACCAAAATTAACCACCATTTCAGATGAAGTCTTCTGGTTCTGGTTCTTAAAGGAGTGCGCATTTCTGCACTGCACTTAGACCTCATTAGGCCCATTGTGCTTAAAGTGTTTGAAGTCTTATTAGAATGTGATTTTTTTAGACCAAGTATAGTGATATTAAACACCTCTTAAAAATATCTCAAAAAGTGTTTAAAGTAATATTAGAATGTGATTTTATTAAACTAAGTAAACTATAGTGATATTAAACACCTCTTAAAAATATCTCAAAGAGATGTCGTCTATTATTTCTGTAACAATGGGCAATTAATGTAATTAACGCATGTAAAAATGAAACGTGGTCGTTTAATTAAGTTCCTCGGCCGTGTAAATTGCGAGGCCCTTTGTCAACTTTGTAAACAAGCCCAGAGCAAGTAATTTAAGTTTATTTTTTACTCCGGAAATAAATCAAAAAAGAGATAATATAATTACTGAACCATAGCCTTGTTATTAAGATTAAGTTCGCTTCAAGTAAATTGTAATTAATGCGGAGGGATGAGTTACTAATTATATATACTTTACCTAGTAGGTACTTTTATTTTAGAAAGAAAACAATTTATTTCTTTTATGTTTGATGATAGATGCATAAATAATTATTTATTAATTCTGTATGTGAGAAGTAAACTACACCAAGTCACATTTTTTTCAAAATACGTTTTTTATACAGTTAGAATTAGGATTTTTAACTTATGTTTTTAAGTTTACGTGAAGTGATTATTACACATAAAATGACTATTCTTTACTTCACTTTTTATTTGTATCGTTAGATTAGACATTGTCTCATAAAATCACACATCTAAACAGGGTTGTTATGTTTAAAACACTTTGTTTTAAAACAGTGTTTCGAACATGTTTAAAAACAGCCGTCATGTTTTAAACATGTTTTAAATCTTAAATTTGTTTAAAACTGTTTCAAACGTTAAATTTGCTTAAAACTTTTTTTTTATTATGTTAAATTTACTAAATTTTATTTTATACTACTTCATTACGATTTTTTGTTTACGTTTTTAAATGTTAGCTAGATTGTTGAAGATATTTCCTATAAATTATAAAACATAATATTTTATTACAATAAAATATCACAACTGTGTGTGCATAAATGTGATTTTTAAATACAGGGAATTTTTTTTAGGTATACATATGCATACACTGTAAATATTACGACATTCGTTGTTTTTTTAAATATTTAAATTTGAATCTTTAAACGAGGGTTTTCCACTCCCAGACTAAGCATGAAGTAAAATTTCGAGTTTAGAAAAGCCTGAAAATTTGGATTGGCCGCGTAGCGAAGCGGAGCGGCCAATCCAAATTAGGCTTTTCTAAACTCGAAATTTTACTTCATGCGCCACACGTATACAACACTGAAATATCGTAAAGTTTAAAATATACGGCTTTAACAATCTAACATGTAGATATGAATAAAACGTAAGTCAAATTCTGCGCTCAACAAATTGTTTATAACAGTGATTATAGGCAACCCAATAACTGTAACGTATATTAGGTTGCCTATAATCGTTGTGTATGTGAGTGTTTTTTGAACTTCACTGTAAATCAGTGTTTTAAAGCGTGGCGCATGAAGTAAAATTTCGAGTTTAGAAAAGCCTAATTTGGATTGGCCGCTCCGCTTCGCTACGCGGCCAATCCAAATTCTTAGGCTTTTCTAAACTCGAAATTTTACTTCATGCTTAGTCTGGGAGTGGAAAACACTCGTTTAAAGCTTCCAATGAAATTTAAAAAAATATATCTAAAGATTTACAGCAGGTAGTTAAAATACGTTTTCTTAAAATAAAAACTCCCTGCATCAAAATTTATTGCCGGAAAAAATCTCAAACCAATCTCTAAACTCGAAATTTTGCTTCATGTGCCACGTGTATAAAACACTGGTTTTAAGCGAAGTTCAAAGCATACATACGTCTTTAGCATACTGCTTCAGTAGCATACTATGAACTTTATAAATAGTCAGTGTTTTGTACGCGTGGCGCATGAAGTAAAATTTTGAATTTAAAAAAGCTGTTTTAAACGTGTTTTAAACAAGTTTTAAACACATTTTAAACATGTTTTAGTTGTTAATGTTTTAAACGCTGTTTCAATTCAATATTTTTTTTTTAATGAATTAATTTCTCATCTGGCACTTGGTGAAACGTCTTAGAATATGTAATGTTATTTAAATTAAAAACACTTGGTATTGTTTTTTTACATTCCTTTGAAAATGGTCTAACAAACCGAAACTAGTCGGAATAAAGTTTTAATTTGTGAAACAATACCAAGTGTTTTTAATTTAAAACACGTTTTGCGAAAAAAACTGTTTGTTTTAATTAAAATTAAAAAAAACATTTTTTTAACAAACCTGCATCTAACGATACAAATAAAAAGTAAATATATATTTTATTCATATTGCTTTTTTATATACAATACAAACAATGTAATTGTCAACATTTAAATGTTTAATTAGCTTCAAATTTTAATTTATAACATAATCAATTAAATTTGGTTACATTTCCATATTTTCCTTTTCATTGCATGTAATTTTAATTACCAATTAAACATTATTCAAAGTCCTATATATTATGAAAAATTATACGAAACTGGGTGAATACCGTAAATGAATTTCAATTCGAATTTATGCAAATTCCCACACTATTTCCATGCAAATAGTTGAACTGTATGCATGAGTTTCCACTACTGCTAAAGCCCGATCGTGGCCCAATGTGTTTTAATTAAATGTTCGCTGTGGAAATTACACAAAAATATTTTCGAAAACATCTTGAATAGAATAATTCTAATGAGTACAATTTATTAGAGGACATGATAAGTGTATAAAAAATAGGTATAAGGGGAATATTGTTTAAGGGCCAGTTGCACCAAACATATTGAGCTGGTTCAACTCTGATCTCGAGTTTAAAGTGACATTAGAACAATAGGAACTGTCATCTTGAACTCAAGTTCAGCTTGAACTCGAGTTTAACGTGTTTGGTGCAACTAGGCCTAAGTATACATACGAGGTCTGGCTATTAAATAACGAGACTGCTTATGAAAAATAGTTTTATTTTAAAAATTATTCTATATTCGAATGCTTCCCTTCAATGTACTCCCCTCCTCTCACCACACACCGTTCCATTCGTTTTTTCCATTGGGCAAAGCAATGCTGAAAGTCTTCTTTTGTAAGAGCATTGAGGAGCTCCGCCGATTTTCGCTTTACCTCTTCGACTCGAACTGGGTTCCTTTTAAGGCAGACTTGATCTTCGAAAAGAGGAAAAAATCACAGGGTGCTAAATCGGGCGAGTACGGCGCTTGTTCGAGCACTGGAGAGCCTTTAGCGGCTAAATAACGCTTCATAGACAGCGTGTTATGGGCAGGTGCGTTGTCGTGGTGCAAGATCCACGACTTGTCTTTCCACAACTTCGGCCGTTTCTTACAAACTCGCTCTCGCAGTGTTGCCAAAACTTTCAAATAATAAGTTTGGATTACAGTTTGACCCTCTGGAACCCATTTTGTCATCACGATGCCAGAGACAGGTCGACCTGGACGTTGGTCATCGTTGGTGCTCTCTCGGCCTTCAGAAAACCGTTTATACTACTCGAAAATACGCGCACGAGACAGAGAATTCTCACCATAGGTCTCTTTCAACAACTTATAGCCCTCAGTCGGAGTTTTTTTTATATTTAACGAGAAATTTCATATTGTTATCGGCACGAGAACAAAACACGTTTGTTCCTAACCTCTACAGAACAAATACTACTACAGCGACAAAAACGTGTTTTCATACTGGAATAGTAGAAACTTCCAGCTACCCAACGCTGCATTCGTTTCTCCCCCGCCCTAACCCTCTAGGACGCCTTCTGCGCGCGCAGTCTCGTTATACAGGGTGAGTTTTTTTCGATGTTCTCTATGGGGATCTCGGAAACTATAAGAGATAGAAAAACGGTTAAATAGGGAAAGAAGTGTAGTTTTATGGGACGAATAAAATGACACTTTCAAAATATTTGAAAAAGTCAAGGGTAACTAGATATTTTGAATAAAGTAAAATGTGTCAATTTATTGAAATCAATATATCTCTATTATTATCATAGATAGAAAAGAAACTGTAAAGGACAAAGTTGTAGAAAATTTTACACAGATTAATAACAAAAAATCAAAAAAAAATCGCCCATATTTTGGGAGATATGACACAAACTTATCTTTTGTTTTAAATGGAAACAATAGTTGGCTATGGCCTCATTGGAAAGGTTATTTTTTTCCCTTTAATCCGATATAACATATGCCATAGTTATTTTTAAAATAAAATAAGTTATAGTCGTTTTAATTTTTCCATACACCAAAAAATAGTTAGCCATGAAAAAGACTAAAGTAAAACCATTGCGGTTGTTTATAGCAACGAAATCAATATTTAATTTATTATATTTCTTTAGATTTGTCAAAAGCAACATAAAGTAAAATAATTCCAAAATTATCAAAATAATAATAGAAGAAAATTTTAAATATTACATAAGATGCTCAAAAAGTCCACCATTATTATTATGGCATAAAGTACATCTTTTTAAAATCGAATTTGTGGCTTTTTTGACTTTTCTTCTGTCAATAGAATTAAATGTTTCAAGTACAGCTAGTCTAAGATCCTTCACGGATTGATATGATTGTTGATACACTTTGTTCTTCACATAACCCCACAGAAAATAGTCTAAAACGGATAGGTCGGGTGATCTAGATAGTCATAGGATTGGTCCATTTCTTCCCACCCATGAATTAGGAAAAGCATCATTTAAATAGTTTCGCACAGCCAACTTGCTATGAGGTAGAGCTCCGTCGTGTTGAAACCACTCCAATCTAGCCCGTACTGATAAATTTAAATCATCGAGCATATCTTCAAATGTTTCTTAAAGAAAACGAAGGTAATCATTTCCATTCAATGTGTTATCAAAAATATATGGGCCGAGAATTCTCGATCCGAACACACCGCACCATACATTAAATCCAAATTTAATTTGTGGTCTACGTTGTGCAACTTCTCGTGCATTCTCCTGACTCCAAACATGTTCATTGTGCCGGCTAAAAATCCCACAATTAGTAAATCGCGTTTCATCTGTCCAAATTATTTTTGTAGGGAACGTATTATCCTCTTGGCACATGTTTTTGTACCACATACAGAAGACCATTCTCTTATTGGTATCATCGTCATGTAAATTTTGTGAAATTGATACCTTATATGGGTGATATTTGTGTTTTTTCAAAACTTGTACTACAGTCCGTTGAGATATGCTTGCTTCTGTTGCAATTTGTCTGGTCCATGTGGATGGATCTATCATCGCCAATGCTAATACGTTTATTTCCGAAACTTCATTAATTTCGTTTTTTCAAGTTTCGGCTTTGTAAAGGATCCGTACTCACCCAAATTGTGGTAAATTCTTTTGAATGTTGGTAAAGATGGCTGCCGACGATCGATATATTGATTATAATATTGTTCTGCAGCATCTGCAGCGTTTTTATTACACTGAATGTAACAAACAAGCATATCACACTTTTCTTCGTTGTAAAAATTCATTATCACTTTAAAAAACTTTCAACACCAAATAAATACAAAACAAACTTATCGAAACAAACCAAATATGGAAATGAATTAATATGTGTTTAGAATAAACAACTGCAATTGTTTTACTTTTGTCTTTTTCATGGCTAACTATTTTTTGGTGTATGGTAAAATTAAAAACGACTGTAACTTACTTTATTTTAAAAATAACTATGGCATATGTTATATTGAATTGAAGGGAAAAAAATAGCCCTTTTAATAAAGTCATAGCCAACTATTGTTTCCATTTAAAAAAAAGTTAAGTTTGTGTCATATCTCCCAAAATATGGGCGAAATTTTTTTTTGATTTTTTGTTATTAATCTGTGTAAAATTTTCTACAACTTTGTCGCTTACAGTTTTTTTCTATCTATGATAATAATAGAGATATATTGATTTAAAAAAATTGACACATTTTACTTTATTCAAAATATCTAGTTACCCTTGACTTTTTCAAATATTTTGAAAGTGTCATTTTATTCGACCTATAAAACTACACTTCTTTCCCCATTTAACCGTTTTTCTATCTCTTATAGTTTCCGAGATCCCCATAGAGAACATCGAAAAAAACTCACCCTGTATAATAGCCAGACCTCGTATGCATAGTCTGTAAATCTTTAGATATTAAAATAGGTAAATTTGAAGCTATTAACGAGTGTATTCCACTCCCGGATTAAGCATGAAGTAAAATTTCGAGTTTAGAAAAGCCCCGTGAAAATTTGTCGAGGGTCGCGCAGCGACCCGAGACAAATTTTCGGGCTTTTCTAAACTCGAAATTTTACTTGATGCGCCACGCGTATAAACACTAATTTATTGTGAAGTTCAAACTATTGTTAATAAATCGCTAAAATAAGGATATTTATCCACATAATCTGGAAAATAATAAACTTCTAAGGGAAGATCTCGATGCAACAATTTCTCGGGTGTATCGATTTACCCACCCCTGAGTTTTCCTCCAGTCCTTTTATAAATATATTGCACACTACACATAATCTATAATCTATTAGCTGGATTAAGATTAGCCACGACAGACTGCACAAATTTTAGTATTGATTTTATTTATGAAAGCGACCAAGCCAAATTTTCAGGCTTTTCTAAACTGGAAATATTTAATTTAATTATTTGAGTTACGTGAAGATTTTAAGTCATTTAAATAAAACGCAGTTGTAATCCATTCTTCACTTTTATTTTTCGATGCTAGATGTACATTTCGGGTACTATGTACCCATTATCAATAGCTAACTGATAATGGGTACATAGTAGCATCGAAAAATGAAAGTGAAGGTCGAAATATTTACTTCATGCACTAGGCGTATTAAAGACCGATTTAGTCTGATACTTAAAAACACTGTCATTTAATTTGAGTTAATATCTCTCTCTAACATTAATGTTGCTTTAACCGACGTTTTTAATGCTATGTTGTCTTTGTCTGACTCCTGCAATGCGGGCCCGGACGGTATACCTGATTACTTTCTGAAAAGATGTACGTTTACGCTCAGCAAACCTATCCACACAATGTTCATGAGATCAATATCTTCGGGTACTTTTCCAGATTGTTGGAAATGTAGTAACATTGTGCCAATTTTCAAGAATGGTTGCAGATCTGATATTTCGAACTACAGGGGGATCTCAATCCAATCAGCTTTACCCAAAATGCTAGGTAGCCTTATACCACAACAACTTATATAGGCTTCCATTAACATAATTAGTAGCCAGCAACACGGTTTCTTAAATGGAAAATCTACAGTTACTAACCTGCTGGTGTATCAGTCCTTTTTATCGAAAGTTTTGGAAAAGGAGTCACAAGTCGACTCTATTTATATGGACTTTTCCAAGGCATTCGATGGGGTTCAGCATACTATATTATTGCATAAACTTGAGTTGATGGGAATTGGTACAAATGCAATTACTTGGCTTAGAAGCTTTTTAGAGGATAGAACTCAGCGTGTCCGAATAGGTCCCCATGAATCAATTTCGATTCGGTCGTCTTCGGGTGTACCCCAGGGCTCGCATTGTGGGCCTATTCTGTTTTTGTTGTTTGTTAATGATATAATCTCTGTGATAAAATCGAGTAAGTTTCTCTTTTACGCCGATAACCTGAAAATGTTTAAAACTATACTTACAGCAGGATTCGCAAAAAGATAAATCATGGTGTGAGGCGAATAAACTATATTTGAATATGAAAAAATGTGTTTATATCTCTTTCTTCAGGCGAAATTATAGGAGTTTTGATTACTGGATTGGTGATCATCAGGTCGAGCGTGTTACTTAAATAAGAGATCTTAGTGTACTGTTTTCATCTAACCTTAGTTTCGCGAATCACATCACTCTATGCTGTAATAGCTTGACAATATTAGGTTTCATTAGAAGATTTGCTGGGGACTTTAGTTCGAGTACAGTGATGAGATTGTACTTGGCACTTGTACGTCTCTATTTAGAATATGGCTCGTCAGTATGGGCTTCATATACCGGTACTGCAATTAAGCAGATCGAAATGGTACAAAGCAAATTTCTAAAACTAATGCAGTTTAGATGGTCCTAATACAATATTTAGCCATAGCCAATCTTCAATCGTTGGCGGAAAAGAGAAAGTTTCTGGACATTTTATTTTTATTTAAATTAGTCGATGGGTTTTTAAATTGCAGATGTTGAGTTTCTATATACCAAGAAATGCTCAATCCAGACATAAACCTCTGTTTAGATTGACATTTCACTCGACTAACTATGGAATGTTTAACCCCATAGATCCTATGATGCGTTACGCAAACCTTCTATTATGTAGTAACGATTTCTGATTATTCACGTCTTCACTGTCTCAATTTAGAAACCGATTAAAGCGCATTGCGATATCTGATATTATAAGGTAACCAGTAAAGATTGTTATTTACACTTTTTTCTAAATCAATATCATATTATTCGTGTTTAATTTATTGCTTCAATATTGTTTGTCAAAATACTGTCTACATAAGCTTGTTATTTACCGTCTTTCTTTAAGTGATATTTATCTGTGATTTTTTATATACCCTCTTTTTAGGGATGATATTTCATCTGTGATATATTAGCTTCAATTGTGATAGTATCTTTGTTTTGCAAAATAAACTGTGAAATTTCTATTTAGAACCGCGATGCAATCTTTACTAGTTATAATTTATATACTTTTTTTACACCGTATTTATTTATTTTTTATTATCATTATTAATATATATGTGGTTTTTACACTGTTGTGTATTTATTATATTTATGCTGTTTTTTCTTAATGCATTTGATGTAATGGTTAAGTAACATTAATTTAAAGCTTGGCTATTGAACCATTGAATAGTCATGTGACAGTGTGTAATGTCTTCAAGTTTGTTAGAAAAATATAAAAGAAAGTAATTTTGTTATTTATTGGTTATGATAACTTATGTATAAATAACTAAATGTCTTAGATTTGTAAAAAAATGGTGGATTCCGTAAATGAAGTTTATTATTATTATTATTTCATTTATTTCCAGAAAGAATAGTTACATTCATGGGTGAGTCAAAAGTGTGTATTCTTTCTAAATGTAAAGTGTGTATTCTTTCCAAATGTAAAGTGTGTATTCTTGCAAATGTAAAATATTATACATATTTATTAGTAGTTGTCTGTTTAATTATTACTTTCTACAAATATTTCTAGAAATTTGAGTAACTAACTCTATTTTATTTCCGAAGCAAAAAATTATAAACATCATCTGAACTTAAGAAAGTGTCCAAAGGAAGAAGGTGTTAGATTATAACGGTAAATCGATATCGACAGAAGCAACAGGCATGCGCTCCCTCAATTTACGCCTTTCCAGCCTTCGCTGTCCTCTGCTTTCAGGTTTTCCGCTTTCAGGTTTCAGCTTGTTGCGGGATCCAAGGGAATAGGTGCGTTAATGATTAATCGTTAAGCTTATAGAAGCTTTAAAAGGTATAGACCCTTTTTTTACGTTAATATACAGTCTGAGCTTGGAAATCGATATACTTTCACTAAATCATAGTTCAGTCTGAAATTACTTTCGAGATTTCAGGAGTTGAAAAGGTTGAAAAATAATTGAATTGATTTGACGTCGAATGTATTTAAAGTATATTAATGTTAATAGGATCAATTTATTTATAGCATTTTATTTTTAGTAATATTATAGGAAGCAAGTTATTGAAGATGTATACAAGGTGGTGAATTTTTCTATGCTCACCATTGGTATCTCGAAAACGATAAGATACACTAGGTCGGTTAAATTAGAGAAAAGTAGCTTATTTTAATGGCGATTGAGAATCTGAAATAAAATATGATTATTTTGATAGGTTCCTGATTTACCGCAAAAAAAACGGAATATTGTGATTTTAGAAAAAATTAATATCTTCCCTGCCATTGGCGGCATTTTCATCAAACTTGGCAACTGTGTATTTTTGGACCCTCTTTATCGAATGGCATTGACAGAAATATTCTAGGTACTCTAGATTTCGAGTTACGATATTCAACTTTTTTTTTTATTTCTTATGGCAGCCATATTGGATTTTCACACTTTTAGGTAGACCCAAAAAATAGCTTTTCAAAATGGTAACACACATAACCTCTGTAGAAATTTAAATATGTATGTAAATATTTGCTTAAATCGCGAATGCTTGGAAAAACAATTGGAAGAATAATTAAAGTGACAGTTGGTAGTGCATGTTTTTTCTTATGGCCACCATTTTGGATTTCAACATCCACAGATAGAAAACAAAATATTTTTTCAAAATACACTCGACCGCAAAAAAAACGCGCCACTTGAAAATTCACGTTTTTTCGTGAATATTCAAACAGCCATAACTTCGGTCGATGTGGATGAAATTTGATGAATTTTTGAGTTTTTGGAACGCTAAAGTTTTCTCTTTAAGGACACATAAGTGGATATAACGAAATTTAAGCATTTCTGCATTTAAAAGTCCTACCAACAAAAAAATGTTCAGAATGTTAAAAATGATAAAAGTTGAGAAGTTATACTGTGCCCAAAAAAAAATCGTAGCTCTACTTCAAAAAAGCGCAATAAAATTCCATAATTTTTCCTTGAAATAAGCGAAAAATCATGTCGATCCAATGATTTGGCTCGAAGTTATGGCAGTTTTTTTAAAAAGTGTATTTTAGGGCATAGCTTTGGCGGACAGGCATAACTCTGCTCGCAAACCTGTGACATTATGCGATTTAAAAAGCTTGAAGTTTTCTCTTTGAGGCATGTTAGTCAGATTTTTAAACATGCACATTTTACCCCCTTTCACCCCCTAAAGGCGATGAAACGTTTTTCACTTTAAAACTTTTAACTTTGTTAACTTGTACAATGCGCAAAAAAAATTGTGGCTTCAAGCAAGGGACATCCAGAATAAATTCAGTCCTTCTCCTTTAATATGCGCGAAATTTCAGATCGATAAATTGATTAGGAGTAAAGTTATGACAATTTGAGAAAAATTGATTTTTTCCCCAAACTCAATGAGCAGAAGTTAATTTTGGCCTGAAATAAGGCAAAAGCCTTACATAAACTTGCATTTTACCTTTACTGAAAAAACCTACTGCCAAAAAAATGTTTTGGCTGGGTGACAATTTTTTGCATTTTCATTGCAAAGTGAAATTTGACGCTAAGTTAAAAACTGCCATAACTTCGAGCCAAATCATTGGATCGACATGATTTTTCGCTTATTTCAAAGGAAAATGATGGAATTTTGTTGCGCTCTTTTTGAAGTGGAGCTACGATTTTTTTTGGGCACAGTATAACTTCTCAACTTTTATCATTTCTAACATTCTGAACATTTTTTGTTGGTAGGACTTTTAAATGCAGACGTGCTTAAATTTCGTTATATTCACTTATGTGTCCCTAAAGAGAAAACTTTAGCGTTCCAAAAACTCAAAAATTCATCAAATTTCATCCACATCGACCGAAGTTATGGCTGTTTGAATATTCACGAAAAAACGTGAATTTTCAAGTGGCGCGTTTTTTTTGCGGTCGAGTGTAGTAACAACATAATATTTTTAAATTTGCAAACATTTTATTAATGCAACTTTAACGAGATAAGTAAAAAAACACTAGTAGATAACTATAATTATTTAAATTGTTCAAATTGTGCTCCATTTTGCCTGATGCAAATTGTCCTAAGATTCATTTCATCCACTGCTTTTTAGACTGTTCGCTTCTGAATGGAGTCGAACGCATTTCTAATTTTCAGTTGGAGATGCTTGATATCTTCAGTTTCAGTTGAATAAATAAGATCTTTGACAGTGCCCCACAGAAAATAATCCAAAGGATTTAAGCAGGGCGATCGTGGCGGCCAACGAAAAAGACCAAACGTGCCGGGCCATGAATATGGAAGCCGTGCATTTAAATAATCGCCAACATGGCGGGAGTTGTGAGGCCCAGCTCCGTCTTGCTGATACCACTCAAGATTTTGAATTGTGAGTAGTGGTAATTCCTCTAACATATCTTGTAAATTTCTCTGCAAAAGTTTAAATATGCAGCACCATTTAAACGTCCATCGAGGAAAAATGGACCAAGAATAGCATTATCTAAAATACAAGCCCATAAGTTTAAAGGATATCGGACTTGCGGCCTCGTTTCTCTTATTAAACGAGGATTCGCCGTTGCGTAGTAGTGCAGATTTTTTCTATTAAAGCTTCCGGAATTTGTGAATAAACCCTTATCAATTGCAAAACTCCAATCTTCTATTTGAATCACCAGGATGAAGAGATTGTACCGGTCTGAGTTTGTAATCGTGATACTCGAAGTTGTTGGATCAATCAAAACTTGAGCATTTACTTCGTTCAGATTAATATCTTTACCATACAGCTCCCGCGGTCTTCTAAATCTGCCACATCGCCAAATTTCTCGAAATCCGTTGAAACATTGTTCGATGGGGTTGTGTCTCTGCATTTTCATATGATTCAGCTGACAAAACAGAATTTTTATTGCGCCGAATGTAGACTTCGTACATGTCCTGCTTTTCTTCGTCGGTGTACATGTTTAATTAAACCAAGAAAAAACTACTCTGCATACGCACTTTTGATCGCCCTGACAGTTCGCACTACTAACTGTCACTTTAATTATTCTTCCAATTGTTTTTCAAAGCATTCTTGATTTAAGCAAATATTTATATTTATTTTTACATTTCTACAGGTTTTTTTGGAAATCAGAGGTTATGTGTGTTACCATTTTGAAAAGTTATATTTTTGCTCTATCTAAAAGGGTGAAAATCCAAGTATGGCTGCCATAAGTAATAAAAAGTTGAATATCGTAACTGGAAATCTAGAGTACCTAGAATATTTCTGTCGACGCCAATCGATACAAAGGGTTCAAAAATATACGGTTGTCAAGTTTGATGAAAATACCGCCAATAGCAGGAAAGATATTAATTTTTTTCTAAATTCACAATTTTCAGTTTTTATCGCGATAAATCAGGAACCTATTAAAATATTTTTTTCAGATTCTCCATCGCCATTAAAATGAGCTACTTTTCTCTAATTTAAGCGACCTGGTGTATCGTTTCCGAGATACTAATGGTCAGCATCGAAAAATTCACCACCCTGAATAGGAGTTATTTTGTAATTGATAAATGTACGTAGCTACGATCCTTTTTTGTTTTGTTAAAAGTCAATAGGAAATTTATTTTATTCTGTATTTATAGGTAATTATAAAATTCGTTTATATTTAATTATGTCAATAAATCTATTTTTATAGCAATTATATGGGGTGTTCAGTTAAAAACAGGATCGAATTGGCTGTAAAATTTTTAAAACACTGTGAAGTAGGTCGTACGTGATTTGTCAGTCGCTCCTGTCAATGTTAATCCAACCCAGTTTTATAAAAGATTGTTATTTTATTCGGTATTTCAATGCGCACTTACAAGAAGGAAAATAAGAATAAGAAGAAATAACACAACAAGTATAAGAACAAGGCAAACTAATGAGCTACTGATTAACACAATCTGACATTTGACGAAACGTAAATTAAACTGCGACTTCACTTTTTTGTTCCATTTCCTCCTATCAAAAAAGCAACGCCTTCTCGATCGTGGTTTTAAATGAACACCTAGTACAGTGATGGGGAAACTACGGACCGCGGGCCAAGTCCGGCCCGCGGAAAGATTTAATCCGGCCCGTTTAAGAGTGCCGTCGTGAGAATGTTTGAACGCGTTCTTACTTCGTAATGTGACGACCCGCATAAAAACTACCTACCTACGATTAAGCATTATTCTTTGGCCCGCTACGATTGTCTGGTTATTACAAATGGCCCGTCTTAAAAAAAGTTTCCCCACCACTGACCTAGTATATTTGTCCATGCTTCAATTTTGCATGCATATTATTAAATTAGGAAACTTACTTAGATAGATTAAGTGCTGCAATACAACAATTTATTATTAAATTATGTTTATTATTAAATTAAGTTTAATAATAACTATCATCAAGTATCAACAACAACAATTAAGAGCATATTAAAAGGTCATAGTTCATCGACGATATTTGTTCCATCAAATTAGAAGGACGAGACTGCGGCTATGATTATAAATGGCAATATGCGGTCTGTCGCAGTGAAATGCAATTGAATTCCTAGAATTCTCCCACTGTGATTTTTGTAGCAGCTGTAAACGCCAACGCCATGTATCCAAAGGTTATTTGGATTCGAACCTTCTTTGATTAAAATGTCGCAAATATTTTTATGTCTTTAAAGATTTTGCTAATAAATGTTTATTTTAAGATAACAAACATTTTATATATTATTATTGCGCAAATAATTCAATACAGGGTTTCCCAACCTTTTTTTTTATCATCGACACTTGATGTTTATAATATTTTGCTTCGGAAATAAAATAAAAATATACAGAGAGTTTTATGTAACACCGAACATTTTCATAACGAGAATTTTTTTTTTTAGTATCCATATGCATACGTTGCACATTTTTCGATGCTCGGTTTATTAAAAGAATTTAATTTGAAGCTTTAAGCCAGTGTTTTCCACTCCCAGGCTAAGCATGAAGTAAAATTTCGAGTTTAGAAAAGCCTGAAAATTTGGTTTGGTCGCGTAGCGCGAAGCGCGGAGCGGCCAAACCAAATTTTCAAGCTTTTCTAAACTCGAAATTTTACTTCATGCGCCACCGGTACAAAACACTGACATATTACGAAGTTTAAAACACACCGCTAAACTTTACATTGAATCAGTGTTTTGTACCGGTGGCGCATGAAGTAAAATTTCGAGTTTAGAAAAACCTGAAAATTTGGTTTGGCCGCTCCGCGCGTCGCGCTACGCGACCAAACCAAATTTTCAGGATTTTCTAAACTCGAAATTTTACTTCATGCTTACCCTGGGAGTGGAAAATACTCGCTTAAAGCTTCAAATTGAATTCTTCTAATAAACCGAGCATCAGAAATGTGCAACGTATGCATATGGATACTTCAAAGAAAAATTCTCGTTATGAAAATGTTCGGTGTTACATAAAACTCTCTGTATGTAGAAAGTAATAATTAAACTGAAAACTACAAACAAATACTTTGATTTTAGTTTAAATAAAACACTTATTACTTTAAAACACTTTATTATACTGGCGACAATTGTTTCGCCACACTGTGGCTTCTTCAGGCGAAACAATTGTCGCGAGTACAATAAAGTGTTTGAAAGATATAAGTGTTTTATTTAAACTAAAATCAAAATAAAAGCAAACTTTCAACTATTACCTGCCTCAACAATTAAGTTACAAATAAATATGTATAATAAGAAATATTTTATATTTAGAATGAATGCACACTTCTGACTCACCCATGAATGTAACTCTGCTATCTGGAATTAAATGAAATGAAATAAAATTAAATGTTCTTCAAATGTATAAAGCGTTTTCAAAGTCACAGATTAAATTAGTGTTTATTTCGAGTTTAGAAAAGCCTGAAAATTTGTCGGTCGCTTTCATAAACAAAATCAATACTAAAATTTGTGCAGTCTGTCGTGGCTAATCTTAATCCAGCTAATAGATTATAGATTGTGTGTAGTGTGCAATATATTTTTAAAAGGCCTGGGGGAAAATTCAGGGGTGGGTAAATCGATACACTCGAGAAATTGTTGCATCCAGATCTTCCCTTAGGAGTTTATTATTTTCGAGATAAAATCCTTATTTCAGCGATTTATAAACAATAGTTTCAACTTCACAATAAATCAGTGTTTAAATGCGTGGCGCATGAAGTAAAATTTCGAGTTTAAAAAAGCCTGTAATAAACGACATAGAATTTGTACAGAATTTTTATATTATACAGGAAATTTATTTTAACTTATACGTTGTACATTTTTAGACATTCGTTGTCTTCGAAAAAGTAATTTGAAGCTTCTAACGAGTGTTTTCCACTCCCAGACGAAGCATGAAGTAAAATTTCGAGTTTAGAAAAGCCTGAAAATTTGGTTTGGTCGCGTAGCGCGAAGCGCGGAGCGACCAAACCAAATTTTCAGGCTTTTCTAAACTCGAAATTTTACTTCATGCGCCACGCGTATAAAACACAGATTTCAAGTAAAGTCTGAATATACATAAATTTCACAATATTTTAGTGTTTTATACGCGTGGCGCATGAAGTAAAATTTCGAGTTTAGAAAAGCCTGAAAATTTGGTTTGGTCGCTTCGCGCTACGCGACCAAACCAAATTTTCAGGCTTTTCTAAACTCGAAATTTTACTTCATGCTTCGTCTGGGAGTGGAAAACACTCGTTAAAAGCTTCAAATTACTTTTTCGAAGACAACGAATGCCCAAAAACTTACAGCGTATAAGTTAAAATAAATTTCCTGTACAATATAAAAAATCTATACAAATTCTATGTGATTTATTACTTTGTGTTCCATACAAGAAAAGGAATAATCTATTAAACAATTCACGTGTTCGTTAAAGAGATTATTCCTTTTCTTGTATGAAACACAAAGCATCGTTTGCTCAAATTTACAACAACCTTTTTATATTAATTGGAGTTGGAGAAAGCTTGTTCGATAATAAAAAACTAAATTATATATTAAAAGTGCGATTCTGTTCGCAATCTACAAAGAATAGCACTTTTAATGTTTAAAGCATTCTGCAACCAAGAATTGACAATTTTATTTTTACGTATGACTAAATTATAAGTTTGCCTATTCAATCAAGCTCCAACAGAACGAATTATATTTGTTGATTTTTCCCTAAAGAACACATTAACAAGCACGGTGAATATTTAAAATTTAAAAAAGAAACCCATACTAATTTCTCATTTATCCGGTTTCAAAGCCATGAATATAAAACGTCAGTGTGGCTTTTAAAAGCCGAAGCGGATACCTCACCTCTTTACAACTTTTAAAATTGACAAACTTTCCTTGCCCTCGAGCCTTTATCCCCTTTTGCCTAATACAATTTTCTGAAGGTAAATGATTTCCTTCCATTTACATGCACTCGTCCCTTTTTTTCAAAAAGTAAATTGCAATGACGTCCAATTTATAAATACCCCACGGGATGTTTAGTTATTTTTAAGTAAAAACAAATTAAAATTTTAATTCGTTGTTAAAATTGGCACCATCAGATGAAAACCTAAGTTTAAAATAAATAAAAATACTACCCACAACGTTTACAACGAATTACATAATAATGCTTCAGGCAGACGAATGTTACAAGCAAATTGGAAATTAATTAATTCATTTTTAATTGAAATTCCATACCAATTACTGAATATAAGCTCGATGAAATAAGTGAATTAATTAAATATTTTGAAGTGAGTGCTATAGCACAGTAAACAATTAATTTGGGAAATTAAATAAATTCGTGTTTATAAATAATTTCATTTATTTATAAAGGTTAGATATAAATTTAATTTTAATATAATTTTACTCGTTGGCTATAATAAATTAAACATATCATATGTTCAATAAAAATAACCTCTAGAGTGCCGTGATTAAATCTTATTTGCACATTTAAGTTCGCTACATACTTTAGGAATCGACATATAAAACTTCAGAATTAATTTTAATTAATTCTTCTATTTTGCTTATTATTATTTCAATTTTATTGATAAACTTTTGAGATTATTACAGATTTCGTCGTTACGTCAATTTAAAAATCCAATTAACCTTTCGCTGTTGTGTGTCAACAAAGTTCGAACGCGTGGAAAAAGTTGTTAATGGCGTCTTTGGAATTTTATTACGAAAATAATTCGCGAGAATATCTTCGAGAGTTTGAAAATTGTATTATACCCTTATTAATGTTTTGTTGCCCAACTTTACGGTAATCTGAACTTTATAAAGTTAAATCGAACGGTTTTATACAAGAGACACCAATTGAAATTAATTAATTTTTTTTACAACTTTGTCATTCTAGAGAAAATATTAATTATCAATAATAATCATTGATAATTAATAATCAATAATCAATTGATTCACTTCTTATGAGTTATAGTTGAGTAAATTAAACTTAATTAAACACGTTCTCATTGAAATTTAATAATAATCATTGATAATTAATAATCAATAATCAATGCTAGAAAATCATCGATTATGCTTTTTGGCCCACAAAAATATATCGAAATTGCAAAATCTGAACTTCAATTGAAAATCGATGACTCTCCAATACCCATAGTAGAATGTGCAAAAAATCTTGGTTTAAATATCGATACTAATTTACGATTCAAGCTGCATATAAGTAACTGTATCAGGAAGTCATTTCAGAGTTTGAAGATGCTTTACACGAATAGACATCATTTAAGTTTAAAAACAAAACGTTTGCTCTGTGACACACTCGTTTTAAGTCACTTCAACTTTGCTGATGTTGTTTATAACGCCTGTTTAGATCAAGTGACGAAGAACCGCATTCAGAAAATCCAAAACTCCTGCATGCGTCTAATTTTCGGAATTCGTAAGCACGAACGCATATCCCATAAACTTGCCGAACTACAGTGGCTAAATATGGAGAAACGTCGAATTCTACATTGTGCATCTCTCTACCATAAAATAATCCTCTATCGTACGCCTCCCTACCTTTACGATAGAATCGTGTATCGATGTGATGTACACAATATCAATGTGAGATTTAGAGGAACTATTTCACCGCCATGTCATAAAACGGCTCTGTTTCAGAGATCATTCAGTTACAATATTTATAAAATATATAATAAAATTCCAACACAACTCAAAAATCTCACATTGACAAATTTTAAGCGGGAATTTCGTCGTCACTTGCTTGCGGATGAGTTTTGATGGGCCTTGAGAGTGACGTTAATGTTAATGTTAATGTTAGTGTTAATGTTAATCGTAGTGTTAATCCTAATTCGTTTTATCGCACATACTTTTACTTTTAAAAAAGTACTTTTTCTTAATTAAATATTATTTGTATGAACCATTTATGCAATAATCTGTTAATATTCTTCAGGTTAAGTGGAAGAACAGTTAATAGTCATTAGGCTAACTGAACTTCGCCTGTTACTTTTACTAGACATTTTGTAAAATATTTTTTCTATAATAAATAAAGACGTATTATTATTATTATTAATTTACTTCTCATGAGTTATAGTTGAGTAAATCAAACTTTATCAAACACATTCTCATTGAAATCGATTAATAATTATTAATATTCACTTTTTATGAGAGCGTGTTTAGGAAAGTTTGATTTACTCAACTAAAACTCATGAGGAGTAAATTGATTGAGTGAGTTACGTGAAAATTGAATTTAATTGATAAATAAAGCACTAATAACCTTTCTTTGATATTTATTTAAATTACCAAACGTACATTTCGAACACAAAGTGACCACTATTAATAAATTAACACCAATTAAAAAGTGTTACTATCAGCGTTGTTAAAAAAAACCTTTTTTTAATTTTAATTAAAACAGTTTTTTTTACAAAACGTGTTTTTTTTCATTAAAACAGCGTTTGAAATATTAACAATTAAGAACACGTTTAAAACGTGTTTAAAACGTTTTCAAAACAGAATATACAGGGCACATTTCTTTTGAGTATACATAGCCTCATAATTACAGCGTTTTTTAAATTTGCGGGAATTCGTTGTTTAATTTAAGGCTTTTAACGAGTGTTTCCACTCCCAGATCAAGCATGATGAAAAAAAAAAAAGCGGAGCGGCTAATCCAAATTAGGCTTTTCTAAACTCGAAATTTTACTTCATGCGCCACGCTTAAAAACCTTAATTTACAGTGAAGTTAAAAAAATACACACATACAACAACGATTATAGGCAACCTAATATACGTTAGAGTTATTGGGCTGCCTATAATCACTGTTTTCAACAGTTTGTTCAGCCCAGAATTTGATTCATGTTTTATTTACATCTACATATTAGATTGCTAAAGCCGTATATTTTAAACTTTACGATATTTCAGTGTTTTATACGTGTGGCGCATGAAGTAAAATTTCGAGTTTAGAAAAGCCTAATTTGGATTGGCCGCTCCGCTTCGCTACGCGGCCAATCCAAATTTTCAGGCTTTTCTAAACTCGAAATTTTACTTCATGCTTAGTCTGGGATTGGAAAACCCTCGTTTAAAGATTTACAGTGTATGCATATGTATGCCTGAAAGAAGAGTTCCCTGTATTTAAAAATCACATTTATGCACACACAGTTGAGATATTTTATTGTAATAAAATGGTATGATTAATAATGTTATTTGAAAAATCTTTAACAATTTAGCTAAAATTTAAAAACGTTAACAAAAAATTTTAATGAAGTAATATAAAATATAATTTATGAAATCTAAGATAATAAAAAAAAAACGTTTTGAACAAATTTAATGTTTAAAACATGTTTTAAATAAATTTAAGATTTAAAACATGTTTAAAACAAAACCGTTTGAAACACGACGGCTTTTTTTAAACATGTTTAAAACACTGTTTTAAAACAAAGTGTCTTAAACATAACAACCCTGGTTTAGTTTTTTATTGGCCAACCAAATTTGGGTTTTATTTTTTTAGGTTCTTTGATTATTTAGGTGTCTCTACTGTTTGTCATGTAATGACATTGATGACAGTGATATATGAATGCTATGTTGCAATTAATCAATTATTTGACAGAAAAGTAATAATAACATGCCGAAAGTAGAGCAAACGTTTTAAACGTGTTTTTAATTGTTAATGTTTCAAACGCTGTTTTAATGAAAAAACAAGTTTTGTAAAAAACTGTTTTAATTAAAATAAAAAAAAGGTTTTTTGCAGTGTTACCAAACTACGACACTGGATGATCTTCTCGTCTAGTGTCACGTGCGTGAGCAAACCGCTGGTGTGCTGTTGTTAGTTGTTTTTACATAAGAAAATTGACTTTTTTAGCACATTTTCGTAAGTTTTTACCTTCAATTATTTTCTTTAATTCACTAGAATTATAAATGGTTATAACAAATTCCGTGGGGCTACGATATTATGTATTGTATATAACATACATTGTCGCATTTATCATCCATAAAATGTAACCTCAATTTTAAAAATTTTAATTAAATATATCGCACAAGAGGGAGGTTTGGACCACACGGGGGAGGGAGATTTGGGATGGTATTCCAAACCTCCCCGAATTTAGAATATTTTTTTTAGATGTGAATCATGCCTCATACATATAAAAAGAAGACTAATGGGGAAATATTACCTCAACATCTGATTGATGAAGCAGTAAATGAGGTTAGACAAGGAAACGGTATACGGGTTACAGCTAAAAAGTTTGGTATTCCGAAAAGCACACTCCTTCGTCTTTGAAAAAACAATACTTTCAAAAGGAATGAATATTCCACAAAACATTCCAGCAAACAAGTTTTCTCGAAAGACGAAGAAACTATGCTAGCCTAATACTATATACATGCCTCAAAACTACACTACGGTCTGAATCGAAAGGCCGCACTGAAATTGGCATATAATTTTGCAAAAAGTAACAATATTATCTATCCGAAAGCGTGGGATACTGGTGAAACTGCTACAAAGGACTATTTGCGAGGGTTTTATGTCCGCAATAATAACATTTCTTTGAGAAAGCCAGAGGCAACTAGCCTAAGCAAATCCACGAGTTTCAACAAGAAGAATGTTGATACATTTTATCAACATTTAAAGACTGTTATGGAGAATACAAATATTAGACCTGAAGATATTTGGAACATCGACGAAACGGGCCTAATAAACCGAAAAAAGTATTAACTCAAAAGGGTGCCAAACAAGTTGGTCAAATGACATCAGGTGAGCGGGGCACTCTAGTAACGGTGTGCTGCAGTATAAATGCTATTGGACAAACTATTACACCATTCTACATATTTCCAAGAGCGATTTTCGTGAAATTATGATAAAAGGTAATAGTCTCATTGATATACATGCAAAACTGATTATATCAACTTTTTAAATGTATTTTAAGGTGGTCCCACTGGCTGTAAGGGAGCCCACCCAAGCGGCTGGATGACCAGTGCGAATTTCTTGGTTTTTTTCAAGCATATTTTGGAATACGCCAAACCTTCTAAGGATAGGCATACCTTAGTTATCTTTGATAATCACGATAGCCATATTAAAATTTATCTCATCAATATGGCTAGGGAGAATAACGTGATTTTACTAACTCTCCCTCCGCATTGCAGCTATAAATTGCAGCTATTAGACGTCTCTGTTTACGGCCTATTTAAAACTTATTTCAATGCGGCTGCTGAGAGTTTGATGATAAGACAACCAGGAAAACCCATACAGATCTATGATATTCCTGATCTTTCTAAAGAAGCTATAGAAAAGGCTTGTACTCCTTCAAATATTGTGAACGGTTTTAGGCGTACTGGCATTTATCCTTTTAACGAAAATACCTTTTCCGAAGATGACTTTTTGAGAGCATATGTCACGGATCGGGATCTACCAGAACAGCAGGCTCAACCCTCATCCTCGATATTAGATGAAGAAATCCTAGCAAGGAAGTGCTTTCATTTATCGCTTTCACTGGCAGCTTCCTTCTTACAACTTTCTTCTTTTGTAACAGTATCTTTCTTGTCTTACATAACTATTGTTCTTCAATATCATTTTTCTCTGGGGTGTTCGTTATCACTCTGGATTTTCCAGGTTTTATACGTGGAGCTGCTTTTTGGAAATGGCATGATTTTTTCTGGGGTAAATTTGGTTTTTTCGGTTGCTGCCGAGGAACATGAAGCTAGGATTTCTTCATCTAATATCGAGGATGAGGGTTGAGCCTGCTGTTCTGGTAGATCCCGATCCGTGACATATGCTCTCAAAAAGTCATCTTCGGAAAAGGTATTTTCGTTAAAAGGATAAATGCCAGTACGCCTAAAACCGTTCACAATATTTGAAGGAGTACAAAACATAGATGAAAAACATAGATGAAAAAACACTCTGCAAAGATAGCAGCTCTGATTTGGAGCTTGGAAGCGATGAATATGACTATGTGAATACTGAGGATAAGGATTGTAATGAAGGAGATTATATATTAGTTAAGTTGAAAGTGGAAGGCAAAAAGGAAAGTTTTGTCCACTACATAGGCAAGGTTTTAAAGTTTCTGCATAATGAAACCTCCTACTTGAGAGTAAAGTATTTGCAAAAGAGCGCAAAAACCAATAGTTTCTTTTTTCCTGACGAGGAGGACGTTGGCGAAATTTTGCAAGAAGAAATTGTAGGAAAATTAAAGGAACCTAAAATCAATGTGTCAAGTAAACGGTTATGCAAATATTTATATTTCGTCGATAATTTAAACATGTACGGAAACTCACGTTAATTTGTCATCACAAAGGTTTAATTCGTTAATTGTGAGTTCTTTTTGTATGTGTCCTAAGCCTGCCTCCTGCCTGGTCTAAAGGTTTGGGGCGTTTGTATTTCATCACTTAATGTCATTTTTGAACATTTTGTAATATAATTTTTTTAAATTAAAGTTTCTGTTCTATTTTGCAAAGGTCCTTTCTTTCTTCTTTTCCTGATGCGTTTTTGAGGGGTTCTTCCTTTTATTAACAGTGAAACTATATGTTTTATGAAAACCGTCCCAAACCTCCCGCCTTTTCCCTACTATATACGTTTTTTTTTATTAGCCAACTAAATTTGGGACTTATTTTTCTTAGGTTCTTTGATTATTTGGGTGTCCCTACTGTTTGTTACGTAATAATGTCATTACATGACAAACAGTACATGGTTGCCATGTGCTTAATTACCCTATCATAAAGATTAATTAAGTGGCGGAACATTACTTTCAGCATGTTATTATTACTTTTCTGTCAAATAATTGATTAATTGCAACATGGCATTTATATATCACTGTCATCAATGGACAGTGATATACGAATGCCATGTTGCAATTAATCAATTATTTAACAGAAAAGTAATAATAACATGCCGAAGGTGATGTTCCGCCACTTAATTAATCTTTATGATAGGGTAATTAAGCACATGGCAACCATGTAGAAAACATAACCTTAAATCTATTTTGAAGGCAAAAGTCAGAATTACAACCAGAGTATCCAACTAAATATCCAACAATATACAAAAATCACCAGATGGCCGACCAGCCAATAAAAAAAAATCATTATAGTTGCAAAAAAACTAATACATCAAAATATTTGGCTATGTGAACTGGACTCACTTTGATTTTTCAAACTGTCAATTAAATTGACAAATCTGCGGAAATGTCAAACGAAATTTAATTAACATCGACATGCCTCAACTGACTGAAACGCAAAAAGCGCTAATTACGACCTGTTTAGAAACGGTATTAGCATTACAGACGTTGCTTATGAAGTGCCTGTCAACAAAAGCACCGTCTTGTTGGACAAGAAAAAAAAAGTTAAATAAATAAGACACTTAAACTTTGTTTGTATAACTGAGGTTTTTTTATTGTGACTATAGTTTCGACAACTTTAACTTGTCATTATCAGACTACTTGTAGTCTGATAATGACAAGTTAAAGTTGTCGAAACTATAGTCACAATAAAAAAACCTCAGTTATACAAACAAAGTTTAAGTGTCTTATTTATGTTAATAATGATGTATAACGAAGTAGAAGCCTCAACAGTTAACAGTTTAAAAGAAATGTTGTCAACCTGTACACAACAAGTTTGTTTTACAAGAAAAAAATACGACATTTTAGAAGTGGCTAAAGCTCCCTGTTCTACTAGTTTTTTTTCTCTCGCAACTGTACATGTTCTTTTATGGGAAATGAAAGCTTTATAAGTATTTAGAAGTTCTTGCAATAAAATAACTTACAATTAATAAATCTCCATGAAATTTATGGTTGAAAATATTTTTATATGATGTTAGGTTAAACATCATGGAAGAATATTGTTATATTATCTTATTTTATTAAATCTAATAGTTTCGTAGATTTAAGGAAGCGGAAAATAGCACAAATCGTCTTACTCTACGCGGATGTAATTAAAGTGGTATGGAAATGACGCAGGGAACACTTCCTTTAAGTCACAGTTGAATCAAATTGCTTTTCCTAGGATTTATGTGCATGTTTTCGAATTAAAGTATACATTTTTACATTAAAGCGAAACGCGAAGCGTGTATAATCATATTTCCATTTCCTATAAAAATGTTGTTGTAACTTTTATATAGACGTGGATGGAGATATTCGTAAATAAGGTATGGCTATTCACTTATAGTACTGAAACTGAAGCTTTCGAACTGAATTTCGATACTGTAAATTAATAGCCATATTGTACCGGGCGGTTTTTTTCGTTGATATTATAGGGTATAGGCTAAACGGTAAGAGATACAAAAAAACTAAGATATGTGTCCCGTTTTTTTTTGAGTGTTTAGTTTAATGGTGCAATCAGATCTACGCTAACTAGATTGGCTTAGAAGATACAGGGTATTTCTCAAAATGTGCCGATTTTTATTATCTCTTATTTGTGAAGATAACAAAATTTAAATACGAACGTTTTACGACTTTTTGCGTAGAACCCAGTGGTGTACTTAAAAAATATATACAGAGAGTTTTATGTAACACCGAACATTTTCATAACGAGATTATTTTAAGTATACATAAGCATACACAGTGCATGCTCCGACGCTCGGCTTATTAAAAGATTTGAAGCTTTGAACGAGTGTGTTCCACTCCCAGGCTAAGCATGAAGTAAAATTTCGAGTTTAGAAAAGCCTGAAAATTTGGTTTGGTCGCGTAGCGCGAAGCGCGGAGCGGCCAAACCAAATTTTCAGGTTTTTCTAAACTCGAAATTTTACTTCATGCGCCACCGGTACAAAACACTGATGCAATGTAAAGTTTAGCGGTGTGTTTTAAACTTCGTAGTATGTCAGTGTTTTGTACCGGTGGCGCATGAAGTAAAATTTCGAGTTTAGAAAAGCCTGAAAATTTGGTTTGGCCGCTCCGCGCTTCGCGCTACGCGACCAAACCAAATTTTCAGGCTTTTCTAAACTCGAAATTTTACTTCATGCTTATTCTGGGAGTGGAACACACTCATTTCAAGTTTCAAATTGAACTCAGTTAAAAAACAACGAGTATCTAAAGATTTACGGCATAAACACTGTAACTGGGACATGTATACTTAAAAAAAAACTCCCTGTATGTATAAATTGAGGCAATAATTGTGATTGATTGGAAACAATTTTTAATGGTCATATAGGCAACTCAATTTACGCACAACTTAAAAATGAAAGGTGTCAAATTGTATTGGATGCAAATGTTCGGTGTTACATAAAACTCTCTGTAGATGTTTTCATTTTTGAGATATTAACAAAACTAGCATTTTCTTAAATGGGACACCCTGTATCTGTGTATCTAAAAAAAATGCATTTTTTCTTGTGAATACAGCAAAATTTATCACTTAATATTTTGCTCTGTCCTAAATAGCTAAAATACTAAGAAAAAAAAGATTTTCTAGATGGCCAGAATTTTTTAAGCGTTTGTTTTTGTTTTTTTACATGTCATAAAATCCAATAAGAATTACGTATTGGATTTGATATTCCGTTGTTAACAAAATATTTTCGATTATATCTCTTTAAAAATGGAGTCTAAAATAAATGAATGAAAATGAACTATGAAAAATTAAACATGTTTGAGTGCTATATTGAGAGTTATAAAAATAAAATAATAATGTTCCGGAACGAACACAGCCAGAAAAACAAATATTTTAAAGATTATATCACAATTTAAGGGAGTATGGATCATTTGGAAAACCAAGAGATAAGATTTACAATAAGAAAATAGAGAAAGAGGTGAAATACATTCATTAGCTTCTGTTACTGCTGCTCCGACGGTATCTAGCTGCAATATTGAGAAAGCTATTGGCACAAGTAAATTTAAAGTTTTAAAAACGTTACGCAAGCGTAAGTATAAACCGTATAAAATAAGAAAGGTTCATAACTTGCTCCAATTCTGGAGATGAAGAGCAACGCTTAAAATTTTTTTATTGGTATTTGCAACAGATTATTCGGAATCCCAATTTTTTTCAAAATATAATATTGACTGACGAGGCTTTTATATCTAGCGAAGGAATTTTTAATCGACAGAACAATCGATATTGGTCAAACATAAATCCTTATCAGACGGTCGTCAGGGTACAACAAGGACGGTTTGGGTTCCATGTATACGTGGCGCTATGTCAAAACAGAGTCCTTAACTACAGGATTTTTAACAAAAAATGGAACACTGAAGGATACATCCAACAATGTGTAATAATCGAGTTGAATAACATGCTATTAGCTACAAGAAATACTGTTTATTTACAACAAGACGGTGCTCTAGCACATACTAGTCATATGGTAAGGAAGTTAGGTTAGGTTAGGTTTTAGTGGCTGCACCGCCCAAGGAGGTGCACTAAGCTACCTGACGAACAGAAAGCAGGTTGTTTTCCATAATGGTATGTACTCAGAACCGATGTCACTGGATCGAGGTGTGCCACAGGGCTCTATTTTGGGACCTCTACTTTTCCTCATTTATATAAATGATTTCTCGAACTACATTGAAGGTGGTAGAGTAATCCAGTTCGCAGATGACACCACGCTGGTTTCTTCTGGTTCAGATATGGAGGTCATTAGTACTAAAAATACAACGGCTTTAACGAAGGCTGCCGCCTGGTTTCGATGCAATCGACTTTATCTAAATAAGGAGAAGACGGTGACTAAAACATTCACCTTGAATAAATCAATCAAGGACTTTACCGATACCCATGTCAAATTTCTGGGAATCCATCTAGACCAGCGCTTATTATGGGCAGATCATGGGGAAGTAGTTGCTAGTAAGCTGAATAAATCAACATTTCTCTTACGAAATCTCTGTAATAACCTATCGCCAGCTGTAATAGTTCAGGGTAGAGTAGTGGATTTATAATAGGTATATATTGTAACATAATAACTTAAATACATGACATGGTAGTTAATGGTTTTAGAGTCGAAATAACTCTGGTCAGTGGGCCGTCTTGCAGGTATTTATATTTGATGTTGGTGCTGACTGGTAGAGTTGGCCCGGCGATTTGGGACGCCGATGGTCACAAAGTCCACAAGTCCGTTGCTGAGTTGCAGAAGTTGTTGCCGTGGATCGGCCGGACAGCCGCTCGTCATTCTTGCGTAAGTGGGGCATCAGGTAATTGTCCGGAATTGTGTTGTGTTATGATCGCATTATTGAACGAATGATGCAATCGTAATAGAATAATTAATAATTAAATATATGTCTAATCTTAGGGATTAGACACCAGCTATGGTTCGTTCAGCTTATTTTTCCCTCATACATGCCCATCTAGCGTATATTCTATTAGTATGGGGTCACTCGTCCAGCCGTCACAGACTGTTCGCTCTGCAAAGACGAGCAATCAGGATAGTTACTGGAATTGGCTACCAAGACGATTGTAAAAATCATTTTGTGCGTCTTCAAATATTGACACTACCGTCTATGTTTATTCTTGAATGTCTACTCTTCATGAAAACGAATATGAACAAGTATAACCT
This sequence comes from Philonthus cognatus, assembly GCA_932526585.2. NCBI lineage: Eukaryota > Metazoa > Arthropoda > Insecta > Coleoptera > Staphylinidae > Philonthus > Philonthus cognatus. The sequence continues at coordinate 13,700,043 of OW052243.1, forward strand.
GCTTGACGATATTCATGAATATAACACTAGAGCGAGAGGAAATCTGTACCAACAAAGGATTAGATTGTCATGGAGTCAAACTGGAACAAATTATTACAGTATTCAGTTTTTTAACAAACTCCCAATTCAACTGAGAAATATAGAATTTAAATCTTTTAAATCTATAGTAAAAAAAATCCTAGTCGAGAATGCATTTTATAATTTTAACGATTTTTTAAACTGTAATTTTAATATGTTATGTAATTGTTTGTAACGTATACTGCTGCTAAGAACTAGAATTTTTAAAATGTTAATTTATCTATGTTGCTTTGTTAAATCAAGGTACTGTGTTTGAATCTATATCTATAACTTGATCTATGTAAACTATGTATATGGTTTTGGCATTAATAAACATAAACAAACAAACACTTAGGCCTGAAAGACCCATTGTGATACCACGACCTCCATCCTTTCAAGGTAACCTCTTATGACTTGATGGTAAGGCACTTACTAACTGCCAATTTTGGCGAAAATTGGCTTGGTACATATGGACCAAACAGATGGCCTCCGCGTTCCCCCCGACCTTAACGGGAGGGTAGCAAAGAAGTACTTACAAGAACGGTCGCCTAGATGTAGCTAAACTCGCATTTTCGACCGGCATTGGTGCAATAAATTATAGAGAGATTTGAGGTCTTTCAACAAAACCAATTTATTGTCCCCAATAATGTATTTATTAACCTTTGCGTTAGCATTACCTGTTTTCTTTGGGCAATGAACTTGATTACCCTCAATAAAATTATAATCATTTTACAACCTTGTAGCTACCGAATCTGCAGGAGAGGAACCCCGCGCTCCAACCCACGCAGGTTGGAGCGGTGCGACAAAGTCGCTTAATCGTTTCTTCTTCAGCTCGCACAATATGCTAATTATTTATACCTGCTTTCTCTGGAGGGCAAAAATAATCTCTTAGGTATATTTTCTTCGAACCGATACTGATCCAGGTTTAACGGGTTTTTCTATTGGAATTTCAATTTAATCTCTCTTTCACTATCCCACAAGTGGAACAATTTTAAATTACGAGTAGTAAGCTTTTGTAGAAAATCGATTCTCAATAATATTCGTATTTTTCAATCTTACCTTTATACAATTAATTCGGTTGTTTCGTTAGTAAAAAAAAAATACAGGGTGGAAACCTTAACTGAAATAAATTCGGTATTTATGAAATGAGAAGTTCCAGAAAAAAATTCTCGGACAGGTCGATTTTTGTTCGTTATTGCGCACTCTTTAGCGTCTTCAAAACAAGTATGACGTCGCTAGCCTTTCCCGTATAACGTCATAGGCAAGTTTTTAGAATAGATTTTTTTTATTTCACTAAATTTGTAGCCCTTTTCATTCTCTTTACGACCATGTAAAAATATTTAGTTTTTTTAAATGTTTTTATTTCAAAAATTAAACAAAAAATGTTTTTTTAAAAATTTATTAATGTAACAAATGTTCAAAATGAGTACCGTTTCTCTCTTGGCAAATAACCAATCGGTGATAAATCCCATCACTTACATTTAGAAACAGTTCCGGTAAAATATATACGTTTTTCTTTGGGAATTTTTGTTTGATTATTTAAATAAAAAAATAAAAAAAACAAAAGACTTTTACATGGTCGTAAAGAGAATGAAAAGGGCTACAAATTTGGTGAAATAAAAAAAATATTTCTATTTAAAAAAATTGCCTATCACGTCATACGTGAAAAGCTAGTAACGTCATACTTGTTTTGAAGACGCTAAAAAGTGCGCAATAGAGAACAAAAATCGACCTGTCCGAGGATTTTTCTCTGGAACTTCTCATTTCATAAATACCGAATTTATTCCAGTTAAGGTTTCCACCCTGTATATTTATTTTTAATTAAATAATTTTAAAGACAAATACTCAGAATGTTTACAAAAACACAAAAAACTGCTATAAATATGGACATTTGATATAGATATATAAGAAAAATCAGGTTTTACCGAAAATTAATGCTAATCTTCTGTACTGGGGGTAAGCTGCAATGTTAAATTATATAATAAGCAAAATTTCAAATTATTATCTCAAATAATAAACAAATTGTTGGAGATATATAGCATGTATACCGGGTGTAATATAAAACTGAGCTATTTTATTATTTGAGATATCAATTTGAAATGTAGTAAGTTTATAATAAACACAATTTCTAGTTTAGTGGTGGTAATTGCAGCTAACATTTTCTATTTTTTTAATGTTGTGATGTCTAAGTGATTGTGTTTTTTTAGTTTACACAGTAAAAACTGTCCATTTTATAAACCGTCAGGCAAGAATATATTTTATAATTAAAGGTTTAAAGAACATACCTTACACATCAAAAACTTTAATGCATATAAATCAGCGTTAGCTCACCACGCCATCGAATCAGGTCACAAATTTTCAATAGATAAAATGAAATTATTAAAATTCTCCAGTAATTACCGGCTTAATACCTTGGAGGCAATAGAAATGAAAAAAGTGGAAAACAGGCTATTAAACTTTGATTTAAGCCCATTAGTAAATCCTTTTCTAGAATTGATCCCAGCGCTCTAATCCCAGTCACCCGAAACATTGTAATTATAATCCGAATCTGTATCCATGGTATACATTTTCCGTTTGTTTTTGTAAATAGTTAAGCATTGATAATGGTCACATCGTGACCGAAATGTACATTTGCGATTTTTAAATAAATCCGGAAAGGAGACTCAATTCTTTTATTTAATAAGAATATATTTTAATAAGCATTCGGTTTTTCGTCGATGGTGAAATTCTTTAGTTATTTGAGAAAAGAAAAACCATTATACAGCCCAACGAAGGGTCAGCAGAGCCATCTCATTTATGGCTTCCAATAAATCTTCGGTCCTTCGGACAAGTCACCGTTATATGACGACCGTATAAACGCCAACACAGAAACATCATTTAATTAAATTGCATATTAATATGCAAAGAATCTCAGCTATTTATTAACGGATTGCGATAAAATTGGCCTCAATTAAAGCGTAATTATTGTGTGACTGAGAATGACTACTAGATAGTCGAAACTAGTCACACAATTAAATACAAGATTCAGTGGTTAAACAAAGTAAAAAGTGTTTTATTTACAAGTGTATTTAAGATGTACCACAAACACCAAACACCAAACACGTAATTATTGTGTTTATGCTACTACAAAAAATGAACAATCTGTTATAAAAATAAATTAGAAAAAGGTGGCAAAACGGTGAAAAACAATATAATTTTTTTAATTAAGAGCAAATAACTTCTTTATACATGATGTAAATTTGACCAAATTTACTCATGACATGTAACAATGCCATAGCTACTACTCTGTAAAATTACGGTATTTTATAAAAGTAATTACTCAAAATTCTTTGCATTAACCTTATTTCTTTGTTTAAAGTCAGAACTAATATTTTTTTAAATATACATAATTCTTATGATTAGGATAATAATATATGTTGCAGTCGTTAATTTATTTATTTAAATAAAGTGTAAGGGATTAATTAAACAATGCAAGCAATGTAGTGCTACCCTCCCCTTACGCCACTCGACTCATTTTCGGGGATTTACCTAAAATGAAATATATAAAACCTAAAGTAATACTGGAGAAGAACTTGGAGCAAATTTTATTAATTGCATTGGAAGAGGGCCAAATGTTCACATCTATAACGCCACTCGTTCAGTTACAAGCTGAGTCCAAAAATGCATCGAGCAGAATAGAAGACAATTTCAGCACTTTTTGTGATTAAGTATCTATGTTAATTGTTATACAGGGAGTTTTTCTTTTAAGTATACAGGTCCCAATTATAGCGTATATACTTAAATCTTCCGATACGCGTAGTTTGTTAAAAGAGTTCAATTTGAAGCTTTAAACGAGTGTTTTCCACTCCCAGACTAAGCATGAATTAGAATTTCGAGTTTAGAAAAGCCCCGTGAAAATTTGTCGCAGCGACCCCAGACAAATTTTCACGAGGCTTTTCTAAACTCGAAATTTTACTTCGTGCGCCACGCGTACAAAACACTGATGTTAGGTGAAGTTCAAAATAATCTACTAAAGCAGATGCTAAAAATGTGTATTCTGAACATCACATCACATCACATCAGTGTTTAGTACGCGTGGCGCATGAAGTAAAATTTCGAGTTTAGAAAAGCCTGAAAATTTGGTTTGGTCGCTCCGCGCTTCGCGCTACGCAACCAAACCAAATTTTCAGGCTTTTCTAAACTCGAAATTTTACTTCATGCTTAATCTGGGAGTGGAAAACACTCGTTTAAAACTTCAATTCTAAATATTTGAAAAAATAACGAATATCTGAAGATTTACAGCGTATACAGTATATTGAGATATGTATACTTAAAAGAAAATCTCTCTGTATAACATTTATGCAGTCATACATAACAATAATATAATAAAATATATAATTCAAAATATCCATTCCATTACACCTTATCTCACCCTTGCAGAGAGTCTATACATGTTCAAACATCCGTAAATCCTTTCCCAATCCAGCTGCAAATAAAAGAACATGTCTTCAGTTATATTTATGTCGTTTTAAAATTTTATTACAGAGAAATGAGTAGCAAAATATGCGAAATATAAGAAGTATATATAGTTTATACAGAAGTTGAAAAGGAACCCAATTTAGTTGAAAAGCGCATTTTAAACAGGAAACGTTTGAGTGTAGACTGTTAGTTACTCTTTGAAGGTGACTTAATATCAAAGTGAAGTGTGTAAGTGTGTACGTAACATTTTGTTTGATCTTCTTGGCAGTTAGATTTAAGAACAGACAATATGTAGCTTAAAATTACAATATGCTTTTTGTGGTTTTTGTTACTTGAACTTAATTGCATTAAAATTTGTATGGATAACAGCTTCTCAAGTAACAGATTACCTCTATAGTCTGTTTAAAAACTAGAAGGAGTAAGTGCCAATGCCCAATTTACACTATAAAAAGTTACCAGAAATATCACTAGATAAATTTGGCGGCAATTTTAAATAATTTCATAATTACTCTTTAAATAAAATCAAATATCCATTTTGTACTTCTTAGTTGTGGTTAAGTATTTTCTTTTCCATCGCACGATATCGTCAGTTTAATTAAAATGCTTATACGGCATCTCGCCATATATCTGTGAAATAAAACATATTTATATTATGTTCATAATATAATATGGAATTTATACCGGGCTTTCATTAATTCCCGAACCCCACGTGACCAAAAATAATAGGCAACCAAATGTACAAGGTATTCGCCGGCGTATTTTTATGACGACTGAAAATATTATATTTAAAATGATTAAAAAATAGGCTCATCTTCAAAAATGTAACTAATTTTTATTAATTTTCGCAGTATTTGCTTATCCTAACAAATTGACTCTGCAAAATAAATAGAAATAAAACTCAATGTTTCAGAATAATTAAACAATGTTTGCTTACCTGAAAATTCCGGGCGAATCTTGTAAGATCTCAAAGGTTGGTTTAACGATGCACCGCGCATAAACGTTTATGTCAAATTTGACTTTAGTAACGTTTGGTTACTTTTTTCAAAGCCTCCAACGTACAAATACAATAATTTACGCGGCAATTTTAAATTTAGTCACGTGGGGTTCGGGAATTAATGAAAGCCCTGTATAATACTGTGTCTCTATCAGAGCTGGGATGAATCCTCGTAAAAAAGATTCGAATCACGAATCCGAATCACCTAATATGATTCAAATCACGAATACTCGAATAAAGGATTCGTAAGAGATAAATATGATTCGAATCGAAGATTCGAATCCTGTTTTTATGAATCACGAATACAAATCCTTTAAGAATAAATTTGATTTTATAATTTTTTTTGCAACAATTAATATATAAATATCGTTACCAGTTGTTTTAACAAAAATATTTAAAACCTAATTATTTATTAGTACCACTGAACATCGTTAATAACAGACTAAATATCTGACTCCCTGTTACTCTGCTTAAAGATGTATTTGTGTGTTTCTGAACTCTACTTCAAATGAGTGTTTTGTACGCGTGGCGCATGAAGTAAAATTTCGAGTTTAGAAAAGCCCGAAAATTTGTCTCGGGTCGCTGCGCGACCCTCGACAAATTTTCACGGGGCTTTTCTAAACTCGAAATTTTACTTCATGCTTAGCCTGGGAGTGGAAACACTCGTTCAAAACTTCAAACTGAACTCTATTATAAAATCGACTAATGCCTGAAATATGCAGTAGTGGAAAAATATAGAGCAACTTTAATATATTGCTAAAATAAAATTTCTGATGTTACCTTTGGCCATAATTTGTCTGTAGATAAAAACATACGATATTTATAAATAGTTTGCTGATAAAAAATCCCCATTCTTCTTTCGTTGTTCCATTGGATATAAAAAAGAATATTTTAGAATGGAAATAAATAAAGCAACTTTTTCAATAACCTGATAAATTTGCAATGTATTTAGTTTAGTATAAGTTTAAATTCATCAGTTTAACGTATTTCACTTGTCAACATGACAAACATTTATCCGCTGATATTAAAAATCGGATTGTTGATTTATACAATAGTGGTCAAAAACAGATTACCATTGCAAACATGTTTATGTTAAATAAATCTATTGTGTCGCGAATAATTAAGCAATATCGTGTAAAGGGAGATACATCCGTCAAAAAAAAAATCAGGGAGACCTAGAAAAACCACTCACTTTACGGATAAACAAATTATAAAAATTGCCAAAACCGAGCCTTTTCTCGGATCTAACATGATAAAGCACCGTATATTTGAAGAACTTGGAGTAAATGTGACCTCTAGGACAGTGAGAAACAGACTACCAGAAGCTAAATTATTTGCTAGAAGACCAGCAAAAAAACCCATGTTGTCTAAGAAAAACAGACGATCCCGTTTAAGTTTTGCCAAAACGCATCAACACTGGACTGAGAATGACTGGAAAAAGGTTATCTGGAGCGATGAATCTAAGTTTTCTTTATTTAAAAGTGATGGTATTGTGTATGTAAGACGTCCTGCCAATGAACGACTCAACCCTAAGTATACGTGTCCAACTTTAAAACATGGTGGTGGATCGGTAATGGTTTGGGGCTGTTTTTCGGGATATGGTATGGGGCCCCTTTATAAAATAGAAGGTATTATGGACCGATTTAAATATAAGGACATATTAAAGAACCAAATGGTCCCATACGCCGACGAGATTATGCCTTTAAGACATTTATTTCAACAGGACAATGATCCTAAGCATACTTCTCGGTTCGTAAAAGAATGATTCAGAAAGGAAAACATCACTGTTATGGAATGGCCTTCACAGTCTCCAGATCTCAATCCAATTGAGAATCTGTGGGACATTTTGGATTCCAAAATCAGAGGAAAATTCTATCGCAATCACCAAGAATTGTTTGAAGCCTTGAACGAAGCATGGGTCAATATGGATACTGCGATTATTTCTAAACTGATAAAATCGATGCCAAAACGTTGTCAACATGTTATTAAAAATAACGGGTTCTTTACAAAATATTAATTAATATATTTTTTTAACTATTTGTATTTAACAAAAACAATTTTGAAGCAAAGTTGCTCTATTTTTTTCCACCCAAAAATTATCTTTAAATATAAAAATACTTCATACAAAAAATATTTATTTTTACCCCCAAAATAAATTGCTTTTGTAGTTGTGGATTATTATAAAAAAAATATGGCTATGTCATACATTACTGATTAAAGAAATAAACGATTTTCAAAAGTTGCTCTACTTTTTTCCACTACTGTACGTCAATAAAAAATTCACTGAATATCATCAAAACCGGGAAAGTCAGAGGAATGTCATGGAATTATATTCAAATTGACTAAAACACTAACAAAAAAGCCATATGATATTATTAAATTTGTCAAAATCAGGCGGCAAATTACAAAACACGTAAAAATTTATAAAATTAACTTAAATATTGGCAAAAACAATAAAAACTATTAAACAGAATGGGGGTTTCCCACAGAAGAAAGTTATATTAAAAGGCCAGGGAAAAAATCTTTAGTCAGGGAAATGTCGGAAAAATTTTACATTTCAGATTGTGGCTACCATGTCAGTTTTACTTCAAACAATATTAAACAAAATTTTGAAAACTAGATTATTATCTTTAAAAACATTTTCAATCATTTAATGTTCTTATCAAAGCATTTACTTTAAAGTTTCGAACGAGCGTTTCCACTCCCAGACTAAGCATGAAGTAAAATTTCGAGTTTAGAAAAGCCCCGTGAAAATTTGTCGAGGGTCGCGCAGCGACCCGAGACAAATTTTCTGGGCTTTTCTAAACTCGAAATTTTACGTCATGCGCCACGAGCATAAAATAGTGATTTAACGTGAAATTTAGAAACACAAAGAAAACATTTTTCATGTTATTCCTCACAATTAATTCGAATTATTTTTGACGATTCAAATCCTTTTTGAAGTGTTCGAATCCTTTTATAAGGATTCAAATCTTTTTATAAGGAATCACCCACATTTAGACTCGAATCCTCTTAAAAAAATGTAACGAATCCGGATCACGAATCCAGTTGAACTAAAGTATTCGAATGCCTCTTTTGAATCCTCTAAAAGGATTCGAATTCAGGATTCCAATCCTGCCCAGCTCTGGTCTCTATCTTACTTAAAATTGATTTGTTTCATAAAACTATACAGGGTAGAACGACTCATCTTCGGCATGCCTGTATGATCGTTTACTTCTTTTAAAACTTTATTCAAAGTTGGCAGTTCATTTTTATAGAAGAAACTATGCACGGATCTCTTCACTATGTCACCAAAACTTGTAATTATATCCTACAAGCTGTTAAGGGCTACAAATCTCTCCGGACTTCTTATATTCGCTAATTTGTAATGTAGTGTTCGACCAATTTGTAATGTAGAATTACAAATAATGAATACTTTAAATACTCAGAAATGTTCGTATATTGCAAACACCAAAATATATAAATATTGTGACGCCTCGCTTGGGCTAAATAAAAAAAAACGTGAAGGTTAATTTTAATTTTATTTTAAATTTTATTCAATTATTTATTTCTTATTTGAACCAAAAAATATGTATATGAAGTTTCTTGAAAATTCCCGACGTGGGCTAGCTAGGGCATGGGGAGGGGTTCGATTTTTTTTTTGGCGCCAAGTAGTCTTTCAAATTTTGCCCCACCAGGAATTGACGCGACGGAAAACTACTAAACCTAGATGTTCGATTCAAATAGGAAGTTCATAATAATCAATTACAAAAGAACAATTAAATAATTTAATATTTTACTTTATTAACGTTTGAATAAGTACGACTAAATAATCACTAATTGTTTGATTTGAGTTATGTGGAGTATTTAATCACAATGAAAAAAACTGTTTTTATTCCTTACTTCACTTTTTAAAGTGAAGTAAGGAATAAAAACAGTTTTTTTCATTACGACTAAATAATGTTGTTTAAAAGTTATAATATTTTCTTTAAAGTTTAATTAGGTGACACAAAATTTATTAGAGTTGCTATTCCCAATAATATGAAAATTTTGCTTTTCAAAAACTAAACTTTAATTATTAAATTCGGTGGTTATACCAATGGCCATTGTCCAATCCGAGCGGATAATTATCATATCCAAGTCAAATAAATTAACAAATGACCGTCGGATTAGCACACTCCTAACACTCAATATTTTAGCAACAATTAATTTTATTCATTAATAATATTATATTCTAGAATTAAAATAATTCAGCACAAAAGATTCAAACAAAAAAATCGAAATTGGCACCGTGGCCACCGTAATTAATTAATTATTCACCCTAGTGAATATTTTCTTTTGCAAAAAAAAACCAACAACAATAATATGACTACACCGTAAAAATCACAACACACAACTTCGACGCAAGTTAAGTAATTGGCACTTAATTATTTTTAAACACGAGCGATAAAATCGCGTAGTTCGGAATAGAAAAATAAATAGAAAAAATCTGGCCTGTTTATTTATCCGTCTGTGTCCTCTGATGACCGAACGCGCGCCGGCCGCCTGCAGATAACGCCCTCCGATCGCGCTCCGCACCTTACGCCTTCATCCACGGCGCTCCCTGACAAAATTCTGAAGCGAGTCGGACAGCTAACTGGACAACAGGGCTGATAATTAGGCAATCAGAAAGGAGATGAACCACACCGCAAGAAATTTAGCGGCACTTAAGGGTTTTGAGAACTCATGTAAAAGATGTTTTAAGATCATTTAAGAGCATTTAAGAGCAATTAAGAGCCTACAATATCACAGAGAGGGGTGTTAGATAAGTTAAACAAAACGGTAAAATTACATTACCTAAGATGTTGTGCGGCTCTTTTAGCGATGTGCGTGCGGCAGATTATTTCGTGCGCGTCTTAAACGCTCCAAACAACGAAACGCAGAAAAATCTTCATCAGCAATCTTGACGCACAGAACACCATTTCGACAATGGCCAAACGGCGAAAGATCTACTCGGACACTCGCGCATAGTCAATTGTGTCCAGAAGGTGACTTAAGACGACAATGACCGCGCGCGCTTTTTAATTTAAATTAAATTTATGGGCGTTCAAAATTGTGAACGTCACAATATATACAATTTACATATGTTATTAATTCGCGTCGCGTAGTCGAAGTTTACTTGATGAAGTCTTCAGTTCATCTCTCCGTTTCTTCTCCTCGAGCAATTCCTCCCCGGGGTTGAGGGTGGTGTCTAAGGTTGGGTGGTGGTAATGTGATCTCTTCTGATTGGTTATCGATAAACCGTGATTACCACCACCCCAACACTGTTGCCAAACTTCTGCAACCGCATCTCGGCGTGTCCGGGGCTGCATCGCAGCTGTTTAGACTTCCCGCTAAGTCGGAATCCTTCTGCGTTTTATGACGCATTGTCCGCTCGCGCACTTTCGTGTAAACACCATAAAACTAAGCCGTCCTTTCAAAACTATATACACGCAGTAAAATATACAATAAGGGCCGTTACTCAGAACGGACCTTGGTCAAAATAATAAAATGCAAATGTGGAGGGTCGGAGTTGCGGCGAACCAGGTAAAGTCGCAACAGTACGATAGACAGTGGAATTTACAACTCCTAAAAATTAAACATTTTATTGTTTGATGCATATTCTTATGCTATTTGATATCTTAACAATGTCTGATACAACAGCAGTCATTTTCATATGTGAACATCTGTTATCATCCTCTTATACATATTTATTATGCACTGTTTTTCAGACAGATATAAATAACCCAAATCCAATCTCTTACGCTCCATAATCCATTACAACAATATAAACAAAACTAACTTTTAACTATGCTAAAGAAACACCGCACAAAAGGTTATTACGAAACAGACAAAGTTGCAACTCGGTAACGCTTCGAATTAAGGTTATGTCAGCTGTTGCGTCTAATAATGACGTAGTTAGCATTGTGTAAAATGGACGCGCTCTCGGCCAATCAGAGTTGTAGGTTTTGGCGCGTGAAATTTAAAATGCTCCTCCTAGTTATTAAACAGATTATAGTATAAATTTAATCTTGTATAAATATCGAAGAACAGTTTTAGAATTAAATGTTAACACGAGATTATATTGTAACAATATAAAATTAAAATATGAAAATCAATATTGAGAATATATTTGAGGACTCTAGTATCCCTTACAAGTGCATACAAATATATTTGGAGAAAAAAATTTAAAAGTTGAGAAAAAAAGTAAACTAAGGAACATTTGCAGTCAATGTTTTATATTAAACTAGAATTACCTTTTATTTTCTAATATTAGTAATATTCTGTTGCCAACAAATGATTAAATGCATCTAATAACCCATTTCCACACTTGTAAGTCAAATTTTATAAAATTTGCACTTATATCCCTTGGCTTCTAGCGTCCTCATTTGTAATCTATATTGAATAATTATTGTATCAAGTTGATACACTATTAATTCAATATGAATACAAATATATTCTTCATATTTTTAGCATTTAACTGTTGTAACAAGATTGTAAAATTGCTATTTATACAATTTTTAATTTCTACTAGGATAAATGGCGGCCGTGGAGGCCGATTTTCCTGGGACTTGGGGCTGTGCCTGTCTTTGGTTGATGATTAAAGAAATTCAACAACATACCTCTTTTAGAGTTGATAACAAATTATAAGTGTGTCTGTTTGTGATAATCATAGGAGACCTTAACGACAAAGTCGGGAAAAGACACGACGATGATTTCGATACTTGTTCTGCTACTTCCTTGATGGAACCAGATTTTAACATTGGGTAAAGTTAAACACTTGTATTGTTCCATGTTTTTACATGGAACAATACAAGTGCTTAACTTTACCCGATTATTATATATAAAATTACGAAAAAACTATTCGTAATTTTTATATTATTTTCAAAGCATTAAAGTACTATTTCGTAATTTTATATATTATTATTAAAGTTTTATTATTAAAGTTTATTTATTTTCACCAAGTAAAATCAACAGGTTGTTTACAATCATTACAACTAACATTACAATGAATATTTTACAAAATTATCCTACCAGGCGGAAAATAAAAAGGTATGAATTCAGCGCAACCGAAGTGCGGCTGATCTTCCATTCAACCAATAAATTACCGTAACAAATGTGATGGATTCAATATAACAAAAAAAAGTAAATAAAAATCATAAGAAATAAAAATTGAAGAAACGAATGATATATTTTGGATTACACAGCAGTATTTACCGTGTTGCTGAACATAAGTTCTGAGTCTAGATTTGAAAAGTAGGACGTTCATAGTCTTAAAGTTACCTGGAATGTTATTATATATTTTTGTAATTACATAGGAGTACGTTCGCATAAAAAGAGCTGAACGAAATTTTGGGGGTGTTAGTGTACCCTTAAACCTAATATTAAGACTATGAACGTCTGTGCGAAACTTTATTTTATTGTAGAGGTAGGGCGGATTTTTATTAATTATAATAGATTGAAATAAGCACGCACTATGTAAATATCTTCTGTTTTTCATATTTAACCAATTTAGATCCGTGAGTTTATGACTAATTCTGTTATGCTCCTTATTCCAAAAATAAAGCGCATACTTACATTTTGCACTCTTTGTATTCGCATAATATCTACGCAATCAATACATGGATCATAGAGGACATCCGCAAAGTTGAAATGTGATAAGACGAGCGACTCGCACAACATTTTTTTTGATCGGATAGATAAGAGGCAGCGATTACTGTATAAATTTTTTAGGTTACTATAGGCATTTCTAATACATTGATTTACATGTGATTTGAAGCGAAACCTGTAGTCAATGGTAACCCCTAGACTCTTGACTTCATTGCTATATGGAAGCACAGTATTATTAATCGTTACTCTGAATAAATTGTTTTGCATAAGGCGTTCTCTAGCTTTTTTTGGGCCGAAGACAATAATTTCGATTTGTCAGGATTAACATAGAGACTATGTTCTGTTGAGGCTTTAACTAAATTTGAAATGTCTTCATTGACTTGACTACACGCTAACACTGTATTGCAGCTATGAAAAGAATAAAGCAGCTGAGTATCATCAGCATAGGAGTGGGTTTCGCAGAATTTAATAGATTTATGAAGAAAGGACGAATATATTAAAAATAATTGGGGTCCCAAAATGGATCCCTGGGGTACACCTGAGGGAACTGGTAGGCTATTCGAGAGATTTTCTTCAACTTTGACCCGCTGAGTGCGATTTCTTAAGTAATTTTTGAAAAAAGTTACAGGCACTTCAGCTAGCCCAATATGCATTAGGATAAGTAGCATCGTATCGTGATCGATTGTATCAAATGCTTTGCTATAATCTAGCAATACAATCACAGAAAGCATGCCATTATCCGTAGCTCTAATAATGTTGTCACACATATTAGACAATGCGGTTGTGCAACTATACTTAGGGCGAAAACCTGATTGTGTTAGAGGTAACAGGTTAATAGAAGCGATGTAATCTCTTAACTGAAGATCAACAACATTCTCTAAGAGGGACATAACTGGGAGCACACTAATAGGACGCAGATCCTTGAACTGAAGGGGGGTTTTAATTTTAGGAATTGGGGTAACTATAGCCTCTTTCCAAAGTGCCGGAAACTCACCTTTCTCTAAACACATATTTACTATATCAATGATCTGTGGCAAAATATGCGGACAACAATATTGTATCATTTTGATACCAATGCCATCGCAACCGATTGCATTACTTTTCATGTTATTTAGAATTTCACTAATTGATTCTTCACTTACGGGCTGAAAGTTAAAAGAAGAATTGGATACTAGGTTATTTTTATAATACTCTTTAAGGGTGTTGTTATTCCCACTTTTGGGTATAGAGTCAACGAAATAGGAGTTTATTTCATCAGGATTTTTTAGAAATGTCGGAATATTATGCGTATCCTTTCTTTTAATTATTCCCATTGATTTTAATGTTCGCCATGTAGTTTTGTAATCTCGAGTATTAAGAACATTTTCTAAAAAAGCCTTCTTCTCCCTTCTAATGGAAGCTGTTGTGAAGTTTCTTAGTGACTTATAATATTCCTATTTAGCTGCGGTTGGATTAGATTTATATTGTCGTAACGTGTTATTTTGAAGCGATTTCATAAATTTTAAATTGACGGTATACCAAGGTGACCAAGGTTTAGAGAATATCCTAGCCATTAACGGTGCATGAGTATCAAATAGAGTTAAGAGTTGCAATATTAGATAGTTGACTTTATCATCAACATTATTAATGTCATAAATTAGGAAGAAAGGCACAGAGTATAAATCTCCCAAGAAATGATTGTAGTTAAAGTGTCTAAAATTTCTAAATGTTACCAATTTTTGCTGTATTTCATTATTTTTTATTTTTAGTACTGTATAGATGAGTTTGTGATCGCTAATTTCCGGTACGTTAACAACTCCAGTACTGACTACCAGCGTTTCATCTGAAATACAAAAAATATCAATTAATGTTTCAGATGAGTTAGTTACTCTAGTAGGTTCACAGATTATCTGCTTTAATTTGTAAAATTCCAGAACATCCATAAGGTATGTTAAACTGTTGTTCATTGTTAAAAAATCTATATTAAGGTCACCAGTAATAACACACAAATCATACAAAGGGCTGATGTGAGAGAGAGTATCTTCGAGAGTATTGACAAAATGTTTTACATTAACATTATTATTATATTTAAAGTGTGCAAACTATAAGAAGCGTAAGCTTATTTTCTCGAATTTAAATAGTTTTGAATTTGAATTTATCTTGTTTACCCAATTAGTAAACCGGGTTTGATTCACATATTTACCGAATTACCAGTAATTAAAAAAATCCGTAAATTTAGAATCAATCCTCACTGAAAATTGTTTGTATTCAGTGATTGCTTGCACATAATCATACTTTGAATAGATCTCGTATTAAAGTCAAACATTAAAATTTACAAACTGAAAACGTAAAAAAAAACAAATAACAATACAAGAATCCCGAAACCAATCTCCCACGGAGATTGTACATTCTGAACAAATTTCGCATCCGGACTAATCGATTCCCACCGAAAAGGAAATCCAAATACGAAGATATCCCCCTCGTGAAACTTGTTGCTGTAACAATCTAAGCTCACTTAGAAACTTCCCTCTGGAAGTGAAAAAGTAAAGAGTAAAGAAGGAAAAATCTGAACAATATCGGGGAAATTACGGGTTTGTACGAGTGTGATTTGTTGGATATCGGACGTAGCTGAAATGTCGAAGGGCGAATTCCTCGCGTTCCTAATCCCAAGGGAATCCTGCCCTTCTGCATCCCTTTCCCCTTGGTGCCGCTTCTATTCCTTCCGGACCCCAAACAAGGATTGCTCGCTGCGCTTGATGGAAACGTCACGTTTCATACGGAATTCATAGAATCATGCGATTTACATGTTATGCTAGTTGCGTGGGAGAATATTTTTATTCATCTAGATATTCCAAACTGTAAGATATGTAAACGTAATATCTTAGTCCTCTTGAAAATCATTGGATTTTGCAATAATGTTTTTGAATACCTTTTCGAATCTTCTAAAATAATAAGCCATCAAATGAACATAAAAATAACGAGTATCTAGAAAATGTCGGCATCTCGGTTGTTTTGAAAAACAAATTACATATCATCGTATGATTCGGTGAAACTCGTAAACGTCGATTACATTTAATTATATGTCTAATTACAACGTATGTTTCTAAAGTCAGAACCTACTGGGTTTATAGACACTCGTTATAATTCAGAATAGCCAAACATTAGATATGCATAGAAAACTTACATTTTAGTTGATATACCTCTTGATGACAAATATCCATTTTTCATATAATCCAAGCCTTAGATATCACATTATCTTTGTTTTTACTAGAAAAACTCATTAAATACATGGAACATTAATAATAATATACACAGAGTTTTATGTAACACCGAACTTTTTCATCACGAGAATTTATCTTTGAAGTATCCATATGCACTTTCCGATGCTCGGTTTATTAAAACAATCCAATTTGAAGCTTTAAGCGGGTGTTTTCCACTCCCGTTGTTATTTTTTTATTTAAAAATTTCTGAATCTGGACATTTAGAACTTTGACAATATACAGGTACTTTTTAATGAGGAATCTAGTAGCATATTTTTTTTAAAGATAACTATAACATTTACCCGGGGACTATAGCCAACTTCTGAATTTTTTATGAGCACCATTTTGTATTTTTATATTTATTGAGTGCCTTGGAAACAATGAAGTCATATCAATAAAACCTTGATAGCAGTCAATCATTGTTAGCACTCAAAATTAATTAATAACTGTCAATCTTTTGTAATAATAATAATAAGTCTTGATTATCACATAAAAGTTGCACAAACTAAATTTATTCTACTTTTAGTATTATTATTCCAAAACTATTCACAAAAAAGTAATTCTTGCATTTTTTTTCGCTTCATCTCGGTAAATATTGATCACCATCACATCTAAGTTATATGTTTTTTACTTTACTGTAAATAAGTGGTTTATACGCGTGGCGCATGAAGTAAAATTTCGAGTTTAGAAAAGCCCCGTGAAAATTAGTCTCGGGTCGCTGCGCGACTCTCGACAAATTTTCTACGCGGGGCTTTTCTAAACTCGAAATTTTACTTCATGCTTAGTCTGGGAGCGGAAGACACTCGTTACTTTAAAACCTATCACAACGGTTAAATATGTATCGTCGGATGCCTGTCTTGAGGAGTGATATGTAAGCAAATTGTGGGTCCTAGGAGATGTCAAATAAGTGAGTTACTCAACTGATTCCAAGGCACTCTTTACAATTGAGAACTTATACCCTGTAGTGTAAAGCCTAGGAACTAGTCTAAATTATAGATTATAAATTATAGAGATTAAAATATGGGCTCTTTATGTGTAGATACTAGAGTTTGGCGTTTCCAGAGTTGAGCATTGAGTTCATATTCTAGAGCAGGGGTTCTCAACCTTTTTAGTTGGAGCCAGCAAACACAAAACATTAAAATTTGAAACCACTCGGCTTTTAGTTTGATAAGAAATACAAAACTTTTAATTGTGAATTAGTAAAAACGAATATTAGAATTATCAGAATTGATGTGTTCGCGCCTCAACTTTAATATGCTCACGGCACCCTACTTAAGAACCACTGGTCAAGAGTTTAGAATCAACTAGGATGTGTGTAGAAATCAGAGATTCTAGAGATTACAGTCGTTAACTAGTTTCAAAACTAATTCTAGACTTTAATATCCCGGCACTGGTCTATAAATAAATGAAAATCCAAAATGGCGCCCATAAGATAAACAAAATTTGGCTATGGTCCCTAGGTAAATGTTATGGTTATCTTTATACAAAATATGCTACTAAATTTATTGTTAAAAACTGCCTGTATAATGTCTAAGTTGTAAATGTCTGGATTCAATAGTTTTTTAATAAAAAAAAATAAAAATGAAATTTCAAAAAATCCGTTTTTTGACAATATCTGAAAAACAAAATAAGATATTTCAAATTTGTTTTTAGATTATTATTGGGCCCTAACTTACGCAACTTTGCCCTAATCAACCGACTCTCTATCTCTTCAAATAACCGAGGTCCCCATACATTCTGTTGAAATACGGACACCCTGTATATCCTATCCTATCCTATAGCACCATCAAAAGTTTTTCGCTCGTAAAATCAATAAAAACCACAAAGACTTCAACGAGAGTTACGCGCGAAACCCACATTTCAAATTAAACTTGTTTTATCTTTAATATTTTTGCATAAACAAACTGGACACTGAAATACCAGCCATTCGCTATTATAACCAATTTCACCCTGTTAATCCTATCGTATCCTATAGCACCATCAACAGTTTTTTGCTCGGAAAATCGATAATAACCACGAAGACTTTAACGAGTGTTACGCGCGAAACCCAAATTTCAAATTAAACTTGTTTTATCTTAAATATTTTTGCAGAATCAAACTGGACACTGAAATACAAACCATTCTCTATTATAACCAATTCCACCCTGTATATCCTATCCTATCCTTTAGCACCATCAACAATTTTTTGCTCGGAAAATCGATAAAAACCACGAAGACTTCAACTAGAGTTGCGTGCGAAACCCAAATTTCAAATTAAACTTGTTCTATCTTCAATATTTTTGCAGAAACAAACTGTACACTGAAATACCAGCCATTCTCTATTATAACCAATTTCAGGTGACTGTATACGATGAAAATTAATTAAGGTTCGGTTTCAGGGAAACTATTGATGGTCACACTAATTTAATTTAAGTGTGACCGACAAGTTCAATGTTAACCGGTAAACTTAGTTGGGAAGCAGTTGTATTAATAATTAGTCAGGTATTTAATTATTTAGTGGATGCGAAATTAAATGCAGGAGACATCTAATTCAGAGAAATTGCATTTAATTAACCGTCATATGTCAATAACAGGTTTATTCTTTTTATTAACCACAATAAAACACTTAATGATTTTCAACTAATTGTGTGTTTCACGACAATTGTTTCGCAACGTTGTTGCTTCTTCAGGTGAAGAATTATAATATTTACAGATTTCTTAAAACTACTACTTTATACA
This sequence comes from Philonthus cognatus, assembly GCA_932526585.2. Taxonomy (NCBI): domain Eukaryota; kingdom Metazoa; phylum Arthropoda; class Insecta; order Coleoptera; family Staphylinidae; genus Philonthus; species Philonthus cognatus. The sequence goes on from OW052243.1 coordinate 13,719,117, forward strand.
AATTTAAAAAATGGATGTGGAAGGTCTGGGGTTTTCCATCCGTAGCAGTGGAGAACTGGAAAGGTCTGTTTGCTCATTTAGTAAATTTTCCGATTTCTATTAACGTTTTATAGTTTTTATTAATTAACGCGTTAACAAATGCAAAACCAGCTATACGTGTTTTGACAAACTTTTTTCAAAACGACAAAAACTGATTTTGCAGCGTCTTTTAAATGAATGGGAACGAGCAACATTGTGTAAAACTAAGTAAAAAGTTCGCAGGTTTTTCAACTGAAAAAATATATCAGCTTTTGCAACCCAGAAATGTAGCAGGTTGTGCATTCGACGAGATTTTTCAAACCTTACTTTGAATGGTTTATGATGAATTTTAAAAGTCAATATATTTTAAAATTATAGCCTGTGTTACCGGTGATTCTTTCAATCGTCGGCTACAAAAATTAAATTTTTAATTTTAATTTTTTTTGTATATAAAATGAGTTTATCCTCAGCAATTACCTGAGGACCGATCGGGAATTATCTGGGGTAATTTATTAGAGGCCGAGCACCTGGAGTGCATTCCAAGCAGACCTCCTAGAGGGAGGATTGGTGACCAGCGGCAGTCCGTTTTTCGGAAAGGGGTTTTTGTAATCTTTTCCATTCTCCTTTCCGAAGAACGGATTAGATGAGATTCCGGAATTCTCGAGATTCGTCGAATCTGGTAATTGCGACGGATTCGGCGAATATCGGCCGGCTGGTCACGTCCACCAAGAAAACTACCCCTCTTCACCCTCGTTTTCGGCAATTAAATAATCGAGGACGGCACTTCTGCAGCAGTGGCAAACCAGTAACAAAAGCAACAACAAGGCTAAGTAGAATGTAGTCTGTGGTGTATAAGTTTTTTTTTTTTTTTGTGTGGTGTGTCAGAAGAACCGGAATCGCTCCCCGTGCCGCCTGCCACCGCTCCGGTCTTCGTTACTGCCAAAGCAGCCTTTGGTCGATGCTTTCCGGAACCCTCCGGACTTTTTTCGATACCGCTCGACTCCCGACGACGCCTTCCGGTCTTTATCTCTGCTCTCCGGACTCCGTCGACGCCTTCCGGATACATCCGGAATTTTCTGAAGCCGTCCGGACCTTATCGTCGTATACCGGACTTTGCCGTTTACGTCCGGATTTCGCTGCCGCCACTCACCATTTCTGACGACCAGCCTGCCACGGTCCACGCCTACTATGCCCACGTATTAGTCATTATTTGTTGCTGTGTTTTTTTTTGTGCTGTGGTTTTGTTTGCTGTGTTTTTTTTGTGTAAATAAATTTGTTGTTTTTGGATCGGTGTTTTAAGGACTAGTTGCTCGTGCTCTCCACCCCTAAATCGCTGAGCTGGCTGGAAGTGCATTTGGGGTATCTTCCCCCTATGACACAAGACGAGAAGAATCCAGGGATACCAAAACCTCAAAATCGAAAAAAATGTGTGTGGCTGGTTTTGCATCTGGGCGACTCAAATATGGAATATTCTAACCTAACCCTATAGTAAATTAACATTTTTCTCATATATCGTCAATCTATGTTAATTATGACGTTTTGTAACTATAAAGAAATGCTATTTTCAACATATGGATTCAATGGTTATACAGCGTGTGCCATTTAAAAGTACCACCTGGAATATCTTCAGAACCATGGACCAAATGAAAAAATGTTTTAAATAAAAGTTTAATGCGCGATTTGAAAAGGGACACCCAATTCTGTAAGAATATTCAACCCTCTACCCCCAAGGCCAGCCTCCCTTGGGGGTAGAGGGTTGAATATTCTTACAGAATTGGGAGGGGGTAGCTGAAATCTTAAATGGGAACCCCTGTTTTTTATTACAGATTTGGACATAGCGTAAAAAAGGAAATAAGTTTTATCTAAAAACATTTTTGTTACTTTGATAGATGGCGCTGAAATTAACAAAATTGTTTTTATTATGTAAATTTCTTGAAACCAATTAAAGCGGTGTGTGCGCGTGATTTTTGTAAAAATAAAAATGAATAAAATTTATGGAATCTACACAGAAATGAATCAAATTTTAATAATTTACTATGTCAATTATCAATTGTTCAATTTTGTTAATTGCAGCGTCATCTATTAAACTAGCAAAACATGTTTTTAAAATTTAAATACGGTCATGAGATAGTAGAGGGGATTAGCCGATACGGGGCCAGGAAGTAAACCAGGATGTAATCCTAGAATAAGCTCAAGGTCACATCCGGTTAAAGCTCGTATCCGGACGAAAGCTCAGGTTCACTTTCCGAGAAAGCTCCCTAAAAGCTCCCCGCACCTTCCAGCTAAACAAAACCGAAAACAGCTTAAACCGGTCCGAAAACAGCTTAAACTGGTCCAAATACGGATCAAACAGGTTTTCGGAGCTGTTTAAGCTGGTTTTGGACCTGTTTGAGCTGTTTTCGGAGCTGTTTAAGCTGTTTTCGGACCTATTTAAGCTGTTTTCGGACCGGTTTAAGCTGTTTTCGGACCGGCTTAAGCGGTTTTTGGAACTGCTTATGCTGTTTTCGGACCTGTTTAAGGTGTTTTTGGTCCTGTTTAGGCAGTTTTAGGAATGGTTTAAGCTGTTTCGAACCTATAATAAATCCTCTGTTGAGCTGGAAGGTGCGGGGAGCTTTCTCTGAAAGTGAACCTGAGCTATCGTCCGGATGCGAGCTTTAACCGGATGGAACCTTGAGCTTTTTCCAGGATTACATCCGAGTTTACTTCCGGGATTACTTCCTGGCCCCGTATCGGCTAATCCCCTCTACTATCTCATGACGATATTTAAATTTTAAAAACATGTTTTGTTAGTTTAATAGATGACGCTGCAATTAACAAAATTGAACAATTGATAATTGACATAGTAAATTATTAAAATTTGATTCATTTCTGTGTAGATTCCATAAATTTTATTTATTTTTATTTTTACAAAAATCACGCGCACACACAGCTTTAATTGGTTTCAAGAAATTTACATAATAAAAACACTTTTGGCCCCGTATCGGCTAATCCTCTCTACTTGAGATATTTTAAATTTTTAAATACAAAATTTTGATAAAAAATATTTATGAGTATTTTTTTATTGAATTAAATTCTATTTATTTTAAATCATTTCTGATAATTTTAAACTTTTGCAATTATTTATATGGGTTTATTTTACATAATTTAAGCTTTTCCAATTTGTTCATCAAAGTTTAATAACATACAAATAATGAACAGGAATTTGTTTTCGTTCTAAATTTGAAGTAAGAAATAACATCAACTCTTTTAATTTTACGTTATAAATTTGACAATAAAGGAAATTGCAAATTAAATTTCCTATTGATCGTCTAACGAGGGTTTCCACTCCCAGACTAAGCATGAAGTAAAATTTCGAGTTTAGAAAAGCCTGAAAATTTGGCTCGGGCGCGTAGCGAAGCGGAGCGACCGAGCCAAATTAGGCTTTTCTAAACTCGAAATTTTACTTCATGCGCCACGCGCATTAATCACTAACTTCAAGTAAAATCTTCAACTAATTAGTTAGAGTAAGATAAATTTACTATGTAAATTATCAATTGTTCAATTTTGTTAATTGCAGCCTCGTCTATCAAACTAACAAAACATGTTTTTAGTTAAAACTCACTTACTTTTCCACGCTCTATCCAAATCTGTAATAAAAAATAGGGGTTCGCATTTAAGATTTCACAGCTACCCTCTCCCCAGTCTTCCCTAGGGGTAGGGGGTTGAATTTTTTTACAGAATTTATTGTCTCTCTCTAAATCGTTATAGTTTTATTTGAAACACTTTTTCATTCGGTGCATGGTTCTGAAGATATTCCAGGTGGAACTTTAAAATGGGACACCCTGTATACTGTACAATATAAGTTATTGATACGGATTGAAATTTTTCACAATATTGTAGAAATTAGGATTTTTATTTTATATTTTTATGATTGGCACTCATTGACCTTTTCCATCATTAGTCCATTGTAAAAATCTATGTTAATAATTACCGTGCGATCGTTTAAAACATCATTTAGAGTAGGCTTTGAATTTTAAATTAGACTGGTACTACTGACTGCAAACACATAGCTTACCATAACCTTAAATTTATTCCATTTCTTATCTATCTTATTCAAGATAGTCCAGGTGGTACTTTAAAATGGGAAACCCTGTATACTGTACAATATATAGTCATTGATACGGTTTGAAATTATACACAATATTGTAGGAATTAGGATTTTTATTCTATATTTTTATGATTGGCGTTCATTGACCTATTCCGTCATTAGTCCATTGTAAAAATCTATGTTAATAATTACCGTGCGATCGTTTAAAATATCATTTAGAGTAGGCTTTGAATTTTAAATTAGATTGGCACTACTGACTGCTAACACATAGCTTACCATAACCTCACATTTATTCCATCATTCAACTAGTATTCTGGGCCCGTATTCCCGAGATTGGTCGTACGATTCGGTTGTACAAAATCTGTCATTTAGATAGGGATTAAATATGTGAATTTGACAGTTAGCGGGCGATCGATCGTGCGATCAATTTCAGGAATACCGGCCCAGGGCAACCACACGAAAAAAAATGCCGCCTACTCTAAATCATAGTTTAAACGATGCAAAGGGATTCTCTTGGAAAAGAAACCAACAATTTTGTTCGGTTTCTTGATGTTATTCAGGTTTTAGATGGATTAAAACTTGTTATTCACAATAGGCGAAACAAAACATACAATACTGTCAAAAAATGCTAATGCATATGTCGAATTTGACATTCCGGTATAGTCAGGTAATGTACAGTGCCATTATCTGACTATATCGGAATGTCAAATTCGACATATGCATTAGCATTATTTTTGACAGTAATGCATATGTCGAATTTGACATTCCGGTATAGTCAGATAATGTTTAAATGTTTGAATGTTTCTTTATTAAACGGAATCTCCTTTTACAAAAAATAAACAAATCTAACTTATAATAGTAAATATTTAAATAAATAATATTGCTACAAATACAAAAAATAAAAATATTAAAATAAAAAAGAATATACTAAAAATTAATACACATATGCATATATATATATATATATATATATATATATATATATATATATATTTATATATATATATATATATATATATATATATATATATATATATATACACACATACATACATACACACACCTGCATACACCAATATCCCCATTAATTAAATCACGCAAAATACATAACCGAATAATTATACTAATATTTTTTTTTTATCAAATCAAATACAAATGGTTACATCAAGATGATTCAACCGTCTCCTAAATTGTTCAATCGGTTCATTAAAAATATATACAGTGCCATTATCTGACTATCTCGGAATGTAAAATTCGACATATGCATTAGCATTTTTTAGACAGTATAGTATTATTTATGTTTTGTTTCGCCTATTGTAAATAACAACTTTTAATCCATCTAAAACCTGAATAACATCAAAAAACCGAACAAAATTGTTGGTTTCTTTTCCAAAGAGAATCCCTTTGCATCGATTCGATCTCTAAACTGTAAAAGAATTAAAAATCCCCGGAATCCAGACAATTCCCGCCTTCAGTCTTGGTACTGGTTTGTCTCGTGAGAGGCAAAGATCTGCCCCCACAACTTCCCAATACATGCATGTACCCGTATATGTACGGCCTGTACATAAGGTAAGTGTTAGTTTATGGCACATGTTGAGCAAGGGCTTAGGGCGCATACTCGAGCCCGGAGCCCGCTCCGGACGCGCTCCGGGAACAGTCACTGACACTACTCTACCCCTACTATATACCTGTTGGTTCGTGCGCTTCGCAATCTGTCAGAGACTGTCCGATCGACTAGTTCGTAATTAATTATCATATTTTTGTGTGGACTACCTGTTTTCGTAAGTACATGTTTATTACTTAAAATCTAATTAAAGTTTATGCTACTTTTGCTGACAAATTATTTGCTATGATTTTATACAAAAATTTAAACCAATGTTTGTTTATAATATCAGGTGTTCAGTTATAAACACGAACAAGTTAGCTATGAAATTTTCAAAACATTGTGAAGTAGGTCTATTTGTCAATCGTGCGTCTATTTGTCAGTCGCTCCTATTATTGGTAATCTAACCCAGTATTAAAAAAGATTTATAATTTATTCGGTTTTTCAATGCCCACTTACACGAAGGAAGAAGAAACAACACAACTATAAGAACGAGCTAAATTAATGAACTACTGATTAACACAATTTGCCATTTATGTCAGGTATGACAACACATATATTAAACTGTGACTTCACTTTTTCGTTCCGTTTCCTCTATTAAAAAAGCAACGCCTTCTCGATCATGAATTTAAATGAACACCTAATATCCTATGTTCAATTAAAAAAAAACCTGCCATGATTTAATATTTTTTTAAATTTAAGTTGGCTACATGCCTAAGGAATTGACATATAAAACGTCAGACATAATAATTATAATAATTCCATATTTACTGCAGCCGCGGCTCTCAGCCTAATTTCAGGGCAGGCTAGAGACCCACGGTAATATGTAGCCGTTATTAAAAGGAGACTTTGTAGTGCAATTTCTTGTATTTATAAAGGGCGATTCTAACCTCAAATTTTGTGTGCCTTGGCGCTGTGGTCTACCCTGAAGTTAGGCTGTGAGCCATCGCTGATTTACTGTTAGTTTTGAGTTATGTGAAGTAATTAATCACTAATAAAACACGGTTTGATTTCCTTTCTTCACCAATTTATTTTACACTAATAACAGTGAAAAATAAATTCGCGAAGAAAATAAATCAAACCGTGTTTTATTAATAATAAATCCAATTCAAAAATAAGTGATTTAGAGAAAATAAGCTTACGCTTCTTCTGGTTTTCACACTTTAAACATAATACATAAAATTACGAAAATGTTTATCGTGTAAAATGCAAACAATGTGTCTTAATTATTAAGACAACTTAAGACAGTAAATATCTAATGAAACAATAAATATCCATTGAAACAATGAATATTCATTGTCTTAGGTTGTCTTATTAATTAAGACACATTGTTTGCATTTTATTCAAAAAACATTTTCGTAATTTTATATAAATAATGATTATAATATATAATTTAGTAGTTGCCAATTTACAATATTTTTCACAGCACTCTAGAGATTGTTTTTATTGAACATATGATATAAACATGTTTTCATTAAAACTTAAATTAATTGTTTAAAAAATGTCAATCAAATAATTAGGGTTTTCATTGTAAAATATAATTTAATAAGAAAACATTTTATTGAATTCCCTTAATTTTTTAAACAATATTAAATAATTACACGTTGTACTTTGTTAGAATGAATTGTTTCAAATAAAATATTATAGCTTTATTATTACTTAAATTGAATTATTATATTAAATAATTATACAAACGTAAATAAATCTATAACCACAATGAACTAAATATCAAGAATAAATAATTATACATGTTGGCCTTTTGTAACTCTATTTCATATTAATTAATACATTTTTAATGGAAAAAATGTCCTGAATAATATTTTTTTTAGATTTATTATTTATTATTTAAAAAAATATTATTCAGGATATTTTTTCCATATTACAAACAAAATAAAATAAACTAACAAGAATTATTTTTCCAATACATAATATATCAAGTTTTTTTTATTAAGCTGAAATATTGTGACCAATTAAACATCACTATAAATAATTATTTTATACGCGTGGCGCATAAAGTAAAATTTCGAGTTTAGAAAAGCCCCGTGAAAATTTGTCGAGGGTCGCGCAGCGACCCGAGACAAATTTTCTACGCGGGGCTTTTCTAAACTCGAAATTTTACTTCATGCTTAGTCCGGGAGTGGAAGACACTCGTTAAAATTAAATTTGAATTAAAAATTTAACATTTTCACAAACATAAACTAGAACAGTGTACGTGTTTAATAAATATTAGGAGTAATTTATAAGGCTAGCCTCCCTCCATTTCAAGTTTATTAAAGAGTGAGGTTAACCCACTTGTTTAATAAAGATTGAGGGTTATTTAAGAGGCTAGCCTCGTTCTGCATCATGTTTATTAATGATTAAGTGTAATTTTAGAGGCTAGCCTACGCGTTTAATAAAAGTTGAAGATCATTTATAAGGCCTCGTTCTGCCTCAAGTTTGAGAGTAAATTACGAGGCTATCCCACACGTTTAATAAATATTGAAAGTAATTTATGAGGCCAGCCTCGTTCTGCCTCAAGTTTGAGGGTAAATTACGAGGCTAGCCCACACGTAATATTTGAAAGTAATTTATGAGGCCAGCCTCGTTCTGCCTCAAGTTTGAGGGTAAATTACAAGGGTAGCCCACACGTTTAATGAATATTAAGGGTTATTTAAGAGGCTAGCCTCGTTCTGCATCTTGTTTATTAATGATGATGTGTAATTTAAGAGGCTAGCCTACGCGTTTAATAAAAGTTGATGATAATTTATAAGGCTAGCCTCGTTCTGCCTAAAGTTTGAGAGTAAATTACGAGGCTAGCCCACACGTTTAATAAATATTGAAAGTCATTTATGATGCCAGCCTCGTTCTGCCTCAAGTTTGAGGGTAAATTACGAGGCTAGCACACACGTAATATTTGAAAGTAATTTATGAGGCCAGCCTCGTTCTGCCTCAAGTTTGAGGGTAAATTACAAGGCTAGCCCACACGTTTAATGAATATTGAGGGTTATTTAAGAGGCTAGCCTTGTGCTGCATCTTGTTTATTAATGATTATGTGTAATTTAAGAGGCTAGCGTACGCGTTTAATAAAAGTTGAAGATAATTTATAAGGCTAGCCTCGTTCTGCCTCAAGTTTGAGAGTAAATTACGAGGCTAGCCCACACGTTTAATAAATATTGAAAGTAATTTATGAGGCCAGCCTCGTTCTGCCTCAAGTTTGAGGGTAAATTACGAGGCTAGCCCACACGTAATATTTGAAAGTAATTTATGAGGCCAGCCTCGTTCTGCCTCAAGTTTGAGGGTAAATTACAAGGCTAGCCCACACGTTTAATGAATATTAACAGTAATTTATGAGGCCAGCCTCGATCTGCTTCAAGTTTGATGGTAAATTACGAGGCTAGCCCACACGTAATATTTGAAAGTAATTTATGAGGCCAGCCTCGTTCTGCCTCAAGTTTGAGGGTAAATTACAAGGCTAGCCCACACGTTTAATAAATATTAACAGTAATTTTCAAGTTTAAGGGTAAATTACGAGGATAGCCCAAACGTTTAATAAATATTACAGGTAATTTATAAGGCTAGTCTCGTTCTGCATCAAGTTTATTAAAGATTTATTCAATAACGCTATAAATTACAAATGTGCATACCTGATCAGTATGCTTTGAACTTTACTTCTAATTAGCGTTTTATACGCGTAGCGCATGAAGTAAAATTTTGAGTTTAGAAAAGCCCCGTGAACATTTTCTACGCGGGGCTTTTCTAAACTCGAAATTTTACTTCATGATAAGTCTGGGAGTAGAAGACACTCGTTAGAAGTAAATTTCAATAAAAAATTAACATTTTCACAAACATTAACAAGAATAGTGTACGTGTTTAATAAATATTAAAGGTAATTTATAAGGCTAGCCTCCTTCCATTTCAAGTTTATTGAAGATTAAGGTTAGCCCACTTGTTAAATAAAGATTGAGGGTTATTTAAGAGGCTGCATCTAATTTATTAACGATTAGGTGTAATTTAAGAGGTTAGCCCACGCGTTTAATAAAAGTTGAAGATAATTTATAAGGCTAGCCTCGTTCTGCCTCAAGTTTGAGAGTAAATTACGAGGCTAGCCCTCACGTTTAATAAATATTGAAAGTAATTTATGAGGCCAGCCTCGTTCTGCCTCAAGTTTGAGGGTGAATAACGAGGCTAGCCCACACGTTTAATAAATATTAAATAATTATACGTTGTAATTTTTTAGAATTACTTGTTTCAAATAAAATATTATAGCTTTATTATTACTTAAATTGAATTATTATATTAAATAATTATACAAACGTAAATAAATCTAGGACCACAATAAACTAGATATCAAGAATAAATAATAATACATGTTGGCCTTTTGTAACTCTATTTCATATTAATTAATACATTTTTAATGCATTACATAATATATTTTTATAAAAATATTATTCAGGATATTTTTTCCATTCTACAAACAAAATAAAATAAACAATCAAGAATTATTTTTCCAATGTTTACTTGTTCACAATATTTCAGCTTAATAAAAAAAAACTTGATATATCATTCAAGTTTTTTCTATTAAGCTGAAATATTGTGAACAAGTGAACTTCACTATAAATAATTGTTTTATACGCGTGGCGCATGAAGTAAAATTTCGAGTTTAGAAAAGCCCCGTGAAAATTTGTCTCCGGTCGCTGCGCGACCCTCGACAAATTTTCTACGCGGGGCTTTTCTAAACTCGAAATTTTACTTCATGCTTAGTCTGGGAGTGGAAGAGACTCGTTTAATGCTTCAAATTAAACTTTTACTAAAAAAACAACGAATATCTAAAGATTTACAACATATATTTAAAAAATAAGTTTTACTTTGTTTAACTACTATAATTTTCACTTAATTCGTGATTACAGTTTTGACTATCTAGTAGTCATTATCAAACTAAAACTTTTAGTTTCGACTATCTAGTGGTCATTATCAAACTAAAACTTTTAGTACATTTTTAATGCATTATATAATTTATTTAAAAAAAATCTTATTCAGGATGTTTTTTTCATACTACAAACAAAATAAAATAAACAAACAAGAATTATGTTTCCAATACATGATATATTAAGTTTCTTTTTATTAAGCTGAAATATTGTGAACAAGTAAACATTACTATAAATAATTGTTTTATACGCGTGGCGCATGAAGTAAAATTTCGAGTTTAGAAAAGCCCCGTGAAAATTTGTCTCGGGTCGCTGCGCGACCCTCGACAAATTTTCTACGCGGGGCTTTTCTAAACTCGAAATTTTACTTCACGCTTAGTCTGGGAGTGGACGACACTCGTTTAATGTTTTAAACTAAACTTTTACTAAAAAAACAACAAATATCTAAAGATTTACAATATATATTTAAAAAAAAAGTTTCACTTTGTTTAACTACTATATTTTGCACTTAATTTGTGACTATAGTCTCGACTATCTAGTAGTCATTATCAAACTAAAACTATTAGTTTCGACTATCTAGTAGTCATTATCAAACTAAAACTTTTAGTTTGATAATGACTACTAGATAGTCGTAGCTATAGTCACAAATTAAGTGCAAAATATAGTAGTTAAAGAATGTATTTTTTTTAAATATATGTTGTAAATCTTTAGATATTCGTAGTTTTTTTAGTAAAATTTTAATTTGAAGCAATAAACGAGTGTCTTCCACTCCCAGACTAAGCATAAAGTAAAATTTAGAGTTTAGAAAAGCCCCGCGTAGAAAATTTGTCGAGGGTCGCGGAGCGACCCGAGACAAATTTTCACGGGGCTTTTCTAAACTCGAAATTTTACTTCATGCGCCACGCGTATAAAACAATTATTTATAGTGATGTTTACTTGTTCACAATATTTCAGCTTAATAAAAAAAACTTGATATGTTATGTATTGGAAAAATAATTCTTGTTTGTTAATTTTATTTTGTTTGTAGTATGGAAAAAATATCCTGAATAATATTTTTTTAAAAATAATAAATAATAAATTAAAAGAAAAATATTATTCAGGACATTTTTTCCATTAAAAATGTATTAATTAATATGAAATAGAGTTACAAAAGACCAACATGTATAATTATTTATTCTTGATATCTAGTTCATTGTGGTTATAGATTTATTTACGTTTGTATAATTATTTAATATAATAATTCAATTTTAGTAATAATAAAGCTATAATATTTTATTTGAAACAATTAATTTTAACGAGTGTCGTCCACTCCCGGACTAAGCATGAAGTAAAATTTCGAGTTTAGAAAAGCCCCGCGTAGAAAATTTGTCGAGGGTCGCGCAGCGACCCGAGACAAATTTTCACGGGGCTTTTCTAAACTCGAAATTTTACTTCATGCGCCACGCGTATAAAACAATTATTTATAGTAGTACGAAAAGTATATGCTATGTAAAACTTTAAAGTTGACTAGCATTAATTAGGTAATTTTGAAAAAAATGTAATTACTGTCAATTTATAGTATTGAAGCGGCCAATGACTTTGTTTTTTAGTTCATTCAAATCGGTTAATAAATAACAGAATTATGGCGTTGAGCGTTTTTTTTTTATCGAACACGCGGTATAATAAAGTAATTAAATAAATGAAAACGAAATGAATTCTAAATTTAAATATACGGTTTTTATTTCAAGGATACCATTTAATTAATTGCGATATTCCACATTCCAGCTTATTAAAGTTTATTTTTAAATGAATGGATATGAAACGCGTGAGAATGTCGAATTAAATCTTTTACCAACATTAAATATTATTTTTTTAAAACTGACACTAAAAATAACAATTTTAATTAATTCTTCTATGATTAAAAATTGAATTTTATAATACGGCGCACAGTGGGAGCAGTGGCCATAAAAGCTGGTATTAAATCAAAATTGAAAGTGCAGTAAATACATTCGCTTTTATGGCACTTGTGTAGCCAACAATTTTTTTTTGTGGGAGGGGAAATACGCTTACGTACGAGGTGTTGAACTCCTTGCGCCTACCAACTAAAACCCCTCCCACTATCTCTTAGGACACCAACCCGGAACCGTTTACCACATTACTTCGGGTTGGGCCTTTCAGCCTGCCACTCGGCTCTTCTTTAAACATATTCTTCTCGTTTTTTGCGGAGAATATCCTCCACAAATGTCGCCACCAATTCCCACCTCTTTTCATCCTCCATCATTTGCCTGGCGATATTGTCCGGTGACAGGTGCCCGAGTTCTTCCTCCAATACGGCTCTTTGTGCTGACCATCGCCCACACGTGAAAAACGTGTGCTTCGCGTCATCCTTTTCGTACCCACAGTACTGACATGCCGGTGTTTCAATTTTTCCTACCCTATGGAGGTAGTAACGAAAACAACCATGCCCTGTCAGGAACTGTGCAAGGTAGAAGTTGACCTCTCCGTGATTCCTTTCCACCCAAGGTTTAATATGTGGCACTAGTCTCGCAGTCCATCTGCCCTTGTCTTCCGTGGACCACGAGTCCTGCCATTTCGCCATAGTGCGTGCCCTTTCCTCTCTGCTGGCCTCTTTGCGGCCTATTTGCACCTTCCTGATATATACCGCTTTCCTCTCGATCGCCAGCATTCCAATGGGGATCACTCCGCCAACAACAAGGACGGCTGCTTCAGATACCGTACGGTATGCGCAGGTTACTCTGAGGGCAGCCCTACGTAAAACAGAGGCTATACGTTTTCTGAATATTCCTATGTTCATCTTATCTCCCCATATTTCTGCTCCGTACAGCAAGACAGACTGCACGGTAGTCATAAGCAAAGGACGCTTACTGGACTTTGGACCATGGGTATTGGCCATGATCCTACTCAGGGATATTGTCACCGATTCTGCCCTTTTTGCTGCTCGGGGGATATGCTCGCTGAACGTCAGCTTGGAATCAATGGTTATTCCAAGGTATTTCGCTGTTGGTTTCGTCTGCATTGTCTATTCTCCTACCAACATGGGAAGTATGGTTGGGATTCTCCTTTTTGTAAGAATGACGATTTCAGTCTTAGCGACTGCTAATGTGAGCCCGTGTGTTGCCATCCATTTATTCACCCTCCCCATGACCTGGTTTAACTTCAGCTGAGCTAATTCGACTGTGCGGGCCGATACCAGTGCTGCGACGTCGTCCGCATAGCCGACTAGGTGTGACTCCTCCGGCATGCTCAAACGCAAAAGATCGTCGTATGCGATATTCCAGAGATCTGGGCCCAGGATGGATCCTTGTGCTGCCCCTGCCGTAACTCTCCGCGTCCGATTACCTTCTGTGGATTGGTAGGTGATCGATCTGTCATTGAGGTAATCACCAATTATCCGTAGAAGATAATTGAGAACGCAGAATTTCCTCAATGCCTCTAGCATATCGCTCCACTTAGCCGAATTAAAGGCGTTCTTCACGTCTAATGTGACTAAAAGCACAATTTTTCGGGAGTAATGGTTGCCCTCTTCTCCTTTCTCCATAGATCTCACTACTTCCCGGACAGCATCGATTGTAGATCGTCCTCTTCGGAAGCCGTATTGTAGCCAACAATAGGGCGCATAGAACTGCACATATTCCGGGACCGGCCGCGATCTTCGTGTCCCTTGAGGAAGTCAAGAACATTCAGTTTGTGGAGCCCGCGCATGGCGTTGTAAGGAAGACAATTTGTTGAGTGAACTGTGAAGACATTGTTTTTCTAAATTTTACATGACAAAAATGTAAAATTTAGATCAACAAATTGTCTTGCTTACAACGCAATGCGCGGTCTCCACAAACTGAATGTTCTTGACTTCGGCAAGGGACACAAAGGTCGCGGTCAATCTCAGATATGTATTATATTTTCATTAATGTTCATTTTCTACACTTAAGAAGGGTTAAGAAGTTATCATTGTAAAATGTTCTGCAAAATAGTGTGCTCGTTGCAATAGGTAAACTTTTAGTTGTGTATCGAACCATATCGAGCACTTTTGCTTAGATGGTTAAAATATGAGTTATGGTAGAATTAAGGCACATTTTAAAATTTAGTGATTATTTACGATTTTCGTTTTAGTTAACAATATGGCGCACAGTAGGGCCAATTCCGGATAAGCTGGTCACAAGTCGCACATGTTCATTCTGTTTTATTTTTCCGTTTGAGTTGTAGTAAACACAAATTTTTGAGGTCGCTGATTACAAATCTATAGTCAACATTGTAAAGAAACAAAATACTTTATTTTAATTAAATAAGAGTTTTTTGTGTACCATTTATTTTTCTATAAATTAATGTTTCTTTTTACGATGCGATGTTTCAGTATACACCCTGTGAAAACGAACGAGATTTTCTTAACTACTTAACTACTTTTCCATAGATTTCTATATACATCCGAAGTTGCAAGGTTTATGAAATTGTTTTTACGGTTTCGCCACCTTAAAACCACCCCATTTCACTCTACATATTTGTTTAAGTATTTTTTCGATAAATCTAAGGTTAAATTCTATACGAATTCGAAGTTTCAGAATTTTACTCGGCCATTTTGATTTCCATCTCCTAATAACCACCCCAATTTCTTAATGGTATTTTTTATATTATTTTTCCTGTAATCACAAGCTTAATTTGGACCAGTTTCATGAATTTCAGAATTTCTGCCAAAAAAATGTTCGTTCTGCCCTATTGTGCGGCGCACAGTAGATCAGAATCCCGAAAAGCTGGCCAAAAGTAAAAAAATAAAACTACTATCTGTGGATTCTGACGTTACTATTTCAATAGATTAGTATTAGGTCTATAACATTGTCTATGTGGTTACCGTATATATCTTACACCTAACCGTAGTGCCAATTTTAAAAGTAACCCTGGAGCGATGTACATCTGACGAGCACAATTGCGGGATTTTTACGAGTTTTGTATTTGTGGATTGCTAAGCGTATAGTTTAGATCTGTGAAATCGATTCATTTCCTTAAAGTAAGTAGAATTATTGATTGCACAATAATAATTGTCAAAATTATTTATTATTTTGATAATTAACAATCATTGACAAGAAAAATCTGCATACAAATATTATTTTAGAAAAGAAAAAGGTATTTATTCTGACGTGTTCGGTCAAAAGCTTAACGCCATATTTTTTGTAATGCTATTGTGAAAATAAACAGCAAAAAACTAGCTGTCATTAGGTGCCATTTCGTTTGCAGTGCAGCTTTTTTTATTAAGGGTCCTACCTGGTTAGTTGCTTTAATAAATTTATTCTACTTTTATTATTATTATTCCAAAACTATTCACAAAAGAAGAATTTTTTTCGCTAGATTTTGGTAAATATTGATCACCATCACACCTAAGCGTTATATATTTTTAACTTTACTATAAATAAGTGGTTTATACGCGTGGCGCATGAAGTAAAATTTCGAGTTTAGAAAAGCCCCGTGAAAATTTGTCTCGGGTCGCTGCGCGACCCTCGACAAATTTTCTACGCGGGGCTTTTCTAAACTCGAAATTTTACTTCATGCTTAGTCTGGGAGTGGAAGACACTCGTTACATTAAAATGTGTCACAAGTGTTAAAATGTGTATCGTAACTGTCACAAAGAACATGGCGATCTCATTATAGTTCAATTCAAACTCGCGTTAAGTTGGCATGATTGGTTAAATGACGGCTTGCGCCAACTTATGTTAGCTGTCATTATAGTCGGCACCCGGTGACTTGTGTCAACTGTTATTATAGTCCAAATGTCGGCTGGCGCCGACTTTTATCTCATCTGTCATTATAGTCCAAATGTCAGCTAACGCCGACTTATGTCAAGTTGACACGATGGGCTAAATATCGGCTTGTGCCGACTTAATGTCAACTGTCATTATAGCAGTGGCGTAACGTGGGTTTCAGCCGCCCGGGGCGAGGGCCAAATTCGCCGCCCCCTCTCAGTAGTTATAAAGATCTTTTCGGCAAGAATACATTTGTTATTGTGTATTGTACAGAGTATAGTCAAAAATTCAAAAAAGTTTCATGAAAATCTAACACAACAAACACGAACACGGCCGCGGGCCGGTTTCAAATTTACCCGATTTGATTTTTCTCTTCATTTTTTTAACACAATAATCTATACATACCGGGTCAAGTAAATAAAAATTAATTAAAATAAAAACTATTTCAGGTAAATGACCGAATTCAAAACAATTTAACTGAAAAAAAACACAGATTTACTGTTTTTTTATAAAATAAAAATAATATTTTTTTTGTCCGCCAGATTTCTTACGACTTTTTTTTAAATTTTAATTTTAACATCAGAGTCTTAAATAACATGCTCAAAAAACACGAGTGTACTGTTTTTTATGAAAAAAAAAACATTATTATTTTTTTGTCCGTCATATATATATATATATATATATATATATATATATATATATATATATATATATATATATAAGTGATTCTGAAGTAAATACTATAATTAATAATTTATCAGAGGGTTCAGCAGGCTCTGACCTTACGTAACACACATAATGAATAATTGTCTCTCTCGTGCATATTTTCCTTCGTTTTGGAAAAAATCCCACATAATCCCTATTCCTAAAAAGACCTCAGTTACTGATCCTAAGGACCTACGCCCAATTAGTTTATTATGTACGCGTTCCAAAGTTTTGGAAAAAGTAATTGAACCACAAATTAAATGTTACCTAGATCGTCACTCTATCCTCCCTGACACGCAGTCTGGCTTCCGTAAAAAATATAGTTGCTCCACAGCTCTAGCCGACATCACAGATAGTATAATTATTTCCCAGGACCAAGGCCTTCTTACATTCATTTTAAATTGTATTGTTAGTTGGTTTGAAGAGAATTTGACTTAAACGTTACATATGCTTTAATAGAGCATTGTAACAAATCAAATTAAATAAGATTTTAAATATTTCATTGTATAATTCAATATCCGGAGGTGTATTTGCACGGGAAGTAGTTGTTTCAATGGATATTTATCGTCTTAAATTGTCTTATTAATTAAGATACTGTTTGCATTTTCATGAATAGTTTTTTCGTAATTTTATATATTACTTCTTACATTACTTATACTACTAGACTTCTCGAAGGCCTTCGACACCTTAAATCATAATACCCTGCTTGCTATATTATCTTACATTGGCTTCGATCAGGTATCCATTGGTTTTTGCAAAGAATACCTAAGTAACCGATCACAAATAGTAAGCTTGAAAAATAATAGAGTCGTTACACAATGCAATGAGCACTCTCTCCTAATAAATAATTCTAAAACTGAAGTTATTCTGTGTGGTCCAAAAAAAGCGCGAGTAAGAGTATTCCCCTTACTTTCAATTAGCTTGGACAATACCAATGTTATTGACATAAACAATTGTGTTAGAAGTCTAGGAGTTTATAGAGATAGTGAACTAAGATTCTACAGTCATATCTCCCGTTGTATCAATAAGGCATACGTAAATCTTAGGTTAATAAACTTAAATCGACGATGTTTATCGCAGAAATTGAAAACTATATTATGTGAATCCCAGGTTTTATCACATTTCAACTATTGTAATGTAGTATACAAATTTTGTTTAGATAAAAAAAACAATTGATAAAATTCAACGTATGCAAAATTCTTGTTTGAGATTAATCTTCGGTATTAGGCAATTTGATCATATAAGTCATAAGCTTCAGGACTTAGGTTGGCTTAAAATAAGTGATCGCCGTTTACTTTATTTTGCCACTTTTTGTCACAAAATAATTAAAGACAAGACTCTACCTTATCTTTACCACAAAATTAAATTCCGCTCTGACGTTCATACACTTAATGTACGCTTTAGAGGATTACTAACTCCACCTCAACATAAATCTGTTTTTGCAGAAAGATCATTCTCAATCCAAATTTCTAAAGTGTACAATAAGGTACCAGTAGAATGCAAAGCGAAATGTGTCTTAACTTTCCGTAAACATTACGCCAAACATCTTAAAGACAGATAGATGGATATTTTGTGTTTCAATATTGCCGATTTAATTATTGAATAATTTAAAATACTGATATTTAAAACGCACTGAAAGAAACTTCTGCGCTTGTTTGATATTTATTTATTACTTATGTTTTCAATGGTGAAGTTGAAAAACAGTCGCGGCGACCCAGCCAAAGACTGAACTTCGCCATTAGATTCCAAATACTTGATTATTATCTTTTGTGTAAAAATGCATGTAACTAAATGGTATTTGAAATAAAGATTATTATTATTATTATTATTATTATTATTATTATTATTATTATTATTATTATTATTATTACTATTATTATTATTATATTGTAATGATTCGACCCTAGGTATTGTACAAATTTATAATTTGTATTATTGTTTACGTTGTGTTGTGTATGTAGTAACCCTTTTATTTATTTACCAGGTTCGTTGTTTGTGTCAATATGCATTATCGTAAATACTGTGTCTTTCTTTCCTTTCAATTTGACTAGGAGGATGTGTGGACAATAAATAAAACAGGATATGAGCTTAACGTATGCAAAGTTTATTGACCTTTCATGACATTTCTAATGAATTGGTATGTCTTATATTATTTATATTCACAAAATATATTATCCAACGTTTATGCTTAGAAGTCATGTGCATTCAGTTAAACTCAAAAAAAATGTATGACTCTACTTGTGGGAGCAAAATTAACTAGCCCCTGCATTTGCATTACGAGATGGGAAACCCACAAAAACCATCTCGGAGTTAGCATCACACACTCGACACACATGCGATTAGTTAGTGGGACAATCTCTCACATCGGCCCTACACATCAATCGCCATTCATTTTCGATTAATGAGCGGAACGACCTTTCACCTCGTTCCACTCATAATCGAGTTATTTTTTTCTTGTGGTTAGTTAGTAGGACACTTAGCGCAATACTAACTCGGATTGGCCTAACACATCAATCGACTGTTTCGATTAGTTAGTAGAACATATCTCGTTTTCTCGCTCAATTAGGCCTTACACATCAACCACCATACATCCCTCATTCGTGTGGTTAGTTAGTAGGACACTTAGTGCAATACTGACTCGGATTGGCCTAACACATCAATCGACTGTTTCGATTAGTTAGTAGGACATACCTCGTTTTCTCGCTCAATTCGGCCTTACACATCAACCACCATACATCCCTCATTCGTGTGGTTAGTTAGTAGGACACTTAGTGCAATACTAACTCGGATTGGCCTAACACATCAATCGACTGTTTCGATTAGTTAGTAGGACATACCTCGTTTTCTCGCTCAATTCGGCCTTACACATCAACCACCATACATCCCTCATTCTCACCCCCCCCCCATCTTCCCTCTTTCTCAGATGTTTAAATTATTTCGCTGGTTTTGTTTGTTTGATTTTAACTTAGTCGGTTTGATGTAGAATTAATTTTACTCTTACGTGATAGTCTCTCCAACGTTGTTATCCTTAACTCCATTCTCCATTCTCTAACTCTCAATACTTAACTCTTTTCATCAACATTACTTCACTAACTCACATCCCACTGAAACTTCCCATTCTCAACTGTCCCCATTTACATTCAGATACTGACTGTCCTCGTCCCGGTCCCAAAACTAACTGATATTTAGAATCGTTTCTTTGCTGCCCTCAAAGCTCTCCCCTCCCTATTTTGTTGCTTAAATTTTATCTACTACCATATATGGTCACAAAACCCTTCCCTCTCTGACGTCAACTTCATTTCCCTGACTTTGCACACTTGTTGTGTTTGCGTTCGTTAAACCCTGAACTGAATCGTTCTGTATGTCTTAGTATTTCTCCACGCGCCGGTACTTGTTTATTATTTTAAGGCGATGCTGCATTTGTTATTTCTTTCACATAAAAAATTTTGATCGACTAATGTTATTCTCGTATTTACTGGATGTTGATTTTTCTCTATTATTTTCTTGGGTGATTTTTGTATTAATATTTTAATTTAATTTCGTCAAAAATAATATTTGCACATAGGGGTCACTGACCTATTACAATATGGTCCGCCATTTTGTTTTTTGATATTTCAAAATTAGATACTGAATCAACATGCTAAAAAACCCCGATATTTGCAATTTCAGACAAATCGCCTTAAGCCCTTATATTATGGCCAGCTTTTCTGGATTCGGGACCACTGTGCGGCGTGCTAAACATATTTAAACCACTAGTGTTAAAAATACATTTTTTAAGTAAATATTATTTCCATTTACACAAAATGCACATATCGCTCTTAAATGAAAAAAACGAGTTTTTGAGGTGAGAGTAGTTCTATTTAAATTTATAAAGTAGGTCATGGCGCAAGACCTACTTTATGAATTTAAATAGAATACATGGAGTATCCCTAAAAGTTTTAGAAAATATGTGATCCAGCTATTATCGTGCAATGCGTACTAGATACTATAACAGAGACTATGCGTACTAGATATTATACCAGAGGCTATACGTACTAGATACTCTACCAGAGGCTATGCGTACTAGATACTATACCACATTAAGCAATGTTGGATAATTAATCGTAAAACTGTTTAACAATTTACATATGTTCAAGAGCGTAAACGCCATCTAACGCCCATTTGCTTAAGTAGCATCGTTAATAGCTGGCAAACGATGACGATGCTACTTAAACAAATGGCCATTAGATGGCGTTTACGATCTCGAACATATGTAAATTGCACAGGCCATAATAAATAGTCAAATATGCTCAGTATTCTTCAAACACTAGTTCGGGACAATACTGATGATGGCGTTGAAGCCTGTAACGCGTATGTAGTTATGCGCTGAATAAATAAGTACTGGACACAAATGTATATTCTTGATATTTGTATTTTATAAAATAAAGCCCTGTTGGGGACGAACAATTGCTTTATACAAACGTTTAGTTTTCCAGCTATTGACGATGCTACTTCAGCAAATGGTCATGAGATGGCGTTTACGCTCTCGAACATATGTAAATTGCACAGGCCATAATAAATGGTTAAAGGTGTTTTGTATTCTTCAAGCACTTGTTCGGGACTATACTGATAATAGCGTTGAAGATTGAAACGCGTATATAGTTTTCCGGTGAATAAATGAGTACTGAACACAAATTCATATTCTTGTTTAACAATTTGTTAGGGCTACTATGTGTCTATCTTCTAATATTGAACAGAAAGAGTGTATTTCTATAAATCTAGAAATCATCCACTCTATTTGTTTTCTGTAATAATTTTGCAATAAAGATAACTACAAAATGAGATTTCGATTACTGTCTAAAAAGCTATTTCCACTCCTAGACTAAGCATGAAGTAAAATTTTGAGTTTAGAAAAGCCTGAAAGTTTGGATTTGCCGGGGCGCGCGAGCGAAGCGAGTCGCGCCCCGGCAAATCCAAATTTTCAGGCTTTTCTAAACTCGAAATTTTACTTCATGCGCCACGCGTATAAAACGCTGATCTACGGGGAAGTTAAAAAAAACATTTAATATTCAGATTAATAGAAAATATTCAAAATAATAGAATATTCAGATTAATTAAAAATTATTACTAAGCTAATAAAGTAATTTATTTGATTAAAACTAACTCCGTATTTATAGTTACTTCAGCTTAATAAAAAACTTGATATACCATATAGTGGAAAAATAATACATTTTTGTTTATTTTGTTTTGTTTCTTGTATGGAAAATATATCCTGAATAATATTTTAAAAACAATAAATTATGTGCTGTAAATCTTTAGATGTACCTTGTTTTTTTAGTAAAAGTTCAATTTGAAACTTTAAACGAGTGTTGTTCACTCCCTGGCTAAGCATGAAGTAAAATTTCGAGTTTAGAAAAGCCTGAAAATTTGGATTTGCCGGGGCGCGCGAGCGAAGCGAGTCGCGCCTCGGCAAATCCAAATTTTCAGGCTTTTCTAAACTCGAAATTTTACTTCATGCGCCACGCGTATAAATCGCTGATTTAAGGTGAAGTTCAAAAAACACCTAATATTCAGATTAATAGAATATTCAGATTAATAGAAAATGTTGTTAAAAGTAATGGTAGTGATTTATTTAGTTAAAACTCACTTGTTTATTTATAGTTACTGTAGCTTAATAAAAAACTTGATATATCAAGTTTTTTGTAGTAGAAATAATGTTTGTTTATTTTATTTTATTTTGTTTGTAATATGGATAAAATATCCTGAATAATATTGTAAAAACAATAAATTATATGCTGCAATATTTAGATGTTCGCTGTTTTTGTTAGTAAAAGTTCAATTTGAAGCTTTAAACGAGTGTTGTCCACTCCCAGGCTAAGCATGGAGTAAAATTTCGAGTTTAGAAAAGCCTGAGTGTTTGGATTTGGACGCGTAGCGTCCAAATCAAAACTCAGGCTTTTCTAAACTCGAAATTTTACTTCATGCGCCACGCGTATAAAACGCTGATTTAAGGTGAAGTTCAAAAAACACTTAATATTCAGATTAATAGAATTTTCAGATTATTAGAAAATTTAGTTAAAAGTAATGGTAGTGATTTATTAGATTAAAACTGATTTGTTTATTTATAGTTACTGCAGCTTAATAAAAAACTTGATATATCAAGTTTTTTGTAGTGGAAAAATAATTAATGTTTGTTTACATTATTTTGTTTGTAGTATGGATAAAATATTCTGAATAATATTTTAAAAACAATAAATTATATGCTGCAATCTTTAGATGTTCGCTGTTTTATTTTTAGTAAAAGTTCAATTTGAAGCTTTAAACGAGTGTTATCCACTCCCAGGCTAAGCATGAAGTAAAATTTCGAGCTTAGAAAAGCCTGAGTGTTTGGATTTGGACGCGTAGCGTCCAAATCCAAACTCAGGCTTTTCTAAACTCGAAATTTTATTTTATGCGCCACGCGTATAAAACGCTGATCTAAGCT
This sequence comes from Philonthus cognatus, assembly GCA_932526585.2. Classification (NCBI taxonomy): domain Eukaryota; kingdom Metazoa; phylum Arthropoda; class Insecta; order Coleoptera; family Staphylinidae; genus Philonthus; species Philonthus cognatus. The sequence goes on from OW052243.1 coordinate 13,742,623, forward strand.
GAAGTTTAAAAAAACACTTAATATTCAGACTAATAGAAAACTCAAAACGTATTAAGAGGTTACTAAAAATGTTAGAATACTCAATAAAACTTTTTTATTCAATCAAATGAATAACATTTTCGTCATTTTATCGAATATCACATTTTGAAATATAAAAATACAAACACGTAGAAGCTATTAATTTATATTTATGACTAACTAACCAATTTACTTAAACATGTACAGCGTCAGAAAAGAATAATTCAAATTCAAAACTATTTGAATTCAAGAAAATAAGCTTGCGCTTCTTATAGTTTGCACACTTTAAACATAATATGTAAAATTACGGAAATTCGTGTAAACTCAAACAATACGTCTTGATTAATAAAACAACTTAAACAATTTAAGATAATAAATACCTATTGAAACAATTACTTTCTGTGCAAATACACCTGCGGATATTGTATTATACAATGAAATATTAAAAATTTTATTTAATTTGCTACAACATAGAGCGTTGTAACAAATGAAATAAGATTCCAAATATTTCATTGTATAATACAATATCCGGAGGTGTATTTGCACAGAAAGTATATGTAACAGTTAGGTCAATAATACAGCGTATTATATTATCCAGTGTTGGGGGATTAAATCCACTTGAGTAACTTCGATAATTACGAGTACTCCCTCAACGAAAGACTACACTTTTTCTGTCAATTCAATTAATAAAATATCCTTTGCGATGTTTCCGAAAACTCCGAAATTAAAAACGGGCCTGATTTACCTCAGAAAGATTTTCCAAGCGTATCCCATATTTTTTTTTTCAAACTCCGCTGATCACACAATCCACCTTCAAAGGAACTCATCTGTGTGATTTCTATTTTTCAATGTTTATTTATACATTTATTGATTTATTGTACACACCTTGAACTCTGTTGTATGAGCATTGTCATATTTGTACACAAACTAAAAATACATATTGTTTTCTTGGCACGTGTGTTTGTGGTGAATGCGCCGGGATTTAAGCTTTTGTTCGTTAATCCCTGTTTGTGGTACGCATGACGAACGCAATTACGTTCACTTTGAGGTGAAACTAATCTAAAGTTTTTCATATAATGGGGAAAACTCTTGTGCTGCAATTCTACGTGTATACTTGTTAGAGATAAAAAGAGGGTAAACAACTGAAAAGGATTTATTTCTAAAGCTTAGTTTACAATTGTTAATTAATGCTCGGAAAGTATTAGCCACATTATAAAGCGGGAGTTTTTTTTACCAACCCTACGATCCACATCAAAAATAATACTCTGAATGAAGCGTTACAAAATTACGCTCTGAATAAAGCGTTTAATAATCACACTATAAATGAAGCGTTCTTTCCAAAAACTATTCAAGAAACACAACAAATGTTTTAACAAAACTTGAGAAAAAGAAAATTAAATCATATTTTAAAAATATTTTCAATTAAACGTAACAATAGATTAATTTTATGCGATTTTTCGGGAAGATGAACATTTTAAAAATTCATATTTTAATAATTTTTTGGAATATCCTTGTGAAATTCTGGGTAGATATTAAATAAACATTGTTCTTAAAAAAATGTATAAAAATCTAAAAATACTCCATCAGTAGTTTTTGAGTTATTTTCAATTGAACGTAAAATGGATTCATTTTATGCATTTTTTTGGGAAGGTGGACATTTCAAAGATTCATATCTTGATAATTTTTCTGAATTTCCTTGTGAAATTTTGTGTACATATTAAGTAAACATTGTTTTTTGATATAGTTTATAAATATGGAAACATCCTATCAATGTTTTTGAGTTATTTCCAATTGAACGCAAAAATAGATTAATTTTATGCGATTTTTGGGAAGATGAACATTTTAAAGATTCATATCTTGATAATTTTTTAGAATATCCGTGTGAAATTTTGTGTACTTATTAAGTAAACATTCTTTTTTGAAAATGTGTAAAAATCTAAAAAGACCCTATCAATAGTTTTTGAATTATTTCCAATTAAACGTAAAATGGATTAATTTTATGCAATTTTTTGGGAAGGTGGACATTTCAAAGATTCATATCTTGATAATTTTTCTGAATTTCCGTGTGAAATTTTGTGTACATATTAAGTAAACATTGTATATTGATATAGTTTATAAATATGGAAACATCCTATCAATAGTTTTTGAGTTATTTCCATTTGAACGCAAAAATAGATTAATTTTATGTTAAAAGTGCGATTCTTTTCGCAATCTACAACAAGTTAGTCTTACAAAGACTATATCAAACACTCATTGAAACAACTACTTCCCGGGCTAATACCCCGACGGACATTGAATTATACAACAAGTGTTTGCTGTTACATACAGTAACCTACTGCAAATGTAACAATTTGGGTCAAATTATTCAGGCCATCTATAGACGCGTTTCGAGATTTATCTCTCATCAGTATAGCTTTGCCATTCCCTCTAAACAATTTGACACCTTAGACTGGCGGTCACGTTACCGTTCAAACATAAGTATAAATGAAATTGCCAATTCTTGGTTGCAGAATACTTCAAACATTAAAAATGCATTTCTTTTCGCACTCTACAACAAGTTAGTCTTACAAAGACTATATCAAACACTCATTGAAACAACTACTTCCCGGGCTAATGTTTCAATGAGTGTTTGATATAGTCTTTGTAAGACTAACTTGTTGTAGATTGCGAAAAGAATCGCACTTTTAATGTTTGAAGTATTCTGCAACCAAGAATTGGCAATTTCATTTATACTTATGTTTGAACGGTAACGTGACCGCCAGTCTAAGGTGTCAAATTGTTTAGAGGGAATGGCAAAGCTATACTGATGAGAGATAAATCTCGAAACGCGTCTATAGATGGCCTGAATAATTTGACCCAAATTGTTACATTTGCAGTAGGTTACTGTATGTAACAGCAAACACTTGTTGTATAATTCAATGTCCGTCGGGGTATTAGCCCGGGAAGTAGTTGTTTCAATGAGTGTTTGATATAGTCTTTGTAAGACTAACTTGTTGTAGATTGCGAAAAGAATCGCACTTTTAATGTTTGAAGTATTCTGCAACCAAGAATTGGCAATTTCATTTATACTTAATTTTATGTGATTTTTTGGGAAGATGAACATTTTAAAGATTCATATCTTGATAATTTTTTAGAATATCCGTGTGAAATTTTGTGTACTTATTAAGTAAATATTGTTCTTTGAAAATGTGTAAAAATCTGAAAAGACCCTATCAATAGTTTTTGAGTTATTTCCAATTAAACGTAAAAATAGATTACTTTTATGCGATTTTTTGGGAAGATGAGAATTTTAAAGATCCATATCTTGATAACTTTTCAAAATATCCCTTTGAAATTGTGTATGGATATTAAGTAAACATTGCTCTTTAAAAATGTGTAAAAATCTGAAAATATCCAATCAATAGTTTTTGAGTTATTTCCACTTGAACGTAAGAATGGATTAATTTTATGCGATTTTTTTGGGAACATGAACATTTCAAAGATTCATATCTTGATAACTTTTTGGAATATCCCTTTGAAATTGTGTGGATATTTAGTAAACATTATTCTTTAGATATGTATAAAAATCTGTTTCTGAGTTATTTCCAATTGAACGTAAAAATAGATTTATTTGATGCGATTTTTTGGAAAGATGAACATTTCAAAGATTTATATCTTGATTATTTTTTGGATAAGCTATGTAAAATTTTGTGTAAATATTCAGTAAACACTGCTCTTTGAAAATGTGTAAAAATTTGAAAATATCGTATTAATAGTTTTTGAGTTATTTCCAATTAAATGTAAAAATAGATTAATTTTAGGCGATTTTTTGGGAAGATATACATTCCAAAGATTCATATCTTGATAATTTTTTGGAGAACCCATGTAAAATTTTGTGTACATATTAAGTAAACATTGCTCTTTGAAAATGTCTTAAAATCTGAAAATACCCTATCAATAGTTTTGGAGTTATTTCCAATTGAACGTAAAAATGGATTAATTTTATGCGATTTTTTGGGAAGATGAACATTTCAAAGAATTATATCTTGATAACTTTTTGGAATATCTCTTTGAAATTGTATGTGAATATTTAGTAAATATTGTTCTTTGTAAATGTGTAAAAATGTGAAAATACCCTATTAATAGTTTTTGAGTTATTTCGAATTGAACGTAACAATAGATTAATTTTATGCGATTTTTTGGGAAGATGAACATTTCAAAGATTCATATCTTGATAAGTTTTTAGAAAACCCATGTAAAATATTGTGTAAATATTAAGTAAACATTGCTCTTTAAAAATATTTAAAAATCTGAAAATAACCTATCAATAGTTTTTAAGTTATTTCCAACTGAACGTAAAAATGGATTAATTTTATGCGATTTTTTGGGAAGATGAACATTTCAAAGAAGTATATCTTGATAACTTTTTAGAATATCTCTTTGAAATTGTATGTAAATATTTAGTAAACATTGTTCTTTACAAATGTGTAAAAATGTGAAAATACCCTATCAATAGTTTTTGAGTTATTTCCAATTGAACGTAAAAATAGATTAATTTTATGCGATTTTTTGGGAAGATGAACATTTCAAAGATTCATATCTTGAAATCATTTTTGAAATATCCCTCTGAAATTGTGTGTGGATATCAAGTAAATATTTCTCTTTACAAATGTGTAAAAATCTGAAATTACCCTATCAATAGTTTTTGAGTTATTTTCAATTGAACGCAAAAAAGATTAATCTTATGCGATGTTTTGGGAAGATAAACATTTCAAAGATTCATATTTAGTTCTGGATACTCTGTTAACTGTCTCCTAGAATCGAAACGCATTAGGTTGAATAGTTCGAATCAATACTATACTAATCAAAGCAATGATTGACATTGTCGACGTTTGCAATGATGTACAAATAGTCGAACATTGTCTACGTGACATTGTTAAAGCCTCCCATCCCCGATTGCCGACAATATGTAAAAAATACTCGATATACAAAATCTATTTATTTATTTATTTATTTATTTATTTGCCCAACAGACGACAGTCCTATTACAGAGCAAAATTCAATATAATACATAATTATACAATACATATACATAATTATACAATACATATACATATATATAGTAACATTCAATTATTACAGCTATAACAGTAATATCTAGGCAGCGCTACAAAACTATATTAATTAATGATTTTTTAGGCATGTGGAAAATATCTACGAGATGATGACGATTATTATATACTTTAAACATCTTATTTAATGGCGAATTACCATGTGCCCTAGTGTTTGGTGTTGAACAATAAAATAATCTATTCGAGCGAGAACAATACCTAGGCACATGGATATTAATTTTAGATAATATGTTTGGATCATCGATCGTACAATTAATGATTCCATGTAGAAATAATACCTTTGCATCGTCGCGTCTACTATGTAACGATTTCATGTTAAATGTATCAAGTAGTTCCTGAGATGGTATTGTTATTGGCGGATATTCCTTATTCAACTTGAAATACATAATTTTTAAAAACTTTTTCTGAATTCTTTCTATTTTGTTTATATGTATATAATACTGGGGACACCAAATTATCGAGGCAAATTCAAGGTTGGAACGGACATAAGAAAAATACAGTTTTTTTATTACATCAACATTGTTGAAATCTTTACAAGTACGACTAATAAATCCCAGCATCTTATAACTTTTGTTGCAAATATTATTAATATGTTCTATAAATGTTAAACGATCGTCAAATATTATTCCCAAATAATTAGTAAATAGCTGATATTAATCAGTAATACTATATTTCCGAGGTAATAATCGATTATCTCGAGATATTTTAATAATTGACTAATTCCTAATTAGTATATCTAAATCCTGACAATTCCTGTAAATATCGTATGTTCAATAAAAAAAAACCAGTAGAGTGCTATGTTTTCATCTGTTTTTAAATTTAAGTTGGCTACACGCTTTGGGAATTGATATACAAGACGTCAGACATAATAATTTTAATATATAATTTCAGAGGTGCCCACCTACAACTTTTTCCATGGCACCTCCTTGAGGTTTTATTTAATTGAACATACGATACTTTTAATTCATTATTTTGTTTGTGTGTGTGTTAATCATATAATCGCGTTAGCATTAAATAAAGAGTTCTTATTATTATTTTTTAAATAAATTAATGTACCGTAAAAAGGTGCGACATAAAAGTTCCTAAAGTGTAATTACAACTTCTTTATGTTCTGTCAACTGCCGATACCGTTTAAAAATGTTAATTACTTGCCGGTTCTAAATACAGTTGTTTAGTTGTTTGTGCGCGCATCGAGAAAAAGCATAAACTTTGTTCATTAAATTTTAAATTTTCCTTCAGATCTAGGGATGTTCTGATACCAAAAATGTGTCGATATTGAATATCGATTATGTCGTATAGCAAAGTATCGATAGGGTAAAATATCGTATCGATATTTAAAATATCAATATTTTTTATACCAGATATTATAGATTTAATATTTATTACTATTTAATACTGAAAATTAATTTTTAAAAGACCTTTACCTAGGATAATTAATATTGCCAAAAAAAGTTTAAAGACGGTTACGGAATTATCAAAATTTACCTATTACAAAAAATATGTATAATAAGTCATTGTTTTTTACGCGTGAAGTAAACTCGATTACGGAATTATCAAAATTCACCTTTTACACAAAAAATTAATATATAATAAGTCATTGTTTTATACGCGTGGCGCATGAAGTAAAATTTCGAGTTTAGAAAAGCCTGAAAATTTGGATTTGCCAGGGCGCGACTCGCTTCGCTCGCGCGCCCCGGCAAATCCAAATTTTCAGGCTTTTCTAAACTCGAAATTTTACTTCATGCTTAGCCTGGGAGTGGAAGACACTCGTTAAAGGCAAGTCATTAAATTAAGTAGCATTAATTTTCTATGTAATTTTAAATTGTCAAGTTTTTATGTCGAGTTTATCAATTTCCACAGATTTTATTAAAATTGCCTACTTGTTATTAAATTACGAACTTTACTATTGTTTCAAATCAGTTTTCAAGATTTCTGTGTGGGTATATCTTACGGTTATTAAATTTACGAAATTTATTTTTGTTTCAAATCAGTTTTAAAGATTTCTGTGTGGTTATATCTTACGTTCACTTGTCAGTTTTTGTGATTTTTTTTAATTATTACGAACTGAACATAACGATGGATTTGATTTAATTTTTATAACGAACTGTGTAATAAGTTAAGTTCAAATAAATTAATATAAAAATCCAAACATTCAGACTTTTATAAACTCAACATTTTACTTCATGCTTAACCTAGGAGTGGATGTATTACAAATAATTGATTGATACGGCTGATAAATGTTGAAAGTTCATCTTCACTTTTATATAATTAAAACAATTTAAACACTTTCAAATATATATTGTGCATTCGCTACAATTGTTTCGCCACACTGTGGCTTTCTGAAGAAGCCATAGTGTGGCGAAACAATTGTAGCGAATGCACAAAATATATTTGAAAGTGTTTAAATTGTTTTATTTATATAAAAGTTACAAAAAATTAGCAAATTAAATGTTTCCTTATTATAATTATGAGAGATAGCAAGACTACTCGCCACAGTTCCTTTATAGGTAAATATATTTTTAAAGTACAAAAATAATTGTAAAACTTTCAAATAAGGATATTTATCTCTTTGTACTAGTATTACAAAGTACACCTACGTAATAGCTTACGGCATTTTTCATGAATAAATTTGCTTTTCTAAATTTAGAGATGCGATATTATATTACATGGATATAATTTTATATTCTTTTTACTATACTTTACTGAAGTACTTTCTTGTAAAATAATATTTCCTTAAGAGTTTCAAGAAATTAATAATTCACCAGCCTGTGTTCTAGGAAACTTGTCATTTATTGAATTTATAAGTATTTATTTATTTACAGACATCGCCTATTAAAGAATATTTTAATATAATAATAAACACAAAATATATTAAATTAAACTAGAAATAAACTAAAGTTAATACTAAGAAAATTATACCACTAAATAATACACCTAAATAAATCAATAACCCCTAGGCCACGTTGAACTAAAAATATGAAAATTAGAAAATTAAAAATATAACAATAAAGCACTAATAACCTTTCTTCTATTGTAATATATAAAATTACAAAATTGTTCGTTAAAACTGCGAACAATAAGTCTATTAATTAAGACTTATTGTTTGCAGTTTATACGAAATTTTTTGTAATTTCAGAATAAAGAACTACTAAGACAATAAATATCCATTGAAACGACTTCTTCTCGTGCAGAAACACCGCCGGATATTAAATTATTCAATGAAGTATTTAATATCCTTATACAAACATTTTCGTAATTTTAAATATTATATTTAATGTTTTTCAAACTGAAAGAAGCGTAAGCTGATTTTCTCAAATTCAAATAGTTTTGAATTTGAAATATTCATGGTTTACTTCATGTTTAACCTGGGAGCGGAAAACGCTCGTTTAAAGCTCCAAACTGTAACGAGGGAATTGTACAGAATATTCTATTTGCGTATTAGTTAGATCAAACAAAAATCGTTAATTAAAATACAGAGTTTTCTAGGACTTGTTAATAATGCTATTTATTAATGTGTGGAAAAAAATACATGAAATTCACTTTAGTTAATAATTTAGCGTCGCGAAAATATAATAAACTTTATTCAATTCATATTATTAAAAATAAAACTGTATTTTTCTCTGTAAATAGAATTTATTCTGCTGAGAAATAAACGATTATTATTATTATTATTATTATTATTATTAGTAAACAGGGTTATAAATCAATTAAAAAATAACAATAAAATTAATTACAAAAACCCCAGGGTTGATAGCCAATTCGCAGAACTTAATATTTGTTTCTTGTATATACTTATTATGCATTCTAATTGTTGTACTGTGTATTCTGTGATTAAAGATATTATATTATATATATACAGGGTCCTGCATCTCACCTCCGGTCTTCTATAGCTCAGTTATTAATTTAGTTAGGATTTTGTTATTTAGCAGACTTTGCCTGTATCCTAGGGGGTATTTCAGGAAAATATTTTTGATTATACAGGGTGTCCCAAAAAAGTGTGACGTCGTGATGATATATATTTTTAAATTAAATGGTGTACATTTTGTTAATAACTTGAATGCCTTTTATGGTTACCTTCATACCCCTAAATTTTTATAGAAATCGGTTTAGTGATATTAGCCAAAAAAATAAAAACTAAAAAAAAAAAAATCGGTTTTGCACTATTAATTTAAAAAATTAATAACAATTAAAAATAGTATCTAGTCAATTAAATTATAGAAGGTACTTATTAAAAAAGGTCTAATGGTCCCGATAACCAAGTTTGGTGGATATGAATTATACATAGTGTGCAAAATTTTGTGTCAAACTTTTTAAACTTTAATGCACTGTATTTTTCTTATTTTAAATTGGAACTCGTGTATATTTTTATGTCATTCCATGCGGAATTAAAAAACAAACATTTTTCCTAATTACAACCCTATCACAATTCTTAACACATAAAAAGTTATTTGCAGAAAACTCGTTTAATCAACTAATCCAGTAGCCATTTTAATTAATAAAAATCGAAGTTGGCTTTGAAAAACAACTTATTGACATAACATGTTTTGTAATTAAATTGCATCTCGAAAGTCTTAAAGGATGCACAGATTTTCGTCTAAACATATTACACATCGTGAAAGTACAATGAGATCGAGAAAAAAATGATTCAGAGCAGGCATTGACTACTACAAAACGATTAGCAACACTGATTTCAATTCAATAAAAACAGGAAACTTCAAATAAATTTAAACACAAAACAGTATTCTGAAATTTGTCTTGCCAACCATGTTGTTCTAGTGAAGGTCTGCTCTGAATCATGTTCTTTTACGATCGCGTGGTATTAAGTTTTGTATAAAAAATAGTTTTAGTAATAACATTTCATAAAAAACATAACAAAAATACGCATTTCTAAAATTAATCACCTACTAGAACTTATGTTTGATATGTCTTCCGTTCTCTTGGAGGCACAATTGAAGACGAGTATGAAATGACCTTGCAACTCTTCGTAATAGGTCGGGTGTAATGTTGTGAAATGCATTTATGATTCTTTGCTGCATGTTTTCTGGTGTGGTTGGAGGTTCTTGATAAACGATTTCCTTAACGTAGCCCCACAAAAAGAAGTCTAATTTAGTTAAGTCGGGTGATCGGGGCCGCCATTTACTCCCTCTTCCAATCCACCGATTCGGGAAGGTTGTGTTGAGATGATCCCTGACTTGTAATGAATAATATGCTGGGGCTCCATCCTGTTGCAGCCACATTGCATCCCTCAAAGTCATTGGTGAATGTTGACATAAATCTGGCAATTGATTTTGCAAAAAATCCAGATACGTTGCCCATCTGTGTTGTTGATCAACATGCCTAAAAACTCTTGGATTATGGTCGCAATAATAATGGAAGTTATGACGATTCATAAATCCATTTTTATGAAAGGTGGCCTCATCAGAAAATAAAACCTTATCAAAAAAGTCAACATGTCAAAATTTTCTTCAGTTCGGACCGGCCTATTTCTAACTGGTTTTGTAAAGTTTACATTATGTATAAATCTCTCCAATAAGTTTTCCAGGCTACTGTTGTCTGGATGTCGCCGTTCCGGATACCGCTGTGCGTAAACTCGACTTGCCAAAAAACAGTTCTTTTTGCATTCTCCTAATATGAAAATCATATCTACGAGATCGTCTCGGTTGTACTTCATGACAACAAATTCTTTGATATAAAGAGCTTAACTCATAATGCTTTTAAATGTTACATTACTAAAGTCAAAATAGGCTTTTGTCACTTTGTTAAACAATAAATTGATTTTCAAATCCACCTTCGATTTTTATCATTAAAATGGCTATTGGATTAGTTGATAGAACGAGTTTTCTGCAAATAACTTTTAATGTGTTAGGAATTGCGATAGGGTTGTAATTAGGAAAAATGTTTGTTCTATAATTCCGCATGAAATGACATCAAAATATACAGGGGGTCTAATTTAAAATAAAAAAAATAAAGTACTTTAAAATTTGAAAAGTTTGACACTAAATTTTAGACACTCTGTATAATTCATACGAATAAAACTTGGTTAACGGGACTGTCAGACCTTATTTGATAAGTACATTGTATAATTTTATTATTGAGGCACTATTTTTATTTTTTAATAATTTCTTAAACCAATGGTGCAAAACTGATTTTATTTAGTTTTTTTTTTTTTTTTTGCTAAAATTACTAAACCAATTTCTATAAAATGTTAGGGGTATGTAGGTATCCATAGAAGGCACCCAAATTACGAACAAAATGTATAGCATGTAATCTAAAAATATATATCATAATGACTTCAAACTGTTTTGGGACACCCTGTATAATCAAAAATATTTTCCTGAAATACGCCCTAGGATACAGGTAAAGTCTGCCAAATATCAAAAGCCTAACTTAATTAGTAACTGAGCTACAGAAGACGGGAGGTGAGATGCAGGACCCTGTATATATATACGAGGTGTGGAAATTAAGTGATGAGATTGGCAGCATAGCGTTCGATACGGCAACACTGGAAGCACGTGGCTTGGAGGGGTGACAGATGGACATGCGATAGGCGTTCAGTACAAGTTTGAACTTGATCGAGTCATTACGCTGTGCGTAGTCATTGTTCTCGGGAAACCGTATTTTGAAGTGCGTTCTAAAAATGAGTGATATTAATTTCGAGCAACGGGTTGCTATCAGGTTTTTCTTGAGACTTGGGTACAGTGCAACAGAAACTTTTGCAAAACTTCAGCAGGCCTACGGAGACAGTGTTTTGTCAAGAGCCCAGGTTTTTCGATGGTTTAAGGCATTTTCAGAAGGAAGAGAGTCGATGGAAGATGAATCACGCAGCGGAAGGCCTGCAACAGCAAGAACCGATGAAAATGTCGACAGAATCCGGGAACTTGTGCGTTCAGATCGTCGGTTAACGATCAGAATGATGGGGGAACAGTTGAATTTGAGTCACACCACCGTTCATCACGTTTTGACCAATGAATTGGGGATGAGAAAGATCTGCATGAAAATGGTTCCAAAAAACCTTTCGCAGGAACAAAAGGACATTAGAAGGGAAAGGTGCCTTGACTTTTTGGAATCGATTGAAAATGATCTACATTTTTTGGAATATGTCATCACTGGTGACGAAAGTAGGGTGTTTGAATACGACCCGGAAACAAAACGCTAGAGCATGCAATGGTGCACGCCAGGCTCTCCAAGGCCCAAAAAAGCAAGAATTAGCAAATCAAAAATTAAATGCATGCTGAGTTGTTTCTTTGATAGCCAGGGAATCGTCCACAAAGAGTTTGTGCCTCAAGGCCAAACAGTAAATCAACACTTTTACCGCGAGGTTCTTGAAAGACTCCGAAAAAGGATCATTCGTGTGAGATCACACATCAAGAACAATTGGATCCTGCATCATGACAATGCGCCGTGTCACATAGCAATATCAATAAACCAGTTTTGACCAATAAAAATATTCCTGTGGCTCCTCAGCCTCCTTACTCACCTGACTTGAGTCCTGCTGACTTTTCCCTCTTCCCTAAATTGAAAATTCATCTGAAGGGACGTCATTTTGGGACACTCGAAAACATTAAAACGGCTGTAACCGACCAGCTGAAGGCTATCCCAGTATCCGAGTTCCAGCACTGCTATGAGGAGTGGAAGAAACGTCTCCAACGCTGTGTGGCTTCCCAAGGGAATTACTTTGAAGGAGACAACATTCAATTGTAATTTTATTCGAATAAAACTAATTTATAAAATCAGTCTCATCACTTAATTTCCACACCTCGTATAATTACAAAAACATCACTCCTATTGACTAGATATTGAAAGCCAATCGATTGTTTGCACCTACTAAAACAAATAAATTGAATATATTTAGTGCAATTCCATTTAATTTACACCATTTAACGATACTTGATAAACCATTCTGAATGAGCAAACAATCATCACAATAAATAAATTAATAAATATTCTACGATCATAACAATAAAATAAATTGTTGTTTAGACTTTAATGTTTACTACAATTGAAAGGACCAAATGAAAAGCGCTCATTAATTATAATATCAAGTGTTGCTTTTGCACGATTTATTTAAAGTAAAAACCAAGAAATGAATCTCTATCGTAGAGGAATAAAATATATAAAAAATAATTAAAATGTATGGTTGCGGTTCGGTTTCTGGATGGTGAGTAATGCGTTTTTCTTATCATGCTCTCTTCGAAGCTGATGGAGGTGGTTCTTTTCCCTCCTTCTGAAGAGTAGGAGATGATCCATCGGTGGTTAGAATTTCCGGGGGAAGAAAGTTCGCATGCTCTGTTGTCGCTAATTATGTCCGTGCTGTGACCATGTACGTCCTTGGGATGTCCGCCTTGACCGTTTATGGCCCTTTTTTTCGCCTAGAACGTGTCCTCCCATAATTTGACGAATAAGCTCTTCCGCGAAGAAGCTTTCTGCTCCGTCCAAGGGCGGTCCCATCCGACACAATCACGTCATACAGTCTGTCTTCTCTCCAGGGTGCCTAAGAGCGTAGATAATGAGCGCTTCATCCCTCTCAGGTAAAGAACCCGCGCCTTCACAAGATCCGTTAATCCGCGATCGCGGCAAAGTCCTGAATTGGCGGCAACAATTGTTATGTACATTTCAAGATATGATTATTTATTTTATTTAATCTATACGTTCTTTTACCTTTCGGTGTCGAACTAATATTATTACATTATATTTAACTTAATCTAGATTTTTTGTTGACTTTTCAATTCTTGATTCAAGATATGATTATTATGTTTAATTAATTTCTCACATAACCCGTGGTGAAACATTTTTGAAATAATTCTGGATATTTAAAACACTTGGTTTGTTTCACTAGTGAAACCAAATATCCAGAATTATAATTATTTTATTCGGAATATTCGATTTAAAAATAATTTCGTAGATATAATAACGCCTGCATTGAAGTTATTATATCTAGAAAATTATTATCAAATGCGATCGAATAAAGTGAAGAACGTTATTCCGAATATAATAATCATGTTAAAAGTTACACAGATGAACTTTTATCTAATTAAGACTAACGCTATCATTCTGAGTGTGCGTGTCGTTTTCACTCGGAATACATGAAAATGCTAAATCATCGTGAAGGCATTTCCTTATTAAATCAATCATAACTAGCGAAAATACAAGTGAAAGGTAGTAACGTAGGCACGTAATAAGTGAATTAATGCATAATTAGAAAATGAAGATGGGTGTGTAATGTAAATTACTTACACACATGTATGCAATGTTCGTGTACTTACATTAAAATAATTATTCTTAAACTTGTTGCTGTTGTAAAATTTTGTATGTGGGAGGTAAAACTACACCAAGTCAAGATTTTGAAATTTTACAGTGCTTTTTAATTTTTGATAGAGTAAAAAACCCTGATTCCAACGTATTTTAAAAATAATTGACTTTGTGTAGTTTACCTTCCACATTCAGGCCCAGTTACACCGGAAACGTTGAACTCAAGTTCAAGCTGAACTTGAGTTTAAGATGACAGTTCCCATTGTTGTAATGTCACATTGAACTCGAGTTCAGAGTTGAACCAGTTCAACGTGTTTGGTGCAACTGGCCCTCATAATTATATTTAATAAATCGAAAAGTCCGGATTTTAAGATATAACAGGTATATGTAGACATAATTTTATTAATTACTGATATAGGTGGTATATACGAGGGCAATCCACAAAGTGACAGACGTTTTGAAATAAAAATAAACAAAGTGAAAAAACTAATTTTTATTATATACATTTTGAAGGTAGGCTATTTTTCGACGTAATCGCCATATAAATTAAGGCATTTATCATATCGTTTTACAAGATTTTCAATGCCCTCTTTGTAGAAATCTGCCGCCTGCGAGTTCAACCACTGGTTTACACCAGCATAGAGTTGAGCGTCAGTGTCAAAGCGTTGCGTACCGAGCCACGTCTTCATCTTTGGGTACAGATGGTAATCGCACGGGGCCAAATCCGGGCTGTATGGCGGATGACTGAAAATTTCTCATCCAAAATCATGCAAGAGCTTTTGAGTACGATTGGCTGTGTGTGGACGAGCGTTGTCATGAAGAAACAAAATTTTCTCTTTAAGTTTTCCCCGACGCTTGTTTTGTTTTCGGAGTGTTTCGCAATACCTCTCTGAATTTATTGTTTGACCACGTTCAAGAAAATCAACCAAAATCACTCCCCGAGTATCCCAAAACACAGTAGCCATGATTTTTCTTGCTGACAGCGTCTGCAGACACTTCCTCGGTTTCTGGGGCGAATGCGTGTGACCCCATTGCATCGACTGCCGTTTTGTTTCGCAGTTAACGTACTGTACCCAAGTCTCGTCACCAGTTACGATACGATCGAAAACATGGTTTCCAATTTTGTCGTACTCTTCCAGAAATGTCAGTGCTGCAGCAAGTCTTTTGGTTTTGTGGTATTCCGTTAGGATTTTCGGAATCCACCTGGCACAAAATTTGTGGTATCCAAGTTTACCAACTACGATTTCATGAACTAAACTCCGTGAAATTTAGGGAAAATGTTCCGAGAGTTCTATAATCGTGAATCGACGATTTTCACGGATTTTTTCATTAATTTTTATCAACAATTCATCACTCACAAGACTAGGCCTACCACTGCGATCCTCATCGTGAACATTGGTTCAGCCATTTTTAAAATCAATGCACCACTGCTTCACTCGGCTTTCACTCATTATTCGATTGCCGTACACATCACAAATCTGGCGATAAATTTCAATAGGTTTGTAATTTTTCGCCACAAAAACCTTATCACACCACGCACTTCACAACGGGCGGGATTTTCAATTGCACCGCTCATTTTAAAATGCCACTGTATAAAAAGTACAATATGCACGAGTTTCTAGTCACCACGGCTGGTTGAGTACTAGGTGTAGAAAAATTCTGTATCCAAGATGGTGGCGCCAGTGCCGCCAACTGCCGCGCTAGGCCAAAACGTCTGTCACTATCGGGATTGCCCTAGTAAATGATATACATGATTTAGCATGTAAGACAAATTTGTTGTAGATTGCGTAAGGCACTTTATGTTTCTGTTGTACATACAGGGAGTTTTTGTTTTAGGTATACATACCCCAATTACAGTGTATATGCTATAAATCTTCAGATATTCGTTGTTAAGAGTTTAATTTAAAGATTTAAACGAGTGTTTTCCACTCCCAGACTAAGCATGAAGTAAAATTTCGAGTTTAGAAAAGCCTGAAAATTTGGTTTGGTCGCGTAGCGCGAAGCGCGGAGCGGCCAAACCAAATTTTCAGGCTTTTCTAAACTCGAAATTTTACTTCATGCGCCACGCGTATAAGACACTGATTTCAAGTGAAGGTTACTTGTTCACAATATTTCAGTGTTTTCAGTGTTTAATACGCGTGGCGCATGAAGTAAAATTTCGAGTTTAGAAAAGCCTGAAAATTTGGTTACGCGACCAAACCAAATTTTCAGGCTTTTCTAAACTCGAAATTTTACTTCATGCTTAGTCTGGGAGTGGATAACACTCGTTTAAAACTTCGATTTGAAATCTTTTAGAGAAAGCGTATGCATATGTATACTTAAAAGTAAAATTCCCTCTATGTCTCTTCCATAATAAAATACATTTACAATAATACAGTTTTTACTTTGTTTGTATAATACTTTGTTATTTATTGGTGGTATATAAATGATTTAGCATGTGAGACAAATTTATTGTAGATTGCGTAAAGCACTTTTAATGTTATTGTTGTACATACAGAGAGTTTTTCTTTTAAGTAAACATACCCCAATTACAGTGTATATGCTATAAATCTGAAGCTTTAAACGAGTGTTTTCCACTCCTAGGTTAAGCATGAAGTAAAATTTCGAGTTTAGAAAAGCCTGAAAATTTGGTTTGGTCGCGTAGCGCGAAGCGCGGAGCGGCCAAACCAAATTTTCAGGCTTTTCTAAACTCGAAATTTTACTTCATGCGCCACGCGTACAAAACACTGATTTCAAGTGAAGGTTACTTATTCACAATATTCCAGTGTTTTCAGTGTTTAATACGCGTGGCGCATGAAGTAAAATTTCGAGTTTAGAAAAGCCTGAAAATTTAGTTTGGCCGCTCCGCGCTTCGCGCTACGCGACCAAACCAAATTTTCAGGCTTTTCTAAACTCGAAATTTTACTTCATGCTTAGTCTGGGAGTGGAAAACACTCGTTTAAAACAAAGAATTGAAATCTTCTAGAGAAAGCGTATGCATTTGTATACTTAAAAGAAAAAATCCCTGTATGTCTCTTCTATAATAAAAGACATTTACAATAAAACGGTTTATACTTTGTACATTTTGTCATTTATTTTTTACCGCTGTTTTATAATACTGTATATATATCTGTAAAACCTCTAGTTTCAGTTATTTCATGTTTGATAATGATAAGCTAATTTTGTCGAAACTGTAATCACATTCAATAAAACAGTATTACAAACAACGCAAAAAGTGTATTATTGTAAAATTAACATGTATAACAAGGTAGAAGCCACTACAATTCAGAAAATACATTTTTGGTACTTTATTGTAACAATTTTTAACATTTGTACAATTTTAATTTTAACAAATTAAATCGTAAAAATGTATTTACTACACTACTCAGAAGAAAAAATTAGTCACTTTTTCAAAATGCCGTAAATACAATGTAAGTTTATGAATATTGTTAAAACTTTATATATAGGAACACTAGTCTTTTATCTTTAATAATTTCTACATATTATAAAATATTATCATGTATTATCACCAATCCACAAATCCGGTTCTAAATCCAACGTAAGCCAATTTCGATACTGTCAGTTATACCTAAAGTCTTTGAGAAATTATTATATAATCAGTTGGCTGACGCTTTTCGTAATATTATCACTCAAAACCAGCATGGGTTTTTAAGGAGTCGTTCAACACAAACTAATCTTCTTATTTTCACTGATTATATTGTCAAGGCTATCGAAAGTGGAGCTGAAGTGCATTCTATTTACACAGACTTCAGCAAAGCTTTTGATTACGTAAGTCACTCTATCTTATTGCAAAAATTGTGTGGTTACGGTATAGGCGACCCTTTACTGAAATGGATAAAGTCATATTTAACAGGAAGGGCTCAGTCTGTTAAGATAAACAATTTTATCTCAGATACATTTTACGCAACATCGGGTGTACGCCAAGGATCCCATCTGGGACCATTAGTATTTACCATCTTTATCAACGACTTATCTGAAGAACTTACCTGCCCGCATTTGCTATTTGCAGACGATCTAAAGATATTTTTGAAAATCAGTGAAGCAGATGATTGTTCTATTATCCAGAGTAATTTGTCTTTAATTCACACTTGGTGCGTGTCTAACAATAGAAAATTTAATATTAATAAATGTCAGTTTATGCCTTTCTCACGTAGTAAAACACCCATTAATTACATCTATAATTTAAACGGTATTTCATTTAGTAGGGTGAAATACATAAGGGACCTTGGTGTAATATTAGATCCTAAGCTGACATATCACTTACATATTGACCACACTATAAATAAGGCCAATAAAATGCTAGGGTTCGTTAAGCGGAGTACGAGTGATTTTAGCAACATACGTGCCCTAGTTATTTTATACAACTCGTTGGTAAGATCAAATCTTGAATACTGCTGCCTTATATGGTCACCGGTATACAAAACCCATATAGATGGATTGGAATCTGTACAAAACCAATTTACTAAAGTTCTGGCATTTAAACTCAGTATTTCGGGAATATACCTTACACCCCAGCAATCCAGTGCATACGTTGGCCTCGCTTCGCTAAATACTCGGAGGAAGAGAATGGACCTTACATTTACGTACAAATTACTGAATGGGCGAATTGACTCGGAACATCTTCTAAATTTAATCAATATTAATGTACCAAGTCGTAAGTTAAGATGCAACAACATCTTGCACGTGAATCACCACAGGACTAATTATGGGATGCATGGTTCCATGACGAGGATCGCCAAAAACGTTAACAGCGCGGGCTCGTCACTCGAGGTGGTTGGGATTCCCTTTTCAACGTTCAAAGCCCAGCTAAGGCATATTGAATGATTTTATTTGTTATGTGTTGGCCATCCATTTGTCTATAGTATAGTTATTTATTTCATATTGTGTAATTATATCAACTTGAATATCTTGTAAATGCAGTTAGCGTAAATAAAGTATTATTATATAAATGTGTGCTTATGTCAAATTAGTGGGCGTGGCTGCGGTTGCCCTCCCGACAATCTTTCCTTAATCCTTAATGTCAAATTAAGTTAGATAAATTATATAACCAAAAATAAAGTGTAGTTAGCACTGTTATTACATGCATTGATAAGAATACTTCTCAATATTTTGGGTACACATGCAAGATGCACCACAAATGATAGTTTTCACAAATGAAAACTACTATAGATAAAGATCGTTTTCTTCGTTTGCAAGATCTGTTTTCAATCATTGAGTAAAACTGACTTAAGATACGACGATTTGTTATCAGAAATTTCCTAGATTACTTTAGTTTTTGTTACCACTAAGCTCTAATCTATACAAAGAATACAAATTTTACTAAAAGCTGTTCACAATCACTAAGTAAAACTGGCTTAAGATACGACGTTTTGATATCGGAAATGTCCTAGATTACTTTAGTTTTTGTCACCACTAAACACTAATCGATACATAGGTTACAAATTTTATTAATTTTTTTTAAAAAGATATAGCATTATTCATATAAACAATGTAATTACACACATACTAAGTTTCAACAGGATTCCTAAACTCGCATTTTTATGCTATTTTGAAAATGTGACTACTTTTCTTTTGAGTAGTGTATTTTTATATATTCTAGCCAAAATCCGTAAAGTAAAATGTTTCTAAACTTAGATAACTTTAACTAAATTCGGCTCGCTCTGTCGAGTTTAGAAATCTTTATGGTAAGAAAAGTGAATTGGCGAATAAACCACTTATAAACCTTTCTTCGCACTTCTATTTGAATTTTGTTATTATTATTTTTTATTATGAGAATTCAAATGCAACTGCGAAAAAAGGTTATTAGAGCTTTATTCGTCAATTTAATTTGATCTTCACGTAACTCAATC
Organism: Philonthus cognatus; assembly: GCA_932526585.2. NCBI lineage: Eukaryota > Metazoa > Arthropoda > Insecta > Coleoptera > Staphylinidae > Philonthus > Philonthus cognatus. The sequence continues at coordinate 13,762,850 of OW052243.1, forward strand.
CAGCCGGCTCCGAATTTCATGTGGTATTCCGCAAGGGTCAATCCTAGGACCTCTACTATTTTTATTCTTTATTAACGATTTTGACCCCTGTATGGAACCAGTTAAATCGATTATGTGTGCAGATGATACATCGGTATTAACATCTACAAAGACGGTAGAGGACTGTGTGCTGATGCATGAGGAAGCCAGACGTAGAGCAGCAACATAGTTCCTCGCGAACAAACTTTCTTTTTACGATGACAAAACAATTGTTTGGTGCAAACAGGGTTGCCCGCTTAAAATTCTCCTTATACCGCGCATATCCTTTTGCCTCACCCCTATCCGACACACAATCGTAATAGAAACGGTGCGATCCAGACGTTTTTTACGGGAAAAGCGCGTGGTTTCCAAAATCTCAAGTAAGGCCTTCGGCAACATTGATCGCCCTCCGGGATTTTAGTGGCTTTAGAAGAGAGGAGTTTGGTGAGTCCTTATTACCTTTTCCCTTTTTTTCTGAAGAGTGCGGCGGCTAAGTTTAGTCACCCAACAACAATATTAATGTTATTCACTTTGAACAATCACGGCCTTGAGGATTTAACAAAATCTACAAAATTTTTAGGTGTACATATCGATCATGCACTGTTTATCAACGCGGGGGAAGGTACCCCACACTGATTACCAACTAGCTCAGGTTGGTTGAGTTAAAGAGAGATGAGCAACTAACTTTTGAAACACATATGCTGTTTTAAATTATTTATTTTAAACCAAAATAAAACAAATAAAACATTAAAACAACAAATAGAATAAGAACAAGAGAAACAGTGCACGAGTTACAGGGCGTCGGCGTCGCGATCGGGAATTTCTACTAGCCCAGCGGTGGCGTCTGGCTACTGGTGGCTTCTGGAGGGAGGCGGCGTCCAAGTAGCAAGACGGAGTCTACGTGTGGAACGGCGTCGGTGGGGTGGTGCGTCTGGCTGGATCCGGAGGCAGCAACAAACACTACGCTCGTAGTGCGGGACGTCAGGAACGACGACGGAACGGCTAGCGTTGGCGTCGGGCAAAGTTTCCTGGCGTCAGTGGGTTGCTGGTCTGGCCTGGATCCCGCGGAAGCGACGAACGCTACACTGGAGCGTCGTTGTGGGGTCGAGGCGACTACGCTGGCAATCGGGTTCTCGGCGTCCGTATCCAAGAACAAGAACGACGGCTGGGACGGCTAACGTCGGCGTCGGTTGTTTCCTGTTGTTAGAATCTTTCCTCTGGCGGCAGGAACGACGGCTAAGACATCTGGCGTCGGTGTCGGTCAGAGCTTCCTGGCTCAGAGAGAAGAATCGAGGAACAGAAGTTCCTCTCGAATCCACATGCTGTCCCCTGTACAGCACAAGAGTGGACTGCCTTTCTGGATGCCGTCCCCCGGTATTTATACCCAGAAAATTGGCGTGGAAAAGGGAGGGTTTGAGGACTACGTGACCGTTGGTAAAGAATTCGCTAGAAAGCAATTATCGCATACAAGATAATTACTTTCAGCGAACTCTTAAATCCAAACAACCGTTAAGCTGCAATTTGAAAGAAGTATAGAAATTTATAATCTTTCTTCTTTCAAATTGCAACGGTGGTCATTAGTCCTCTCCCTTAATTGCCGATTTCGAAAAACCCGAGGGGCAATCCGCCACACCTGCCCAGGTAGGCCCGAGAACGGTCCGAACCGCGGGAGATAATCCTTTGGAACGGGAAATTGGTTAATTGCTGGGTACGAACTCATTTTAATTAAGAGAAGAATTGTAAATAATATTTACAATTCTTGCTGCCTTAGATTAAAATAATCCCCGGTAACATGTTGTAGAAAGTTTACGCTGATGAAACAGCCAAAAGAATGAATTGTAGTCTGCGCGAAAGAGCTTTTCAGTATGTTGTACGAACTGCTTACTTCTCTTTATGCGAATCACATCTGAGATACGGCATTTTAGTGTGGGGCCACTCCACTGCTCGACACAGACTATTTACCTTACAACGTCGTGTGATTCGGATCATTGCAGGCTTGGGGTATTGTGAGAACTGTAGGCATATATTTAAGAAAATGGGCATATTAACAGTTCCCTGTGTTTATATATTTGAATGCCTCATTTACATGAGGAAAAATATCGACAAATATACCAGTCATATTTTAAATCATGATCATGATACTAGAATCAAGCAAAACATGCCAGCCACAGTTAAGGTTAACTAGATGCGAAATGAGCGTAAATTACTTCGGAATCAAATTCTAGAACACTCTACCATTAAAACTACACACCCTACCACTGAAATCTTTTAAAAGAAAAATAAAAGCAATTCTATTCTTATATGACTGGGATGAGTTTTTCTTAATAAAATTGTAACCTTCTAATTTAATTTATTAATATTTTTAAATTGTTATATGTTTTGTACTGACGTGTGTATGATCTGTGATATTAAACATATTGATCTTCTATTCTTTTCTATTCAATCAATCAATTTAAGAAGAGTACCCGGCGCAATCACCGTTATGTTACACATATTTTAGACGTAAAATGTTAATTAGAATAAAATAAAGCATCGCCCGACTAATATTTCATACCAGATACACTAAATGACTTCCCTTTTTTACATTTTGCTCGATGGAAAAGCAATTTGAATAATAATTTCTCGCGTACAAAAAAAACGGGTCCAATCGAGTGCCATTCAGCATTTCCCTGTTCTGCTCTTGAATACTAAATAACCATTACACGTTTCGCATACATTAATAACCTTTTCCCAGATAATGGGGCAGTAAAGTTTGCTCCAGTATAAATTCACGCGAGCGTATAATAATATGTTGTGTGTTATTTTGTAACACAAATAACAACTTCCGTCGAAATTTACCGAAGAATAACATGTTTTATGTTTAACATTTTATTTTTAATTTCCCGACACGTGTTGCGGTTTTTACAAATCGTTAAACGAGTTTAACCTTTGATAAGTAAATATATGGTTGCATTGAAAGTGCAGCACAACAAATATTAATTATAGGGAATTTTTCTTTCAAGTGAACATATGCATAAAAGAGTTTCCTTTAAAGCTTTAAACGAGTGTTTTGTAACCTAATATTTTATTCATTTGATTCAATAAAATCGCAGTAAAATTTCGAATTGATAAAAGCCTGAAAATTTGCTTTGGTCGCGTATAAATAAAGTATAACCTTCACCGGTAACAGTTTAACAAAAATATTATTTTACATATGTTCGAAAGCGTAATCGCCATCTAATGCCCATTAGCTTAAGTAGCATCGTCAATAGCTAGCAAAGTAAACGTTTGTATACAGCAATTGTTCGTTTACAACATGGCTTTATTTTATACAATACAAATATGAGAATATGAACTTGTGTTCAGTATTCACCGGATAACTATATACGGGTTTCAGGCTTCAACGCCATTTTTAAGCACTGGTTCGGGACTATACTGATGATGGCGTTGAAGCCTGAAACGCGTATATAGTTATCCGGTAAATGAATACTGAACACAAATTCACATTCTTGATTATTGTAAAATATTATTTTGTATTGCGAAGGATTTTACAGTAGGATTCACGAGAAGTGTCTTATGATTACAGATTTGAAATCTATTGTACAATTTTTCTTTTGGGTATTTTCATTTTAATATTATTTCTTCTACTTTTGTGTGCTCAATTGCAACTTATGCTAAATCCTCTTACCTAGAAGATTTATATTATTATAGTTATTTTAATTTCAATCATAACGTCACAGCACTCCTCTCGTGAACTGGACTATACATCGTTATACATGTTAATTTATCAATAAAAATCGTTATAACTTTGTTTGTATTATGCGATCATTTAAAACATGATTTAGAGTAGGCTTTAAATTTTAAACTAGATTGGCACTACTGACTGTTAACACATATCAATGGATTCGATAGCACTGGGTCGGGACCACACTGAGGGGTTTCTGGTGCCGGAATACTGAACACAAATTCAATTTTGTTAACACACAGTTTACCATAACCTCAAATATATTCAATCATTAAATTAGCATAATATATAAAATTACGAAAAAACTATTCGTGAAAATGCAAACAGTGTCTTAATTAATAAGACAATTTAAGACGATAAATATCCATTGAAACAACTACTTCCCGTGCAAATACACCTCCGGATATTGAATTATACAATGAAATATTTAAAATCTTATTTAATTTGATTTATTACAACGCTCTATTAAAGTATATGTAACGTTTAGGTCAAATTCTCTTCAAACCAACTAACAATACAATTTAAAATGAAAGGAGAGATAGCAACAAATTAGAAGTGAAAGGACATGGATTAAAACTAATGTCTTAGGCCATCTATAGACATTCATTTTAAATTGTATTGTTAGTTGGTTTGAAGAGAATTTGACCTAAACGTTACATATACTTTAATAGAGCGTTGTAACAAATCAAATTAAATAAGATTTTAAATATTTCATTGTATAATTCAATATCCGGAGGTGTATTTGCACGGGAAGTAGTTGTTTCAATGGATATTTATCGTCTTAAATTGTCTTATTAATTAAGACACTGTTTGCATTTTCACGAATAGTTTTTTCGTAATTTTATATATTATGTTTAAAGTGTGCAAACTATAAGAAGCGTAAGCTTACTTTCTCGAATTCAAATAGTTTTGAATTTGAATTTATCTTGATTAAATTAGCATTCTGGGCAACCCGTACAAAAGCTATGCCGCCTACTCTGTATCATAATTTAAAATATCTTTAATTAATTTCTCACTTAACCCGTGGTGAAACATTTTTGAATCTAATACTGGATGATTTAACTTGAATTTAAATTAAAACACTTGGTTTGTTTCACTTACAAGTGAAACAAACCAAGTGTTTTAATTTAAATTTAATTTAAATCATCCAGTATTACATAATTTAAAAGATCGCACGGTATAATCTAGTGCTACACAAACAAATTTAATACGTTTTTTATTAAAAAGTAATATTATTATTCGCCACAAATCCTAATATCACAACTACCCTCAATCATATGTGTATACCCCGCAACCCTAATACCCATCCTAAATTCAAATATCCCACATCTACCATTTATCAATTCATCTCGTTACACTAAAAAAGCCTGTTATTCCTTATTTCACTGTGTAAAACGTGAAGTAAGGAATAACAGTCTTTTTAAGTGTAATAATCACTTCTCGTAAACTCAAAAACATACAGTCATCTCATTACATCAACCGGACCCCGACAATAACGTTAGCGGTCACGACTTTTTAAAAACAGACATAGACTGGACAAAGACAGGCTGAAAGACCGCTGGTTGATAGCTAGTTTCCGATTTGAAAAATATAAAATCAAAATGTATTTTATTATATGTTTTATATCTCTTTTGTAGTTAACTCAGAAATAAATATATATATTTTTTTAATAATATCATTGCATTTAGTATTTAAGCTATAAAAATATCCTGTATACATAAAAGTATATTCATGAAAAGTAATTAACATTCAATCTGTCAATAAATGCAATTTCCTCATTTGATTGATCCATACGCACATAGTTTTATCTTGTTATAAAATGATAACAACTGATAATAAAACCGACCCATCTGGCCATGCAATAAAAATGTAGACGATCGATATTAATATTTGTCCCACGGATTGTTTTACATTGTGTTTTTTGATTAGAGAGTTTTGAATAACAAACGAAAAACAAAAACTGAATAAAATGAATGGTATTTTATTGATCAATCTGCGAAATTCCTCTGCTACCAATTAAATAATTTTAAACTGCGTCCATGTATCCGATTACATTTTCATTGTATCTGTGGTTTAATTCAATGAAGGGTAAAATGCATGCAATTATTTACGGTTCATTATACGTGGAATGAATTCACCGACTCGTAAATAACAATGCGTTAAAATTAAAATTTTATAATTAAAATTATACTAATTACCGTTAACTAAAATTGGAGTTTAGTTAGACTTGGTTTTATATTATATATTATGCTAGGATTTTTTTACAAATGCACATATGCTTACGCTTTATTTAAAAGAGTTCGATCCAAAGCTTTAAACGAGTGTTTTCCACTCCCAGGCTAAGCATGAAGTAAAATTTCGAGTTTAGAAAAGCCTCAAGAATTTGGATTTGGACGCGTAGCGTCCAAATCCAAATTAAGGCTTTTCTAAACTCGAAATTTTACTTCATGCGCCATGCGTATAAAAAACTGAAATATTGTGAAGTTAGAAATACACTAATTACTTTTTTTAAATAGTAAGAATTGAAACATTTAAATAACAACATTTTTACAGTTTTCTTTTACATTCTTAAAGTTTAAATTGTACTAAACTTTACTTTAAATCAGTGTTTTATACGCGTAGCGCATAAAGTAACATTTCGAGATTAGAAAAGTCTTAAAATTTGATTTGGTTGCATAGCGCGTAGCTGTTAGGCTTTTCTAAACTCGAAATTTTACTTTATGCGCCACGCGTACAAAACACTGATTTAAAGTGAAGTTTAAAATATATTGCTGAAGCAGTATTAAAAAATAAACTGCTAGAGCAAGATTAAAAAAAAATTTCTAAATCTTCAGGCTTTTCTAAACTTGAAATTTTACTTCATGCTTTTAATCAAGGAGTATAAACGCTAGTTATAGCTACAAATTGAACGTGTTTTTAAAGTTAAAGCTTCACTTTAATTAGGCGAGAAATCAAAATAGATACATCTAAATATCCTTTATGAAAAGTAAACAAATTGAATTGGTTTATCTCATCATAGATCCATTAAATATATTTATAACAACCATTATTTGTTCCATACATGTAATTAAAACAAAAATCATGCTGTTTATAAATATAAATACCCACATTAAAGCTATTCTTTGTGAAACATTCGTGTCTGTTAGAATAAAGAGCACAATCGGAGAGGCCGTGCGGATGCAAAGACCGGATCCTGTTCCTCGTTTACATGTATTCATCCATGCCCAGGGGGATGAAGGGCTGTAAGGGGGTTGGATAAAGGCGAGTTCTCGCTTAATCCTGAGAAAGCGATAAAGCTGCCTACGCGACTCAGGATTATAGATTCAAGAACCCGGCTGTTGTGGCTCTCAGATGCTGCGGTAATCATTATTTTAATTGAACGCAATAAACTTTTCCCTGAATAATAATAATTTATTAGGAAAAAGAGTTGATCGTTAAATTAATCCGGATTTTAATGAGAGTTAGCATAGCTGTGTTTAATTTCTAGATTGTTTTCAAGCGTAAAATTTTAGATATGAAAGTTATAAAGCGCATATGGGGCAGAATTTTAAGGATTGTTTAGCAAACTAGTTTAATTTTAAGAACTAATTTCTGAGGCTGAATAGAAAGTATTGACTTTTTCTTGGAAATAAACGCATTTTTAAAAAATGATGATGTGCCCATCATAGCGCTTTTCCCGTTAAAGATATGATTATTTGAATATCAACAATATGGAAAAGTTGCTCAAACTAAATTTATTCCACTTTTATTGGTATTATTATAAAACTATTTACAAAAAAAATAATTCTTACATTTTTTCGCTACATCTCAGTAAATATTGATTACCATCACATCTAAGCGTTATATATTTTTAACTTTACTGTAAATCAGTGGTTTATACGCGTGGCGCATGAAGTAAAATTTCGAGTTTAGAAAAGCCCCGTGAAAATTTGTCTCGGGTCGCTGCGCGACCCTCGACAAATTTTCTACGCGAGGCTTTTCTAAACTCGAAATTTTACTTCATGCTTAGTCTGGGAGTGGAAGACACTCGTTACTTTAAAATATGTCACAGGTGTTATAACGTGTATCGTAACTGTCACAAAGAAAACAAACAACATGGCGATCTTATTATAGTTCAATTTGTAATAGAATTTTGAGAGCAGCGAAGAAACGATTCTAAAAAAAAGTTAGTTTTGGGACGGGGACGAGGACAGTCGGTATTTGGATGGGAACGGTAGAGTTAGAATGAGAAGTTTCAGTGGGATTTAAGTTAGTAAATTAATGTTAATAAAAAGAATTAAGTGATGTATTGAGAATGGAGTTGGAGATAACGTTGGAGGGACCATCACGTAAGAGTAAAATTAATTCTACATCAAGCCGACTAAGTTGAAATCAAACAAACAAAACCGGCTATAGAATTTAAACATCTGGGAAAAGGGGAGAAGGGGGAGAGAAAGAAGTGTGCAGAATAAATGAGTGAATAATGAAAGGGTCGAATGGTTAAAAAAGAATGAGGTATGGTGGTTGATGTGTAAGGCCGAGCGAGAAAATGAGGCATGTCCTACTAACTAATCGACCTAGTCGATTGATGCGTAAGGCAAACTAGGTCTGGCAGAGGATACAATATGTAGATTCTACCAGGAAGAAGAGGAAGATCCTCTTTACATCCTGTGCCAATGTGAGACCCTAGCAAGGGTTAGATACCTAAAGCTGGGCAACACTAAACCAAGCGCTGAGTGCTACACTCAAGGCTCACTGTCAGCGTTAATAGGGCTAATCAAAGAGGCGAAGCTCGAGCACGCCGTCTAGGATAACAGGGATCTACAATAGATCTGCACGGGTCGCGGTGGTACAGGCCAATGAGGCCACCCCTACGAATATCTATGTGTAAGGCCAATCGGAGTTAGTATTGCGATAGATATCCTACTAACTAATCACGAGAATAAGGAACGTACGGTGATTGATGTATAACGATAACTTGAGCGAGAAAACGAGGTATGTCCTACTAACTAATCGACGCAGTCGATTGATGTACAAGGCCAATCTGAGTTAGTATTGCGATAGATGTCCTATTAACTAATCACAAGAATGAGAGATCTATGGCGATTGATATGTAGGGCCGATGTGAAAGATTGTCCCACTAACTAATCGCAAGTAAATCGAGCGTATGATGCTAGCTCCGGGGTGGTTTTTGTGGGTTTCCCATCTCGTCATGCAAATACAGGGGCTAGTTAATTTTGCTCCCACAAGTAGAGTCATACAATTTTTGAGTTTAACTAAATGCACATGGCTTCTAAGCACAAACGTTTGATAAAATATTCTGTGAATATAAATAATATAAGACATACCAATTTATTAGAAATGTCATGAAAGGTCAATAAACTTTGCATACGTTAAGCTCATATCCTGTTTTATTTATTGTTCACACATCCTCCTGGTTAAATTAAATGGGAAAAAAGACACAGTATTATTCACGATAATGCATATTGACACAAACATCGAACCTGGTAAATAAATAAAGGGTTGCTATGTAATATACCACAACACATTTCATAATAATAATAACTATTATTATTATTACTATTACATATATTTCATAACATGTATATATTTAATTAACTTTCTCTTATTTCATATTTCGTTACTTTATTTATCACTAGTTGTTATTCTTTATAAAATCATTAGTTAATAGATTATCTTGTTGCATAGATAACATTGGGAACAGCAATTAGCTCATTTGTTCTTACTTAGGTATTTTTACGTTTCTTTTTCATAACTAGTTAATACCATTAAGGACCAATTCCATTATTGTAAAGTAAATATTTTTAACTACAGCTCCTAGACTTTACTTCCCCATGTTATGCGTGCTTAATTACATTTTAACGTGGTCTTATCACTGAAAAGGAGAGGGGTTGGTCTGGAGCTGAAGAGACCAACTTCACTTTTCGGGCCAGACATTAATGAGCACTTCGCGAACGAACATTAAACAATCCGAAGTTATAATAATTTTATACCGCAACTTCTAATCGAACTCAGCCAAACCTAAACTTGTAAAGTTATCTTTAAAGTATATTTTAAAGAATAAAGTGTAAAAATTACAATCGCGTATACCGAGTTTCACTGATCGTATTCCAGTTGATCCCAAAGCCATTCACAATCAATCCAAGGAAAACTAAAAAGTAAAGAACTAGTAACGATCTGTCAACCAAGAACACAAAATTGGTTGAAGACAGAAAGTCACGTTACGACTATATACATAATACAGCGTAAACAATAATACAAATTATAAATTTGTACAATACCTAGTGACGAATCATTACAAATTCAAACTCGCTTCAAGTTGGCAGTTTGCTTTTTCCTTCCTATGCCAGTGAATTCTTTGATCTTTTTATACAAATTAAATGAGTCATGTCGCTCTTCAAGTGCTTCAATCTCTTGGCATTTATTTTTTATTAAAGTCTCCTTGGACTCTCTGATTTTCCGTCTTACTAGTTGTATTTGGCCCTATCTCTTTCTGTATATTGTCTTCTTTTTTCCATGATGGCCAGGATTTCATCTGTCATCCATTGTTCTTTGGGAGACCGAGCACTACTTTCTTGTTTGTTCTTGCATCTATTGATCAGGGCTTCTTTTATGTTTGTCCATGCTTCATTATTGTCTGTGTTATTTGCATCTATATCTATACTTGGGTTTCTGTCATCCATTGTTCTTTGGGAGACCAAGCACTACTTTCTTGTTTGTTCTTGCATCCATTCATTAGGGCTTCTTTTATGTTTAATAATGTCTGTGTCATTGGCATCTATATCTATACTTAGGTTTCTCTGTATAATTTTTTCTTCCAATTTTTTGATTGACTTATGTCAATTGTTATTATAGTCCAAATTTCAGCTGGCACTGACTTGTATGTCAACTGTTAGTCCAAATGTCGGCAACCAAGTGATTTACAGTCATACTACCAGAATAGTTATAAATTTACATTTTGATTATTGTGACATTATGACTGTGTTTCACTTGATTGACTGTCTTTTGACTATGGCAAGGTTTTGTCTGATTGTGTCTCTATGCACTATAGACACAATCAGACAAAACCTTGCCATAGTCAAAAGACTGTCTTTTGACTATGGCAAGGTTTTGTCTGATTGTGTCTCTATCTACTATAGACACAATCAGACAAAACCTTGCCATAGTCAAAAGACAGTCAATCAAGTGAAACACAGTCATAATGTTACAATAATCAAAATGTGAATTTATGACTGTAAATCACTAGGTTGACTGCTATTTTTTGTCTTTTTCTGTTTAATAAAAAATAAAATATGCGATATTTATAAAAGAAGTAATAAAATTATGAACATTAAAAAAACATGAAATTTTTTAACAATTCAAATCATGAACTTTTATAAAAATCTTTGAAATTCACTAAAAGCGTCAACATTTTTAAAATCGACTGTAATCCTAAAAATTCATAAAAAGCGTCAACAATTTAAAAATCAAAAGAAATATTCGAAATTCACGAAAATAAAAAAAATATATAATAAACGTAAATCGTTAAAAAGTTAACGGAAATCAAAAATTATCAGACATTTTGAAATTTGACCAAAATTCATCAAAGGCGCCAAAATATTAAAAACTTGTGAAAAACATCAAAATATTATAAATTCAAGAAAGGCGTCAACATAATAAAAATTTATGAAAGGCGCCAAAATATTAACAATTAACGAATGTCTTAGAAATTTACGAAGTGTCAAAATTCTAAACAATAACTTAAATCTTAAAAATCCATGAAAACTGGCAAGATTTAAAAAAAAATTGACGATAATTCATGAAAAAAATATTAAAAATTTAGAAAAACCTTGAAATTTTATGAAAAACTTCAACATTTTTAAAATTTACAAATATTTACTAAATTTACGAAATTTGCTGCAAGCTTTTCAAATTCTTTCAAATATTTTTTAGTTTTAAAAATGCTGAAGCTCGAAAATCTCGAAAATTCATAAAAATTATCAACATTATTGATATATACAGGGTGATTCACGGCGTGTTAACGCCACTTAAGGGGTGTATTCTGAAGGTCATTTTAAGTAAAGAAGTTTATATTAACACGAGTCCGATTCTCAAAAATAAGCAAGTGAGGAGAAACTTTAGATTTAACTATTTTTTTTAATTTTACGCATCATTAAATTTTTAAAATAATAACAAATTTTATTACATATAAATATGTCAAAATAAAATAAATCACTTTAACTTTGTTTGTATAACACAATATTTATATTTTTGTGACTGCAGTTTCGGCAACTCCACTAAGTTTGATAATGGCAAGTTGAGTTGCCGAAGCTGCAGTAACAAAAATATAAATATTGTCTTATACAAACAAAGTTAAACTGTTTTATTTTATTGGATTAACATGTATAACGAAGTAGAAGCCTCCACCGTTCATAATTTAAATATGTAAAACGTTCATCGTACTCTGCAGCGGCAGCATTCGAATTTCTATTTGCAAAATAAAAAACAAACACCATATCGGCGTACTCGTCCGTAGTAAATGTAAAAGGCATTAAAGAAAAATCAAACAAGGTACCATATCTTACACACAGTTTGTGTGTAGGATATACCGTTTTTTGTTTTAAGCAGTCGATACGTCATAAATGACGTAATGACAGGCGCCACCTCGATTGTACGCTGCTACCATTATTATTAGCCGTGCGAGGTGCAAAAATACAAAAATCTAGTTTCCCATAACTAACTTATTTTTGAGAATCGGTCCTGTGTTCATACGAACTTTTATGCTTAAAATGACCTCTAGAATACACCCTTTAAGTAGCGGGAAAACGTCGTGGATCACCCTGTATAAACAAAAATCCAAGAAATTCACGAAAATCGCCATTTTGATGAACAAAAAAACTACCAGGGTTTTAAGAATTAACGAAATTTCATAAAAAAAAGTGTTACAATGTTTAAAATTAACGAAAATCTAGGAAATTCACGAAAAAAGGTCAACATTTTTAAATTTAACGGAAAATAAAGAAAAACAAAGTTTTTTTTATACTTATCTAAAAACACTTCATTTCCATATGCCTCTAGAATAATGAAAACGTCGCATTTTCAAGCCACCGCACGGAAAGTATTTGTGCGCTCTTTTCGTGCGCCTACGAAATGTATCCATAGCAACGGTTGACGTTTGACTTTTCTTTTTCCGTCATTGAAATAATCCATTTGATTGTTTAAAATGTACGATAATCCTGATGTAGCTGATATTCCTGATGAGATATTGGAGCAAGCGGCACAAGTTAGTGCAGATTTACTACCGGCCAAATCAAGATCCAGGTACGAACAAGAATACAAAATTTTTAATGAATGGCGGACTCAGAAAAATATAAACAGTGTGAGTGACGATGTATTACTAGTATATTTTTCTGAATATTCCAAGTCTTTAAAATCGTCAACTTTGTGGAGTCGATTCTCGATGATAAGAAGTTGTTTGGCTGTAAAAGAAAATATCGATCCGAACAATTTTCGAAAAACGTTTGCTTTTTTGAAGCGTCAAGCTGTAGGTTATGTACCAAGAAAGTCCGGAGTTCTTACAGCAGAACAGGTTACCAAATTTGTATGCGAAGCTTCAGATGAGCAATATCTATTAGCAAAAGTCATATTAGTGTTTGGAATCTTCGGTCCGTGCCGTCGAGATGATTTAATACGTTTAAGTTTAGATGATGTGGAAGATAATGGCCGTTTTCTTATCGTGTTTTTGCGAGATGGAAAAAATCATGAATCAAGAAGTTTTACGATTACAAATGAAGGATGTACATTCGAGCCCTGCACACTTTACCGCAAATATGCAGATTTACGGCCTAAACAAATGGAAAGCAGAAGATTATTTGTTGCATACCGAAACCGCAAATGTTACGCTCAACATGTTGGATACCATACTATCAGTGGTATTCCGAAACTTATTGCAAAATACCTAAAACTAAAAGATCCGGAAAAATATACTGGACACGGGCTAAGACGTTCTTCGGCAACCATGTTGATCGAAAGCGGTGGTGATTTGCTCACTCTGAAAAGGCACGGAGGATGGGGATCTTCTAATGTAGCAGAAGGATACATAAAAGAATCTATACATAGAAAAATAGAAGTGTCAAGGAAATTGTTTAACCCTTCTTATGCGGAAAATACATCTGAAAAAATAACTCAGGATCGTCAAATGCTAAAGGCAATAAACTTTAGCAATAATACTAATTGTACGATAAACCTTACTATTAATAATAACAGTTCCAATTAAATTTGATTTTCGTTAATATTTATTTTAATTCTATTTTTACTATTATAAAAATTATAGTTCTGAAAGTAAAAAAAAAATATGAAAATATTTGGTTTTCTATTGTTGTTTTCAGATAAGTATAATAAAAAATAGCGTTCATTACACGTCCAGAAATGGATTTTTCCGTGCTTGCATGACTTCCCGTGTTCGGCTACGCCTCACACGGGAAATGTCACGCGCGCACGGAAAAATCCCTATTTCTGGACTCCTAATGAAATATACTATTTTACTTTATTTTTTAAATCTTGACGCTTTTCGTTTCCTACAATTTTATTAAAATTAGATATTGACGATTTTTATGAATTTCTAAGATTTCCGTTAATTAAAAAAAACTTGATACATTTCATGAATTTTCAAGATTTTGGTGTATTTCCTAGATAATCGTTAGTTTTAAAAATGATGGAGTTATTTCGTGAAATTCGAAGTAATTTCAAATATAAAAGATATTTGAAAGGATTTTCTCTTGATTTTCAAAATTCCGACGGTTATCCTAGATTTAGTAGATTTTTCGTCAATTTTCAAAATCTTGGTAGTTAGTACAAATAAGAATTTACCAATTTACGATACAATAAATAATAAACTTGTAACGTAGAATGAGGAATGGAATCTATTGCTAACTACACACCGGTATAACATATTTAGTCTACTATCAACGATTTTTGTTGTTGTATGATTGCTTTTTTTTCTCTTCACTAACTGTGAGTGGAAATATGTAAACTGTTATTATTTGCTTTTTTAGTTTTACTTCATTTCGCAGTTTTTTTTTCAACACACAGGCCGTTGGTTTGTTTTATAGTTTTATCGATAAAACAAACGAATGGTATGTATGTGTATAAAACAAATACGTCTAGAAAAAGTGCAGGACGAAGTTTCGATGCATTCATTTAAAATTCAACGGCCCTGTTGTCACATCTGGTCGTGAAAACAGGTATGAACGAATCTTACTCATGTAGAGGAAGCGAACATGATTTCTCTCTGTCTTTGGTCTCAAAAAATATTTGAAGTATAAATCTTTCTATGACTGCTTAGTATGTTCGGTTTTGGCACACAAGCAATAGATGTTAGTATTTTAACAGGTTTTTTATGCTAGAGCGTAGTTCTTTGCTTTGATGCGTAGATGTCGACGCGTTAGTTGGGTGTAACTTTAACGTGACGATTATTTACCCAGCGTTGCCATTCTGTCGATTGTATATTCTGTGCCTGTGACATAATTTAAAGTAACGAGTGTCTTCCACTCCCAGACTAAGCATGAAGTAAAATTTCGAGTTTAGAAAAGCCCCGCGTAGAAAATTTGTCGAGGGTCGCGCAGCGACCCGAGACAAATTTTCACGGGGCTTTTCTAAACTCGAAATTTTACTTCATGCGCCACGCGTATAAAACACTGATTTACAGTAAAGTTAACAATACAGCAGGACGAGTGTCTTCCACTCCCAGACTAAGCATGAAGTAAAATTTCGAGTTTAGAAAAGCCCCGCGTAGAAAATTTGTCGAGGGTCGCGCAGCGACCCTCGACAAATTTTCACGGGGCTTTTCTAAAATCGAAATTTTACTTCATGCACCACGCGTATAAAACACTGATTTACAGTAAAGTTAACAATACAGCAGGACGAGTGTCTTCCACTCCCAGACTAAGCATGAAGTAAAATTTCGAGTTTAGAAAAGCCCCGCGTAGAAAATTTGTCGAGGGTCGCTGCGCGACCCTCGACAAATTTTCACGGGGCTTTTCTAAACTCGAAATTTTACTTCATGCGCCACGCGTATAAAATAGTGATTTACAGTAAAGTTAACAATACAGCAGGCTTAGATGTGATGGTGATCAATATTTACCGAGATGTGGTGAAAAAATGCAAGAATTACTTTTTTGTGAATAGTTTTGGAATAATAATAATAAAAGTAGAATTAATTTAGTTTGAGCAACTTTTCCATATTGATGATATTTAAATCATCATATCTTTAACGGGGAAAGTGGACACATCACCATTTTTTCTCTCGCAACTGTACATCTGCAGTTTGCTCATACAAAATGGACTAATTCCCGACATCGCTTCTTGAAATGAGTTTGTTTGGTTCGATGTATCTTTTGTTGGTATGCTTGTAATTATGTCGTGGAGTTTGTTACAGTTCACAGCACAAAGAACAATTAATCAATTTATGAAATTAATTTGTATTGCATAGACCGTTCAATTTATTATATTGTTCGTAATTTGTAAGTGGATTAAGTGAAGTAATTTGCTTTTAATGAAATTGAAATATAATGTATAGTCCAGTGCACGAGAGGTGTCCTGTGACATGTAAGTTCAACTAAAATAACCATAATATTATATTTCTTGAATAACTTTCTCATTTATCACGTGGTGAAACATTTTGAAATAATATTAAAGGATAAATTAAAAACACTTGGTTCGTTTCACTATTTGTTTCTATTTATTCGAATAATTTCGCCTTTTACGGCATTATTAAGATGATGCCGTAAAAAGCGAAATTAGTCGAGTAAATAGAAACATATAGTGAAACAAACCAAGTGTTTTTAATTCATCTTTTAATATTATAATATTATGATTTCCTTAGTTAAGTGAGTTTAGCATAAGTTGCAGTTAAGCACACAGAAATAGAAGAAATAATGTTAATTTAAAAATACTTCAAAGAAAACTATTACCATAGATTTTAAATCTCTAATCATATGACACCTTTCGCAAATTTTACTATAAGTGTACTTTATATTAATACAAATTGGAGCTGGAACAATGACATCTACTTATAATATTCTAATATTACTGTTCAGAATCAAATATTTGATCATGTTGTTTGTTTCACTTAGTTTTTCATTTCACAGAAACAAACATTGTTAATATTTACACGCGCGAAAACATCAAGTTAGTCAATTCTGTAAATATTTACTCAAAGCAATTGTGTGCAAACGTTGCCATCAAGTAGACACTCGTAAAGTAGATAAATTGTCTCAATTTAGTAAACAGCGGGGAGTTAATGGTCAGACCGTTGGTAGGTCAAGTGTTCGAAACCGGTCGATGCGTAGGAGAAGGTCCTCAGCCTCAACGATCGTAAATCTAACTGGTGTCCTAATGAGGATATTAAACGAAGTAAATTACTTTAGGGTTTTGGATAAAAGTATAAACCACTCAGGGAGAGGGATGTTGTTCAGGGCGCAGAGGGTTTGTTATAGTGTTAGGTGGAGTTTCAATCCGATTTATTTAAACGCTTGAAGATTTTAGCTTGTAAGAAAACAGGAACATGATTTAAGTTTGAATTTGTTACTTTCCCCCATATGTATAACAAAGCGAAAGTATTTTATTTTTTTAAATCAATTTTTTTTAGTGGATATATCT
The DNA here is from genome assembly GCA_932526585.2 of Philonthus cognatus. Lineage (NCBI taxonomy): Eukaryota > Metazoa > Arthropoda > Insecta > Coleoptera > Staphylinidae > Philonthus > Philonthus cognatus. The sequence goes on from OW052243.1 coordinate 13,780,230, forward strand.
ATTTTGAGGTCCGCTGAGTTGACCATATTTGAAAATGGTCTATCTGTCTGTTGCCAATAAACTTTCAAACCGATCGAGATGTTAAAAGGGCCAATTTTTCCTAGTTGTGTGTTTCTAGGATACGAGATGACGCAAAAATAGCAAAATTGCAGAAACTAGATTTGACTATGTAGTGGTTTATAGTGCCTGCTGAATTTTATCACAACGAATAATAAAATGATAAGTGCGGAACGCATTGTTTGTTTGTTTACATAGCGCCGTGCAAATTAATGAATGGGTATTGAATTACAGAAGACACAAGTAAACTTTATAAATATTCACGATTTTAATGTCTATCGACATACATGCAACTGTATAACGAAACAGATGCCTTTTTAGTTTGATATTCCAGAGTATATACAGGGAGTTTTTTTTATAAAGTATACGTATTCTAAATTCAAATTATTTTCTTTAAATATTTAGATATTCCTTGTTTTTTAAAAGAGTTCAATTTGAAATTTTAAACGAGTGCTTTCCATTCCCAGAGTAAGCATGAAGTAAAATTTCGAGTTTAGAAAAGCCCCGTGAAAATTTGTCGAGGGTCGCGCAGCGACCCGAGACAAATTTTCTGGGCTTTTCTAAACTCGAAATTTTACCTCATGCGCCACGCGTATAAAACACTAAAACACTGTATATTAATGTATATTTGAACCTCACTTGAAATCAGTGTTTTATACGCGTGGCGCATGAAGTAAAATTTCGAGTTTAGAAAAGCCCAGAAAATTTGTCTCGGGTCGCTGCGCGACCCTCGACAAATTTTCACGGGGCTTTTCTAAACTCGAAATTTTACTTCATGCTTAGTCTGAGAGTGGAAAACACTCGTTTAAAGCTTTAAATTAAACTCTTTTAAAAAACAACGCATGCAGGAACATTTACAGCGTATGCATATGTTTACCTAAAAGAAAAATTCCCTTTATTTATATTGTAGACAAACAGTTAAATTCTGGCAACATAAAACATATATTCATGTTATTTGCAACTACATAACTGATTTAAATGATTACTATCGAAAATCAAATATAGTACATGACTGTCGCGTGCAGCACTCCTTAATTTGGTTAATTGCAATGAAGCACACAAAGGAATAGATGCGAACACGAGAGGAGGTCTACCCTCTAAGCTAGGTAGGCGACACTTTAACCTGAGTAGGCTAAGCCGTACAAAAAATGAGAAATTACAATAAACCAATTCGAACTCTAGACGCTAAGCTGACTAAGTGCCTCAGTAATCAAATTGCCAAGTGTCGCACATTCAATTTAGTAAATAAATGAAAAAGGATTTTTTCCGACTCATCACTTGAATCAACATATACCGGCATTCCGCAATCCTATTCAATATTTAGAACCCAATTTCTTTTCACATGCTTTTGGAAATTACTGTATAATTTTAAGATATCACTAAAAAAGTTCGGGGAAAGGATGGAGACGGACAGCAAAGAGAACCAAAAATTGTTTTATAAGACACTCAAGAATATTAGAAAAGATAAGCCACTAAAAAGTATATCAATAAAAGATAAAAACAACAAAATACTAACAAAAGAAGAACTAATCATGGATAGATGGAGGGAATACTTCGAGGGACTATTAAACGTAATAATATCAAATGAAAAAGAAGTAAAGATAAATTGCAACACGGAAACAAACAACGACAAAGAAGAAAAGGACATACAAACAATCACAATAGAAGAGGTGGAAGAGGCAATATCAAGTGCGAAAAATGGCAAGGCCCCAGGAAATGATAGAATAACAGCTGAAATGATGAAAAATACGGGTGAAGAAGGAACAAAACTATTTTGGGAGATATGTAACAATGCATGGAAAGAGAAGAAAATACCGAAGGACTGGCAGACAGGTGTTATAATACCAATACACAAAAAAGGAGACGCAAAAAATTGTAACAATTATAGAGGAATTACACTACTTAGCACAGCAGTAAAGGCATACGAAAAAATTCTGGAAAAAAGGTCAAGAGAAATTATAGAGCCAACAATGGAAGAGTCACAGAGTGGATTTAGAAGAGGGAGAAGTGCGCAAGACCAAGTATTCACTATAAAACAATTAATTGAGAAAACAATAAAAAGTAGAACGAATACCTATTTTGCATTTATCGATATGGAAAAAGCTTTTGATAGAGTACAAAGGAACAAAATTTGGACGATATTAAAAAAACGAGAAGTTAATGAAAACCTAATAAAAGCGATACAGAGTCTGTACACAGAAAACACCAACTATGTTACAACAAGAAATATGAAATCGACCGCATTTACAACAAAAGAAGGGCTGAGACAAGGGGGAGTTATGAGCCCAGTTCTATTCAATATATTCATAGACGAAGTTACAAAAGAATGCCATCCCAAACTGAGTAAATTACAAATTGGACACTACAAGCTAATACAGACACACATCATAGAATGCGCTTTTGCGGACGACATAGTAATAATGGCAGGAAGTAGCACTGGCCTACAGAAAAATATAGACATCTGGAACGAAAAGCTGAAGAAATACGGGATGAAAATAAATATTGCAAAAACAAAAGTAATGGCCATAACACAAACAAAAGAGAACGTAAAAATATTAATAGACGGAGAAGAAGTGGAACAAGTAGACGAATTTAAATATCTGGGAGTAATAATACAAAACAATGGCAAACAGGAAAAGGATATAAATGAACGAATTGAGAAAACAATGAAACTATACCATGCATTAAACCAAAAATTTATAAGAAAGAAAGAGATAGCGACAGCAACAAAAATGACAATATATAAGACAATCTACAGACCTGTACTGACCTATGGAAGTGAAACTTGGGTAATAAATAGAACACTGAAGAGCCGAATACAAGCAACAGAAATGAAATACTTGAGAGGAGTAAAGGGAATAACTAGAAGAGATAGGATAAGAAATGAAGCAGTTAGGAAAGAACTAAACACAAACACCATAACAGAACATGTGGAAGAAAAACAGTTGGCCTGGTGGGGACATCTGCAAAGAATGGACGAAAACAGACCAGTACGAAAAGTATGGGAATCCAGAATCCAAGTCAAAAGAGGAAGAGGAAGACCACCAGAAAACTGGGATAACATAGTGACAAAAGAAATAAAAAGAAGAGGTAAAACAATTCAAGAGGCAAAACGAACAGCTAAGGACAGACAACAATGGAAGGAATTTATAAGGACAACACATGAAAGGACAAACCCTGACAACTGAAATGAACAGCACATCAACCAAAAACAGACATCAACACCAGAAGAAGGGAGCAACGCAAATGACAAAATGACAGAAAGAAGTGAAAAGAATGGACAGAAAATTACACAAGAATATAAACACACACAATCTCGACACCCTAAAGGGTAAAAGGGATTTTAAATGATTATATATATATATAATACTAAAATAGCGCGATGCTACCCCCTATTTATTAAAAGCATAATCAAAATTTACATTGCTCTTATGGAGATTTCTAAGCAACGATTAATTTCAATTATCATTTATTTTAGATTAATCTATTTAATACAACATTTTTATAATAATTACTTCAATAAATTAAAGCAATATGAAGAAGACATAATGTTTTCTATGGAAGCATTGCACTGATTTATGTGATCATTTAAGAGTGTTCCATTAGTTGATTCATATATAATTTAAGAATTTAAAAAAACAAGAATAGTGTCAATTTATTCGCAAAGCTTTAATGTGCAATATGAATAAGTTTCAAAGATCTATTTTCATTATTGTGGAAGATTAATCGTTGTTCGTTCTTATTCGTTACTATAAACTTAAGTTTTTTATTACAATCCTAGGAGCATTACCTTTTTACCGTGACCTCACAAAAAAATAACGCAACAAAAGCGCATGTCTGTGCCCATTTTTTTACTTCCCCCCGTATGCAAAACAAAGGGAAAGTATTATTATTTTTCAAATCTGTCAGTAATAAGTCAAATTTTTATAAAGTTTTTAAGAAAGCAACATATAATTAGAAAAATAGAAAGTTATTGACATTCGGTGTTTTATAAAAGAGTTAAATATTAAGCTTAAAAATAGGGTTTTCCACTCCCAGATTAAGCATGCAGTAAAATTTCAAGTTTAAAAAAGTCTGAAAATTTTCAACAATGACAATAAATTCCGCTTTAAATTCCATTCTTCGACAATCTTCGGAGAGATCTTATGGATGTTTTGATCCGGCCCTCTTTTGGTCCCGTTTGATTTTAATAATGCTGCTTTTTTTTCTCCCCCCTTGTTTTGAAGTAAAACCGACTCTGTGCGAACTCAAAACTGCTAACTCAGATAACCTTTTACACGCTCAGGGATAATCCCAGTAGCAGCACCCTCGAAACGGAAAACGTGCCTTTATAATAGCCCCAGAGCCACAGATAAAAGCACAAAAACAACTCCTACATTCTGCTTTTATGCTAAAACGAACAGTTTTATTTTACATTCGCGGATATTGCATTTTGCATCTGCCCTTTTAAGGGAATTGTGTGTGTGTGTGTTTGTAGAGATGTTCGCGTTTGTTTGTATGGATGAGCTTTGGGATCTCATACAAAGTGATTTTCGTGTTGATTGCAGCACTAAATTCGGTTAGGTTACAGTCTAGCCGAAAACGTGTTCGTATCGATAAGGGGATTATCGAGGGTGGGCAATTACACGCCGGGCTTGACTTTCCTTGTTTGATTAGTGTCGTGCTTATCTAAATTACCGATTGTCATGATAACCGGAACATGTTGTGGATTAAATGTAATTATACAGGGAATTTTTCTTTCAGGTATACATTTTCCTATGTGTCCCCAATAAAAACGCACTGGAACGTTCGTCTTCGATTACTTTTTGACATTTTAGTATGTGTATGAAAGTTTGGTTGCCTATAATCGAAACATAAAGCACAGTATGTTTCGATTATAGGCAACCAAACTTTCATGCACATATTAAAATGTCAATCTAGTATTTTTCAAACAAAGTTTTACCTATAATATTTACAAATTATATAATCCTTTACCTGAAAGTTTAAAATTTAAGAATTTAAGAAGCTCTATAAAAATATGTTATTGAGTAAAAATGATACCTCATAGCATTGAAAATAGCGACACCCACTCCTTTAATTAAACTTTGTACTTATTTCTATCATCACACACTACCATCTTACTTGAGGCCAAAGTTCTGAGACACCAAAAACAAAAATAAAAAAAATAAAATAAAACATTTATAAATGCGCTATTATTACTGTTGGTATTAACCTGTATTATGAAGGGCTAAGACCTAAATCAACTTAAGTTGTTCTTAGTCCTATTTATGTATATATATATATATATATATTAAGTTGTAGATTCGAATGTATGTTTTATTTGCAAATAAATAAATATAAATAAAGAAGTAAACAAATCAAATTTCAGTTTAGAATAATTGAGGGGCTTATTGTAATAACATGATATGCCACAAGTAAACTGAACTGAGATTTTGAAATTTAGAAAATAATATAAAATGTATAACTATGATATTAAGAATAAATAGTAGATTGTTTGACAAGTTATGAAAGCTTCGGTGTGCATGCGAATATGAACATACTGTGGCTTTTTATATTACTGCTTAATCAAATCAAAGAATAATACAGCATTTATTGGTTGTGTGGCTTATCGTGTTATTACAATAAGTCCTTTAATTGTAACACAGTTAAACAAAATAGTAGTTATTTGAAATAAAACAACACAGTTGGGAGGGTTTCAATTTAATTGTTGAACACTTTTGCAGTGTTCAACAATTAAAGTGAAACCCTCCCAACTGTGTTGTTTTATTTCAAATAGTATTATGGAGTTTCATCATGTATCCGCCTCATCAATTAAATATTTAAATTAGTAGTTTAAATTAAACAATTTAGGAAGAGTATTTATTATAATTCATGTGCGTTAAAAAATCAAGTTTTATACAATCAACATAAAATTTACTTAGAATCAACTGCAGTGGCGTATGCTTTACAGAAAATTAATTTATGACAGCGCATTTTTCTAAAATATTAAGCCAAAGTTGAAAGTTTGCAATAAAGTAACGATTTTAGGGGAATGTTTGTTTTGAGAGAATTGTAAAAATTCAACAGATTATCAAATCAACCTAAAATTCACAGAATATGAATAAACTTTGATCGGCCGTAATAGAAATATACAGAGAGTTTTATGTAACACCGAACATTTAAATAACGAGAATTTATTTTTAAGTATCCATATGCATGCATACGTTGCACATTTTCCGATGCTCGGCTTATTAAATGAATTCAATTTGAAGCTTTAAGCGAGTGTTTTCCACTCCCAGGCTAAGCATGAAGTAAAATTTCGAGTTTAGAAAAGCCTGAAAATTTGGTTTGGTCGCGTAGCGCGAAGCGCGAAGCGGCCAAACCAAATTTTCAGGCTTCTCTAAACTCGAAATTTTACTTCATGCGCCACCCGTACAAAACACTGATTCAGTATAAAGCTTAGCGGTGTGTTTAAAACTTCGTAATATGTCGCTGTTTTGTATCGGTGGCGCATGAAGTAAAATTTCGAGTTTAGAAAAGCCTGAAAATTTGGTTTGGCCGCTTCGCGCTTCGCGCTACGCGACCAAACCAAATTTTCAGGCTTTTCTAAACTCGAAATTTTACTTCATGCTTAGTCTGGGAGTGGAACACACTCATTTTAAGTTTCAAATTGAACTTAAAAAAAACAACGAATATCTAAAGATTTAGGGTACATCGCTGTAATTGGGACATGTATACTTGAAAAAAAAACTCCCTGTACGTACAAGTTGAGTTGCGATTGATTGGCTAAAATATGTAATGGTCATATAGGCAACTCAGTTTACACATAACCTAAAAATGAAAGGTGTCAAATCGTATTGGATGCTTTGGTTTGATAAGTAGAACATACGAAAATAACCATTGAAAATGTTCGGTGTTACATAAAACTCGCTGTATATATCACCACTGGATTTCCCAAAATATTATTGTATATACTTTTTAGGCTGTAGGTAATTAAATGGATTCCGTTAATAAAGTAAAGTTTAAAGTAAATTTTTTTAAAGGCAAAAATAGAGATATCAATTTCCGACCGGTCGCTTTCGTTTTCGTCTTTTTGCGCGGTGCAAAACTGCGGAAAATAATCTAGACTCAATTAATTCCACAATCTCGTTTTTCCCTCCGGTTAGAGCTGAAAATTAATTTATCGAGCCCAATTGTTATTAACTACGCAAATATCTGGTGCCCCGGCTGTCGTAATCAGTAGCATTGTATGTCTGGTAATTAAGTTTTGTATAATTATTGTTTACACTGCCTGAACCTATATTTATCTTTAGGTAATTTGGTAATAACACCTATTTTCTGTAATTCCCTATTCACGTAATTAATTCTTAACATGCCGTAAGAAATATAGAGGGAATTTTTGCTTTAAGTATATCCCGTTGTATAGTTTTTTTTAAAGAGTTCAAATTGTAGGTTTAAACAAGTGTTTTCCACTCCCAGACTAAGCATGAAGTAAAATTTCAAGATTAGAAAAGCCTGAAAATTTGGATTTGCCGGGGAGCGCGAGCGAAGCGAGTCGCGCCGAGGCAAATCCAAATGTTCAGGCTTTTCTAAACTCGAAATTTTACTTCATGCGCCACGTGTATAAAATTTAGAAATATTATGAATTAATACTACCTACTGTTTTTAATAATATAAAATAAAACAAAAAGCGAAATCTTGAAAAGATCATTTAGATAAACAAATTATTGTAATGCTGATTTCGAGAATTGACAAAATGCAGGAATATTTTCATAACGCCTAATGGTTTTTTTATATTCAGCATTTTACATTGCTAACTTGTTATTAAAAAAAAAATAATAATCTTGGCCCGCCTTAAGTGAAAATCCAAGCTAGGCCCATGAAACTGGCTTCAAAGACCTATCGATCAACATCCCTAAATAGAAAAAAATTAAACCATCGGACTAACCTTTCAATTAATGGAAGACAATACTTTGAATCCAAATAAACAGTGCTGCTTGAAAAATCAGTTAAGCAAAACTTAACCAAACTAAAACACTAGCACTTCTTCTCCTTCTTGCGAAATTTGCACCTCTGTCGACCAGCCACAGCAATTACTGTCGTAGATAACTGAATAAATAAACACTACCACTTAAAACCTCGAAATCAAACTCGAAAACCGTTCAGTGTTTTCTAAAAAGCGAGGACACGAAATACACCGCGTGAATAATCGATCTTAATTGGAGTTGGAAAAGTGAACAGAGCGAAGAATACAATTTTTTTTATTTTCGATGTTCGCTTAAATTTTTTGCGTGTTTGGTGATAAGCGAATGGATTTATTGATTAAAACCGGTTTTCAGTTTTGGTGCTTCGTTAAATAATTGCGAATATTTATGCACTTAAAAACAACCAGGATTCGAATCCCATTAGGGGATTTAAAAAATGTATTTGAATATATTTTTTTGGACCAATTAAAAAATCAATAAATATATTTTTCTAGTTTTGTCATTCACAAACCCATAAATCTATTTAAATTATGTGTAGAGTGTTTGTTTTGAAGTGGGTACACGACCCGCTCTCGGTATGGCAAACAACTGTGTGGCGGCCATTCCATAAATAAGTGCACACTTTTTGGGGGTACATCAGGGATTTTAGCGAATTTCACATATATTATTAAGGCTATCAAGACATGGTGTTTGGTTGTTACTAGTGGTTAAACAAATTATTGCGTCAAATGTTATAACATTATAAACTTTTAGTACACTTTTATTTTGAACTCAAAAATATCGTAAACTGTTACCTATACAAAAAAAGTTATTCTATACTTTTTCCTGCTTTTTCCAAAACGAAAAAACTTTATTTATATAGATTTTTTTAAATGAATAAAACTTATCTCAAACAATAATCAAATACTCATGTTTTAATTTTCTTTAATAAAATGTATGTTATACCCTGATCCTTCCTAAGAATTTTTCCGTTTTCAAAAGTATGGGCACTTTAAAACTTTTTGAGATATGATTTTTTTTCCCGAGCGGTCCCGCCAATGGTGTAATGGCACGGCTCGCGGCGAGCGCCTCGCGTCAATGCAGCGCTAGGGTAAAAAAATCATATCTCAAAAAGTTTTCAAGTGCCCATAATTTTGAAAACGGAAATATTCTCAGGAAGGATTGGGGTATAACATATAGGGTGTTCATTTGAAAACTTCCCAACGCGGATTTATGGAAAACCACTGATTAAAAGAAAAACGCCGAGACACGTCCAAAGATTTTCCAAGGGGGACAACTTTTTAACCAAATACGACTTCACCCCCTTTTACCCTCTGTCCCCCGGGGTCATCCCCTTAAAAATTTTAAATGACAAGGGGTATCAAGTAATAGCTTGTTTGAAAGGTTTTTCAAAGTGCTTTATTTTGACGTTTGAATTTTTAAAATCGGTCGATTTGTTTACGGAAAAATTAGAAAAATCTTTATTTATCTTAATTTGTTCAGATAGAAAAAAAAAGAGACGAAAATATCACTTTTTATTTTATTAAGTTCAAAATGTTGCCCGTTATTGGCCAAACAATGATATAGGCGATGTTCAAATTCCTGCCGGACATTTTCAAAAACATGTTGTGGGAGATCATGGCAGCTTTCGGTGATGCGTTGACGAAGTTCATCTAAACTCTCAGGTTGGGGAGTGAACACAATAGATTTTAAATGGCCCCATAGAAAAAAGTCTAATGGCGACAAGTCAGGAGATCTAGCAGGCCATTCTATAGGCCCTCTTCGCCCAATCCATTTATCTGAAAATTCGTTGTCTAGCCATTGCCGAACCGGAAGAACATAGTGAGGAGGAGCGCCGTCTTGCTGGAAATATATTTCAGCCTCATCAAATATAGGGTTTCCATCGTCTCCGATTTGGTTTTCAATGGTTTCAGTGATAAGCGGATTGATGGTATTTTCCAACATATCTAAATAAATGCCTCCATTTAAATTCCCCTTAATAAACAATGGCCCAATCACTTTGTTTCCTAAAATGCCTGCCCATACATTAATTTTTTGGGGGTACTGAGTATGCCCTTCTACAAAAGCATGAGGATTTTCATTGCTCCAATACCTGCAGTTATGCTTATTAACAAATCCATTTAGATAAAATGTGCATTCATCAGTGAAGCAGATATTCTTTATATGAATGGTATTATCATTAATCGCTGCAGTCATTTGTTCACAAAACTCAACTCGCCTATCGAAATCACCCTCGGTTAACTCTTGCAATATTTGCATTTTGAATGGATGAAATTTATGTAATTTAGTAACTGTGTGTACAGAGCCTAATGAAATACCAGTCGCATCACCAATTTTGCGTAATGAAGTATTAGGATTTATGCCAAAATGACCCAAAACTTCAATTTGAGCGGCATCATTTAAAACTCTACGATGATTACGTTTTTTATTTGCAACAGATCCAGTTTGAGTAAATTTAGTAACAAGGTCCAAAACATACCTATGCGAAGTTATCTTGTCCGGATGTCTGGCGTTAAATGTGACGGCAGTTTGCCGAGCACATTGATTTTGGGCACCATAAATTAGAATAATTTCCACTCTTTCGGCTAGTGTGTAAACCATTTTGGAAGTAAAATATGAATCAATAAATTTATTTTCACTATCCCAAGATTGTCACAAAGATAACTGACAGCAAATGGAATTGTTTCTTTTCCATAGCAACTAACCCAAACTAAACAGGCATAAGAATAAATGTTATCTCCGTATTGATGAAAAGAAGGCGAAAAAAATTAGGGTTTTTATTTGGTTGCTGCCAAGTTTTGTTGTTTTTTGAACACTTATTAATAAAATAAAAAGTGATATTTTCGTGTGTTTTTTTTTTCTATCTGAACAAATTAAGATAAATAAAGATTTTTCTAATTTTTCCGTAAACAAATCGACCGATTTTAAAAATTCAAACGTCAAAATAAAGCACTTTGAAAAACCTTTCAAACAAGCTATAACTTGATACCCCTTGTCATTTAAAATTTTTAAGGGGATGACCCCGAAGGGCAGAGGGTAAAAGGGGGTGAAGTCGTTTTTGGTTAAAAAGTTGTCCCCCTTGGGAAATCTTTGGACGTGTCTCGGCGTTTTTTCTTTTAATCAGTGGTTTTCCATAAATCCGCGTTGGGAAGTTTTCAAATGAACACCCTGTATATTTTTTTCACGAAAATTAAAACATGAGTATTTAATTATTTTGTGAGATTTGCTCGGGTAAAAAAATCAAGTGTCCATCTTTTTGAAAACGGAAATATTCTTAGGAAGGATTAGCGTATAATATATATTTTTTTTAAGAAAATTAAAACATGAGTATTTGATTATTTTGTGAGATTTGTTTTATTTATTAAATAAAATCTATCTAAATAAAGTTTTTTTGTCTTGGGAAAAAAATATTTTAAACTTTGAACATTTAGGCATATAAAAGTTAAGTATAACTTTGTTTGTATCAGTAACGGTTTACGATATTTTTGAGTTCAAAATAAAAGTGTACTAAAAGTTTATATTGTTATAATTTTTGAAACAATCATTTGTTTAACCTCTAGTAACAACCAAAAACCATGTCTTGACAGCCTTTATTATAAATGTGAAATTCACTAAAATCCCTAATGTACCCCCAAAAAGTGTGCACTTATTTATGGAATGGCCGGTGGATATTTTGATCGGGTCCTCTTTAGCTCACAGATGTGTTAAGGTCCGAAATTCATATGTTATTTTGCCATAAGAACGAACAACGATTAATCTTCCACTATAATGAAAATGGAGCGTTGAATCTTATACATATTGTACATTGAAGCTTTGCGAATAAATTGACACCATTTTAAAAAAACATGTTTTTTAAATTATATATAAATTAAATAATGGAACACTCTTAAATGATCATATAAATTCGTGAAATACATCCATACAAAACATTATTTCTTCTTCATATTGCTTTAATTTATTCAAGTAATTATTATAAACATATTGTATTTAATAAATTGATCTAGAATAAATGATAAATAAAATTAATCGTTGCTACAGAATCTTTATATACTTAACACACCTGTGAGCTAAGGAATGGATGTGATATATCGCCGTTTAAGTTTCAACATCGTATATCTTACTTATTCCTACTTTACATGAGATCGAATAATCTGTTTTAAGATATGTAAAGATTTGTAATTTGAGATATGAGAAGATGATAAAAACTTCGACTGTGGGGCTTTCAACCATCAGAACGATGAATTATTGCTACCAACACAGTGGCAAGGAAATATACATCCAATAGTATACATAACTCAATTTCGAATTTTTTTGAGATATGCTATGTTAAAACTTAAACGACGATATGTAACTATTTATTTAAAATTGGAGAATACGCCGGGATATTCAATTATAAGAGTAATCATGTTTTTGTCTGTAATATGTTCTCTTTAAACTTAAAAAAAATAACGGTAAACGAAAAGGAATGAGCCTTGGTAATTTATAATGCCTCTAAAACCTTTTTACTGCGAACATTTTTAATTAAACATTTTAAAATTACCCCTAATAAACTTGTTACTTTTTTAAACGTAAAGTTCACCAAACGCAATTTTAGTTTTTGATCGCTTTAACAAAACGTGATAAATTTGATATAGGTAGACAAACGATGGAATATTAATTGAATACACCGCCCACATTAATCCACAAAGCAGTGCCCCGACTCGAATTACCTTCATCCCCATTTTATAGCGGACAGCTGTTGACTCAGTTAATTGCATTAATGGAAAACCCCTCTCTACATTTATTTTTCGTTTCAACGTTAATGTGCACACGCACACAAAAGTGTTCTTTATTGAACAGTAATGAAATGTAATCAACACAAACGATACACACTCCAGTCATCTTTTCCATTCATATTTTTTCAGTTGAAAGGTTTGTTGTAAAATACAAAAAAAAATATGTTTTAATAACCAGTTAAATTAAACATAGAACAAATAGGGGATGTTGTTAACTTGTCTGTTTTTCATATCGATCAATTACTTCCGAAATTTCGTAAGCCTAAAAAGTCAAATTTTACTTACTGAAGACACAATGTACAAGGTGCGGCAGGGTAACTTGCTGATTTGAATTGGGCGCCAATGAGCGAGACGTGCTCAGAAAGGGGTAGGGAGGGTCTCATTCGATAGAGGGGGTCTTGAAGTTTTGTTACTGCTCAAGCCAGTTGTCGTCATGCTTTGGACAAAGGAGGAGCGTGCGTTCGCCGTAGAGGCCTACTTTTCCAATGGCCGTTCGGTGGTTGCCCCCAACGTGCCTTCCGAACTCGGTTCAATGTTCATCCCACGGGTCCCGTTCCTGGAGTGGTGCCCATCCCCGTGAATTTTATGAGCCACTTGATTGTGAACGTGTTACTGTGTGGTGTGCATTGTCGGGAGTTGGGATAATTGGGCCTTACTTTTTCGAGGAAGAACACACTGTTGCTGTGAATGCAGTTCGCTACAGAGAAATGATTGAGGCATTTTTTTTCCCAAAACTTGAAGAAATGGAACTTGGGGACGTATGGTTCCAGCAGGACGGAGCACACACAGCGAGAACTTTAATGGAACTTTTGAGGGAACACTTCCACGAGTGATTAATCTCCTTGAGGGGTGACGTACTGTGGCGTGCTCCCCGATTTGGCTCCCTGTGACTTCTTTTGATGGGGATATCTCAAATCCATTGTTTACAATGACAAACCACGGACCTTGCAACACCTGAAGGACAACTATCGCCAAGTCACCTCCAACATTCCCGTCGATATGCTCGAAAGAGTGGAGCGAAACTTCAAAAAGCGGGTGGATCAGTGTATCGCTAATGAGGGCCGCCATTTGTCCGATGTCATTTTTAAAACCACTTGAAACAAAAATTCAGGATGTGTAAAATACGATAAAAAAAGAAATTAATCGATATGTAAAATACTTTTTCTTTTATTGACTTTACAAATCAACTAGTTTCCCTGCCGCACCCTGTACTATACATGCTGTCCACAGATTCATTCTCAACATGGGGATCCCCGTTATTAAGAGATAGTGTAATATACCTTTATAAAGGGTGTCCCAAAAAGCCGTGGAGGCCATATACCCGATGTGTTATTCAATAAATAACGCTATCCTATGTACTTTATGATTCGATAAAAAAATAACAATCTAAAGACTAAAAACTGTGTTTTCTATTTAATTCAAACCTTGCGTTAATTTTGAGACACCCTTTATAAGCCTATTTGATATATTTATCATATGTTTTTAAATTGTAAGTCATTCAATAAATAACTGTCCACATTTGTCAACAACAAATTAGTATCTCTGCAGATATGCTTCTAATAAGTTACAACACCCTGTCTATAAATAACACATATGAAAAGATAACTTACTATAATAATGACAAGTGTTTACATACTGTCACGTTTCACAAGATTTGTTGTGATGTTAACATGGTGTGTTCTAGGAAGGATATACATTTACTCAGCTACTCCAAACTATGTGAACACAATAACAATAATATTTAGGCATGCGATCTAATCCGGCATTCTCGCCTCGGGATAAGTTAGAATTTAGTTAACCTACTTTAAACTTTACATTACGCGACTAAACCAAATTTAAAAGCTTTTCTAAACTCGGCATTTTACATCATGCGCCACGCGTACAAAACAAAAAAAATATTGTGAATTTATGTATATTTGAACCCTACTCGAAATCAGTGTTTTATACGCGTGGCGCATGAAGTAAAATTTCGAGTTTAGAAAAGCCCAGAAAATTTGTCTCGGGTCGCTGCGCGACCCTCGACAAATTTTCACGGGGCTTTTCTAAACTCGAAATTTTACTTCATGCTTACTCTGGGAATGGAAAACACTCGTTTAAAGCTTCAATTTAAACTCTTTGCAAAAGACAACGAATATTTAAAAATATACAGCATATATTAAGATGTGTATACTTAATAGAAAAACTTTAATTATATTAAAGAATTTGTATTCATGATTCAAAAAAGAGGATTTAAATCGTTGTTTCGAATGATATTTTGTTAGATGACCACCCAAGTGCTAGACGGACTGTCGCCACATAAAGACTATCTACCCTAGTGTTCGTGGGAACTAACCGCATTATATAATATCTTAAGTTAAACAGGTGTACTAGACACCCTTTTTATTACATTTCATTATTTCCTATTAAGTGACTCTTACCATTAGTGTCTTAGATATATGTGTATTTATTAGGTACCGTTCTCTCTTAATTTCGTTAAGTAACTTTTACCATTAATGTCTAAGATCTGTATTTATTAGGCACCCTTAAGTCTGAAAGCCCTTTTTTGTATCGACGATAGGTAAATACCACCCTCGTAGGAACGTCCCCAAAAACGGGCCTCTGTCTGTCCTCACGCGTGTGGTCTTACCTCCATATAAATACCCTTTATAGGACTTAAGCAGTTAGTACCCAACCGTCATTCTGAATACATGCTGTATCGTAATTTTTGTTATAAGAATAAAGTTAAGTTAAGTGTTTAAGTGCAACATTGACTTTTCACTCCCGGTATCCAACAATTTTTTTACTTGCGAATTCTTCATTCGAGTATTCGTTGATAATTTCCATAATTTAATCTTTAACATTTTTGAATTATTGTATAGATAACAGAATATTTAAATTAACCTTTTTGAATTAAATGTTTATTTCAATTATAATTTTGGTATAGATTACCTAATAAAGTTTTTATGTCTTATTTAAAAGGGAATTACGTGAAAATTGCGCGATTCACACTGGAGTCACAGATTTTATTTATGTTTATTCGTCGCAATTTCTCCGTTGATGCTAGCCGGGCGTATTGATCCTGAAGATGCGGACTTTAAGTAATATTATTCCGTCGGTTTCACTAGGAATGCACAAACTTTACACATTCAATATTCACTTTATTAATATTAACTACCACAAAAAATCTGCATCAAAATTAAATTAAAATTTGTTTACTAGTAGAACTTTGATTAAAACACTTGGTTTCTTTCACTAATCAGTGAAATAAACTAAGTCTTTTAATCAAAGTTTTACTTATAATTCAATGTTTCACCAGTGAAAAATTTATTAATAACTCCAAAAAGAATAATTTTTTCAATCCAAATTTTTACCGTATCTTCAAAACAACATTTCGCAGGTAAATACGTACGGGATTTTCCATAAGTTAAATTTTCGGTTTGATATCTACAACTTAATGCCCTTTTTAGGTCAAAGTTTAAACTTTTAACTTTAATTGCTCGCCAATTACACAAATATTAATATCTTCAAAATCCAGTACGTATTTCTCTAGTTATAATCATGCAGATTGAGAATTTGTTTTTATTTTGTTCCAAATTTAATTTTACTTATTATCCTCCTACTTTTCCTTTCACCAAAAAACGCGTTCTTTTAGTGCTTTGCAGTTTTTTCCAAATTCAAATTTACTCATTATCCCCCTACTTTTCCGTTCACCAAAAAAAAAAACGCTTTCTTTTAGTGCTTTACAGTTTGTTCCAAATTGAATTTTACTTATTATCCCCCTGCTATTCCTTTCTAAAAAAAACGCTTTCTTTTAGTGCTTTGCAGTTTGTTCCAAATTCAATTTTACTTAGTATCCTCCTACTTTTCCTTTACCAAAAGCTTTCTTTTAGTGCTTTACAGCTTTAACTCGAAGGCTTTAAATGGGTGTGTTAGTGGCGGAATGAAACGAAAACTAATTAGTAAAATAAATAACAATATTCCTTACAAAAAAATGCTCTATAAATTGTATGTTATCGAGTAAGACATATTAAAATTAAATGCTTGATGTATAACTTGTTTTATGATATCAAATAGAGCTGATATTATTATTAATAAAGTAAAAGGGTATAACCATCCATCACATAATTCAAAATATGTTATTTACCAATTCAGATATGAATTACACACACTTGAAATACGTTTTGATTAATCATCTCATAATTAGTTGTATTCAACATTTCGTTTAGATGTTATGTGTATTAATATAAATAAAATTAAAACATTTACCCCATGTGAGTTTATACAGAAGAATTCATTAATTATCTCCGCTGAAATATTTCATCCCATGTTGGCTGGTTAAAATAGAAATTTCCGAGGGATGGTTGGCCTTCAATTTTAAACAAAGTGCGCCAACATAACCGTGAAATCGCCTGCTGCTGTATTCGCACTTCGTAAATAATTTCCAAGTGGAAATTTCATCACTGTATTTAACAGCATACATCTGTGCCATCTTGTAATTTCCCGGCGTATTTCTCTTGTAAAGCATTTATAAATAATAATTATAGTATTTTTTTTATTTGTGTTGACTCATTTTTATTCGTGTTAACTTATTTTTATTCGTGCTGACTAATTTTTATTCGTGTTGACTAATTTTTATTCGTGTTGACTAATTTTTATTCGTGTTAACTTATTTTTATTCGTGTTGACTTATTTTTATTCTTGTTGACTTATTTTTATTCGTCTTGACTATTTTTTATTTGTGTTGACTTATTGTTATTCGTGTTGACTTATTTTTATTCGTGTTGACTTATTCTTATTCGTGTTAACTCATTTTTATTCGTGTTGACTTAGCTTTATTCGCGTTGACTAATTTTTATTCGTGTTCACTTGTCTTTATTCGTGTTGACTTATTTTTATTTGTGCTAACTTATTATTATTCGTGTTCACTCATTTTTATACTTGTTGACTTATTTTTGGTGTATTTCCTTAATAATGCTATTGTATCAGTGTGCTGAATGCCTGTTTTACGAATTAAATTAAACTTGAGGAGTGTAACATTCATCATGTTACATTCGATTATTCAAATATAAACACTTACTATTATTTATTCAATACAAGTATCGTATGTCCAATTAAAAAAATCTCTAGAGTGCCATGAAAAATATTGTAGGTTGACAACTCTGAAAATGTACATTATAATTATTGTGTCTGACGTTTTATATGTCAATTCCTGAAGTGTGTAGCCAACTTAAATTTGAAAAAAGATTAAATCATGGCACTCTAGTGTTTTTTTTAAAAAGAACATATGATAGATACTTTAATTACAATTTTAATTAACTATTTAACTGTTTGCTTAATATCCACATCTAGAAGGTATTGTAATAATAGCCCTATTAAAACAGAACATTTGAATATATATGGTTTTTCTCAGGAGCTCATAACTTTACAATTAGTCCATGAATTTTCCAAGAAGGAGAAATAATAATTGTAAACGAATAAATTCGTTTAGATATCACTCGTTGTACAATGGACACTTATACCCATTGTATAACGAGTGATATCTAAACAAATTTATTCGTTTACAATTATTATTTCTTCTTCTTGGAAAATTCTCGAGGATTCGCTGGAAAATATCCAAGCCAAGTAACTGCCATCTGCATTTCAAAATGCCTTATAGCTATAATTATAATTAAAATTTCAAATAAAACACTTGTTTTCTTTGAAATTATAATAATAATTATAATTTTAATTATAAAGCATTATAAAATGCAGATTGCAGTTACTGAACTGAAAAATTATAATTTTCCATTGTTTAACCCATTATTATTTTTTTTAATTGCTAGTTAAATAAGTTTGATACATTGTAAATTTTAACCTAATTTGAGAATGTATGAAGAAGAATGTAGACATTTTGTTATTTAAATATTTCGATTATTACTTTTTTTGTAAAAGTATTAAGTATATTTCTAAATTCAAGTTCAATGAGTGTTTTACACGCGTGGCGCATGAAGTAAAATTTCGAGTTTAGAAAAGCCCCGTGAAAATTTGTCGAGGGTCGCGCAGCGACCCTCGACAAATTTTCTACGCGGGGCTTTTCTAAACTCGAAATTTTACTTCATGCTTCGTCGGGGAGTGGACAACACTCGTTCGAAACTTTAAATTGAACGCTTTTGTGAAATCGACGAATGCCTGAAAATGTACAGCCATTACCTACAACAAGCAGTTAAATTAGATTTCGCTGTCCTAACATTTCGCTTTTCACGTTTTGAAACGATTAATATATGAATTATTTGACTTTCACTTATGTCAATTCTAATGTAATACTTACTACACACTACATACTTTTAATTCTGTTAATTTTTATAATTCGTTAAATTCTAGCAATGTTCGTAATTTACTACATTAAAGCTTTTACATGTAGAGTATGTGTTTTTATCAAGAAAAACAGGAAAGTTAATTTCTTATAAACTTATTGGGCTTATATTTTGAAAGAGCAATGTTTTTTTAATATTCACACCAAATTTCATGACGATATCCTGATGTGTTTTTTAAGTTACGAATGTCCAAAACTGGAATTGAACTAATACTTGAATCACCTTCCAATATCACGTGTTTTTGTAAATAAAATAAACTATTGATAGGGTATTTTTAGATTTTGGTATATTTTGAAAGGACAATGTTCGCTTAATATCCACAGAAAATTTCATGACAATATTCTTAAGATTTTTAAAGTTACAAATGTCTGAAACTGGAATTACACTAAAACTTGAATAAAATCACCTTACAATATCGCGTTATTTGTAAATAACTCATAAACTATTGATGGGGTATTTTTAGATTTTGGTATATTTTGAAAGGGCAATGTTTGTTTAATATCCACAGAAAATTTCATGACGATACCCTGAAGATTTATAAAATTACGACTGTCTGAAACTGGAATTACAATAAAATTTGAATAAAATCACTTTACCATAGCGTGTTTTTTGTAAATAACTCATAAACTATTGATGGGGTATTTTTTGATTTTGATATATTTTGAATATATTTTGAAAGGGCAATGTTTGTATAATATCCACAGAAAATTTCATGACGATATCCTGAAGATTTTTAAAATTACGAATGTGTCAAACTGGAATTACAATAAAACTTGAATAAAATCACTTTACCCTATTGTGTTTTTTGTAAATAACTCATAAACTATTGATGTGGTATTTTTTTGTGATATTAATAAGGTATTTTTAGATTTTAGTATATTTTGAAAGGGCAATGTTTGTTTTATATCCACAGAAAATTTCATGACGATATCCTAAAGATTTCTAAAGTTACAAATGTCTGAAACTGAAATTATACTAAAACTTGAATAAAATTACCTTACCATATCGTGTTTTTTGTAAATAACTCATAAACTATTGATAGGGTATTTTTAGATTTTAGTATATTTTGAAAGCGCAATGTTTTTTTAATATCCACAGAAAATTTCATGACGATATCCTAAAGATTTCTAAAGTTACAAATGTCTGAAACTGGAATTACACTAAAACTTCAATAAAATCACCTAACCATATCGCTTTTTTTTGTAAATAACTTATAAACTATTGATTGGGTATTTTAGGTTTTGGTATATTTTAAAAGGGCAATGTTTGTTTAATATCCACAGAAAATTTCATGACGATATTCTGAAGATTTCTAAAGTTACAAATGTCTGAAACTGGAATTACACTAAAACTTAAATAAAGTCACCTTACCATATCGCTTATTTTTTTGTAAATAACTCATAAACTATTGATTGGGTATTTTTAGATTTTGGTATATTTTAAAAGGGAAATGTTTGTTTATTATCCACAGAAAATTTCATGATGATATCCTGAAGATTTCTAAAGTTACAAATGTCTGAAACTAAAATTACACTAAAACTTAAATAAAACCACTTTACCATAGCGTGTTTTTTGTAAATAACTCATAAACTATTTTTAGGGTATATGTAGATTTTAGTATATTTTGAAAAAACAATGTTTGCTTAATATCCACATAAAATTTAATGGACGACATCCTGAAGATTTCTAAAGTTACGAATGTCTGAAACTGGAATTTCACTAAAACTTTAACAAAATCACCTTACAATATCGCGTTTTTTGTAAATAACTTATAAACTATTCATAGTGTATTTTTAGATTTTAGTATATTTAGAAACAGCAATGTTTGCTTAATATCCACATAAAATTTAATGACGATATCCTGAAGATTTCTCAAGTTACGACTGTCTGAAACTTTAATTACACTAAAACTTGAAAGAAATCACCTCACAATATCGCGTTTTTTTGTAAATAACTCATAAACTATTGATGGGGTATTTTTAGATTATGATATATTTAAGAAAAAATGTAATGTTTGCTTAATATCCACACAAAATTTCATGACGATGTCTTGAAGATTTCTAAAGTTACAAATGTCTGAAACTGGAATTACACTCAAATTTGAATGAAACGTGTTTTTTTGTAAATGACTTATGAACTAATAATGAAGTATTTTTAGATTTTGGTATATTTTGAAAGAGAAATGTTGGTTTAGTATCCACACAAAATTTCATGACGGTATCCTAAAGATTTATAAAATTACGAATGTCCGAAACTGGAATTGCACTAAAACTTGAATAAAATCACCTTCTAATATCGCGTGTTTTTGCAAATAACTCATAAACTATTAATAGGGTATTTTTAGATTATAGTATATTTTAAAAGGGCAACGTTTGCTTAATATCCACAGAAAATTTCATGACTATATCCTAATGATTTCTAAAGTTACCAATGTCTGAAACTGGAATGACACTAAGACTTGAATAAAATCACCTTACAATATCGCGTTTATTGTAAATGACTTAGGAACTATTGATAGTGGATTTTTAGATTTTGGTATATTTTGAAAGGGCAATGTTTGTTTAATATCCACTGAAAATTTCATGACGATATTATTAGGATTTCTAAAGTTACAAATGTCTGAAACTGGAATTACACTAAAACTTGAATAAAATCACCTACAATATCGCTTTTTTTGTAAATAACTCATAAACTATTAATGGGGTATTTTTAGATTTAAGTAAATTTTGAAAGGGCAATGTTTGTTTAACATACACAGAAAATTTCATGACGATATCCTGAAGATTTATAAAATTACGAATGTCTGAAACTGGAATTACACTAAAACTTGACTAAAATCACTTTACCATATCGTGTTTTTTGTAAATAACTCATAAACTATTGATGGGGCATTTTTAAATTTTAGTATATTTTGAAAGGGCAATGTTTGTTTAATATTCACAGAAAATTTCATGACGATATCCTGAAGATTTCTAAAGTCACAAATGTCTGAAACTGAAATTATACTAAAACTTGAATAAAATTACCTTACAATATCGTGTTTTTTGTAAATGACTTATGAACTATTGATAGGGTATTTTTAGATTTTGGTATATTTTGAAGGGGCAATATTTGTTTAATATCCATAGAAAATTTCATGACGATATCTTGAAGATTTCTAAAGTTACAAATGTCTGAAACTGGAATTACACTAAAACTTCAATAAAATCACCTTACCATATCGTGTTTTTTTGTAAATAACTCATAAACTATTGACGGGGTATTTTTAGATTTTGGTATATTTTAAAAGCGCAATGTTTGCTTAATATTCATAGAAAATTTCATGACGATATCTTAAAGATTTATAAAGTTACGAATGTCTGAAACCGGAATTTCACTAAAACTTGAATAAAATCACCTTACAATATGGTGTTTTTTGTAAACAACTTATGAACTATTGATGCGGTATTTTTAGATTTTAGTATATTTTGAAAGGGGAATGTGCTTAATATCCACAGAAAATTTCATCACAATATCTTGATGATTTATAAAGTTACCAATGTTCAAAACTGGAATTACACTAAAACTTGATTTATATATACTTATGTTTGAACGGTAACGTGACGGCCAGTCTAAGGTGTCAAATTATTTAGAGGGAATGGCAAAGCTATACTGATGAGAGATAAATCTTGAAACGCGTCTATAGATGGCCTGAATAATTTGACCCAAATTGTTACATTTGCAGTAGGTTACTGTATGTAACAGCAAACACTTGTTGTATAATTCAATGTCCGTCGGAGTATTAGCCCGGGAAGTAGTTGTTTCAATGAGTGTTTGATATAGTCTTTGTAAGACTAACTTGTTGTAGATTGCGAAAAGAATCGCAGTTTTAATGTTTAAAACTTGAATAAAATCACCTTCCAATATCGCTTGTTTTGTAAATAACTCATAAACTATTCATAGAATATTTTCAGATTTTGGTAAATTTTAAAAGGAACATGTTTGCTTAATATTCACACGATATTTAATGACGATATCGTGAAAATGTTCAAAGTTATTAATGTCTGAAAGTGGAGTTTCATTAAAACTTACCTTCCAATGAAGTTTAATTAAAAATAACTGAAAAACCAATAATAGGGTGTTGATATTTTTATATATTCTGAAAGGGCAATGTTTAATTAATACCCATACAAAGTTTTATGACGATATCCTAATAATTTTGAAAGTAATAAATGCATGATATAATACCTTTTATTAATAAATTGTGTATTATTTGCTTGCACATATATACAATTAAAAATTATATTTTGATTTCATTGTGATGACGTTAGGAAAAAACAATATAATAATATACCGGGAATTTTTCTTTTAAGTATGCATACGTTGTAAATGTTGAGGCATTCATTGTTTTATTTAAGGTTCAATTTAAAGCATTAAAAGAGTGTTTTCCACTCCCAGACTAAGCATGAAGTAAAATTTCGAGTTTAGAAAAGCCCCGTGAAAATTTGTCGAGGGTCGCGCAGCGACCCGAGACAAATTTTCTGGGCTTTTCTAAACTCGAAATTTTACTTCATGCGCCACGCGTATAAAACACTGATTTAAAGTGAGAATCAGTTAATATAAGGGAAGAGTCATTTGACAAATAGTGAGATAATATGTTGATATAAAAATGTAGTATTAGTTAAGTTAGTTGTATTATAGTTATCGTAGATTTTAATGTTAGTATTGTAAACTATTCACATATTTTTACTAATTTTAGTGTTTCCCTATTATTGGATATTGTATCTGTTGGGAAATAAATAAATAAATATAAAATAGACATGTGAGATTTTTTTTTGATAATATGAGAATTTATTTTTGTAACAAACAAAAATAAAAAACCCTGAAATTTTATGTATTATTCTATGAAATTTAAAAAACGAATTAAAATCAATATCGACTTCCTGCAAAAAGTTTGTCTCATTTGCAGAAAGTCGATATTAATTTTAAATCGTTTTTTATATTTTGTAAATATTCTGCAAACTATTGACAAATTCAATTTTTCTTTATGTTAAATTTCTTTATATTATTCTATGGAAAGTTATATACAAATATTAACATGTGGTAGCAATGTATAAATAAAAAAAACATACGTTATAAACAACGTAAGTCCTTTTAGATGACATTCGTATTCGTGTATTGATCGATTCCTTCTCCACTGTAAACTGTATTTGGTTATTGAATGAATTTAGAAGTGTGAGGAAACAATCAAATTGTATTCGGTTCCAATTTAAATGTACAAATAGACACCAAACGCGGTTTACATGTATATTGAATGAGCAATGGAGTTTTTAAACATATTTTCGTCAATATGTTTCATAAGTGTTTTGGAAAACAAACGCGATGACGTAACTTATCCATTTGAAACAAAAACATCATTGCATTGGTACTGTGTATATGTCCAGTACACAATTCTTTTTATCAAAACACGCTTGCCATTATTATAAATTTCAACACATAAGCATATCATCATTCGCGTTTCGCACGTGTGGTCAAACGTTCTGTTTTAGAATTGTTATAATACGATTAGTTTGGTATGCTTTCATGTATAACTGACAGGTTTTCATACTCGTGTAATATACTCGCGATTAAATACTTGTGAAATTAAATAATAGTCAAATGTAAAGCGGACTTTATTTTGACGGTTTTCTGCTGAAAGGAATCAATAATCCATTATTTTTCGTAACTAAGAAAATAATAATCAATCATCAAATATTCTGCAACTATTGACAAATTCAATTTTTCGTTATGTTAAATCAAACATTGAATACAACATTTTTAATGCTATTTTGTAAATAACCATATATTCCTGTACCATACTGTAATTTAAATTACTCTGTTTGATAATGGCAAGTTGAGTTGTCGAAACTGCAGTCACGAAAATAAAAATATTGTATTATACAAACAAAGTTAGTGTATTGATAATTAAATAAAAGTCACTTGGTTTGTTTCACTACTATTTTTTTAATCTCTCCGACTGGTTTTGACTTATCGTCATTCTCAAGTTAAAGTGTTTTATTTTATTTATTATTTTACAAAATTGTGAATTTGATTACATGCAGTGTTCGCTTTAATATATAATAATCTAATCATGTTTACACATCTCCAATATGTTTTATTATCATCATTATCATTACCATCGTGTCTGATCCATTGTCATGTAAATTCGTTTGGATCGTTAACACCCATTGTGCAGAGGCCTGCGTTTAGCTCGCATGATTAGAATAGTTTCTGCGGTGTTAAATGGGCATTGTTTATACCCGCATTCTGTTTAATATTATCGGAAAATCCTGTGGTGGATATTAGATGTTTGTAATTTGGAGTTAATTCATAATGGTATTGATCAAGAACAATTCGATTAAGTTGTGCATACATTAAAGTTACTGGTTTTTACTCATTTCATTTAACTAGGCGAGAAATTAGGATACATTTGTACTCATAAAACCAAAAGATCCAAGATATGACGTGGTTAACTCGTCAAAAGTGAATTACTGGGTCGAAATGTAACTATTTTTAGATATTAGTGTCACTGATAAACTCCACAGAGATAAAAATGGATAAAACATTCAGACATGTTTTAAATAAAAGTTGTACTTTTCTAATAGTTTAAATAGTTCTCGAATTATGGAGTTTATTTTTGTAAAATGGGGTGTTACTATTAAATTGTAAATCCATTTTGGAACAAGGTTCTATATTTATAGTTTTAATTGTGTTTTAATGTGAAATTTTATATTTTTAGTTGTAATATATTATAATTTTTTTAAATGGACTCCATTGACTGAATAAATAAATAAATAGATAAAGGCTATATTTTGTTTATGATAACATACAGGGTGCCCGTATTTTGACAGAATGTATGGGGATCTCAGTTATTTGAAGAGATAGAGAAACGGTTAAACTGTCACTTTTTTATAATAATTATAATAAGTCTCGATTATCACATAAAAGTTGCACAAACTAAATTTATCCTACTTTTATTATTATTATTCTAAAACTATTTACAAAAAAGTAAATTTTGCATTTTTTCGCTACATCTCGGTAAATATTGATCACCATCACATCTAAGCGTTATATATTTTTAACTTTACTGTAAATCAGTCGTTTTACGCGTGGCGCATGAAGTAAAATTTCGAGTTTAGAAAAGCCCCGTGAAAATTTGTCTCGGGTCGCTGCGCGACCCTCGACAAATTTTCTACGCGGGGCTTTTCTAAACTCGAAATTTTACTTCATGCTTAGTCTGGGAGTGGAAGACACTCGTTAGTTTAAAATACACTGCAATTGTTAAAATCTGTATCGTCGGATGCCCGTCTTCAGGGGTGATATGTAAGCAAGTTATGCGTCCTAGGAGTTGTAAAATAAGTGAGGTAATCAACTGTTTCCAAGGCATTCTTTACAAAAAACAAAAGATTAAAACTTTACATGTAAAATTTATAATATACTATAAGTGTGATACATTATTGAATTCAGAAATATGAAAATCTAAGATGGCGCCATAAGAGAAACAAAAGTTGACTATGGTCCCTGGATAAATGTTATGGTTATCTTAAAATAAAATATGTTACTAGATTTATCGTTAAAAAGTGCCCACATAATGCAAAATTTGTAAATGTCTGAAATCAGTAGTTTTAGAATAAAAAAATTAAAACGGAATTTAAAAAAATCCGTTTTTTGACAATATCTCAAAAACGAAAAATGATATTTCAAATTTGTTTTTAGATTACTATTGGGCTCTAACTTATGCAATTTTGTCCTAATTAAACCGACTTTCTATCTCTTCAAATAACCGAGATTCCCATACCTTCTGTTGAAATACAGACACCCTGTATGCATAAATAACACAGGCCTACATTTTTTTTTATGAAGAAGTGTTTCAATTTTAATAGGTGTCCCATAGTAAATGGGGTGTGCTGATCACGAATATGTGCTTAGTTTTTTCCCGCACGTCAGGTTTTCAGGAAAAGTGTTTGACATTTTTCATAGAAACTGCGAAAAATATTAAGAAAATATTTATTGAAACTATATTTAATAGAAAATTACACTGCAAAATTGAGTTGTTCATTAAAAAAACAATGTAGTATAATCTACGTTAGACAATCGTTTTTTTTTTTGGATAAAATCGTTCTTTTTTTCTCTCAAATCTGCGTTTTGAACTTTTTTGGATTTTTGTGAGCCATCATTCTAATATCCCATCTTCCTTGGTAACGTCTCTCCATCTCCTTTATATCTTGATGGAACCTCTCTCCCTGTTCCTCGCTGACAGTTTCAAGATTTGCTGGAAAAGAGTCAACGTGGGAATTCAGAAAATAAAGTTTGACGCTCATATTGCATCCCAGTTTTTTATAATTTTCGACCATGTTGGCTACAATTTCTTTGTAGTTTGGAGACTTGTTATTTTCAAGGAAACCGTCTATGACTACGAATGAACTCCATGCTTCGGATTCATCCTGGGTCATTGTATTCTGGAACAATCTGTCCGATTTTAAGGTTCGAATTTCGGGGCCTACAAAAATTCCTTCTTTAAGTTTAGCTTCAGAAAGTGCAGGAAATTTGTCGCACAGGTATTTAAAGCAGTCACCTTGTGTATTTAAAGCTTTGACAAACTGCTTCATCAATCCTAACTTTATGTGAAGGGGAGGCAGAAGAACTAATTTTGGGTCAAATAATGCATCACGCAGCACATGTTTTTGTCCCGGTACAAGTCTTTCTCTGAGTGGCCATTCTTTCTTAACGTAATGTAAATTTCATGCTTGACTGTCCCACTCGCACAAAAAACATGGATACTTTGTGAATCCAGACTACAGACTCAAAAGCATGGATATTATTTTGAGGTCACCACAGAGTTGCCAACAATATTCAATATACTTTATTGTATTCAGCAACAACTCAAGATTTTCATACGTTTCTTTGAGATGCACGGAGTGAGCAACAGGCACCGAGGCATAAGTATTACCATTGGCCCTATCGAAGGATGCTGCACAAATCTTAGGATCACGACTAATAGACAAATATCTGTTGGCTCCAGGAACCACATTTTCGTGTTATAGGCATCGTCAAAAAGAGTTCGCGGAATATTACTCTCAAGAGGGTTCACTGGTGTATTGTAATAATATTCCTGAAGTAGTCATGAAACTAGGAGCTGACAATTACGATTCCACATCATGGAGGTTATTTATTGATTCTTTTAAGAGAAGTCTGAAGGACTTAATATTCCTGAAGTAGTCATGAAACTAGGAGCTTATTTATTGATTCTTGATTCTTTTAAGAGAAGTCTGAAGGACTTCTCTTAAAAGAATCAATAAATAACCTCCATGATGTGGAATCGTAATTGTCAGCTCCTAGTTTCATGACTACTTCAGGAATATTATTACAATACACCAGTGAACCCTTTTGAGAGTAATATTCCGCGAACTCTTTTTGACGATGCCTGGAGCCAACAGATATTTGTCTATCAGTCGTGATCCTAAGATTTGTGCAGCATCCTTCGATCACTAAGTCATTTAGTTCAGCTTGGCTAAACTGTTGAGGTTGGTTTATTTTAGGATTGAATTCGTCTTCATCGGTTTTTTCGTTTGAACTTTCATCTGATGATTGCTGTTGGATGCTGTGAAGAAAAGTTGAAGGAATGGGAATTCCTGGTCCATGAGGTACAGGTCGTTTAGCAGATGGTAAATCAGGATACTGAATAGTATGTTTTTTTTTCCCTGTGGGGGCCGTCTTCCTTTCGGATCCGGATGCACTGCAGCCTAGGTGGCTTATTTTACAGCCCCAATATTATTACACTCACGCAACTATCCCGATCTCGATGCCCTGCACTAGCTTGTGCAGGTCCTTCAGAGGTTGCGCGTGGAAATCATTTGGTTCCATTTGTCTGTTCCCAAATATGAGCCGTCTTTTGCTCTCCAGCGCATTGCACCTGCACAGAACGTGCATTGCTGTTTCCGGTGCCGTATTACAGAGGCGACAGTTGGTATGTTATTTTATTTAGTATGTTTATTTTTCGAATTGAAACCCTTGACATCGCAGGAGCAAAAGTAACAGTCGTCTCCACGGTTTTTTTGTTCCCTTCATACCATAGGAATGCCAAAGGGTAAAGAGCTACGTGTACCTTTTGTCCATTTTCTCAGTAACTCGACACACTGAAAGCACACTTTGTGTGGAGTCCAAGGTTTGTCCTGATCACCAAGCTTTACACCGAAGTAAGTGTGATAAGCTTTCTTGATAAATTCTGTTATGTTTCGTTGGTGCTTTGCTATTGTTAAATCACCATACACGTAACAAAATATATCAGGACTGTTTTTGCACTTTCTTGATGACATTATGACGCACTGAACACTCAGAAAACAAAACACAACTCAATGCTACAAACAACTGACGCTAACTGACTATTTCGTAAACAACTGCCGATGCCATCAAGTTGACCTTGAGAGATGCGAAAATAAAACAGTGTTGTCATTGAAATGTAATAAACATAATATTATACTAAAATATTTTCTATCGATGTATCAAGTATTTTAAAGAAATAATTTTAATGAAATTTACAAAATATCATAAAGGTACTTCTTTGCTCAACGTACCCGTATTAGCTAAGGACATGTCGACCTGTGTGATTGAATGTCTTACATTTGAAAAAAAGGGTGAATTCTGCAAATAAAGTTAAATAATAATTATAATAATATAAATATATTCATAATTCTGATATAATTTTGATAATACCAGATATACATGTATGTAATATATTATTTCTTGCAATAAAGAAAATTGTAATAGCATTTACTGCTCACACATCTTAAGTAAAATCTCGGGAGGGAAAAGGAGAGGCGGAAATGAAGTTTATGATTAAGGGCACACACAGGATCCTTGGAGAATGTTCCTTTAGATTTTCACACGATGAAGCAAAAAAATGTAGGAAATGGCGGATGGCGCTTAACAAGGGACGAAGGATGGAAGGAAACTAAGCTCCTTACTCCTGGGAAATGGTATTTACAAGGCTCAAAAACCGCCATATTAAATATAGAGCTTCCCTTCGCTTGTATTTTACGATGTATTTTTTATGACGCCTATTTATTTAAAATTGCAGTTTCTTATTTTTACGATTCAATGAAATAATAATAAAGAAAAATTGAATTTTCCAATTGTTTGCGGAATATTACAAAATATAAAAACAAATTCAAATTAACTCTTGAATTTTGGGGACGTTCATTTCGTGGTACATTTTCAATATTGATATAAAATAATATTAAAGGATAAATTATAAAATCACTTGGTTTGTTTCACTATTTGTACACACAAATAGTGAAACAAACCAAGTGTTTTTAATTTATCCTTTAATATTATTTCAAAATGTTTCACCAAGTGATAAATGATAGAGTTATTCAAGGAAAATAAATTGTATAATTTTTTTTGTTTTTTGTTTTGGCTTTTGCCTGGCCTTAGGAACTTGCCCATTAGCCAACATCATTTATATATTTATTTGTATTTGTATTAATTGTTAACATTACAATTTGTAGTATGCTATTATTTCATACGGACAAACACTAACATTCATACCACACCCAAGGTCACGACGAGAAATTATTTTTAAACAAAGTCTCGCCGTGCACGGGAATCGAACCCAAATTGTAGCTTGCCGAGCGATACAGCCCGGCGACGTTACCGCTTGGCCACCACCTGCCCTATATAAATTTATATCAGAATTGAAAAGTTTCAACGAGACTAAAAAATGTTTGCAGAAAGTTGATTTTAATTTTAATTCGTTTTAATATTTTGGAATAATACGCAATAAAAAACAACAATCTAGAATCTAATTTCCACGAATTTTCTTTACGAATACATGAAATATTCGTCTTTTTTCGTTCTTAAATTTGCGTGGCAATCGTCTGATTTCGGATGCATAGCGAAACAATTTCCGTCGACAAACATTGAATTCGAATTGAAAGGAATAAAGGTGAGCGAGCGGTGCGCTCGCTGGCTTATGCCGGGTTGTAAATTTTATTTATTGGCTTTCCTTCTGTGACATCAATTGAATTCGATCTAAAGGGAGCCAGACGCCGAAAAATCCCCGGACAGTCCCGGGGCTGATGAAATAAAAATGTATCAAAGGGGAGGGGAAAAAATGTCGCCGTATTCATGTGCAAAGTTTCTGGACTCTAATTCAGTTTCAGAACAACATCGTGTGTATGAAAAACAATTTACGATCAGTCTCATCTGAAGGATTGGAGCAGTATTTGAAACTAATTATTAGTTATTTAATGATCTAATCAGTTTATCGGATTGTAAACTTGTATATAAATTTACTTTTAAACATAATATATACATTTGACGAATAAAGCACTAATAACCATTCTTCACACTTTTATTTGAATTACCAAATGTACATTTCGGACACAAAGTGACCATTATCAATGGATTAACACTGTGTTAATCCATTGATAATGGTCACTTTGTGTCCGAAATGTACATTTGGTAATTCAAATAAAAGTGTAAAGAAAGGTTATTAGTGCTTTATTCGTCAAATTAATTTGATCTTCACATAACTCACAATCAATTTATAATATATACAATATAAAAACGAATTTAAATTAGTATCGACATTCTGGAAAAATGTAGTCTCGTTGAGACTTTTGCAAATATTCATTGAAACAACCACTTTCTGAGCTAATACTCCAACAGATATTGAATTTAACAATGAATATTTGAGTTACACAACAAATTTACTGTTCATGCATAATTTATTTGCAAAATGTAACATCAGGTCAAATTATTCTTTAACCAAACTAACTGAACAAACAGGACATTGAAATAAATGTTTACAGAAAGTGGATATCAGAGCTGGGACGAATCCTTGTAAAAAGGATTCGAATCACGAATCCGAATCACCTAATATGATTCGAATCACGAATACTCGAATAAAGGATTCGTAAGAGATAAATATCAAAGATTCGAATCCTGTTTTTTCGGATGACGAATACAAAGCCTATAAGAATAAATTTGATTTTATTCTTTTTTTGCAACCATTAATATATTAATATCGTTACCAGTTGTTGTAGCAAAAATATTCAAAACAAATTATTTATTATTAACACAGAACATCGTTGATAACAGACTAAATATCTGATTCCCTATTACTCTGATTAAAGGTATTTGTGTGTTTCTGAACTTTACTTCAAAACAGTGTTTTGTACGCATGGCGCATGAAGTAAAATTTCGAGTTTAGAAAAGCCCGAAAATTTGTCTCGGGTCGCTGCGCGACCCTCGACAAATTTTCACGGGGCTTTTCTAAACTCGAAATTTTACTTCATGCTTAAGCTGGGAGTGAAAATACCCATTCAAAACTTCAAATTGAACGTTATTATGATATCGATGAATGCCTGAAAATTACGTAAATAAAATATTCACTGAATATCATTAAAACCGGGAAAGTCAGAGAAAAGTCATGGAATTATATACAAATTAACCAAAACACTAACAAAAAAGCCATATTATATTATTAAATTTGTCTAAATCAGCAAGCAAATTACAAAACACGTAAAAATTTATAAAATTAATTTAAATATTGACAAAAACAATGAAAACAATTTAACAAAACGGGGGTTTTCCACAGAAAAAAATTATATTAAAAGGAAAAAAAATCTTGAATCAGGGAAAAAAATCTTAAATCAGGAAAATGTCGGAAAAATTTAACATTTCAGATTGTGATGGTAGCCACAATCTGAAATGTTAAGTTTTGTCAGTTTTACTTCAAATAATATTAAACAAAATTTTGAAAACTAGATTATAATCTTTAAAAAAATGTTCAGTCATTTAATGTTCTTATCAAAGCATTTAGTTTGAAGTTTCGAACGAGCGTTTCCACTCCCAGACTAAGCATGAAGTAAAATTTCGAGTTTAGAAAAGCCCCGTGAAAATTTGTCTCGGGTCGCGCAGCGACCCGAGACAAATTTTCGGGCTTTTCTAAACTCGAAATTTTACTTCATGCGCCACGCGTACAAAACACTGATTTGAAGTAAAGTTTAGAAACACACAAATACATCATTAAGTAAAGTAATAAGGAATCAGATATTTAGTCTGTTATCAAAGACGCAGCGATCCGATAAAAATTTTCTGGGCTTTTCTAAACTCGAAATTGTACTTCATGCGCCACGCGTATAAATCAGTGATTTTCCGAGAAATTTAAAATCACACAAAAGACATTAATTCGAATTATTTTTGACGATTTAAATCCTTTTGTAAGTATTCGAATCCTTGTATAAATATTCGAATCTTTTTATAAATATTCGAATTATTTTATAAATATTCGAATCCTTTTATAGGGATTCGAATCACCCACAATTGGATTCGAATACAAAATATAACGAATGCGGATCACAAATTCAGTTGAACTAAAGTATTCGAATGCCCCTTTGAATCCTTTAAAAGGATTCTAATCCAGAACTCGAATCCTGAATGATTCTAATCCTGCCCAGCTCTGGTGGATATTAATTTTAATTCGTGTTAATAATTTGTAGACGATTTTCAAAATACAAGTTGAGTAATATTTTGTTATTTTGTAGCTGTTTACTTTTGATTATTAGAATAATAACATTATAGTTCTGTATGTTATTACTTGATAAATCAAAAGTAAACAGCTACATAATGACAAAATATTACAAACTAAGTTTAAAAATGTTTCATTTGTAGAAATATTACTCGTTGTATAAATTATTATTACCGTAAGGTAAATAATAAGGTCTCACATTCTTCATACCTGCTAATGACATAATCCCCTTTCTTACCTATAAATACCGACCATATTTTTCACTCATTCCATTTCTGTGTATGTGTTCATTCCACACACAACACTTTTTCCAAGTAAGTTAATTTTAATTTATTCCCAATTCTTTTCAAAAACGTCTTAAGCAAAGCTATACTGAAGAGAGATAAATCTCGAAACGCGTCTATAGATGGCCTAAGACATTAGTTTTAATCCAAGCCCTTTCACTTCTATTTTTTTTTTGTTATCTCTCCTTCCATTTTAAATTTGTATTTGTTAGTTGGTTTGAAGAGAATTTGACCAAAACGTTACATATACTTTAATAGAGTGTTGTAACAAATCAAATTAAATAAGATTTTAAATATTTCATTGTATGATTCAATATCCGGAGGTGTAACTGCACGAAAAGTAGTTGTTTCAATGGATATTTATCGTCTTAAGTTGTCTTATTAATTAAGATATTGTTTGCATTTTCACGAACAGTTTTTTCGTAATTTTATATATTATTATTAATAGTAAAATAAGTTAGATATTAAACAATACTCTCTTAATATGAATGTAGAATTAACATTTCTGTAAATGAAATGATGAAATTAAAATTAATTGAGTTTTACTTTTGATCGATTTCGCATTTTCGACTAATTTTAGAACAGGTGAAAAAATCGCGTGATAGACATATTCTCGACGGCGATCAATTAAGAAAATTCAATCAACTTTAACGATTCCAATTAAAATCGTGTATTAATTGAAATGCGAAGCTTCGGCGGTGATTTTTCATCAATGCGATTGGAAGAAGGACGTTTGTATAAATAGCTTACCACTGAATAATTAAAGGTATCTGATTATTTTTAATTATATTTAGTCAAAGCATTAATGAAATGTTAGAACAATTTATTGAACGTACCGTGTGATTATTTAAAACATAATTTAGCGTAGGCTTTGAATTTTAAATTAGATTGGCAATATTGACTGTTAACACATAGTTTACCATAACCTCAAATTTATTCCATCATTCAATTAGGATTCTAGGCAACTGCAGAAAAATTATAATTTAAACAATCACACGGTACATTATATAAAAAATAGAATCAAATCAAATCAAATCAATTTATTTGGTGCTTTACAGACGTCTACACAAGTCATATACATATAAATATTGTTTATCAATCCTTGTAAAATTCATAAAATTATTATTAAAAACACATAAACATTGTTTTACACAAGTATAAAATATAAAATATATGCTTAATAAATATAGAACGTTTTTTAAAAAGTTAAAATACAACACAATCATAAATCACACAAAATATCATACATTAATTAAAATAAAATCACTTACTTATATATTAAAATTACCCCTTACACCTCCCCCAGACGATACACTGGACGAGACGGACTATTTCTCCCTTTTACACTCTGGCAAAAATTCCTCTCCAGGCTTTGATAAAATTCCCAGATTAATTTTAAAAAAACTACCCTATGATATCCACGTACTAATCCTAAAAATGTATAACTACTGTTACTCCCATCAATACTTCCCATCCGAGTGGAAGCAAGGGTTAATTATCTGTATTCCTAAACCAAAAAACGATCCTTTTCTTATTTCCAGTTATCGGCCCACAACACTCCTCCCAGTATTAGGTAAACAATTTGAATCCCTTATTAAACAAAAACTCCTACAGCTAACCATAAATTCCATCCCCCAATACCAATTCGGATTCCTCCCCAAAAAATCAACTACACTACCTCTTTTCATTTTAACCTCCAATATACAAACCATGCATCTAGAAGGTCAAAAAACAAGTATCGCCTTTCTTGATATAACTAAAGCTTTTGACACGGTTTGGCATATTGGCCTCCTATATAAATGCTACATCCTTAAGATCCCAAAGCATCTAATAATCCTTATTTACCATTTCCTAACCAACAGATCCTGTAAAGTAAAAATCCGCCAAATTGTATCTCGCTCATTCCCCCTCCTGCAAGGTGTTCCGCAACGCTCTCCGCTATCCCCACTTCTTTACAATATCTTTTGCTACGACATATTCAATCCCAACCCTTCCTACTTTAACCCAACAAAATACGCTCTCCTCTTTGCTAATGATACGGCCCTTATCTCCCACGCTTCAACGCTTCAACAATCCCAAAACCTCCTTCAAAATTCTCTTAATTCCATACAAAAATGGTGCAATAAATAGCGAACACAATTAAATCCTTCCAAAACCAAATTATTCATTCCTTTCCATAAAATCACTCCACGATCTCCTACAATAGTAATAAATAACACCACAATTCTTCCATCCTACTCCTGCAAATACCTAGGCATAGAATTTGATTCAAAACTTTCCTTCCTCCCACATACCAAATCCATTAAAACCAAAATGAAAACAAGGGCTAGGTATTTCAGATCTTTAACTTATAAACAACAAGGAATTTCCACAAAAACAGCAGTTAGGATTTACGAATCGATATGCCGGCCCTTGTTAGACTATGGTGCAATTTTATTCCTTCATATCCGTCCTTCAATTTCACACCATATCCAAGTCGCCGAATGATCAGCCCTACGAATCCTCACCAAACTCAGGCACCCAATAAATCCTCTTTATAATCCCTCAAACATCATCCTCTACGAAACTACCCAAATAACACCAATTTCCCAACGCATATTAACCCTCAGCGAAAAATTCGCTGTAAACACCCATAACCTAGAACTCCTAAACAAATTCTGTATTCCTAGAAACCTAAATATCCATCCCAACTATAAACATCCTCCTCTCACAATACATCAATTCATTTGTACCGTTCATCAAGACAGTTCACAAGCCTAGCATACGATAAAATTTTTCAAATAAAATAAATTCAAGACAGGGCAGAAAGACCTCTGGTCGATAGCCCAGACAGACTAACCCCATAGTATAATAATATATATATATATATATATATATATATATATACCAGCACAAGAAGTAACGGTCGTACTACGTTAGAGGCAGAGTTCGGAAAATTTCCTAACAGGGCATTCGACCAATAATACGGCAGGAGAGATGTGTGTAATCTACTTTATTGTAATACCAAGCTTTCGGGACTCATTTTGTCCCTTCCTCAGGGTTAACACTAAAAACAATGAGCAAAAAAACAAAAAATTACTGATCTGAATTAAACTGTTAGTTGATGACGAATTCTTGAAAAAATATTAATTAGCAAATAAATTTGAGCTTACATTTGTGATTATTTGAACAAACTATTGTTAAACTGACGCTGTATTTGTTTTATTATCCTAACGATACTCATGGTGGTTGTTGAATTTGAATAAAAGTGAGGTTATTGTGTATAAAAAATCGTAACCGCGTGGTTACGGCAGAAGTGAAATTTTAAACGAAAACAAACGGCACATTCACATTTTAAAATTGGAAATTGTCACTGTGTTCCACTGTTTCTTGGGTAACCCGGGGTGTTATCACCGCACTTGTTTATATTTGATTAACTTTTAACTCACGCGGCCGCATCTTAGTGCGAAACGACGCACGTGTCTTCACATAAACATATATATATATATATATATATATATATATATATATATATATATATATATATATATATATATATATGTATTCTACTATACTACTGTAATTGTCTGAATAAAGATGTATGTATATATATATATATATATATATATATATATATATATATATATATTAAAATTATGCGATAAATACTTATCTAAAGAACAAAATGCATTCTCAAGTAATATTTTCTTGATGCTTATTTTAAACAATTTACATTTAAGAAGTTTTATTTCTTGTGGCAATTTGTTAAATAATTTTAGTGCATTTTCCAAATAGTTTTTACTGTGATCTTTAACCCAGAGTAAACATTGCAATATATATTGACAAGGCAAAGTTAAAATACCCAGCTCCACAAATATATTCCTGCAGTCTTTCCTGTAAGCCGCGTTAGCTATTATTCGAACAGATCTCCGCTGTAAAGCAAAAATTCGCCCCGCGGCACTCGAGTGACCCCAAGCAAGAAGTCCATATGACATAATTGAATGGCATACCGCAAAGTAAGGTGTTCTAACAACAGTAAGCTGTTCTAACAACATGCACATCTGTAACTAGAAACTTGGCTGAATGAGCGACAAATTCTTCTTGATGATTTTTTAAAGTAAATAATAAGCTCACAGTCTTTTTATCATTCATGCAAGGACTGTTTGAATCGAACCATACTTTAGAAGCTCTCCTTGCATCAACTTCAGATGTTAATAGTTGGTCTATCTTAAGATTAGTGATAAATAGTGAGGTATCATCAGCAAATTGAGTGACTTTAACCTGACTGTTACTAAATATATATGGGCAATCATTCCCGTATATCAAAAACAAAAGAGGCCCTAAGTGAGATCCCTGAGGTACCCCCTTAGTAACAAGAACTTCATCAGATGTATTATGGCCATAAGAAACAATCTGTTTTCGATTAGTTAAGTAAGACAATATCATTTTGCAACTGAATGGCATGAAATTATAACTATATAATTTAGTTATTAATAGCTCGTGCGATACGCAATCAAATGCTATTGACAGATCCATAAAATGTACAAGTACAAATGATTTTGATTCCAAACCACTCAAAATAGCACCAATAAGTTCTACAATTGCACGAATTGTCGATTTTCCTGTTCTAAATCCAAATTGATGTTCTGTCAATAGGCCATTGTCTTCAAAATACTGTGATACTTGTCTGTACATTGCTAACTCCAAGGTCCTTGCAATGACAGGAATTATTGACACTGGCCGATAGTTATTCAGATCAGATGGGTTGCCCTTCTTAAGTACGGGAATGCACTTTGAAGTTTTGAGCGAGTCTGGAAAACAAATCTCCCGCAAACACTGGTTAATTAGACATGTCAATGGCAGTATAATAATGTCTTTATCCGATTTTATCACCTCAGTTGATAGGCCATATATATCTTTACTGGTTTTACTCTTGATAACGGAAAAAATGAGCTGACGATACCTCCTCGAATTTAAAATATTTATTACTATTTGAAAAAGGCGTTAACGTTGCAGCAAATACAAAAACAATTGTAAGTCGGCAGAAAACAAACGATCAATATCATACAGAGATTTTAACTTTTAAGTATACATATCCTAATAATGTATTTTCTGTAAATTTGAAAGTATCCGTTGTTATTTAAAAGCGTTTACTTTAAAGCTTCTAACGAGTGTTTCTAATCCCTGTTTAAGTATGAAGTAAAATTTCGAGTTTAGAAAAATCTAAACATTTGGTTTAGTCGCAATGCAACGCAATGAAATGCCATTTCTTGTCTTAAGGTGAAACATTATACAGGGAATATTTCTTTCATTAGTAAGTATATATTTCACGATATACACGTATAATCATATAATTTTAAGATTCTAACGATTGTTTCCACTCCCAGACTAAGCATGAAGTAAAATTTCGAGTTTAGAAAAGCCTGAAAATTTGGCTCGGGCGCGTAGCGAAGCGAAGCGACCGAGCCAAATTAGGCTTTTCTAAACTCGAAATTTTACTTCATGCGCCACGCTTATAAAACACTGATTTCAAGTGAAGTCAAAAAAATTATACTAAAGCAGTATGGTCAAGATGTATATTTTAAACTTCAGGTTCATTCAGTGTTGTATACGCTTGGCGCATGAAGTAAAATTTCGAGTTTAGAAAAGCCTAATTTGGCTCGGTCGCTTCGCTTCGCTACGCGCCCGAGCCAAATTTTCAGGCTTTTCTAAACTCGAAATTTTACTTCATGCTTAGTCTGGGATGCTACGCGTCCAAATCCAAATTATCGGGCTTTTCTAAATTCGAAATTTTACTTCATACTTAGTCTGGGAGTTAAAAGCACTCTTTAGAAGCTTTTAATTTATAAAATTAACGAATACCTGAAAATGTACAGTATATCTGTATACGTAAACTTAAAAGAAACATTCCTTGTAATATTATACTTCTCTTAGTACAAAAAAAATACAAACAAAAAGCCACGAATACAATTTACACGGAGTTGTCTTGTTCATAACATAAAAGAGGATTATCTAATTACCACAAAAGTTGTAACTCTCTGCATTGAATAACGTCACCTGAATTTACCATTCAGTTACACTACTAGTATACAGGGTGTCCCAGACCACCCGTATCAGCCTTTTTTGAGAAATCGGCTAGTTCCAGAGAGTTGGGACGAAAACATATATAACAAAAGCCGTATTATAGAATCTAATGGTGATATTGTTTTTTCGCAAAAAGGTTGTCATCCCTGAAAGTTTGCTTAAAAATGTCAATAACGCAAGATTTTTAAGTGGCACGATAGGTAAAAAGTTGTATCATTGAAAAGGTCTAATACTGAATGATTTAAATTAAATTTAAATTAAAACACTTGGTTTGTTTCACTTATTTAAATAAGTGAAACAAACAAGTGTTTTAATTTAAATTTAATTTAAATAATCCAGTATTAGATTCAAAAATGTTTCACCACGGGTTAAGTGAGAAATTAATTAAAGATATTGAAAAGGTCTTTAAAAAATAAGCAACTTTTGTAAGAAACATAATTTTGTTACGGGCATCGATATTGAGTTATATCGGATCAAAGTTATTAATTTTAAATTTTTCATGGCTAACTTATTTTAATAGATTGAGTTTCAATTGTCAGTTAATAATGCAAATTTTTGCAATACAAATTAAAGATTAATGGTAAATACATCTGCATAATTGCAATTTAATAGTTTTTTTGAAATTAATTGAAAATTTTGGTTTTCTCTCATATGCAAATTACATAAATGTTCATTGTAATTAAAAACTCTATTTGGGTTCAAATTTTATAAAAAAAAAAAGAAACGAAATATGTTTAGCACATTTATATTTAAATAATTATATTATAAACCGGAGTCGGAATTATATGAAATTTATAACTCCAAGGCTCAGATTTTCTCATCACAAAAATATTTAAATTCCGACCCCACAGTTTGGACTCTAACTCCGACTCAGAGTTCACAGCACTGGTTCAAATTATTTTCCATTTACCTCTAAACACTGTTGAACTATT
Source organism: Philonthus cognatus (assembly GCA_932526585.2). NCBI lineage: Eukaryota > Metazoa > Arthropoda > Insecta > Coleoptera > Staphylinidae > Philonthus > Philonthus cognatus. The sequence continues at coordinate 13,821,188 of OW052243.1, forward strand.
CTGGTTCTAGTACCAGTGGCCCTAAACATCTACTTTTATAATAAGGTAGCCATGAGATATTGATATTTGGTAACTTCAATCCAAAATTACTCAAAACAAACGCAAGTTACAAAAATATTTTTCTTACAAAAGTTACTCATTTTTCAAACAACTACTTTTGACCTATCATGCCGTTTGAAAATCTTGAGTATTTAACATTTTTAAGCGAAATCTCAGAGATGCCAACCTTTTTGGGAAAAAACAATATCACCATTTGATTTTTCAATATGACTTTAGTATTATTTTTTTTATCACAACTCTCTAAGACTAGCCGTTTTCTCAAAAAATGCCTGTTACGGGTGCTCTGGGACACCCTGTATATTCATTCAACGCTGTCGGATATAAAACTTACCAATATATTAAATCCTTACTGCAGATTTAATTAATTATAACTTCTCAAATATAATTTCAATTTTAATTCGAATAATACCATAAAATTAATTAAACGAATGATGCATTATCACAATTTCATTGAAGATAAATCACTCAGAAGACGATTTCGTGGGGCACTCTAAGTAGTCGATCGTCGAGCCAGAATAATTAATTAATTGAACGTTTTAATTAAGCATTAATGGTCACCAGGAGTGCGACTAACTTACAATAGGCTATAATTGTACCTTCGAGACTGTGTCTAGAATGAATCGAATCTTACATTAACCTTGAATAATAATTGAGGGTATAATTTTACTTTGTTTTGAACATTAAATACAGAGATTTAAGAGCAACCTCTTGTAATGGTTTTTTTTAAATCATTCATTTCATCAGTTAAATAGTTACCTTATTATTTGGCCAATTTTCATTCAAAACCAATTTGAAATCATATTCAAATCCACATTTAAAACGTTATGAATATATAATGAATTAATGTCTCACTTAACCCGTAATGAAACATATTTAATTAATAAATTTTGTATTATGGAGGCTTCTACTTCGTTATACATGTTAATTTGTCTAACCATTTTTGTATATATACCTGTTTTGTATGTAGTTTTAGTCACTTTATGTTCGATAACGGCAAGCTAAATTTACCGAAACTGCAGTCACATAAAAATAAATTGTGTTATTCAAACAAAGTTAAAACGTTTTTTAATTGATATTTATTTAATATTAAAACATTAATTAAAACACTTGGTTTAGTAAAACTAAAAATCAGTGTATTTTATTTTTACTCCATATACACTTCATTATATGAAGTGCACCAACTTAAATCTAAATGAAACCTTATAAGTGTTCATATTTTTATTTCGTCGAGCGTTAATATGAGACACACAGAATGAAATATTCGACTGAAAAGAGATTTTCAAATTCTAACAAGACCCTCGAGTCCGATTTTCCTTTCCTCTCAAGTGGGCCCAGTTCGAGTCAAAGAGTTCCCGACGGAGTGACATTTGCGAAAAAGATCATCAAGAGCCTGAAGGCCTTGTAAATCTCCTAACACACTTTACCAATCAAAAAAATATCATTTTCTAATTAAATTATTCAACGTATAGAAATAATAACCTGCTAGGAACTTTAATTTGACGAAATCGGTGTATCTATTTTTTCAAAAGAAAAAAATCCTGTAAGTACCGTGCGATCGTTTAAAACATGATTTAGAGTAGTCTTTGAGTTTTAAATTAAATTAGAACTACTGACCGTTAACACATAGTTTACAATAACCTTAAATTTATTCCATCATTCCATAGATATTATATATAGAAATCTTATATACAGGGTCCTGCATCTTACCTCCCGTCTTTTGTAGCTCAGTTACTAATTAAGTTAGGCTTTTGATATTTGGCAGACTTTACCTGTATCCTAGGGCGTATTTCAGGAAAATATTTTTGATTATACAGGGTGTCCCAAAACAGTTTGACGTCATTATGATATATATATTTTTAGATTACATGCTATATATTTTGTTCGTTATTTGGGTGCCTTCTATGGATACTTACATACCCCTAAAATTATATAGAAATTGGTTTAGTAATTTTAGCAAAAAAAATAAAAACTAAATAAAATCAGTTTTGCACCATTGGTTTAAAAAATTAATAAAAAATAAAAATAGTGCCTCGTTAATAAAATTATACAATGTACTTATTAAATAAGGTCTGACAGTCCCGTTAGCCAAGTTTCATTCATATGAATTATACAGAGTGTCTAAAATTTAATGTCAAACTTTTCAAACATTAAAGCTCTTTATTTTTCTTACTTTAAATTAGACCCCCTGTATATTTTTATGTCATTCCATGCGGAATTATAGAACAAACATTTTTCCTAATTACAACCCTATCGCAATTCCTAACACATTAAAAGTTATTTGCAGAAAACTCGTTTTATCAACTAATCCAATAGTCATTTTAATGATAAAAATCGAAGGTGGCTTTGAAAAACAATTTATTGTTTAACAAAGTGACAAAAGCCTATTTTGACTTTAGTAATGTAAAAGTTAAAAGCATTATGAGTTAAGCTCTTTATATCTAAGAATTTGTTGTCATGAAGTACAACCGAGACAATCTCGTAGATATGATTTTCATATTAGGAGAATGCGAAAAGAACTGTTTTTTAGCAAGTCGAGTCTACGCACAGCGGTATCCGGAACGACGACATCCAGACAACAGGAGCCTGGAAAACTTATTGGAGAGATTTATACATACGGGTAATGTAAACTATACAAAACCAGTTAGAAATATGCCGGTTCGAACTGAAGAAAATCAATTGGCTGTGCTATTATCAATTACGGAAAATCCTTCCGTTAGTCAACAAGCAGTCGCTGCTGCCGTAAATGTAAGCGAAAGAACCGTTCAACGAATTTTAAAGGACAACCGTTTCCATGCCTATCATATCCAGTTCCATCAAGAACTCTTTGAACAAGATTTTGATCAACGTGTCGAATTTTTCAACTGGGCGCAAACTAAAATTAGGGTACATGTTGACTCTTTTGATAAGGTTTTGTTTTCTGATGAGACCACCTTTCATAAAAATGGATTTGTGAATCGTCATAACTTCCATTATTATTGCGACCATAATCCAAGAGTTTTTAGGCATGTTGATCAACAACACAGATAGGCAATTATTGTGTGGGGGGGAATTATTGGTGAACATATTATTGGCCCTCACTTTTTTAACGGACATTTGAATGAACCAACGTATCTGGATTTTTTGCAAAATCAATTGCCAGATTTATGTCAACATTTACCAATGGCTGTGAGGGATGCAATGTGGCTGCAACAGGATGGAGCCCCAGCACATTATTCATTACAAGTCAGGGATCATCTCAACACAACCTTCCCGAATCGGTGGATTGAAAGAGGAGGGCCAAGTAAATGGCCGCCCCAATCACCCGACTTAACTAAATTAGACATTTTTTTATGGGGCTACGTTAAGGAAATCGTTTATCAAGAACCTCCAACCACACCAGAAAACATGCAGCAAAGAATCATAAATGCATTTTACAACATTACACCCGACCTATTACGAAGAGTTGCAAGGTCATTTCATACTCGTCTTCAATTGTGCCTCCAAGAGAACGGAAGACATATCGAACATAAGTTCTAGTAGGTGATTAATTTTAGAAATGCGTATTTTTGTTATGTTTTTTATGAAATGTTATTACTAAAACTATTTTTTATACAAAACTTAATACCACGCGATCGTAAAAAAACATGATTCAGAGCACGCCTTGACTAGAACAACATGGTTGGCAAGGCAAATTTCAGAATACTGCTTGGTGTTTAAATTTATTTGAAGTTTCCTGTTTTTATTGAATTGACATCAGTGTTGTTAATCGTTTTGTAGTAGTCAATGCCTGCTCTGAATATTTTTTTTTCGATCTCATTGTACTTTCACGATGTGTAATATGTTTAGACGACAATCTGTGAATCCTTTCAGACTTTCGAGATGCAATTTAATTACAAAACATGTTATATCAATAAATTGTTTTTCAAAGCCACCTTCGATTTTTATTAATTAAAATGGCTACTGGATTAGTTGATAAAACGATTTTTATGCAAATAACTTTTTATGTGTTAGGAATTGTGATAGGGTTGTAATTAGGAAAAATGTTTGTGTTTTTAATTCCGCATGGAATGTCATAAAAATATACAGGGGTTCCAATTTAAAATAAGAAAAATACAGTGCATTAAAGTTTAAAAAGTTTGACACTAAATTTTGCACACTCTGTATAATTCATATCCACCAAACTTGGTTATCGGGACCATTAGACCTTTTTTAATAAGTACCTTCTATAATTTAATTGACGAGATACTGTTTTTAATTGTTATTTATTTTTTAAATTATTAGTGCAAAACCGATTTTTTTTAGTTTTTATTTTTTTGGTCGATATCACTAAACCGATTTCTATAAAAATTAGGGGTTGAAGGTAACCATAAAAGGCACTCAAATTATTAACAAAATGTACACCATTTAATTTAAAAATATATATCATCATGACGTCACACTTTTTTGGGACACCCTGTATAATCAAAAATATTTTCCTGAAATACGCCCTAGAATACAGGCAAAGTCTGCCAAATATCAAAATCCTAACTAAATTAATAACTGAGCTATAGAAGACGGGAGGTGAGATGCAGGACCCTGTATATGCAACTATGGAATAAATTTGAGGTTATGCTAAACTATGTGTCAACACTCAGTAGTGCCAATCTAGTTTAAAACTCAAAGCCTACTTTTAAATTAGGTTGGCACTACTGAGTGTTAACACATAGTTTAGCATAACCTCAAATTTATTCCATCATTCATGTTTTAATAATAATAATAATAATAATAATAATAATTCGTTTATTTCCCAACAGATACAAAGGATCTAATAACAGGGAAAATATATCAAACATTCAAACTTAAATATAATAACATAAAACAAAGTTGAGTATATATACAATCAATGACACACATGTATAAAGTAAAATGTATTTGTGGTGGTTGGCGCGTATTACAACAAATTCATTACAGTGTTTGTGAAGTGACGGCTCGTGCAATTAAATATATCTATAGAGTCTTGAATAATAATAATAATAATAATAATAATAATGTTTGAAGCGATCGCACGGTATATCTGCGAATGTTTCAAAATATGATGTAAAAACATGAATATTTCAAATTCAGAACTATTTAAATTTGACAAAATAAGCTTGCGCTTCATTTAGGTCGCAAAACTTTTCACATAATATATAAAAAATATCGTAATTTCGTATAAACTGCAAACAAATACTTATAGTTTGCAGTTTATACGAACATTATCGAAATTTTTATATAATTTGACGTACTATGAATTTACAAGTTTTGAATAACAATTCAAGTGTATCAGTGTATTTGAATTTAATTTAGAAAATAACAAAACTCTTTGTATCAGATAAGCAATTATTGCTATACGTAGAATGAACTTCACAATATGTCATTTTTGTCTATAAATTAGAATTATATGTTTAAAAGCATATGTAAATATAACACTTATAACTTTGCTTAACCACTGCATTTTGTACTTAATTTGTAACTATTATTAAGTGCAAAATAAAGTGGTTGAAGTAAAAAGTATTTTATTTACAACTGTATTTAAGATCTACGACAAAGTGAACGCCTACAACATAAAACAGTTGTTTAAAAGCGTTTATACATTTTTTTGTAATAAAATTGAATGCACTTTTTTCTAAAATAAATGTTTTATTAAAAAATTAAGTTGTTGATACGCTTTGGGAAATCCGCACATCCCTTCAGCAGGAGCATGATTTATTCCAGTTAGAAACTTCCGCAACCAATAAATCAGCCTGATTATCCCTGCCAAGCTTATCGTTCGATTAATCAGTGATGTAGTTAGTGCCAGGACCCTTAAAAGGGTTCTTTGCGGACGATGTAATATCTCACCGTATGATCAGGAAAACTAGTTTACGCAAGGAATTAACGAACCCTCATGTGGATTCAAAGAAAAATCAATGTTTCGAATTACAAGGCGTTGACCCTAAATATTTCATCGTAGGGAATTTATCGAGATATAGAATAAATTATGTAGGCATCATTTATTCCACAATACATTGTTGAAGACTTTGAGTAAATGAGGCGTTGGTTTAATGAATTATTTATAGAAAATGAAATGAGAAGTTCGCAAATAATCCCTATAATGAACCCCTTCTTAGGAAGTTCTGTATCCCCTGAAATCCTAATATCCCTCCTAAATACAAATATCCTACTCTCACACTTCATGAATTCATTAGTTCGCTTCAAAACAGTTAAGCTAGCTAGCACAGATAATTCATTGCACATTACCATAAATTCAGACAGGGCAGAAAGACCTTTGGTCGATAGCCTGGACAGACTAACACTAACATGTATGATAGGTATATAAATGTTTGTAACGTATACTGTATTGTCTGAATAAAGATGTTTGTATATACAGAGAGTTTTATGTAACACCGAACATACTAAAATGTACTCAATGTTAATTTTCCTATGTTCGATGTGTATTGGGACGCATCAAAGCATTGTGTGCGATGTGATTGGCTACGAATTCTAATTGTAATATAGTCAACCCAATTTACACTCTTTCCTTCAAAAAGAAATGAAATCTGTCAGTTATCGCAAGCAAGTGATATTTGCTGTTCTAGCACTTAAAGCAGACGTAGACGAAGAATGGAGAGTTAAACATATCAATAATGTATACAAAGGAGGAAATGATTATTCTGATAAACTTATACTTATAGGATGGAAAAAAACAGTTCAAGAAATTCCCATGATTTATTTTCTGAAAAATGTTCTGTTCAATCAGACTACCATTTATTTCAACCATTTCGAACCTTCTAGAACAGTTTGTTTGGATCAATTTCACAAGCGAGGAGTTTTAATAATACGCCTTACTATTGCAAAATCATTTAATATTTAAAAATCCTATGTACGTAGAAGTTCTACAAAAAATTAAGTTTAGATCCTACGAATTCCAACATTACTAGTTGCTGTATAACAACATTAAGCTATAACATTTTTGTAAAATTGTATTTAATATGTTAAATTAAACAACGAAATGTTGCGAAAACTTGTGTTTACTGATGAAGCGTTTATATCGTCTTACCTTCTTTAACTAGTATTTTACTGATTAAAAATATAACAAAAGTTGATAACTATTCCGTTGTACTAAAATATTCATAATACAACATATTGTGCTTGACATAATAATTGACAAATTTAATTTATTTTTGACGTGAAGAGTGTACATTGGGTTGACTATATTACCATTAGAAATCCTAGCCAAACGTAGTACTCAATGCTTTGATGCGTCCCAGTACACATCGAACATAGGAAAATTAACATTAAGTACATTTTAGTATGTTCGGTGTTACATAAAACTCTCTGTATATGAAATGAGATTTATGTAAAAAATGCTGATGACTTTTAATTTGTCTTAAGAAAAATGGCCAATAATATATTATTATTAATATAAGATTATATTATTTCTTATGATTACACAAGCCAACAGCAGTTTTGGTGCCGGGGTGTTTGGAGTTGATTTTCATATGAATTTGATGCTCTAAACTAGTTTTTTTTTTCTAGATCAAATTTCTAAGATATAATGTCGTAGTGTTCGATAAAAAAAACGCCCAACGCCATAACTCTGTTAATTATGGATCGATTTGAATGAACTAAAAAACAAGGTGAATCGCAGTTTCAAAACCATAAATTGACATTATTTATATTTTTTCAAAATTAACTTCAATGCCAAATAACAGTCAACTTTGAATTTTTAAATAGCTGCATATACTTTTTTTTATTTTATTATATTAGACATTGTTTTTATTATTCCAATTTTGCTCGATATGTTGCTTTTAATTTAATATTTATGCCAGCAAAAATTTATAATAAATCTTGTTCACGTGATTTTTTGGCAATAAATTTAGTGTGCCTTTAAACAAAATTAGAGTTTTAATACTGATGAAAATTTATAAATAGAATAAGTATGTATAATCTACTTTAAAGATTCAACAGAATTTGTCAACCAACCGAACAAAATGAAGGCTAGTATTTTTTAAACTTTACAATATTTCAGTGTTTTATACGCGTGGCGCATGAAGTAAAATTTCGAGTTTAGAAAAGCCCCGTGAAAATTTGTCTCGGGTCGCTGCGCGACCCTCGACAAATTTTCTACGCGGGGCTTTTCTAAACTCGAAATTTTACTTCATGCTTAGTCTGGGAGTGGACCGTCAAGATTTTCAACATGTCGAGATTTTCGATATTTCCAGATTTTCGTCGATTTATTCACAGTTTGTTATTATATTAAATGTAAAATTAATGTTTAATAAATACTGTTTTACACTTGTAAATAAATAAATACTGTTTTACTTAGGAATAGAATATTGACCCATTAAGAGCCGAGCAAATTATAAAGTTTACTCTAAAAGCTGATTTTACTTAAAATTTTGCAACAGAAAAAAAACTAGTTTAGAGCAACATTAATGTTTAATAAATACTGTTTTACACTTGTAAATAAATAAATACTGTTTTTCTTAGGAATAGAATATTGACCCATTAAGAGCCGAGCAAATTATAAAGTTTACTCTAAAAGCTGATTTTACGTAAAATTTTGCATCTTTTTTTATGGTTTCAATGAATGATTTATTATATTTATAAATACACTTAAAAAATGAATAATAATCGAAATATTGAAATAACAAAATATTTACATTTTTCCTTTACTTTTATTGCGTTGCGTTATAACTTATCTTGATCTGTGATACCACATTATACATGGTATACATTTATTTATATACTTTTATTTATTTTCACTTATTTAAATATGTATATTTTTGTTTATTAGTATCACTAAGATTTCCGTTTCTGATGTTCCTGTTTGCATTTATTGCCGCCACTTGGGTTATTTATATGTTTTACTTTTCCGTGAATATACTTGTGACTGATGAATATACTGGTGACTTATGTTTAAGAAAGTGATTGTCATTATTGTATTGTATAAAGGAGATTTTCCGTAAATAAATTGAAATTGAAATTGAATATTACATACGTCGATTTTAAAAAGAGGTAAATTTAAAGTTCGAACGAGTGTTTCCACTCCCAGACTAAGCATGAAGTAAAATTTCGAGTTTAGGAAAGCCTTAAAATTTGGTTTGGTCGCGTAGCGCGTAGCGCTACGCGACCAAACCAAATTTTCAGGCTTTTCTAAACTCGAAATTTTACTTCATGCGCCACGCGTATAAAACACTAAAATGTTGTGAAGTTATAAATACACTTAAAAAATGAGTAATAATCGAAATATTGAAATGACAAAATATTTACATTTTTCCTTTACTTTTATTCTACATTAAGTTGTAACGTAGGTACTTATTTGTTGTTTCGTTATTAATACTGGCATAACCTCACAATAAATGACATTTGTCACTTTTTTTACAAGGCACACTATTATGATTTTAAATAGATGATTTAAAAAAAACGACCAAAACATTGAAAAAAAAAAACAAGAAATTGGGGGTTACAAGATTAAGAAAAATAATGGCTAATGTAATAAAATTAAAAAAAATCTAGACAGCCATTTAAAAATCTTAAGTTGGCTATTATTTTGGAATGAATGAATGAATTTACCTCTTTTATAAAATCGACGTATGTAATATAACAAATCATTCATTGAAATCATCAAAAAAGATGCATTTTTTTTAAATAATAACTATTTAAAAAAAATGCATCTTTTTTGATGATTTCAATGAATGATTTATTATATTACATACGTCGATTTTATAAAAGAGGTAAATTTAAAGTTCAAACAAGTGTTTCCACTCCCAGACTAAGCATGAAGTAAAATTTCGAGTTTAGAAAAGCCTGAAAATTTGGTTTGGTCGCGTAGCGCGTAGCGCTACGCGACCAAACCAAATTTTCAGGCTTTTCTAAACTCGAAATTTTACTTCATGCGCCACGCGTATAAAACACATAATGTTGTAAAGTTATAAATACACTTAAAAAATGAATAATAATCGAAATATTGAAATAACAAAATATTTACATTTTTCGTTTACTTTTATTCTACTTTAAGTTGTAACATAGGTACTTATTTGTTGTTTCGTTATTATTAATGGCATAACCTCACAATAAATGGCATTTGTCACTTTTTTTTCGGTTATCGGCTAATAAATAGAAGAGTTATGGCGTTGCACACTCGTCGAAATGCTCATTCTAGCTAAACATTTCTCCGAAAATCAACTGTTTAGAAAATAGATTTTTTCTTAGAATATGGGTAGTTCAATATCCAGAGGGTGCGCAGGTAAAGTCATAAACCCCTCCGACCTTTGGTCCAGTGGTTATCAGTACCCAAAGTGCATGCATCGTTTATGTCGTTTAGTTGTAGATTTTACGCGCTCCAAACGCTTACGTTTAATTGCTTTTTTTTTACATCTGAGTTTCGTGCAAAATATAATTTAAAGATGGATACAGGGCAGGTAGTGGCCGAGCGGTAACGTCGTCGGGCTGTATCGCTCGGCAAGCCACAAACTCGGGTTCGATTCCCGTGCACGGAGAGACTTTATTTAAAAATAATTTCTCGTCGTGTCCCTGGGTGTGGTGTGAATGTGTCGTGACGTCCAAATATATGTTAAATTAATTAATACAATCATCGTTAGTGGCTGAATGGCTAGAACCTATGCCAAACAAACAAAAAAGAAAAAGATGGATATATATTCTACTGGTATGTATACAAGATAGATTTAAATATATGTAATATAACTTTGGTCAACATATAGATATACTAATTTAAATTAAGCAAAGAATCCTACAGTAAAATTTTGCAACGTTAAACTTGAAAAAGGTTAAAGGCGGTTCTTGGTAATGAATCTTTGTTTTTTATATATAATAACTAATTAGTTTATTATATAAATAACATTTAGCTGCCCGTTTTTGCCCGTTTACAAGCAGTGATTTTATTTAGGTAGCGTAATCATTTCTCGGCGGACAATATTCCATATTTGGCGCGTTCAAAAAACGCTAGAACAAATAAATAAAGCAGTCTATCTCTTTGTGATTGACTTTATAAATATTGATATTGTATATCACATTGAACATTTCTACCTAGATTTTTTATACTGATTGTATATATTGTATATTGCAATTTGTGCACTTTTAAATTTTTTGTTATTGTCTATTTGAATAATTTTGTAATTAAATAAAACGTGATTATTAAATTTTTAATGTTCATTTTTTTATAATTCGAAGGGAAGGGGTTGTTATATAATTACTATTTTTTAATAAAAATTGTATCACAAAAATGCGAGTAGTGAAATTATCTTCAAATTTTTATATAACAATTTTTCGCTAAAAATAAAAATTAAAATACGGGTGGTGAGGGGTAGAAGGTGAGAATTATTCAATATTGAGTAATTTATAATTTCAATTAAATATTTTCTTCGACTGTGAATAATTTAAAGTAGACTAAAACGCTTTATATCAAAATCGCGTTAATCACGAAATCTTAGTGGCGAAATTATTAGCGTTAGGGTTCCATGCCGATGTTGTCAAGTGGGTATATAGCTTTTTAATCAATCGTGTGCAGTGCATAAAAATTAAGAATTTTATATCCAACGCCATTCAAGTGCCCTCAGTAGTTCCCCAAGGCTCGCATTGTGGTCCATTGCTGTTTTTACTATTTGTTAATGACATTTCACAGGTTATAAAACATTCCTCATTTTTGCTCTTTGCCGATGACCTGAAATTGTATAAGGAAATTGTATCGGTTGACGATTGTTCATTGCTGCAAGATGATTTATCATATGTCTTTAATTGGTGTCTACAAAATCATTTGTTTTTTAATGTTCAAAAAATGCAAAACAATGATTTTCACCAGAAAAACAACTGTTGTACGGTTTGATTATGCAATTCATGGTCACCACTTAGAACAACAAAATGTTACCAAAGATTTGGGTATTACCTTTGATAGGAAATTATGTTTTGCCAGTCATATTAACGCAATTTGTAATCGAGCTTTGAAAATGTTGGGTTATATAAAAAGAATGGCTAAGGACTTGTCGCCAGCAGCATTTAAACGGGTTTATTTCGCTTTTGTACGTTCTCATCTAGAGTATGGATCTTGTGTATGGGCACCATCACAACGCGTTTATATCAGTGCTTTGGAAAACGTACAAAACAAATTTTTAAAGGTGCTTGCGTACAAGTTAGGTTTCGATTCTAGCACAAATTTAAAGATATTATCATCGGAACAATGTATTGATAAACTATGTTGTCGCCGGGTGTATGCCGACTTGTTGTTTTTTCATAAATTAATTTGTAATGCTGTTAATTGTCCATATCTTTTATCACAAATTAATTTCAGTATTAATTTAACCAATCGCCCAACTAGACATTTACCTATATATCGTCTTCAACTTCATAAGACAAATTACGGATATAATAGCCCACTTTCAAGGTTTATGCGAACGGCCAATACATTATCTGTACATCCAAACTTTGACATTTTCAACTCTTTCTCACACTCACAATTCATGGCAAGACTTAAGCGAATAAATATTTGTAATTTTTCTTAGTTTAATAAGTCAAATTTATATTTATATTATATTATATTATATTATATTATATTATATTATATTATATTATATTATATTATATTATATTATATTATATTATATTATATTATATTTATATTTTATTATTGTATTATTTGTATTAAATTTTTGTTGTTGTTGTAGTAATTATATTTAATTAAATATTAATTTGTAAAATGGATTTTGAGGTAAATAAATAAATAAATAAATAAATAAATAAATAAATAAATAAAATGTTCAGTTTCGACCAGTGTGCGTTGGGCCTTTTTTATCGAACATCCTGTATACGTTATACTATTATAAGTTAAATCCCCAGATCTTCTTCAAAGTGTTGGATGTTTGAATCAACAGAGCTTGATAAGTTCTACCTAAATCATCTCCCCTGTCAAAATTTTACCCTATCATACCTAACTGTATCTTAATTGTTAATTTCAGATTAGACAGTCGGGGTGGCTGGGAAAGGGGGCCAAATGAAAAGCCGCCACCAATTCCGGCGGAGGTTCAGCTTGCAACCGTCCTTCCTCAAAGAGGAATCCGACGATGACAGACACCACCACCCTCCCAGGTAAGGGGAAATCACGTCCATCCCTCTTAATATTTCTCGCCCGGCGCCTTGATAGAACCGAGGAAATTGGTTTTCGAGTGTCCGTAATAAATTCCCAAACCGAAAGACTCCGTTAAATTACCAAAATTTACCTCAAATATAAACTCGAAATATATATTTTATGGATACAGATATCATTCGGTTTGTTGATTAATTCATTTTATTAATGCAACATATATTTAAGTCGCCAGTTTCCAAAAACCCCAAAATCCATTGTTTTCAAATAGATTTCGGGGTTTTTGGAAATTGTTTACATTTCCAAGTAATAAAATAAAATATATAAGTTATAGCTACTATACATTTTTATTTTCAAATTAAGAGTAATCAATATTAACTTGTCTTTAAACAATTTTAAATCAACACTTTTAGTAAATAACACATTTGGCTAAGATTTCACTGTTTATTTTTTGACACTGCAACAATTGTTTCGCCACACAGTGGCTTCATCAGGCAGAATAATAATGATTTTGAATTAAGACTTAAATCATAGCTGTCAGCTTAAGCACAATTAAAATAGGAATAAACAACATCAAATTGAGAATAAACAATTTCAAATTGGGACTTAACAAATTTTATCTAAGAAATAAGTTATATCTTAAATTTAGAGTATTGTCAATGCATTTTTGAATGTGAGTACAATATGAACTTGCTTGGTCAACTTTAAAAGCTGCTATCAGGAAAGACATGTCTGTTTAGATACCGCAAATTTTAGTATATTAAGACAGATTCAATTTTTTATAAATTTTGGTTAGACTTTATCAACCTTGAATATATTTCGGACACTTTTTTCTCATTAATCACTTAGTAAAACATTTTAAAATATAATGGTTTGTAAACTTGAATATATTGTTCAAATATATACCTACATTGTTTGCTTTTTAAAAGAGTTCAATTTAAAGGTTTAAGCTAAGGCTGGGATTCAAATAGGAATAATTCAAATATTTTAATATTTAAATATTCTAATACGAATATTTCAATCACCAAATTATTATTTCTTAAATACCTTTCTCATTTATCACTTGGTAAAACATTTAGAAATAATATTAAAGGATAAATTAAAAACACTTGGCGAAACTATTCGAGTAAATAGAAACAAATAGTGAAATTGTTCCTATTTACTCGACTAGCTTCGCATTTTACGGCATTATCAAGAGTGATAATGCCGTAAAAAGCGAGACTAGTCGAGTAAATAGAAACAAATAGTTAATCAAACCAAGTGTTTTTACTTTATCCTTTAATATTATACCAAATTATTCATTGAATTAAATATTCAAATATTTGAATATTCGAATTTATGAATATTCAAATATTTAATATAAATTTCAAATTACTTCATTACGTGTCAATATACATGATTAAATATTTTACTTTAATGTATTACCATTTTTAACATCCATTTTATAAATCGAAAAAATCTTATAAACCCAAAAGTTTAATGAAAATTTAGAAAATTTACAAAAAAAAACTGCTAAGATGTTAACATTTGAATTTTACTTGAGATCAGTGTTTTACACGCGTGGCGCATGAAGTAAAATTTCGAGTTGAGAAAAGCCCGAATTTGGATTTGGACGCTGCGCGTCCAAATCCAAATTCTTGGGGCTTTTCTCAACTCGAAATTTTACTTCATGCTTAGTCTGGGAGTGGAAGACATTCGTTCGACAATTGTCAATATATTAGTTTGTTTGTATCTGCTTTGTACAAGGTGTGGCAGGGAACCTTGCTGATTTGAATTAGGTGCCAATGAGCGAGACGTGGTCAGATTGGGGTAGAGAGGGTCTTATTCTATAGAGGGGGTCTTGAAGTTTTGTTACCACTCAAGCCAGTTGTCGTCATGCGTTGGACAAGGGAGGAGAGTGCGTTCGCCGTCGAGGCTTACTTTTCCAATGGCCGTTCGGTGGTTGCCAGCCCACGTAAACAAACAAAACGCGTTATTGGAGTCGTACCAATCCCCGTGAACTTCATGAGAAGCCACTTGATTGTGAACGTGTTACTGTTTGGTGTGCATTGTCGAGAGTTGGGATAATTGGGCCTTACTTTTTCGAGAAAGAAGAACACACTGTTACTGTGAATGAAGTTCGCTGCAGAGAAATGATTGAGGCATTTTTTCTCCCAAAACTTGAAGAAATGGAACTTAGGGACGTATGGTTCCAGCAGGACGGAGCCACGGTATACACAGCAAGAACTTCAATGGAACTTTTAAGGGAACACTTCCACGAATCTCCTTCAGGGGTGATGTGCTGTGGCCGGCGCGCTCCCCCGATTTGGCTCCCTGTGACTTCTTTTTAAGGGGATATCTCAAATCCATTGTTTACAATGACAAACCACGGACCCTGCAACACCTGAATAACAACATTCGCCAAGCCATCGCCAACATTCCCGTCGATATGTCTGGAAGAGTGGAGCGAAACTTTAAAAAGAGGGTGGATTAGTGTATCGCTAATGAGGGCCGCTATTTGTCCGATGTCATTTTTAAAAGCACTTGAAACAAAAATTCAGGATGTGTACAATACGATAAAAAAGAATTAAATGGATATGTAAAATACTTTTTCTTTTATTGACCTTTCAAATCGGCAAGTTTCCCTGCCGCACCATGTAGAACATTCGAATATTCATATATTCAAATATTCGAATATTTGAATATTCGCGTATATGAATATTTTTTATGTTAAAAATGTTAATATTTGTAAAAAGTTGTATTTCATTCGTGCTTAACAAATTTTATTTGTTTTTTTAATAATTATGATTATAAATTCGGCTTTTTATCAACTCGAAATTTTACTTAATGCGCCACGCGTGTAAAACACTAATCTGAAGTAAAAATCAAATTTTAACATGGTAGCAGTTTTCGTGAATTTTCTAAATTTTAATTAAACTTTTAATATTTTAAGATTTTTCTCGATTTATAAAATTTATGTTAAAATTGTTAATACATTACAGTGAAATCTTTAATCATGTTTATTGACACGCAATAAAGTAATTTGACATTTATATCAAAAATTGACATTCACGGAATATAACTCTCTCTTTATTATAGTGAGATAATTTGCCGTTCAAAACACATTTTTCTTACATAAATTGATATTTTTATTGTAACTTGTCACTATTGACATACATTGTCATTACGTGCTAATAGTATTGAATTAGGCTAAAAACAATGTATGTGAATAAAATCTGTTTTTTTTTTCTTCCGCATAATTTGATATTTTCAACGTGGAAAATAATTTTGGCCAACTATGACATTTTAACAACAAAATTTTGTTTAACCCTTAGCGTCCACCTGGGGGTATTTTAGTACTCCAGACGAAAAAAATTGTAATTTAAACATTTAAAATCTTTGAAAAAGATACTAATCGTGACATTTACGGACAGTAAACCAATTTAACTTTCTCATGCGATATATACTATAAATATTTATCTTCAGCAGCGCCACACGTAACAAATTTCTGAGCGTGGGGTCAGTACCCCAGTAAAGAAACATCTACAGCATAATTTTTCCATAAAAGTTAAATATATTTTCTGCAAGAATCTAAAATTTTAACTCTTTATTTTTTAAATTAAAAGAGCTAAGTTTTTTTTCAAAAGATGTTATTTGTGTCGTATTTCCCCATATATATTTTTTTTAGACTGAAATCAGCATATAGCTCATTCCAAACTGCAAATATAGTAGGAGAACATGTTAATAATGGTCTATGAATTTTCTCGCAACATCATATAGCATCAAAAACAATTAAGATCAGTTTTTTTTCCCGTGGGGTATTGAAGTACCCCATATGGCCGTTTTTTATTCGTTTAACTTGGCAGTTTTAAAATCAAGTGTTACTAACTTCACAACTTGTCATGTAACCTAACCTAACTTTATTAAGTTTTAACCCTTAGCGGCCACACTTCACTCCTGTAAAGTTGCACAGGAGTGAAGTGTGGCCGCTAAGGGTTAAAACTTAATAAAGTTAGGTTAGGTTACGTGACAAGTTGTGAAGTTAGTAACACTTGATTTTAAAACTGCCAAGTTAAACGAATAAAAAACGTTATTTTTGTAACCTCACCTGTCTATTAACTATCATAACATTTTGACATAATTTAAATAAGCTTGGTAATTTTGACATTAGGACATTAAATCACTGTCATTTGTTTTTTGACTAATTAAATCACTTAGTCTTTCAACTGTGATAGCATTTTATTAAAAAAAAACTATTGTTAACATTTTTTATCATTTTATCTTTATAATGTAATGGCCACCGTTTATAAATTGTCGTTTGACGTCTGTCATAAAAAAACGATTGCTTCGTCTTTAACTTGTATCAAAATTAACATTCTGTTTTGACGTTATAAAACTTCGCCAATAAAACAAGAATCAATTTATTTTGTCAAATATTAATTTTTTTAATGCTAAAACGAGTGTCTTCCACTCCCAGGTTAAGTATGAAGTAAAATTTCGAGTTTAGAAAAGCCTGAAAATTTGGCTCGGGCGCGTAGCGAAGCGGAGCGACCGAGCCAAATTAGGCTTTTCTAAACTCGAAATTTTACTTCATGCGCCACGCATATAAAACACGGATTTAATGTAAAATGGTCTTAAATTTAACCAATTGATAAGTGAAATAAGTTTAGTGTGTCAATTATCAAGCAATATATTTTTATTACTGACATTGTTAAAAATTCTAAATTTTTGACACAAATAGAGATAATTTCTTCATATATTGTCATAATTATAACGATTTATATTAATAATGTGATTCTCTGACTGTAACAGAATCTCATTTTCGACAAATATATTGGCATTTTTGACAGTATTGTATTATTGATTTTTTTTTGGCCTCACTGACTGTAACAATCTCATTTTCGACAAATATATTTACATTTTTGACAGTATTGTATTACTGATGTTTTTTTTGCTTATGTGAAATTTTTGGACATATTTGAATGTTCGAATATTTAAATTATTATTATTATTATTTATTATTTATAATCTTTTTATTTAATATTGCTTGTTTCTGTTTATGCCCTGACAAAGCCAAACAAATTTTAGCGAAATATAGGCAGATACATATTTTTTTTTAAAAAGAATTTCTTAAAATAGAAAAACTAAATTACATACAAATTCTATGATTAAGTCTCCGTCTCCATTTTATTTTTTGAATTAATTCCGCCGCTAAAATCAAAAATCCGATTAATATTTGAATAATAGACTATTTGAATATTTAAATATTTAAATATTCGACTATTTGAATATCCAAATATTTTCAAAAATCCGATTAATATTTGAATAATAGACTATTTGAATATTTAAATATTTAAATATTCGACTATTTGAATATCCAAATATTTGAAAAATTTGAATATTTGAATATATTTTTAAATAAATATTCGAATACTCAAATTTGAAAAATTTCCAGCCTTAGTTTAAACGAGTGTTTTCCACTCCCAGACTAAGCATGAAGTAAAATTTCGAGTATGGAAAAGCCTTAAGAATTTGGATTTGGACCAATCCAAATTCAGGCTTTTCTAAACTCGAAATTTTACTTCATGCGCCACGCGTATAAAACACTGAAATATCGTAAAATTACAAATATACTGCTAAACCAGTATTAAAAATATACTGCTGGGGCAGGATTAAAAATATACTGCTCAATAAAAATATTTCGAACTTCACTTGAAATTAGTGTTTTATACGCGTGGCATGAAGTAACATTTCGAGTTTAGTAAATCCTGAAAAATAATGTAATAAATTTTCGAATCTACCAAATCCACCTAATAAGCAGTGAAATTGAAATGAATTCTAAGCGGACATTAATTTCCTCTCGTAAAATTCAGCTAATATCCAAAGAATAATCTCCTGCGCTGAAGTTTTCATCCGCCATTATTTTAAAGTAGGTTGAGATTATTTAGACAAATTACTTCTTGCAGTGATAATCCCACTCAGGGTTTCGCGTTTTGCGTGACTAATTCTTGCAAATTTGCAAGATTATAAATGAAATGGGTGATAAAATTAATACTTCTATTTGTTATTTCTCAAAGTTGTTAATTTTACAAAAAATTATTATTTTTATTTCTGCAAGTAATATCAATTATCACTTTGATTTTAATTTAAATAAAAAAAACCTATTACTTTTGAGAGTAATACGTTTTTTTTAAAGTGAAAATGAACTTTCAACTATTTACTGCATCAACAATTAAGTTAATAGCAATAATACCGTGCGATCATTTAAATGATGATTTAGAGTAGGCGGATTTTTTTTTGAGCAGTTGCCCAGATTGCCAATTGAATGGTGGAATAAATTTAAGATTATGGTAAACTATGTGTTAAATGTCAGTAGTGCCAATCTAATTTTTGAATTTTAAATTAGATTGGTACTACTGACTTTTAACACATAGTTTACTATAACCTCAAATTTATTCCATCATTCACTTAGCATTCTGAGCACCGGCTCAAAAATATTCCGCCTACTCTAAATCCTGTTTTAAATGATCGCACGGAATTTTCACTGGATCGATTTAATTTCAAATTTTGAAAAACAGCATAAGCGTTATATGTTCCTCATAATTTGAAATTATTGATTATGATAAACCCATTAGTTAAAGAAATTATTAGGTATTAAAATTATACAATGATTAAACAGTTTTTTGCAATGAGTTAGTTAACGGAAAATGATTTGCATTTTTTAAAAATTGATAATTAATTGTTAATAGTGAATACTTTAGGAAAATTAGATGATCATATCTTTTAAATGTTTCTAAAGTTTAGAACTTTTTTGATTATATTTAGTTGAATAAATAATCATACATGGTTCAACAATATTTAAATTAAGTATGTATAGTCAAAGATTATTACTCCGTCTGTCCCAAACTAATTGTCACATTTGACTATTTTTCTACTGATTATTGGTAAATACAATTGAGTCGCCTATTTCTTAAAACCCCTCAATCCATTGTTTTAAAATGGATTTAGGAGTTTTTGAAAATTAGAGACACAATTTAATCCTGGAAGTAATATTTAAAACATTTATAAAAAAGACCTTTATTGGCATTCTTCATTACAAACAAAACTTTACATTCTATTCTAAAACTAAATCCCCTCCATTCCATTTACCCTCTCCCCCCCAGCTTCTCCAACGTCCTTACCCCTACCCCATCCTCTCTCATCCACTCCATCACCCTTCTACTCCCTTTTGCTCCCATCCATTCCTCCTTTACCCCTTCGCATTCCTCCGCCAAGTGGCCCCACGTATCCTTCCCATGCTCACACAATACGCACCTTCCATATTCTGCCCCCATCCATACTTTCCATTCTCTCTCCTCCGATCCACACCTCGCCCTTGCCACAATCACCCTCTCCTCTCTACTCCATCCCCTCTCAAGTGGCCCCACGTATCCTTCCCATGCTCACACAATACGCACCTTCCATATTCTTCCCCCATACACACTTTCCTTCCTCTCTCCTCCATCCTCCTCCATCCTCCTCCATCCCCTTTCTATCAGATATCTCGGCACTCTTCCATACACAGGTGGCAGGTGTATGGAAGAGTGCCGAGATATCATTGTACTCACTTCTCTCGATACGCCCTTGCCTTTCCTGCTCTTCCACCTCCTTCCTTTTCCCCTTCACCCCCTCATCCACCTTCGCCCCATTCTGTACCCATTCCATTACTTTCGCCTCCGACAACCCTACCATCTCATAGATTTTCCTCCTCTCCCCCCTCCATCTACTCTCACCCCCACACATGCTCGTCACCCATACATCCTTCACCAATCTCTCTTGCTCCAGTTCCCACAATCTCATCTCATACCTCACCACTCTCACCTCGCACTCTAAACTCTCCCTATTAGTCTCCTAAAGCACTATGTAGTTGGGCGTGAACCTTTCCACCCCCAACATGCGCTTCAGGAACCACATCTGTTCCCTCTATTTCATACACTAATACCCTTTTGTCCCCCACACTTCCACTCCATACGTAAGCACCGATCTCACACACGCATCCCATATTTTACATGCCACTCTCACATTATTCCCCATCCGCTTTCCCCAAGCCATCCCCCACGCTTTCCTAGCCTTACGCTGCACCCATTTCACATGCTCCTCATACCCTCCTGTCCCTTTGAATACAAACCCTAAATACTTAAAACTTTTTACTCTCTTAATGATCACCCCCCTCCACTCCAATTCTTTCACCTTGCCCTCTCTCCCTCTATTTTTGAACTTCACCACTTCGTTTTTTCACATTCACACTCGTCCCTCTCTTATCCATGAACCTCTCCGCTCTTTTCATCCCTTCATGCTCTCTTGCCATTAACACCATGTCATCCGCATACGCTAACATCCACTTACCCATCAATTTAAAAAATTAAATACTCTATTATTATAAAGTATTATAGCATTAAATGGGTGTCATGCAGTAGCCAAACATTGTTTTAATATTACTTAGTTTATAGC
The DNA here is from genome assembly GCA_932526585.2 of Philonthus cognatus. NCBI lineage: Eukaryota > Metazoa > Arthropoda > Insecta > Coleoptera > Staphylinidae > Philonthus > Philonthus cognatus. Next base: position 13,842,792 of record OW052243.1, read on the forward strand.
AGCTTAGAATTACCTTCATAGGAGTATATTAATTATCCATATTTATGAGTATAAAATCAAAATGTTTGTGAAATTGATTAAAAAATATAATTCGCTGCTTTTTTGTGCCTACATTTTTTTATTTAAATTTTTTTCGAAATGGGACTAACTAATTTGGAATAAGATTTAGACACCAAATGAGACAACTACTTTGGGACAGAGGAAGTATTTAATAAATGGAATCCGTTGACTAAATAAATAAATATAATTAAAAATTCATTAAAGTAATAAAAGAACATCGACTTTTCTTTAAACTATCTAATTATTTTAATACCTAATATTTCAAGTGTTTTGTTAGTCTTTCTTTACTAAAAACACTTATTATATATACATATTTATAATGATAATACTTGTATGAAGTATGAGTACCCTATGATTAATGATTATAAATATTTTTATAAATATTATTAGCTATAGATGATTTAGTTGGGTTTACCTGATCTGAGCTTGTTTTGTTATGTTCTGGCATGTCTTTAGTTAATTATCCAGCTCTTAGTTTGCCACAGCGAAATTCTTGCCAAAAGAGTGTATCATTTGAAGGGGATAAAGTTTCAATGAAAAAAAAAGAAAAAAACTATAACAATTTCTAAACTTGAAATTTATATATAGGGCCATTCTTGACTTGTACGCATAATTGCAAGTAATTATAGTTCGTGATGTGTAGTGATGGAAAATTAAAAATAAATTAATTAAAAGTTTTCGTTAACAGAGATCATGAATTAATTATGTAACTTGAACTGTAATATCCCAGTAAGGGCCAGTTGCACCAAACACGTTGAACTGGTTCAACTCTAAACTTGAGTTCAAAGTGACATTCGAACAATATGAACTGTTAACTTGAACTCGAGTTCAGCTTGAACTCAAGTTCAACGATTCTGGTGCAACTAGGCCTAAGTGTTTGAAGTGATTTCCTTCGTTTTCAATGCACAACTGAGCGCGTCGAATCCATCCTCTAACACAGTGATGGGGAAACTACGGCCCGCGGGCCAAGTCCGGCCCGCGGAAAGGTTTAATCCGGCCCGTTTAAGAGTGCCGTCGTGAGAATGTTTGAACGAGTTCTTACTTCGTAATGTGACGACCCGCATAAAAACTACCTACCTACGATTAAGCATTATTCTTTGGCCCGCTACGATTGTCTGGTTATTACAAATGGCCCGTCTTAAAAAAAGTTTCCCCACCACTGCTCTAACACAAGTATGGTATAAACCAGCATGTTGCCGAATTAACTCAGTATAGGTATATTACCCAAATTAGGCACTTGCGCGGTAGAACAGCATTTCCCGAACGTAGGCAAGACAGTCCTGAAAACGTTCGGCCGTAAATGTACCATTCAACCCTGGCATGTGCGCGCGAGTTCCTTTCTTTCAAATAAATGTGCGCCTAACGTAGTCAGGTTCCACTTTCTCATTTTTTGAGCAGCGGAAATACACGAACGGCACTCGTTCTGCGCATGGGTGTCTAATTTGAAAAATTCCACTTTAGCAGGGTCAGGTTCCACTTTCTCATTTTTTGAGCAGCGAAAATACACGAACAGCGCTCGTTCTACGCATGAGAGTGCCTAATTTGAAATATTCCACTATAGCAGAAAGTATACGATTTCGCAACTATTCCTCAGTATTCACTTCGGTTGAGTACATCAAACTTTTCAAGTGTCTTCAAAAATAAAAGTCAGGGGGATGTAGGCTAGGCGATCTAGGAGGCCAAGCAGTTAATGTCCCTGTATTTAAGAGAGTAGCGCAAACTGGCATCCATCTTGACGCCTTTAGGCGCTAAATTCAAACTAAACCCATCATATTCTATAATGATTGACGCGCGATAATTTGAAATAGTTTGAATATGGCGCCTAATGGCGTCAAGATGGATGCCAGTTTGCGCTACTCTCTTAAATACAGGGACACTACAAGCAGTTGTACCTCCGCAACATCTAGCGCAAAATGTGGTTGTAAAGTAACTACATTCGCTGTTGAACGTCAATATTAACTTCTTTGAGCAATTCTGCAAATTCTTTTTGCAAAAATTGTAAATTAGCATCACTAGTTCAACGATTTGGCATTATATAGGGCCCAATTAGTAATCCATTCACAATTTCAGATCATACATTCACTAGTGACAAGAGTGACAAATACAATTCAAGGGAAATCATTTTATCAGTTTACCTATCTTAGCATAACTATTTTGTTATCTCTGTGGATTTTACAACTTTTTTTTAAATTTCTTATCAATGCACATCACAAACTATAATTCCTCGCAATTATGCGTATAAGTCAAGAATCACCCTGTATAAGTAGAAAACACTAATTTATTGTAAAATACGAAATATTCTTGTTGAGCACTATTTTTCTAAGAATTAATTTGGGTTCAGTACTCATTCATCATCGGATAAATATACACGCGTTTTAGGCTTCAACGCCATCATCAGTATAGTCCCGAACCAGTGCTTGAAGAATACTGAACATATTTGACCATTTATTATGGCTTGTGCACTTTACATATGTTCGAAAGCGTAAACGCCATCTAATGCCGAATAGCTTAAGTAGCATCGTCAATTGCTGTATAAAAAACGTTTAGTTTGCCAGCTATTGACGATGCTACTCAAACTAATGGGCGTTAGATGGCGTTTACGCTTTCGAACATATTTTTAATTCTGCTTCAGCAGTTTATTTTTTTTATTGATTAAGCAGAATATTCGTAATTTTACAATATATCAGTGTAATATACGCGTGGCGCATGAAGTAAAATTTCGAGTTTAGAAAAGCCTGAAAATTTGGTTTGGTCGCGTAGCGCTACGCGCTACGCGACCAAACCAAATTTTCAGGCTTTTCTAAACTCGAAATTTTACTTCATGCTTAGTCTGGGAGTGGAAAACACTCGTTTAAAGCTTCAAATTGAACTCTTACAAAAAATACAATAAATACCTGAAGATTATATACAGGATATAACTTGGATATGTATACTTAAAAGAAAAACTCCGTGTTGTAATTGTTAAAATTAAAAGAAATCAGAAATCGTTTATACTTTATCCCTTCTGAATGGTACTACTTTATATTGGCAAAGAGTTGATTTTGATGATGAATAAAAGGCGATAGCATTAGAAGGTAATTCTATATAAATTTGCATCTAGTTTCAATGAGAGTCTAAGATGTCAAAGTATACCGGAGACGGATACAATACCATCGGTTCCACCTCCGGAACCGAAGACGTCGCGCACCTCACCAAGGCGCATGGTGTAAGTAAACTCAAACCAAATGCAAAAAAAATCAAAACAGAAATGGTCATCGTAGATGTTTTGTTATCTAACCTAGAAGATAACTTTCATATGTAGAATTTGCTGGCTTTTTCATAGTTTTACCTATTCTTGAAAAAGTGTATGGTTTGATGTACTTATTGGTATAGTAGTATTTTACTCAAATGGAATCTTTAAAAAATGTTACAGTTTCTCCAATAAAAAAAAATCGAACAAAATCTATTCGATTTGTTTGTCTGGCCATTAAAATTATTTTTACCAAATAAATCAAGTATCTTGTTTGACTCATAATAATTGAAAGGTATTCGTCACTAAGCATGCAGATAATTTATGCTATTCATATTTGCGCAATATTGTTTTTTTAAATCTCGAAGCCCCTCATAGAAAAATTTAAGTTGAAGTTATTAGTATTAATATTCGTAAACAAATAGTAGAAAATTTTAATTCTGTAGTTCTATAAAGTATAACTTCTATCTTGTTGACACATGAAGCGTTCAGAACTAAAGTGGATCAAGTAGTTACTGACTATCAGATCTTCTAGTTTTTTAGTGGATACAATTTTATGTGTTGTTACTTTGACAACCACGAAAGGCTTCTTAGTCTTCGCTTTCTTGGCCACCTGAATCCAGTCCTCAAAAGTGAAGATTTGAATACATATTCGTGAAGATTCTGAAGCAGCTAAATCATTTCGCGAAAGCACATAGTTCGAGGATTTATCAAATAGTCCACACATTTATCTGAATCCATAATTTTGAAGTTTTGCCAACCAACACGTGCGCCCAAGTGTACAAACACAAAACGCGGGCTAAGATTTTGGACTTGATTCACTTTAGCACTGACATTTTATGAGCGGTTTTCACGACAATTGATGCAATCTGTTAGAACATAGCAATAGCTATTTACTTGGTTCACTATAGTTCTAAACAAACAAGTGTTAAGAAGTATTAATCCGCAACAAACACATTTTTTATAATTTTGGACTTGATTTACTTTAGCTCTGAACGTTTCATATTTTGGCTAAACTTAAAGATTCCATATCTATGTTTTAAATGTTATTATTGTTAAGTATCTAGCCCGCCCATATTTCTTCAAAGAGCAACGACATCATAAGTACCGTTAGCCCAACTAGCATGCCCTTCGCATATATGTACCTCTACCAGTTAAAATCACCAACGCGAAAAAACCTCCAAAGATTTGAACAAAAATGAGTTTCTCAGGTCGCAAAAAAGCGAGGACGCCCAATTAGAAAAATCCGGCGCAGACTCCAACAACGTCAGGCACAAGATCGTCGTCATGGGCGCAGCCAAAGTCGGCAAATCCTCGTTGATCAACCAGTTTCTGTACAGCACCTTTAGTCCCAAATACAAGAGAACCGTCGAGGAAATGCACCACAGTGATTTCAACGTCAGTGGGGTGCATTTAATGTTGGATATTTTGGATACTTCAGGAGCGTATGAGTTTCCGGCGATGAGGGCGCTTTCGATCGCATCGGCTGATGCGTTTATTTTGGTCTATGATGTGACTGATGCGACGACGTTTGAAGAAGCCAGGGCGCTGAGGGATCAGATTCACGAAGCGAAAGGCAGCACGAATGTACCTATTGTTGTTGTTGGGAACAAAACGGATCTTTGTGGACAAAGGGAGGTGAGTAATTGTTTTTATCAAGTTACAAGGTATATTCCGTTTTTCTTTTATGGGCCAACTAGATATTTGGTTGGATATTCTAGTAGTAATTCTGACCTATGCATTCAAAATAAATTTAAGGGCACGATTTTGTTGATACCGTTCATACGGTATTTTACACAGAGTCGATTAAGTTGCATATGTTATGTTGGTAATTATAAAAATTAATGTAACGAGGAAAGAAAGGAACCATCCGTTCTGGCGCGTGTTTTTACCAAGTCAGAGATAGATAAAACGCGAATGACAGTGGAGCTGATTGCGAAATTTTTCGGGGCGTTTCGGCAACCCGAAGGGAACGTTATTCCTACACTCCAACATGTATGCACTGCTTGGAATAAGGAATAATAAAGCGACATTTTTCGTGCGTTCGGATTTGTTGCCGGTGTGGCAGCCTCGGAATTAATTATGAGTCATAAGTAAGGATGGGAATTTAAATATCCTATATTTAAAATAGTCAAATATAGAAAAAATTTAAACTATTTTAATAACTTTAAGTCGGAAACAAGATAACATTATCTAGGAATGAATTATTATTATTTTATAGTAAAACTTGGAATATAATTAGTTTTTTGTTTTTCTAACATATGTAAATACCCTACCATTATTTTATGTCTGGTTTGACAAATTTTACAAATTTAAATACACCAATAGTTACTAATCGAATAAAATCTAGACAAATTTAGTTTATGCACGCTGAAAAATAAATAAATTCATACTTTTTAACATTGAGATAAATTTTTCTTATTTATTAAAATAGAAAAAAATGAAGACACTTGTAAAATTTTCGAAGAAATCAAGGGTTACTAGATATTTTGAAAAAAGTGAATAGTGGCGATTTCTTCAAATCGATTTTTCTGGGCTATTAGATAATTTTACACTGAATAATTAAATTCTATTAGATTTTTTCTATCGACATTAGTTTTCAATATATTGAAGTTCTACATGAAGTTTCGGGGATTTTCGTCAATTTTCTTGAATTTTTAACAATGTTAAAATTTCAATATCTCGACCATTTTTTTTTGTGAATACTGTAAGTTATACTAAATTTTATTTAATTTTTTAATTTTTTACACTTCATGAATTTTCGCCAACTTTGCAATCCTGGCAGTTTTCGTAAATTTCCAAAATTTTTATGAAATGTAAAAATGTTAATACTTTCATGAATTTTCAAGATTATTATCAATTTCTTAAATATTGACGCTTCGCGTGAAATCGCAATATTTCCATTCATTTTTAAAATCGTTTTTGTAAATGTCGTAAATTTTCAAATAGCGTCGTTAACATTTTTAAATTTAACGAACATTTTGGAAATTCACGAAAACTAACAAGTTTTTAAAAAATGAAAGAAGTCTTCAAAATTCATTCATGATATACAGGGTGTCTCAGACCACCCGTACCAGCCTTTTATTTCGACAACGCTTGGTCGAATGTGACTGGGACACAAAATTTTACTACCAAAGTGAACCCAAGGAATCCACTGATGAATTTATTTTTTAGCGGAATAATAACGAAAATCTAAGAAATTTGTGATTTTTGATAAATAACGAAAATCTATGAAATTTATGAGAATCGTTTTACAATTTGAAAGTTAACTTAAATATTTAAAACTTCACGCATTAAGATTGACTAGTTTTAATAACCCTAAGACCATTTATCTAAGGTAATACTAAACAAAATCTTTAATATTCACGAAAGGAGTCGAAGTTTTCGAAGATGAACCGCAATCGTCAACATTTTTAAAACTAATCAAAATTAATACCTTGCAAATTTACAAAAAGCGTTGACATTTTTCTAAAAATTGACGAAAATCTAGAAATTGTATAAAAAGTTCCAACATTTACGAAATGTAGGAAATCCGCCAGAATTTTCAATATTATCAAGATTTTAAAAGTTAACGAAAATCTTAACAAATAAAATAAAATCTTGGAAGTTCAGGAATAGCGTTAATCTAAATCTTGGCAATTCGCCAAAAGTATTAACATTTTTAAAATTAACGATAATCTAAGAAATTCATTAAAAATTGAGAAAAATCTTTCGAAAATTCGTAAAAAGTATCAACATTTTTAAAATTAACGGAAATCCGAGAAATGGACGAAAATTGCTAAGATTTTAGAAATCTTAAAAATTCATGAAAATTGTCAAGCTTTTAAAAACTGATGAAAATTCATGGAAAAAAGTCATAAAGAATCAAGAAAAATTTTAAAATATTAAAAATTTCATGAACATTTTATGAATCGAAATATCGCAAATCTTACGAAAATTTCCTTGGTAAAAATTTTATAATATGACGAAAATCTCGACATATTCAAAATCTCACTAAGATTTTATAAACTAAAATAAAATTTAAGATTTTATTTTAAGATTTTTAATTTATTAAATTCTCGAAATATTAAAAATCTCATGAAAATTTTATGAATTGACGAAAATTTCGAAATACCAAAAATCCGACAAAAATGTTAAAAATCGATAAAATTTTGAAAAGTTCACAAAAATCTAAAAATATTGAAAATCTGTGAAAATTTTAAAAATTGATGAAAATCTCGAAATATTAATCTCATGATTTTTTTCTAAATCGACAAATATCACAAAATATCGGAAATCTCAAACTAAAAGTCACAAATTATGTGCAAAATATAGTGGTTAAACAAAGTAATAAGTGTTTTATTTACAAGTGTATTTAACATGTACCACAAAGTGAACACCTATAACACAAAACAGTTTACATATAATCCGATTTTTTTTTGTAATATGACCAATCAAATTTGACATTTAGTGGTGTGATGCAGGTTGTGTGATTTAGGTTAAATCAACTTTTAATTTGTAGGTTATGTGAAGGGAAATCTGACATTAATATGACAATTCAATTAACTCACAAAGATTACAATTACATATGTATTTATCTATCACCGCCTCAAATTATTTGTATCTACTACCAATTTAATAAAGTGTCTCTGAGGATTAGATAGGATGTAATAAAGAAGACAGATATTCCTAACCAAGGAATATTACCTGATCGTCCTGGTAATATTCCTTGGTCAGGAATATCTGTCTTCTTTATTATCTGCCCACTCATATGTTAAAATTTTAAAAATGCTCTAAATACAACAAATTTTTCTTTTAGGTGTTACGATATTTCAATATAAATTTTTAGACATTCGGATCTTGTTAAACATTTTCAATTTAAAAACTCTAACGAGTGTTTTCCACTCCCAGACAAAGCATGAAGTAAAATTTCGAGTTTAGAAAAGCCTGAAAATTTGGTTTGGTCGCGTAGCGCGTAGCGCTACGCGACCAAACCAAATTTTCAGGCTTTTCTAAACTCGAAATTTTACTTCATGCGCCACGCGTATAAAACACTCAATTACTGTGAAATTACAAATATACTACTCAATCAGTAATCAAAAATAGAGTATTATAAAAGGTTTAAAAACATAATTCTCAATAAGAATGTTCTTAATTTTACTTGAAATCAGTGTTTTATACGCGCGAGTTTGGATTTTGGCGCTACGCGTCCAAATCCAAACGCTCAGGCTTTTCTATACTCGAAATTTTACTTCAAGCGGCACGCGTATAAAACACTAAATATTATGAAATAAGCAGTATATTTTGAACTTCACTTGAAATAAGTGTTTTATACGCGTGGCGCATGAAGTAAAATTTCGAGTTTAGAAAAGCCCAGAAAATTTGTCTCGGGTCGCTGCGCGACCCTCGACAAATTTTCACGGGGCTTTTCTAAACTCGAAATTTTACTTCATGCTTAGTCTGGGAGTGGAAAATACTCGTTTAAAGCTTCAGATTTCATTCCATCCAAGATTTTCCATCCTTACTCAACACATTTATCTTTTTATCGAAAAAAAAAGACGTGTCTCAGGTGTCGCCGTCGAATTACTCCCCGAGGGGTAATAAAGGGCGTTAAATAGGTTTTTTTCTCTGGAAAGTTTAATGCAATTTACAGCGGATAACGCCCTAACATTAAGGATAACGCTGTTCGGGTTTTGTAGTTCGTGCCTTTAATGACAAACGAAAGACACTAAAACTATAAAATTTTATGATTTATTAGACAATTAAAAATGAGTTTAGGTGAGTTACGTGAAGTAACTGGACAATTATACTTCAATTCCAACTAACTAACAAAAAATATCAATAATCTGCTGGAATAACTCAATCCTGTATACTTTTTTATACAAAGTATACAGGATTGAGTTATCCAAGCAGATTATTTATATTTTTTGTTAGTTAGTTGGAATTGAAGTATAATTCTAAATAACTTTATGATTTTCAAAAAAGTGTGTTAATTTTCATAACAATTGTTTTGCAAATTTATTGCTTCTTCAATCCTGTATATTTAATAGTTCTCTAATAAACATATTCCTAATTGAATTTCAGGTTCATGTATTTATCTTTTATTCTGTATACAATATGCCTGTTGAAACTAGAGACTAGAGTCAATAACAAAATCTGTAAGTTTCAATAAAATCTAACATTTGGACAATAGAAAATTAAAAAATTGTAATTATAGTATATTCAAGAATCCAAGCAACATGTTAATGGGCTTAAAGTCCCCGCATTGTTGCCAAGAGTAAATGAAAACATTCAACATAACCTAAAAAACCGTCCGTTAGGTGCTAGATGCCTAACGTTGACTTATGAATGGTTAAAAAGTGGTCAATTATGGTTTAGCTGTAGTGACGCAGCAAGGAGAGTGCCCAGATCCACACCAAATAACATAAAATTGCCATTTATCAATATAAATTTGAACGTGCATTGAAATGTTAGTACTAATTGGCATTATTATGACGCGACTATAATTCGGACCCCTTCCTCTGCAATAATAACAATACCACGAGGGCCTCTTTGAAAGTTATGTTTCTTTTGTTAGAATGTTCGATATAAATGAAGGTTAATCAATTTTGTTTCTTAATTAGAGTTTTATTATTATTACAATATATTTATTTCCATTCACTTTTCCTCGGACTTGGAGTTTTCGCCTGGATTTATTACGAGTGGTGAAGCGGCAACGCTGTGGGGTATTACCAACAAAACGTCATATATTTAATGCTTGCTTTAATGTTGTGTTTAGGGAGTTTAGAGATTTCGGAACGGCAATGAAAACATCTAGATATTGCTTGCATTCTCGGACGAACTTTAGTTGAATAGTTTTAAAAGTATTAAAGCCACAGACATTGAAATATCTATGCAATTGTCCACATTTGTCGCCTAGTTGAATGATATATGCTTTAGTTATTATTTACTACTATATATCAATGTTCACTGTATATTTCAGTCTGAATATCAACTTATACGTTGTATTTCGATGCATTATAACTATTTGAAACATTAAAACCGTCCATCCTTGTCAAGTTATTACTACGCAACAATTTTCATTGTCTATACCAGTGGTCTCCAAACTACGGCCCGCTGGCCAAATCCGGCCCGCGACTTGCATGAATCCGGCCCGCGATTGTTTGTATTTTTTTTTAAATGTCATATTTTGAAATATTGTAACAATTGTTGCTTAAATTTTTCATAATTTTATAAAATTAATCGGATCTTGGCCGACTTTATTATGTAGAATTGTATTTGTGGCCCGCGAAGAAGATAGTTTGGAAACCCAGGGTCTATACGATTAACTATTTTGATACTATTATTTATACCCATTTGCGATAGAGAAATTAAATAGTAATGCATTTGAAGAATAAAATAAATATCTATTTCAAAGGGTCATATTTTCCATTCAATTTTTTTAGTACAGATAAAACACATACAGAGAGTTTTTCTTTTAAGTATACATATCCCAATTATATTCTATATGCTGTAAACCTTTAGATATTCGTTGCTTTCATAAAAGGGTTTATTTAGAAGCTATACACGAGTGTTCTCCACTCCCAGATTAAGCATGAAGTAAAATTTCGAGTTTAGAAAAGCCTGAAAATTTGGTTTGGTCGCGTAGCGCGGAGCGACCAAACTAAATTTTCAGGCTTTTCTAAACTCGAAATTTTACTTCATGCGCCACTCGTATAAAACACTAAAATATTGTGAAGTTGATAATATGCCACTAAAACAGTATGCTGTAGATGTATGTTTTAAACTTCGCTTAAATCTAGTGTTTTATACGAGTGGCGCATCAAGTAAAATTTCGAGTTTAGAAAAGACTGAAAATTTGGTTTGGTTTGGTTTTTACTTCATACTTAATCTGGGAATGGAGAACACTCGTTTATAGCTTCTAAATGAACTCTTCAAAAAACAACGAATATCTCAGCATATACGATGTAGTTGGCATAGCATATACGACCAAACCAAATTTTCAGGCTTCTCTAAAACTCGAAATTTTACTTTGTGCTTAATCTGGGATTGGAAACACTTGTTAGAAGCTTCAAATTGAATGATTTTAATAAAACATCGAATTTTTAAAAATGTGCATTGAACAATCGTGATATTTATACCTAAAAGAAAAATTTCCTGTATAATAGTACTGTGCGATCGTTTAAAATATGATTTAGAGTAGGCATTGAATTTTAAATTAGATTGGCACTACTGACTGTTAACGCATAGTTACCATAACCTCAAATTTATTCCATCATTCAATTCTGGGCAACCGCACAAAAAAATGCCGTCTACTCTAAATCATCATTTAAACGATCGCACGGTATTTAAAGCACTGTATTTTAAAAAACACGCAACTAGTTTAGTTTTTATCGAAAAAGCAGTAGATTAAGAATTAAATGAGCTTTAATTTAAAGTTTGGGTGATTTTTGAGACTAAAAAATTGTACTTAGTACGATCGCTCAAACATAGAATTTAGTGAGTTTATATTTTTTTTTTTCAATTTTTAAAAGCGATTAAAGTTGATGAAATATTTTTTTCTTAAATAAATAAATACCATTCTTTAATACATTGGTAGGAGGATCTCTGAATTTTTTGGTTTTTTTTTAAATAATTTTTTACTGACAGAAAATCTGTTTTTTTACCATATTCCATTTTTTTCCCTTTCAATAGTTTCGAATTTACGATGAAAATTTTAATTTTTTTATAAATCGGAAAAAAATCTCAGATGATCTTCTTGATATTAGAAACAGCTTGAGCTAATTTTTTTCTCGTCATAATTCCAGTCCTTAAAAACATTGTTCTATTGTTTTTCTAATTTAAGATTAAATTAACGTTTAATTCAAAAAAGCCAATTTAACGAATTTTGCACTAGTTGTATTTAAAGCGCTGTATTTAAAAAAACACCCAACTAGTTTAATTTTATCAAAAAGCAGTAGATTTAGAATTAAATGAGCTTTAATTTGGAGTCTGGGTGTTTTTTGAGACTTAAAAATTGTACTTATTACGATCGCTCAGAATTTAGTGAGTTTATACATTTTTTTAATTTTTAAAAGTGATTAAAGTTGATGAAATATTTTTTTCTTAAAAAAATAAATTGCTCGTATTCTTTATTATATTACTAGGAGGATCTCTGAATTTTTTCAGGTTTTTTTTACAATAATTTTTTTCTGAGTGAAAATCTGTTTTTTTTTCATCCCCTATCAGTAATTGCGAATTTACGATAGAATTTTTTTTTTTAAATCTGAAAAAACTCTCAGATGATCTTCTTGATATTAGAAACAGCTTAAGCTGATTTTTTGCTCGTCAAAAAATGTATTTCTCTCAAATGTCGGGCATCTAAATCCATTTGTAATGCTAAATAACAATTAAATTGCAACTTCTAGTATCCACTACAAACGCAATTTCAATGATAGAAATTTGAAATTAACTTCAATTAAAAGCTTGTTTTATCCTGATTTTAGTCCCCTGGAACGTTGTTGTTTTGTTTTTCGAATTTAAGATTAAATTAACGTTTAATTCAAAGAAGCCAATTTGACGAATTTTTCATTCATAAATTGCAACTTCTAGTATCCACTACAAACGCAATTTCAATGATAGAAATTTGAAATTAACTTCAATTAAAAGCTTATTTTATCCTGATTTTAGTCCCCTGAAACGTTGTTGTTTTGTTCTTCGAATTTAAGATTAAATTAACGTTTAATTCAAAAAAGCCAATTTGACGAATTTTTCACTTGTTGTATTTAAAGCGCTGTATTTTCAAAATACACCCAACTAATTCAATTTTATCTAAAAGCAGTAGATTTAGGATTAAATGAGCTTTTATTTGAAATCTGGGTGTTTTTTTGAGATTTTAAATTGTGCTTAGTACGAGCCCCCAAACATAAAACTCAGTGAGTTTATATTTTTTTTTTTTCAATTTTTAAGAGCGAATAAAGTTAATGAAACATTATTTCTTAAGAAATAAATAGCTCGCATTCTTTAGCATAATGGTAGGAGGATCTCTGAATTATTTCAGATTTTTTTTGAAATATTTTTTTTTTCTGAGAGAAAATCTGTTATTTCCACACCTAATTTACGATGAATTTTTTTTTCTAAATCTGAAAAAATTCTCAGATGATTTTCTTAATATTAGAAACAGCTTAAGCTAATTTTTTCTCGTCAAAAATGTATTTCTCTGAAATGTCGGGCATTTAAATCCATTTGTAATACTAAAAAACAATAAAATTGCAATTTCTAGTATTCACCATAAACGCAATTTTAATGATAGAAATTTGAAATTAACTTCAATTGAAAGCTTATTTTATCCTAATTCCAGTCCCTTAAAACGTTTTTATTTTGTTTTTAGAATGTAAGATCAAATTAACGTTTAATTCAAAAAACGGAAATTTCACGATTTTTTTTACTTTTTCTATATAAAGCGCTATATTTTAAAAATAATGAAATAAAATCAATTTTATTTGCCTATAAGTTAACATACTATTAACATATTCTTCAAAATTTCGAATACAAATTGTATTAAATAGTTTGAATTGTTGTGTCAGCAAATACCGTGTGATCGTTTAAAACAGGAAGTAGAGTAGCCCTTGAGTTTTACATTCGATTGACACTACTGACTGTCAACACATAGTTTAGCATAACCTCAAATTTATTTTATTATTCAATTAGCAGTCTGGGCAACCATACAAAAAATGCCGCCTACTATAAATCATAATTTAAATGCTCGCACTGTATTATCTTTTCCATACAAAAATTGCATTACACGTAATATTATGTTTTGTTGAACTTGAGCTTAATTAGTAATGTAATAAGGTTTAAACCCCTTCTAGGTTTAAACCTCCTGTGAAGTCAACATTTGCGTGGCCTTTTGTCGTAATTCGCCGTTGAGATCAACTTAATAGTGATCGACAATTCTAAATGAATAGTAATTTTTGTTGTTTAAAAACGCGCAATCTTTGATATTTTCGTTAGTAGTCCTATATCTAATATAGTATAAAATATACTTTTATATAAATATATAATATAGTATAAAATAGAAATTTAGCTGTCTTAGTTTTAGTTTTAATATGATATATTACAGAACAATAATAAATCGTGTAAATCCAATAAATTATTGATTTTTGTTTCTCCATAAATTTCATTTGAAATACTAAATATCGCAACCAATTAAATTTCTCTCAATGTTTTCACACGTTTCAATATAAATTGAACACATGAAAATGACTATTAAAAATATCCTGACATGTTCGGTGCTATATAAAACTCAACTGTATAGATATTTACTTATAATCTCATATTAATCAAAAACGGTATTCAAAATCACGAAGTTGGTCTGTTTTAACTTTGTAAATACCGGGTGTTCGATAAAAAACGCTCAACGTGATAACTCTGTTATTTATTGACCGATTTTATTTAACTATAAACCAAAGGCAATGGCCGTTTAAATACTAAGAAATGACATTAATATTGATTTTTTTAATAACAACTTCATTGCCAAATAATAGCCAACTTAAAGATTTTAAACGGCTGCTTGTAGTTTCTTTTTTGTTACATTAGGCATTATTTTTCTGAATCCAATAATGCCCAATATGTTGTTTTTGAAAAATATTGTAGTTAAAAATAAATTAAAATAAATCTTCTATTTCAAAATATATTAAAAAAAAATTAGTGTGCCTTGGATAAAATATTCAAACACATCAATTTTAAAAATTCAGACTTCACTTTGAACCAATGTTTTATGCCCGTGGCGCATGAAGTAAAATTTCGAGTTTAGAAAAGCCCCGTGAAAATTTGTCTCGGGTCGCTGCGCGACCCTCGACAAATTTTCTACGCGGGGCTTTTCTAAACTCGAAATTTTACTTCATGCTTTGTCTGGGAGTGGAAAACATTCGTTTCATCGTTAGAGATCATTTTTTTGAACCCAATAATGCGCTACATGTTTTTTTTTTAAATATTGTCGAAATAAAATTGCAATTATTACATTTTTTCAAAATTATACTTAGTGTATCTTGGCAAAGAGTGACAAATGCATAATACATACATACATAATTTAATTTTATTTAATTTATTTAGCTTGTAAATTATATATACATTTCCTTATATATATATACATTTCCTTATATATATATATATATATATATATATATATATATATATATATATATATATATATATTTCTTTTTATTTACATTTTTATTCGAATGATTATTTTAGTTTATATTTGTTACTCTGTAATTGGGTTTTTGCCTGTTGGGTAATAAAGATTATTATTATTATTATTATTATTAAATGCCAGTCATTGTAAGGTTATGTCTAACTATTCAGGTTTGACATAACACATCAAAGACTCCACATAGTTTAAATCAATTTTAGAGGTTACATCGTTAAAATCTCCAGTGTTTAAATCAAATTTGGAGGTTACGTTTATAAAATCCAACCTAACCTACAAAATTTGGTATAAACAAACAAGATTTAACCAACCTAAACTCCAAATTTGAAGTAAACAAACAGGATTTAACAAATATAACCTCAAATATTAATGTTAATCGTATATGCCGTATAATTAGTGTGCCTTGGAAAAGAGTGACAAATGTCAGTCATTGTAAGGTTATGTGTAACTATTCAGGTTTTACATAACACATAAAAGACTCCACATCTTTTAAATCAATTTTTGAGCTTACGTCGTTAAAATCTCCAGTGTTTAAATCAAATTTGGAGGCTACGTTTGTAAAATAGAACCTAACCTACAAAATGTAGTGTAAACAAACAAGATTTACCCAACCTAAACTCCGAATTTGATGTAAACAAACAGGATTCAACAAATATAACCTCAAAAATTGATATAAATCGTATATGCTGTCATTTAAGAATTTTAGGCTGACTATTATTTGACAATGAAGTTAGTTTTGAAACAATATATAATTAAACACAATAAAACACTTTTAACTTTGTTTGTATAACACAATTTATTTTTATGTGACTGCAGTTTCGGCAAATTCAGCTTGCCATTATCAAACATGAAGTGTCTAAAACTGGAAACAATACGGGTATATATACAAAAAGTGATTACATGAAAACGGATTACAAAACGGCTTTAAAAATGGGGGTATACAGTAGGTCAACCTGGTCGTTAATTAGGGGGATTCCCGGATTAGCGCTAGCTTTATGTATTTCTAGGGATTCAAGGAGATTCATCTTCCGACCCTTTTCGGCTCAATGAATAATAGTAAGTACATCTTTTCCAAAAGTATGGTTTTCATCTAAGAGATGTTTTGCAAAAGATGACTTATCACATTGTCACAACCGAAAAGCCCGGTTATGCTCCTTTAGTCTAGTATTGAAATTACGACCAGATTGACCAATGTATACTCCTTGACAATCTGTGCATGTTAATTTATATACTCCTCATCTATTACCTTTATCAATTTTGGTTTTACTATTAAAAATATAATTATTAGGCAAGCTGAATTTGCCGAAACTGCAGTCACATAAAAATAAATTGTGTTATACAAACAAAGTTAAAAGTGTTTTATTGTGTTAAATTAACATGTATAACGAAGTAGAAGCCTCCACAATTCAAAATATATAATTACTATCATTTTGTAGAATTTAAAAGGACATTGACGTTGTTTTTTAGTTTATTCAAATCGGTCGATTATTAACAGAGTTTATTTAAAAAAATAACATCTTGATTAGTAATAGGGATGTGACGCTGGAAGTGTATTTAAATACGAATCACATTTAAAGCTATGCCACTTGAATATAATTTATTTGGTTAAGAAATGATGTCCTCTACAAATTACAACTATACAATTATATTTTGATAAGTAATCTCCTTTCACGTTTCTTCAGCTCGATCATTCGTATTCGAAATATCAAATGATCGGCGAGAAAAAATCCAATAATACCGAATGGACTATATAAGGGCTTTATAAATAGATAATATTAAATCTCTGTTCAATAACTGTTGAGTTCACGATACGTCCCATTCACAGAGATGGATAAAAAATAAATGAACTCATTCAACCGTTGAGATTGTACTGCAATATGTATTAAAAGAGGAATTGTATTTAATTTCGAATAGATGAACTATATTTTTATATTATTTCTGTTTCATATACAGGGTGCGGCATAAGTTCCCGCACACATTTTTACATGCAAATTTACGTATACGATTATATAAATATACTAAGGGCCAGTTGCACCAAACAAGTTGAACTGTTTCAACTCTGAACTTCATTTTAAAGTGACATTAGAACAATAGGAACTGTCATCTTGAACTCAAGTTCAGATTGAACTCGGGTTCAACGCTTTTGGTGCAACTGGGCCTAAGAAGTAATAAAACCTAATGGCATGTAACTATATTACAGTTCATATATATCCAGTTAGCCAGTCTCTATATAAAATTTGGAAACCGCGTTTGAATGCTGCATCCAAAAGCGAGACTGGTGATTGGTGTATAAAATCGTCTTACTCTTACTTACCCCATATCCTGGCTATAGTCTCTCATTTTCTACTCAATTTCCAATTCTCCCATAAGCATTGGCTCCCCTTGACTATATGAAACAAAAATAATATAAAAATATCCTTCATCTATTCGAAATTAAATCCACTATCCCAGTGTACACGGAAACTTTTTAAATATTGCACGAATATTGAACATGAAACTAAAACATTGTATTCAAATTCTTACAACAAAGTTTTAGCAACGTTATAAACATTGTATAAACTTTTTCCGTGCAATATTGATTTATATACATTACCAAAACATTAAACATGATACTAAAATTCAACATTGTTTTATAACGTTTCAAAAATATTGCGGCAAAGTAACAGAACGTTATATAATCATTACAATTTGATTTCTATGCAACATTGTATTGTAAACATTGGATATATATTTAAAATAATAACATTGCATTTTTAACATTGCATAATTGTTGAAACTGTTGCTGTAATGCAGTATCGTGGTTTACACATTTCATGGACATTGAACATACAGAGAATTTTTCATTCAATTAAACATGTTTCAATTATATGCTGTAAATCTTCAGATATTCGTTGTTTTTTTAAATGAGTTGAAGTGAAAGCTTTAAACGAGTGTTTTCCACTCCCAGACTAAGCATGAAGTAAAATTTCGAGTTTAGAAAAGCCCTGTGAAAATTTGTCTCGGGTCGCGCAGCGACCCGAGACAAATTTTCTGGGCTTTTCTAAACTCGAAATTTTACTTCATGCGCCACGCGTATAAGCCGCTGATTTCAATTGAAGTTCGTGCACTTGTTAACAATATTTTAATGTTTTCAGAGTTTAAGTGTACTTGGTACTGAGGTTCCGGGGTATTGTCTTCCCTAGACTATACATTATTTTTTGTAAGACAGTTTTTTTATTGTTTTTTTGTTACCAATATATATTTGAATTTTTTGACCCATTTAAACCAAGAAATACATTTTGCATTGAGATTACGAGAGAAACCTTCCTATAACGTTCACTTAATTGCTGCACAACGAGTTGTATAGAATACGGATTCAATGCATTCATCGTATGCAACTTAACATACATACATACATACATTCGTATGTTCATTCAATTAAACATGTCTCAATTATCTGTTGTAAATCTTCAGATATTCGTTGTTTTTTTAAAAGAGTTCAACTGAAAGCTTTAAACGAGTGTTTTCCACTCCCAGACTAAGCATGAAGTAAAATTTCGAGTTTAGAAAAGCCCTGTGAAAATTTGTCGAGGGTCGCGCAGCGACCCGAGACAAATTTTCTGGGCTTTTCTAAACTCGAAATTTTACTTCATGCGCCACGCGTATAAGCCGCTGATTTCAATTGAAGTTCGTGCACTTGTTAACAATATTTTAATGTTTTCAGAGTTTAAGTGTACTAGATACTGAGGTTCCGGGGTACTGTCTTCCCTAGACTATACATTACTTTTTGTAAGACAGTTTTTTATTGTTTTTTTGTTACCAATATATATTTGAATTTTTTGACCCATTTAAACCAAGAAATAAATTTTGCATTGAGATTACCAGAGAAACCGTCCTATAACGTTCACTTAATTGCTGCACAACGGGTTGTATACAATACGGATTCAATGCATTCATGGTATGCAACTTAACATACATACATACATTCGTATGTTCATTCAATTAAACATGTCCCAATTATATGCTGTAAATCTTCAGATATTCGTTGTTTTTTTAAAAGAGTTCAACTGAAAGCTTTAAACGAATGTTTTCCACTCCCAGACTAAGCATGAAGTAACATTTTCTGGGCTTTTCTAAACTCGAAATTTTACTTTATGCGCTACGCGTATAAGCCGCTGATTTCAATTGAAGTTCATGCACTTGTTAACAATATTTTAATGTTTTCAGAGTTTAAGGGTACTAGGTACTTAGGTTCCGGGGTACTGTCTTCCCTAGACTTTATATTACTTTTTGTAAGACATTTTTTTTATTGTTTTCTTGTTACCAATATATATTTGTATTTTTTGACCCATTCAAACTCAGAAATAAATTTTGCATTGAGATTACGAGAGAAACCTTCCTATAACGTTCACTTAATTGCTGCACAACGGGTTGTATCCAATACAGATTCTATGTATTCATCTTATGCAACTTAACATACATTTGTATGTTGGGTTGCATATAAATAAGAGTAATCGCTCGTGTTGCATAGGCGTTGCTTTGTCAACGGTGCAGCAACATTTTTCTTTGAACGTTAGCATGCAACGTTCCTGCAGGCGGACATTCAGCGTTTATTCAACGTTTTTTCAACATTCATGCAACTGAAAACGCAACGTTTCGTGCTGCGCGGTAACATTGATGCAACGTGTTATGCAACGTTTCTTTGCGCAGTGGGATCATTGGTTCAAATGTTAAATTCAATAAATCTACAAAAGTGTTAATGTAATTCTAAGCCCAAGAAACAACTGTTTGCAGGTGGACATACAAACGACGGAATCGGTGGTAACAGTCGATTGGGAAAATGGTTTCGTCGAAGCGTCAGCAAAAGACAACATCAACGTCTCGAAAGTCTTTAAAGAACTCCTCGTACAGGCCAAAGTGAAATACAATTTAAGCCCGGCCCTTAGGCGTCGGAGGCGGCAGTCCCTTCCATCACACCCCGTGCCGCCGAACGTCACCCCCACGCACAACCCTTCGGCGGCGGTGATACCCTCGGCAGTCCAACTCCAGCACCTCCAGCAAATCAGAGATAGACACGGCAAACGAAACTCATGTAGCATTTCCTAAATCAACAATTACAACAACAAAAAGTACTTATTTTTAACAGGAGCATATATGAAAATGAAAAGAACGAGATAATCCGACATATCCGCATGAAACTTCTTGTATATGTAAATTAAATAAAAACTACTGGATGATTCGTTTGAATTTATAGTTGTTCTACTTTATTATGTGAACATATGCGGATTAATAAGAGAATGTGCAGTCGTTTTTAAAATAGTGTTGTGTACTAAACAAACTTATTCAAACATTTCAAAATGTTAACTGTGAATAAACTTTTTATGATTACACTTTATTTTGCTCTGTCGTAATAAATATAATGCTATTTTGAGAAAATATAATCAAAAAAATTGTGAGAGGATTAAATTAGAAATCTGCAATAAATTCAAACAGAAAGAAAACGTGAAAATGAGGAGAAAATCAGATTGGCGCAATACCAATACTTGACCTACTGTCCCTGTATTTTAGAGAGTAGCGCAAACTGGCATCGATCTAGACACCTTTAGGTGCCAAATTCAAACTAAACTAATCGTATTCTATAATGATTTACGTGCGTCCTGTTAATTTGATTGAGTTTGAATTTGGCGCCTAAAGGCGTCAAGATGGATGTTAGTTTGCGCTACTCTCTTAAATACAGGGACACTGGCTTGACTATTCAACTAGTAGAGGTATAGTGCGATCGTTTAAATTATGATTTAGAGTAGGCGGCATTTTATTTGTCGAGTTGCCCAGACTGCTAATTGAATGATTAAATAAATTTGAGGTTATGGTAAACTATGTGTTAACAGTCAGTAGTGCTAATCTAATTTAATATTCAAAGCCTACTCTAAATCACGTTTAAACGATCGCACGGTATATTTGATTAATTTCTCAGTCAACCCGTGGTTCAACATGTTTAATTGACAATAGAACTTTGAAGAGAACACTTGCTTTTGATTTTTAATTTTACAATTGAGGCGTTGATTTCATAAACAGCATTTGTCCAAAAATGACCTTTTGAGAAAATCGAAAAAAAACTATTTAGCTTGGTAACCGTTACAACTTTAATTTATATAATTATTTTTATTACTTATCACCAGCGGCGGCTCGCAGCCTAACTTCAGGGTGGGCCAGAGATCCAAGATAATATGTATCCGTTATTAAAAGGTGACTTTGTTGTGCAATTCTTTGTATTTATAAAGCGCGATCCCAACTTCAAATTTTCTGTACCTTGGCGCTGTGGCCAACCCTAAAGTTAGGATGCGAGCTATCGCTGCTTATCATAGATAACTGATAGTGTTAAGTGACTAAACATTTCAACTGCTGTTATCTTTTTCCCCATTTCTGCTGTCCATATCCATTGCTGCACTTATTCTCCAAAAATATTGTTCAATAAATCTGGTGGTTTTCTTGGTTTTCGTGAAATCCCATAAGGTTTTCGATTTTCATTGAAGCTGTGTCCCAGATAAGTGCTGTTAAACGATGTGGACTTATGCTGTTTTTGTCGAATCAGCTAGAATTTAAAGCGGTGTAACTTTGTACATGTGAGGTTTTTAAACGAACTACTTTCACCATCGGATAGCTTGCAAAATACTGTACCAGATGCCATTGAAAGGTTGATTTTTACTAGTGTCCCTGTTTTTAAGAGAGTAGCGCAAACTGGCATCCATCTTGACACCTTTAGGCGCCAAATTCAAACTCAATAAAATTAATAGGACGCGCGTCAATCATTATAGAAAATGATTGGTGTTCGGTACAAACAATTGGTTTTTTCTAATCGGTTGGCAACGTGCTCGCCTTTTTCTATTTCATCATTTTTTTGCTATGCACAACACTTCCCTCATCCTTGTTCGGTCCGCTGACCGAGACAGGAGAGTCGTAAATGTACAGCGACACGCGACGGTCGATCTCGCGCCACCCCGGCGATTAGTTAAGTAGTGACGATTACCTCGGAACTACATCCTCAGAAGAAGCTGTAAGGACCCGGATACCGACGTATCAAGGGTCAGTTTCGTCTCGCTACCGTTCTTTAGCAATTTCTCCGACTTTGTTGCCGGCCGCCGCAAAAAACCGCTATGAAATTCACGGCAGCTCCCGCTGCGAGTTACAATATTTCATAGGGCACAAACCCCCCCAAACAATTGGTTTAGTTTGAATTTGGTGATTTTACAAACAGCAAATGTAAAAATTTAGTGACCCCGTATTTAGGAGAGTACCGCATCCATCCTGACGCATTTAGGCGCCAAATTCAAACTAAACCAATGATATTCTATACCGATTGACGAGCGTCCTATTAATTTGATTTTTTTTTAATTTGGCGCCTAAAAGCGTCAAGATGGATGCCAGTTTGCGCCACTCTCCTAAATACGGGGTCACTGAATTTTTACATTTGCTGTTTATAAAATCATTTTTGGACATATGCTGTTTATAGAATCAGCGTTTCAATTACTTAAGCTCGAAACTAGTTGGAATAAAAATAAAAATCAGTGAAACAAAACAAGAACTTTGATAAAAAAAGTTCTACTATCTTACATTGATAGTGCAAGATTTGGTTAGATGAAATAAATATTTGTAAAATGTATTAACGTGACATAAAACTGAAGTAGTGTAATCTGAAGTTCACTTTAAATCAGTGTTTATACGCGTGGCGCATGAAGTAAAATTTCGAGTTTAGAAAAGCCCCGTGAAAATTTGTCGAGGGTCGCTGGCGCGACCCTCGACAAATTTTCTACGCGGGGCTTTTCTAAACTCGAAATTTTACTTCATGCTTCATCTGGGAGAGCAAACACTCGTTAAAAGGTTGAAAATTAGATTAGACTCCTGCTGTAAATATATACTGAGCACCAATAAAGTAGAACAACTCAAACTTAAATAAAATAATGTTTACTTTGTATACTAAAAAATATATATATATAACAATAACCGAGCCAATACGCAAAAGCACAAAACTTGCTTACTGAAAACATGTTGAATGTCAATCTATCCAAACTCAACTAACTCAAAATGTAACAGCAGCTTCCGCTATTAAAATTTTCTAAAAAAAACATTATACTAAATTCAAATGTGCTGTCTAATCAAATGAATAAAAGAAAAACTGTGTTCACTCGACACAATTAACTTAAAACTTAATCTAACAATAATTTTTGTACTTGTATCTAAAAAAGTAGAGACCTATGAGTATTTATTTATATTTATCCGGGATGGGAGTCGAATAAAGAAAGATATAAGGGATGAAACTGTGTTTTCTTTTGTGCGTGTTAATTGATCTGTAAATTGTGTTAATTTGCGAGGATAAGAGTGGAAGGAAAATTATTTTTGTGTCGCTTGTAATTAGCTTTTCTGGCCAAATCTTCACTGATAATGAACTTTTGGATGTAGATATCTATGTTTGTAACTACATATAGGGTGTTTTTCTTTCAAGTATACATATATTTGCTGTAAATCTTCAGATATTTATTTAAAAAATTAATTTGAAGGTTTAAACGGGTGTTTTCCACTCCCAGGCTACATATTTGCTGTAAATCTTCAGATATTAGTTGTGTTTTTTGTTTTAGAGTTAAATTTGAAGGTTTAAATGAGTGTTTCTACTCCCAGGATTCATATTTGCTGTACATTTTCAGATATTCGTTGTGTTTTTTGTATGAAAGTTGAATTTGAAGGTTTAAGCGAGTGCTTCCACTCCCAGACTAAGCATGCAGTAAAATTTCGAGTTCAGAAAAGCCTGAGCGTTTGGATTTGGACGCGTAGCGTCCAAATCCAAACTCAGGCTTTTCTAAACTCGAAATTTTACTGCATGCGCCACGCGTATTAAACACTGATTTAAATTGAAGTTCACAATAAGCTACTAAAGCAGTTAACTGTAAACGCATATTTCGAACTTCAGTTAAATACATTTTATTATGTAGATATATACAGAGAGGTTTTTACATAAACCTCTCACCGAACATTTTCATAACGAGAATTTTTTTTTAAGTATCCATATGCATACGTTGCACATTTAATTAAAGAATTTAATTTGAAGCTTTAAGCGAGTGTTTTCCACTCCCAGGCTAAGCATGAAGTAAAATTTCGAGTTTAGATAAGCCTGAAAATTTGGTTTGGTCGCGTAGCGCGAAGCGCGGAGCGGCCAAACCAAATTTTCAGGCTTTTCTAAACTCGAAATTTTACTTCATGCGTCACCGGTACAAAACACTGATTCAATGTTCACTTTAGCGGTGAGTTTTAAACTTCGTAATATGTCAGTGTTTTATACCGGTGGCGCATGAAGTAAAATTTCGAGTTTAGAAAAGCCTGAAAATTTGGTTTGGCCGCTCCGCGCTTCGCGCTACGCGACCAAACCAAATTTTCAGGCTTTTCTAAACTCGAAATTTTACTTCATGCTTAGCCTGGGAGTGGAAAACACTCGCTTAAAGCTTCAAATTAAATTCTATTAATAAACCAAGCATCGAAAAATATGGAACGTATTCATATGGATACTTAACAGAAAAATTCTCATTATGAAAATGTTCGGTGTTACATAAAACTCTCCTTTCACTATGTTCTCAAAATCACTTGGTGAAACATGATTAAAACACAATTAAAATAAAAAACACTTGGTTTGTTTGACTTTTGTTAGTTAAACAAACTACCTGTTTTTTTTTTTTTTATTTCAAATATTAGTTTATTATATAATTTCACATTCCAAAGCAAAGAATTTTCAAAGTTACGGTTAGAAAAAATCGACTTTTGCAAAGTTTATTAATGCATCATCAAAATACGCTGTATATTTTTAACTTTGAATTAAACCAGTGTTTTATACGCGTGGCGCATGAAGTAAAATTTCGAGTTTAGAAAAGCCCCGTGAAAATTTGTCTCGGGTCGCTGCGCGACCCTCGACAAATTTTCTACGCGGGGCTTTTCTAAACTCGAAATTTTACTTCATGCTTAGTCTGGGAGTGGAAAACAGTCGTTCAAACCTTCAAGTTGAACTCTTTTAAAAAAAACAATTAATGTCGGAAAACTGACAGTGTGTGCATGTGTACAGATATACTTAAAAGAAAAAATTCCTTTTACGAATATCATGTGATCGAAATTTATTTAAATAAATAATATAAGAAAATACCAGTCAATATTAGTTAAAATAAAAAAAACGAGTTGGATATTTTCACTACGTTATATTAGGTGTTAATTTAAAAACACGATCGAGAAGGCGTTGATTTTTGATAGAAGAAAATGGAACAGAAATGTGAAGTCGCAGTTTGATTAACGTTTTGTCAAATCGTCATTAATGCCAGATTGTATTAATCAGTAGCTCATTAGTTTGCCTTGTTCTTATAGTTGTTGTGTTATTTCTTCATATAAGTGAGCTGTTGTCGGAGCTAAATAAACAATGGCAATTGCAATATAGAATAAAATAATAAACTTCTATAAAACTGAGTTAGATTAACATTGACAGGAGCGACTGACAATTTCACGTACGACCTACTTCACAATGTTTTAAAAATTTCACAGTCAACTCGATCGGATTTTTAACTGAACACCTGAAACATAACATCAATAATTGAGTGGTCTAACTGCAAAACTTACATTCTCCACTTTTTAAATCTTTTGGCAAATTGCAAAAAAACACATGTACAGTCGGCGCAACCGAAATCTGAACGCCAAAATTTAATGGTGTAATTTACGCTTTACATCATAGTCGTTCGTCGCCATTAAATTTGACAGCTCTCAAAAATTATTGTCAAATAATTTTTCAAAAATGCCTCAGTTTGATATTTTTTTTTAATGTTATATTGCACATTTATTGTTCGATTCGACAAAACGGCAATAATAAAAGTAATGAATTTCTTCTCTTAATATTTTCCCCTCTCTTTCTAATACCACTGGTCTAAGCCAGAATTACATTAATGAATTTCAGTAACAAATACTATGACTACCAAAGAGCTTTCACATTTGGGTTACGTCGACTGTACTTTAACATGGTGGACATAAAAAACCGCCAACTTAATTTTCACATAAAATCGAGAATGTGAGTTTTGCAGTTAGACCACTCAATTTCTTTTTTATCTTTCTGTAATATTACTTTGTAATTGGGTTGTCCTGTTGGGTAATAAATATTATTACTATATATTTATTACCCAACAGGACAACCCAATTACAAAGTAATATTACAGAAAGACAAATTCTTATAAATTTTGTACTAATTAAACACGGTGTTAAAAAGTGCGATACATTTTATTATTTAAAATAAATTTAATTATTTGGTTGGCTTTATTAGATTCTTAATATTATTTCGATCGTATGATATTACTTTATCTTTTATATTGGTACCTCATAAGCTGTACAAAATGTAATCAAATTTATTTCAAATAGATCTTAAATAAATACATATCTTATTTATTTCTAGTTTACCTGCTTTTAGAATTTAACATATATGAAATTCTGTATTGTGGAGGCTTCTACTTCGTTATACATGTTAATTACACAATGAAACACTTTTAACTTTGTTTGTATATATGTTGTTTTTTATATGAAATTGATAATTTATATACAGGGCTATTCAAAATGAAGGAACAGATTTTAAACATTTATTTCTTCCAAACTACAAGAGATAAAAACACAATTCCAACGTTCCTGGAAAAAGAAAAGCTCAATTTTCTATGCATTTAATATGAGCACTATGTGTTTCCCGTGCTGCAGACTTTTTAGGGCTTCTTTTGTAAACTGTACGAATACGGTCGACATTTTCATTCGATGTGCGTGGACATCCCGTGATTTTCTGTTTGTGAATGCAACCATCTACGAATTTTCGATGCCACTGGTAAATCTGCTTTTGACGAGGCGGTAAAAAGCACGTTGAATTTCAATATTGGACTCTAGTTTTGCTAATTGCAGCACACAAAGTGATTTTTCTTGTTGTATCGCCATTTTACTACATACAATAAAAATGCCAAGTAACAGCGGCAATGCGGCCTGGACTGTTAAAATTTTAAATTTTTGTCTGTCTAGGAACGTTGGAATTATAGTTCTATATTTTGTAGTTTGGAAGAAATAAATGTTTGAAATCTGTTCCTTCTTTCTGAATAGCCCTGTATGTACAGGGCGGAGCGCGGTAATTTGCTGATTTGGGAATAAAATAAAAAAATAATGAACACTTAGAAACTTACATTTAAATTTTTCTTATATTGGACAATAATGGAAGTTTCTAATTACTTGGTTTTAAACAGTGTATCTGACAAATGTTAGGGGTCATTTGTACCACTCTATTTTTACCACTCCATTTTTACCACTCTATATTTACCACTATATTTTTGTACCACTATATTTTTTTCCACCATTTTATTACCATCATATTTTATTACAAATCATATTTTTCCTGATTTACATCATAATTGGGTACATCAAAATTGGTTGTGACCAACGGCCCTAAGATACTTAGCAATAAATTCGGCTTCGTCTTTACGGGTTTCATAATCGCGTACGATGTTTGAAATGCGTTCTTCCGCTTTGACGCTGGACAGATTTTCAGTCCTCTTAATTTTTCTTCCCAAGTCCAACTCTCGAAGCATCGTCTCAGTATCCCCTTGCTCCTTCTGCAACTCCGCCAAGAACGCGTAGAGGCTGGGATGATCCTTGCCGACGACTACTGCGAACCGATTGTGCCACCCCTCGCTCATGTTGTTAGTTCTTGACTTGTTCTGCAGCACGGCCTCGTACATGTTCCACAGCCTTGGTGGGTACCTGAATAAATAATCGATAAGAAATCACAGTATCATAGTATCACAGTATCATAAAATACCTAGGTGCAGTTGCAAGACGTCTTCCTCTCGCGGGTCTGCCTCTTATATAATTATCCTCAAAATAATCTGCAATTTCTTGGAAAGCGTCAGGCATATCTTCCACGAAGATATCAAACGCCTCGCCCACGTCTTCCACGGGTACAAATGCTGTTGCGCACATCATTTGAGCGGCTTGTTTAATGGAACGATCTTCAGGATCGTTGTACGATTGCTGAAGACCCGCAGATTGAATTCGACGATAGACTGACTGTCGTAAGTGAAAGAAACATGCTCTCAGGGAAAGGTTCAGAAATATTTGTAAGATAACTAATGGTAAAAAATTAGTAGTAAATAATATATGGTAGTAAAACCAGAGTGGTAAAAAGAATTGGTGGTAAAAAATATATAGTGGTAAAAATGGAGTGGTAAAAATGTCGTACAATCGTCTACCTTCACAATCTACACAATGCTGCAGTCGTTTTCTGAAATTCCCATTTACTCCTTCAAGCATGTCTTCTGGTATTCTTGCAATTTCAGCCTCAATACTGTTTTGTAGGTCTTCCAGGGTGTTGGGACGGTTGCAATACACCTTCGACTTCAGGTAACCCCATAGAAATACATCGCATGGGGCTAAGTCCGGTGAGCGTGCGGGATAGTTGAGATCCCCCATTCGAGAGATAAGCCTTCCAGGAAACGTTTGCCTCAAAAAATTCATGGTAATGGCCGCTGTGTGTGCAGTGGCACCGTCTTGTTGAAACCAGGTGTCCTGTAACTGCATTGCCTCAAAAGCCAGCTGGAAAAGCTCTTGCAGCATAGTTAAGTAAATAGTCGAATTCACAGTGACAGCACGACGATTTTCCTGGAAAAAGTAAGGGCCAATGATGTCTACTTGTGATATGGCGCACCACACAGTGACGCGGTCTGAGTGCAGGGGTCCCTGGTGGAGTTCCCTGGGATTCGTTTCGCTCCAGTACCGCATATTCTGTTTGTTTACACACCCACTGAGGTGAAAATGTGTCTCATCAGTAAAAAACACATTTGCGTCAGGGGGTATGGTTGCAAGCATGTCTTCACTAGATGTTCTTCCTGTTACATAATCCCGTACTGACAATTGCTGGACTACGCACATTTTATACGGTTGAAAATTCTGTTCATTATGAAGAATCCTGTTGAGAGAACGTCTTGTAATGCCAAGAGCAAGTGCTTGTTTTCGAGCTGAGCGTTTCGGAGATTGCAGTACTGGTGCTTTAACTCGTTCGACATTTTGTGGTGTTGTAACGCTTCTGTCAGGTCCTCTTTGTACAGATGACACATTCCTTGTTGTTCTAAATGCAATTACTCAATTTAAAATTGATTGTCGTCCAGAAACACGTCCGCGTGGGGGGACTGCAAATCGCAAACGAAAAGCACGCTGCACTGTAATGATCGAGTGGGAATTCAAGAAATACTCTTCAACACAAAATGAGCGCTCCTCAAGTGTCCACTGCATTATGGCAACTGAACAGCAGATGAATACAAACCTCCCGTCGCTCACAATAAACCACGGCCACTCTCCCCTCTCTTTGACCAACAGCGCCGCCACAGCGTGAATTTTAATAAAGCAATTTACCGCGCTTCACCCTGTATAAATGAAATTACCAATACTTGCGTAAAAAAATTCACTTTTAATGTTTGATAATTTATATGTTTTTATACATGTATATAAACCAAATCGTTTTTATTTTAACATAATCTACATTATTAGTAAACGTTAAAATGCAGTTTGACGACTACACCATATTTTAAAGACTCTTTAAGAACTGAATAGCATGTCTATTATATCGTATGTTCAATTAAAAAAATAATCTCTAGTGCCATGGAGAATATTTTAGGTTGATAACTCTGGAAATATACATTATAATTATTATGTCTGACGTTTTATATGTCAATTTCTGAAGTGTGAAGCCAACTTAAATTTGAAAAAAAAATGTAAATGATTGACGACTACACCATATTTTAAAGACTCTGTAAGAACTGAAGAGCATGTCTATTATATCATATGTTCAATCAACAAAAATCTGTAGAGTGCCATGGAAAATTCTTTAGGTTGGCAACTCTGAAAATATACATTATAATTATTATGTCTGACGTTTTATATGTCAATTCCTGAAGTGTGTAGCCCACTTAAATTTAAAAACTTTAGAGGTTTTTTTATTGAACATATGATATATTCCTTCAAATATACCAGTAATTTCCATAATAATAATAATAATAATAAACTGTTTATTTGTTACTCAGTTAAAGTACAGAACAAATACAAAATAAAAAATAATACTAAAGAGCAACAAAAGCGAAACTAGATCAGCTTGTATATCAGATGCAAGTCTGATATTGCTGTTACTTACTCCAAGCTCTAGTTTGCATAAAAAATAATAATAATATAAATAAATCAGAAATAATCTTTCTAAATTAAAAACAATTTCTGAAAAATAATAAATATAAACATAATTTTTGATAGTAAACTTAACATAATAATTAGTAATAACAAAAAAATTATAAAAAATTAAAAAAATCATAAATAAATAGAGAAATCGATACTGTTGGTAAATAGAATAGTCATTCAATTTGCTAGTATAGTAACAACCTATTTAAACCAATCTTAAAGGGGAAGAAAGATGATTGCGAAAAATTATATTTATTATAATAGTTCGAGATGTTATAAGTGAAACTCCTTTTATACAACTCCATTTGATGTGAAGGTATAGTAGGGCATCCTTCCGACGAATATTGATGTTATGAACATCTGATCGAAACCTTAATTTCTTATACCGTGCGTTTTATTTAAGTATGGCTATAGGAATTTACATGGTAAAAATTGTACCTCGTGTTAACTTTTGTTGTCGTCCAAATTCGAAACATTTTTTTTGTTTTTAATAATAAATCAAAAACTATTC
Source organism: Philonthus cognatus (assembly GCA_932526585.2). Taxonomy (NCBI): domain Eukaryota; kingdom Metazoa; phylum Arthropoda; class Insecta; order Coleoptera; family Staphylinidae; genus Philonthus; species Philonthus cognatus. The sequence goes on from OW052243.1 coordinate 13,873,998, forward strand.
TACAAAACGTTCAGTGTGAGAAGAACATAAATATGTTAGAATTATTTATTTTTGCTTTCAAGTTTAGCAAAGAGATATAAAGTATACTCGTGTAGAGACGTATTGAAGTGAGCTCCAGATAAAGTCTGCATTTTCAAGGGTATTCTGGACAAAAACAACCTAAGATAAGTACCATCTAATTCCACTGTGCGTAACGATCAAATAGGTGCGCATATTATTTTAAAATAAACAATATAAAGCACGAAAATTACAATCTCCATTAATAAAATTTGATCCGCAACGGAACATTTTCTGTAGAGGTGTTGTTTTTGTGTTTTTTTTTTCTTTTTTTTTTCCTTCAATAAATTCTGCACTCGCTTATCGCGGACAGGCTATCTTGACCGTGGACGCTCATTGACGGACATTGGGGCGCAGCGAACAAATAAATAGTGAACAGTAATAATAAATATTACAAAATATAAAAGTAACAATTTAGTAAATATAACCTCTGTCTTCTTGTGTAAACCCTACCGTGGTCTGCTATCCGAAGTGTGTCTCAAATCTAAGCCGTTACGAAAGACCGCGGAACGTGAAAAATTGTCTGTTGTTGAACCAGATTGCTTTATTATCCTATTATCCAAATTAAATTTAAAAAATATATTTTGTAATTTTAATAAGTTCAAAAACATGGGTGGACCAGGAAAAAATAAAGATTTAAATGATGATGATATAAAAAATGTCAAAGAGCTAATTAAAGAGTTTAAAAAATTTAAGGAGAGTGTAGAGTATATGTCAGAAAAATTTGATGAAAATACCAAACAAAATGAGGAACTAAAACATTTATTAAAGGAATTCAAACTTGAAAATGTAAAATTAAAGAAAAGAGTAATCGAACTAGAGGGTAGATGCGGGGAACTAGAACAATCACAACTAAATAAATCTATGACGTTAGTTGGAATACCAAACCAAGGAAAAGATGAGGAACTGAAAGATATAATAAAAAAGGTAACTAAAGCTGTAAATCATAAAATTGTTAACTCCGACATAGAGGAAGTGTACAGAAAGGGCAAAGATGAAACTATTATAATAACATTCAAATCACAAGAAATAAGAAATAAAGTGCTGGAAAAAAGAAAACAAGTAAAATCAGTAAAAGTAGCGGAATGTAATTTAAAAGGAGACAATAATTTAATATACTTTAATGAATTTTTAACCAGCTATACCCGTAAATTATTTTATGAAGCGAGGAAATTAAGAAGGGATGGATTCAAATTCGTTTGGATAAAAAATGGTAAAGTTTTTGTAAGAAAAGACGAAGAAAGTAAAATATTCCAAATCCGAAACGAAGAGGACATTGAAAAAATAACTAACTGATATCTATATAACAAAATAAAATTATTTGAAATAAAACAACGCAGTTGGGAGGGTTTCACTTTTATTGTTGAACACTGCAACATGTTTCACCACACAGTGGCTTCATCAGGCAGATGAAATAATTATTTCATCTGCCTGATGAAGCCACTGTGTGGTGAAACATGTTGCAGTGTTCAACAATAAAAGTGAAACCCTCCCAGCTGCGTTGTTTTATTTCAAATAGTATTATGGAGTTTCATCATGTATCCGCCTCATCAATTAAATACAAAATAAAATGTATTACAATATTAAATAAAACTTTAAAAATGCAAAAAAAATAAAATTAAAATTAAAAAACAATAAAAAAAATTATCAAATCAAAATGGCTAACCTTAAGTTATATTTTCAAAACTAAGCTAACTTAAGGTTAGCCATTTTGATTTGATAATTTTTTTTATTGTTTTTTAATTTTAATTTTATTTTTTTTGCATTTTTAAAGTTTTAAAGCTCAAAAAATAAATTCGATTACATTAAAGCATTACCACGACTATACAACGATTTAGATATAATAGGTATTACTGAAACTTGGCTTTACAAAGAAGAAACCCAATACTTTCATTTAGCCAACTATAAAGCAGTCTTCAATTGCAGGGAAACTAGAGGAGGAGGAACAGTAATATACATAAAAGATAATATACGGTATAATGTAGTAATAAACAGCACAATATCAGGAATTGAAATAATAAAAATATCTTTAAAATCTAATAAATCACATATAACAATAATATATAAACCACCATCTATTAATTCCAACAATTTATGGAAATTGCTAGAAGAGCATATCCTACTAGATAAAACAAAACACATAATAATAGAAGACTTCAATATCAATCTGTTACAAGATAATTATACAACCAAAACGTATACAAAAATTGTACAGGAACAAGGATACGCAATAGTTAATACTATTGACTTACATCATACGACTTGACATAATGCAATATTAGACCACATATTATCTACAGTAGACAATCAAGATATAAAGAGCAACCTAGAAGAAACGTCAGTATCAGATCACAAAGCCATAATATGTGAATGGCCAACAAACGTAATCAAAATAAAATATGAAAAAATAAGTAAAATAAAAATAAACCATGAAAATATACAAACTAAATTCAGAAACATGAACAAAGATAAAATACAAACATTTAAAGATTTAATAAACTGCTTATCAAATTTAATGAAACTAAAACAATTACTTACAAAAGGAGAATAGATCATGAATGGGTCAATAAGGAAATAGTAATGAGTATTAAAGAACGAGAAAAACTATACAAACGACACAAGAATAATCCAAATAACCAACATTTAAAATATTTGTACATTCAACAAAAGAGCACTACACACGCACTAATAAAACAAAAAAAATTGACTTATTATAAAAACAAAATAGAAGTCGCGGAAGGCAATACAGAGAAAATGTGGTTTGAGATCAACAAAATTCTAAACAAATCGAAAATTAAAAAAAGCAATAATATCACTGAAATAACTACCCCGCAAGGGGAAATCATAAAGGAAGATAACGAGATAGCAAATACATTCAACAATTATTTCGCCACAATTGGGAAGAACCTTGCAGAAAAGTTTCAGAGTTGTACAAATACTCTTCATAAAAACGTATTATTAAACGCCAATTTCAAAGCAACTACCGAAGAAGAAATACAATCAATAATTAATAAACTAAAAAAGTACTCATCCCCAGGAAAAGATGCCATAACACACACTCTAATAAAATACATCACATATGAAATAACACCTACATTAAGTAAATTAATAAATAACATATTAGTAACAGGTCTGTACCCTACTGAATTGAAAGAAGTAGTAATAACACCGATATATAAAACTGGAAACCCACTACTCCCAGATAATTACCGTCCTATCGCGGTGTCATCTGTACTATCAAAAATTGTAGAGAAAGTAATATTAACCAGACTGCAAAACCATCTACAACTTAATAAAATCATACATCCAAATCAATATGCCTATCAAACTAAAACCGGAACCACAACGGCATGCCTAGACATAACATATAATACCCAGATTGAACTCGACCAACGCAATTATGTTCTCATTATTTTTATAGACTTAAAAAAGGCCTTTGATACCATTTCCACCTCACTACTGATAACCAAATTGCAACAACTAGGAATTAGAGAAAATGAACTACTAATATTTGACAGCTATTTAAAACAAAGAAAACAGCAAACTAAAATAAACAAATCACTCAGTAATCCATTAACTCCAGAATACGGGCTGCCACAAGGTGGAGTACTACCCCCCACATTATATATCACATATATAAATGATATTTTTGAATTGAAACTCAGTGGAAAATTATATATCTATGCCGATGACACGTGTATATTGTATAGCGGACAAAATTTATCTCAATTAGAAAACCTAGCCAATAATGATTTAAAAATACTAACAAAGTGGTTCTCAGAAAATCACTTAACTATAAATGAAAATAAGACGACATATATGCTTATAGCACAGAAAAATAAAAGCATTAAAGACTTAAACATTAAAATCGATAACACTAACTTATTAAAAACAAACGAAACGAAATACCTAGGACTAACAATAACTGAAAACTTTAAATGGAATAAACACTTAGAAAATCTAACAAAAAAGACTAGTGCAGTAACAGGTGCAATATACAGAGTCGGTAAATTAATATCAACGCATTGTAAACACCTTTTATATCACACACTATTCACATCTAATATAAATTATCTCTGTAGCATATGGGGCGGAACAAGTGAACAAGAAATTAATACTTTACAGAGACAGCAGAATAAAATTTTAAAAATAGTTTATAACCTTAACAGATTTACCCCCACGAATGATTTATATAAATTAATCCCAGAACTAACAATAAAAAATAAAATCAACTTTGAACGATGCTTAGTAATACATACAATAATGCATAGTCCTAATTCACACATTCAACTCAAAAAATGTAAACAAATTCACGACCATAACACGCGTAGGCGTAGTAATTTACTAATCCAAATGAACACAACTGATGTCTTGAAAAATAGTATTTTTGTATCAGGCGTGAAATGCTACAATAATTTACCGGTATCAGTCAGGAAAATCACGGACATTAATAAATTTAAAATTAGTTTAAAACAACATTATATGCAACGTCAATAATTGATTAATTTAAAAGTTAGTAACCTCCAATAACTATTGAAATTCTCCAGTACCAGAATTGATTTATATAATCAATTTCTGTTGGAGATCAATTTCTATATCAAATTGGTGAATAACCAAACAATAAAAATTAAAAAAAAAAATACTTACATTATGACATTTTCGCCAAGTTGATTTTGTAACTTAATTATTTGTATTATTAATACAGCGAATTTTTCATTTAAGTGTACATATCGTAATAATTATAGCGTTTGATAAATTTGTACTTTTTTATAATTTAAACCTTCTAACGAGTGTTTCCACTACCAGACTAAACATGAAGTAAAATTTCGAGTTTAGAAAAGCCCCGCGTAGAAAATTTGTCGAGGGTCGCGCAGCGACCCGAGACAAATTTTCACGGGGCTTTTCTAAACTCGAAATTTTACTTCATGCGCCACGCGTATAAAACACTGATTTCAAGTTCGAAAGTAGAAAAATACTTCTAAAGCGGTATATTTTGACATTTACCTGAAATCAGTGATTTATAGGCGTGGCACATAAAGTAAAATTTCGAGTTTATATAAGCCTAAATTTGGATTTGGACCAAATCAAAATCAAATCCAAATTCTTGAAGCTTTTCTAAACTCGAAATTTTACTTCATGCTTCGTCTGGGAGTGGAAACACTCATTCGAAACTTCAAATTGAACGCTTTTTTAAAATCGACGACGATCAGAAGGACATAAACATGTTAGAATTCCTTATTTTGGCTTTCAAGTTTAGCAAAACAAATACTTACATTCTAACATTTTCGCCAAGTTGATTTAGTAGCTTAATTATTTGTATTATTAATACAGCGTATTTTTCTTTTAAGTGTACATATCGTAATAATTATAGCGTTTGATAAATTTGTACTTTTTTATAATTTAAACCTTCTTACGAGTGTTTTCACTCCCAGACTAAGCATGAAGTAAAATTTCGAGTTTAGAAAAGCCCCGCGTAGAAAATTTGTCGAGGGTCGCGCAGCGACCCTCGACAAATTTTCACGGGGCTTTTCTAAACTCGAAATTTTACTTCATGCGCCACGCGTATAAAACACTGATTTTAAGTTCGAAAGTAAAAAAATACTTCTAAAGCGGTATATTTTGACATTTACCTGAAATCAGTGATTTATAGGCGTGGCACATAAAGTAAAATTTCGAGTTTAGAAAAGCCTACATTTGGATTTGGACCAAATCAAAATAAAATCCAAATTCTTGAAGCTTTTCTAAACTCGAAAGTTTACTTCATGCTTCGTCTGGGAGTGGAAACACTCATTCGAAACTTCAAATTGAACGCTTTTATAAAATCGACGACGATCAGAAGGACATAAACATGTTAGAATTCTTAATTTTGGCTTTCAAGTTTAGCAAAACAAATACTTACAATATGAAATTTTCGTCAAGTTGATTTTGTAGCTTAATTATTTGTATTATTAATACAGCGACTTTTTCTTTTAAGTGTACATATCGTAATAACTATAGCGTTTGATAAATTTGTACTCTTTTATAATTTAAACCTTCTAACGAGTGTTTCCACTCCCAGACTAAGCATGAAGTAAAATTTCGAGTTTAGAAAAGCCTCGCGTAGAAAATTTGTCGAGGGTCGCGCAGCGACCCGAGACAAATTTTCACGGGGCTTTTCTAAACTCGAAATTTTACTTCATGCGCCACGCGTATAAAACACTGGTTTTAAGTTCGAAAGTAAAAAATACTTCTAAAGCGGTATATTTTGACATTTACCTGAAATCAGTGATTTATAGGCGTGGCAGATAAAGTAAAATTTCGAGTTTAGAAAAGCCTAAATATGGATTTGGACCAAAACAAAATCAAATCCAAATTCTTGAAGCTTTTCTAAACTCGAAATTTTACTTCATGCTTCTTCTAGGAGTGGAAACACTCATTCGAAACCTCAAATTGAACGCTTTTATAAAATCGACGACGATCAGAAAGACATAAACATGCTAGAATTCTTTATTTTGGCTTTCAAGGTTAGCAAAACAAATACTTACATTATGACATTTTCGCCAAGTTGATTATGTGGCTTAATTATTTTACATTTCGTAGAAAAAATGTTGATTTATTAATAAAACCTAAATATTTATTCAAATTTATACGACAACAAAAGTTAACATGGGGTACATTTTATACCATGTAAATCACTATGGCCATACTTAAATAAAACACACGGTATAAATATGGAGGAGTTTTAGTTAAAACAATTTTGTAAAACTGACAGGCAGAATGTAAGATGCTACGGATTTTCATTATTTATTTATCTAATAGCACTAATAACCTTTCTTCACACTTTTATTAGTGCTTTATTCGTCAAATTAATTTGATCTTCACGTAACTCAAAATCAATTTAGCTAATTATATATTAGTAACTTTACATAAAATACAAATATACAAAAATAAAATACCTACGCATTAAAAGAAACAGAAAATGAAGTTCTTTTAATGTTTTTTTTTTTTACCTCCAAACCCACAATAGATTTATTTATTATAATCATATAATTATTTAATGATCGAGAAAATTAAGTATTAAATTATTTCGTTGAATAAAAATGCCACATTTAATGGATGATTGTTTTTTCACTTTCCGTTAAATTGTTGAAATGTGAAATGGTGTTAAATTTCGCGATTAAAATAAAGCTGTCAATTACACACCAATAAAATTCAATTGGATGGTAATGTGGCGTTCATAATTTAAAGTAAGAATAACACATTGCGTGTCGGTTCTTTTATTTTATAAAAAAATATAAATACGAGGTAAATATTTGTGAAACTGTAGTGTAGTTGCAGAAAGGGTACTGAAAATGTTCTGGTTATTAGGGTTCATTTTAGTAGCAGAATTAAATGTAAGTATAAGCACAATTTATTATAACGCTTTATCTATTGTCTTTTTGCAGAAAGTCTATATTAATTTTAAATCGTTTTTATATTTTACATTAAATTTTATTAGCTCTAACATACGTAATTTGTTACGAATGGTAGAGCTAATAAAATTTAATGTTAAATATAAAAACGAATTAAAATGAATATATAGTCTCTGCAAAAATGTTGTCTCGTTGAGACTTCTCCAAATATTCAATGAAACAACTACTACTTATTATTTGGAGACTTGTCTCAATGAGACTAAAATTTTTTGCAGAAAATCGATATTATTTTTAATTCGTTTTTATATTTTGTAAATATTCTGCAAACACAATTGACAAATTCAATTTTTCTTTATGTTAAAATGAACATTGCATGTTAAGTTTTTTGCTGGTTGCCACTCACCATTTAAAATTGCAGAGAAGTGAATGGTAAACTTTATTGCGCATCATATCATATTAATAAGGAGAAGGAAACTTTGTCTAACTTGGATCTAGGTGTTAATTCATAGTTTATACAGAGAGTTTTATGTAACACCGAACATGTTCATCCATTACAATTTGACACCTTTATTTTTTAAGTTATGTGTAAATTGGGTTGCCTATATGACCATTACCATTAAAAATTGTAGCCAATCAATCGCAATTAATGCCTCAACTTGTACACATATGGAGATTTTCTTTCAAGTATACATGTCCCAATTACACCGTATATGTCTTAAATCTTTAGATACTCTTTAAAAAAAAACAACTTGAAACTTGAAATGCGTGTGTTCCACTCCCAGACTAAGCATGAAGTAAAATTTCGAGTTTAGAAAAGCCTGAAAATTTGGTTTGGTCGCGTAGCAAATTTTCAGGCTTTTATAAACTCGAAATTTTACTTGATGCGCCACCGATACAAAACACTGACATATTACGAAGTTTAAAACACACCGCTAAACTTAATGTTGCATCAGTGTTTCGTACCGGTGGCGCATGAAGTAAAATTTCAAGTTTAGAAAAGCCTGAAAATTTGGTTTGGCCGCTCCGCGCTTCGCGCTACGCGACCAAACCAAATTTTCAGGCTTTTCTAAACTCGAAATTTTACTTCATGCTTAGCCTGGGAGTGGAAAACACTCGTTAAAAGCTTCAAATTAAATTCTTTTAACAAACCGACCGTCGGCAAATGTACAACGTATGCTTATGTATACTTAAAAGAAAAATTCTCGTTATGAAAATGTTCGGTGTTACATGAAACTCTCTGTATATATTATTTTTAGTCATTGGATAATAAAGGATTTATTTATTTACTACTCCTATTAATTATTGATAAATAGGATTATCAAATTAATGTATTTGATAATCCTATTTATCAATAATTAATAGGAGTAATTAATAAATAAATACTTTATTATCCAATAACTAAAAATAATATATAAACTATGAATCAACACCTAATCCAAGTTACACAAAGTTTCCTTCTCCTTATTAATATGATTTGATGCGCAATAAAGTTTACCATTCACTTCTCTGCAATTTTAAATGGTGAGTGGCAACCAGCAAAGAACATAACATGCAATGTTCATTTCCTATGTTCGACTTTCAGAACGAATACTCGGTATATGTATAAAATACAAATATAATACAAATACAAATACCAATATAACACCTTGCATTTTATATTCCAGGCTTTTCCTATTACGGAAAATATAACGAGTGTTTCTGATGGTAAGAAATTAAGTTTTTGTTTTCTAATTGTGTTAATATTGTACATAAATTTAATTTTGCATTTTGGTAATTGAGGGACTGGGTGGAAAAATGGTGTAATTGCTATTTTCATAAAAATTGGTATAAGTAAAGATATCTACAGGTAAGATTCATATTTAGTGATAGAAAAAATGGTCCAATTGAGTATGTATATCTGTCAATACAATATCCCAAAAAGTAAATAGTTTATTAGATTAATTTACGAACCAAATTTTTGTTTATTAAACAGTGTTTTTAAGAAATTTAACATTACTCCTGCGTATTATTCACAAATTAAAATAAAATCAATTCTAGGGAGTACTTTCAAAAGAGTAAATGATTTGGAAAAATCCGGTATCTACTCAATAAATTGTTACAATTGTGATAAAATCTATGTAGGACAAACAAGACGAAATTTGTTAATTAGATATAAAGAACACATGTACCATATACAATCATTTAACCCCGATAAATCTTCAGTATTACATCATACCTTAAATACCGGACATAAATTTAATATAAATAATGTTAAATTATTAAAAGAATCAAATTTTTATAAACTAGACATGTTAGAAGCAATTTATATGTTTAAAAATAAAGATAAGCTACTAAATTTCGATTTACGCCCCCTAAATAATCCCCTCCTTGAAATTTTTGTTTGAGTGACACTGTCAATTAATAAAATATAAACATATTTGTCAATTGTATTACTATTGAGTATGAAAACATAGTGTTCGAAATGTACATTTAGTGAATAAAACTAATTAGGGAAGGAAAAGATTACTACAATAATTAATACAATGGTATTGATTAGACGTCCGTAGATTTTTCTATAAATATTCAACTTTATCTTCAATTTACACAAATTAACCTCATGTCACTTGTACTACTTTTCCACTGAGCCCCTCAATTAATTTTAATGATATTTAATTATTTTATCACAATGGAAACACTTTTTGTTCCTTACTTCATTTTTATTTTTATTCTTTAGATGTACATTTCGAGTGCAAAGCACCCATTATCAATAACTAATAATAACATTAGTTATCGATAATGAGTGCTTACTACTCGAAATGTACATCTAACGAATAAAAATAAAACATAACTTAAATAAACAATTAGTAATTATATTATATTGATAAATCAAAATCAGTATTCAACCTAGAAGTAAATAATTTCCAAATATATAACTAGGAGTACGACATTTTTTTCATTTTCAGATAATAATGTTTTGAAAGTTTTACACAAAAACAAACAATCAGTTTATGGTTACATGGATCCAAAGTCTGAATTTTATGTCGTGATATATGATTTGGTAAAAGATGGCAAAAAACCTTCAGAAAACGCTTATCCCATACCACTACTTATACCACAACCAAATAGGAAGAGTAAGCACATACGGACAATTCTGTTATGTTTTAAAATTAATACATTCATTTAAACCTGTTATTAAAATACACTGCCGAGCATAAAACTAGGGTCACTCTGAAGTTTAAATTTTTATGGAATTATTTTAGAAATTTTTAGTTTTTTGCGTGTTTTTTCGATTGTAACAGTTCACTAACTGATTGCTTGAATAAACAAAACAGTTTTTTTGTGCAAAGTTTATTGAAAGTAATGAAAATGAACAATTTCAATTTGATATGCTAAGTAATGAAAATGAACAAGTTACTTTCATATGCTTTTGTTGAAACAAAAGAAAGTTTAAGGACTTCAGTAGCGAGTATTCTCTCCTCTGGCAGTGATAACAGCTTGCAAATGACGAGGCATGCTCTGGATCACATTTTGGATCAAATTCTGCGAAAGATTGTCCAATTCTCGCACCAGTATGTCGCGAAGCTCTCTAGAATTTCTGGGAGGCGGCACATGTCTCCGTAACCGTTTTTTCATCTCATCTCAAATATGCTCAATTGGATTTAAATCTGGACTGCGAACAGGCCAAACAAATCGCGTAATTTGACACTCGTCAAGATACTCAGTAACTATCCGAGCAATGTGGGGACTTGCGTTATCATGCATATAAAGGGTGGGCCATCTAGTGGTTTCTTTTTAAAAATGCAATAAAATGAAAACAGATATTTTTTTCCATGTATTATGGATTTATTAGTAAGAGCAAACATTCTAATTAATTATGGAACACAACTTCGTTCAAGTGGCTGCCTCTGCTGGCTTCGCAGTAGCGCATTCTGTCACTCCAATTATCCAAGACTTTGTTGATGGTTTCGAGCTGTAGCTCACGGATTGCTTGAATGATATTGGCCTGAAGTGCTGGAATCGTTTCTGGATTGTTGGCATAACATCGGTCCTTCACGGTTCCCCACAAAAAAAAATCCAAAGCTGTTAAATCGCAGATCCGAGGCGGCCAATTGACATCGCGAAGACGGCTGATAACACGATTTGGGAATTTGGTTCGCAAAAGATCGATTGTGGCATGGGCTGTGTGGCATGGCGAGCCATCCTACATGAACCAGAGGTCGTCCAAATCCATGTCTTCAAATTCATTAATAAAAAGTCGGAAAACATGAATCTGTAACGCTCACCGTTGACCGAAACGTTGTTTCCAGCCTCATTTTCGAAGAAAAATGGTCCAATGATGCCACCACTCCACAATCCGCACCAAACTGTCACTCTCCGGGGATGCATTGGCTTCTCGACAATAACGTGCGGGTTTTCCAAGCCCCAGATACGGCAATTTTGTTTGTTAACGTAGCCGCCAAGATGAAAATGAGCCTCGTCAGAAAAGATGATTTTTCGCCCAAAATCGTTGTCCAATTCAAGCTGCTCTAAGGCCCAAACTGCGAAGCGATAACGAAGCGGATGGTCATGCGCCTTCAATTGCTGAGTCAATTGGACCTTGTAAGCGAATAATCCGAGATCTTTGTGCATAATTCTCCTCAGGCGAGTGCCTGCAATGTTGAGCTGTTGAGATCGAAAGCGAGTTGATGTTCGTGGATTGAGTCTCACACTCTCGGTTACAGCAGCCACATTCTCGTCTGTGCGCACCGTACGAGAACGAGGACCATGAGTGTTGTCCACTAGCATGCCAGTCTCGCGAACTTTTTGACAAACTTGCGTACAGCAGGCGTGGGTGATTCATTTCGGCCAAAACTTCTTTTCAACAAACGCACTGTTTGGGCTACACAGCACTCACTTTGGAAATAAGTTTGCAATATTTCCCAACGTTGTTTAAGCGTAAAGCGACTCATTTCGTACCGCGGAGGAATGATACCGACTTTCTGTCAAGATTTCTAGCGGGAAAAAGATGTCAGTGTCAAAATAACCAATGATTTAAAAAGAAACCACTAGATGGCCCACCCTATATGCTGCGTCGTCACCAAGAAGAACCATGAACGGTAAAACATGGTTTTCTAGTACCGTCGTCAGGTACCTATGCGCAGTCAACGTCCCATTCTCAATAAAGCCTAACTCCGTACGAGTATCAAAGGATATGCCTTCTAATGCCATAACTGATCCTCCGACAAATAGAAGTCGCTCGGCAATACATGCTTGAGCATATCTCTCGCCCTGTCGTCGCCACAGTCTTACACGTCTATCTGAGACGTAAGACAGAATCGCGATTCATCGGAAAACAATACGCGACTCCAATCCGCTATCTCGTGCAAAATTCACCCTCGCTATCCGGTGTTTAAGGAAAAGCGGCGGTCCAGTAGCTCTAGTTCGAGAAGATAATCCAGCAGCATGAAGTCGCCTCCTAACTGCCATGTTTACATTTCTCACTTCTTGCAGATGATATTGAAGGGAAACTGCCGTAACTGTTCGGTTTCTCAGAGCACTAGAAACAAAAAAGCGGTCATCTCTAGCTGTTGTAGTCTTGCTTCGCCCTGAACCAGGTCTTCGAGTGAGCAGACCAGTCTCTTCGTACCGCCGTCATACTCGTTGCACACTCGAGAGACTTACATCAACCTTTCTCGAAGTTTCGCGCTGACCGCGGCCGTCTTCTAAGGCCGCCACAATTCATGCCGCAACAACAGGATTTATGCTCATTGCAAAACACTAACACTGACAACAATATACAAACAATTTGCAACAGATAGATGTCCTCACAGAATCAAAATCTATGCTTGATTGTTTCAACAAAAGCATATGAAAGTTGTTTCAATGGATATTTATCGTCTTAAGTTGTCTTATTAATTAAGAAATCGTTTGCATTTTCACGAATAACATTTTCGTAATTTTATAGATTATATATGAAAGTAAACTTGTTTATTTTCATTACATAGCATATGAAATGAAAATTGTTAATTTTCATTACTTTCAATAAACTTTGAACAACAAAAACTTTTTTGTTTATTCTAGCAATCAGTTAGTAAACTGTTACAACCAAAACAACACGTAAAAAACTAAAGATTTCTAAAAAAATTGCAAAATAAATCAAATTACGGAGTGACCCAAACAATAGTTTTATGCTCGGCAGTGTATATGCATTCAAATTTTTCTGGTGAATGCGCCCATTTTCTAATATAATATCATATTTAATCAGTGAAACAGTACCAAGTGTTTTAATTATTAGTTTGTAAAATTATATTTACTAAAATTTACAAAATTGGCAACTCCACTCTCTGGTAGTATTAGTAATAGTAACATTAAATTGAACATTGGTTGGCAATGGCGTCAATGTTTTTATTTATGTTTTAGATAGCTTAGCAATTCCGGATGTTGCTGGAAGGAGGAATCTTAATAATAGTAAGTGCATATGTAAAGTTAAAGCAGTTACTGTAAAATCAATTAGTTCCACAGTAGAAATAGAAATTTTAAACTTGTCTTAACAAAATGTTATTTATTTTTATGTTTATGATAACGATTATCTTTTTATATCTTTAATTATCTTAGCAAGCCGAATTCGCAATTTTTTAGAAGCGATTAATTTGAATAATTCACCTTCAAAACTATTTGAATTCGAGAAAATAAGCTTACGTTTCTTATACTTTACACACTTTAAACATAATATATAAAATTACGAAATATTCGTGTAAAATGCAAACATTGTTGCATTTTACACGAATATTTTGTAATTTTATATATTATGATTAATTTGAAGCTTGACACGAGTGTTTTTCACTCCCAGACTAAGCATGAAGTAAAATTTCGAGTTTAGAAAAGCCCCGTGAAAATGTGTCGAGGGTCGCGCACTCCAAATTAAGCCTATTTTCGGAAAATCATTAGATATTCCTTGCTTTTTTTAAGTTTAATTTGAAGCTATAAACGAGTGTTTTCCACTCCCAGACTAAGCATGAAGTAAAATTTCGAGTTTAGAAAAGCCCTGTGAAAACAAATTTTCTGGGCTTTTCTAAACTCGAAATTTTACTTCATGCGCCACGCGTATAAAACATTGATTTAAGGTGAAGTTTAAAATATACCGTTGAAAAAGTATGCAAATGCAGTATATTTTAAACTTCACTTTAAGTCAATGTTGTATACGCGTGGCGCATGAAGTAAAATTTCGAGTTTATAAAAGCCTGAATTTGGATTTGGACGCAAATCCAAATTCTTGAGGCTTTTCTAAACTCGAAATTTTTCTTCATGCTTCGTCTGGGAGTGGAAAAGAGTCGTTCTTATCTTCAAATTGATCGCTTTTATAAAAATATCAAATGCCTACACATTTACATTGTATATATCGAGATATGTAAAGGGAGTTTGTCTTTTAAGTATACGCATTCCAAATTCAACCTATTTTCAGTAAATTTTTAGATATTCCTTGTTTTTTTAAAGTTGAATTTTAAGCTTTAAAAGAGTGTTTTCCACTCCCAGACTAAGCATGAAGTAAAATTTCGAGTTTAGAAAAGCTCGGGTCGCTGCGCGACCCTCGACAAATTTTCACGGGGATTTTCTAAACTCGAAATTTTACTTCATGCGCCACGCGTATAAAACACTAAAATATTGTAAAATTTATGTATATTATAACCTCACTTGAAATCAGTGTATTATACGCGTGGTGCATGAAGTAAAATTTCGAGTTTCGAGTTTCGAAAAGCCCAGAAAATTTGTCTTTATCACAGGGCTTTTCTAAACTCGAAATTTTACTTCATGCTTAGTCTGGGAGTGGAAAACACTCGTTTAAAGCTTTAAATTGAACTCTTTTAAAAAATGTCGGAAAATTTACAGCTTATGCATATGTTTACCTAAAAGAAAAAATCACTGTATACTTAAAACAAAAATGCCCTTCATATCTTAATGTTAATGTAACATACTTTAAAGTACAACAATAAGTGTTTTTTTATATGAAATCATCATATTACCGACAGCAAACATGTAAAAGCTTGAAAAATCACCATTATATTACAATATTTTTGATTTTCAGACTTACAAAATAATTATAAGGCTGGTACAACTCGCTCACTAGCTGACGTATCTGCAGGTATTTTATTTATCATATACGTAATTTAAGATAAATCTTAAATTTGATTGTTAATATAAATTAAAGTTTTAATTAAGGGGAATTCACGTAAATAATTGCTAGCATTAGTCCTTTTTTATTTAGTATAATTTAAGCTACTTCAATAACTTTTTTAATTTTTAGAGTCATTACGTCTGGAATCCCATAAACAAGGCGAAAGTAAGTATAAAATATACAATTACGATAATTTAAACATTAAAAGTGCGATTTAGTTCGCAATCTACAACAAGTTAGTCTTACAAAGACTATATCAAACACTCACTGAAACAACTACTTCCCGAGCTAATACCCTGACGGACATTAAATTATACAACAAGTGTTTGCTGTTACATACAGTAACCTACTGCAAATATAACAATGTAGGTCAAGTTATTCAGGCCATCTATAGACGCGTTTCGAGATTTATCTCTCATCAGTATAGCTTTGCTATTTCTTCTAAACAATTTGACATCTTAGACTGACGGTCACGTTACCGTTCAAACATACATATAATTGAAATTGCCAATTCTTGGTTGCAGAATACTGTAAACATTAAAAGTGCGATTCTAAAGAATCGCACTTTTAATGTTTGAAGTATTCTACAACCAAGAATTGGCAATTTCAATTATAATTACGATAATGTTTTATAAACTGCAAATAATAAGTCTTAATGAATACGACTACTAATGCCTATTTGCACCCAAGTTGATTAACTTAATCAGAGATTAGTACTTTTTAAAAACACAACAATTTTATTTAAAAATTGTTTACACAATCACATATTGATAAAATTAACCCACTGAGAAAAAAAGAAACAAATAAAGTTATATCAACATTGTGGCAACATTAAACGTTGTTTTAATGTTGATGAAACGTTACCTAATTGTGTTTGCTCAGTGGGAAGACATGCTTGGATATCTTCCAAATTTATAACATTCTTATATTCTAGAATTTTGACTTAGACCAGTGGTCTCCAAACTACGGCCCGCGGGCCAAATCCGGCCCGCGACTTGCATGAATCCGGCCCGCGATTGTTTGTAATTTTTTTTGTAAATGTCATATTTTGAAATATTGTAATAATTGTTCCTTAAATTTTTCATAATTTTATAAAATTAATCGGATCTTGGCCGACTTTATTATGTAGAATTGTATTTGTGGCCCGCGAAGAAAATAGTTTGGAGACCCAGGACTTAGACAGAGGTTTAATCAATCATTATTGTATGATTTAAGTTAATAAATCGGGGTGCAAATGGGGCTCAGATAATAAATATTTGTATGTTTTAGATTTACGAAAGTTTATACCTCCTGGTTCAGGTATGTTAACAACATTTAAATATACTATACACTACAACTTGTGAGAAGGAATTATGCACATTAAAGGCCTTTACAAAAATGCTATCCGATCGGGACAGGATAGTATTAAAGATAACCGCATCGCTGTTTTACATTTATTTTGATTTTCAGTACAAGAAGAAAATCACAAAGCAAGTAAAACTCTAACAACACGCAAAGCAGATGAAATTACAGGTATATTTTATCATTTAATTTACGATAGTTCTTAAATTCAATTCCTTGAGTTCATAATTTTCGATATGATAAGAACAATATCTACTTTAATGCCCAATAGTTTATACTAATAACAGGATAAAAACGAAAATCTAAAAAAAATTATAGCACATTATATCGCATGTTCAATAAAAACAAAACCTCTAGAGTGCCATGGAAAATATAGAAGGTTGGCAACTCTGAAATTATATATTATAATTATTATGTCTGACGTTTTAATTCATTTTTCAAGATAAACATTCAAAGAAAACACTTGACTTTTATACCACTTTTATTGTATGATACTGTATCAATGGCATAATTCAATATGGATGTTTAATACTTGTCGATATTTTATCTATAATGAATAACACTGAATAACCCTTTTATTTATTTATTTATTAACGAATTTCACCTTTTTACAATATTACAAAAAATAGGTACATATTAATTACAATATATAAATATGAATAGTTAATTAAGTAAACTAAACAGACATGTTAATAATATACAGGGCTATTCTAAATAAAGGAACAGATTTCAAACGTTTATTATTTTCAAACTACTAAAGATAGAACCATAATTCCAACGTTCCTGGACAGAGAAAAGTTTAAAATTTGAACAGTCCAGGCAGAAGTTCCAACCACGGCCGCAATAGCGCTGTTATTTGTCATGTTGATTGTCTGTAGTAAAATGGCGACACAACAAGAAAAATCATTTTATGTGCTGCAATTAGCAAAACTAGAGCCCATTATTGAAGTTCAACGTGTTTTTCGCCGTCAGTTTAATAAACAACCGCCTCGTCATAAGCAGATTTACCAGTGGCATCGAAAATTCGTAGACGATGGTTAAATCTGCAAACAGAAAAGCACGGGATGTCCACGCACATCGAATGAAAATGTCAAGCGTATTCGTACAGTTTACGAAAAGGAGCCCAAAAACGTTTCTTGAAAATATGCGGATTCGAATTGTTGAAGCTGTAAATTCGATAACTAAAGACCAGCTGATTCGTGTGTGGCAAGAAATGAACCACCGTTTTGATATTTGTCGTGTAACACAAGGTGGTCATATAAATTAAAAAAATTTGAACTTTTCCCTTTTAAGGAACGTTGAAATTATGTTTCTACCTTTTGTCGTTTGGAAGAAATAGATGTTTGAAATCTGTTTCTTTATTTTGAATAGCCCTGTATATTAACATCGGGATCAATAAGAGATAAGTGGCGTTTAAACACATTATATGAATTTGAAAACGTTATAAAATTTGGACACCAGTATGTAACACCAGTATGTTGATATACCGCATTATGCGTGAAACTGGGCTATGACTGCTATAATTTGTGTGGTGGAAGTTTTAAATTAATAAAAATATTGTCTTGTATAGATTTGCCTCAGTACAAATAAACAACTGTATAAATAACAATTGAATCAATAGTATATTATGTTGATCCAATAATTATTCAATATAGAATATATTCTTAATAATGATTTTTATGATTTAATTTTATATTGTTACAATTTTATCTTGTGTTATTATTATATAATTATGGTTACAAGATTGTTACAAGATAGGAGAGCTGAGAGTAATACAGCAGTAGAATAGGTGAGAGGAGTGTATGAGAAAACATGGGGGAGAGCAAAGGTGGACGGAAAGGTATCGGAAAAGTTTAGAGTATGGATGGGGGTGAGACAGGGATGTCCGCTTAGCCCGTTACTGTTTAACTTATATATGAGCGAACTAGAAGAGGTCTTGAGAAACGGGTAAGCGGGGTTGTGATAGGAAAAATGAAGGTGTGGATGGTGGCGTATGCCGATTATGTGGTGTTGCTGGCGAAAGAATGGGGAGAAATGAAGGAGATGTTACAAAGGGTGAAGGGGTATATGGATAAGCGAGGTTTGTGTGAATATGTAGGGGAAACGAAATGGATGAGATTTAGGAACAGAGAAAGAGAAGGAAGAATGAAAGAATTGATATGGAAGGGTGAAGTGATCGAATGAGTGAAAGAGTTTAAATATTTGGGTTTTGTGTTTAGATGGTACAGGAAGCACGCGAGATGGGTCCAACTGAAGGCAAGAAAAGTGTGGTATATGGTGAAGGAGAAGTGGGGAAATTGGCTGGAGGGGTATATCCAGTTGGCGTGCAAACTGTGGGATGTTACGTTAAACCTATTTTAATGTGTGGGGAATGAGAGCGTATGAAGCTCTTGACAGAGAGTAGGTGACGTTCCTGAAGCAGCTACTAGCGGTGGAAAAATCAACGCCCATCTACATTCTGCTTCAGGAAACGAACAGAGCATGTATGCATGGAGAGACAATGGAAAGAGTGGCAAGATACGAGATGAAATTGATTGGATTGGGTAGTGAAAGGCTGGTGAAAGAGGTGTGGAAGACATGTGTGGGAGTAGGAGAGTGTGAGTGGAGATTGGAGAGGAGAAAAATGTATGAAAGAGCAGGGGGGTCTGAACGTTTGGTAAATGCGTGGTTGGAAAAAGGGGTGAACGTGGCGTCGAAAAATGAGAGGAAGTGGAAAGGCAGGAGCATCAAGGGTTTATTGAGAGGAGTGGGTACAATCCTCTATATAAAGGGTAGCAGGTACATAGGAAACTGCCAGGATACCTCGTGAATAGTCCACTAAGTAGAAAAAAAGGTACCACTGGCTAGGGCTAGGTGTGGGTCGGAGAAGAGAAGAAGAAAGGTATGGATGGGTGAAGAGTATGGTAGGTATGTGTTGTGTGGGAGTGGAAGGAATACGTGGAAACATTTAGTGGATGAGTGTAAGGAGATAAGTGAGGAATGGACGAGAGGTAGTAAAAGGATAGAGGAGTGGATGCGAGAGGACGGGGCAGGCGTAAAAATTGTGATGAGATTAGGGTGGGAGAGGGAGAGGAGAAGAATGATCTAATAAATGGGGTAGTTGACATACATTTATTTTGTATTGTATTGTATTTATTTAGAGATGTGCTTTAGTTTAGATGCCAATAAAGGTATTTTTTTACAAGATTGTAAAATTATTTTTTAATATTTATATAAGATTCCCTAAAAGAATGACGTTAAAACTTGTTAAAAAATATTTTAATTTGCAGAGTCATTACGTATGGAATCCCACAAACAAGGTCAAAGTAAGTTTACACACGTATACATATAATAGCAATTAAATAAATTATTTACAATAATTCTTATGGCCAGGGTATCAGAAAATCCACAAAATAAATTATAATATATTATTTCTCTGACCAGAAAATAATAATTAGTATTTGATTTGTATGTTTCAGATTTACGTCGATTTATACCTCCTGGTTCAGGTGTGTTAATATTTACATTTATCATTTACAGCAAAATTTAAATTAACATGTTGGTTTTGAAAAGACTGTCATACACTAAATTTCGAAATATTTTCAAAATTTATTGTTTTCTTACATAACTGGTAGGTTTCCATATAATATACATTACGTAACATACGAAAAAATAGTCACCTACGTTATGTATTTTTAAATATCAATGTACCAGTTATGTGTGAGAGTTTTGAAACAAAAAAATACTACACCTTATTGCTGAACCCTGTACAATGAACATGTATATACAGGGTGTTCCAATATAAAAACGAATGATACAAATTCAGATAATTGAACAAAGTTGTGATGAGTCCCAGAGTTGGGCCTCTGAAAAAACTATGAAGCTCTAGATAAAATTAAAATTCTGTAGATAAACCAGCATTAATTTGAGTTACACACTTCTAATCTTATTTGGAAAAAATGACCCATTAGTTATGACAATCTTGGCAATTTCATTCATACTTATAGTAATTATTAGTTTTATCAATACGTTCATCTTCTTTGAATATTATAGAGGCACTTTTTAATGAGGAATATTTAAGTACCATACTTGATTCTAAGATAACTCTAAAATTTACCGAGATACCATCGTCAACTTTTTTTTTTTCTTATGGATATCATTTTCACATTTTTCTTAAAGAATACTTTTTAATTAATGTTCTGCAAACTAAAAGCGTAGGCAAATGTTGTCAAATTGAAAATAGTTTTAAATTCAAATCATACTTTGAATTCGGTGATGTATCTATCATACTTATAATTTTGTTTACTTTATTCAACTTATAATACTTAATACAATTATTTCAGTTGTACCAATTGATAACCCTCTTGGAATAGATTCAAGTATTTCAGGTAAAGTTTGTTATTTGTCTAAACATTTGTTATAAAAAGCCATCGAATAGTTCAAGATATAAATTATGAGGTGTATCTTTGTTTTTAGCTTTAAAGCGTCGATCCCAAGGTTAGTAAATTAGGTTACTATTTCAACTAATATCCGTTTTAAAAGTTTTGGCCCCCGTATTTGAAGGGTAATAAAAAAATCCGTGGAGCCAAAAAGGGTTCAATGTTTTTACAGGAATAAAATAGAATAGAATAAATTAGAATAGAATAGAATAGAATAAAATAGAATAGACTAGAATACAATAAAATAGAATACTTTATTTTTAATCGTAAGTACATCCATTCATAACAAAAAACAAAAATATGAAATACAGAAAAGGAAACGTCATACTATAATCAAGCCAACATTTTATATTCATATTAATTATGTATAATTAATTATAAATTACAATTTGTGTAAATTAATATATTTTTTTGTCAACAGTACCCTACGTTCCTCCGAGTATTGGTAAGAAAGAACAAAAAAAACAATTTCTCACAAATACAAATTAAGAAGTAAAACAAAACTTCATCTGTCCACCCCTGGTATAGGGTATCAAAGTACAACAGAATTGTTATTATTTATTTATAATATTACGAAACTTCAATAAAACATTTTGTATGTTTCAGCTGTTCCTGAGAATCTAGATGCAAAGATAAATTACGACGATAAAGATGGTTAGTGTAATAAAATACTGTATGAAACTAATTCAAACGCAACGTTTTATTTTTTAGAAGTGGATTTAGTTTTGGATTTCATGAGAAAACTGAATCAAATTAAGATGACCAATGGAATAAGTAGTAAGTGGTTTTATAATTATCTCATTAATCATAGTTGTACTTATTAATCCACATGTATATTAAAACAAACAACATTAAGCCTTTAGATGCCTTTTAAGTATGCATATGTTTTGGCTGTACATTTTCCGACATTTGTAGTTTTTTACAGGAGTTCAAATTAAACTTTAAACGAGGGTTTTCCACTCCCAGATTAAGCATGAAGTAAAATTTCGAGTTTAGAAAAGCCTCAAGACTTTGGATTTGGACGCGTAGCGTCCAAATCCAAATTCAGGCTTTTCTAAAATCGAAATTTTACTTCATGCGCCACGCGTTTAAAACACTGAATTATTGTAAAGATCGAAATATACGTCTTTAGCATATACAAATAAAGAAGAAATTAACGAACATTTTGATGTTTTGTCCTATAAAAAACTCGAGCTTTGGAATTATGGAGGTAATTTACGGTTTTCTGCAATACCCATTAATATGAGCTTTAACACCTAAACAGTTAAAAAATTAGGTAATATTTTAAATTATCTTCAAAATTAGTTTCGGTCCATTCAAGGATATTAAGTGCAAATATGCCAGGAATGTATTAATATATAATGGATAACCTTAGCTAATTCAATGATCAACTATATTTTTAATACAGAGTAACCGTTTCCCGTTCTACGAAAGGACAGTTAAGAAGAAATGATTTTACTCAAAGCATTGAGAACCAATAAAGTTAGCCGGATTCACATCACGTGACATGTTTTAATAAATGCAAAAACCACGCGATTCGTGGTCAAGGGATTTTCCATTTATTAACACTTCATGGTCCCCTATAACAACCATGAACGTTTTAAGAAATGGAGAAACTCTCCTCCTCTTACAGTACATTGGATTATGCTACAAACGTACATTTCGAACTTTACAATAAATCAGTGTTGTATACGCGTGGCGCATGAAGTAAAATTTCGAGTTTAGAAAAGCCTAAAAATTTGGTTTGGTCGCGTAGCGCTACGCGCTACGCGACCAAACCAAATTTTAAGGCTTTTCTAAACTCGAAATTTTACTTCATGCTTAGTCTGGGAGTGGAAACACTCGTTTAAAGCTTCTATTTGAATTCTTTTCAAAAATGAAGAATATCTGAAGATTTACAACGTATATTGGGGTATGTATACTAAAAATATAAGTTCCTACTATATGGAAATTTGGAAAGAAGTACTTTAAAAAATATAAGAACGAATAAACATCGACTTTCTGCGGAAATGTTACTTCACATCAACAATTATCGGTCTAACCTAAATATTCCTCGATCACAACAAACATTTTCTCACCTTGTTAAGTTAGTTATAATAATACAAATCTAATTTCTCCTTTAGAAAATAAATACTTTTACCTACTCTCTATCTAGTAACCGTATCGTACCACAATGTCATCTTAACAAGTATGATTGACATTACCTACACATGCGCGTAATAGCTTTGACAAGTACATTACGTGCTGACAGCTGAACAGCTGATTGCTAACCGTACAACCAAATGACATTTCTCTGATGTACAGGGAGTTTTTCTTTAAAGTATACGTATTCCAAATTCAGCTTATTTTCTGTAAATCTATAGTTATTCGTTGTTTCTTATTTAAAGAGTTCAATTCGTAGCTTTAAACGAGTGTTTTCCACTCCCAGACTAAGCATGAAGTTTAGAAAAGTTTCGTGAAAATTTTCTGGCCTTTTCTAAACTCGAAATTTTACTTCATGCGCCACGCCTATAAAACACTAAATTATTGTGAACTTTATGTATATTTTAACCTCACTTTAAATCACTGTTTAATACGCGTGGCGCATGAAGTAAAATTTCGAGTTTAGAAAAGCCCAGAAAATTTGTCTCGGGTCGCTGCGCGACCCTCGACAAATTTTCACAGGGCTTTTCTAAACTCGAAATTTTACTTCATGCTTAGTCTGGGAGTGGAAAACACTCGTTTAAAGCTTCAAATTGAACTCTTTTAAAAAACAACGAATGTCGGAAAATGGTGCATATGTTTACCTAAAAGAAAAATTTCCCGTATATTGATCAAGTAGTAATTTAGTTTTCATCATTGTCATGTTACTATTAAAATGCAATAAATAAGTTGTTCTTTCATGCTCATTGTTTATTTTGTTAGGGCGTAGTTGAAGTATCGTACGTTTCTCGAGTGGTATGGCAATTACATACTTGCGGAATACCGCTCTCGTCGCTGAGCAGCTCGTGCGCAACATATCCGCTCATATGTAATATGCTGCATACCCCTCTCGTTACGTAATATATTAATATTTTATTGATAGGCACTTCATCAATAAAATAAAAGTATTTATTATCTAGAGGAGAAACTAGTGTTGTAATATATACAGGACTCAGTTTTATGTTTACTAATTTTAGATATTCCTGATGCAGAAGCCGGGAAACGTAACCAACGTGACGGCGCAAGCGGTAAATATTGATTTTAAAGAATTATTTTAAACCAGTAAACAGACTCTGATGATTGTACAGGTAGCACCGATTAAGCAAGGACTATGATGTCGTGCATTAATATATAGTAAGTAAATACATTCACTTAGAAAATATACTTTTGAAATGTTTCATATTTAAATGATCATTTTAAATATTGTCATTTTGACTGTACTTCTTTTAAATTACTTAATACTATTTTAATTATCAATTCAGTGAAACAAAACAATAAAACAAATCGATGGTTTCAAACGAATAAAACTATGTAACTTTATTTTTTACCTTTCACAAACTTAAGTAGTTATATAACCTGAATTCTTTAACCTAACAAGTCTTCTTTAAAATTAAATTAAGAGTAAAACTCTATTTGCATTAGGTAGAATGTTACTCTTAATTTAATTTAATTTTAAGACTTATTAAATTAAAGGATTCAGGTTCAATTTTTGAGACAAAAAACACAAAGTAACTTGATAAATAAATTAAGTAGTTAATTCTCACCTTACATGTGATCGATTTAGGTACAATTAGGAGCAAAAACGAAACCCCTGACAAAATCAAAAGAACTGGTCTTCAAAAAAAATTAGGTTGTAATTATTCCTGGGGTTGTTGTATAACGGTTTACCTTGATTTTTGAGATTCTGAAAACGGAATCGGGGTAAACGTGTATAGGACGCCCGAATCTGAAGTTCGTTGGTTAAGGCGACTTACCGTTTGGCCACAAATTAAATTTTAAATTCCATTTTTGAGGTTATATATGGTCGTATTTTCTGCCAACTAAGCACATTACGGATACATATTACACACATGATGAAATTTTCTCCAAAATGATTTTGTAATTCATCCAATTTGTAGTGTTATCTTCATTAATTCACCCAATATCACGATATTAATTTTACACTAGAATTGAGGTCTGCTGACGCTTATTTAAAATAATGGAAATATAAATCAAGATTGATTAGTAGGTATAGGTATTTTAATTTATGATACAAAAAATAGATGGCGCTAGATGTATTAAAATGTAATAAATACTAACGACTTATGAAAACTGTCATCAACATCTTTGAGAATGATGTAAAATATTAATGTTTATATTTAAATATTCAGAGGCTATTCCGTATATGAAATATTAAATTTACCATACATGTTATTCGTTAGCATCACAGTCTAATCGCGTTTAGTAATTGCTTTGTACACTTAGATTGTGTTGTGCATAGTATCACTAGAAAGTACTGTTTGTTTTATTGTGAAACTATAAAATTACCAGCAAAATGTAGTCAAATAAAAATAGTGTGTTTGTAACAAACATACTAAGCACAAATGATAAGTTATAACATACAATTAAGGAAATACCATTGCAATTTTCCTATTCAGGTCAGTAATAAAAATGGGAATTCGCCTATATTCATTTAATCTCATTAAAAACAGTAAATTAAATATAAATATAATATTTGTAGCTGTTATTATATATTAAAATTGAATTTGTGTTCAGTATTCCGGCACCAGATACCCACAGACGCGTTTCGGGTGCCACTATGAAGCATTAGATGGCGTTAGCTATCGAAATCATTATTAGTTTTCACATATTGGCTTGAAATAGTCAGAAATGTTCAGTATTCCTCAGCACTGGGTCGGGACCACACTGAAGAGGACCTTGAAGTCCGAAACGAGTCTGTGGGTATCTGGTGCCGGAATACTGAACACAAATTCAATTTTGATATTTGTTTTCTGGTTTCACAAACAGAGTTCTGCTCGCTCGTGGACGATACAGTGACCTGTATATGCACTTTGTGCATTCGTGTCACTGACGATGCCACTATGAAGCAATAGATGGCGTTAGCTGTCGAAATCATTAATAGTTATTATATATTGTTATATTATTTCTTGATATTTTACTATTGCAGTATATATCCTAGTTATCGTACAAAGGTGGCGCCATCTATTTTTTATATCGTTAATTAAAATACTAATGATTTGATAATCAATCTGGATTTATAAATCCATTATTTTAAAGAAACCTCAGTAGACTTCAATTCTAGTGTAAAATTAAAATCGTGATATTGGCTGAATTATTGACGATAACACTACAAATGGGATGAATTACTTCATCATTTTGGAGATAATTTCATCATGTGTGTAATTTGCATCTGTAATTTGCTTATTTAGTCGAAAATACGAGCATATATAACCTCAAAAGTGGAACTTAAAATTCGATTTGCGGCCAAGAGGTAAGTGGCCTTAACCAACGAACTTTAGATTCGTGCGTCCTATACACGTTTACCCCTATTCAGTTTTAAGCATCTTAAAAATCATGGTAAATCGATACGTAATAATTCCTTATTCCTTTCTAACTTCAATTCACAGACAGTGACATTTAATAAATGGCCAATGGCAATAAAAAGACACATTTACAAAATGTGAATTCTATCGTTTCCTTTTGTTTTGCTCCTGTTTGTACTCAGCCCAAAGTGCGGGATAGTATAGTGTCCATACTATCCCGAACTAACAAGTGACAAAGGTTATATGAATCTATAAGAAAAAATATAAGTTTTTCCGTGGTAAATTTAGCTATAAAATTACTTTCACTCTAGACATTTTTATTTATTTAATTTGTTCAGTTGTTATTTCTCTATTCATTGAACAGTATAAAAAGTGTGTAATGTCATCCCATTTGATGGGACGTCATTTATCTGTTACTAATGTTAGACTCTTCTTTTGTAATTCCAGGTTAACTCCATACCAACCCATGCAACGAATAAGGATTAATCAGATATGATTAATTAGTAATAAATGCATTTTAAAATAGCAATAATAGTATCATTGAACTCCCATATAAAACAATTCCACGTTCCATTATCATGGAGTATGTATTTATTAATATTTAAAAAGTTGGATCAATATTTGAGTCACCTATTTGGAAAAACACATTTTTTTAAATGGAATTAGGGATTTTTGGAAATAGGCGACTCATTTATTTGAATTCTCTATAAAAAAAACAAAGTTCACACTCGAAAAATATATGCACCACTAAAATTATCATCATCACAAGTTGATAATGTAAACATCGCGTGCTGTTTTCATTCATTTGTCGTCACCAAACATTAGGCACCCTCACGTGTAACAATCACCCTTTAACTAGGGTAAACGCAACGGCCGTCAAAATCGATCACACAAAGTCTTCGCCTCGCGTTGCTATGACTCTTATGACTCTACAAAACAATCAACCGGAACATTACAACAGTTCCACCACAAACATGTCCCATGAAACATACAACGAGCTCTGGAGAGAAGCGCAAGATCTTCTTGCATCGACAGTCCAAAGCGAGCCCTCGCAAGCCGACAGCAGAGAACAGCGAAAATTATTAGCCACCTTATATCTTAGATACATAGTAATTGCTAATAAACTTTCGGAATGCGTGGATCAAATGGTGCAACCGCAAAAGAGGATTTTAGTGAGGAAGATTTTGGAGGCGACGCTGGGAAGGATTGTCGAGTTGAAAGCGGATTTAGTGGAGGCTGATTTGTGCGAGTACACGCATTTCGGGGATGTTTTAGATGGTTTGGGTTACACTCCTCTGCACACAGAATTAAAAATACCTAGCTGCTTCAGAATTGAGCGCAAGGAAGAGTTGGATTACAGGAGGGAAACTGTACGTTCGGTTTTGGGGAAGTTGGGATTTTTAGATAAGGTTGCTGATAAACCACCGATGAGTCAGCAACAAGCTATTCTGATTATACAGACTCATGAGAGGGCAAGGCAAGGGCGGTTGCGTGCTCAATTCATGAAGGATATTAAGAACATGAAGGATCGAAGTAAGCCTGTGGCGGAGGAGGTTGATGATCAGGAGAAGATCAGCTTGCCCGCAGCGTTGAGGATACAAAAGGTTTGGAGGGGGTATCAAGCTAGGAGGGCTACTAGGAGGAGGAAACTGCAGGAGATGTTGCTTATTGGGATGGTGCCTCCTCCGAAGAAGGATAATGAGGAAGTGATTAGGTGTGATTAAAAATATTTGATTTTTGAGAATACGAGTTTCTAATAATCTAATAGATAACTATAGTAAAGTTCAGGAGAGATGTCCTATGACATTTAAGTTCAAATTGAAATAACTATAATAATATCAATCCCCTAGTTAAGAAAGTTTAGTATAAGTTGCAATTGAGCTCACAAAAGTAGAAGAAATAATGTAAATATGAAAATTCTTTAAAGAAAAGTTGCAGCATAGATTTAAAATCTGTAATCATAGGAAACCTCTTATGAATTTTACCCTATTTGATTTTTAAGAGATTTGTAAGAAATTGTTGCTTATTTTTAGGTGTGAGAAAAATATGGAGGAGAGAAGGAAGATGCAGATGAAGAGGTGGGTGGAGTATGAAAATGCTATTAATGAGTGCAGGGAGAGGATGGAAAAACAGCAAAAGGCTGTGGTTTTGGAGCAGCTCAGTGATC
Organism: Philonthus cognatus; assembly: GCA_932526585.2. NCBI lineage: Eukaryota > Metazoa > Arthropoda > Insecta > Coleoptera > Staphylinidae > Philonthus > Philonthus cognatus. The sequence goes on from OW052243.1 coordinate 13,903,007, forward strand.
AAGTTAGGACTTGGTTATATGAGTACAGGGAGCAAACTGGGAAGATTCCCGAGTTTACTGGGTCGGAAAGATCTACATCAAGGATGTTGTTGAGTAGACAAGGTATTTATAAGCAATATAATCCTAAAATCTCTTTGAACTTCGATATCCATGCATATATTTATTAGGTGCAAGTACTGGAACTGATAGCGAACTAAGCAAGTCCACACAAATCTCTTCGAAGGAATCCAAAAAGAGCAAATCCAAGCAAAAAGATGCCAAAACAGAAGACGAAGGCGAGGAAGCCATAGTCAAAGCAATGGTCTCTGTTTTCGTCCCCGAACTAAACATCCGCAAAGAGGAATACGACGAAATGTGGAAGGATAAAGACGAATCCGCAAACCCTCATCAATTCCATTACAACGACATCATTGAACACGAACAAATGAATTCTATGGAGCACGAGCTGCGTAAAATCGTCGATGAAATGATGAGGGCTGAACTGCAGTTGCTGCAAGATGCACTGGATAGAGATAGAGGGCATAAAAGTAAGAAGCCTAAAAAGGCAAGTAAGAGAGGCTCGAAGAAGAGTAAGAAGAAGAAGGAGAAGGATTTGACTCCGGATAGGACTACGGAATCGTTGTTCGAGGAGCTGATTGCGAATGGTATTGTTAAATTGTAAGTATTAAAGGAATGTTACTTAATCACATTTCGAAATAGGAAGAAGTACAAGTGTTGTTAATACCTAATCATATACAGGTGTCCAAAAGTCTACCTAAAAGAGTTCATCGGTGAGAGATCCTACAACCCACCATCAATTTTCAACATGGGTGAAGAACCTGGCATAGCTTTAGGCGACTTAAGACAAATCGTTGCTGAATACTGCGTCGTACCAATGCTAACCAATCAGCTTCATCAAACGACTCCTCATATTAAATCCGTCCTCTTAGCAGGGGCTATTGGAAGTGGAAAAGATATGCTCGTACATTCTGTATGTCATGAAGTAGGTGCGACTTTATTCGATCTGACTCCAGCTAATATCGTCGGAAAATATCCTGGAAAATCTGGGTTGATTATGTTGATACATCTGGTTACAAAAGTGGCGAGATTGATGCAACCTTCTGTGATTTTTATGGATAATGCTGAGAGGCCGTTTGTGAAAAAGATTCCGAAAACTGATAAGACTGACCCGAAGAGATTGAAGAAGGATCTTCCAAAATTGGTTAAGAGTAATTATTTAGAAAATGATAATTATTTTTAGAAATATGTTTAAAAGCGTAAACGCCATCTAATGCTCATTAGCTTAAGTAGCAGTGCTAATTAAGCTAATGGTCATTAGATGGCGTTCACGCTTTTTAACATATGTAAATTGCACAGGCCATGATAAATGGTCAAAGATGTTCAGTATTCTTCAAGCACTGGTTCAGGACTATACTGATGATAGCGTTGAAGCCTGAAACGCGTATATAGTTATCCGGTGAATGAATGAGTACTCAACACCAATTCATATTTTTGAGAATATTAGAAATGGTTGAAGTTTAACTTAGCACACTGTATTATTTGACCTGATTTGAGAATGTGCGAAGAGAAATGTTAATATTTTGTTATTTAAATATTATGATTAACACGTATTTAAACAAAAATTAAATATATTTCACTGTATTTCTAACTTCACACTAAATCAGCGTTTAATACGCGTGGCGCATGAAGTAAAATTTCGAGTTTAGAAAAGCCTGAGTTTGGATTTGGACGCGTAGCGTCCAAATCCAAACGCTCAGGCTTTTCTAAACTCGAAATTTTACTTCATGCTTAGCCTGAGAGTGGAAAACACTCGTTTAAAGTTTCAAATTGAACTATTTTAAGAAAACAACAAATATCTGATCTGACGAATATGCTCTGCAATTGGAATATGTATACTTAACAAAAACTGTCTGTAAAATGATGATTATAGTGTTTAAAAAATGTATAGAAATTCCTTGTTTTTATAAACGAGTGCTGTCCACTCCCAGACTAAGCATGAAGTAAAATTTCGAGTTTAGAAAAGCCCCGCGTAGAAAATTTGTCGAGGGTCGCGCAGCGACCCGAGACAAATTTTCACGGGGCTTTTCTAAACTCGAAATTTTACTTCATGCGCCACGCGTATAAAACAATGCATTTAAGTGAAATTTAAAATATACTGCTTATCAAATCTTTTAAAATTAGATGGAGTCGAGTAATTTACTTTTGGATATGTTTACTTTTTATTTTCGTTAAGTTTTAACTAGAAAAGCGCTTCACATAAAACGGTTTAATCGTCTTGAAAACATAATCCTAGTTTTATGTGGACGTAGAATTCTACGTTATGTAAAATGTGTTTCATTTCTTTCTTAATTATAAAAAAATTATATGACCAATGTAAGATCTACTTTGTCATTATCATTACAAATACCTAAATAACATTTAGTAGTTTTTTACCGTCAAGTTATCAAAACCTTCTATAAATTTGTAGAAGTTTTAAATATCTAAATACTCTAAAATATCCTTAGAAAAGTATTTTATATTTGACTAATAATCCGGCAAATAAATCGAAATAGAAATAATTATTTAAAATTTGCTACTTCATGTAATTAAAACTTTGTATGAATCTTTGCTTTAATATTTTTAGATTTGTCTCTTGAAGATAGAGTTATGGTAATAGGTGTAACAAACTGTCCTTGGGATGCAGACCAAAAATTGTTACAACAAGTGTTCCAAAAAATGCTAATGATACCAAGACCAGAATACAGCTCGAGATTTGCATTATGGACTGAAATGCTAAGCAAAAACAACGCAATTAGTTGGCAATTTGATTACAGTGGTCTTACGAAAATTTCTGATGGATACACCGTAGGTAAGAAATATTATAATTTATAAATAATTTAAAATCACTTGTTTTCACTGGTTAAGTGTTCCTAAACAATACAGTAAGCAGAAACACCAACATATAGTAAGCAGAAATGTTGGTGTTTCTGCTGACTGTATTGTTTATGAACAACAGTGAAAAAAATGACACTAAAGCTTGTATTATACGACACTATTTTCTTGTACAAGAAAATAGTATACTATTTTCTATCATTTTCACCATGATTTACACATGATATGACCAAACGCGAATCTTGTACAATTTTGTATAATAGAAATAGGATCTATTTGGTTTGGTCATATTTTGTGTATTATACCATGATAGGAAATAGTATACTATTTTCTTGTACAAGAAAATAGTGTCGTCTAATACAAGCCTAAGGGCCAGTTGTCCCAAACGCGTTGAACCGGTTCATCTCTGAACTAGAGTTAAAAGTGACATTAAAACCATAGGAACTATTATCTTTAACTAAAGTTTAAAGTGACGTTAGAACAATTGGAACTGTCATCTTGAATTCTAGTTCAAAGTAACATTAGAACTATAAGAACTGTCATCTTAAACCTGAGTTAAAAATGACATTAGAACAATAAGAACTATCATCATGAACTCGACTTCACAGATGAAACAGTTCAACGTTTTCTGGTGCAATTGGGTGTGAGTTTTAAATATATTTTGTGTATTATATCATGATAGAATTTTCTTCTTGTACAAGAAAATAGTGTCATCTAATACAAGCTTAAGGGCCAGTTGTCTCAAACACGTTGAACTGGTTCATCTCTGAACTAGAGTTAGAAGTGACATTAAAACAATAGGAACTGTTATCTTGAACTAAAGTTCAAAGTGAGGTGAGAACAATTGGAACTGTCATCTTGAATTCTAGTTCAAAGTGGCATTAGAACTATAAGAACTGTAATTTTGAACTCGAGTTCAAAGTGACATTAGAACAATAGGAACTATCATCATGAACTCGACTTCAGAGATGAACCAGTCCAACGTTTTCTGGTGCAATTGGGATTGAGTTTTAGATCACTATAAACTTAGTATCATTTTTATATTTACCATTTAAAATGGAATACCACATAAAGTAAAGGTTTCAACACTCTCAACGTACTTGATGTTACAACTGAATTATTTTGAAATTTTTGTTAGGTGCTATATCAAGTGCAATCAATGAGGTCATGACTGTTAAGAGAAAACTGCAGCTGAGGATCCAACCTTTGAATCCCCTCGAGTTGATAAACGCGTTGGCCAAACGTGTTCCGGTTTATAAGGAAGAGGAGGAGGCTTTCTTGTCCTGGTGGAGTAAAACGCCGACTGTGAAACGGCGATGCAGAGCTATTGAATTGCTTGCTGAGCAACAGGAGGAGCAAAAGGCGAAATTGGCAAACGCGAAGAGGAAATAATTAAGCAATTTATGTGTCCTAAAATTATTATTGAAGCATTGTCTTGGATTACTAATAGTGGTGAAAGTTTAATAATTAGCCCATTTAGGTTTTAGTAGAAAACATTCTTTAAAAATATATGTTTTGTTTGAAGAGATAAACAATTAATAAATATTAAGGTATAATGTGATCCATCGCTTTTTACTTTTATTTAATTTTTCATTTAGTAAATACCCTTAATTTAAAGTTAAGAGACTTAAGTACATATTAAGTTGATAAAAGTAAGACTCAGCCATGTTTAGCGTAGCTTAACGTGAACCCTAATTAAACAACAGTATTATAATAATCTTTAGTTTTAAATTCAAATTCAAATTCCTTTATTAACGGCAATAAACCTTTTTACATCAGAATATAAACATTATAAATAACAATTAACAAATTATACTGCTACTAAAGCAACAGAGACTAATTATAAATATTGGCGTAAGATAATATGCAAGTAAAAGTAATAAAAATCAGAAATGTACTTGCTTTAGTTTTGACATAAATTAAGAATGGGATTGTTAGAACAAATCAAAATTGGGATCAAGAGACAGTGAGTTTGAAATACGCATGCATCTGGAGAGTGGATTGTTGTAGGCGTAGTTAGACCTATGCATGGGAATGCGAAATAGTGGTCATAGAGAAGTACGATCTGATATATTAACGTAAAAATCAACGCGCTCCAATAAATACGGACATTGCATTTGGCTGCTCAGCAGTTTATAAAACATTGACAAGTCTAAAAGAATCCTGCGTCGCTTAAGCGTATCAATGTTAAATACCGACATAACTTGGTCATCTTAAAACTTAAAACCAAGGATCTTCAGAAATTTGTTCTGAATTCTCTCAAGAGCATTACTGTGAGTAATGGTATTGGGAGACCAGACACATAAAAAGTATTCTATATTACAGCGTACATAAGCAAAATAGACAAGTTTGAATGATTGAGCTGATAAATCTTTGGCCATCCTTTTTATGTAACCCAACATTTTTGATGCTTTGTTGCAAATTGAGTTAATGTGGCTATCAAACGTTAATTTTGTATCCAGTAACACCCCCAGATCATTAATTTCACACAATTGCTCAAGATGTATATTATTGATACTGTAATTGAATTTAATAACATTTGATTTTCTGGAAAAAGAAATTGTTTTACACTTTTGAATATTGAAGAATAAATAGTTATCGCAACACCATTTATGAATAGAGGAGAGGTCACTTTGCAGCAGGTCACAATCCTTAACATTTGATATTCTTTTATATATCTTAAGATCGTCGGCAAAGAGTAAAAATGAAGAGTATCTTATGACTTGTGTGATGTCATTAATAAATAACAAGAATAACAAGTGGACCACAGTGTGATCCTTGAGGTACACCAGATGGGACAGCAATTACTTTAGACAAAAAATTCTTCACTTTTACACATTGCGTTCGAATAGTTAAGAAACTATTGAACCACTTCACGATATTCGCATGAAATCCATAAGCAGATAGTTTGGCAATTAAAACATCATGATTTACACGATCGAATGCTTTGGCGAAATCTGTGGAAATAGCATCCACAGATTGATTACATTCAAAGGTATTCATTATATAAGTGGTAAACGATAAAATATTTGTAGCTGTTGATTTGCCCTGTTGGAAACCATGCTGCTCTTCGAGAAGTACATTTTTGCAAACCCACTTTAATTTAATAAAATAAATTGATCTCAATTTGATGTTATCATATTCTATTTCTTTAAATTCACGTTTTTAATTTTAAAAATTACATTTATATTGTTAAAAATTATGATTAAATTTTCATTATTATTTTGTTAAAATTTAAAACGTTTATTTCATTGTCCTTTGGATTGTATTATTTTCATTATAATTATAACTTATCAATTTTCGATCCATTTTTTAGGATAAAATGAACATCTGGCGATCACGCGGTGTCCGCGTGGTCGTGCGCCAGGCGAGTCGGAGCGGCGCGCGCGCCTCTCCCACTCGACTCGCGGCTTGTCCCTACCGCTGCGGCCGGTCCCCACCGCTGCGGCCGGTCCCCACCGCTGCGGCCGGTCCCCACCGCTGCGGCCGGTCATAAAAGCGCCGGACGGAGCCGTAATTCTCCGGAATTCTCGCCCGCCTTGAAAACTCCACCATCAGCAGCAGACTCGAAACGAAACTCTCTCCAACCGGACTTAGTGCAATTGTTCACATGTCACTTCTCAACCCTTAGTCTGATTTTCATTTTAATTCTTTCTACACTTAGAAAATTTTAGTAATCAATTTTCGGATAGTTCGTAGAAAGAGTGAGTTTCGTTTGGAGTCTGCCACCACACGGTATATATATATATATATATATATATATATATATATATATATATATATATATATATATATATATATATATATATATATATAAATATATATAAATATATATATATATATATATATGTATATATATATATATATATATATATATATCTTTTATTTTATTTTGATTTAATTGATTTCAATCACTTTGACAGTGAACTTTCATATTTTGATTTTGTCTTGTTTTATTAATTTTACCAACTCGCAGAGTTCACACTCTAAACATTTTTACCTTCACCCTGTAAAGTGTCTTGATTTGAGGGATCAGTTTAATGCACATGAGGAACGTGGGGAACCTAGCGGAAATCAGTGTGCATTGTCTGATTTACTTTAATCAGATAACTATTGAACGCTAACAGCTCTTTACGCACGTGGGGAACCTTGCGGAACTAGAGAGTTCTTAGTTTTCTCCCCTTTTACCTTCTGACCGTTTGATTTGGGGTATTGGAGTTGAGGTATTTGATGCACGTGGGGTACCTTGCGGAATTCAATGCACCAGCTCTTTTACTGCAGTTAAATCAGTCAGCAGATCTGATAGTTGATAGAATAAATACGTGGGGAACCTTGCGGATTTGTTGGGTTCTCATTTCGAAGATCCTGATTCTATCAACAAAACCTTTACTAGGGACTTTGCGAGTACATTAATCAGTATTAACTAAATTAAAGACTGACAGGACAGAATCATAGCTAATTTGTTCTGGTGGTTAGGTTAGCGAGAATTTTCATTAAAGATACAAGTGAGTATCTACGCTAACACTTGCATGTGTTATGTTAAGTTTTGTATTTCTATTGTATTTGCGGTGAAGCCGATTGAGTTTAAATACTGTAACTTAATGAAGAAGAAAACCTCTATAATTCATATTTGTGTAACTATTATTGAAACTTGAAGTGTTCGTTGTTGTTTCTGATCTCTGAGAATTATTGATTGTGTTCTAATTATATTTAAGGCTTAAAAGACTGAATTTAATTTTATTAAGAGAATTTATATTTTGTTGAACTTGTTGATTTTATTTTGTTTGAATTCTAAATAAATATTACAACTATTTTTGGTGCTTTATTCCTTTGATTGACATTGAGCTGATATTTAATAAATCAATTAAAGCTTGTTGATGTGTATTTTTTCTGATAACCCTTTTCAACATGAAAGTGAGATAAATTGTCCAGCTAAGTAAGAAGATTTAAGAACTTTCCTATGCTATCAAATCCAGGTGTAAAAATAATATTGTTCGAGCTCAAGGAACTTTCACAGTCCACTGTTCTGCCAGTTGTTGAGCCGATTTTTAATCGAATTTCGAACATATATCAAGATTCTCTCAGAAGAAAATTCGTTTATTGGTAACTTGTTAGGGTATGGACAGAAATACTATTAATACAATTTTGTCTAATTACAAGTATCATATGTTCAATAAAAAAAAAACCTCTAGAGAGCTATGATTTTATCTTTCTTTTAAATTTATGTTGGCTACACGCTTTAGGAATTCTCATATGAAACGTCAGACATAACAATTATAATGCATAATTTCAGAGTTGCCAACCTACAATATATTCCATAGCACTCTAGAGGTTCAATTTTATTGAACACACGATATTTCTTATAAACATTAAAAATATTGTTGCAATTTTGACACTGAAATATATTTTTGTACTACAGGCTAATAAGATAAAATATTTATTTAAAATAAAATTGTTTTTCTATACATTCATAAGTGGTAACTTGTTTAACTTAAGTTAACGAAAATGGATATTTGATGTTGGTTTTCACGTAGTATAATCCAGTCCTGTAAAATCAAATTATTAATAAACAAAATTGTAATTTAGTTTTTTGTTATTTATATAAATCGGACGATTTTTTTTTCACAGAATAAACTGAAAAATTATATATATACCGGGAGGAACGCGAAAATGTATCTTAGTTTTTAATAAATTATTATTGCTAATTGGGTAAGAAAAATGTATTTGGTTTTTTATTTATATATAAAATACAATAAACTATTAATTAAAACACTTGGTATTGTTTAACTGAGTCAAACAATACCAAGTGTTTAAATTAATGGTTTATAGTTTGAAATGTTTCACCACTGGTTAAGTAAGAAATTAATGAAAAATATAAAACACGACCCAAAGATTTATATTATTTCTCAGAAATTCAGTTTTTAAATCCAATATTAACATATATGAAATTAAGTTTTTAAAATTTACCGGGTGTTGACTTGGCGGACGCAACATAGGAAATAGCATGTTAGTTTTAAAGTGTTCAAATATTGGCTTCCCTATTTATTTTAGCGACCAAATGTATTTCACTTTTTTGTAGAGAGAAAAATTCTAAATTTATGAATGTTCACACTTAACACTTTACGTTTCTCTAAGTTAAAATAATCAAGAAAAAGGATTGTGATTTGATAAAAATAATGACATACCATGGAATTGATACAACAATTGCGGATATTCCCTGTTTTTTTTATATCAATTTAAAGCTATAAGCAAGTGTTTTCCACTCCCAGACTAAGCATGAAGTAAAATTTCGAGTTTAGAAAAGCCCTGTAAAAATTTGTCGAGGGTCGCGCAGCGACCCGAGACAAATTTTCTGGGCTTTTCTAAACTCGAAATTTTACTTCATGCGCCACGCGTAATAAACACTAAAATATTGTGAACTTTATATATATTTAAACCTCACTTAAAATTAGTGTTTTATACGCGTGGCGCATGAAGTAAAATTTCGAGTTTAGAAAAGCCCAGAAAATTTGTCTCGGGTCGCTGCGCGACCCTCGACAAATTTTCACGGGGCTTTTCTAAACTCGAAATTTTACTTCATGCTTAGTTAGGGAGTGGAAAACACTCGTTTAAAGCTTCAAATTGAACTCTTTTAAAAATCAACGAATGTCAGAAAATGTACAGCTAAAATAATTAAGAAAAAGTAATGTGATTTTATAAAAATAATGACATACCATGGAATTGATACAACAATTGCGGATATTCCCTGTTTTTTTTTAAGTTCAATTTAAAGCTTTAAACAAGTTTTCCACTTCTAGACTAAGCATGAAATAAAATTTCGACTTTAGAAAAGCCCCGTGAACATTTTTCTTGGCTTTTCTAAACTCGACATTTTAGTTCATGCGCCACGCGTATAAAACACAATAATATTACCAAATTTATGTATATTCGTACTTCATATAAAATCTGTGTTTTATACGCGTGGCGCATGAAGTAAAATTTCGAGTTTAGAAAAGCCCAGAAAATTTGTCTCGGGTCGCTGCGCGACCCTCGACAAATTTTCACGGGGCTTTTCTAAACTCGAAATTTTACTTCATGCTTAGTCTGGGAGTGGAAAACACTCGTTTAAAGCTTCAAATTGAACTCTTTTAAAAATCAACGAATGTCAGAAAATGTACAGCAAAAATAATTAAGAAAAAGTAATGTGATTTTATAAAAATAATGACATACCATGGAATTGATACAACAATTGCGGATACTCCCTGTTTTTTTTTTTAAGTTCAATTTAAAGCTTTAAACAAGTTTTCCACTTCTAGACTAAGCATGAAATAAAATTTCGAGTTTAGAAACGCCCCGTGAACATTTCTCGACGGTCGCACAGCGACCTGAGACAAATTTTCTTGGCTTTTCTAAACTCGACATTTTACTTCATGCGCCACGCGTATAAAACCCAATAATATTGCCAAATTTATGTATATTCGTACTTCACTTAAAATCTGTGTTTTATACGCGTGGCGCATGAAGTAAAATTTCGAGTTTAGAAAAGCCCAGAAAATTTGTCTCGGGTCGCTGCGCGACCCTCGACAAATTTTCAGGGGGCTTTTCTAAACTCGAAATTTTACTTCATGCTTAGTCTGGGAGTGGAAAACACTCGTTCAAAATTTCAAATTGAACTCTTTTTAAAATCAACAATTGTCAGAAATTTTACAGCTAAAATAATTAAGAAAAAGTAATGTGATTTTATAAAAATAATGACATACCGTGGAATTGATACAACAATTGCGGATGTCACAATAGCACAAGATATTGCTGTTACTTAACGCAAACATCGTGATAACTGTGGTCTGCAGAATACCACTTTATTAGGAGGAATTTTTCTTGTATAGTGTAAATTATTTCGAAAACATTTACTTTAATCAAGTAACTGCGATATCTTTTGCCATTTTGACATCTGCAATTGTTTCAATTCCATGGCATGTCATTATTTTTATAAAATCACATTACTTTTTCTTAATTATTTTAGAAAAACATAAAGTGATAAACGTTAAGCCGAATGAATTCAGAATTTTTCCCTCTACAAAAATGGTAATTACATCTTGTTTCTAAAATAATTAGGGGAGCCAAAATTTGAACATTTTAAAATATATATAGGATTTCCTATGTTGCGTCCGCCAAGTCAACACCCGGTATATTGACATATATGAAATTTTGATTTTAAAATAATGTTGCGTCAAAGATATTACGAACACGCTGACGCTGTATTCGTAAAATATTTGACGCAACATTATTTTAAAAAACAAATTTCCTATGTGTCAATATAGATTTTAAAAATTTAATTTCTGAAAATATAAATCTGCTAACTGGTTTCATCCCACTGAGCAAACACATTAAAATAATGTTTCATCAACATTAAAACAACGTTTAATGTTGCTACAATGTTGATATTACGTTATTTGTTTGTTTTTTGCTCAGTGGGATTGTTTCTAACAGACAACTAACTTTGTTTAAGTATTAAATTAAAAACTTACTGATACGTATCTTCCTGTCCCATGTAAACATCAGATTCTTCAAAGCATCTGCTATAGATAGCTTCCTGAACATTATTACATTTTTGAGCTCTGAACGATTGGTTGTTGTATATAGATTCTACAAAATACATGTACGCTCTACCATGGTTGCATGCAATACTTTCAGGCATTTTCCCTGAAACAAAAAAAAAGTTTAATTTGAAGTTTAAAACGAGTGTTTCCACTTTTTGGTTATGCAGTGCAATTTCGAGTTTTGAAAAGCCTACAAGTTTGAACATAAAAAGAAGCAATGAGATTATAAAGAACTTACAGATATCAAAGAGCTCTGGACATCCAGGTTGGTACCGTCCACCATTCGGATAGAAATCCACGTGTCCTAAGGGCTCTGTCAAACTTAGAATCCTCATGTAAGTATGAATTACGTCCACAAGTTTCGCATCTCCTGGGTCTAAGCGAAGATTATGCGGTACGTCACTGTATCCGGGACCAGCTGGATCCAATCCTAATGTATGTATAAATATAGATAATTAAAAACAGTTTACAGAAAGATTATTTTACAATATTTATAGTCACTAATTGTTTAATTGAGTTATGTGGAGTATTTAATCACAATAAACAACATTTTTATTCCTACTTCACTTTTATTTTTATTCGTTAGATGTACATTTTGAGCTCAAAGCACTTATTATCAATAACTAATGGTCTTACAACTAGGTGCGCAACTATATACATACCTGACAAAGATGGGAAAACCTAATTTTAATTACATAAGGTGTCGCAAGGCCGAAAAACATTAAGGGGATTCAAATTACGGACTGTTGATGGGATTACACTTTTTCGGAACTAAAAGGTTTAACAAAGGGTTTTCCAAAGGACTTAAATCAAAATTTAATAATTTATCTTTATGTTTGTGCATTTCTATGGCTTCTAACATATTTAATCGAAAATGTGATGATTGTTTTAGTAATGTGATATTGTCTGTTGAAAAATAATGTCCTGTTTTTAAATTATGGCCAGCTAAAGCGGATTTATCAATGTTTTTATTTTTGACATGATATACATGTTCTTTGAATCTTTTTAATAGATTCCTTTGAGTTTGGCCTATGTAACATTTATCACAATCATTGCATTTACTTGAATAAATTCCGGACTCTTCTAAGTGGCTCCTTTTTGTAAATTGATTGCCTAATAATGTTTTTAATTTGTTGTTATTATAAAATACAGGAGTCATATTGAATTTATTCAAGATCTTTGTGAATTGATTAGAAGTTCTGTTGTTATATAACAATTGATTAGAAGTTCATGATTATATCATGTCAAAAATAAAAACATTGATAAATCCGCTTTAGCTGACCATAATTTAGAAGCAGGACATTATTTTTCAACAGACAATATCACATTACTAAACAATCATCACATTTTCGATTAAATATGTTAAAAGCCATAGAAATGCACAAACATAAAGATAAATTATTAAATTTTGATTTAAGTCTTTTGGAAAACCCTTTGTTAAACCTTTTACAAGTTCCGAAAAAGTGTAATCCCATCAACAGTCCATAATTAATAATAATAATAATAATACTTTATTAATGGTAAACACAATTGTGGTACACAGGTCAATGGAAACTACGCTAATACAAAAATATAAACGTACAATAAATATAAATACATGTTAGAAATAGTCGTTAAAACATTAAAAACACATTAAAATGAGGTAGTTATGTTCTGGAAAACAAAAAACTTCATCAGATAGCTTTCAGAATTGAGCTTAAATTGGATTCATTCAGAAAATCATTAAAGCTAAAATAGGCTTTCTCCAATGAAAATCGTTTTATACAAACTTTAAATGATTTTATTGGCAATTCTTTAATAACGTCGGGAATATAATTGAAAAATTTGGGTCCCCAATATTTAGCTCCATTGTGAGATTTAGTTAAGCGCATCATGTCTATATGGATATTGTTTTCTTGTCTAGTTTGATGGTTATGAATAAATATAATATAATAAATAATTTTAATGCCCTTAATGTTTTTCAGCCTTGCGACACCTTATGTAATTATAATTAGGTTTTCCCATCTTTGTCAGGTATATATAGTTGCGCACCTAGTTGTAAGACCATTAGTTATTGATAATGAGTGCTTTGCACTCGAAATGTACATCTAACGAAATAATAATAAAAGTGAAGTAAGGAATAAAAGTATTTTTTATTGTGAATATTTATAGTAGTATTAATTTGAGATACATCTTTTCCTATTTCCGTTTTTAGTTACCTATAAAATCTACCTGTTATTCTTGCTATCCTTCCATTTTTAACACCATCTCCTCCCATTCCGGCAACATGCGCTCCTAAACTATGCCCAATTACGTGAATGTCATCATACTTTACTCCCGCCCTAATCAAAAAGTTCAAAAAATTGCTCAGAGCATCGCCGGCCAATTGGGCACCTTTCATCGCTGAGAAGTACTCAAATTCGCAAAGAACTGACCAATCCATACCGACCACGTTGTAATCGCCAATTTCCAAATAAGCTGCAAACAATTTAATAATTTAAACATAATTACTATCTGTGTCGACGTTTTATTAGTATATTTTTGTATTTAAATTTCCAAATGAAAGATTATAAATATTAATTATAAAAAAATCAAAGAATTATATACGGTTTTTAAGGTAAGCAGTCATTTTAATGATCATATTTGTTTACAAAACTAACCATTTTTGGCTTTGTAGAAAACTTCCTCTCTGATGCCGCTCAAATATCCGTGAGTAATAATTTTTGTTGGGACAGTAATGTCGAAACCTGATTGCTCGAAGCCTAGGTAATCCCCAATATTTAGATTGTAGGGTTGCTTACGACTGGAATACAATACAAAAATTAGAAGTGTGTTATGATGACAGCGGCAAAGCCGTTACGAAAGTTTCATAGGTTAATTACAAGGTAATTGTCTGTTTTTCGTAGGAAGAAAATTTTAGTTATATTTAATATAATATAATAAAGAGGAAAATGAAAATTACTCACACGTATAGCACTATATATATATATTTAAAACTTATTATATCAAAATTATCTATACCTATACGTACAATAAGAACTCATATAATTGTTAAAATAACTTCAATTTAAATTGTAGCGAGTATACAATATATATTTAAAAATGTTTTAAATTGTTTTAATTGTGTAAACGTGAAGAAGATGAACTTTCATCAATTGATTAATGTTTTGTTAAAATAACTCACAGTAAATTCAATTAAACTTGAAAAAGAAATAACGTTATCAAGAAATTTCGATACCAACGCCATCTAATACTCTATAGTGGCATCGTCTATGTTAAGGTTACATAAAGTGTACATACAGGCCACAGTTTCGTCTACAAACAAGCAGAACAAATAGTGAAACAAACGAAGGCCCGGTTGCATAAAGCTTTGTCAAGTCCGTTGTTAGCTAACATCTTGTCAGATTTAACAACATGTTAACATTATGTCAAATATTAAAATTGAATTTGTGTTCAGTATTCCGGCACCAGGTACCCACAGACGCGTTTCGGACTTCAAGGTCCTCTTCAGTGTGGTGCCGACCCAGTGCTGAGGAATACTGAACATTTCTGACTATTTCAAGCCAATATGTGAAAACTATTAATGATTTCGATAGCTAACGCCATCTAATGCTTCATAGTGGCATCGTCAGTGACACGAATGCACAAAGTGCATATACATGGGTACCTGGTGCCGGAATACTGAACACAAATTCAATTTTTATATTTGTTTTCTGGTTTCACAAACAGAGTTCTGCTCGCTCGTGGACGAAACAGTGACCTGTATATGCACTTTGTGCATTCGTGTCACTGACGATGCCACTATGAAGCATTAGATGGCGTTAGCTATCGAAATCATTAATAGATGTCAAATATTATTTAGTTTTTTAAAAAGTATTTGACATGATGTTAACTAATCAATGCTTAACAAAACGTTAACAAAATGTATTAGGGTTTTTTTTGGTCCAATTTACAAAGGTTGGTAACAACAGAAACCTATTTTACAACCGTTGTTAAAAGAGAACTAGAATATTGATGTAAAATTATAACTTGTGTAATATTATGGCTTAGTTTTACAAATACATTCCGGAAAAGGAACGGAGAGTATTATAAGATGTAATTTCACACTCCTTTCAACTTGTTTCTTTTTCTCGGTTTTCGTCCTTGGGTGTGTGTGAGCTGTGTAAGACGGGCTATAACCTCAAATTTTTACGATCGGGAACAACGTTTGCTCCGTTTGTTTTGAATGTTCGTCTTTAGACTTGTGACTTGTGTTACACTGCAGTCTTCATCAAAATGACAAAACGTGCCTTTAATTTTTCTCTCTGAGAAAAGATGCGATTAATTGAGCTAACAGAAAAGTAAATCATTGTTATTTTTATTAGAGATAATCCCATTCAGTTGATTACTAAGCCTTAGTTCAGATAAACGTTTTTCCAAACATTAAGCTTAATTTCCTACTTATTCGATCCTATCCTATTTAGATACAAAAATATAATTGAAAACAAATGTGGCACAACAACGATAAACCATAATTTCAGAGCGACAACTCACTTTTCTAATAATTCTGCTGACTGAAGATTAATGGATTCCCACATTATTAGCAAGTACCTCTTAAAATGATCCAGTCTCAAAAAAATGGAGAGTAACAAGTATTTGTAGTTTGGCTGGAATCGCATGATTTCTAAGGGTGAGTGATTTTATAATGTTACCAATTAATGAATGAAATTCTTTAAAAGTATTTCTATTAATCTCTTTTTAGTCTTCCTCACTATAAATTTGAATTGGGTCCCTCCTTGGAAGAAAACGCCTCGGTTGGCGAAGAGGTCTCGGCTCTTCATCGCTTTCGCTACTCAATGAAGATAAACTCGATATGGACATTTTCTATAATTATTTTTACCATTAATTTTAAATAAAAATGACTTAATCAAATGTTGACGCGATATTAACACAAATAATAGCTTTATAAAACAGAAATACTAAAATTTCGAGTTTAGAAAAGCCCAGAAAATTTGTCTCGGGGCTTTTCTAAACTCGAAATTTTACGTCATGCTTAGTCTGGGAGTGGAAAACACTCGTTTAAAGCTCCAAATTGAACTTAAAAGGAAAACAAGGAATTTATAAAAAAATTTAAACTAAAAGGAAAAACAAGGAATTTATAAAGATTTACAGAAAATAGGCTGAATTTGGAATACGTATACTTAAAAGAAAAACTCTCTACAAGTCAATAGTTATCATTAACATTTTTCTCATTAAATGTATGTTTTTGAGTTTACGTGAAGTGATTATTACATTTTTTTTTCTGGAATAACTTTCTCATTTATCACTTGGTGAAACATTTTGAAATAATATTAAAGGATAAATTAAAAACACTTGGTTTGTTTTACTATTTGTTTCAATTTACTCGACTAGTTTCGCTTTTTACGGCATTATCAAGAGTGGATTAGAGAAGAAACCGACCGGATTATATATAATCAGGTAATAAGGGATTTTGCAATTGGGGAAATGGAATAATTATTACACTAAAAAAGACTGCTATTCCTTACTTCACTTTTTATTTATATCGTAAGATGTACATTTCGATACACAAAGTGCTCATTATCAATAACAAACAGTTTATTATTAATAATGAGCATTTTGTGTCTCGAAATGTACATCTAACGATACAAATAAAAAGTGAAGTAAGGAATAACAGTCTTTTTTAGTTGTTTCTCATTGATATCTTGGTAAAACAATTTTACTAAGATCTAGGTTTTTAATTGATTTCACTTGGTTTCTTTTACTAACAATTTATTTTATTTCTTGAAAATGGCATTAGGCCGAAACTAATTGAAACTAATTGAAAATAAAATAATTTATTATTAGAAAAAGACACGTGAATTCAATTAAAAACCTATATATTATTAGTTATACTTATAAAAATATAATTACGATTGCGATTAATCAATACTACTAACCTTTTGAAAAGTATAAACTGAACATCTGGTCCTTTTGGATCTAACAATGCTGTGTAATTGATGCCATCTCTTCCTGCAGCTCCGAAAGCCATTTTATTGGCGTTTCCAGCATTTTGACCTTGTGTAACTAAGAGTTATTAAAATAATAATACATACTTTGGTTTTTCTATAAATTTTTCAAAATCAAAATGATCTAGAATGAATGAAATGTAGCTGAAAATGTGAAACCTCATAACATACATTTAAATATTAGTTTATTGGAATTTACATATCTCTAAAATTATTACTTATGAACTAGTATTATCATAATTGAGGAGCTCAGCGCAATGTGTGACATAAGATTGATTTGTGTAAATTGGAGATAAGGTTTAACTTTGATATCTTGAACAAGTTTCTCATCTTCCACGTGGTGAAATATATTTAACTATGATTTGAAAGAGAAAACACTTGGTCAAATTTCACTAATAGAAGTGAAATTTAACCAAGTGTTTTCTTTTTCAAATTATATTAACTTTTATTGAAAAATCTATGGGCTCTAATCAATAAAATTGTATATTATATTGAGAGATACACATATTCAATTGTAGCAGTTTTCCTAACACTAAATATGAATCTCATTTGTAGATATCTGTCCTTATACCAATTTTTAAGAAAATGTCACTTGTTCTACTTTTCCACTGAGCCCTCAATTATTTATAATCTTGAAAAATAGTCTACAAACTAAAAATCTATATTCTATGGGAAATGTGCTCAGTTTCTTTTAAGTCTACATATCCCCACAGAAGCGTAGTTAATGTTGAGCTTCATTTTAAGAGCGCAAATTTAAGTTGTAGAAATAAATATTTGTACAATCTATTACAAATTAATCATAAATGTACACATCTAAGCAGTACATTTTGAACTTCACAATATTTCATAGTTTTATACGCCTGTCACATCAAGTTAAATTTCCAGTTTAGAAAAGCCTAATATAAATAAAACACTGTTTATCACTTTGTTTGTATAACAATTGGTTTATTTGGTGACTATAGTTTCGATACTACACGTATCATTATCAAACCGTTAGTAACAAAAAACTACAAAGGAACATTATTTATATTTGCAAATTTTCTAATAATAGCGTTAAAGAGGGGGGTGTATTTAAGGTCAAGCTGGTCGTTAATTACGGGAATTTCCCGATTAGCGCGGGCTCTGTGAATCTCCAAAGACTCCAGGAGGTCCATCTTTCTACCCTTCTCGGCAAAGTGAATAACTGAAAGTACATCCTCGCCAAAAGAATGGTTATTTTCAATCAAATGTTTGGCGAAAGATGACTTATCAATTAATCTATGCCGAAAAGAGTAAAGATGCTCACTGAGTCTGGTCTTAAAATTACGACCAGATTGACCTATATACACTCCCTTACAATCATTACAGGTTAATTTATATATTCCTGATTTGTAAATACTTGGTATCTGAGTCTTATGGTTAAAAATATGATTTTTAATTTTTGTAAATGGTTTCATCGCTATATTTAATTTGTGTTTTGCTAAAATATTTTTAATTTTGTGAGTTATATTTCCAAAGTAAGTAAGGGAACGATATGTTGCTTGTGTTTTAGGTTCGATTCCGGCATAAATGTATTTTCTAATAAGTTTAATTTTGTATTGATTAACTATTTTATCTACTATTGACGTAGTATAGCCATTTGAAACGGCTATACTTTTAATAATATCTATTTCTTTTTTAAATGAGGTTTCTGACAAAAAAAAAAAGAAATAGATATTATTAAAAGTATAGCCGTGTCAAATGGCTATACTACGTCAATAGTAGATAAAATAGTTAATCAATACAAAATTAAACTTATTAGAAAATACATTTATGCCGGAATCGAACCTAAAACACAAGCAACATATCGTTCCCTTACTTACTTTGGAAATATAACTCACAAAATTAAAAATATTTTAGCAAAACACAAATTAAATATAGCGATGAAACCATTTACAAAAATTAAAAATCATATTTTTAACCATAAGACTCAGATACCAAGTATTTACAAATCAGAAATATATAAATTAACCTGTAATGATTGTAAGGGAGTGTATATAGGTCAATCTGGTCGTAATTTTAAGACCAGACTCAGTGAGCATCTTTACTCTTTTCGGCATAGATTAATTGATAAGTCATCTTTCGCCAAGCATTTGATTGAAAATAACCATTCTTTTGGCGAGGATGTACTTTCAGTTATTCACTTTGCCGAAAAGGGTAGAAAGATGGACCTCCTGGAGTCTTTGGAGATTCACAGGGCCCGCGCTAATCGGGAAATTCCCGTAATTAACGACCAGCTTGACCTTAAATACACCCCCCTATTTAACGCTGTTATTAGAAAATTTGCAAATATAAATAATGTTCCTTTGTAGATTTTTGTTACCAACGGTTTGATAATGATACGTGTAGTATCGAAACTATAGTCACCAAATAAGCCAATTGTTATACAAACAAAGTGATAAACAGTGTTTTATTTATGTTCAACAATGTATAACGAAGTAGAAGCCTCTATAATCAGTGAAAGCCTAATATGTTAATTCATACCTAGTCAAGGAATAGAAACACTTATTTAATGTTTGAAATTGAACAATTTTATAAAAATAGCAAATGGTTAAATATTTGTTGAATATCAAATAAATTGTTGTGTATGCACTAAATGTTTAAAAAGGTATTATACTTATTACATATAAGGATATGTATACTCAAAAAAAGTTTTTCTATCTAAACTTAAATAAAGTAAAAAAAATATCCAATATAATTTTTTTTCTCTTAATCACTTGGTAAAACATTTTCAAAAATATATTGGTTTCGTTTATTAAATTCACTTGGTTTCATTTCACTTCTATGTATTACGTTAATTATATTACATTCTTGCTTCAAGAAACGACTAGATTTGTTAACCATTAACTTTAAAAAAATCAATATATACAGTGTGTCCACGGATTGAGTGCATATAAGGTGTTTTATCCAGTTGTATGCTGTCTCCTGGTTTTAAGACACAACCGGTAGTTTAGGAAATAGCGTTTAAATAAAATATGAGTTTAAAAAAAAACGTTGTATTTAAACACCGGAATTACGATAAGGTATTATAATTCCAAATGTACAAAAAGATATAAAAGAGTATAAGTTACAAACGCGTGTTTCTACTTTGATGACAAAAATGTAAGTGTAGAAAATATACAAAATCAAAACTTAGAAACTAAAAATAGGTGGGGGTGCGGTATTTGGCGCATGTTCAGAAAGGAATGCAGATTTAGGGGTTCGAGGAAATAATCTCACAACCCGGCGTCCCGTTACTTCTAGATATCAGGGTGTCCATTCGTACCCGTGATATTTGGAATTTGGGTTTTTTTTTGTATTTGGCTTTTGCCTTTCCTTGGGAACTTGCCCATTAGCCAACATCGAATCGAACCCGAGTTTGTGGCTCGCCGAGCGATACAGCCCGACGACGTTACCGCTCGGCCACCACCTGGAATTAGGGTTTATTTATTGCCCAAACAAGTGCTTTTTGAGCGCATCATAAAAAAGTACAATTAAATAAAAGCTATTCACTCTTGAACAGTGTAAATGACAATTCTTTTTAGAGTTGGATTTTCATGTTCTGAGGATCACTCCTGCTTAGTCCCAAACTAAAATATTAAAAAAAATAGTCAAATCAATTAACATGTAGGGTGTTTTTTTGGTCGAATTCTAAAAATTAGTCAAGAGTAAACTGTCTTTATTTTAGCAGATATAACAAAAATGTATTAGAAAAAGTTGTTTATAATTAAAAGTTATGGAAGCTTCAACTTTTGTACAAATCAGTCTACTTTGATTTTTTCATCGACATGAGACTCTTATTTGTGGTTTTAATGACCTATGCATGAAGAGTAATTAAGCAAAGTACTTGAAGAACAAATAATTATTTATTAAAAAATACTAAACCTTATTAATTAACATAACAAAAAGAACGAGCAAAAACAACAATCAAAGAGATTATTCAAATATGCTACCGCCAACCGCTACACATCGCTCGACTAGCTTAGTAATTGCTCTGTAGGCATTTTGAATTTCCTCAATTGAAATAGCTTCAATTGTCTCTCTTAACCTGAGTTTCAACAGGTAGAGGTCGTTGTTTAATGGAGCCGCGTAGACTTTCTGTTTAAGATAGCCACATAAGTAAAAGTTCATTATGGTTAGATCGGGGCTTCTGGAAGGCCAAGGTATTGGACCATACCGTTTAATCCACCGCTCAGGAAATTGACCATCTAACTATTCCCGAACGATTCGTATCCCATGTGATGGCTGAACGTCTTGTTGAAAGTATACTGCCTGTCTATCGTTTAGTGGTATGTTATCCAAGATCATTTGGATAACATACCACTAAACTATAGACAGGCAGTATACTTTCCAACATTTTCAGATAGCTGTGCTGGTTCATATTTCGTTCAAAATAATATGGGCCAATTATCCTATTGTTAGAGATACCAGACCACACATTAACTTTTTTATGGTATTGTCATCTACAGTGAACTCGAAATTTCGAATTATCGGTAGACCAATACCGTAAATTTTGCGAACTTGCCACCCCATTAGTGGTGAAAGTGGATTCGTCAGAGAAAAATATATTTCTACCAAAATTTTGATTTTCAAGATACTTATCACCGTACCACAAACAAAAATCTAGTCGGTTTGCCTCATCATTTTCTTCTAAAGTTTGTATAAACTTAGCTTTAAATGGTAACCTTGTTAATACTATACATATTTTGCAAATGCGATCTACCAATATTGCCAATTTCTAATGCCCTACTTCTTAATGACAATTGTGGAAAGCGCCTTACAGAATTCATAGCTAATGCAGCTGCAGCATTATCTTCTTTATTTAGGTCGGAATTTCTCTTCTTAACATTATTCACAGTCCCAGTAAGCATACATTTTGACACAATCTTTTTTACACCGTTAATTGATACCGAACAATTTGGCCAGCGTTCACGGAATTGCCTTGTTACTCCGTGATACGAATACTGGTCACCAAAACCGTAGCACTGCACAATAAAAACTTTTTGTTCAATTGTTAACAATTGACAACTTGACAGATATGGTAGACTTTCAATTTTCATATAAATCAGCCTACTTTGATTTTTGTTACAAACATGAGTTCAAAAGTATTGGATGCTGATGAAAAAAATCAAAGTAGGCTGATTTGTACAAAAATTGGAAGTCTTCCATAACTTTTAATTCTAAACAACTTTTTCTAATACATCTTTGTTATATTTGCTAAAATAGAGACAGTTTACTGTTGACAAATTTTTAGAATTCCGCCAAAAAAAACACCATGTTTATTAATTGATTTGGCTCATTTTTTCAATATCTTAGTTTGAGGAGCGATCCTCAGAACATGATGATCCAACTCTAAAAAAAATTGTCATTTACACCTTATATGCACTCAATCCGCGGACACACTGTATATGTTAAAATTAGTATCGACTTTCTGCAAAAATTTGGTCTCGTTGACCAAGTATTCATTAAAACAACTATTTGGAAAAGTATCAACAACACTAAATTTCTGCAGAAAGTCGATATTAATTTTAATTTGCTTTTATATTTTGTTAATATTCTGCAAACAATTAGCAAATTTAATTTTTCTTTATGTTAAATAAACATGTTATTTATTTAAACACTTTTAGTAAATAACACACTTAGTTAAGATTTCACTGCTCATTAACTAACACTGCAACAATTGTTTCTCCACACAGTGGCTTAATCAGGCAGATTAATGATCTTATTTATTTATTTTTTTAATGGAAGATCCATTTTGCAATTATGATTTAAAAAAAATGATACATGTTCCTTTAAAAACCCCCACACCACATTGTGTAGTCGTCACTGAATATTCAATTTAAAAACAGATTACTAATTACTTTTAAATTATTTAAATTCTTGTAATAACTGAGGCATGAAGTGTATATTTTGATGCGATACGTGAGAAAATAGCGTAATAACATTTTCATAGTCTACTAATTCCACACCAGCCAATTGTGCGTGTTTCCATGTTTGCGAATACACAAAAAATAAAAATTTAAAAAGGGGAAATAAAAAGTGCTTTCACTACTTTTATAGGAAATGTCGTTTTATGTAACGTATATAACAATATTGTCAAATATATATGGGTTTTATATTGTGGTAAAACAACAAAAGAATTATTAAGTCGGAAGTACATTTTTTACAGAAAGAAATAACAGTAAATTTTAAGTAATTTAATAACAAATTTGTTTGTCCAACATTTAATGCACTAATACATTAATAAACTGAAAATACAAGGTGGCCAGAAAATAGCTTTACTTAGCACCATTAATTAATCAGTTTTGAGTAGGAAATACCTACAAAAATAAATACAAAATTAATGAAAAAAATAACAAATTTAAAAAAATTAAATTCTAAAAAAATGATTGTATGATTACACTGTAAATTTTACAACATTCGTTGCTTTTTCAAAAGATTTCAATTTGAATCTTTAAACGAGGGTTTTCCACTCCCAGACTAAGCATGAAGTAAAATTTCGAGTTTAGAAAAGCCTGAAAATTTGGGTTGGCCGCGTAGCGAAGCGGAGCGGCCAATCCAAATTAGGCTTTTCTAAACTCGAAATTTTACTTCATGCGCCACACGTGTAAAACACTGAAATATCTTAAAGTTTAAAATATACGGCTTAAGCAATCTAATATGTAGATGTGAATAAAACGTAGGTCAAATTCTGTGCTAAAGAAATTGTTTAAAACAGTGGTTATAGACAATCTAATAACTGTAACGTATATTAGGTTGCCTATAATTGTTTTTGTATGTGTGTGTTTTTTTAACTTCACTGTGAATCAGTGTTTTTAAGCGTGGCGCATGAAGTAAAATTTCGAGTTTAGAAAAGCCTAATTTGGATTGGCCGCTCCGCTTCGCTACGCGGCCAATCCAAATTCTTAGGCTTTTCTAAACTCGAAATTTTACTTCATGCTTAGTCTGGGAGTGGAAAACACTCTTTTAAAGCCTCAAATTAATCGCTTTGAAACAACAAATTCCCGCAAATTTAAAAAACGATGTAATTATCAGGATATCTACACTCAAGAGAAAAATGCCCTGTATGTTCTGTTTTAAAGGTGTTTTAAATATGTTTTAAACACGTTTTAGACATGTTTTTATTCGTTAATGTTTTAAACGCTGTTTTAATGAAAAAAAGCACGTATTGTTAAAAAAACTGTTTGTTTTAATTGAAATGAAAAAAAAAAAACGTTTTTTTAACAACCCTGATTTATTGTGAAGTTCACAATATACTGATTTAGAAATATTCTTAAAACTTCACAATATTTCAGTGTGTTATGAAGGTAAGCAATAGAATGTACATATCAATTCAAGTTAAGAACAAATCGTATCTATATAACACGAGGCATTTGTTGTTTTTTTGGAAAAGTTTAATTCAATGTTTCTAACGAGTGTTATCCACTCCTAGACGAAGCGTGAAGTAAAATTTCGAGTTTAGAAAAGCTTGAGCATTTGGATTTGGACGCGCAGCATCCAAATCCAAACTCAGGCTTTTCTAAACTCGAAATTTTACTTCATGCGCTACGCGTATAAAACACTTATTCATAGTGAAGTTCACAATACACTGATTTAGAAATATACTTAAAACTTCACAATATTTCAGTCTTTTATGTAGGTAAGCAATAGAATATACATATGAATTTAAGTTAAGAACAAAACGTATTTATCTAAGATGACGAAAAATATCGCATTGAATAATTTAACACACATTTCGAATCAAACAATAAACTTACGCATTACAAGCACCAAAAGTCCTGATGCAGCCAATAACCCCATAGCAGCAACAGCAGCGCTCATCCCTGGAAGGACGGATCGGATCGCTTCAAAATTTCGTCCAAAACTGACCAACTTTCCAGCGAAAAAACATTGGATATCCAACAATGTCCACAACCTTCCTTTATCCGGATGTTATTCCATTATTATCTCATCGGCGATCATCGCGTTAACATTTCCATTCCCATTCCCATTTCCCTCACTGGTGCCATCGGTTACTTGTTACAGTGCAATTTCATTCATCATTAACCACAGAATCAAAATTCGCGATCGATGGACGCTATCGAAAACGAAATCTGCGCTGTTTTTGTTTTAGCTGTAGGAATGATTAAGGTCAGATTTAATTTGATCATTAGTGATAAGTTATAAATAATAAAATGTATGATTAATGTTTATTTTAATAGCATTTCTCATTAACAAATATATACGATACTATGGCTACGATTCGAATAACTAATTAAAATAGTTGAATATTTAAATACAAATATTTTAATCACTAAATTATTTTTAATTAACTTTAATTTCCACAAATATTTCCATAAAATTCAACTTATTTTACTTTCAATTAAAAATAACTTGAAAACTGTCAATAGGATATTTTTGTGTGTTTAGCATATTCTGAAAGAGCAACGTCTTCTTAACATCCACACAAAATTATATGAAGATTTTTAGAAGAATTACCATGTGATGGATGTTTCAAGCTTTAATTTCTCTAAATATTTCCACACAATTGTCCTTTTTCGGCCTTGAATTGAAAATAACTCAAAAACTATTGATAGCGTATTTTTTTTTTCGAATAATCTGAAAGAACAAAATCTTCTTAACATCCACACGAAATTCCATGAACATTTTTTAGAAAATATTTAATTGATGAGGCGGATACATGATGAAACTCCATAATACTATTTGAAATTAAACAACGCAGTTTTAGAAAATGTGAATATCTAAACTTTAATTCGAAAACTATCAGTAGGATATTTTTTGTTTGGCATATTCTGAAAGAGCAATGTCTCCTTAACATCTACACAAAATTCTATAAAGATTTATGAAAGAATTTCCATGTGGTGAATATTTCAAACTTTAATTTCTATAACTATTTCAATACAATTATCCTTTTTCAGCTTTATATTGAAAATAACTCGAAAAGTGTCGATAGTGTATTTTTGGTTGTTCGGATATTCTGAAAGAAAAAAATCTTCTTAGCATCCACACGAAATTCCATGAACAATTTTTAGAGAATTTCCATGTTGTGAATGTCAAAACATTAATTTTCCTAAATATTTCCATAAAATTCTACTTTTGCGACTTTCAATTGAAAATAACTCGAAAACTGTCCATAGCGTATTTTTTGTTTTTTAAATATTATGAAATAACAATGCCCTTTTAACATTCATACGAAATTATATAAGGATTTCTCAAAGGATTTTGATGAGGTGAATGTTTTAAACTTTAATTCACCTAAATATTTCCATAAAATTCTATTTCTGCGACTTTCAATTAAAAATAACTCGAAAACTATCGATAGGATATTTTGTGCCTTTGGCATATTCTGAAAGATGTGACTTCCGGTTTCTCTAATTAGTGCGGGGCGGGTGAAGGTTCAAAACAAAAAATAAATAAGTAATTTTAATTCAAATCGAATTTATTAAAATTACTTCAATAAGGAAAAGATATAATTCAAATTAAATTTATTAAAAAAGAAAACAACGCAATCTTGTGATTCAAACACAAATTAGAAATTAAGATATGCATTCGCGGATGTGAGTGGAAATAAAAATGAATTCAAGTAAATAAACGTAAAAAAAACATAACGCAAGTATCTTAACAAAAACGCATTCCATATAAAACTAAAATTAAACTAAACTTACAAAACTCTGACCAATGGGCGCCACCCAGAATTATACGTCTGGGGCGTAATATATTAAAGCGTCGCGACGCGATTACGAAGAAAAATAAAAAAAAAACTCGAAATGCCGCAACTTAAGCTTCCTTTCCTTTTTTTTTGTTTCACTATTATTTTATGCACTTATCTGTTATCCGGTGTGAAGCAATTAAGGGCGGTTGCGACGGAGATGGCGGCAGCTGCGGTGGCACGGCAACAGCGACGATAGCAGTAACGGTCTACAGCAGCAGCGACAACGGTAGCAGCAACAACACAGCGTCAGCGGCAACGGTCACATCGGCAGTCGATAACGACTTAAATGTTCCTCCCTGATTTAACTCCCGGGTGGCATCAACACTATACGTACAAAATGGCTGCAAAACTCCGCACTTAAAGGGTTCCTAAATATTTATTTAGGCGTTACTAACGTATAAAGTAAAGTAAAGTAAAGTAAATTTATTTACGGTAAACACCATTTGTACATAAAATTACAACGTAATATAATTAATTAAAAAAAATATATATAAAAATCAAATATAACAGCTAATCGACGTAATTGTGCGTGTATATATAGTAATTATAGAAATAACATAAATTGAATAACATAAATCATAGAAATAACATAAATAGATATACATACATACACATACTAGAATTAGTCCATAACATCATTTATTTGCAAAATTGACAGAGAAATAATGTAATTACCTTCGTTAAGAAGAACCCCTCGGTAAAAAGACACGATAACGGCAAATTAACACTCAGAACGGCCAGTCCGCTCCTCCGCGAGCGCAGATCGCAAAGGTCGCGTCTTGCATTTAATCGGCGCGAGTGCCCGATACGACAAAAAACATTTATTTTATTTGTAAACAATCAATATCTACAACCCGACTAGCAGACTTGCAATTAAACTCAAAAAACCAAAGAGTATTAATTAAGGCCTAGTTAGACGAGAATTATGTTGTTATAAAGAACAATGTCTTATTAACATTTACAAAAAATGTTATGAAGATTTATGAAAGAATTTTCATGTGGTGAATGTTTCAAACCTTAATTTCTCTAAATATTTCGATACAATTGTCCTTTCTACGGGTTGAATTGAAAATAACTTGAAAACTGTTGATAGCGTATTTTTTGTTTTTCAGATAATCTGACATAACAATATCTTCTTAACATCCACACGAAATTCCACGAACATTTTTCAGAGAACTTCCATGTTGTGAATGTCAACACTTT
This sequence comes from Philonthus cognatus, assembly GCA_932526585.2. Taxonomy (NCBI): domain Eukaryota; kingdom Metazoa; phylum Arthropoda; class Insecta; order Coleoptera; family Staphylinidae; genus Philonthus; species Philonthus cognatus. The sequence continues at coordinate 13,931,353 of OW052243.1, forward strand.
AATTTTCCTAAATATTTCCATAAAATTCTAGTTTTGCGACTTTCAATTGAAAATAACTTGAACACTGTCAATAGCGTATTTTTTGTTTTTTAAATATTCTGAAATAACAATGCCTTTTTAACATTCATACGAAATTACATAAAGATTTCTCAAATAATTTCGATGTGGTAAATGTTTTAAACTTCAATTTACCTAAATATTTCCAGAAAATTCTACTTCTGCAACTTTCAATTAATAATAACTCGAAAACTGTCAATAGGATAATTTTTGTTTTTGGCATATTCTGAAAGAATTGTGTCTTCTTAACATCCACACGAAATTCTATGAGGATTTATGAAAGAATTTTCATGTGGTGAATGTTTCAAACTTTAATTTCTGTAAATATTTCCATACAATTGTCCTTTTCGGCTTTGAATTGAAAATAACTCAAAAACTGTCGATAGGATATTTTTAGTTTTTCTGATATTCTGAAAGAACAAAATCTTTTTAACGTTCATACGAAATTCCATGTAAATATTTCACAGAATTTCCATGTTGTAAATGTCTAAACTTTAATCTTCCTGAATATTTTCATAAAATTTAACTTTTGCGACTTTCAATTGAAAATAACTCGAAAACTGTCGATAGCGTATTTTTTGTTTTTCGAATATTCTGAAATAACAATGCCTTTTTAACATTCATACGAAATTCCATAAGGATTTCTCAAAGAATTTCAATGTGGTGAATGTTTAAACTTTAATTTACCTAAATATTTCCATAAAATTCTACTTCTGCGACTTTTAATTAAAAATAACTCGAAAACTATCAATACGATATTTTTTGTTTTTGGCATATTCTGAAAGAATTATGTCCTCTTAGCATCTACACAAAATTTTATAAAGATTTATGATAGAATTTTCATGTGGTGAATGTTTTAAACTTTAATTTCTTTAAATATTTCCATACAATTGTTCCTTTTCAGCTTTGAATTGAAAATATCTCATAAACTGTCGACGGGGTATTTTTAGTTTTTCGAATATTCTGAAAGAACAAAATCTTCTTAACATCCACACGAAAATCCATGAAAATATTTTAAAGAATTTCCATGTTATGAATGTCAAAACTTTAATTTTCCTAAATATTTCCATAAAATTCTACTTTTGCGACTTTCAATTGAAAATAACTAGAAAACTGTCAATAGCGTATTTTTTGTTTTTCAAATATTCTGAAAAAACAATACCTTTTTAACCTTCAAACGAAATTACATAAGGATTTCTCAAAGAATTTCGATGTAGTGAATGTTTTAAACTTTAATTTATCTAAATATTTCCATAAAATTGTACTTCTGCGACTTTCAATTAAAAATAACTCGAAAACTGTCAATATGATATTTTTTGTTTTTGGCATATTCTGAAAGAGCAATGTCTTCTTAACATCCACACGAAATTCTATGGAGATTTATGAAAGAATTTTCATGTGGTGAATGTTTCAAACTTAAATTTCTCTAAATATTTCCATACAATTGTCCTTTTTCGGCTTTGAATTGAAAATAACTCGAAACTGTCGATAAGATATTTTTAGTTTTTCGGATATTCTGAAAGAATAAAATCTTCTTAACATCCACACGAAAATCTATGAAAATGTTTTAGAGAATTTCCATGTTGTGAATGTTTAAACTTTAATTTTCCTGAATATTTTTATAAAATTCAACTTTTGCGACTTTCAATTGAAAATAACTCGAAAACTGTCGATAGCGTATTTTTTGTTTTTCAAATATTCTGAAAAAACAATGCCTTTTTAATATTCATACGAAATTACATAAGGATTTCTCAAAGAATTTCGATGTGGTAAATGTTTTAAACTTTAATTTACCTAAACATTTCCATAATATATAAAATTACGAAAAAACTATTCGTGAAAATGCAAACAATGTCTTAATTAATAAAACAACTTAAGACTATAAATATCCATTGAAACAACTACTTCCCGTGCAAATACACCTCCGCATATTGAATTATACAATGAAATATTTAAAATCTTATTTAATTTGATTTGTTACATTTGTTGTCAATGGATATTTATCGTCTTAAGTTGTCTTATTAATTAAGACATTGTTCGCATTTTTACGAATAGTTTTTTCGTAATTTTATATATTATGTTTAAAGTGTGCAAATTATACGAAGCGTAAGCTTATTTTCGCGAATTCAAATAGTTTTGAATTTGAATTTATCTTGTTTAAATATTTCCATAAAATTGTACTTCTGCGACTTTCAATTAAAAATAACTCGAAAACTGTCGATCGGATATTTTTTGTTTTTGGCATATTCTGAAAGAGCAATGCCTTCTTAACATCTACACAAAATTTTATGAAGATTTATAAAAGAATTTGCATGTGGTTAATGTTTCAAACTTTAATTTCTGTAAATATTTCTATACAATTGTCCTTTTTCAGCTTTCAATTGAAATAACTCGAAAACTGTCGATAGAGTATTTTTTGTTTTTCGGATATTCTGAAAGAACAATATCTTCTTAACATACATACGAACTTTAATGAGGATTTCTTAAAGAATTTTTATGTTGTGGATGTTTTAAATTTAAATTTCCCTAAATATTTTAATAAAATTCATCTTTTTCGACATTCAATTGAAAATAACTCGAAAACTGTCAATGGCGTATTGTTTGTTTTTCCCATATTTTGGAAGAGCATTGTCTTCTAGACATACACAAGAAGTTTTATGGAAATTTTTTAAAGAATTTCCATGTGGTAAATGTTTCAAACTTTAATTTCCATAAATATTTTCATAAAATTCTTCTTTTTCAACATTCAATTAAAAATAACTCCAAAACTGCCGACAGCGTATTTTTCGTTTTTTGGCATATTCTGAAAGTACAAGGTCTCATTAATATCCACAAGAAATTCCATAAAGATTTCTCATAGAAATTTCTTGTTGTAAATGTTACAAATTTTAATTTCCCCAAATATTTTCATTAAATTCTACTTTGTCGACATTCAATTTAAAATAACTCTAAAACTGTCAATTTTTTGCTTTTTGCATATTCTAAAAGAACAATGTTTTCTTAACACGGACACAAAATTTCATAAAGATTTCTCAAAGAATTTCCAAGTTGTGAATGTTTTGAACATTATTTTCCCTAAATATTACCATAACATTCTACTTTATTGACATTCAATTAGAAATAACTCGAAAACTGTCGATAGCATAATTTTTGGTTCTCGGATTCTCTGAAAGAACAACATCTACTTAACATCCACAGAAAGTTTCATGAAGGTTTTGCAAAGAATTTCTATTTTAAGAATATTTTAAATTTAATTTTCCGAAATATTTATATAAAATTCTTTGTTTTTAATTTTCAGGAATGGAATTTAAAGAAGAAAATAAATCTTACCCTGTTTCTTTCAAATTAAAATTTAATTGTGGCTTAATAATTTTGAAAAACAAGTTAGGCCCAGTTGCACCAGAAATGTTGAACTCAGGTTCAAGCTGAACTCAAGTTCAAGATGACAGTTCCTATTGTTCTAACGTCACTTTGAACTCAAGTTCAGAGTTGAACCAGTTTTCTTTAAATTAAGTAAATTAACTTTTCAGTTTTCTTTAAATTAGGTAAACAGTTACTAAAGTAAATTTAAGTATTCATTTGATTAAATATAACTTTCAGATCTTAAGTGATCAATGATATTTGAACGAGTGTTTCCAATCCCAGACTAAGCATGAAGTAAAATTTCGAGTTTAGAAAAGCCTGAAAATTTGGATTGGCCGCGTAGCGAAGCGGAGCGGCCAATCCAAATTAGGCTTTTCTAAACTCGAAATTTTACTTCATGCGCCACGCGTATAAAACACTGATTTAACGTGAAGTATATTTTAAACTTTTGCATTATATCCAAATTATTTAAATTTAACAGCGCCATTAGAAATAAAACGGTTGTTTCTTGAAACAGTATAATAGCAAAGATAAGTAATTTTTAATTCGTTACGGATTTACAAGTTGGTATACGTGAGAAACTTTCACGAACTTCATTGTAATGTAAACAACTGTGACAGAACGAACATAACCTTTAATTTAATATAAAAATCATTAGATATTTCAATAATCTAATCTCAGTGATAAATTAATCAAAAAGTTAAAAAAATACTTCTTAAGCACTAATAGCGGGGTTAGGGTTTATCCTAATTTTGTATTTAAATCAATTGTTATCACCCGATACAGTTCCGACTGAACAAAACTTCTTACAATGAGTGCAATAACACCGATGAATTTCGAGGGAGATCCAACAAGGAACTGGTTCAGATGGCGAAGAAACTTCGAGCGGTACATGTCTACGCAAGACTGGAAAAATTCATCACAAGACGTGCTCGCGATGCAATTCATAGTCGCCTTCGGCGAAAAAGCCATCGGGATCTGCGTAGAGCTGAACCTATCACAAAAAGAAATGTGTGACATGGATACACTTATGCTTAAATTCGAGGAACACTTTGTGCCTAGCAAAAATTTAACCCAATACCGATACGTTCTTTTCTCTCGGAAACAAGACAAAAACGAAACCATCGAGGAATATTCCACTTTACTCCAACGGCTTTCTAAAAAGTGTGATTTCGGTGAACAAACCGATGATATATTAAAGATGATTTTCGTGGGTGGGATAAAGGATGATATTTGCCAGAGGAAATTGTTGGAGGCCGATCGTTCATGGGAAGAAGCAGTTAATTTCGCCATGCTAGCCGAGCATATTAATAAAACTTGTATGGAGATGTGTGATAAGGCGAGCGTGAGTAAAGTTGAGAAAACTAGCGTAGGTAAAGATGATAAAGGAAATAAGAATAAAAGTGATAAAGCGAATAAGAATAAAAATGACAAAGGGAGCGATGCTAAAGTTGATAAAGGAGATAAGAAGTTTTGTGGATTCTGTGGGCAAAAGCACGAAAGAGCCAATTGTCCAGCTTATAAAAAAATTTGTGGTATTTGCAAGAAACCGAATCATTTTACCAAAATGTGCAGACATAAAAAAACTGATGGATTTGTTATGGTCTAAATGATAACGATTTTATTAATATTCTTATGTATAACATTTTTTATAGAAATTAAATTTAATTAATAAAATGTAAGAGTATATCATAATAAATTGCTTTAATTTGAGTTCATAATTAACAAAAATATTCTCTATTTTAGTTTTGATATTAGTGTTTGAAAATTATTTAATGAGACTTGATCATATGGAGGTAAAATAAGTATGAAGTATATTTTTTAACTTCCTATTAAATCAGTGTTTTACACGCTTGGCGCATGAAGTAAATATTTCAAGTTTAGAAAAGCCTGAAAATTTGGATTGGTCATTTCGCTTCGCTACGCGACCAATCCAAATGTTCAGGCTTTTCTAAACTCGAAATATTTCATGTTTAATCGAGGATTGGAAAACCCTTGTTAAAAACCTATTAATAACTAAGCAAAACCAGATTCTTAAAAAATAAAATTAACACTAAGTTAATTAACGAAACTCATAAGGATTATGAAATTAACTACGAGTTATGTTTGTTTTCCATTTCCTTTTAAAAGTTCTTCATTGAAAGTTCTAATAGCTGTGGAACAAGTGTTTTCCACTCCCAGGAGTGGAAATTAATTATAACTTTCAGATCATAAGTGATCAATGATATTTAAACGAGTGTTTCCAATCCCAGACTAAGCATTAAGTAAAATTTCGAGTTTAGAAAAGCCAAATATTCGGATTGGCCGTGTAGCGAAGCGGAGCGGCCAATCCAAATTAGGCTTTTCTAAACTCGAAATTTTACTTCATGCGCTACGCGTATAAAGCACAGATTTTACGCGAAGTTTAAAATATAGCAATCAATTACTTATTCAAAAACATAGAATATTTGAAATATTGGAATATTTAAATATACGTTCTGAAACATATTCAAGTATTTTTATATTCAAATATGTGAAAAATTTAGTGATTAAAATATTTATATTTGAATATTCGACCATTTGAATTATTTGTATTCGAATGCCAGCTTTAATCACGACAACTTTGTTTAAATTGAACTTACCGCCATTACTATTATTAGTGGCGACCTCGTGCGGTTATAATCAAAACCGAAACATGCACATCTTACAGTTTTATTCTCTGATTTTATACATAACCTCAAAAATTGTTTTTGTTCGCAATTGTAAATGTTAAGTTGAATATCTCCTGAAAAATGGGGCACAGGTATTATTGCGATTTTTGTGACAAAACGTTCATTGATGATATTGCGGCCAGAAAGAAACATTTGAACAGTGCTCATCACATAAAGTTGAAAAAGGAGCATTACGCTAGTTTACGAGGTAAATATACATAAAGTTTGCATTATTTGTAAATTTAATTATTTGAAATAAGATAAACAATGAAACAACGTAAAAAATATATAAAATATAAAGGCGATAAAATATTGATTAAAAAAATAAATATAAGCAACACACTTAATTGTTGTTGAGTTGCGTGAAGATGGTTTTAAATTAATGAAACACTTGTATCTTTTCTTCACTTATTTATTTGGAGTACCAAATGCACATTTCGATCACGATGTGATCATTATCAATGGTTGACAAATACACACCATTGATAATGATCACATCGTGATCGAAATGTGCATTTGGTATTCCAAATAAATAAGTCAAGATAAGATACAAGTGTTTCATTAATTTATAAGCAACACAATTTACATGCACCATCGACAATTATTAAAATATGTTTATACAACTGGAATTTACAAAATATGGTTTAATCGACAGAAAATTAATATACAGGGTGTCCCCGAATGGTCTGTACAACGCTCTACCATATATTCTCTGAAACAAAATAAGACGATTTAACTAAACTTATCTCTATCCAAAAGTGGTTCCTAAGCCATCTACGAGGCCTCAAAGATATTATTTTTTTTCATTATTTTTCAAATATTTTTATTTTGGACTTAGGTAAGAAAACCTAATTTGGCACATTTAATTATATTGATACCATGCACTTTTTGCGATATGTTTCTTTATCCTACGTTTAAAGTAAGTGGTCAAACTAGGACCATCGACTTCTTAAGATACCTAAATATATTTATTCAACAGGTCAAATCGTAAGGAATACGTTTTTTCTGCAAGATCATTCAATTTTACGTATTTTTTGTCTCTTATAAAATTTTGCTATTTGCCCCACAAAAAAATATTTTTATTTGTCAAAAAAAAGTAATAAAATTATGAACAATATTTTGCTTCTCAAAACAATTAACAAAGTAGAAATAAAGATAGGTACCTAACAATAAACACAAATTTATTAGTTTCACAACAAATGTTCAAACTGATTGCCATTTTCAGCAATACAACAATTTACACGTCGCAAAAAATTAAAATGGACACGTTGTAAAACACCAACATTGTTTTTAACTGTTTGAAACGCATTCTGTATTCGCGCCCATAATTCGTCGTGCGTATTTATGGGCTTACCATAAACAATAGATTTAATAATGGCTTAGGAACCACTTTTGGATAGAGATAAGTTTAGTTAAATCGTCTTATTTTGTTTCAGAGAATATGTGGTAGAGCGTTGTACAGACCATTCGGGGACACCCTGTATATTATACTTAGTCCTGTATTTACTAAAATCACTTGATAGTTTTTGCTATCATAGTTAATGTATTTATGACCTGTTCGGTCTGTTGTGAATATAGTTGCCTATCACGAAGAAAAGAATAATTTAACAAACTCAAATTTAAGCGCATTTTTAAGTAAAAGAATTTGCATTCCGCATATTCATTTCTTTTCTTCTTGTGTTAACATTCTGGTAATGTAATATATAAACAACCTTTATTTGGCATCAAAAATTAACATACAATGCAGTGTACAACTTAACCAAAAATATATATCATATGTTCAATTAAAAAAAAACCTCGAGAGTGCCATGATTTATTATTTAAAAAAAATTAAGTTGGCATACATGTTAGAAATTGACTTACAAAACGTCAAATCTTCTTAGAAGTCACAATGGTTTACAGCAACCATCAAAAAACGTTTTTAGTTGAAAGTTTCCATAATGGGACTAAAGTTGACGGGAATTTGGTATGTTCATTGGATGCAGCTTGGGCAGAGTTTCAAGAAGAATTTCCAAATGTTCTGATTATTTATGAAGAATATAGCAATACCTTATCACGATCAGTTACATTATTTAGTGAAACGGGTAGTATTCTCTGTAAACCAAGAAGTGGTAGACCAGTTAAACGTACTCAGGATGCCATTAACAGCCCAAGAAATTTTGGAAGATGAACCTACGACTACTCTGAGTCGTTTATCTCATCAAATTAATTAATCGGTAAGAACTTGCCACCAGCTTCTACGAAAATATTTGCAAGTATACCATTATCGCATAACATCGGTGCAAGAGGTATTACTTATTGATTACCTTCAGACGACTGGCATTTTGTCAGTGGTTTATACAAAATGTAAACGAGGATGTGAAAAATTAGTTTTTTTACCGATGAAGCATGGTTTTACAAGGATGGGTACATTAGTTCCCAAACTATGAGAATTTGGTCGGATGAAAATCCTTGTACATATCGAGAGAAACCATTTTATCCAGAGAAAGTTGGCGTTTCAGCGGCGATTAATAGGAGAAGATTAATTGTACCGATATTCTGGTAAAATCAAATTTTTAATATTAATAAACAAAATTTTAGAATTATGCGTACATATTAGATAGGATAAATGCAGACCGTTACCGTACTGAAATGTTATTGCCTTTTATAAATGAGCTTCATGATGACGAACTGCAAAGTGGTTATTTTATTAGGATGGAGCAACTCCTCATTGCACAGTGAACAACTTCTCCATTTTGGAGGATTTTTAACATTTATTATAATTTGAAAGTGAAAAATTAAATATAATTATCTATAAATTGACTTTAATTTAATGTTTTACGTTTGACTAGTAACATAACTAAAGAGCTATGTCTGATGTATGTATACAGAGAGTTTTATGTAACACCGAACGTTTGCATAACGAGAATATTTCTTTTAAGTATACATATGCATTTTGTTGTACATTTTCCGACGCTCGGTTTATTAAGAGAATTCAATTAGAACTTTAAACGAGTGTTTTCCACTCCCAGGCTAAGCATGAAGTAAAATTTCGAGTTTAGAAAAGCCTGAAAATTTGGTTCGGTCGCGTAGCGTGAAGCGCGGAGCGGCCAAACCAAATTTTCAGGCTTTTCTAAACTCGAAATTTTACTTCATGCGCCACCGGTACAAAACACTGACATATTACGAAGCTTAAAACACACCGCTAAACTTTACATTGAATCAGTGTTTTGTACCAGTGGCGCATGAAGTAAAATTTCGAGTTTAGAAAAGCCTGAAAATTTGGTTTGGCCGCTCCGCGCTTCGCGCTACGCGACCAAACCAAATTTTCAGGCTTTTCTAAACTCGAAATTTTACTTCATGCTTAGCCTGGGAGTGGAAAACACTCGTTAAAGCTTCAAATTGAATTCTCTTAGTAAGCCGAGCGTCGAAAAATGTACAACGTATGCATAAAACTCATAATACATAAAACTCTCTGTATGTCAATTCCCGATATGTGTACCAACAAAATTTTTTAAAAATAATAAATCATGGCACTCTTGAGGTTTTGATCATACGATATAATACGTAGCGCGAAGCGCGGAGCGGCCAAACCAAATTTTCAGGCTTTTCTAAACTCGAAATTTTACTTCATGCGCCACCGGTACAAAACACTGACATTACGAAGCTTAAAACACACCGCTAAACTTTACATTGAATCAGTGTTTTGTACCAGTGGCGCATGAAGTAAAATTTCGAGTTTAGAAAAGCCTGAAAATTTGGTTTGGCCGCTCCGCGCTTCGCGCTACGCGACCAAACCAAATTTTCAGGCTTTTCTAAACTCGAAATTTTACTTCATGCTTAGCCTGGGAGTGGAAAACACTTGTTTAAAGCTTCAAATTGAATTCTCTTAGTAAGCCGAGCGTCGAAAAATGTACAACGTATGCATATGTATACTTAAAAGAAAAATTATCGTTATGAAAATGTTCGGTGTTACTTAAAACTCTCTGTATGTCAATTCCCGATATGTGTACCAATTTAAATTTTTAGAAATAATAAATCATGGCACTCTTGAGGTTTTGATCATATGATATAATACCAATTAATAAACACAAACCGACAAAAATTAAAAGAGAAAAAAAACACATAAAAAAACAAATGCTTTTCCTTCCAAAATTACAGCTAAATTTGCCTGCTTTTAAATTCCCTACGTCTCCCTCTTTATTTATTTATTAGATTTTCTTGATAGTTACGCTGGCCTGCTTCTAATAATATTCTTACACACCTTGACACCCGTTCATCCAGCGCCGCCCTCCAACTGGTAATGTAATATGAAATTCATGTTATTTTTATTATTTTAGATCTAAGAACAATTTATAAAGAAGAATCGCTGAAAATCCCCTGTTCACGGTTTTTAGGGAGTGGATATTGTCATTTCGAATCGAACTGCAAATACTCTCACTACACAAAAGAGCAACTGTGGGCAATCAAAAAACAAAGTAAGAAGGCCCTTATCGACTAGAACATTTGCCTGTTGTGTGTCACCGTAACGGGCGTATGTTCTAATCAATACGGTGCTTTAAACATGAAATTATCTGACCTTATTTTTGCTTAGTTTGGGCAGAGGATGAGTTAGTTCGAAGAAAATCAGAGCTTCGAAATAAACCGTCTGTGAAATCCTGGATTGAAAAGTTCAGCCTGCAGAAAATTGAGGACGATAAAGATAACACAACTCCTTTTTGGAGTTATCCGGGATTCTTGGAAAATACAGCAGATTTGCCCATTTCTTTACAAAAGTTCAAACCGGAGGATTTTAAGTCATCAGAGTTTAACGAGTGGGGATAATAAAGTAAACAATAAAACACTAACCGTAGCCAGATCGCATAGTATATATAAAATAATGGAAAAATAAAAATATATTATTCGACTGTAAAATAATTCTTTATTATTGTATGTCAGCAGATACATTTAATAAGATAATTTTCGATATAGGTTCAATTGTATCTTTTTGTTAAACATTGTAAGATTTCAAACAAATACATTTTTTTGGATTTATTTTTCATAATTGGGTACATTCCTCGGATGTAAAACGTCATTAATTTATCAACTACAATATACTCCTATTAAAGGATTGTTTTCCCTCGTTTTTGTATCATTACAATATTACTTTTGGAACCCATACATTGCATCCGGAAAGGGAACAAATTTAATATATATTTTGTATTTTTAAATATTCTTTCCAACACTGATTAAAAACAACAAAAAGGATACTTAAAATTACAAAGTAAAGTGGGTTACATAAAATATATATACAAAATATTTTAAAGAAGAATATTGCACATAGATGCATAACGGAATGAAATGATAAAAGGTTATTTTGTAAATCCAGAACAATCCGTTGGTTTTAAAGTGATTTTTATTTTACAAGTTCCACTAATTTTTAAGGAAAGATCTTAATATACTAGAATTCAATATGTGTGATTTATTCATATTTTCAAGATTATTATTATTATTAACAAATATTACTTTCTTAAGTTAAATAATTTCAACATTATTATTAAAAAAATAATCAAAATTATTATTGACATTAACATTGGGCCGTATGATTTGTTAAGGCTTTCGTTAACAAAATAATTGATTAGAGTGAGTGAAAACATGTCAAAATTACAACTGAGACAAACGAACTTAACGACTTTATTTAACTTTAACGAAAGGGAAATCATACGGCTTATTAAAACTAAAGTAGCACCAAAAACACTCATACAAGAACAATAAAGTCTCACTAATAAAACACGATTTAATTTCCTTCCTTCACTTATTTATTTTTATTGTTAGATGTACATTTCGAGTACCATGTACTCATTTTCAATAACTGAATGCTTTAAAACTAATTACGACTGTATACGGTATAGGGATTAGTGGGAAAAGCTAAATCTAATTATGTCGGGTATCTATTGGTGGACCGGGATTATTGATATTGGGAGAGGTGTTGGCCGGTTTACAATTGTTTTTCGGAATAAGATTTAAAAGCGGGTTTTCCAGTGGGCTTAAATCGAAATTTAACAACTTGTCTTTACATTTGTACATTTCTATTGATTCCAACATGTTTAATCTGAAACTGTTTGATTGTTTTAATAATTTTACATTGTGTAATGAGAATTGGTGGCCGGTTTGGAAATTTTGGAAAGCTATTGCTGATTTATCTGGGTTTTGGTTTTTTATGTGATAATTGTGTTCTTTGAATCTCTTGATTAAATTTCGTTGAGTTTGAACGATGTATATTTTATTGCAGTTGTTACAGCTAATTGAATATATACCGGATTTGTGTAGACTATCATTACTGATTAAAGTGTTATTCAAATAAGATTTTACTTTCGATTTACTGTAATACGCAGTTGTTAGATTAAATTTCCTGAATACTTTATTTATTTGGTGACAAATAGTTGGATTGTAAATCAATTTAACATATTTTCTCTTATTGGTTTCTTTTGATGTATTGAGTTTAGTGCTAGATTTAAAACTCAATACATCAAAAGAAACCAACAAGAGAAAATATGTTAAATTGATTTACAATCCAACTATTTGTCACCAAATAAATAAAGTATTCAGGAAATTTAATCTAACAACTGCGTATTACAGTAAATCGAAAGTAAAATCTTATTTGAATAACACTTTAATCAGTAATGATAGTCTACACAAATCCGGTATATATTCAATTAGCTGTAACAACTGCGATAAAATATACATTGGTCAAACTCAACGAAATTTAATCAAGAGATTCAAAGAACACAATTATCACATAAAAAACCAAAACCCAGATAAATCAGCAATAGCTTTCCATAATTTCCAAACCGGCCACCAATTCTTATTACACAACGTAAAATTATTAAAACAATCAAACAGTTTCAGATTAAACATGTTGGAATCAATAGAAATGTACAAATGTAAAGACACGTTGTTAAATTTCAATTTAAGCCCACTGGAAAACCCGCTTTTAAATCTTATTCCGAAAAACAATTGTAAACCGACCAACACCTCTCCCAATATCAATAATCCCGGTCCACCAATAGATACCCGACATAATTAGATTTAGGTTTTCCCACTAATCCCTATACCGTATATAAACAGTCGTAATTAGTTTTAAAGCATTCAGTTATTGAAAATGAGTACATGGTATTCGAAATGTACATCTAACAATAAAAATAAATAAGTGAAGGAAGGAAATTAAATCGTGTTTTATTAGTGATTTATTACTTCACATAACTCAAAACAAATAGTGAAAATAAAGTCTCAGTTATACAAACAAAAAAATGTGTTTCATTTCTGAATTATACTGTATATCGAAGTAGAAACCTCCACTGTTAACTATATTAGAATAAAAATGTAAAAGCTGAGGCTGTTATTTGGTAAAATTCCATATCAACAAAATAACACATTTGTTTAAGATTTCACTGGTTATTAGTTGACACTGCAACAATTGTTTCGCCACACAGTGGCTTTATCAGGCAGATGAATGATCATTCATCTGCCTAATGAAGCCACTGTGTGGCGAAACAATTGTAGGTTCAACTAATAAACAGTGAAATCAAGTGTGTTATTCACTAAAAATTTATAAGAATACGTTTTTAAGAACTAATTAATTGAATTACATTTTGTAGTATACTCAGCATTTTTTTTAAATTGTACTTTATTGCATTAAAGAATACCGAAGAGACAAAATCAATGTTGGAAAGTTGTTGCTGCAGGTATATAACAAAGTGCTTATACAATAAGTGTTTATTAAGATAATTAATATCTTGTTTTAATTCTATACAACTAGCTAAAATGTATATCATTTTTGGGATTAAAAGCAAACATACCACGTCTTCCCTTATTCAATAAAACAAAGTATCAAAGGTTTTTCATTTAAAACATGCACAGCACGATAATAATAATATGATTCCATCACCGTACAATCTAAAAACTATGTATGTTTAATAGGTAAGTGTTTTATTAAGTTTTTAAAACCTATTTAATTTTTTTGTTTGTTTCTACGATACTTATCTTTTATAAAATACCGGATCTCTGTTTAAAATCTTGTTTGGTTTTATTTCCTGTGTGCTGTATGTACATTTAATTTTATGATTGGGTGTTTTTTTTTTATGGGTTCACATCGTAAGGGTAGAAGTGTTTCCGGTTTTTGCTTGATTTTTATTTTTGAAAGAGAAATCACAAACTGCGAGCGGTCGGGTTTTGTTCGCCGGCAGTAAATGGCGCTTGGCTTAGATGTTTCACTTTGGACCATCGACGTCTTTGCGGGCCATGTGACCTCGGAAGGAGGCTTGGATTTTCACAGCGGCCTTGCTCAGTTCTGGGTCTGTTAGATCTATGTCTAATTCTTCTTCGGCGTCAGGGTTAGCCTGTAAAAAAAAATATTTCATTGAAAGGGGGGTTAGGTTATGTACAATTTGTTTGTAGGGACTACGGTTCCAGCGCTGTTATAAGATAATATTTTGCAAATTTTCTTTTACAAAGATATGCATTGAATTGGTTTATCTGTTGGACAATAAACGCATTTATTTATGAGCGTTTTTAGTTCTGAAAATTTTGATTTTACAAAGATATGCATTGAATTGGTTTATCTGTTGGACAATAAACGCATTTATTTATGAGCGTTTTTAGTTCTGAAAATTTTGATTAGATCTATGTCTAATTCTTCTTCGGCGTCAGGGTTAGCCTGTAAAAACAAATATTTCATTGAAAGGGTGGTTAGGTTATGTACAATTTGTATGTTGGGACTACGGTTCCAGCGCTGTTATAAGATAATATTTTGCAAATTTTCTTTTACAAAGATATGCATTGAATTGGTTTATCTGTTGGACAATAAACGCATTTATTTATGAGCGTTTTTAGTTCTGAAAATTTTGATTTTACAAAGATATGCATTGAATTGGTTTATCTGTTGGACAATAAACGCATTTATTTATGAGCGTTTTTAGTTCTGAAAATTTTGATAAAGAATGAACAAACTTTGTTTTACTGCAGAATGAATTAAAATCGAACAATTTTTAACAAATTTGCAAAAGTTTAAAATTATGAAAAATTATTTGTGTTTAACCAAAAGTATCCGATATTAGGTGTCTCATGTCATATATATAGTGGACTTCGGGAGAGATGTCCTATGACTCATTGATGTGGAATGTGTGGTTTAAATTTTTTAGAGAGTATGTCGACAGTTGTATCTGCAATTATTTTTCCTAGTTGTGTCAAATTTTAACGTTACATGACAACGCCATGTTTAGGTCGCGAGTACATTAGTGTTCTTTCTTTTAGAATGCTTTGAATCATAATTTCTTGTAAATTTTTCTTTTGTGTATACATATCTTAATTACGTAGTGTAGATTTTTAAATGTTCGTTGTTTTCTTAAAAGAGGCCAATTTGAAGTTTAAGGGGTACATTTTCAAAAAAATAGAATTTTTTTTTGGTCTTTAAAAATTCTTTTGAATATCTACTTTATGGTAGCCTTAACCGCAAGTCCGCCAGAAACTACGTTACAGAGTTTCAGGCCAATTAGTAGACCCGTTCACGGCGCTCCGAGCGCACCCAGAGAACCAGTCCGTCATCGGCGAAACGGGCGATGTTTTTAACATTAGAAAAATTAGAATTATTGATACGTTTCATCCCTTTGGCATACACGCTCAATGGCTGGGTATTCTCCATAGCGACTACTGCAGAGGATACCTTGACGAAGAGAAAGATGAACGTGTTCTTCACTACCTCTGTCAATGCCCCTCTCTAGCTAGAATAAGAAATTCCTACCCAAGCCGACCATATATGGAAGAACTTTCTGACCATGAGTCGGTAGACGTCAGGAACCTCGTAAAGTTCATCATCGGCTCTCGTGAGGGAAAGGTAACACTTATGACATCACAATGGGCCCTATTTGGGCCTAAGTGTGCTCTTGCTCGTGGCCTAGGTTCATTTTTTTATATTGAGTTCCAAATGTTACCGCATCGCATAGTAGATGGCTCTGGCAGTCTATGGCAACCTGTCATTACAAACAAACGTTCGTCGTGCTCTCCGGCGTTGTTTTTTTTGTTGAAAATGGCTAATAAACGGTTGAGCGAAGGGCAGAAAGGGACAAAATACAACAATTTCCGTCAGAAAAACAGTTCCATGAAACGACGCCGTCCGATTTATCGGTATTCCTTGGAAGGCGATGTTGCAGGTGTTTCGGCGTCTGCAAAAAAAAACTTCGAGCATCGAAGGACAATAACGTCCACGTGAATGCTGGTTTTGAATATCGGCTCATCGAATTCCTGAGCGTTTTCACTGCACAGTCCGAGTTAGTGGTATGTAAAAAGTGCGGTTCGGAGTTACAGTTTCAAGAAAGCGGTATCCGCGGTCTGGGGTTCAAAATCGCTGTATGTTGTACGTCTTGTGATCCGCAGTACATAAATTCCAGTCCGCTAGTTGATGGTAACGCATTCGAAATCAATCGTTGCATAATCTTTTGCTTAAGAATTCTGGGAATCGGATACAACGGACTATTGAAGTTTTGCGCATTCATGTGCTTGCCCAGTCCTATTGTGAAGACAGCGTATTACAAGATCGTTGACGCAATTCATACAGCCTCAGAAGCCGTACGAGATGTTTCGATGAAAAAAGCAGCTACAAGAAAGAAGTTATTGTCCGAAGAAGATAAGGAATTCAGCGGGTTAACGGTGTCCGGCGATGGGTCTTGGAAGAAGAGGGGATTTTTGTCTCTGTTGGGCGTGACTACTCTTAATGGCTGGCGTATGGGAAAAGTATTAGACCTGGAAGGAAAGTCAAAAGTGTGTAAAGCTTGCGATCTTTGGAAAAACAAGGAAAGGACCACAGAATTCGAGGAATGGCTGAAAGTCACGAAAGCGATTGTCAACGAAATCACCAGGGCTCATCCGGAAAAATGGAGGTTGATTCTATCGTCGAAATGTTTCAGCGGTCGGTCGATTTACATGGCGTAAAGTACAGTAAATATGTCGGAGATGGCGATAGTAAAACGTTCAAGGGGATTGTTGATTCGGATCCATACGAGGACTTGATCGTGCATAAAAAGGAGTGCATCGATCATGTGCAAAAGCGCATGAGCAGCCGACTTCGCCAACTGGTGAAGAAAACTTAAGGACTCGGCGGTAAAGGGAACTTGACGGGAAAATTAATTGATGAATTGACCATCTATTATGGGTTAGCTATTCGGAGGAATATGAAAAGGGAAATAATGGCGACACTGTATCACAAAATATCCACGGATGTGGATCCGTAACACAACAATTGTCCGGAAGGCGCAGATTCCTGGTGTACGTGGCAGAACGCTAAAGCCACCGGTCAGCTGAGTGGATACAGACACAACCCAACCCCGAAGAAGGTGTTCGATGCCATATGTCCAGTGTATGTCGAGTTGAGCCGCGATGAATTACTGGAACGTTGTCTGGGAGGATACACGCAGAACGCAAATGAAAGTTTCAATGCTTGCGTTTGGTCAATATCGCCAAAAACTATTCACAGCGGGAAGAAAATTGTGGAAATTGCGGCGAATGTGGCCGCATGCAATTTCAACGACAGCCTTAATGGCCTCTTGCAGATCATGAAGGTGCTCCAGCTCCAAATCGGCCCGACATGCAACAGTTTTTGTGCGAAAGCCGATTAAGAGCGCGCTGAGAAGCGGGTGTCTGAAGCGGTAAAGGAGGCCCGCAGGTCTAACGTGGCCGTGAAGAAGCAGCAGGACCATGCCGATTTGAACCGGGGCCCGGGATAGCTGACTAAAGGTAAGTAGACAAAATCGCTAAAAAAAGTTCTCGAAACTTTAAACGCGATTATCTCGGAAACATCTTTTTCAAATTGGCGGGAGTTCTATCTTTGAAACGGTTTATCCTATTTAACAAAACCTGTTTTTTGAATTCTACACAATATTTTTTATCATGGTACGTAGCCGTTTTTTGATATCGTCAAAAATAGATGTTTGGTGCACGCTTTTATCTAATTTGTTTTGTCCAAAAACGAACATCTTTTTTAACGCGTCGCCATTTTTCTTTTTATCAACATTTCTCTAATATCCTATGTACCATGATAGAAAATCTATCTGACAATATCGACAAAAAACGTTTTCTCTTGCAGCTCTAACAGGACGACCTGCAGAACTCCCGCCAATCAGTAGTGTTTGGACTGCGGCCACAGGAGTGATTAATTTTTTTCTAAAAAAAAATATTTTTGCGCCGGAAGGTTCAACTATTAAAGCCATCTATTCCATTTATTCGTGGGTTGTTATTTATCCTCGGAAAAAAAAATCGCAAAAATCACCTTTTTTCGCGCTGCCAGAGTGTACTACCCCCTAAACGAGTGTTTTCCACTCCCAGGTTAAGCATGAAGTAAAATTTCGAGTTTAGAAAAGCCTGAAAATTTGGTTTGGTTGCGTAGCGCGAAGCGCGGAGCGACCAAACTAAATTTTCAGGCTTTTCTAAACTCGAAATTTTACTTCATGCGCCACGCGTATAAGACACTGATTTCAAATGAAGTTTACTTGTTCACAATATTTCAGTATTTTTAGTATTTAATACGCGTGGCGCATGAAGTAAAATTTCGAGTTTAGAAAAGCCTGAAAATTTGGTTTGGTCGCTCCGCGCTTCGCGCAACGCGACCAAACCAAATTTTCAGGCTTTTCTAAACTCGAAATTTTACTTCATGCTTAGTCTGGGAGTGGAAAACACTCGTTCTAAGTTTTAAATTGAACTCTTTAACAAATAGCGTATGCATATGTATACCCAATAGAAAATTCCCTATATGTATACTTAAAAAAAAAATCCTGTATTAACAGATTAATCCAATGACTAATGGCCAAATCTACTGAATGCGCATTCGATTCTACTAACATTTTCGTTTGAGCTTACACAAAATAAACATAAATACATTATTTATTTTTGTTAATACATGAACTATTTAGTAGATGTGGATATTGGAATTATACCACTTAAACCCACATTTAAAACGATTGTGCACATTAAAATGATTTGTAGCTTGGTTTTTGCAGTTTATTTTTACGAAGACATTGTCAAAATGTGACGTTTAACCTTAAAATTTTAAAGCTGGATACCGGAACATACGTTTTCGCATGTTCCATCTAAAAACTATAGCAGACATATGAAGTTTTCTGTCTCTTTGGTGCAGAAAGCACTACAAATCAAGGAAACCATGGAATGGGACACCTCTCGTGAATCGTACCTTATGCAATAGTTGAAATATTACATACGTTCTTATTGTCATCTTAATTAAAATTAACGGTCTTTCGAATCTGCACATTCAGTTTGTGCGTATTCAGCACAAATTTAATCAAGTCCGATGATTTGTCCGGATGCCAAATCGTCGAAATAAAAGAGTTCTCAATTTTATCAATTCCTTTGTGGTACAAGAGGACAACCACGCGCTCCGTGGGATGAATGATAAATGATGGAGTCGAATGATAAAAGGCAACTCCGAAACGACTTAATTTCTCCAGGGAGTGGATGAATCACCCTCACTTTGAACACTCGCACAAATTGCCCACAATGGATGAAACTAGTTTAAGGTAGCAGACATAAAACCATTTTCTCATAGGCAAGATCATTAAAAGAGAACCGAGTGTGATTAACAAACATGTAAATGTTTTAATGTTCACACACACATTACCATTACAGTTTTGATTATATGGCATTTAAATTGCACATTAAACTCTCCTTTATTTATAAGATTAAGGTATGCTTCGGTTAGTGTAACCAAATGTGCCGATTTGAGCGAAGATATTTTTTTAATGGCGACTAGGCATTTTTTGGCGACTGGCTATTGTTTGTATGGCTCTTTTTGTAAAATTATTTGTTTTTAATTTAAAAGGTAACTTTGAATTCTTATTAGGAATCAAAAAACATATTCTCTTTAATTTCCAATAACAATTCAAAGTTACATTTTAAATTAAAACAGTGAAGATGTTTTTAAATGGCGACTAGGCATTTTTTTGCGACTGACTATTGTTTGCATGACTATAATTGGCTCTTTTTGTAAAATTATTTGTTTTTTAATTTAAATGGCAACTTTAATAATAATAATAATAATAATAGCCTTTATTGCCCAAACGGAAAAACCCAATACAGGACAAGATCAAAATAATATAATAGATTCAAAAATTACAGTAATAACATTACAGATATAGAAAATGTAAAATATAGAAATAAAGAGAAATAAAAAAAAACTTTGAATTCTTATTGGGAATCAAAGAACATATTCTCTTTAATTTCCAATAACAATTCAAATTTACATTTTAAATTAAAACAGCGAAGATGTTTTTAAATGGCGACTGGCTATTGTTTGTTTGGCGATAATTGGCTCTTTTTGTAAAATTATTTGTTTTTTAATTTAAAAGGACACTTTGAATTCTTATTAAAAATCAAAGAACATACTTTCTTTAATTTACAATAATTTTCCATAAGAGATAATTATCGCCATACAAACAATAGACAGTCGCCAAAAAAATGCCAAATTGCCATTTAAAAACATCTTTGCTCAAATCGCCACATTTGGTTACACTGACCGAAGCATTTCGTGTTTATGTTTTTAGAACTTCAAACTAAATCAATGTTTAATACATCTGTCGCATAAAGTAAATAAAAAGTCTGAAAAACTAGTGTAATTAATATATTTCTAACTTACAGCGGCTCCTCCGCCATCCTTTTCTCCTTCTCCATCTTTCTCATCTTTAACTTTCCGGGCCATGTGTCCCCGGAAGGAGGCCTGGATTCTAGTGGCGGCGTGGCACAATTCTGAAACACAATTAAACGCTAAAGATAAGCACACTCAACAAAAAAAATAAATTAAGCGATTCCGGATGCACTCTACTACCCAACTAAGCTAATTAATTTGCATCGGAAGCGAGAGCGAAATTTTCTCAACTTTACTTTTTACATCGATTTCCGGAGCGGAGAAAAGTTTCTTCTTTTTCCATATAAAACGGTTTCTTGTGTAAAGAATGAAATTTACGGAGCGAGTTTTTTTCTTATTGGATTCACTTCAAGGGATTGTTTATTAGGAATACTTAATGTTTTTGTTAGAGGGCGTAAAATTGCACGAGTTTCCCGGCGGATTCACCAAAATTACACCAACATGCCTCTCAGATTCTTTGCTTTATATTCGAAGCACTTGAGCACTTTTAAAAACGACAAAAAATACGTTTACATTAATAAATTACAATCGAACCAAACTCTATTTTATATAACGGTTTGGTTCAATTTTAATTTAATACTCTTAGACCCATTGCACCCAGCCTGATTAACTTGATGATTAAAGTTAATCAGGCTAGGTGCAAATGGGTCTAGGAGTATTAAATTAAAATTGAACTAAACCGTCATATTAAGTTGATTAAAACGTTTGATTAAGTCAAATTTCTTGAATATAGAAACGTTATAAATTTGTAAGATAACCTAAACATGTCTGTTTCATAATTTGTAAATAAACTTGTTGAGTTTTTAAGAAGTACTAAACACCGATTAAGTTAATCGACTTCGGTGCAAACGGGCACAATTATTTATAAAGGGTTTTCCAATAGGAGGTTTCATTTTGAATAACCCGCTATCTGGGCAGCTGTCATCTTTTGACACTTGACAAGTAAAAACTATGCCATTAGTAAAAATGCAACGATACACGCTTGAACAACGCATTGAAATTATTCAAATTCACTACAGAAATGGCGAACATTTTGCAGTCACAGTTCGCCAAACTAAAGCACTTTTCGGTCGTCGTGAAGCACCTTCTTGGCCAGCAATAGTAAAACTGGTTAAAAAATTTGAGCTGTTGGGATAACTTAATGATGTAAAGAATCGAAACCGTGTGCGTCGCTCAAGAACAATTGAGAATATTGCTGCTGTAGCCAAT
This sequence comes from Philonthus cognatus, assembly GCA_932526585.2. Lineage (NCBI taxonomy): Eukaryota > Metazoa > Arthropoda > Insecta > Coleoptera > Staphylinidae > Philonthus > Philonthus cognatus. The sequence goes on from OW052243.1 coordinate 13,953,334, forward strand.
AGTGTTAACGAAAACCTAGGTTTGTCGATTCCTCGTCGATCTTTGGAATTAGACATTCCAAAAACGACATTACACCGTATTTTGCATAAAGACTTAGGTTTGAAGGCTTTTAAAGTTCAGTTAATACAAGAACTCAAGCCGGTCGATTACCAGCAACATCGTATCTTTGCTGATAGGGTCCTTGAAATGCATCAAAATGATCCGGATTTTCATCGAAAAATCATCTTCAGTGATGAGGCTATGTAAATAAGCAGAATTGCCGTATTTGGGGCTCGGAAAATCCAAGAATGTTTATTGAAAAGCCTCTCCATCCTCAACGTGTCACTGTTTGGTGCGGTTTTTGGGCTGGCGGTGTGATTGGACCTTACTTATTCGCAAATGAGGCTGGTGCAACTGTTACGGTGAATGGATTGCGCTATCGAGCTATGATTAATGTTTTTTTATGGCCGGAATTGAAAGATATTGATGTGGACGACGTTTATTTTCAACAAGACGGCGCTACGTGCCACACAAGCAACGAAACAATTGCAATTTTGCAAGAAAAGTTTCCTGGCCGTGTTATTTCGCGAAGAGGTGATCACGATTGGCTCCCGAGATCTTGTCACTTGACACCTTTAGACTTTTTTCTTTGGGGCCACGTGACAGATAAGGTCTATGCCAATGCTCCACAATCGATTCAAGACCTTAAAGATGGAATTCGTGAAGTTATCGAGGACATACAGCCGCAAATGTGCGAATTGGTCATGGAAAATTTCATGAAAAGGATATGGTGCTGCAACCGTAGTCGTGACCTTTCTCTTTACAATGAAATAAATATCCATTGATTTCTCCTAAAATATACTCGTTTTTTTAAATATCAAAATGAAACCTCTTATTGGAAAACCCTTTAGTAATATTAAAGTGTACAATGTTGTTACAAGTTAGAGTAATTACTGAACAATATATGTCCATTTCTTTAAATTAATGATTGCACGTACAGGTCTAATGTTTGGAGTAAGGGGGTTTTTATGATTAAAGGCTTTTAAAAAAACAAAGAGAAAATCACAAACTCTGGTTGGTTTATTTTGTTTCCGTGCGGGTTTAATTCATTCACATTCAATTAATACTGAACATATAGAGCCCCCACATGGCACTCCCAAAACTTGTGAGAGTTCTAAACCATTTTATAATCTTGTTTTTATGATACTGTATAAGTATGCAAATTTTTGAAAAAAATATATGCAATCAAAAAATACAACGCTGTCCTGGGATTTCTGCCGAACCCTGTATATTCAATCAAATTTTAACTTTGATTTGATATTTTGGAATTTCCAACAAAGATATTTAAATTTGAATAATGCCCGATCAAAGTTTATTTATTTCTGTGTAGATTCTATAAATTTAATTTTGATTTGAAAATCTGTTGATTTTTTACAATTTTTTAAATGAAGCGTTCTCTTAAAATCATTAATTTTATTGCATAACTTTAACTTTGGCTTATTGTTTTAGAAAGATGCGTTAAGATAATTTATTTTCTTAGGTATTTAAAGCTTCTAACGAGTGTTTCCACTCCCAGACGAAGCATGAAGTAAAATTTCGAGTTTAGAAAAGCCTGAAAATTTGGATTTGCAAATCCAAATTTTCAGGCTTTTCTAAACTCAAAATTTTACTTCATGCGCTACGCGTACAAAACACTAATATATTGCGAAGCTTAAAACTTACTGCTTAAGCAATAAATCAAAGCTCTACATTTTCAACTTCGCTTTAAATCAGTGTTTTATACGTGTGGCGCATGAAGTAAAATTTCGAGTTTAGAAAAGCCTGAAAATTTGGATTTGCCGTCACTCGCTTCGCTCGCGACGGCAAATCCAAATTTTCAGGCTTTTCTAAACTCGAAATTTTACTTCATGCTTAGTGTGGGAGTGGAAACACTCGTTCGAAACTTCAAATTACACACTTGTAAAAAAAATAATGAATGCCTGAAATTTTACAGCGCATCCATCGAAATACACGCACTTAAAAGCGATTTAAATTAAAGTTTAAAATATGTTTGATTTCATGTTGATAAGTTTCGAACGAGTGTCTCCACTCCCAGACTAAGCATGAAGTAAAATTTCGAGTTTAGAAAAGCCTGACAATTTGGATTTGCCGTCGCGAGCGAAGCGAGTGACGGCAAATCCAAATTTTTAGGCTTTTCTAAACTCGATATTTTACTTCATGCGCCACGCGTATAATACCCTGATTTAAAGCGAAGTTCAAAATTTAGAGCTTTAGTTTAATGCTTTAACCTGAGCGTTTGGATTCGGAATATATCGTGCGATCATTTAAACTATGATTTAGAGTAGGCCGCATTTTTTGTGCGGTTGTTCAGAATGCTAATCGAACGATGGAATAAATTTGAGGTTATGGTAACTTATGTGTTAGCAACCAGTAATGCCAATCTAATTTAAAATTCAAAGCCATGTAAGACATGTAAGAATAATTAACCCAAAAGCAAATTTGTAATCTTTATCAACATGAAATCAAACTTAAGTAGTATATTTTAAACTTTAATCAGTGATTTGTACGCGTGGCGCATGAAGTAAAATTTCGAGTTTAGAAAAGCCTGAAAATTTGGTTTGGCTGCTCCGCGCTTCGCGGTACGCGACCAAACCAAATTTTCAGGCTTTTCTAAACTCGAAATTTTACTTCATGCTTAGTCTGGGAGTGGAAACACTCGTTCGAAACTTCAAATTGCACACTTGTTATAAAAACTATGAATGCCTGAAATTTCGCAGCGCATCCATCGGAATGCGCGCACTTTAAAGAAAAATTCCGTGTATATTACATATATTTATGGGATTAATTTAGCAACAAGTTAAACGTTTCGGAGATGATGATGATGTTAATGTGTGCAGTATACATAGACTGCTTAAAAGCAAATACATCACCGGCATTCATGAATGTTGGTTATAAACGGACTAAAGTTGAAACATAATTTCCTGTGTGTATTAATCATAACGGTTGGCGCCCGGCGCATTCACCATAAATAACTCAATTGCTATTTTCTTTGTTTATTCATGGAAACGAATATTAATGGGACGAAATTTATACAATTAAAATTTTTAACAAGAAACATGTATAATTATATTTGTTTAATTTATAATAAACCTAACTCAGCTTATATACTATTTATTTTAATTCAATTCAAAGTATATGTTGATTTATTTCTCATTCAACCCGTGGTGAAACATATTTAATTAATAGTATCGTATGTTCAATTAAAAAAATCTCAAGAGTTCCATGGAAAATATTCTAGCTTGGCAACTCTGAAAATATACACTATAATTATTATGTCTTACGTTTTATATGTCAATTCCTGAAGTGTGTAGCCAACTTAAATTTAAAAAAAAGATTAAATCATGGCACTCTAAAGGTTTTTTTATTGAACATATGATAGAACTTTTATTAAAACACTTAGTTTGTTTCACTGATTTATTTTTATGTTAGAGTAAACATAAAAATAAATCAGTGAAACAAATCAAGTGTTTTAAGAGTGCGCTCTACCCTATGGAAACTAAGAATACTGATTTTTGTGTTATTATTTTAAATTTTTTATTTTTTTTTTCTATATCTGTCTAAATTGAATTGCAGAGGGCATGATAATTTGATTTGATTTTTAATTTTAGTATAGCTAAAAATAAAATAAAAAAATTAAAAAAACTCTAAAATGTGACTTCATCACGCCCTCCGCAATATTTTTGTGATTATATAATTCTAATATCATTTTTCTCATAAAATGTATAGTTATTAAAAAATCCACTTTTTCCTTTAAAAACGAATCAATTATTATATTAATACAGACCATTTTATTGGTTAATTACATTTTTGTCCAGTAGGAGTGCACAATTATGCATCAAAATAAATATTTTTAAACCACAACGTCATGTGCATATATGTGCATATATTAGTAAACGTTTCTAAATTGAAACGACAGTATGGGTTGAGCGGAGCCTTAATCAAAGTTCTACCATCAATTAAAAGTAGTTTTAAAGTTAATTTAATGCCACGTTAATTGAACTAATTTTCTTAATCACAAAATAATTGAACCTATCATCCTAAAATAAACTGGAAATATGTACAGTTTGTTAGCCTTGCAACGTAAATGAATCGAAATCAACACAAAACTTTTATTTGTTCGTTTTTAAAGCTGATTTTCGATATGACCACTGTTGCACTTGTACACTTTAAGAACACGCTTAGGCCAAGCTGCTAAACAATTGAGAATTTTTTCCATCGGCATCCTTTTGACCTCTTGTGTTATGGCGCGTTTTAAACCAAAAACAGTGTTAACTTTGCGATTTGAGATAAGACCAGATGCAAAAATCAAGTGGAGCCAAGTTAGGACTGTTCGGCAACCATTCCTCGGGTGTTAAGTAATTGATTTCATTACTTTTCAACCACACCTGAGTTGATTTAGCCGAATGTGCCGGTGCAGAGTCCTGATGGAAAGTTAAGTTGAACTTTGGGAATTTTTTCTGAACATCTTTCTTGAATCGTGTTAAGATGAATTCCTGATAGTAAGCGGCATTGATTTTTACTCTAGATATTGCAAAGTAAGGTCCAAATATACCTTAGGCGCTAATTGCGAGCCAAACCATTACACTCTTCGGGTGAGAGATTTGAGGCAATACAGCGGCGTCTTTTCGGCTTTTGTCACTCTTTTCATATTGAATGTCTCTTTTCCGTTGGCATTATTTAGAGTAAAAATCGATTCATCACTTGTAATGTAATTTCGCCACTTTCCATTGTTTAATTTTCGATAAAGCGACCATGAACGATTAGAACGCTTTTCGACAACTTTCGGACTAATTGCATGTACACGACGTTTTTTCACTTTTTTAAGACCAAATTTCAACCTCCATCGATAAACTTGAATATAGGAAATACCATACTTGTCGGCTAATCGTCTTAGCGGCAATGGATTTTTTTGGAGCAGGTCATTTTTCAGGGATCTCAAATCACGCTCTGACAGTGGCGACTTCCATCCAATGTTCTTCTTTTTAGTTGGAGTTTTGGTGTAGTTTCCATTAGTTTTCTTGATCTTGCTAACCACACCAACACTGACAATGATTCCCTGCTCATTTAGTAGCTTTTTAATCATATAAAATGAGTTCTCAGCACATAAATACGCCAAAATCTGGCCTTTCACAATCGGATTAATTTCAGACCGCATGTTTACTTTTTTCGCACAACTTTGGTATCAAAGGATAGATATGCGCCTGCTCTATACGATAGTTTGCCGCAAAATACTGTGCTTGTCTGTTTAGCGAAACGCGGTTTGTTTGAAATCCATCACGCTGCAAGGCTAACAAAGTGTATAATCTAATCGAAACTATAATGCTGTTGCAACTTATAATAATGGGTATTCAAGTACTCTAATGTTTGAAGTACAATTTTTATAATTTTAAGATTTAAATATTCAAATTCATAAGATATAGAGAAAGTGCTAAACGACCAAATCAATGCGTCGGGGATGAAGTGGGTCGAAATGTTTAAAAAAAGTTTCTTTCAAAGTTTGAGAATCCCTGATCCAAACTATTTGATTTATTAATTATTATTTTTAAAAAGATTATCTAAGTAGTGTCCCTGTTTTAAAGAGAGTAGCGCAAACTAGCATCCATCTTTACGCCTTTAGGCGCCAAATTCTAATTAAATCAAATTAACAGGACGCGCGTCAATCATTATAGAATATGATTGGTTTAGTTCGAATTTGGCGGATAAAAGCGTCAAGATGGATGCCAGTTTGCGTGATACTATATCTAACTATTATGTTTTGTAATTATAAATACAAATGATTAAATGATGTACAGTTGCGAGAGAAAAAAAACTAGTACAGCCAAATATTTGGCTATATAAACTAAACTCACTTTGATTTTTCAAAATGTCAATCAAATTGACAAATCTACGGAAATGTCAAACGAAATTTTATTAACGTCGACATGCCTTAACTGACTGAAACGCAAAAAGCGATAATAACGACCCGTTTAGAGACGGTATTAGCATTAGAGACATTGCTAATGAAGTGCATGTCAACGAAAGCACCGTCTTGTTGGCCAAGAAAAAAAATTGTTAACCTGTACATGACAAGTTTGTTTTACAAAAAAAAAACGATATTTTTAAAGTGGCTAAAGCTCCCTGCTGTACTAGTTTTTTTCTTTCGCAATTGTACGTGTATAAATTATGTTGTTAAATACATTTAGTTTTATACTTGTGGTGTGATTCCATGGAACTGCATAGAAGATCTGATTAACGCAATTAATTGAATTACTGTATTGAATAACGGTTACGCAATTCGATTATGTGCTGTATATGCTCAACATTAATTGAATGTGAATTAATTAAACCCGCACAGAAGCAAAATAAACAGACCGGAGTTTGTGGTTTTCTCTCTGTTTTAAACGCCTTTAATCATTAAAACCCCTTTACTCCAAACATTGGACCTGTACGTACAATCATTAATTTGAACAAATGGACATGAATTGTGTAGCAATTACTGTAATTTGTAAGAATATTATACCCTTTAATATTTTTATAAATAATACAAATTACGAATACGTGTATACTATACATAGAGGGAATTTTTTTTAAGTATATTTATTTATGTACGATATTAGCCTTTTAGAACAATTTACATACCGTGCGATCGTTTAATACATGATTTAGAGTAGGCTTTGAATTTTAAATTAGATTGGCACTATTGATTGTTAACACTTAGTTTACCATAACCTCAAATTCATTCCATCGTTCAATTAGCATTCTGGGCAACCGCATAAAAATGCCGCCTACTTTTTTTTTAAGTATATTTATTTATTTACGATATTAGCCTTTAAGAACAATTTACATACCGTGCGATCGTTTAATACATGATTTAGAGTAGGCTTTGAATTTTAAATTAGATTGGCACTACTGATTGCTAACACTTATTTTACCATAACCTCAAATTCATTCCATCGTTCAATTAGCATTCTGGGCAACCGCATAAAAATGCCGCCTACTCTAAATTATAATTTAAATGATCGCATGGTATATTCCAGATGTTTACAATATGACACCAAGAAAGATAAATAATAATACTAACAATAGTAATATTAATAACAAAACCACAATATAGATACATTAATGTGGAATGAAGAATAAAGAAAATACAAATAAACAAGAAATCAAAATTATAAACTAATGTTTTTAAGTTTCTTACATATCATAATGATTAAAGTGTTTAGTAAATTTACATGAATAGATGTAAAATACCTGGATTTTTTTAGGTGCATGTATTTTCGCTTTAAATTTTCAGGCATTCATTGTTTTTTAACAAGTGTGCAATTTGAAGTTTCAAATGAGTGTTTCCAATCCCAGACTAAGCATGAAGTGAAATTTCGAGTTTAGACAAGCCTGAAAATTTGGTGTGGACGCGTAGCGCGAAGCGCGGAGCGGAAAATTCAAATTTTCAGGCTTTTCTAAACTCGAAATTTTACTTTATGCGCCACGCGTATAAAACACTGATTCAAAGCGAAATTCAAAATGTAGAGCTTTAGTTTATTGCTTTAGCAGTAAGTTTTAAGCTTCGCAATATATCAGTGTTATATACGCGTGGCGCATGAAGTAAAATTTCGAGTTTAGAAAAGCCTGAAAATTTGGATTTGCCGTCACTCGCTTCGCTCGCGACGGCAAATCCAAATTTTCAGGCTTTTCTCAACTCGAAATTTTACTTCATGCTTAGTCTGGGAGTGGAAAGACTCGTTCGAAACCCATCAAAATGAATTTAAACTTAAGTAGTATATTTTAAACTTTACTTTGAATCGCTTTTAATTGCATATAGTTCGATGGATGCGCTGTAAAATTTCAGGCATTTATTGTTTTTTACCAAATGTGCGATTTGAAGTTTCGAACGAGTGTTTCCACTCCCAGACTAAGCATGAAGTAAAATTTCGAGTTTAGAAAAGCCTGAAAATTTGGTTTGGACGCGTAGCGCGAAGCGCGGAGCGGCCAAACCAAATTTTCAGGCTTTTCTAAACTCGAAATTTTACTTCATGCGCCACGCATACAAAACACTGAAATATTGCGAAGCTCAAAACTTACTGCTAAAGCAATAAACTAAAGACTTTTCTAAACTCGAAATTTTACTTCATGCACCACGCGTATAAAGCACGGATTTAAAGCGAAGTATAAAATGTAGAGCTATAGTTTATTGCTTTAGCATAAAGTTTTAAGCGTCGCAATAAATTAGTGTTTTGTACATGTGGCGCATGAAGTAAAATTTCGAGTTTAGAAAAGCCTGAAAATTTGGATTTGCCGTCACTCGCTTCGCTCGCGACGGCAAATCCAAATTTTCAGGCTTTTCTAAACTCGAAATTTTGTTTCATGCTTAATATGGGATTGGAAACACTCGTCAAACATTTCAAATTAAAAGTTTGGAATAAAACAACGGATATCTGAAAAATTACATTAAAAAAACCTAGTATGTACACCTAAAAGAAAAATGCCCTGTATGTATAGATATAAATAAATAAATAAACCAAACATTCATTAACGATACTTAATAATCCACTATAAAAGCACCGAAATTCATACTTTTCATATTTATTTATACACTTTATCATAGGCTTTTGGATGCGACTCAAAATGAAATACATATTTCATGTCAGCAAAGTTTATAATGCTTTCAAATCTCAGCGGTGCGGTAAGTTTAAATTATGCCCTGTAGGGTTTTGATTCTTTGCAAAAATAGAAATGCCGAACCCAACGCACACACCCATACACATAACCAACGGATTTGTGCACTTAATTAACGATGCTATCGCGTAATGAAGCAGGCCTTTAATTAAAGCAACCCCCAGAAATAATCCTCGCAGGGATTTAACTAAATAATAGGGGAAAAGTTAATCTCAACCTTTCATTTAAGTTTTATAAATATGTAGAGGAAGCTGGTATGTATTATTATAAAACATGTAAATTTCGTCATAAGTATGTTGAAATATTATACAGTATATTTATATCTGTACTAGATTTATAAAAAAAATCGTCTATAGTGTTTATTAACCCATTAGGCGCCATTGATGCATATACGCAACATTATTAATTTTTAATTAATTAAATTACTAAATAGGTTAATTTGATATATTATATTATTTGACTTGACTTAAAAATGTATAAAGAATAACGTAAATATTTTGTTATTTAAATATCTCGATTATTACTCATTAAAAAAATATTTTCAGTGTATTTCTAACTTCACAATATTTCAGCGTTTAATACGCGTGGCGCATGAAGTAAAATTTCGAGTTTAGAAAAGCCCCGTGAAAATTTGTCTCGGGTCGCTGGCGCGACCCTCGACAAATTTTCTACGCGGGGCTTTTCTAAACTCGAAATTTTACTTCATGCTTAGTCAGGGAGTGGAAATACTCGTTCCAAACTTCATATTGCACGTTTTAATACAAAATCGACGAATGCCTTACGTTTACAGCGTATACATTATGTATATTTAAAAAAAAAATCACAGTGTGTAATGCAATAAGTCATTCGTAGAAATCATAAAAAGAAGTGTAGAATTTTACCTAAAATCAACTTTTAGAGTTAACTCTATAATTGCTCGGCCGTTAATGGGTTAATAATCTGCTTTCAGATTTAAAATATCTTTAATTGTATGCATAACGAAGTAATAATTCAACGTCATATGCTTACAAAGCATGAAAATAAATATTTATTATTTACTTTCAAATTAAGTATACATTAAAAATCAAAAATATACTTTGCACCAAGAAATTTACGCACCCTCTTAAACTTTCTTATAAATACACTTTTACACTTAAATTTTAATATAAAGTAAAGAAAAGTAATGTAAAGTAAAGTTAAGTTAAGTACAGTATAGTTAAGTAAAGTAAAGTTAAGTACAGTATAGTTAAGTAAAGTAAAGTAATTTATTCATGTTATTACCATAAGGTTTACAACCGTCAGTACAATCAATATTCAGGGCTAATAAAAAGCGTCAACTAATAATAAGTTAAGAAAACACCTAACTTTTTTATACCACTTTTATTCAAAAGTGATATAAAAAAGTTAAGTTTTTTCTTTAATCAAAATTGAAACTGTAGCACGGAGTGAACGCCTCCAAGATTCAAGAATTTTACACTTAAAGGCAAATTTCACTTCACTTACATTTTATGTGTTTAAACAACTGCAACCTGTCAAAATAAACACAAAATTCAAAGCGTGAAAATACACAAACATTGTACGCATTTCTAAAATTTTCGAGAAATTGCAGGTGGTGCGATTTCTTGGAGTGTTGTATGCTTACAAAGCATGAAAATAGAGATTTAATTACTTTCAAAATTAGTTTACACGAATAATCGAAAATATATAGGGTGGTTTTTTAGCTGCATGAGAAGTTTCGATGGTAGTTGTCTAACTATACTCAATGAGAATGTCAAACTGTGTTGACATTTCTGTTCAGTAAGGTTAGGCAATTCATCATGAATCGCTTAACGCCACCACAACGCTTTCAAATTGTGGAAATTTACTTTCAAAAAAATAAATCTGTTGGCGAAGATCATAGAGCATTTCGTCCATTTTACGGTCAACATAATCGGCCTAGTGAGCAAGCAATTCGTGCAGTCATTGATCGTTTTCGCACTAATTTTACTCCTCGATTCAAAACCATCAACAAGACAAAGAAATGTGCGTACCGAAAAGAATATTGCTGCTGTAGCGCGAAGTGTTGAAGAAGACACCGAAATGTCGATTCGTCGCCGTTCTCAATTTGTTGGTCTTTGTCCTTCGACTACGTGGAGAATTTTGCGTAAGGATCTTGGATTACGTGCCTATAAAATACAGCTCGTGCAACAATTTAAGCCAAATGACCATCGTTTAAGTCGCATTTTTGCTGATTGGGCTAATTTGAAACTGGGCGAAGATAAGCATTTTTATCGCAGAATTTTGTTTAGTGGTGAAGCTCATTTCTGGTTGAATGGCTTCGTCAATAAGCAAAATTGCCGTATATAGAGCAAAGACAATCCTCAAGCCATTAACGAAACACTATTACAACCATTAAAATTGACACACGCTGGCGGCATCATCGGTCCTTATTTCTTTCGCAATGAGGAAGGAGCTGCCGTTACGGTGAATGGCGAGTGCTATCGACCCATGCTGACTGATTTTTTGTTTCCAAAAATTAATCTGCTAAACATCGACAACATTTGGTTGCAACAAGACGGCGCAACTTGCTATACAGCGCGCTTAACCATCAATATATTGCAAAATCAATTTTGTGACAACTTTATTTCCAGAAGTGGTCCTGTTAACTGCCCCCCTCGTTCGTGCGACTTAACGCCTCTCGATTACTTTTTATGGGGCTATGTTAAGTCATTGGTTTATGCCAACAAATCAGCAGAGTTGCGAAGCACTGGAAGCCAATATTCAAGCCGAAATTGACGCCATACGGCCAGATTTATTGGAAAAAGTAGTGAGAAATTGGACTGATCGAATGAACCATGTAACTCTTAGCCGCGGCGGACATATGCCGCAAATCATATTTAAAAAATAAATGCCATGAAATTATCTACCAGATTATAATAACAATTCCAACAATATTTGTGTCTTGTATTATAATTTAAAGTTCTCAATTTCTTAAAAAAGCACCCTTTAGTTGCAGCCGCACTGTGAAATGAAAAATTAATATGTGTTCGGTTTTTTTTTTATTAGCCAATAAGATTTAGAATTTATTTTTCTTAGGTTCTTTGCTTATTTGGATATCCCTACTGTTTTTCATGTGATGACATTGATATATGAATGCCATGTTGCAATTGATTAATTATTTAACAGAAAAGTGGTGATAAAATGCGGAAAGTAATGTTCTGCTACTTAATTAAGCTTCATGATAGGGTAATTATACACATGGCAACCATGTGCAAAACATAACCTCGAATGTATTTTAAAGGCAAAAGTTAATTCTGACTTTTGCCTTTAAAATACATTCGAGGTTATGTTTTGCACATGGTTGCCATGTGTATAATTACCCTATCATGAAGCTTAATTAAGTAGCAGAACATTACTTTCCGCATTTTATCACCACTTTTCTGTTAAATAATTAATCAATTGCAACATGGCATTCATATATCAATGTCATCACATGAAAAACAGTAGGGATATCCAAATAAGCAAAGAACCTAAGAAAAATAAATTCTAAATCTTATTGGCTAATAAAAAAAAAAACCGAACACATATTTATTTTTCATTTCACCCAATCATCAGAGACAACAGTTGGCAGTTTACTGCCAACTGTTGGAGATTTCTCTTATGACCGGATTGTTAATCGTGAACATGATTGGGATTTTTGGAATCGTACGAAATAGACCGAACTGAGTACCGTTCATTAGATACCAACATACATCACAAACAAATCCAAAAATGTTGAATGTTGAACATTTAGATGAACGGGCCCATTACAACCAGAGTATCCAACATTATAAAAATTCACCAGATCTGGTTAGCCAATAAAAAAAAAAAAACTAATATAGATGTTATCGATTTGTTTGAGTTAATTGGTTTTTGTAACTGGAATTTTAATATAATATTAGAAAATTGTTTTGTTGGGGTAATAAAATTCTGCTTATTGAATTTTATAACCCGAACAAAACAATTATTCAACATTAAATTAAAATTCCAGTTACAAAAACCAATTACCTCAATCGTTTGCCCGAATATTTTTCAGAACAAAAGCCTCCTCGGATTCATTGAAAATTAAAAACGTTATCGACTTTGATGTTTTCATTTGCACGTATTTTTTTTATGGTCCAAACGGAAGCGCTTAATTGCCGAAAATTCTCGTGGGTTTCATACGTTTTTAAAAGGCGACTAATTGCCCTTTCATTCCGGCAAATTAAATGCGAGAGATAACGTTGAAATTAATATTAAAATTGAAGCGATAAATTAAATTCGATTTATTACATTCATTCACTGCATGTAATCTGATAAATTGCGAGCACACTAGTGCAGCATAGAAATAAAAGTGATGAGGTTTTTGTTAAAAAAAAACAAATCGATGCAATTTCATGTAAAATGCTTGAATTATTTATAGTTTCATGCATTTTAATGAGCTTTACAGAGAGCAATTTCATTGTATGCAGTGAAAATATTAAATATTTACATTTAATTCTTGAAAAACTCATACACTTCCATTATATTGCTCAAATTGAAAACATCCAGCGAACATTCTTAAAGATACTGTATTTTAAAAAACACCGTATTTATCCCAATCGAAATTACGACTACAGCAAGCTGTTTCAAGAGTTTGATATGCCAACTTTAGAATCGCGCAGGCAACTATCTTCTTTATTATTTCTATTTAAATTATTACATAATCGCATTGATGATATAAACTTACTTTCTAAACTTAACTTCTATGTCCCTAGGTTAAACTCTAGGTGTTCCCACACCTTTGCGTATCCTACATCTAGAACAAATGCTCTTTATTACTCTCCTTTAGTTCGAATCATTCGAAATTGCAATAACAACCCAAATATTGATATATTCAATGTAACGCCCCAGCTAATCAGGAATGCATTTTTATAAGCAATTATCTATAGCGCACAACCTTATATATATCCATACTTCAAGATTTATACACTCTAAATTTTCCATGTTTTCTTTATATGTATTATTATTAGTAATAGTTACACTATATTTTAGATATCATTATACATTTCTCTGTAATTGGAAGTAATTCTGTTGAGAAATAAAGCATTATTATTATTATTATTATTATTATTATTATTAAAATGTTAAAGTGCTTATATTTTAAAATCGGAGTGTATGAGTTTTTCAAGAAATAAATATAAATATTGATTGATTGAGTTATATAAAGATAAAATGAAATTGACGAATAAAGCACTAATAACCTTTTTTCACACTTTATTTAAATTACCAAATGTACATTTCGGATGTACAAGCGAGGCAGCGCAAATGAGAACGCTCTTTAATTGTCATGGTATTTTTTACTGAAATTCATTCCTGTAATTCTGGCTTTAGCCAGTGGTCTTACAAAGAGAGGCGCCATCGGAAATTTTTGACAATAATTTTTGAGAGCTGTCAAATTTATTTGCGACGAACGACTATGATGCAAAGTGTAAATTACACTATTAAATTTTGGCGTTTAGATTTGGCTTGCGCCGACTGTTCATTACTAAATGCTAGATTTCAAAAGTATGCATATTAATGAAATTAATTTGAAGCAACTAACGAGTGTTTCCACTCCCAGACTAAGCATGAAGTAAAATTTCGAGTTTAGAAAAGCCTTAAAATTTGGTTTGGCCGCGTAGCGCTACGCGCTACGCGACCAAACCAAATTTTCAGGCTTTTCTAAACTCGAAATTTTACTTCATGCGCCATACGTATACAACACTTAATTATTGTGATATTCTAAATATTCTTGTTTAGTAGTATATTTTTAATCCTTCTTTAGCTGTATATTTATAATGCTGATTTATCAGTATATTTATAATTTCACAATATTTCAGTGTTTGGCTCATGAAGTGAAATTTTGAATTTACTAAAGCCTAAAAATTTAAAATTTATATAAAGTTTGGAATACATTTGGTTTTATGTATTCTTAGAGAACGACTCAAAGTTGAAACTAGTTGGTATACAAAAACGAAAATATTAGTGAAATTTAACCAAGTGTTTTCTTCTTAAAATTATGGTTAAATATGTTTTACCATATAAAAGATATAAAACTTATTCAAATTTAGTTATCAGAACGGTAGATTTTCTTTCCTCCAGAAACAATTGAAGGGTTAGGGGAAAAACCAAATGAGTCCAAAAAGTTCATAAATTTGTTTTTGACGCCATTGTGTAGCTTATTAAACAAGTATTTTTACGTAGGCAAACTTAACCGGAAACAAACAAATAGTTCAACAGTTATTCACGACGAAAAACTGGTATAAATTATGTGTTTGCTCTTTTATGGCTGCTTTTGCATACAAAAATTTAGCGTTTAGGGTCTGAACCCCCATACCCCCCGCCCTCTATCTACGGCCTTGCTCCCTAACCCTTCAATTGTTTTCAAAACAAAAGTAAATTTTCTACATGTCGATAAATGAAACCTTTAAACCCCATTACAGTTATTACCAAATTGAAGCCCTTGACATTGTGAGGCTATTCCAGCCCTCTCTCTTAGGATAATACCACAATGTCTAACACTGTGGTATTAAAATATTGTGCAAAATTAATCATTCAAATATTATACGATAAGTTTTAGCATTATACCTGGGTAATAGTTTATTGTTACACTAATAATCATGAAAATATGAAATTGGACCCGGCGCATTCACCAGAATAGCAGAAGAGCCAGCGTTTGCACAAAGTGAATTTATGAAAACTAAAGGTCCGCAGGGAATAAAATATGAAATAATCCCTTTACAGGGATAATAATGCCGACCCCGACGAATAATTACGCGGCAATTTCGTTGTAAATTGATGCATAAATATGGGGCGAAGTAACTTTGCCACAGTTGTGCAGTTGATGAATAATTTTAAGCTTATTAGGGATATTCTGAAGTCGCTTTTGAAATGTTTAATAGGAAATTTGATAAAACCCGAGACGGAATTGTAAATAAGTTGACATAACAATAACGTCGTGTATTCATGAAAAGTATTTAAATAATATTAAAAGATTAATTGAGGGGCTTATTGTATGCCACAATTAAACAAAACAGAGATATTGGATTTTGAAATTTAGAAAAAAAAATTAAAATTTATTACTCTGATATTAAAAATTAATAATAGATTGTATGACAAGTTTTGAAAGCATCGGTTTGCATGCGTATAGCCTTTTATATTACTGCTTAATCAAATCGAAGAATAATACAGTATTTTTTTGTTGTGTGGCTTATCATGTTATTACAATAAACCCTTCAATTATTATTTAACAAATACAGTAGATAGAATGTAAGCATTGTCTATTTATTTAGGATCAATAAACCCTTTCCAATATATAAGATGATTTTTCCATGTTATATTGGTTCAGTTGGAAATAGGTTGGATATCTTTTACGGCGAGCGACAGTTGTAAGAGGATTTTAGAGGTATTTTTAGATAAAAGGGGATTCCTGAGACAAAATGGCGGAGAGTATGGATTATTCTACTCAGTATAAACAAATCCTTATACTAAAACCTTACTTATAGATATACATAATAGATTTTTTCTTTTTAGTATACATATCTCGATGTATATGCTGTACATTTTTAGCCATTCATTAATTTTTAAATTAAAGCTACTAACAAGTGTATGTTTTTCAGTTTATGTGAAGTGATTATTACACTAAAAAGACTGTTATTCCTTACTTCACTTTTTATTTGTATCGTTAGGTGTACAGTCCGAGACACAGTGCTCATTATCAATAACAAACTCAACGAGTTTGTTATCGATAATGAGCACTTTGTGTCTCGAAATGTACATCTAACGATACAAATAAAAAGTGAAGTAAGGAATATAATTTTTATTTAGTCTACTAACGAGTGTTTCCCCTTCTTGATTAGTAAATATTTACATTTGTTCGAAAACATAATAAATGGTTAAATATGTTCAGTATTCTTCAAGCACTGGTTTGGGACTATACTGATGATAGCGTTGAAGCCTAAAACGCGTATATAGTAACCGGTGAATAAATGAGTACTGAACACAAATTCATATTCTTGATAGTAAATAATTTATTATTTCTAAATTAGCTGATAAGCACCTAGTACTTTATCCACCCATACAATATTTATATAGCTTTTGAAGTTCTTTCGCGATTCCATCAATATTTTCTTTGTTGTTGTTTTCCTTTTCCTCTTTTTCTTTCTTTATATATATTTTTTTGATAATGGGGGAAGGTTTTATAATGGAACATCTTTGGATTTCATCTGGGGGGAAAAAAGAAGGTATTTTGCTTATTCATTCCACTTGACGCGGTCGCGAAAAGCTCTCAATCGCGACCCGATGGGAAAATCCGAATCCTAAGAAGGTGTTGACAGGAAGGATAATGGAGGAAAAACGTGACGGCGAAATTAACGACTACACTCACGAGAGTTTTCCACTCTTTTGTGCCGAGGCGAAAAGTGTTCAGTCAGCTCGATACGTTACGGAAAATTAAACACTCTCAAGGTAGTTTGGAAAACTCATAAGGACTAAAACTAGAAACTATGGACGGTGAACTTTTACTTTTTGTATGACATTTTCAGGAAAGTATATCAAAAAGTATAATACAACCTCTATTATTGTTGTTTAGTTTTTCCTTCTTATAAGGCTTTGGCCTGTTGGAAATAAATGAATAAATAAATTTTAAAAAAATAACACTTTTAATAGAAATAGATTAAATAAAACAATAATAGTGCCTTTTACATTGTATTATTTGATCTGACTTGAGAATGTGTGAGGAAAATTTGTATCTAAATATTTTGATTATTACTCATTTAAAAATATTATTTTTAAATGTATTTCAACTTCACAATATATTTTATTTTATACGCGTGGCGCATGAAGTAAAATTTCGAGTTTAGAAAAGCCTTAAAATTTGGTTTGGTCGCTCCGCTTCGCGGAGCGACCAAACCAAATTTTAAGGCTTTTCTAAACTCGAAATTTTACTTCATGCTTAACCTGGGAGTGGACCACACTCGTTCGAGGCTTTAAATTGTTACTGTTATAAAATCGAGGAATATCTAAAAATGTACAGCTCATACATTATGTATATTTAAGAGAAACATGTCTGGTATGTATTTCTGTAAAAGGCTTATCATAAAGGCTTATTAAAAGGCTTATTATATGCCTTTTACAGATATCTTGAAAAAAGTGCAAAATTTTAGCTAAAATCAACTTTTAGAGTTAACTCTATAATTGTTTGTGTGTTAATGGGTTCAAGTTAAAAGATGTGAAATTAGATAACGAGGAGATTTGGAATTCCCCAATCTTAAAATCCCTTATTACCTGATAATATATAAGCTTGTCGGTTCCTTTTGTAATTCACTCCTGATAATGCTGTAAAAGGCGAAACTAGTCGAGTAAATTGTAAAGAGAAAATTGTGAAACAAACCAAGTGTAATTTAATTCAAACCTTCATCAATATTTAAAAATGTTTCACCAAGTGATAAGTGAGAAAATTATTCAAGAAATTAGATAATTGACTTTTTAATCAACAGTATTATTGTGAATACAAATTAATACTGTTGAAGCCTTTCTTCACATTTATAATGAAAATAATAATACTTTATTTCGTGCTGTTACATTAAGTGCACACAAGTCAATAATACAGTTAATAATACATACAAATTCCACAATATATATGAGTCGCCTAAATGCAAAACCAGCCATACACCTTTTTTTGATTTTGAGATTTTGGTATCCTTGGATTCTACTCGTCTCAGGCCACAATTATACAAATAAATTGACCTTTAAAACCCATCCCAAACATTAAGTTTGAAAAATCCTGTAGAATGCAAAGCCTGTTACATTTCTCAGTTACAAAACCTAACATATTTGTTCAGTTGCAAAACCTGCTTACTTTTTACTTAGTTTTACAAGATTTTTTTTGTCCCGATAAAATGCATATTAGACGCTATTTTCATTTATTTAAAAGGCGCCGCAAAATCAGTTTTTGTCATTTTGCCACAAGCTTGTTGGTTTTACATCTGGGCGATTCATACAATGTTAAGGTTGTGCAAAAGCACAATAAAAATGTATATAATACAATACAAAACACGTTAAAATAATATTAATATTTAGAGTACACATTACATATAAAAATTATGTTTGTGCAAACGTACAATAAACCTGAAGAAGCAATCAATTTGCGAAGCAATTGTAGTAAATGAACATTCCAATTTTTGAAAATCAACGAGTTTTTTCTTTGAAATAAGTAGAACAAAATTAATATTATTACATCTAGGGAAATATGAAGGGATTATTTCCCAAGGTTGGCTAGATGTATAGCCAACCAAGGGAAATATACAGAGAGTTTTATGTAACACCGAACATTTTCATAACAACCATTTTTCTTTGAAGTATTCATATGCATACGTTGCACATTTTCTGATGCTCTATTTATTAAAAGTATTCAATTTGAAGCTTTAAGCGAGTGTTTTCTACTCCCAGGCTAAGCATGAAGTAAAATTTCGAGTTTAGAAAAGCCTGAAAATTTGGTTTGGTCGCGTAGCGCGAAGCGCGGAGCGGCCAAACCAAATTTTCAGGCTTTTCTAAACTCGAAATTTTACTTCATGCGCCACCGGTACAAAATACTGATTCAATGTAAAGTTTAGCGGTGTTTTAAACTTCGTAATATGTCAGTGTTTTGTACCGGTGGCGCATGAAGTAAAATTTCGAGTTTAGAAAAGCCTGAAAATTTGGTTTGGTCGCGTAGCGCGTAGCCAAATTTTCAGGCTTTTCTAAACTCGAAATTTTACTTCATGCTT
Organism: Philonthus cognatus; assembly: GCA_932526585.2. Taxonomy (NCBI): domain Eukaryota; kingdom Metazoa; phylum Arthropoda; class Insecta; order Coleoptera; family Staphylinidae; genus Philonthus; species Philonthus cognatus. The sequence goes on from OW052243.1 coordinate 13,972,788, forward strand.
AGCCTGGGAGTGGAAAACACTCGCTTAAAACATCAAATTAAATTCTTTTAATAAACCGAGCATCGAAAAATGTGCAACGTATGCATATGGATACTTAAAAAAAAAACTCGTTATGAAAATGTTCGGTGTTACATAAAACTCTCTGTATATTCATATTTCCTGTGTTGCAATCAATAGTTTTTTTTCGATCAAAGCAATACTTTTCTGATAAAGTTAAAAAATTAATCCATTATATTACTAATGGATTAATTTTTTAACTTTATCAATAACGTTGCTAAGGGCCACGATTGTAATTGTCATAGAAGACTGGACTCGAAAACATTGATTATTGTATACGCCTATACTAATTATTTAATAATGCATTTATATTAGCATTAAGTTCAACTAATAATTTATTAGTAACACATTTCAAATAAGTACATTAATTTTTTATTTTATTTCATATAATGTACAGCCGACGCAATCCCAATGTGAACGCTCTTTGGTTGTCATGGTATTTCTTACTGAAATTCATTCCTGTAATTCTGGATTTGGCCAGTGATATTACAATAAGAGGGAAGAATATTGAGAGCAGAAATATATTACTTTTATTATTGCCGTTTTGTCGAATCAGTCTTATCTACAATAAATGTGTAATAAAATAATTACAAGATCATAAAACTACAAGAGAAAATAAAAGACTATAGCAAACTTGGAATTGTGTTATTAATATTTTATTGCAGAGCCATTGGCTGCCACAACACTTTCCAATCTCCTTGGCATGAACAATAATTTATGAGATCTGTCAAATTTAATTCCAATGAACCACTATGATAAATTGATTGTGCGTTACGTGAAGATCAAATTAATTTGACGAATAAAGCACTAATAACCTTTCTTCACACTATTATTTGAATTACCAAATGTACATTTCGGACAGAAAGTGACCATTATCAATGGATTAACACCCCACATGTATCAGTGTGAAGAAAGTTTATTAGTGCTTTATTCGTTAAATGACTATGATGCAAAGTGTGAAGAGGACAAGGAGAAGCGCAACCCTCCACCTGGAACCTTGATCTGGTATACCGACGGATCAAGCAAAGAAAGTGGAGCTGGCGCTGGGATCCACGGCGTAACCCCAAAATGTGACATCTTTGTGTCTCTGGGGAGGATGGCAACTGCACATCAAGCCGAAATCTTTGCGATTAACCAATGTATTATGGAAAACCTGCGACGGGGATATAGGAGGCAAAAGATCTTGATCCTCACAGACAGCCAAGCCGCTCTAAGAGCACTTGATAGCTACAAGATCCAATCTAAGCTAACATGGCAGTGCATTCAAAACCTGACGAAACTGGTGACCGTAAACAACGTAACTCTACGGTGGACGCCGGGACACACAGGGGAGGATGGCAACGCGAAAGCCGACGAATTGGCAAAGATTGGATCATGTAGACCCTACATTGGACCAGAACCGATGCTACCGATCCCCAAAAAATCAATAAGAGAGTGGACTCTGGAAAGACATACCGAGCGCTGAAAAAACCTGACAGGGCACAGACACAGTAAACTACTGATGGAAAAACCCTGCCAAGAACTAGCAACTGAGGCTCTCAGACTTAGTAGAAACAACCTTAGAATGGTCACAGGAATGATAAGTGGACACTGCACCCTAATGAAACATCTGCATAACATGAAACTATTTACAGAAGATCAAATATGCAGACTATGCTATGAAGATGATGAAGACATCTCACATGTACTATTCGAGTGCGAGGCACTTACTACCTGGAGGGAAGCAAACTTTGTCTAAGGGAATTTAACCCACTTCCCGAAGGGAAAGATGATCGAAAAGCTGCTGGAATTAGCTAATGAAACTCTTTGATTAACTACGGAAACGGAAGAAATACAATAATAACACACGGCTGCGGTGCTGGGGCAGAAAAAATACTAACTTCCGTTCCTTGCCCCTAAAAAACAAAAAAATGCAAAGTGTAAATTACACCATTAAATGTTGGCGTTCAGATTTGGGTTGCGCCGACTGTAAATACTTATATTATAAATACATTTATGAAATTATCTTATAAATAAGGAATCCATTAAATAAATTACAAGTTTATTTTATCGCCGGAGTTTCTGTATAAACTAAATATGAGAACATATGGCGGAGTGAAAACTCGATGTCAGAAAACTTTTCCCGACAAGAGGTTTTTCAACTTTGATGGAGTTTCCAAACATGGCCGTCGTCTTGTACGGAACTTACGCAAGTGTTTATTTAAAGTTACTCATATTTATGTGCCCAATAGGACAAAGTAAATAACGCTACGGTGAAGAGAAAACTTTTTTAAATTTACGGAAATTACAGTAGCTTTAACAATGTATTGTTCGTGAAACGACTTCTGAAAATAGAGGAGGAAACAAAAAATAAACGCGTTTCGCAATCAATTCGCTCTACCAATATTAATTAGGTAAGTATATTATTTATTATCTCCATTCCTGTTTGAATGTTTTTAATAGAGACACTTAATAATTATTTACCTACGCCCTATCTAGTAACCGCATCATACCACCCTGTCATCTTGACAAGTATGATTGACATTACGTACACATGCACGTAATAGCTTTAACAAGTACATTACGTGCTGACAGCTGAACAGCTGATTGTTTACCGCACAACCAAATGACATTTCTTTGATGTACAGGGAGTTTTTCTTTAAAGTATACGTATTCCAAATTCAGATTATTTTCTTTAAATCTTTAGTTATTCGTTGTTTTTTTTTTTTTAAGAGTGCAATTTGACACTTTAAAGCAGTGTTTTCCACTCCCAGACTAAGCATGAAGTAAAATTTCGAGTTTAGAAAAGCCCCGTGAAAATTTGTCGAGGGTCGCGTAGCGACCCGAGACAAATTTTCTGGGCTTTTCTAAACTCGAAATTTTACTTCATGCGCCACGCGTATAAAACACTAAAATATTGTGAACTTTATGTATATTTTAACCCCACTTGAAATCAGTGTTTTATACGCGTGGCGCATGAAGTAAAATTTCGAGTTTAGAAAAGCCCAGAAAATTTGTCTCGGGTCGCTGCGCGACCCTCGACAAATTTTCACAGGGCTTTTCTAAACTCGAAATTTTACTTCATGCTTAGTCTGGGAGTGGAAAATACTCGTTTAAAGTTTCAAATTTAACTTATTTAAAAAACAGCGAATGCATATATTTACCTAAAATAAGAATTCCATGTTTATTGATCAAGTAATAATTTAGTTTTCATCATTGTCATGTTACTAATAAAAATTATTGCAATAAATAAGTTGTTCTTTCATGCTTATTGTTTATTTTGTTAGGGCGTAGGTAAAGTATCGTACGTTTCTCGAGTGGTATGGCAATTACATATTCGCGGAATACTGCACTCGCCGCTGCGCGGCTCGTGCGCAACATTTCCGCTCATATGTAATATGCTGCATACCACTCTCGTTACGTAATATATTATTAAGTGATGGAGTAATATTACTAATATTCGCCTGATTACATTTTTCTGTATTTTGATAGAAACAAAAAATTCCCTGTAATTTTTCGTTTAAGTATGCATACGCATTTAAAACAGTTCAATCCAAAGCTTTCAACGAGTGTTTTCCACTCCCAGGCTAAGCATGAAGTAAAATTTCGAGTTTAGAAAAGCCTGAGAGTTTGGATTTGGACGCGTAGCGTCCAAATCCAAACTCAGGCTTTTCTAAACTCGAAATTTTACTTCATGCGCCACGAGTATAAAACACAGATTTGAAGTGAAGTTCAGAATATACTACTAAAGCAGTATGCTAAAGATGTATATTCTGAACATCACTTGAAATCAGTGTTTTGTACGCGTGGCGCATGAAGTAAAATTTCGAGTTTAGAAAAGCCTGAGTTTGGATTTGGACGCTACGCGTCCAAATCCAAACGCTCAGGCTTTTCTAAACTCGAAATTTTACATCATGCTTAGTCTGGGAGTGGAAAACACTCGTTTAAAGCTTCAAATTGAACTCTTTTAAAAACAAATGCAAACGTTCAGGCTTTTCTAGACTTGTGATTTTACTTCATGCTTAGTCTAGGAGTGAACTCGAAAAAAAAAACATTGAATGACTAAAATTTTCCAGCGCTTACAACCTAGTTTGTAGATATAAAAGATAACATCCCTGTATATACCATAAATTCATAAAATTACCTTGGTCATCCGCCCTGAATTCGGCCTCCAACTCCTCCCTTGTCGGTTCCGGTTCCGGTGTGGCTGCGGGTTTGTCCGATTGTTTCATGGTTTTCCTGGTCTGGTGTCCCCTGAAGACGGCTTGAATCTTAACCGCTGCTTTCTGCACGTCCTCTCCGTCGCCGATTTCGTCGACTTCTTCTGTGGTCTCTGTCGCGGCTTCCGGTTCCTGTTCGCCGTTCACTTCCGGTCTGTCAGTCTCCGGTTCGGGCGTACCTTCTTCAGCCTTTTCCGTGGACGCTGTCGAATTCGGTCGACTCGTCGATTTCAACGTTATCGTCTTTGCTGAAGCTGCTTTATCATCAGCACCTATAATAAAAGAAAATACTAATAATTCACGTATAATAAAGTAACTTCCGAAATAATTTAACAATAGTTTCTGATGTTATTTATCATCAGCACTTTTAATATTAGAAAATACTAATGAATCGTTATATAAAGTAACTTCCTGAATAATTTAACGTTAACACAAACAAAATCGTTTCTTGTTTTGATAGTTTTTATTGTATTCTATTTGTTTGTAGCTTCAGCCATTCTGTATATGTTTTTAAATAACAGGGAATTTTTTTTTTAGGTATATATACAGTGCGTTTTATTTAAGTATGGCCATAGGGATTTACATGGTAAAAGTTGTACGCTATCTTAACTTTTGTTGTCGTACAAATTTAAAAAAATTGTTTGGTTTTATCAATAAATCATACATTTTTCTACGAAATGTTAATTGTTAAACAATACTTCCATTACTAAATAAAAACCCAACCGATCGTAAAAATGCCTACAAGTGTTTTGCATCTCTCTCACTGTGACTCCATAAAAAGGGTATTAAGGCTTCGTGCAGGCCATTTAAATGGTCTAAATCGACCTTCATCTATTAGAAAAAGTTTCGTTCAAAAATGTGGAAACAACGGCGGCACTATGAGCTGGGGCTCCATCCTGTTGGAAAATAATTTGCCGACATGCGTTGATATTATTTATTTACTATCCTTGTTCAGGAGTGAATAGTTTTTAATTCCTCCAACCCCTAAATCTGCATTCGAACCGCCAACGCTTCCATTCTGAACATGCGTTAAATACCGCACCCCCACCTATTTTTAGTTTCTAAATTTCTATTTTGTATATTTTTCTCACTTACATCTTTGTCACCATACTAGAAACACGCGTCTGTAATATTCATACTTTTTATACTTATTCTTTACAATTGTAATCCATTATTACCTTATCGGTGTGTAAATACAACGTTTTTTTTTTTCGAAAGTAATATTTTATTTAAACGCCATTTGCAAATTTACCAGTTGTGTTTCAAAACCAGGAGACAGCATACAACTGGACAAAACAGTCCTATTTATGGTTATTAATAAAGAATATTAATAACCATAAATAGGACTGTTTTGTCCAGTTGTATGCTGTCTCCTGGTTTTGAAACACAACTGGTAATTTTGCAAATGGCGTTTAAATAAAATATTACTTTCGAAAAAAAAACGTTGTATTTAAACACCGATAAGGTAATACATACAACATTCACAAAATTCCATTCTCGGCAAGTAATCTCGTGGTAATAATTTGTGTACAATTGCAGTTTTATATGATTTATACTTTTCCATTATTACCGTCCTAAAGTAACTACTTTTCGAAAGATTAAATTGATCCAATAGATGTCAATGTTATAAACAGACATGTTCCTCAGAAATTTGCCTTAACAAGCTTTCGTGCGATTTTACAATATTCACTTGTCAATAAGCATTTTGACATTTTCGCAAAGTTGATTTTTTGGCTTAATTATTTGTGTTATTTATTTCAACTTTGAAAATAGCAATGTAAATTTCGTATAAAAATACTTGATTTATCATTAAAACGAAAAATTTGTTTAAAATTTGAACTACAATAAAAGTTAACATAGGGTACAATTTTTACCATGTAAAGCCCTATGGCCATACTTAAATAAAACGCACTGTATATATCACGATTTTTCCATTTAAATTTTCAGACATTCGTTGTTTTATTGAAAACATTAAATTTGAAGCCTTGAACGAGTGCTTCCACTCCCAGACTAGGCATGAAGTAAAACTTCGAGTTTAGAAAAGCCCAAATTAATGCTTTTCTAAACTCTAAATTTTACTTCATGCGCCACGCGTATAAAACACTGATTTAAAGCAAAGTTTAAAATATACTTCGACTTAGGTTTGTTCACTTGTTCATTAATTTTACAAGTTTGCATGAAAGTATACTTAAAAGAAAAAAATCCTGTATAATTCCACATATAATTAACTCAATTTACATCAAAAATTACCCAATATTTCACCTGTTTTCCGCACATTAATTGTGTACACCTACAAAGGGACATTTATCCTCGAAGAAAAACGTCCCCCAAATGGACGATTTGTGGTGGGCCACGTAAAAGTTCCAATGGCGTCCTATAAATAATTCGAGGGGCTGGAATGGGAGGGACTATTATCTGTCCCAGCAAAAAATAAACACGGCATAAATTGAGTGTGAGATTACCTCGAGAGGTCTGGAGAAGAAAAAAAAAACGCCCACTGATTAGGAAATAGTTACACATGGTGGAAATCCCCGGAGTGGCGATAAAAGTTTTGCGAAAAATCGTGCAAAGAGAGATAAACGTGCTAGGATTAAAGATGGTGGAAAAGCCTCCACAGTCATTGATTTTTATAATTATGTTATACTTTATAGCTTTAATTTTTTTTTTTCGTAATACTTGCAATAAATATAATACAACTGGGCAAGGCTGTAGCCAGAGTGGGGTATGAGGGGGGTATGGGGGTTCAAACCATACCCCGAAATTTTTCTATGTAAAAGCGGCCCTAAAAAAACAAAAACAATATTTTTACCAGTAACCCCCCCCCCCGCAATTTTAATATCCCCACCCGAATTTTTGTACTAGCTACGGACTTGCAACTGGGTTTATCATCTCTTCAAAATGATATTTTTTAGGCCCAGTTGCACCAAAAACGTTGAACTTGAGTTCAAGCTGAACTTAAGTTCAAGATTTGACGTTGATATCATGTAAATGTCTATTTCAGTGGACAAGTTTATTCCTTAAATAAGATTTATCCGCAGTTTTTGAAACCGGACATAAGTGAAACAAATCAAGTGAAATTTAATATAAGGGATTATGAATTATTAACAATTATTAGCCTTATATATCAATGCTTGTATTTTATTTGACATTTTTTTAAAATATTTATTCATATTTCATCGAGGTATCAATGAGAAACAAAAAAATGGTGATGTGTCCATCATGGCACATTCCCCATCACCTAAACAATTGATAATTGACATAATAAACTTATTTCACTTGCCAATCGCTTAAAAACCATTTTACATTAAACCAGCGTTTTTTAGGCGTGGCGCATGAAGTAAAATTTCGAGTTTAGAAAAGCCTAATTTGGCTCGGTCGCTCCGCTTCGCTACGCGCCCGAGCCAAATTTTCAGGCTTTTCTAAACTCGAAATTTTACTTCATGCTTAGTCTGGGAGTGGAAGACACTCGTTTGTTTCATCATTAATACAATTAAAAAATGAATGTAATAATTTTATTGTTTATTATTTTTCATATAAGTTAAAAAGGATTCAAAAAATAATAGGTAAATCACAGTCAATTTAATGATAAGATTCTATCAAATGTATTGCCTGTAGTAACTAAAAGTAGACTTGCATTTCATTATATCGATTATATTATCCATTTTTATATTGACTGTATCGATTGTTTGCTATTTTAATAGTACTGACTATATCGACAGTATCGATTATATTGACTATTTTGACAGTACTGACTATATTGACTATATCGATTATGTTGACTATTATCAGTACTGACTGTATCGACTATATTGACTATTTTGACAGTACTGACTGTATCGATTATGTTGTCTATTTTGACATTACTGATTAAATTGACATCGATTATATGGACTATTTTCATAGTACTTACTATATCGATAATGTTGACTATTTTGACAGTACTGACTGTATCGACTATATTGACTATTTTGACAGTACTGACTGTATCGATTATGTTGTCTATTTTGACATTACTGATTAAATTGACATCGATTATATGGACTATTTTCATAGTACTTACTATATCGATTATGTTGACTATTTTGACAGTACTGACTGTATCGACTATATTGACTATTTTGACAGTACTGACTGTATCGATTATGTAAACTATTACTAATTTAACTAACAGATCCGTTATATTGACCATTTTGACAGTACTAACTCTATTGACTGCATCGATTATATTGACCATTTTGACAGTACTAACTCTATTGACTGCATCGATTATGTTGACTATTTTGACAGTACTGACTGTAATTAAATTATTGTTGAGTTACGTGAAGGTGAACGAAGTTATTAAATAAAAGAATTGAGTCTCCTATCTTCACAGGATTTATTTAAAAATCGCAAATGTACATTTCGGTCACGATGTGACCATTATCAATGCTTAACTATTTACAAAAACAAACGGAAAATTTATACCATGGATACAGATTCGGATTATAATTACAATGTTTTGGGTGACTGGGATTAGAGCGCTGGGATCAATTCTAGAAAAGGATTTACTAATGGGCTTAAATCAAAGTTTAATAGCCTGTTTTCCACTTTTTTCATTTCTATTGCCTCCAAGGTATTAAGCCAGTAATTACTGGAGAATTTTAATAATTTCATTTTATCTATTGAAAATTTGTGACCTGATTCGATGGCGTGGTGAGCTAACGCTGATTTATCTGCATTACAGTTTTTGATGTGGAAGGTATGTTCTTTAAACCTGGTCTGCAAATTGCGTTGAGTTTGTCCAACATAAATTTTATCACAATTGCAGCACTCTATTGAATAAATGCCAGATAAAGAGAGGTAGCTTTTATTGTCAAACGTGTTTCCGAGATAATTCTTTAGTTTGGTATTAGTATAATAAGCTGGAATTAAATTGAAATTTTTACAAACTTTATTAATCTTGTTAGTGAGTTTAGGTACATAATAAAAGACTTTAATGTATTGTTTCGGCGGGTTATCTTTAATTGAAGTTAATTTTGTATTTTAAATCTATGGGTATGTTTTTTAATAATTTTATTGAATATATGAACTTTGTAATTTAACTTTTTTGCTATATTTCGGATTTTATTAAATTCTATTTTTCTATTTGTTTCGGATATTATATTATATTATACAAATACCAAACTAAAGAATTATCTCGGAAACACGTTTGACAACAAAAGCTACCTCTCTTTATCTGGCATTTATTCAATAGAGTGCTGCAATTGTGATAAAATTTATGTTGGACAAACTCAACGCAATTTGCAGACCAGGTTTAAAGAACATACCTTACACATCAAAAACTTTAATGCAGATAAATCAGCGTTAGCTCACCACGCCATCGAATCAGGTCACAAATTTTCAATGGATAAAATGAAATTATTAAAATTCTCTAGTAATTACCAGCTTAATACCTTGGAGGCAATAGAAATGAAAAAAGTGATAACAGGCTATTAAACTTTGATTTAAGCCCATTAGTAAATCCTTTTCTAGAATTGATCCCAGCGCTCTAATCCCAGTCACCCGAAACATTGTAATTATAATCCGAATCTGTATCCATGGTATAAATTTTCCGTTTGTTTTTGTAAATAGTTAAGCATTGATAATGGTCACATCGTGACCGAAATGTACATTTGCGATTTTTAAATAAATCCTGTGAAAAAAGGAGACTCAATTCTTATATTTAAAAAGTACTGACTGTATCGATTACATTGACTATGTTGGCTATATTAATTATCATTTAACGAAATTGACAATATCGACTGTTCTCTGAATATATTGACTATTATGACTAAATTACCTTTGATTATTTTCCTTCTGTACTAAAAAAAGACGTGTTTTTTTCTCAATCAAATTATCTGGAATATAACAATTAAAACGATCGTAATTTTGATAGTTTACATAATCGATTGACCATTTTGACAGTACTAACTCTATTGACTGCATCGATTATATTGACCATTTTGTATATTGTACTAACTCTATTAACTGCATCGATTATATTGACTATTTTGACACTACTGATTGTATCGCTTACATTGACTATGTTGGCTATATTAATTATCATTTACCAAAATTGACAATATCGACTGTATTCTGAATAAATTGACTATTATGACTAAATTACCTTTGATTATTTTCCTTCTGTAATAAAAAAGACCTGTTTCTTTCCTCAATCAAATTATCTGGAATAAAACAATTAAAACGATCATAATTTTGATAGTTTTCATTAGATCTTTATGAAATTTTATATGGATGTTAAAAAAACACTGCTCTTTTAAAATATGTGAAAACTTAAATATACTTCATCGATAGTTTTTGAGTTATTTCCATCTAATTGTCAAAAAGTGCGTTTTTGTTTTAAATCAAACTTTATTGATTGTATAATTTAAAAACATCATTACTTCAACATTTTAGGTCAGATCTTTGAAATATTTTATATGGATGTTAAGAAAACATTGCTCTATCAGAATATGCTAAATTATCAAAATACTCCATCAATAGATTCTGACTTATTTACAAAAAAAAACGACATTGTAAGGTGATTTTATCCTAGTTTTAATGCAATTTCAGTTTCAGACATTCATAACCTTTGAAATATTTAGGATATCGTTATGAAATTTTGTGTGGAAATCAATTATACTTGCCCTTTTAGAATATATCAAAATATTAAAACTCCCTGTAAATAGTTTTCAAGTTATTTACAAAAAGGCGTCGCTGCGACAAAAAGTGCATACACATTAAATGCTCATTTTTTTTATTATCTATAACTTTTTTTAACAAGAGTTTTTTATATGAACAATGTTTTCGCATTTTCACCATAAGTTGATCGAATACAATTGCAATAAAAAGCTTAACTTCATAGTGTTATTTTAACAGCTCAATCAATTTAGACTTTGTCGTGGCGACAGAAGGACAAAAGAACAGGACAGAAGGACATAACAGAAGGACAGAGGGACAGAGTGACAGAGGACAGAAGGACTTCGCAAATTCACTAAAAGTTGATAGAATACTACTAATGTAATAAATAGATTAAGTGTCATCTTAACAGCTTAAACAATTTATATAGAAGGACAAAAGGACAGAAGGACAGAAAAACAGAAGGACAGAAGGGCAGAAGGACAGAAGGATAGAAGGACAGAAAAACAGAAGGACAGAAGGACAGAAGTACAGAAGGACAGAAGGACATAAGGACAAAAGGACAGAAGGACAAAAGGACAGAAAAACAGAAGGACAGAAGGACAAAAGGACAGAAGGACAGGACAGAAGGACATAAGGACAGAAGGACAGAAGGACAGAAGGACAGAAGGACAGAAGGACAGAAGGACAAAAGGACAGAAAGACAGAAAAACAGAAGGACAGAAGGACAAAGGGACAGAAGGACAAAAGGACAGAAGGACTTAAAAATTTCACCAAAAGCTGATCGAATACTACTAATGTAATAAAGAGCTTAAGTGTCATCTTAACAGCTTAATCAATTTAGACTTTCTTGAGGCGACAGAAGGATAAAGGGACAGTAGGATAGAAGATCACAATTACAGACAGACATTGTCCACAACTATTTCACAACTCGGGGGGTCTCAAAATGGATATATCCACTAACATTTTGATTTAAAAACTTATGCAAAAATTATATGATTCCTTTGTTTTGCATATGAGAAAAGTAAAAAAACGCTAAAATGTTTGACTAGAAATATTAAAGATAATTTTTTTTTAATTTTAAAAGCTTGTAAATTTCCAACATCGCATGCATTATTTGGCGTTTGTTGGCTTAACTTAAAAGTTGCATAAGGATTATGTTAACGTGTTGAGGTTAATTAATTGTCAGAGAAAGTTAATTAACTCATTTTAAATTTAAGTGAAGAGAATTTTAAATTTAATTTTTTTTTTAATTTTTATTTAAACATTTTAAAACATATAATTTTCCCAATTCAAACAATCCTCCCGATAAAAATTCAATTTATTTGGAAAATATCTACTATTGCCATGAAACACAGGTATTTTGCAAAGTTCTAAAAAAATAATTAATTATCAATTACTGGATTATTTCGCCGCACAAACAGAAGATAAGAATCCAAGTTCAATAAAAATTATATTGCGTTTATTTAAGATTAATATCTAAATATCCATTTTTCTAAACCTAATTTATTTGCGTTCATGACTGATAATATCAAAAAAGTAGTAACGTCATTTGTAGACAGGATATGACGTTACTTTTAGCTCTCGTTACAGGCGAAATTAATTAAATTAATCCTCACTATCATATTCCATCCAATTTCTGACTTGAGTGCATTTGGCGATAAGAATACAGTGGTTTTATTACGACCTTGACCGTTTCCTATCGTTTTCAGATACGTTAAAATAAACAGAGCGTGGAGTTCACGTTATTACAACCCTAGTTTTATTAAGGGCGCGTTTTCGCCCAAGGAAATGTTAGGGCGTCGCCTTTATAATCGTTACACATTTATTATTTGTCACGGAAAAGGTAAACTACACAATTAGAGAAATGAAACTTTTTATTTTCAGCCTTGCAAGTGGATTAAAACAAAACACAACATTGATGTTAATTTCATCAATGTTGTGTTTTGTTTTAATCCACTTGCAAGGCTGAAAATAAACTGAAAATAAACATAGGAGATGGAAGATTAATTAAAAGTAACGATAGGTTTGTTACTTTAATATTTCTATTTATCCTCACAGGTTCAATTTTACTCTTCATTATGTAAGAAATTTTCTTCATGGATATTGTACAACAAGAGTGGATATTTATGTTTATAACCTTGTTTTATTTCGAATACATATTTTTATAAAAACTTAATTATTAATTAATTATAAATTACAATCATTGTAAATTTATATTGCATATTAACATTTCTATAGAACGAGTTTTACTTTCTGATGCATGTAAATGTAGAGGTGTTTGTTTTTTGTCGTTAAATTTGAAACTTCTAACGCGTGTTTTCCACTCCCAGACTAAGCATGAAGGAAAATTTCGAGTTTAGAAAAGCCCAGAAAATTTGTCTCGGGTCGCTGCGCGACCCTCGACAAATTTTCACGGGGCTTTTCTAAACTCGAAATTTTCCTTCATGCGCCACGCGTATAAAACACTAAAATAATTTGAAATTTGTGTATTTTTGAACCTCACTTGAAATCAGTGTTGTAACGCGTGGCGCATGAAGTAAAATTTTGAGTTTAGAAAAGCCCAGAAAATTTGTCTCGGGTCGCTGCGCGACCCGAGACAAATTTTCACGGGGCTTTTCTAAACTCGAAATTTTCCTTCATGCGCCACGCGTATAAAACGCTAAAATAATTTGAAATTTGTGTATTTTTGAACCTCCCTTGAAATCAGTGTTGTAACGCGTGGCGCATGAAGTAAAATTTCGAGTTTAGAAAAGCCCAGAAAATTTGTCTCGGGTCGCTGCGCGACCCTCGACAAATTTTCACGGGGCTTTTCTAAACTCGAAATTTTACTTCATGCTTAGCCTGGGAGTGGAAAACACTCGTTAAAAGCTTCAAATTGAACTCTTTTAAAAAACAACGAATGTCAGAAAATTTACAACTTATGCATGTTTACCTAAAAGAAAAATTCCCTGTATAATTGTATTGTATAACAGAAACTACAGTCATAACTAAAAAATAGTATGTTATACAAACAAAGTTAATGTGTTTAATTCTATTAAATTGCTATTAGTTTTACTCCTGGAATTATTAATTGGAGTAAGTTAGAGTTGGCAGTGCCTTAAAGTTTATTGTAAATTTAGGCTGTGAATTAGAATTTACAAAATAGTCAAATATTCATTATATAAGTAAACTATTTGAATTATTTAGTGTTAAAAAGTATGTCAAACTACTAGTAACATTAAACATCCTTATAGTTTGATTAATTACATTGGTTAATAATTAAACGTTATCAAAATTTATATTTAAATATTACAGTTCTCAGCATTATAACAATCCGTATTGTATAAACAATTATTTTGTCACTTCAATGCTAACTTATCAAATTTAATGTTAAGCCAGCTCGGTTTTGTAATTTTAGATGTTAAAGCTTACACATTAGAAATTTATATCATAATACAATAAAAATAAATATGCAGAAAGTACACATGAATAGCAATATTACGGAAAATTAAATGTAGAAATACATTATGTTGCTAATGCTATTTCCAAATCGAGTTATGTCTTTTATCTGAGATCATTTTTATGTTATTAATATAATTTATTAGAAAGAATTAATATTCAGTTACTGTTATTACTTGTCATTATCTAAATCAGTAACCACATTTAAATTCACCGTGCATTTGTGACGTAAGCGATTTCTACCCCCACTCCAAAATCTTTGATTCTGTCGATTCTTCTTACTGTATACTCGACCGTCCTTAGGGACATTAAGTAAAATAGGTGTCCCTGTATTTAAGAGTGTAGCGCAAACTAGCGTCCATCCATTTCTTGTTCATATTGCTTTAAATTATTGAAGTAATTATTATACACATATTGCATTAAATTGATTGATCTATAATAAATAACAAATAAAATTAACTATTACTCAGAAATCTTCATAGCAATTTCATTTTTGATTATGATTTTAATAAATAGAGGGTAGTATCGTGCCATTTTAGTTAGTGTCCCTGTACTCAAGAGAGTACCGCAAACTGGCATCCATCCGCCTTTAGACGCCAAATTCAAACTAAATTAAATTAACAGGACGCGCGCCAAGCATTAAAGAATATGATTGGTTTAGTTTGAATTTGGCGCCTAAAGGCATCACAAGATGGATACCAGTTTGCGGTACTCTCTTAAATACAGGGACACTAAGTAAAATGGAACAATACCGCCCTCTATTTATTAAAATCATCTTCAAAAATTAAATTGCTCTTATGGAGATTTTTGAGTAACGGTTAATTTTATTTGTCATTTATTTTAAATCAGTCAATTTAATGCAATATGTGTATAATAATTACTTTAATAATTTAAAGCAATATGAACAAGAAATACTGTTTCCTGTATAAATATTTTACGAATTTATAAGATCATTTCGCAGTATTCTATTATTTAATTTACAATTAATTTAAGAAACGTATTTTTAAGAAGAAAATAGTGTCAATTTATCCGCAAAGATTAAATGTACAATTTGTATAAGTTTCAAAACTATATTTTGATTATTGTGGAAGAATAATCGTTGTTTGTTCTTATGGGCAAATAACATGTAAATTTCCGACCTTAAATATACATGATGTATTCGCTGTAAATGTTCAAGCATTCGTCGATTTTTATAAAAGAGTTCAATTTGAAGTTTCGAACGAGTGTCTAGATTAGGCACGAAGTAAAATTTCGAGTTTAGAGAAGTCTGAACGTTTGGATTTGAATCCAAATTTAGGCTTTTCTAAACTCGAAATCTTACTTAAAATAAATTGTGTTATACAAACAAAGCTAATACGTTTTTTTACTGATCTTTAGCTGAAATCAGTGCTTTTTATATGCGTAAAATCTCGAGTGTAAAAAAGCCTGAAAATTTGGTGCATGCACGCATTATCCCATCGGAAACCTAAATCCCAAAAAACAGTACCCTCTCTCATCGATAAATCAACACAAAAGGCCCTTTGTACGATATAGATAAACAACCCTGTGTGTTGGCCCGGTCCCTCCCCCGGAATCCATAATTTATTTAAACTAATACAGAAATCCTGAATTTAAGGTCGTTCCGGGATTACCGAAATCCGTTGTTGTAATCACGTATTCCCTCTGAATTATGCTTACCCGGGAATAGGGCTAATTGTCCCGCGGGACGCTGCGGGAAGAGGTCGAGAGGTCGCGCACCGCCCTGGGATGTTCTTTATTCGCTCGGACCTAATGCATCCCGACCCTTTTTTTGTCCGCACGTGAAAGGGCTGTGGGGGTAAGTGGCTGGGAAATTGTGGTGAATTTCTTATTTTTTGCGTGTTGCAGAAAAGAGGATTTTCTTGTTTGGTTTCACTTTGGGAAAGGCTGAAAGTATTTTTGCTTGAAAATAATAAGGGGTGATAATTAGTCTGCAGAATTTCTAGAAATTTTACTTCATGCGCCATGCGCATCAGGGATGGGCCTCGACTTTAATAGTCGACGTGACAGCACGTCGACAATATTGAGAAGTTCAACAATGTCGACAATGTCAACAATACTATTTAAAGGTTATGGTATTATATTGTATATGTGGTACTTTCGCATAAGGTCAAATACAATAAGATCGAATCCCATTAGGTCGAAGCGAAAAGGTAGAAGTCCTATAAGGTCGAATTTGTATTGCAAAAAAAATGTTTTCTGTGAAATAACTTTTATTTAAATAGTTTGAACGATATTAGTGTCAATCGCAACTGTTTCGAAAAAAGTAATGATATCTTCGTCTATTAAGTATGAGGCCTGTCTAATAAAGAACAAAGGCTTGATGTGGAAGGTTTCAAATTGAATACATTGCTTGAGTATCTTTGCACACGCTAACGATATTACATACTTCTAGGTTTGGTTAGGTTAGGTTTTCTACTAACCAATAGAATAAATTGCGCAAGTTATTTTGCGCCCGATGCCTGTTCCACATGGACGTGGAGTGTGTTTTTGTTTGGCACATAAAAATTCAAACAACATTTTTAGGATTAAGAGATATCATCTTAAAGTTGAGAATGCGTTTATAAAGCCTCTCCTCAATTAAGACCCTCTGTGCATGGCAAAAGTCATAACCTTTACGAGGTAATAATAATAATAATAATCCTGTTTATACAGAACACAGTGGATCTAAACCAGATAAGGCTGAAATAAAATCATTACTTACATTACAATGTTATGTATACAAATTTGTTGGCCTCATACTTAATAGACGAAGATATCATTACTTTCTTCGAAACAGTTGCGATTGACACCAATGTTGTTCAAACTAATTAAATAAAAGTTATTTCACAGAAAAATTTGCTTTTTTTGCAATACAAATTCGACCTTATGGGACTACTACCTTTTCGCTTCGACCTAATGGGATTCGATCCGTATATGTTGCGGTTTTAGGAGGTTTTGGAAGTTTTTAATACTTTGTTTATTTCACAGCTATAGTGGAATTCGGGACAGATGTCCTATGACTCATTGATGTGGAATGTGTGGTTCAAATTTTTTAGAAAGTATGTCGACAGTTGTATCTGCAAACGATTTTTCCTAGTTGTTTCAAATTTTGACGTTACATGACAATCTGTTTAGGTCGCGAGTATATTAGTCTTCATTCTTTTAAAAAAGCTTTTAATCATAATTTCTTCTTTTGAGTATACATATCCCAATTACATGTTGTAGATTTTTAAATATTCGTTGTTTTCTTAAAAGAGGTCAACTTGAAGTCTAAACGCGTGTTTTCCACTCCCAGGTTAAACATGAAGTAAAATTTCGAGTTTAGAAAAGCCTGAAAATTTGGTTTGGTCGCGTAGCGTGAAGCGCGGAGCGACCAAACCAAATTTTCAGGCTTTTCTAAACTCGAAATTTTACTTCATGCGCCACGCGTATAAGACACTGATTTCAAGCGAAGTTTACTCGTTTACAATATTTCAGTGCTTTTAGTGTTTAATACGCGTGGCGCATGAAGTAAAATTTCGAGTTTAGAAAAGCCCTAAAATTTGATTTGGTCGCTCCGCGCTTCGCGCTACGCGACCAAACCAAGTTTTCAGGCTTTTCTAAACTCGAAATTTTACTTCATGCTAAACTTTAGAGTGGAAAACACTCGTTTAAACTTTAAATTGAGATGACAATGTCATACTTTTTAGGTCGCGAGTATATTAGTGTTCTTTCTTTTAGAAAAGCTTTACATCATAATTTCTTGTGAATTTTGTCTTTTGAGTATACATATTCCAATTACGTGTTGTAGATTTTTAAATATTCATTGTTTTTTTTTAAAGAGTTCAATTTAAAGTTTAAACAAGCGTTTTCCACTCCTAGGTTAGGCATGAAGTAAAATTTCAGGCTTTTCTAAACTCGAAATTTTACTTCATGCGCTACGCGTATAAGACACTGATTTCAAGCGAAGTTTACTCCTTCACAATATTTCAGTGCTTTCAGTGTTAAATATGCGTGGCGCATGAAGTAAAATTTCGAGTTTAGAAAAGCCTGAAAATTTGGTTTGGTCGCGTAGCGCGAAGAGGTCAATTTAAAGTTTAAACAAGTGTTTTCCACTCCTAGGTTAAGCATGAAGTAAAATTTCAGGCTTTTCTAAACTCAAAATTTTACTTCATGCGCCACGCGTATAAGACACTGATTTTAAGCGAAGTTTACTCGTTCACAATATTTCAGTGCTTTCAGTGTTTAATACGCGTGGCACATGAAGTAAAATTTCGAGTTTAGAAAAGCCTAAAAATTTGGTTTGCCCGTTTCGCGCTACGCGACCAAACCAAATTTTCAGGATTTTCTAAACTCGAAATTTTACTTCATGCTTAGTCTGGGAGTGGAAAACACTCGTTTGAAGCTTCAAATTGAACTCTTTATAAAAAAAGCGTATGCTTAAAAGAAAAGTTGCCTGTATTAACAGATTAATCCGATGACTCTTTGCCAAATCTACCGAATGCGCATTCGATTCAACTAACATTTTCGTTTGAGCTTAGACAAAAATAACATAAATGCATTAATTATATCTGTAAATACCTGAACTATTAGTAGATGTGGAAATTGGAATAATAGGCTTGAGTGCATGTGTTGGACACTGGGTTTTTTATTTTCGACGTTTTTGACCTTTTTGAGAACTTTTTTTGATGGAACTACCTGCGTTTGTGTGACAATAAAGAACCCAATATATGTTTTTATCTAAAACTTACCATTTAGTCACAATTCGTGTTTTAGGTTAATGTTTTTATGAGACGTCCTTCTTGCCTTTTCTTGCAATTTTATGCCACATTTCCAGTGTAAACTGAACACACAGCATAACTTCCTTATAAATTGCTACATATCTGCACCAATTTTGATCTTTTACTTGTATTTTAACTTGAATACACAACACAAATTAAATGTTAACATCGTTTACATATAAACGGTGACATTTGAGATTTGTTTATCCGAAATTCAATTGTCACCGCTGGTATCGCCATGATTACGTGTGTAAAAACTAGGTGGCGCTAGTACATAATGAAATGCTTTTATTAATAAAATTATACAACAACTAATAATATTATTTTACAATTATTTAATAATAAATGAAGCAATTACACTTTATTTGAATAAATTCAGTAATTTATTCATAAGTCAAATCAGTACATCTGACTCGGCGGCCGATAAAGTAGATACCGACTTTATCGACCGGTGGGAGTCATTTGTTTTGAGATGTTTGTTGTAAAACAAGTTTTATTTTGGTTTGTAATTGCAGTACATACTTTGTAATTTCTGTACATAATTTTACTGTAGTAAGTTTGTTTTTTAGTGTATTTGTGTTGTTTTTCGTCTTTTAGATTAACGGTAAGTGTTTGAATTGAAATATTAATAACAGCAGTAACAGTTATACATCCTAACTCGGGCCCCCCAATCCAGAAACTCTAGCGGGCCCCATGATACCGTATTTAATACCTGATCTTAGGCCCCATAGCACACTTTGGCGATTCCATTCACTTCTAGGTTAGGTTAGGTTAGCAGAAAGATTTGCATAGAATTAAATGCATAAGTCTCATTGCTCACTTTGGTGATTCTATACACTTCTAGTTTAGTAGAAAGGTTTATGATAGAATAAATTGTTTAAGTCTTATTCTAAACATTAGCAATTCCATACATGCAAGAAAAAGTTTACGTGAAGTCTATATTACACTTATAAAGACTGTTATTCCTTACTTCACTTTTTATTGAGAATAAAAAGTGAATTAAGGAATAACAGTCTTTATTAGTGTATGAAGGTTAGGTTGGTATACATTTTTATGATAGAATTAATTGCCTACGTTGCAAGTTTGCACACGTTAGCAATTCCATATACTATTTGGTCAGGTTAGGTTAGCAGAAAGGTTTATGATATAATTAAACATGTGTCTTATTGCACACATAATACCTAATGGGTGTTTTGAGTGCAGCTAACTCAATTCCGACAAAAAATCGACTTAACTGGTTTTTGCGGTAAGCCACAGATTTACACATTCATCATAGTCGAATGAACAATATTTGGGAGCAGCTACTCATTTAGAAACATATTATAAAAGCTTTAGAAAGTGATCATTCTAAAGATAATTTCAATGGGCGTCCAAACAACTCTATTTCACCAATTGTATTAAATTTTAACCACGTCACCAGTTAAGGGTTGTCTCTTAAAAGTTGAGAATAAAGTGGTTAGGTTAGTAGCAAGGTGTGCATTTGTATAATTTGCTTATGTCTCTTTACGCACATTGCCCATTTCATATTAGTTTGTAACGTTATAAAACTCGAAAAAGTGAACACTGAAACTGTAATCTGAACACAACTAGAACAAATGTGCAGCACCAATGCGGTAATCCGAAAACATTAAAACTATTATAAGATAATAAATTAATAATGAACTATCATAAATGACATTTCTGTCAAATGACATTTTAATTGTTCCATCGCGATGTTGTGCAAATTTACATATATTTTACTGCATTTATATTAAAATTGTGTATTCATACAGAGAGTTTTATGTAACACCGAACATTTTTATCCAATACAATTTGACACCTTTACTTTTTAAATTATGTGTAAATTGGATTGCCTACATGACCATTAAAAATTGTAGCCAATCAATCGCAATTAATAGCTCAACTTGTACATACAGGGAGTTTTTCTTTCAAGTATAGATGTCTTAATTACAGCGTATATGCCGTAAATCTTTAGATACTCGTTGTTTTTTTAAAAGTGTTCAATTTTAAACTTGAAATACGTTGTACATTTGCGACTCTCAGTTTATTAAAAGAATTTTATTTGAAGCTTTAAACGAGTGTGTTCCACTCCCAGACTAAGCATGAAGTAAAATTTTGAGTTAAGAAAAGCCTGAAAATTTGGTTTGGTCGCGTAGCGCGGAGCGGCCAAACTAAATTTTCAGGCTTTTCTTAACTCGAAATTTTACTTCATGCGCCACCGGTACAAAACACTGATTCAATGTAAAGTTTAGCGGCGTGTTTTAAACTTCGTAATATGTCAGTGTTTTGTACCGGTGGCGCATGAAGTAAAATTTCGAGTTTAGAAAAGCCTGAAAATTTGGTTTGGCCGCTCCGCGCTTCGCGCTACGACCAAACCAAATTTTCAGCCTTTTCTAAACTCGAAATTTTACTTCATGCTTAGTCTGGGAGTGGAAAACACTCGTTTAAAGCTTCAAATTATATTCTTTTAATAAACCGAGCGTTGGCAAATGTACAAGGTATGCTAATGTATACTTAAAAAAAAATTCTCGTTATGAATATGTTCGGTGTTACATAAAACTCTCTGTATATACATTAAACATAATACATTTATTTCAACTAATACGCTATAAAATCATTGCGCATGTACATAAAGTACATAGATTGATGAAACAAACCAAATAAATCATACACTAGCGCCATCTGTTCTTTTTTCATGAAATTATATCAATCTAACTACTGCCTTAGATTGATATAATTTCTCAAATTACACAAATTTTATATAAATACTATGTTGATTTTTTGTTTGTTGTGTTTTAATCGCGCAAATTATCGGTTGTATAATTATGAAAAAGTCAACAAACGTCACTTATAGTGTAAAATTAAATCAGTGTATTCGCTTAAAAATTAAGACAAAGTAATAAATTGCGAATAATACTTTAGAACTTGTGTCTTAGTTGTAATGTGAGTCTATTTTATTCAGGAAATGTGTAATCAATCACACATATGAGCCATAAATAGTTTATCAAAATCGGCAACTTTATAAATTAATTTCGCTTAAACGGTAAGTTTTTTAAAAAATCGGATTTTTTATTCGTTATTTTCTCATCAAAATACATGTTAAAAAAAAAGTTCAAAAATTGTACTCTCCAGCACATGCACCTTGGCCGAATTAATACCACTTATGCCCGGTATTATAAACGATTAATAAATTATTAGATGACTATTTGTGGAGTAAATTTATGTACCTAGTAAACTAATAGGCAAATAAAATTGCGTATTATAAAGCAAACCTACCAAATAAATAGCAATTCTAGAAATAAATAATTTTATTAGTAGATTACAGATCGAAATTCAACATTTTCATTGTGGCCATAGCTGGAACCACCAATTTGCTAAATCGAATTATCAATATTTCAAATTAAATTGTCAATAAAATTGGAAATTCAGTATAATTCCTTATAATTATGCTTATAAGAAATTATAAGAAATTATAAAAGACCTAAAGGAGTGTTTTCCACTCCCAGGCTAAGCATGAAGTAAAATTTCGAGTTTAGAAAAGCCTGAAAATTTGGTTTGGTCGCGTAGCGCGAAGCGCGGAGCAGCCAAACCAAATGTTCAGGCTTTTCTAAACTCGAAATTTTACTTCATGCGCCACGCGTACAAGATACTGATTTCAAGTGAAGTTCACTTGTTCACAATGCCTCAGTGTTTTCAGTGTTAAATACGCGTGGCGCATGAAGTAAAATTTCGAGTTTAGAAAAGCCTGAAAATTTGGTTTGGTCGCTCCGCGCTACGCGACCAAACCAAATTTTCAGGCTTTTCTAAACTCGAAATTTTACTTCATGCTTAGTCTGGGAGTGGAAAACACTCGTTTATAACTTTAAATGGAACTAATTTAAAAAAAAGCGTATGTATAAGTATAAAAATCCTTGGTTATGTCTGATTTGAATAACTCTAGGTCTTCGACTCCTTAGAATGTCTTGTGGTTTGAATTAATCACTGTCAGGGAAGATACTATGAGCGAACTTAAATCTGACACAGATGATATGGTAGACATGATAACCGTAATGAAATTAATAAATACAAGTAGTAGAATCTAAAGTAATTATAATAATATAATAGACATTTGACTTTTAACTGTCAAATTATTTAGAGAATAAAATTTACTTGGTAGAAAAACAAACAAATAATTTACTGGGGAGATTTATTAGCCAAGTAAAGTTATTTTGTGTTTATAATACCGAAATCTTTGAAATAAATTAATTTATTCCTAAAGTAAATTTTATTTAGGGAATAAAACGTTTTATAATACCGGGCATTAAACTCACAATTAAAACGTTTGTGCAAATTAATCAAAATTATTTATGGCTGGGTTTGTCCAGATTTATTTTTACGAAAACATTGTCAAAATGTGACGTTTAACCTTAAAATTTTAAAGCTGCATACCGGAACATACGTTTTTGCATGTTCCATTAAAAAACCATAGCAGATATATTATGAAGTTTTCTATCTCTTTTCACACACGTAATCTGATGACATCAAACTATTTTCGTATTACATGTATTGGTGCAGAAAGCACTACAAATCAAGGAAACCATGGGACACCTCTCATGAATAGTACCTTATCTGACAAAATTGCATTGCATTAGGCTGAATAGTTCAAATGTCGACCTCAGGTACGCCGTACAATTAGTCGACGTTGACAATGACATTGTCGACGTCACATTGTTGACGCCACCCATCCTTATTAGTTATTAGGAATTAATTAAAATGTTCAACACTCAACATGTTTGAATGTGTTTGTGATGTATGTTGGTATCTAATGAACGGTACTCCGGCCGGTCCATTTTGTACGATTGCAAAAATCCCAAACACGGTCACGATTAACAATGCGGTCATCAGAGAATTCGCCAACAGTTGGCAGTAAACTCCCAACTGTTGTTTCTGCTGAACGGTCCTATTTTTTTCGGACTAAGGTACGATGAACATTTGCATACCAACGCCTACCTACTTTAAACGTAGGAGTTTTTGAATAGACTATTTTATTATTATCCTATTAAAATATGCAATTAAGCAATAACAGTTTTCTTCCTTTTTCTAAAAACAAGCAATAACCATATTCAGTAATTGTTTTATTCGTGTATGTTTTATTGCTGATTTTAATCAACAGAACAATTACGCTCTATTTGCTTTAAAAATTAAGGCAAAAAAATCACTTGTCGTAATTATCGCGATTAATTCAAATACTTTTACGATTCAAATCGTAAAATGAACGTTGTCGAGATTAAGGAGATTTTTTTTTTAAATAATTATTGCGGATTACAAGTGATAAGACAGTTTTATTTGTTCCCGACGAGCAGCCAGGCTTATCACGCAAGTCCTTTAATTGATAAAACTCTAATCCACTTAAGTCTATATAAAGGCTTTAAGATGGTTAATTAGTTTTTAGTTGTGCGACAATGTGGCGAGAAGTGATTGTGATTTGTTCGATTGTTTGTACAGTTTTAGGTAAACATATGTGAAACTTTTAAATTATACCATTTCGTTTCATTATTATTGAAACTGAATAAAAAAAACTATTGCTTTGTTTTTTACCACTCTTATTTATCGCGATCTCATTATTATAGATATAATGAAAACACTTAACTTTTGTATACCACTTTTATTTTAATTTTGTGGCTAGTTTCAATTACATCGTAATCAGATTATTATTGATTTATTTTTGTTTTATTTGACTAATGTCAGGTATTCTAAAACGTTTTATTCCCTAAATAGAATTTACTTTAGGAATAAATTAATTTGTTTCAAAGATTTCGGTATTATAAACACAAAATAACTCTATTTGGCTAATAAATCTCCCCAGTAAAATTTTTGTTTGTTTTCTATAAAGTAACTTTTATTCTCTAAATAATTTGACAGTTAAAAGTCAAAAGTATATTATATTATTATAATTACTTTAGATTCTACTACTTGTATTTATTAATTTCATTACGGTTATCATGTCTACCATATCATTCGTGTAAGATTTAAGTTCGCTCATAGTATCTTCCCTGACAGTGATTAATTCGAACCACAAGACATTCTAAGGAGTCAAAGACCTAGAGTTTTTCAAATCCAACATAACCAGGGATTTTTATACGTATACATACGCTTTTTTAAAATTAGTTCCATTTAAAGTTTTAAACGAGTGTTTTCCACTCCCAGACTAAGCATGAAGTAAAATTTCGAGTTTAGAAAAGCCTGAAAATTTGGTTTGGTCGCGTAGCGCGAAGCGCGGAGCGACCAAACCAAATTTTCAGGCTTTTCTAAACTCGAAATTTTACTTCATGCGCCACGCGTATAAGACACTGAAAACACTGAAATATTGTGAACAAGTGAATTCACTTGAAATCAGTGTCTTGTACGCGTGGCGCATGAAGTAAAATTTCGAGTTTAGAAAAGCCTGAAAATTTGGTTTGGCCGCTCCGCGCTTCGCGCTACGCGACCAAACCAAATTTTCAGGCTTTTCTAAACTCGAAATTTTACTTCATGCTTAGCCTGGGAGCAGAAAACACTCGTTTATGTCTTTTATCATTTTTAATAAGCTTTCTTTTTCTTGTTCTGCGTAATTCTGTTATATTCTACGGTTATTCTCCATAATTATAAGGAATTATACAAAATTTCCAATTTGATTGACAATTTAATTTGAAATATTGACAATTCAGTTTAACAAATTGGTGGTTCCAGCTATGACCACAATGAAAATGTATAATTTCGGTCTGTAATCTACTAATTAAATTATTTATTTTTAGAATTGCTATTTGTTTGGTAGGTTTGCTTTATAATACGCAATTTTATTTGCCTATTAGTTTACTAGGTAAATAAATTTACTCCACAAATAGTTATCTAATCATTTATTAATCGTTTATAATACCGAGCATAATAAGAATAATATTTGACACAAATTTAGTGCTTCGGATAATAATAATAAATGATGTGATCAACCAAGGGAGCAATAATAGGGTCGTTTTCAACTTCAAGCCGACCTT
This sequence comes from Philonthus cognatus, assembly GCA_932526585.2. Taxonomy (NCBI): domain Eukaryota; kingdom Metazoa; phylum Arthropoda; class Insecta; order Coleoptera; family Staphylinidae; genus Philonthus; species Philonthus cognatus. The sequence goes on from OW052243.1 coordinate 13,998,912, forward strand.
TTCTTAAATTCTCATAATATTTTCCGTCAATTTTATAAGTTGAGAACAGTCAGCGAATTATTTTTTTCCTGGGGAAATAAATAGCTCACATTATTTCTAATGTAAGTAAGAATATCTGTGCAATTTTTGGGGTTTTTAGTAAACATATTTTTTTGTATAAAAATCTAAATTATTAAAAAAAAATCTAAATAAAATAAAGTTTATATTAATGCATTTTTTTTTAATTCATGACAATGAGAACCATTGAGTCCATTTTTTCCATACGAAAATTGCGATTTTGCGATCAAAAAATTTATTAAAATAAATTCTAAAAAATTCTCAGTTAAATAAAATAAAATGTTTCGTTGTGAGTTACGTGAAGATGATTTTAATAAAATAAAACACGTTAGTAATCCTTTTTCTTCACTGGTTTATTTAGATCGCTAGCTAGCGATCTAAATAAACCAGTGAAGAAAAAGGATTACTAACGTGTTTTATTTTATTAAATAAAATAAAGTTTATATTAATACCATTTTTTTTAAGATTCATGACAATGAAAACCATTGCGTCCATTTTTTCCATACGAAAATAATGATTTTTCCATAAAAAAAAAATCCAAAAAAATTCTCAGTTAAATAAAATAAAGTTTATATTATATTAATACTATTTTTTTTAAGATTTATGACAATGAAAACCATTGCGTTTAACAATGGTTCTTATAGTCGAAAATATTATAAAAAAAATTATATGAATATAAAAATAACTTTATTCAACTGAGAATATTTTTTGATTTTTTTTTAAATAAAAATGTTCCTTGAAAATTGCAATTTTTGTATGAAAAAAATTAAGATTTTTACACAAAAAAAAAATATTTTTACAATAACCTCAAAAAATTCACAGACTTTCTCACTAACAATAGAAATAATCTGCGCTATATATTTCCTCAAGAAAAAAATATTTCGTCGACTTTTCTCAACTATTAAATATGACGGAAAATTAAGAAACCCATTAACATTTGATTTTGAGCGCTAGTTCTAAGCACAATTTTTAGGTCTTAGACAATGTTTGTACATCAAATGAAAGTTCTTTTAATCCTGAATTGCTTACTCTCTGGATAAACCAAATCAGTTGAATACTTAATAAAATGTATCACTTTAAACACAATCAATAAAAAATCGACTCATTGGTCGTTTCGAATAAAAACTGAATTTAAAGTTAAATTTACTAAACGAATAATGTTTGTTCTAAGATAATATTTTTACAAACTAAATGATCTTCAAATAAATGTTATTTACGTATTCGTTTGTTAGAAACTGCGCTCATTACGGATGCTTAATTGTAGTCACATTGGTTTTAAACAGTTATAAAATTTTGTAGAATAGCTGATTTTTTTTAAATAATTTTTTCATAAGAAAAAAATAGCTGAAGCGATTTCTAATATCAAATTGAATAACTGAGATTTTTTTTAGATTTTTCTAGAAATAAAAATTTTCACCGAAAAATTCCAATTTACTAACAGACGATAAAGACATTGCACAGACATTTGCAAATCAACTAGCTGACACATATCAAACTACACAAAGCAACAGTTATGACAATAGATTCTACAATTACTTGCAAGACTGGTTTAATTATTTTGACACGACTCCTCTTACACCTGCCCCAGACGATACACTGGACGAGACGGGCTATTTCTCTGTTTTACACTCAGGTAAAAATTCCTCTCCAGGCTATGATAAAATTCCCAGATTTAAAAAAACTACCCTACGATACCCATGTACTAATCCTAAAAAAGTATAACTACTGTCCCTTCCATCAATACTTCCCATCCGAGTTAAGGGTTAATTACATGTATTCCTAAACCTAAAAACGACCCTTCCTATATTTCTAGTTATCGGCCCATAACACTCCTCCCAGTATTAGGTAAACAGTTTGAATCCCTTATTAAACAAAAACTCCTACAGCTAACCATAAATCCCATCCCCCAATACCAATTCGAATTCCTCCCCCAAAAATCAACCATACTACCTTTTTCTATTTTAACCTCATATACACAAACCCTGCAGAAGGTCAAATAACAAGTATCGCTTTTCTCGATATAACTAAAGCTTTGCACACGGTTTGGCATATTGGCCTCCTATACAAATGCTACATCTTTAACATCCCAAAGCATCTAATAATCTTTATTTACCATTTCCTAACAAATAGACCCTGTAAAGTAAGAATCCGCCAAACGATATCTTGCTCATTCCCCCTTATACAAGGTGTCCCGCAAGGCTCTCCGCTATCCCCACTCCTTTACAATATATATTGCCATGACATATTCAATCCCAATCCAACGAAATACGCCCTCCTCTTCGCTGACGATACGGCCCTTATCTCCCACGCTTCAACAATCCCAAAATCTCCTTCAAAACTCTCTTAATTCCATACAAAAATGGTGCAATAAATGGTGAATACAATTAAATCCTTCCAAAAACAAATTATTCATCCCTTACCATAAAATCTCCACGATCTCCTACAATAATAATCAACAACACCACTACTCTTTCATCTTATTCCTGTAAATACCTAGACATCGAATTTAATTCAAAACTTTCCTTCCTCCCACATACCAAATTCATTAAATCCAAAATGAAAACAAGGGCTAGGCATTTCCGATCTTTAACGTATAAACAAGAAGGAATTTCCACAAAAACAGCAGTTAAAATATACAAATCGATATGCCGGCCCTTGTTTGATTACGGTGCAATATTATTCCTTCACATCCGTCCTTCAATTTCACACCATATCCAACTCGCCGAAAGATCAGCCCTACCTCTCCATAATCCGTCACACATCATCCTCTACGAAACCCTCAGCGAAAAAATCGCTGCCAATACCTATATCCTAGAACTCCTAAACAAATTCTGTTTTCCTAGAAACCTAAATATCCATCCCAAATACAAACATCCTACTCTCACTATACATTAGTTCATTTGTACCGTTCATCAAGACAGTTTACAAACCTAACATTCTATCACATTGTTTCAAATAAAATGAATTCTAGACAGGGCAGAAAGACCTCTGGCCGAGAGCCTAGACAGACTAACTTCATAGTGTAAATAGATAAATAAATATATATGTATTATCTAATGTTATTAAGAAAAACTCCCAGTATTTTCTTATTTAATTTAAAAATGCATATCTTTTATTGCTTTATCTTTTATGGTCGAGAAACAAGTAACACCAACAATGTTTCACAGCCTTCATACTTTTTTATTGTTTTCCCTTTAAAGATAGTCGTAAAACAATTTCCTGTTTTATTGGAACACATTGGAGTGTACTTTCTGTGCAATTTGTTTCTGTTTACATTTCTCATTTCGTGTTTCTCCTTCGAGCGTCTCAGTTGGTTTCTTTTTGCAGGCAATCCCGGTGGAAGGATCGTAAATGGAACAGACGCCAATGAGGGAGAATTTCCATCCATAGTAAGTGTATCTATTACACTTTGATGAATCAGCTGTACAATAATACATGCAGTTTAACATTTTTGTTGGTTAATTTCTTCTAATAACGTCTAAGATATAGATGTCTATGTAAATATTATAATCATTAGGCATATTGATTTTCTATATACCTTATGAGTTCTACCTTTACGTTGACAATATTTTTAGTATTACATGTTTAACCTATTAAGCGCCATTGATGCGTACACGCAACATTATTAATGTTTTGTTTAGTAAATTACTAAATAAGTTAATTTGATATATTATATTGTTTGACCTGACTTAAAAATGTGTAAAGAAAAAGGTAAATATTTTGTTACCTAATTATTTCGATTATTACTCGTTTAAAAAAAATGTCTGTGTATTTATAACTTCATAATATTTCAGTGTTTTATACGCGTGGCGCATGAGGTAAAATTTCAAGTTTAGAAAAGCCTGAAAATTTACTTCATGCTTAGTCTGGGAGTGGAAACTCATTCTAAACTTCATATCGCACGTTTTTATAAAAAATTGACGAATGACTGAAAATGTACAGCGTATAAATTATGTACAGAGAGTTTTATGTAACACCGAACATTTTCGGTTTAATAAAAGAATTCAATTTGAAGCTTTAAGCGAGTGTTTTTCACTCCCAGGCTAAGCATGAAGTAAAATTTCGAGTTTAGAAAAGCCTGAAAATTTGGTTTGGTCGCGTAGCGCGAAGCGCGGAGCGGCCAAACCAAATTTTCAGGCTTTTCTAAACTCGAAATTTTACTTCATGCGCCACCGGTACAAAACACTGATTTAATGTTAAGTTTAGCGGTGTGTTTCAAACTCCGTAATATGTCAGTGTCTTGTACCGGTGGCGCATGAAGTAAAATTTCGAGTTTAGAAAAGCCTGAAAATTTGGTTTGGCCGCTCCGCGCTTCGCGCTACGCGACCAAACCAAATTTTCAGGCTTTTCTAAACTCGAAATTTTACTTCATGCTTAGCCTGGGAGTGGAAAACACTCGCTTAAAGCTTCAAATTAAATTCTTTTAATAAACCGAGCATCGAAAATGTGCAACGTATGCATATGGATACTTAAAAAAAAATCTCGTTATGAAAATTTTCGGTGTCACATAAAACTCTCTGTGTATTCAAAAACAAAAATTGACAGAATGTAATACAATAAGTCATTTATAGAAATCAAAAAAAAGTGCAGAATTTTATCTAAAATCAACTTTAGAGTTACCTCTATAATTGCTTGGCCGTTAATGGGTTAATGACTTTAAATAATTCATTTAAAGTCATTAAATTCTGTCTCAGTGGAAAAGTGGTATAAGTGCTATTTTCCTAAAACTTAGTATAAGTAAAGATATCTACAAATGAAATTCATATTTAGTGAAAAAGTGGTACAATTGAATATGCGTATCTCTCAATATAAGATACGAGGTGCATTCTAGTTATAACACCTTGTTTTTTTTTCTCAGGGCTGAAAACAGATAGCGGTTTTGTGCACTCGTTGTGTTATTATCATCACTGTACGGCAGACAGAACCGAGAGTGAGGACTGTTTTTGATACCCAAAATTTCGGGTAAGCACCATCGCTAAAAATATGCATGGTCACCATCGTTCTGGGACAGTGATAGGGTTTTTCTTATTCTTTGCGTTCCAAGGGGCACTACAGGTGGATTCTATCAAGTCTTATAATATATAAAATTACGAAAAAACTATTCGTGAAAATGCAAACAATGTCTTAATTAATTAGACAACTCAAGACGATAAATATCCATTGAAACAACTACTTCCCGTGCAAATACACCTCCGGATATTGAATTATACAATGAAATATCTTATTAACTAAGATATTGTTTGAATTTTCACGAATAGTTTTTTCGTAATTTTATATATTATGTTTAAAGTGTGCAAACTATAAGAAGCGTTAGCTTATTGTCTCGAATTCAAATAGTTTTGAATTTGAATTTATCTTTTATCAAGTCGTTTTGAAGAACAATCTCCCAGCATTTCGTGAAAAACGACCAGAATAGGCTGCATGTGTGCTCTTTCATTGCATATGCGATTTTCTAGTGGTCAAATCAGACTCCTAAAGAAGCGTTCCCAGCGACCATGGAATCATGGCGTCGATGTTGTGAAATATGTGTACTTCTGCAGGAAGGTTATGTAGAGAAATGACAAAAGTTTCACAGATTTCGTGTGACAAGTTTTTGAGAGAAAAAATTGGAGGAGTTATAACTTAAACGCACCACGTACAATGTTATTGATTAGACGTCCACAGATCTTTCTTTAAAAGTTAAACATTATCTCCAATTTACACAAATCAATTTCATGTCACTTGTACTACACAAAAAGAAAGACTGTTATTCCTTACTTCACTTTTTATTTTTATGTTAGATGTACATTTCGAGACACAAGGTGCTCATTATCAATAACAAACATAAAAATAAAAAGTGAAGTAAGGAATAACAGTCTTTCTATTTGTGATTAATCACTTCACGTAAACTCGAAACAATACAGTCACTTGTACTACTTTTCCATTGGACCCCTTAATTATGTTAAAACCCCAATAAAGGATAAATATTGTAATACTATAATTTGTATTTTTTAAAAGGACTCCGTTGAGTGAATAAATAAATTTATAAATATCATATGTTCTAGGTATCCATACAATATAACAGGCGACATTTGTGTGGTGGAACAATTTTGGATGAGACGCACATTTTGACGGCAGGTCATTGCGTCTACGGAATGTATATTTGCGATTACTTGTAATAATACAAATATTTTTAACCCTTCAATTAATACCTTTTGCAGAGACTTCACATACCTATCTGTTCAATATGGTGTTGTTGATATTGCAAGCACTGATCAAAATATTGTAGCTGTTGTAAATGCTGTCACTCATGAAGACTACGATGGGACTAAAGGATATTACAATGATATAGCTATAATTGTTGTAAGTATTCTAACTTGACAAACTCTGCTTATAACATATTTACCGTTGAAGTCATAAATATCTACCAAAATTGCTATTTAACTTGTTTATTTACATGTATAGTGTCATACAAATTGTACGTTTGTTTTACAATAAAATACAAAATATCTAATGTTATTAATATTGTCACGCCCCCATCCCAAAGGTCGTGAAAGATTATCAAAGATGACACAAAATTACACTTAACATACATTTATTCACTTAATAACATAAATATTTACTTACTTCTAATATTTAATTTCCTAAACGCTTTTCTAATCACTGTCTTATCTTTAACTCTTATTTTCACTCTTCTTTTAATAAACTACGCTTCCGACCCTTCTTTTACAACTCTTCTTTTCCAAGTATAAATGAAATTGCCAATTCTTGGTTGCAGAACACTTCAAACATTAAAAGTGCGATTGTTTTCGCAATCTACAACAAGTTAGTCTTACAAAGACTATATCAAACACTCATTGAAACAACTACTTCCCGGGCTAATACCCCGACGGACATTAAATTATACAACAAGTGTTTGCTGTTACATACAGTAACCGTTACTGTATGTAACAGCAAACACTTGTTGTATAATTCAATGTCCGTCGGGGCATTAGCCCGGGAAGTAGTTGTTTCAATGAGTGTTTGATATAGTCTTTGTAAGACTAACTTGTTGTAGATTGCGAAAAGAATCGCACTTTTAATGTTTTTTTCTTCTTTCCCAACTCCCTTTCCAACTAAACTTAATCTACTTCGACGATCAAATTCACCGCACCATACATTTCTAATCCACCAATAAGCAAGTTACACATATGCATCATCTGACTTTGTAACCTGCTTAGTAACAGGTATTGCAAACTAAGTAAAGGTGAATCGAATCGCCCATCGCGCGTTCTAACTTGTAGCGTCCGCGTTTGGTATATTTCCGCTCATTTATTGAATAATCCTAATGTGAATTATAGCAAACGTGACAATATCATTACATGAAATATAGTACGATACAATACAATTTTAGCTCAATGTCATTCTAACACTATACCTACATACTTTTGTTAAGTGTTTTCCACTTGGTGGATATAAGAAAATGTTTAGGTGTAATTAAACTTTACTTTAAAGAATATTGTGTTATCAAACAAAGTTAAAGTGTTTTATTTTATTGAATTAACATGTATAATAAAGTAGAAGCCTCCACCGTTCATAATTTAAACTTTACTAGTTTTGCACTTTAATTCCAATAAATCATTTAAACATTTAGGCCTATTTACACCCCGACTAAATAACTTTAATCAATCACTCATCATTAATTAAACCTCTGATTAAGTCATAATTCTAGAATATATAAATGTTTTAAATTTGCAATATACCCTAAACATGTCTCATTTATCTTTATGCGATTTTGTAAATAATTTATGCTGTGTTTATAAGGAGTACTAATCACTGATTAACTTAATCGACTTGGGTGCAAACGGGCATTAGTGTGCTTTTACTCTATTATCATTGAATAGGTCACGCTTTTGTTAATAATAGAAATTAAATTTTATTCTGTTGCCACACTGCACTAAACGCTTTGTGCGCGGGATTGAGTGAAAAGCTGTTGATTGGGTTTACACTGAAAGCATTCCGTCCTTAATCTGAAAATAAAACACGAAAAAGCACACACATTCAGTGTTAAATTGCAATCCAAGTGTAGTAATCCAAAAACGCTATTAGCAAGTTAACTGATAATACCCGTTTTTAGAGTTGCACTATGGGATCTCGCTAATTTACTTTACATAATTTTAAAGTTATGTTAGTGTACAATAATGCATTCTGGTGCAATTTAATAATAAATATTATTTTTTTTATATTACGAGCTTATATGATATCTTTAAGTTCAAATTAAATCATCCATACCTAATGACAATATTATTGGTTAAAAATGTTTATCTATGCCCTATCTAGTAACCACACTGTCACCTTGACAAGTATGATTGATATTACGTACACATGCACGTTATAGCTTTGACAAGTACATTACGTGCTGAACAGCTGATTGCTTACCGCACAACCAAATGACATTTCTTTGATGTACAGGGAGTTTTTACTTTAGAGATACGTATTCCAAATTCATCTTATTTTCTTTAAATCTTTAGTTACTCGTTGTTTTTTTTTTAAAGAGTTCAATTTATAACTTTAAACAAGTGTTTTCCACTCCCAGACTGAGCATGAAGTAAAATTTCGAGTTTAGAAAAGCCCCGTGAAAATTTGTCGAGAGTCGCGCAGCGACCCGAGACAAATTTTCTGGGCTTTTCTAAACTCGAAATTTTACTTTATGCGCCACGCGTATAAAACACTAAAATATTGTAAACTTTATATATATTTAAACCCCACTTGAAGTCAGTGTTTTATACGCGTGGCGCATGAAGTAAAATTTCGAGTTTAGAAAAGCCCAGAAAATTTGTCTCGGGTCGCTGCGCGACCCTCGACAAATTTTTACGGGATTTTCTAAACTCGAAATTTTACTTCATGCTTAGTCTGGGAGTGGAAAACACTCGTTTAAAGCTTCAAATTGAACTCTTTACATAAAAGAAAAATTCCGTGTATATTGATCAAGTAGTAATTTAGTTTTCATCATTGGCATGTTACTATTAAAAAATTATTGCAATAAATAAGTTGTTCTTTCATGCTCATTGTTTATTTTGTTAGGGCGTAGGTAAAGTATCGTACGTTTCTCGAGTGGTATGGCAATTATATACTAGCGGAATACTGCACTCGCCGCTGCGCGGCTCGTGCCCTACATTTCCGTTCATACAGAGAGCTTTATGTAACACCGAAAATTTTTTTGAGTTATGTGTAAATTGGTTTGCCTATATGACCATTACAAATTGTAGCCAATCAATCGCAATTAATGCCTCAACTTGTACATGCAGGGAGTTTTTATTTCAAGTATACATGTCTCAATTACAGCGTATATGCCGTAAATCTTTAGATAATCGTTATTTTTTTAAAGAGGAGTTTAATTTGAAATTTAAAATGAGTGTGTTCCACTCCCAGACTAAGCATGGAGTAAAATTTCGAGTTTAGAAAAGCCTGAAAATTTGGTTTGGTCGCGTAGCGCGAAGCGCGGAGCGGCCAAACCAAATTTTCAGGCTTTTCTAAACTCGAAATTTTACTCCATGCGCCACCGTACAAAACACTGACTTATTACTAAGTTTAAAACACACTGCTAAACTTTACATTGAATCAGTGCTTTGTACCGGTGGCGCATGAAGTAAAATTTCGAGTTTAGGAAAGCCTGAAAATTTGGTTTGGCCGCTCCGCGCTTCGCGCTACGCGACCAAACCAAATTTTCAGGCTTTTCTAAACTCGAAATTTTACTCCATGCTTAGTCTGGGAGTGGAACACACTAATTTTAAATTTAAAAATTATTGCAATAAATAAGTTGTTCTTTCATGCTCATTGTTTATTTTGCTAGGGCGTAGGTAAAGTGTCGTACGTTTCTCGAGTGGTATGGCAATTATATACTAGCGGAATACTTGCGATTGAGACATGTATACTTTAAATTAAACTCCTTTAAAAAAACAAACCAAATTTTCAGGCGTTTTTTATAGTCGAAATGTTACTTCATGCTTAGCCTGGGAGTGGAAAACACTCGTTTAAAGCTTCAAATTGAATTCTTTTAATAAACCGAGTGTCAGAAAATGTACAACGTATGCATATGTATACTTAAAAGAAAAATTCTCGTTATGAAAATGTTCAGTGTTACATAAAACTCTCTGTATGTAATATGCTGCATACCACTCTCGTTACGTAATATACAATTAACAGTACAAGCCCATTGCATTAGAAACGTTGAACTGAGGTTAAGATGACAGTTCCTATTGTTCTAATGTCACTTTGAACTCGCGTTCAAGTTGAACTTGAGATTAAGATGACAGTTCCTATTGTTCTAATGTCACTTTGAACTCAAGTTCAGAGTTAGACCAGTTCAACGTGTTTGGTGCTACTGTCCCTTAAACTTATTTCCAAGATTAAATCATCTGAAGTAAGTACATTTAATTCTGTGTCTAATGTTTCTCCTTTTTTAGGTGAAATCCCCCATGATATACAGTGATAATGTACAACCAACGATATTACCAGAAAGGAATTCTGCAACACCTACAGGATCAATTGCTACAGTAGCTGGATGGGGCCATCAAAAGGTAAATCAGAAAGAAAAAAAAAATGCTGACTGTGTATTAATTTCTTTGCTGAAAACATTTTTTTATAAATGTTCAACAGACTGAAGGAACTGTTCAACCACATTTGCAGAAGGCTGATATAAAAGTGTATTCAGATGAAGCTTGTGAACTAGCATATAATCATGTAACTGACAGGAACTTCCATATATGCAGTGGTATTCCCGAAGGAGGAAGAGGGCAATGTACAGTAAGTGTTCTTATACATGAATAGGAAAATAGCCAACGTTTAAAACTATATACATGTTGTACATTTCTATGCATTCGTAGTTTTTGTAAATCCTCGTATGTAATCCCATTATGTATAAATTATAAGATGATTAATAATTGAAGGGTTGGGGGAAAAAACCAAATAAGTCGAAGAAGTACCGAAAATCGACCTTGACGCCATTGTGTAGCTTAGACCAAGTATTTTCACAAAGGAAAACTTAGCGAGAAACAAACAAATGGGTCACCAGTTTTAACGAGGAAAGAAAATATTACAACCTGTAAAACACGCAGAGTTCTGAATTTTCATTTGTTCCCTTGTCAAATTTCAAAATTGAGACTCATTTGGTTGTTCCTTTTAACCTTTCAATTATTAATAAGAGCAAATTAACCATAAAGTATTTTTTTTAATTTTAGGCTGATTCTGGGGGGCCACTTTATTGTAAAGGAGAGCAGATAGGTGTTGTATCATGGTCGGAGAAACCCTGTACTTCGCCTGGATTTCCAGGAGTCATGGTAAAGGTTGCTAATTATGTTGATTGGATATATGAAAAAATGTTGCAATCAAGATATCATTTATAAAATGATTGTAATTCTTTAGAGTAATAAAATCAAAAATTCTTACCGCATTTATTATATTCTAATATATCTAAATGAAGGTTATCAATAGTAATATATTAAGTGCATTAAAAATTATCGAAAATTTTGCACGAAAAGCCGTTGCCTAGAAACTGCATGAGTCCATTTTGATTGTGATTTGACAAAAAGTGCCCTAGACGCGAAGCGTCGAGGGCACTTTTTCAGTCAAATCACAATCAAAATGAACGAATGTAGTTTCTTAAAGGCAACGAGCTTTGAGTACTAAATTTTCAGAGCATTTTTAATGTACGAAATGTATTTAATAGACTATTTCCTGAAAAATACGATTTTTAATCAAGTTGACGTATTATTTAAAATATTAATTATCAATCAGTGTCACTTAATGTGTCAACATGAATCGCTTCGGAAGTTTTTCTTTGAAAGATATATCGAAAAATATCGAGAAAAATTCATCCGAAAATACAAGAAAGAGTAAAGAGTTCGTTTGGAGACAATTTATGACATTCTGTGATGAAAGAAAATACGAGTTAGATCAAAAAACTTTAATTTTGAAAGATTGAGAGAAATTGATTGATACCTGACATGTGACGTCACAACAGTGCAATTTTCGCTGTAATTTTTCGTAGAATTTTCACCTACTATGCAATTTTCGCTGAAATTTAATTGTGATTGGGCAATGAAAATGAATTCTCGTAATATGATTGGTAGACATTTTTTGAAGGAAATAATCACTAAAACCTGTAATAAAATTCTAACATATTATACAGAGTTATTGAAAAAGAAGGAACAGATTTCAAACATTTATATCTTTCAAACTACAAAAGGTAAAACCATAATTCTAACGTTCCTGGATAGACAAAAGTTCAGAATTTGAACAGTCCGAGCAGAAGTTCCAACCACGGCCGCATTGGCGCTGTTACTTGTCATGTTAATTGTCTGTAGTAAAATGGCGACACAACAAGAAAAAGCATTTTGTGTGCTGCAATTAGCAAAACTAGAGTCCATTATTGAAGTTCAACGTGCTTTTCGCCGTCAGTTTGATAAACAACCACCTCGTCATGAGCAGATTTACCAAACAGAAAAGCACGGGATGTCCACGCACATCGAATGAAAATATCGAGCGTATTCGTACAGTTTACGAAAAGCAGCCCGAAAACGTGTTTTGAAAATATGCGACATCGAATTTTTGAAGCTGTGAATTAGATAACTAGAGACCAGCTGATTCGTGTGTGACAAGAAATGAGCCACTGCTTTGATATTTGAAACATATGCAAATTGCACAGGCCGTAATAAATGGTCAAAGATGTTCAGTATTCTTCAAGCACTGGTTCGGGACTATACTGATGATAGCGTTGAAGCCTGAAACGCGTATATAATTATCCGGTGTATGAATGAGTACTGAACACAAATTCATATTCTTGATATTTGTATTCTATTAAATAATGTCCTCTTGTGGACGAACAATTGCTGTATACAAACGTGTAGTTTGCCAGCTATTGACGATGCTACTTGAGCTAAGAGGCATTAGATGGCGTTTACGCTTTCGAAACAAAAGAAATATATATATTTTTAAATATCACAATTCTCACGGGATTTTTTTCTAATACAATTTGAACTTATTTATTTTTTGAGCTAGTCATATGGACTAAAATTCGAGGCAATAGAAAAACACGTATTTATTACTTTTAATTTATTGTTAGTATTAAGCATTAACAGTACTTGTAAAAATTGTCTTTTCGTACATAAACCTTAAACATTAAATGATCCAGCATTTAGTGTAATAATTAGTAAATACTTTTCAAATTTGTCGTGTAACACATGGTAGTCATATTGAATGCATAAAATTTCATCTTTTCTTTTTCCAAGAACGTTGAAATTGTGTTTCTATCTTCTGTAGTTTGGAAGAAATAAATGTTTGAAATATGTTGCTTTATTTTGTAAAGCCATGTAAGTATTAACCAATTATTCAAATAAGTATAAAGCAGAAATTTATGAGTTTTTAGGATAGTGTGAAATTACCTCCTTGAACATCGAACCAAGTAGTGATAGAATTAAACACCAATTATTATTCAATTAAAATAAATAGGAAACGAATTAAAACAGATAGGGTACATCTACAAATCCATCCTTTCAAGGATTTGTAAACGTACCCTATCTGTTTTAATTCGTCCTTAATGAAAGTGTCACGGACGTGTAAATATTAATATTAATCTACGCAAGCAGGAAGCGGAATGACCTTTTCGTCCCTTTCGAAATTAAGGGCGTATATCCATGTTCACGAAGGTAGGTGTGTATAAATGTTTGACCCTCAATCCGCCCAAAAGCGTATTTTTAGGGCGCAATTTGTCACGTTCTGGGTCAATCATTTTTACCGTGACATTCTTATTTGTGGTTTAGACACGAACAAACAATATCACATTTACCTGCTGACGATAAGTAATCATTAGAGATAATTCAATTATTGATTTGTTGAAATGAAAAAATAACAAAAATATACAACACATAAATATTAGTAAAACTGAACGTGGGTATTTGTATTTCCATGGATTTAAAGTGAAATGAAAAAGTAACAAATATAAACAACACATAAATATTAATTAAACTGTACGTGGGTATTTGTATTTCCCTGGATAATAAATAGAAAATTCTAAAAGTGATCAATGATTTTAACAATATTTTTAACGATTTTAGTAATAATATAAATATTTTTATCTCTATAATAATGCCTTTAATTAATTTTCACTTAACCCGTGGTGAAACGGTCTAAGCTATAAACTAGCAGGTGTTCATTTGAAAACCCGATCGAGAAGGCGTTGCTTTTTTGATAGAAGAAAATAGAATGAAAAAGTAAAGTAGCAGCTTAATTTACGTTTTATCATACCTAATATAATTGTCAGATTGTTTTTTTTGGGGGGCAACGAACGGAAGTTAGGGTTATTCCTGCCCTAGCACCGCAGCCGTGTGGCTTATTGTACTTCCTCCGTTTCCGTAGTTAATCAAAGAGCTCTGTTTCATTAGCTAATTCCAGCAGCTTTTCGATTATCTTTCCCTTCGGAAAGTGGGCTGAATTCCCTTGGACAAGGTTTGCTTCCCTCTAGGTAGTAAGTACCTCGCACTCGAATAGTACATGTGAGGTGTCTTCATCCTCTTCATAGCATAGTCTGCATATTGGATCTTCTGTGCCTTAAAGCTGTTCTCTTGTGTTAATCAGTAGCTTATTCATTTGCCTTGCTCATATAGTTCTTGTGTTGTTTCTTCTTCTTGCGTGTTTTATAAAACTTGTTTATATTAAAATTGACAGAAGCGATTGACAAATTTACGTACGACCTAAACTATGTTTTTTTTAATATGACCAAACTTAGGGTGTATTTACTGCGAACAGTGTCAGTCCTGCTTTAACAGTAGGGAAATTAAACATCAAACTTTGAGATGTTGGTAGATAATTTACAATGTGACAAATAAATTATAATTTGTCAAAATTATACGATGCAGAGATTTTCAAAAAAAAAAGAACGCTAGAACTTGCAACTTTACCACACATACAGGGATTTTTTCTTTTAAGTATACTTTTACATATTCGATATAAACATTTGTAAAATTCATGAACTAAACAAAACTAAGTCGAAGTATATTTTCAACTTCACTTTAAATCAGTGTTTTATACGCGTGGCGCATGAAGTAAAATTTCGAGTTTAGAATAGCCTGAAAATTTGGTTTGGCCGCTCCGCGCTTCGCGCTACGCGACCAAACCAAATTTTCAGGCTTTTCTAAACTCGAAATTTTACTTCATGCTTAGTCTGGGAGTGGAAAACACTTGTTACAGTTTTAAATTAAAAGTTTTTAATAAGATCACAAATGTCTGAAAATTAACATTGCAAAGTCGCAACATGTATACCTAAAAGAAAAATTCCTTGTATTTGGAACTTTTTTAAAATTTAAACATATAAATGGGCAGATAATAAAGAAGACAGATATTCCTGAGCAAGGAATATTATCTGATCCTCCTATCCTACCTGATCCTCAAATTGGTAGTAGATACAAATAATTTAAGGCGGTGATTGGTAAATGCGTTTGTGATCGTAATCTTTGTGAGTTAATTGAATTGTCCTATTAATGTCAGATTTCCCTTCACATAACCTACAAATTAAAAGTTGATTTACAACATAACATGTAATTAATCTTGTCCTAACCTAAAACACATAATCTGCATCATACCATTAAATTTGAATGGTCATATTAAAAAATAATGGAAATATCGAGACATGGGTTGATATATGATAAAGCTGGGACGAATCCTAAGAAACAAGGATTGAAATCACGAATCCTAATCACCTAATATAATTCGAATTCCGTTTTTTTGAATCACGGATACAAACCTTTTAAAAATAATTTTGTAATTCTTTTTTTGTGGACCCTCGTGGGTCAGTGAGTAGAGCTCCTGGTCTTAAGCTAGAGGGTCGTGGGCTCGAATCCCACCAGGGGGCTTTACTTTCTTTAAGGGAAATTACCAACCTCTGGAGCCATGGATGTGTGCGAATGTGTTGTGTCATCCTAAATTAGTGAAATAAGTGTGTAATTAGTGAAAAATTAATTCAATAAGTTATATACAACAGATACGGCTACGAGCCGAGGTCAAAAAAATAATTCTTATTTTTTACAACCATTAACATTTTTAATATCGCTAATAATATCGTTTTTATAAACAAAAATTATATGAAAGCATTCAATTTAAAGCTTCTAACGAGTGTCTCTATACCTTAATGAAGGATGAAGTAAAACCAATAAAACCAACCAAAGGCTTTTCCAAACTTAAAATTTTACTTCATGCGCCACGTGTAGAAAACACTAAAATATTGTGAAATTTATGAATATTTGAACCTCACTTAAAATCAGTGTTTTATACGCGTGGCGCATAAAGTAAAATTTCGAGTTTAGAAAAGCCCAGAAAATTTGTCTCGGGTCGCTGCGCGACCCTCGACAAATTTTCACGGGGCTTTTCTAAACTCGAAATTTTACTTCATGCTTAGTCTGGGAGTGGAAAACACTCTTTAAAAGCTTCAAATTGAATTATACTTCACAATGTTTTAAAAATTTCATAGCTAACTCGTCGGGTTTTTATTTATTTATTTAATAACCCAACAGACTATGAAAGTCCAATAACAGGGTCATATGATTAGTTCAATATAAATAAAATATAGCAACAGTTTAATTAAACACCTGATAAAACACTTGGTATTATTTCACAGTGAAACAATATTAAGTGTATTATTTGAAATAAAACAACGCAGTTGGGAGGGTTTCACTTTTATTGTTGAACACTGCAACATGTTTCACCACACAGTGGCTTCATCAGGCAGATGAAATAATAATAATCATTATTTCATCTGCCTGATGAAGCCACTGTGTGGTGAAACATGTTGCAGTGTTCAACAATAAAAGTGAAACCCTCCCAACTGCGTTGTTTTATTTCAAATAGTATTATGGAGTTTCATCATGTATCCGCCTCATCAATTAGATATTAAGTGTATTATATTTCTTCACCTGAAGAAGCTACAGTGTAGCAAATCAATTGAAGTGAATTTAATAAAAAGTTGAAAATCATAAATAGTTTACTATTATTATTATTATTATATTAAAGTGATAATAGATTTTCAAAAAATTAGTGCCTTAACAATCAACGAGAATATCAAGTGTTTTAACTATTCGTTTCAAGAATTTTGTTCATTAAGAATCCAACCGCACAGAAAATCTTGTAAATAATTTTGAATTCATTAAATTTTACCTAAAACTCAAACACTGATTGTATAGTATACATTCACTTGATTAAGTTTTATCAATATATTAATAATTTATAACTAAATATTCACCCCCCCCCCCGCCGCTTAATTTTCCCAAAAACCTGTATTAACTTCCTATTCAGCACCACTTCCTGTGCTTAATGAACCTAATTTAAATATCCCATTAGCTTTAATGAAATACAAAAAGAAACACGAATTTAATTCCGTATATACGGTATCTTGAACATCGCCCATGTGAATATGAATATCATTACCTCCGCGTAGCTATTAAAGAACATGAACTTCGGAGGGCTTAATTACTCCCGAAGGTGCTGGAGGGATTTAAACCTATCGAAGGTTTTATTGAGGATTGAGGGTTGTTTACATGTAAATAACCTCAGCTAATATCCATTAGTTTGAATTTCTATATATGGAAATAATTAATGGTGTATTTATAAAAGTCGATTTTGTATTAATTAAATTGTTTACAACATAAATATATTAATGAGTTTAGTCGTAGTTTAATATTTACTAAACAAAACAAGTGTTTTACTTTACCTAATTTGAAAATTTGGTTCTATCAAGAAAGTAGCAGAATATGTATCCAATATAGTAATTACTTGTTATTTTAAAATGTATTCTGATCATTGCTAATTAATAATATAAGCAAGCCATTATTGTTTTTTTTTCCTCAAGCATTTAATGGTGGATTTAAACGTTTTAACTACAAATTTAATTATTCACGTGTGTTAAATATAACTCTATAGTTATTTCAATGTTCTTTGATAAAACAAAGATCAAGTACCAGATTTGTTTAAAGAACTAAGTAAATAAAAAATAAATTAAAAAATAATTAGGCTTTTGCTTGATAAATTTATAAAAAAATGTAATATATTCTTTAAAGCAATTGAATATTTATGCATGTGAATTTAAAATCAAACCAAATATATAGTTTACCTTTTTTCCAGCACTGCATATTTGTATTAACACGTTGAATAATATTCAAACGAGTGTCTTCCACTTCCAGGCTAAGCATAAAGTAAAATTTCGAGTTTAGAAAAGCCTCAAGAATTTGGATTTGGACGCGTATCGTCCAAATCCAAATTTAGGCTTTTCTAAACTCGAAATTGTACTTCATGCGCCACGCGTATAAAACACTAATTTCTAATGATGTTCACTTGTTCACAATATTTCAGTGTTTTTTTTTTATTCGTAATTAAAAATTATTTATCATTAACTGGGCAAACTTTAAATAGTAATATTGTAAATGAATTCCATATAAAATTAATTTGTAACTGTTAATGTATTCCATTAATTTAAATAAGCAACTTCCTTAAATTCAGCTTTCAGAATTCAAATATATGTAAATACAATCCCTTCTTGCTAAAATTCAATTAGAAATGTTAGCTAGTTAACTTAACAAGGCATGCGTTAATTGTTTTGAGATCTAAACGTGTGTAGCTCATAGACATGCTATTTCAACATGAGATTAAATGATTAGGTAATGTGCCGATTTGAAGGACAGCTCGGTTTAATTAAACGTCTGAAGACTAGAGCCCACAGTCTGGACGTCAGAGTAATTAAGTTATCAGCTGGAGACGCACTCGCTGTAATTAAATATTGAACGCCACCGGCGTCGCGACGCCAACGCCACTTTTCGTGCCAATCAACAACAAAAATTCGCCGTTTATGCTAATTGCACGAATAAATTGGATTTCATTCGAAGACATTTAAATCAATCGTTTGCGGACATAATATAAATTGCTGATTTTATCTCGGAATGTTTAATTTGTTTTACATTTTGAATTATGATAAAATTGACAAGTATTTCGCGAAATTGCAACTCACTGAAATATTTCGCATTTCATGAGGTGATGCTCAAGGTGTCCACATTACACTGGCGGCTCGCGGCCTAACTTCATGTGAGGCTCAAATCCAAGATACAAAAAGAGGTTGAAAGCACTACGTATTTATTTTGCTTATCAATACTTCTTACGTCACGGAATTGCGTCATTAATACATGCGTTTAGCAGCACAACGAGCGCACCTTTTAATTCCGAGATGCATTACCTTGGCACTTTTGTTTCACATAAAGCTGGCCACCGGCCGCCACTGCCACATTAGTACCTCAATCCATGAACACTTGGTTGAAGAATTCGTACCTTTCTACAATGGGCTTTTTTGATAGCGTGTGATCCACTAACTTAACAATAACGAATATGTGATCAACCGGTATTACAATTAAAAATTCCAGTGCTGAAAGGGTTAAGCCTACTTTCAGCACTGGCATTTTTCTGGTGCCCAAAAAATGTTTTGTACTCTGTATTTTTATTACTATCTCAGATTTACAGAGAGTTTTTCTTCTAAGTATACACAATCTGCAGTACTGCTACTTAAATGCTAGTTAAGTAATCGTGCAGGAAGTTTGGGACCACTGTATCAAGCCTGATGCAGAGGGCACTAACTACCGTGGAAAGATGGTGCAAGAACGAAGGGTTAGCTGTAAACCCGGCCAAAACGGCGATAGTCCCCTTTACCAGGAGACGAAAAACCGATGACATAACATCGCTACGCATGTATGAAATGGAAGTCCCAATCAAAAATGAAGTAAAATATCTAGGGGTCATACTTGATACCAGATTGAACTTCAACTTCCACCTGGAGAACATCAGCAAAAGGGCCATGAGAGGACTTTTTGCGACCAGGAAAATGGTAGGACGCACATGGGGACTGAGACCCAGTATGACCAAATGGCTATACACCGTGGTCATAAGACCCATAGTGACATACGCGGCGCTCGCTTGGGGAGAAAAAACCCAAACCAAGAGCGCAGCCGTAAAACTCGAAAGAGTGCAACGACAGGCGTGTCTGCTGATTACTGGGGCAATGAGAACAACGCCCACAGCAGCCATGGAACACATATTATCGCTTCCACCACTACATCTATATGTTATGATGGAAGCCAGACAGGCAGCCTACAGACTGCACATAAATGGACACACTTTAAATGTAGGGTCATCTAAACCGGAAACATTTAAAGTGCTACAAGAAGAAGAAATCCTAAAAATGAGGTCCGATTTCACTAAAATCGTACACCCATCCCGCAGATTCAAAATAATCATACCACAGCGGAGTGAATGGACAAATGGAACATACCCGGGAACGAGTAAAGGAACCATCTGGTACACAGACGGGTCCAAAAACACTAAAGGAACCGGGGCTGGTATCTATGGAGGCTGTAACCGGAGCAAACAATTCACGGTTGCTCTGGGGAAACATGCCTCCATCTTCCAGGCTGAAGTGGCCGCCATTGACTGGTGTGCCCACCACATAATGGAGTCGGGACTCAACAAAGGACCAATTACCATTATGTCGGACAGCCAGGCAGCCCTAAAAGCGCTAGCCTCGCCGATAGTTCAGTCCAGACTGGTTATAGACTGCATAAACAGGCTGGACGCACTGGCGACAACAACAAAAACACAGCTAGTATGGATACCCAAGGACCAAGGAATTATTGGACACTTGGGGGCCGACTTGCTGGCCAAACAAGGGGCAACAGGTGAATTTATAGGACCTGAACCCGCTTTCGGAATACCACATGAAACCGGAAAGGAAATAATCCGACGCAAGTTAGCAGAGGAGCATACAAAGGCATGGCACAACCAAATGGGAATGAGGCACACGAGACTCTTCCTAGATGGCCCGGTACCTGATAGCGCATTAGCGCTGTCAGGACTGAGCAGAATGAAACTAAGGAAAATCACAGGACTAATTACTGGGCACTGTGACCTGAATAAGCACAAACATAGGATGGGTCTTGAGAAAAGCCCCCTATGCCGTGGGTGCTTGGAAGAAGAGGAAACTCCCCAACACCTACTGTGCACATGCGAAGCCTATAAACGGCAACGCACGGAGCAACTCGGGAAGCCTGTGCTTCCTGAAGAACAGCTCAAGAACATCCCCTGGCCCAAACTCCTGGACTTCTTAGAAGACACAGGAATGTACAGGGAGTAAAATAACCAGAGGAGCACAGAAGGACCACGGAGACCGTAGTGCAGGGACGCTAAGCGATACCACCTCATGTGGAAAAAAAAAATCGTGCACAACGTGATGACATCTCTTTCCCATTATCAGTCAATAGTAGTATGCCGCAGGGATCGATCATTGGACCTTTGTTGTATATTATATATACATCGGTATTGCAAAATTATTTAGCTTTCTGTCATTACCAATACTATGCTGACGATACGCAGTTAAATTGTTCCTTCAAAAAAGGTAATGTTATTGTGACCTGTCAACATTTAAATAGAGATCTGCAAAATCTCTATGAAAAGTGTCATTATTATTCATTCATTATTTTTGAACTCTAACAAATCATGTGCCATTGTTTCTGGAAGAAAAAGAACGAGGGAAAATGCTATACACTATTAAAAAAAATATATTTCAGTAGATAATGTACCTATTGCCATTCAAAATGAAGTAAAAGTTCTGGGTGTAATAATAGACAAAGATCTTCGTTTTAAATCGTTTGTTGCTAAATGCTGCTAAGAAGTTTTTTACCAATTCAAATTATTTATTTCAAGACATCTTTTGTCACAAAAATATAAAAAACTCTCATGCGAAACACTCGTCTTATCAAAATTTGCAAATTGCGATGTACTGTATGGACTATGCATAGCTCAACCAAAAAAAAATCAGACAATTCAAAATAGTTGTCTTTGCTTCATTTGTGGTATGCGCAGAAGAAATCCTGTAACTAGCAAAAGACAGGCAATTATACCAAGCACTATTATTTAGAAACATTCTGAGCAGTAAGTGCCCTGAATATTTATATAAAAAGATCAGGTATCGAGGGGATGTACACAACATAAACGTAAGATTTAAAGGTACTCTAACTCGTCCGGTACACAGAACTGCATTATTTACCCGTTCTTTTTCATTCCAAATAGCTAAATTTTGTAAACAAATGCCCTGGTTATCTTTTAGGGATAAATAACCAAAAATTCATTGAGTTATATAAAAATTGTGTTTTAACTTGATTTTATTTACTTTATAGATTTAGATTACTTTTGAAAGTAGATAACATTTTTGACCTAATAAGTGTAAATTATTTTTTGTATTTAGGTTAAGTTAAAAACAGCTGATATATTTTTATATATGTAAGCTAAACTTCACTATACCTCTGCATACATATTGATTTTAATTGTTAAACTATGTAGAGAATACCTATTTTTTTTCTTTATGTATTGTTTTGAAATAAAAGACATTTATTATTATTATTATGCATATCTCAATATACTGTATACACTGAAAATCTTTATATAAATTCGTTGATTTTACAAATATATCAAATTGAACATTCAAACGAGTGTTTTCCACTCCCAGACTAAGCATGAAGTAAAATTTCGAGTTTAGAAAAGCCTGAAAATTTGGTTTGGTCGCGTAGCGCGAAGCGCGGAGCGACCAAACCAAATTTTCAGGCTTTTCTAAACTCGAAATTTTACTTCATGCGCCACGCGTACTAAACACTGATGTGATGTGATGTTCGGAATACACGTTTTTAGTATACTGCTTTAGTAGAATATTTTGAAATTGACCTAAAATCAGTGGATTATACGCGTGGCGCATGAAGTAAAATTTCGAGTTTAGAAAAGCCTGATTTGGCTTGGTCGCTCCGCTGCGCTACGCGACCAAGCCAAATTTTCAGGCTTTTCTAAACTCGAAATTTTACTTCATGCTTAGTCTGGGAGTGGAAAACACTTGTTAGTGTTTTTAAATTGAACGTTTTTAATAAGATCACGAATGTCTGAAAATGTACATTGAAAAATTGTAACAAAATAACAATTTCTTGTATTTATAACTTTTTTAAAATTTGAACATATAAATGGGCAGATAATTAAGAAGACAGATATTCCTGAGCAAGGAATATTACCTGATTCTCCTATCCTACCTGATCCTCAGAGACACTTTATTAAATTGGTAGTAGAAACAAATAATTTGAGGCGGTGATAGGTAAATACATTTGTAATCGTAATCTTTGTGAGTTAATTGAATTGTCATATTAATGTCAGATTTCTTTTTGCATAACCTACAAATTAAAAGTTGATTTTTTGACCTAAAATCAGTGTATTATACGCCTGGCGCATGAAGTAACATTTCGAGTTTAGAAAAGCCTGATTTGGCTTGGTCGGTAAATACATTTGTAATCGTAATCTTTGTGAGTTAATTGAGCTGTCAAATTAATGTCAGATTTCCCTTCACATAACCTACAAATTAAAAGTTAATTTACAACATAGCATGTGATTAATCTTGTCCTAACCTAAAACACACAACCTGCATCACACCACTAATGTATATGTTTCTTATAGTTTCTTTTCATTAGTTTAATTAAGGGTCAGTTGCACCGAACACGTTGATCTGGTTCAACTCTGAACTTGAAATTAAAGCGAAATTATAACAATAGTAACTCTCATTTTGAACTAGAGAACTCAAGTTTAACGATTTTGGAGCAACTGGGCCTAAATATTACACTAATAGTTATTAACAAATGTATGTTTTACACGTTAGCCATTGACTTCTGTAAACTAGGAAATATTCATCTCATGAAATTTTCAGGAAACATGAAAACTCACCGTTTATATCAAAATTACAATCACTACGATTCATCCTATTCTCTTTGTGTAACTTTGTTAAGAAACAACGAATTATTAATGCAATTAATCAACTCGGGACGTTTCAGGGATGTTTCTACACCCTGGAACATCCAAAGGGACTAAGCCCTAATCCCGTATGCTTTTCACGTCCTATTTCGGGCATGATTTTATTGGAAAAACGGGATTTTGTTCCCTCCCTTATTAAAATCCCTCCACCTGACAGACAGGTGAAAGCGCGGGAAGTTCGAGGAAACCCCGCACGTTTAGCAATTTACAAGAAGTAGGTCAGTTTCAGTTAGTAACGAGATAATCCCAGCTTTTTACTCGTCGTGTATTTTAATCCACTTTATTCACAATGAAACGCTCTCGTGTGGATTTTACTCGGGTATTGAATTTTATGTTTTATTTCAAGGTAGAGTAGTTGATTCCATTATTAGGTGTGTTTTTTTTAATTCACCGAGAAATAAAAGGTTTAACACAATATTTTCGACAAAGGTGGGTGTAACTCTTCTAAAGCTTGTATTAGACGACACTAATTACTTGTACAAGAAAATAGTATACTATTTTCTATCATAGTGTAACACACAAAATATGACCAAACGTAATGTCAATCATACGCGTCAAGATGACAGTGTGGTATGATGCGGTTACTAGATAGGGCGTAGGTAAAATAGCATACTATTTTCTTGTACAAGAATATAGTATCGTCTAATACAAGTTTTATACAAAACTGTACAAGATTACTTGTACAGTTTTGTATAAAACTTGTATTAGACGATACTATATTCTTGTACAAGAAAATAGTATGCTATTTTACCTACGCCCTATCTAGTAACCGCATCATACCACACTGTCATCTTGACGCGTATGATTGACATTACCTACACATGCACGTAATAGCTTTAACAAGTACACTACGTGCTGATTGCTTACCGTACAACCAATTGACATTTCTTTTATGTACAGGGAGTTTTTCTTTAAAGTATACGTATTCCAAATTTAGCTTATTTTCTTTAAATGTTTAGTTATTCGTTGTTTTCTTTTTAAAAGTTCAATTTGAAGCTTTAAACGAGTGTTTTCCACTCCCAGACTAAGCATGAAGTAAAATTTCGAGTTTAGAAAAGCCCCGTGAAAATTTGTCGAGGGTCGCGCAGCGACCCGAGACAAATTTTCTGGGCTTTTCTAAACTCGAAATTTTACTTCATGCGCCACGCGTATAGAACACTAAAATATTGTGAACTCTATGTATATTTAAACCTCACCTGGAATCAGTGTTTTTTACGCGTGGCGCATGAAGTAAAATTTCGAGTTTAGAAAAGCCCAGAAAATTTGTCTCGGGCCGCTGCGCGACCCTCGACAAATTTTCACGGGGCTTTTCTAAACTCGAAATTTTACTTCATGCTTAGTCTGGGAGTGGAAAACACTCGTTCACATTGTACTCATTTAAAAAACAACGAATGTCGGAAAATGTATAGCTTTATTCCCTGTATATTGATCAAGTAGAAATTTAGTTTTCATCGTTGTTATGGTACTATTAAAAATTATTACAATAAATAAGTTGTTTTTTCTTGCTCATTGTTTATTTTGTTAGGGCGTAGGTAAAGTATCGTACGTTTCTCGAGTGGTATGGCAATTACATACACGCGGAATACTGCACTCGCCGCTGCGCGGCTCGTGCGCAGCATGTCCGCTCATATGTAATATGCTGCATACCACTCTCATTACGTAATATACTATTCTATCTTGGTGTACCATGTAAAACATGTCCTATTTCCATTATACAAAACTGTAAAAGATTTGTGTTTAGTCATGTTTGTGTATTACACCATGATAGAAAATAGTATACTATTTTCTTATACAAGAAAATAGTGACGTCTAATACAAGCTTAATGGAAACAGGACAAGTTCTATTTGGTACACCATCATAAAAAATAGTATAGTATTTTCTTGTACCAGAAAATAGCGTCGTCTAATACAAGCTTAAAAGTTTTAGAAACGTTTGTAAAGTGTAGTATATTTCGTTGTATGTATTCCCGAATAGAATACAATTTCACTATACGTTCTCGGTGGGGTGTGGATAGGGATGGGGAGGTGACTTTATTCATGTGAAATAGTCGTATCTGTTATCGATTCGCAGGTTGGCAGCAC
Organism: Philonthus cognatus; assembly: GCA_932526585.2. Lineage (NCBI taxonomy): Eukaryota > Metazoa > Arthropoda > Insecta > Coleoptera > Staphylinidae > Philonthus > Philonthus cognatus. The sequence goes on from OW052243.1 coordinate 14,024,928, forward strand.
AGTTTCCATTTCAATGCCCTCGTCCCACATAGATGCCACCCCGAAAATAGATTCAATGGCCCATCTTGTCTGAACAGAACTTAATTTATCAAACGCAATCATCCGACCAAACCTTTCACATCCATATATGTGGGTATGCTCATAAAACCCACATCTTTTTCTTTTCTAACCGATCACCGCAAAATGTCAATACCAGAAGTTTATACTGATGAGAATAATAATAATTTTAATTCTATAACACAATGAAAAACTTTTTATTCCTTACTTCGCTTTAATTTTTGTTTATGTAAAAGTAAAGTTAGAAATAAAACGTGTTCCATTGTGATTAAATACTCAACAACAATATAACAAGACATTTTTAAATAGCCGAATACTATTTTTTTATTAATTTGTTGAGAAGGCTTGCATTTTGAAAATTTAAAGAAGACCAAATATCAAGCAATAATAATCTGATTAAATTCGGAGAGTTTTAGCTCTTTGATTATCAATGCTTGATATGTCGAGTTGAATTGTCTAAAAATGCAAGACTTTAAGATAAATTATTCAAAAAAATAATAATCCCTATTTTAAAAGGTCATGTTATATTTAAAAAAAAATATTTATTGAATCATTTATAATGTAACAGCAAAAACTTTTCGCAGTTTAGTTAAACATAACCATAATTGTATATTCTTTATAAAATTAAAAAAACGGATTAAAATTAATATCGACTTTCTGCAAAAATTGAGACAAGTCTCCAAATATTCACTGAAACAACTACTAAGCTAATACCCCGACAGATATTGAATATAACGATGAATATTTGAGTTTCACGACAGATTTACTGTTCTATCCATAATTTACATGGAAAAGGAAACATCAGGTCAATTTATTCTCTCACCAAACTAAATCCCCGTTTTCTTTCTGCATATTCCAACCCCAATCCTTTAAAATTTCAGCTATCACTTCATTTGGGGTTGCTTCCTCTAATAATAATAATAATAAGAGTTCTTTATTCCAATGTTAATATCACATACAAATTTTGCACATATACATCTACACGGAATAGGGTCAAATCAAGATTAATACATATTATGTTTCTCTAGAGAAATATTCATGCATATTATATGGTTCTAAATCAAGTAAGAACTCTTTAATAGATTGTTTCCAGCTCGAAAACGTATCCGATTTTTGTGTGTTTGTGGGCAGACTATTGTATATTTTTATACAAATATATAGTGGATTCTTTTCAAAGAAAGTTAATCTATGATACGGATATTTAAAGTCAATCCCGTGTCTCGTGTTATGAGTACTTTCCAGTTTAAATTCAATAAATAAATGTTTATGCTTCCACATAAATTTCATCGCTTCCAGAATGTATACTGGGGTTGCTTCCTCTAATTTGTTCAGCTATCACTTCATTTGGGGTTGCTTCCTCCAATTTGTAATTTTTAGCCTCACAAAATGTTTCAAATTGACGCCATACACTTTTCTTGCTTCTATTTGCATTTATTGGTACGGAGTTTTTAACAATTTCGTCAATTTTTGCCATTGATGTCTCTCCGAACCGTGCTATTTTTATGACTTTATAACAAATGTTAAAATGAAAGCACACTACTATTCGTAATTTTATGTTGTAGAAAGGCGCAAGTAGAAGAGGCAGAAGAGAAGGAGAGAGAGAGAGAGAGAGAGAGAGAGAGAGGATGAAGAGGCAGGAATAGTCGACTATTTTTTCTTGCTATTTCAGATATTGATTTCAATATACGTCATAATCATATTAAATTATATGTATTCGTGAGTTATGTGCAGATTGTTATAATAGTAATGAAAAGCGGTTGAATTTGTTTTTTTTATTGTTTTTATTTAAGTACTATATGTACATTTCAGACACTAAGTGTCCATTATCAATAGTTAACTAGCCAGTTAAATGTACATATAGTACTTAAATAAAATCAGTGAAGAAAGGAATTTAACCGCTTTTTATTAATATTAAATTATGACATCTCAACAATGAATTCTGACAGATAAAATAAAGTATAAATGAAATTGCCAATTCTTGGTTGCAGAATACTTCAAACATTAAAAGTGCGATTCTTTTCGCAATCTACAACAAGTTAGTCTTACAAAGACTATATCAAACACTCATTGAAACAACTACTTCCCGGGCTAATACCCCGACGGACATTGAATTATACAACAAGTGTTTGCTGTTACATACAGTAACCTACTGCAAATGTAACAATTTGGGTCAAATTATTCAGGCCATCTATAGACGCGTTTCGAGATTTATCTCTCCTCAGTATAGCTGTTAGTCTTTGTAAGACTAACTTGTTGTAGATTGCGAAAAGAATCGCACTTTTAATGTTTGAAGTATTCTGCAACCAAGAATTGGCAATTTCATTTATACTAATGTTTGAACGGTAACGTGACCGCCAGTCTAAGGTGTCAAATTGTTTAAAGGGAATGGCAAAGCTATACTGAGGAGAGATAAATCTCGAAACGCGTCTATAGATGGCCTGAATAATTTGACCCAAATTGTTACATTTGCAGTAGGTTACTGTATGTAACAGCAAACACTTGTTGTATAATTCAATGTCCGTCGGGGTATTAGCCCGGGAAGTAGTTGTTTCAATGAGTGTTTGATATAGTCTTTGTAAGACTAACTTGTTGTAGATTGCGAAAAGAATCGCACTTTTAATATATGATAAAATAAAGAATCCACACAACTCGATTAAACAATTAGTTTATTCCATAAACTCACCAGTTTCACTACCACCGCAAGCGTAAATTTTTAAATTCAAAATAAATTGCCTGGTTTCTTTACCCCACGCTACAAATTCATCCCCGCACACTTAAATATTTACATCTCCGAAATAAGCTAGTTAAAGTTGGGGGAATTTTTCAGTTTCAGTGAGAATTCCTGATAATACCCGGGGAATTTCGCTTTGTCGAGCAGATGGAAACAGGCATTCCACCTAAACATGCAACAAAGGAAAAATTGCCTGTAATCCATCATGAATTCAGTCGGGGAGGGTGCTAATCTTTACGCAAGCCGAAATGGATTCCGTTAGGGCTTGCACAATGAGATTTCATTAGAGATTTTGAGCGAAAATGTTTACTCTGAAATGTGTAACAGTTGGCACTCGATTATGTCTATTGAGAGAGAAGTTTTGATGAATTCGATGAAGTTTTTCGAAACATTTTTATTTCAAAGTGAAATTTCTTAGTTGTTGCAATATACAGGCTGTCCACAGATTCATTCTCAACATAGCAAGCACACTGGTCGAAATGCTCATTCTAGCTGATCATTTCGCCGAAAATAAATTGTTTAGAAAATAGATTTTTTTTGGAATATAGGTAGTTCAATATCCAGAGGGTGCGCAGGTAAAATCATAAACCCCTCCGACCTTTGGTCCAGTAGTTATCAGTATCCAAAGTGCACGCATCGTTTACGTCTTTCAGTTGCGGATTTTACGCGCTTCCAACGTCTAAGTTTAATTTCTTTTTTTACATTTGTGTTTCGTGCAAAATATAGTTATTGATAATGAGTGCTTAGCACTCGAAATGTACATCTAACACATAAAAATAAAAGTGAAGTAAGGAATAAAAACAGTTTTCTCATTGTGAAGATGAAAATATATTCTACTAGTATACAGGGTTATTGGTAATTCGACGTATATCCGTAAGGAGCTGATAGGGGGGCCAAAATGCAACAAATTGAACCCTACATATGTATGGCCGAAATTCAATAGTTTTCGAGATACTTGAATTTTAAGGGTTTTTCGATATTTACCCAAAATTTAACATTTAATTCCAAATTTAATAAGAACTACATAATGAATTAGTACCATTAAAAAATTACACTGTAGCTGGCACTTTAATTAAGCTATAAATATAATTAAAAATACTTAATTTAACAAAATAATTAAAATGATGAGTGATTTAAAAATAATATCTTGCCAATATTTTCATTTGCGCTTCTAGAAATGTTGTCTCGTTAAAAAAATTACTATGACATTAATCGTACAAATAACTAAAAAAACTTGCCTATACATTTACAGCGTATACATTATGTATATTTAAAAGAACAATTCTCAGTATGTAATACAATAAGTCATTCGTAGAAATCATTAAAAGAAGTGTAGAATTCTATCTAAAATCAACTTTTAGAGTTAACTCTATAATCGTTCGGCAGTTAATGGGTTAATCTCCCATAATAAGAACGTTAAAGCAGCGGGGATCCGAGAAGGCTGCGATTCGGTCGCCATGGCAACCACTTTTACATTGCTCTTATGGTAGACGACTGTCACCGGGAGTGGAAAAATCGAAGAATTCATTTTAGAAAGTTCAAATTTTCATAGGACCGAAAAAAAAAATTCCGCGTGTCTTAGGCTAAGCCGACCGCGTTTTCTATTTTAAATCATTTTTTTAATTTTACGCCGGGTGGAATATTTCCTAACCTCAATACTTTACACGCTGGTCTTGCTTCACACGGAACTTTTTCAGGTCGCGCATAGCACAATTTCGATGGGATTTGACCTGGGCTTTGCAATGCGACACCTTCGGGCGCTCAAATCGCCCGATTAAAAAAAATATCGCATTTAATCGATTTTTCAAAAAAAAAATAGATTTTCAAAATTTTGCGTCTATCGTGTTCAGAATTCCATTAGAAACACGACCTATCTATCGAGAATTCTTTCTATCGAGGAAAAGTATTTTTTTTTGCAATTGAAATTTCATAAAAATATATATAGGGTGTCTAAATCTCGCATTTAATCGATGGTTTTTATTTTTTCTCCAAAATGTTTTGTTTAAACGCAGATCGCTAGGATTAAATTTAGCGGTGTTAGGACATGTTTTTTTTTTTTTATTGGCCGCCTTCACGGGCTGTCAGCACATTTTCGTTCGAAAAATTGCGATAGAGGAATTTGGTTTTCACATTTCGATTTCGAATAATTATCCGCAACCGACAAGATGAAACAAGACGAAACAAAACAATTAAAATTAATTAATTTTTAAGTTTAACGTGTATATACAGGGTGGTCTAAAACCGTGATTTTCTTGATTATTTTATTTTGGCCAACTTAAAATGCTCTAAAACGATTTGTTTAAACGTAGGGTGGTATGGTTTGACCTCGCGGTGCTCAGCAAATTATTTTCGAGCCTACAAATGGCCGCCTTCCCGGTGTTTCAGCAAATTTTCGGTCCAAAAATTGCGCTAGAGAAAATTTGTTTTCGCGAGGATAAAGGAGCAACTACCCTCTCTATGTGCGAGCGAAGCGAGCACCCTAGCGAGCGAAGCGAGCAAGGCAAGCGAGCGAAGCGAGCGGCTGGAGCGAAGCGACCATCTCTTCCAACCTTTTCACGGACCTTTACATCCATCCACTCCATAACCACTACAAAACAACGATTTACCTTGCAGTCACCACCATTCGGCTCATGCACCAACGCCTCTCCCCCTCCCTTTACCCTTGCTACTATTATACATATATTTTTCTTCAACATCATTTATTTTTTTTTAATTATGCAATTCTCTTTACATTTCTACATTTCCTTGATTCGGCCCTCGGCTCCCCGGTTGGTAAATCGGGCTAAATGCTAGTGTATTAATAAAAAAACGGTTTTACTTTGTTTGTATAACACAATTTATTTTTACATAAAAATAAATTGTGTTAACAAAGTTAAACCGTTTTTTATTAATAAATTAACATGTATAATGAAGTAGAAGCCTCCACAATACAAAAAAAATATCAAGTGTTATAATTAACTGTTTATTGTAATATTGTGGCTTAAACAATAAAATGATAATACTTAATTAAGAAATAACAATCATTAGTTTAAAGATAAAATTCATTATGTGCTATGGATTGAATATGTTCTTAATGATTCTTTTAAAATTTACACGTATAGATTTTAACAAGATAACAAAATTTGTTTAAATAATTGGCTAGTAATTATTAATATAAAAATAAATAGATTGGTACCATATGAGTGAAAAGTTTTATCCTTTAGCATGCCATGACTTTTGTTTACATGAAATGTGAGTTGGTATCACTGGCAAATCCGCGTGATCTGACGCGTTATAACATTTAACGCGCGACGTTCACTGTGACAGTTTGAGTAAAAATTATTATTGTTTTTATTAATTTGTTACCAACATAATATTTTTTTACAAATAATTTAATAGCCTTCTAGAGGATAAATCTTTTAGATCATATGGTAGTATCATATGTTCAATAAAAAAAAACCTCTAGAAGGCCTTGATTTAATCTTTTTTAAATTTAAGTTGGCTACACACTTCAGGAATAAAACGTCATACATAATTATTATAATGTATATTTCCAGAGTTGCCAACCTAGAATATTTCCATTGCACTCTAGAGATTTTTTTAAATTGAACATACGATAGTTATATTCCTTTATCTCTACTATTTTATGTAAAAATAAGAATACTTTATAAAGACTGATAAAATATAACGTGAGTTTTAAATTCATTATTTTCCTAATAACCTACTTGCTTTGTGTATTTTGAGTATGTAAATAACCATCAAAACTTTTATATAGTGAAATTTATTTTCAGCTCGAGTACATAAATTAGGTCTTTTTCGCCTTCACGTCATAACTCTTAGCGTCTCCTGTATTGTTCTCTGCGAGGACTTGACAAGAATGGAAGTTGATACTGAAACTTCCTACCACACAATGTTTCCATTGTCGTGGACAAACAAAGTCATAGGAAGTACGGCGTGCACCGAGGTGAAATATACGATGACATCAATGTTGCCCATATTATTAAATCTTAATAAAGGTGAATAAATTGACGATAATCTCGATAAACTAAATTTATTAATAATAAAAACATTCTGATACATGTACATACACCAGTTGCTGATTTTTATATTTGATACCCATAAGTTTAACGTATTATACAGGGTGCCCGTATTTCAACACAATGTATGGGGATCTTGGTTATTTGAAGTCGGTTAAAGTGAGGCAAAGTTGCGTATTTTAGGGCCCAATAATAATCTAAAAACAAATTTAAAATATTTTCTTTCGTTTTTGAGATACAGTAGAACCTCGTTATACCGGGATGGCTTTTGGCTATACCTAGCACGATATAAGAAAAACACGGTATATCCGAATATATGTAATTTGTATAATAGTCACATACACACACGCGCATATATATATATATATATATATATATATATATATATATACATATATATATATATATATATATATATATATATATATATATAAATATATATATATATACATATATATATATATATATATACATATGTGCAGTAGCCACCTACAGAACAAGACATACTATATAATACAATAATGACGCCGGAACATTTTACCTAATCAGGACGGTACGCAGTCAATTGTTAAAATTAACATCTTTAAAAAAAAAGAAACCTGAAAAATAACCCCGATATATCCGAATCACAGTATCTCGAGGCCCGGTATAGCGAGGTTCTACTGTATTGTCAAACAACTGATTTTTTCAAATTTCGTTTTAATTTTATTATTCAAAAACCATTGAATCCAGACATTTCTAACTTTGACATTAAAGAAGCACTTTTTAACGAGAAATCTAGTAATATATTTTATTTTAAGATAACTATAGTATTTACCCAGGGACCATAGCCAACTTTTGTTTTTCTTATGGGCGCCATTTTGGGTTTTTATATTTTTTAGAAGAATATGGTTTTCTGAATTCAATGATGTATCATACTTATAGTTTATTGTACATTTTATATGTCAAATTTTATTCTTTTGTTTTTTGTGAAGAGTGCCTCCGAAACAGTTGAGTAGCTCACTCATTTGAGAACTCCTAGGACCGATAATTGTTGTTAAAATACATCACCAGTTGTAATGTATTCTAAACTAACGAGTTTCTTCCACTCCCAGACTAAGCATGAAGTAAAATTTCGAGTTTAGAAAAGCCCCGCGTAGAAAATTTGTCGAGGGTCGCGCAGCGACCCGAGACAAATTTTCACGGGGCTTTTCTAAACTCGAAATTTTACTTCATGCGCCACGCGTATAAACCACTGATTTACAGTAAAGTTAAAAATATATAATGCTTAAATGTGATATTGATCAATATTTATTGAGATGTAGTGAAAATAAAAGAATTACTTATTTTGGAATAGTATTGGAATAATAATAATAAAAGTAGAATACATTTAGTTTGTGCAACTTTTCCATGCCGTTGATATTTAGGTCATAATATCTTTAACGGGGAAAGTGCTATGGTGGACACATCACCATTTTTGTAATTTATGTTTTGTGTTATAATTAATACTTATTATTATTATTATTACAAAAGATTGGCAGCTATTAAATAATTTTGACTGCTAACAATGATTGATTTCTGTCAAGATTTTACTGATTAATAGATATGACGTCATTGTTTCCAAGGCACTCTTTGCAAAAAAGAAAATATTATAATTTTAAATATCAAATCTAAAATAAATAATGAGTGTGATGCATTACTGAGTTTAAAAAAAAATATTCTTTCGAAAAATATAAAAATCCGAAATGGCGTCCATAAGAAAAACAAAAGTTGGCTATAGTGCCCGGGTAATTGTTATAATTATAAAAAAAATGCTACTAGATTCCTCATTAAAAAGTTCCTGTATATTGTTAAAGTTCTAAATGTGAAGATTCAGTAGTTTTTGAATAAAAAAATTAAACCGATTTTTCAAAAAATCAGTTTTTTGTTGATATCTCGAAAACAGAAAAAGATATTCCAAAATTGTTTTCAGATTATTGTTAGACCCTAAACTACGCAACTTTGCCCCAATTTAACCGACTCTCCTATCTCTTTAAATAACTAAGATCCCCATACATTCTGTCGATATATGGACACCCTGTAAAGGTATACAGGGTCGCTACAAAGTATGGAAACACGGCTCTCACGTGAAAACGGCTAAAAACAGAACCACCAAAATTGGGATTTCTAAATGGGATATTTTCTTGAACAATTTGGCGTGAAAAAATCAAAAATGATTCTCAGGATTTTCACATACGGACGCCATCTTGAAATTTTTTAAATGGAATTCGATTTTTTTTTACAACTTTTATAAACCTTATAATTCTGATTACAACCATAAACTTATTTTTAAAAATACTTGTCTTTTCTTCGATAAACCGGACTTTGAAAAGTATGGAAACAGCGAAATATTTTGAGAACGGTTTATCGGAATGTCCTGAAATTTTGCAAAGGTTTAGAGTACGTTAAGGCCTTCAACTTACTCTAAACCTTTGCAAAATTTCAGGACATTCCGATAAACCGTTCTCAAAATATTTCGCTGTTTCCATACTTTTCAAAGTCCGGTTTATCGATGAAAAGACAAGTATTTTTTAAAAAAAGGTATATGGTTGTAATCAGAATTATAAGGTCTATAAAAGTTGTAAAATAAAAAAATCGAATTCCATTTAAAAAAATTCAAGATGGCGTCCGTATGTGAAAATCCTGAGAATTATTTTTGATTTTTTCACGCCAAATTGTTCAAAAAAATATCCCATTTAGAAATCCCAATTTTGGTGGTTCTGTTTTTAGCCGTTTTCACGTGAGAGCCGTGTTTCCATACTTTGTAGCGACCCTGTATATTTAAACATTTGTAGTAATAATTGCATAAGCAAAATAATAGATTATTCACTTGGAACCTTTCTATAACAATTCATTTGTAACCGGATGTACATTTTGGGCACAAAGTGAACATTATTAATGGTTTGGTACTATAGGTTCCAAGTGTTCTAAGCAAAGGTTTTATTTATTATCTTTAAATAACTCAATCAAACTAAATTAAAATAGTATAATAATTAAATAGTATTAATTTCACAAATTTCAGTCACATTAAATATTATAATAAATCAGGTGGAAGTAACGGTCGTACTTCGCCGAAACACTCAGGGATTAGTAACAGGGACGTCGACCAGTGAGTAGGTTTCCTTATTTCAAGTAATCAATTTATTACTTGAAATAAGAAAGCCTACTTACTGATCGACGTACCTGTTACTAATCCCTGAGTATTTTAATAACAGTTAAATATGCCTAACAAAATCACGAGATGATCGATACAAACAAAACTATAATTTTAATTGACAAATACATTTAATCATTGAATAAAATGTAAACTGATGTCTTTGATTTTTTTGTTTTGTTTAAATGAGCTAAATTATGCCTAATTTATTGTTGGAGTGATATACCGTGAATGCTTTATGTCTGGAATTAATTGTATATGGAGAGCAACGACGAGGAAATGCCACAAACCGGAAATAGGAGCCAGTTAGCCAATTAATTAACTAATTGGACAACTGCGCACGTCAATTGCATCTACTTGTGTACGAGTACATACAGAATTTTAGATATATGAACATATGGCACTCAGATTAATATGGAAATGAGTCAATTAGGACCTGAATTGCTTTCAAGGAAAGTTCAAACTAAATAATTGTACTTATACTCGCTGAATAAGTTAAAAGTCTCATATTGAAATACGTCGAGTAATTAATGCAATTTTCACTTTGCTTTAAGTTTAAATAAAACACTTATTACTTTCAAACACTCCATTGTACTCGCGATAATTGTTTCGCCACAGTGTGGCTTATTCAGGCGAAGAATATCGAATAATGAATTATCCTTCGCCTGAAGAAGCCACCGTGTGTCGCCACACTGTGGCTTCTTCAGGCGAAGGATAATTCATTATTCGTTATTCTTCGCCTGAATAAGCCACACTGTGGCGAAACAATTGTCGCAAGTACAATATAGTGTTTAAAAGTAATAAGTGTTCTATTTAAACTAAAATTAAAGTAAAAATGAACTTACAACTATTAACTGCCACAACAATTAAGTTATTAATGCAATTTTATAAGTCTGTATTATGACTAATTTTTGTAAAGACTAATGTATATTTCACCCGGTTATCTTGGACGAGAAGACAGTTATTTTTCGCATTTGTTTATTGTCTAAAACTGTTTCAATATTCCAGAAACTCAAACTTGCCATTGAACTTAACAGAATAAGCCAAGTGGAAAGTGCCCGCGATAAGAACTGGTTGAAACAATGTTGACTCCACATTATTCCTGAAAATGATAACTTATCCCCAATAGTTTATGGTTTCTGTAATAACTTCACGAAATTTTGCGACTTCAGCACAAAACTTAGCAATACACAATTAAATTGCCAGTGTTATTAACCCTCAAAATAACGAATGTGTAATTTGAAGTGTCCAAAGGTGCCCCACTACACTACATATAAATTCATGTCATTATTCTAATTCTAATTTAAAATGTTCAATCAATAAATCAAATGTTTTTATTGATTGAACATTTTAAATTAGAATTCTAACAAAGCTTTCCATTATTATATATAATGATGGAAATCAATAATGCCCAAGTATTGATATAGTAAGACAGTGGCAATTTACTAAAATAGCGTAATTTTCCTTGAATTAACAATCGTTGATTTCAATTTAATCAGCAACTAATTTCGCTCGACCAGTTTTCGTAGGAAAACGAGGAAAACCGTTAATTTCATCCGAAAATAGAAAACCCCACGAACAACAGCAACACAATTAAACGCATAATCCTGTAAAGCACGAGGCCGAGGAAAAGTTTACGCCGACCACCGCACAATTAAATCCACCTAATGCGATTTTGATGGAGACCAACTGGCGAGGCCGAAAGTTTTCGGTGTTGGCACGGAAACTATTCAGTTTCGTGTTGACCTGTTGAATATTCAACACAAACCTATCGGGCCGAGAAAATAAAATATAACGGCCGCGTGGGGGCTCAATGTTGAGCCCTTGAGTGTGACAGAGTTCGAGGACGTGATCCTGATGGTCTTACGAAAATTGGATGTTTTCATTTTTGTTTTAGGGTACTTTAGGTCAGCGCTTTCCAAACTATTTTATATAGCGGACCGCTAGCAAAAAAATGCCCCCCCCCCCTAGACATCAAGAGATCATACATTTTTAAATATGTAAGTGATCTTTTGTCATTTTTGTATGTAAAGAAAATTTAGCATTAAGAAAAGTTGAGTTTGTCAATAGTTTGCAAAATATTTACAAAATATAAAAACGAATTAAAATTAACATCGACTTTCTGCAAAAATTTTGTCTCATTGAGACAAGTCTTCAAATATTCAATAGTAATATATTAAGTGCATTAAAAATGATCGAAAATTTTGCACGAGAAGCCGTTGCCTAGAAACTGTATGAGTCCATTTTGATTGTGATTTGACAAAAAGTGCCCTAGACGCGAAGCGTCGAAGGCACTTTTTCAGTCAAATCACAATCAAAATGAACGAATGTAGTTTCTTAAAGGCAACGAACTTTGAGTACTAAATTTTCACAGCATTTTTAATGCACGAAATGTATTTAATAGACTATTTCCTGAAAAATACGATTTTTAATCAAGTTGACGTATTATTTAAAATATTAATTATCAATCAGTGTCACTTAATGCGTCAACATAAATCGCTTTGGAAGTTTTTCTTCGAAAGATATATCGAAAAATATCGTTTTTAATTGTACTAATGTAAATGGTTCCAATTTTAGTAATATGTTAGATTAATTAAAAACCTTATTTTTAGTTCTGGAAATAGTCGCATAAATTATTCTCAATACTTTCCAGATTCTTTTAAGAGAAAAACTTTCGAATCGATTAATTTTGAAAGATTGAGAGAAATTGATTGATACCTGACATGTGACGTCACAACAGTGCAATTTTCGCTGTAATTTTTTGTAGAATTTTCACTTACTATGCAATTTTCGCTGAAATTTAATTGTGATTGGGCAATGAAAATGAATTCTCGTAATATGATTGGTAGACATTTTTTGAAGGAAATAGCCATTGAAACTACTTCTCGAGCTAATACCCCGACAGATATTGAATTATCCAATGAATATTTGAGTTACACGACAGCTTCACTGTTCTATGCATAATTTATATGCAAAATGCAACATCAGGTCAAACAATTCTCTCACCAAACTGAATGAATTAACAGGAAATTGAAATAAATTAAAAAAATTACAAAAAATAAATATTAATTTTACTATGTTATTTTGGAATACCAACAAATATTTTCTCTGGGCTAACTTTTTTTAAGTTTTTAGTACCCACTTATCAACTGTTCATACTATAAATGTATCCAAAAAAAAAATGAATCATTGACTTGCGATTTAAAATTACATTTAAAATCATACGGGGATTTTATCTTATAAATATATTTTACATATTTCAAAATAAATTGCTCAAGAAGTTCGAATTAATCCAAATGATAATTTATTAAATTAATTAACATGAGATCAGACACAAGCAGTATATTTTAACTTCCACATTAAATCAATGTTTAATACGCGTGGCGCATGAAGTAAAATTTCGAGTTTAGAAAAGCCCCGTGAAAATTTGTCGAGGGTCGCTGCGCGACCCTCGACAAATTTTCTACGCGGGGCTTTTCTAAACTCGAAATTTTACTTCATGCTTAGTCTGGGAGTGGAAAACACTCATTAGAAGCTTCTATTAAAATAACGAATGTCTAAAAATGTACAATAAAAAATGAGGATTTGTATAAATAAAACAAAAGATCCCTGTATTATATAAATTTGAATTGATTTTTCTATTTTAAAAAAACTATGGGATTTTATGTCAAAAACTTGGTTTTTAAATAACACAAATCTCGAGCGATATTTGTGACGTCTGTGATACATCAACATTGACTTTTACATAATAAAATAATTTACGTCCCTAATACGTCATTTTATGTGAAAGGGTTAATTAAATCAATTATTAATTTCATTGAAATTTTATGAAAAATTTTAAAAATAATTAATTAACATCGTAGAATTCAATATAATAATAATAATAATAATAAATGCCTTTATTTGTCATACAAAAAATAAATACAAAATATATACTTATAAGCGTAGGCGAAGTTCAGTCAGCTTAACCTGTTAATGATCTTCCACTTAACCTACGAAAAATTAAAAATAAATGTAATTGCAACGTCCCTCACACGTTGCAATAGATAAACATATTTCGTCGTCAATATCTCTAATTAATTCTGTAAATTCAAAGCTCATTTCGTACTAACAGAGAGCGCAAGTTACATCTGAAGCTGTTGAATTTTAATTGTTTTAGGTTTTGAGGAATTTTATTGAATCATTTATAGATGTTGTAAGAAAAACATATAAATAGCAGATCTGTGCTTCGGTGGCGATATGAGTCCCCGGAACCTAACATTGACATTATGAATATCAGTCCGAAACACAATTCTACGATATAGATAAGAGGGCTTGCGGAAATTAATTAACTTATATATATCTGTCGGGGTATTAGCTCGAGAAGTAGTTGTTTCAATGAATATTTGGAGACTTATCTCAATGAGACAAAATTTTTGCAGAAAGTCGATATTCATTTTAATTCGTTTTTATATTTTGTAAATATTCTGCAAACTATTGACAAACTCAATTTTTCTTTATATTAAATTTTCTTTATGTTAAACTTTGACAATATTAAAGAAAATCTTAAAAACTGACAAACCTTAAAACTTTGAAAACGAATAATTTGTGACATTAACGAAAATCACCAAAATATACGTAAATTGATGAAAATCATAAAAACTGACGCATAGCAATCAATATTTAGTGGATTGATAAAAATCGAAAATATTAAGTACTGTGTAAATAGACCAAAACTATGAACTGATGTTTTAAAAATCAATTTTAGGACGAAAATCAAGAAAAAGCATGAAAATCATAAATATCCTGAACATCAACATTAAAAAATAATTAAAACTGACAAAAACCGTTTAGTTAACTACAAAGTACAAAGAACTCTTATTTAAAAGTACTTATTTTCAACTATTTATTTTATAGCAACCAATTTGCAAATTGCCTGCGAATTATTACTAAAACTATTTTAGCTAAAAAAAATAATCACAGTAGGCTGCTGTCACAAATTATTAAAAAAGCGGTAGCGGCGCAGCGTGAGAAATAAAAAAAATATTGCCGCTGCATTTTGGCTGATTTTTGTGATTGTATTACCTCCACAAAATGTGAAGAATTTATTTAAGACACGAGGATGCTGACTTGGCGGTAAGAATGCACCAAAGAGGCGCCCGACAAGTTAAAATCGCGGACTTTTTTTATACATAAACTGCAAGTTTTACATTCGTTGATTTTTTAAAAGATTTTAATTTGAATCTTTAAACGAGGGTTCTCCACTCCCAGACTAAGCATGAAGTAAAATTTCGAGTTTAGAAAAGCCTGAAAATTTGGATTGGCCGCGTAGCGAAGCGAAGCGGCCAATCCAAATTAGGCTTTTCTAAACTCGAAATTTTACTTCATGCGCCACACGTATAAAACACTGAAATATCGGAAAGTATAAAATATACGGCCTTAGCAATCTAATATGTACATGTGAATAAAACGTGAGTCAAATTCTGAGCTGAACAAATTGTTTAAAACAGTAATTATAGGCAACCCAATAACTCTAACGGGTTTCACGTGAGAGAATAAATAAATAAATAAAAATAAATAAATAAATAAATATTAGGTTGCCTATAATATAAAATGGAGATTCCGTTAATAAATAAATAAATAAATAAATAAATAAATAAATAAATAAATAAATAAATAAATAAATAAATAAATAAATAAATAAATAAATAAATAAATAAATAAATAAATAAATAAATAAATAAATAAATAAATAAATCGTTGTTGTATGTGTGTGTTTTTTTAATTACACTGTGAATCGGTGTTTTTAAGCGTGGCGCATGAAGTAACATTTCGAGTTTAGAAAAGCCTAGTTTGGATTGGCCGCTCCGCTTCGCTACGCGGCCAATCCAAATTCTTAGGCTTTTCTAAACTCGAAATTTTTCTTCATGCTTAGTCTGGGAGTGGAAAACACTCGTTAAAGCCTCAAATTAAACACTTTGAAACAACGTTAAACTGCATGTATAAGCAATGTCCCTATTTAATTTTGAGTAGTTTATTATTATTATATAATATTTAAACATAGTAACAAAGAGTATGCAAACTAAAAAACTGCCTTGCAAGTACTGAAATAGATTTAAAAAATATTGTCACAACTTGTTTAAACTTACATAATGTTTTAGGAAAATATATTGTACAGAAAAGTATAATAGCCGTCTAAAGATAAGGGTTTAAAGTGAAGAACTTTATAAAAATCATTAGATTTTTTTTTCAAAAATGAATAACAAATCATACAATATTAAATAAATGTAAAATCTCAGATTAATTTTTGTAGTTTAGTAGTAATAACTATATTAATTAATATTGTAGAAAAAACTTAAACACCGTATCTAAAATTTTAGTTTTCTTAGCCTTCAAATTAAATTTCCTAAAAATCATTGGATTTTTAGATATGTTTTCAAATTTACTTTAAATTATTAGAAGTTATTAAGAAATAACCAGTATTACAATACAATTTTCTGTATCAAATAATTTCACTAAAATCGAAGGTATGAAATGAAAATATTTCCGGTTACATGGAATCTTCAATTATTAATGTTCTTCGTGAGTTATCTCAAGTGAAAATATTAATAGTATTATCAATAGTAATATATTAAGTGCATTAAAAATGATCGAAAATTTTGCACGAAAAGCCGTTGCCTAGAAACTGCATGAGTCCATTTTGATTGTGATTTGACAAAAAGTGCCCGAGACGCGAAGCGTCGAGGGCACTTTTTCAGTCAAAGTACAATCAAAATGAACGAATGTAGTTTCTTAAAGGCAACGAGCTTTGAGTACTAAATTTTCAGAGCATTTTTAATGCACGAAATAATAATAATAATAATAATTTATTTCCCAAGAGAAATACACATTTCAAATTACAGGGAAAAATATACAAAATTCTAGCAAAAAATTATTACATATACAATATTTAATTCAGTTAAACAATACTTAACGATATCTGACATAGTGACTAAATTAATACAGCGGACATTTGGTTAATAAATTGTGTACGACTACAACAAAAGATATCAGCAACGTTTTGAGAGTTATTATAATTGCGCATCATTGTATTGAGAGGGGAGTTGTAATATACATTACTTTGACTTCTATTACATACAAATTGTACACTATTTCTACTACAAATCCTAGGTGTACAAAAATTTAACTGAGCGAGTATACCGGGAGCATTTATATTGTTGTGAAGCAAATTGTAGAGAGTGGTTAATGAAGCGATCTTGCGTCGTGCAGATAAAGATTTTAAGTTAAACAAAAATGTATTTAATAGACTATTTCCTGAAAAATTCGATTTTTAATCAAGTTGACGTATTATTTGAAATATTAATTATCAATCAGTGTCACTTAATGTGTCAACATGAATCGCTTCGGAAGTTTTTCTTCGAAAGATATATCGAAAAATATCGAGAAAAATTCATCCGAAAATACAAGAAAGAGTAAAGAGTTCGTTTGGAGACAATTTATGACATTCTGTGATGAAAGAAAATACGAGTTAGATCAAAAAACTTTAATTTTGAAAGATTGAGAGAAATTGATTGATACCTGACATGTGACGTCACAACAGTGCAATTTTCGCTGTAATTTTTCGTAGAATTTTCACCTACTATGCAATTTTCGCTGAAATTTAATTGTGATTGGGCAATGAAAATGAATTCTCGTAATATGATTGGTAGACATTTTTTGAAGGAAATAGTCGAAATTAATTTTCATTACATAATTTCTCCAGTTTAGGAATATTTTACAGGTTAAAATTCTTCTTGACTAAATACTAAGTCAAGAAGAATTTTAACCTGTAAAATATTCCTAAACTGGAGAAATTATGCAATGAAAATTAATTTCCATACATTTCTATACATATTTTTTTTATAGTTGGGGCCTTGGTGGCCGAATAGGTAGACACCTTGCTCATAGGCCAAGAGGTTCGCGGGTTCGTATTCCGTGCGGTGGAATAATTTATGAATAACTAACAGGCTTTGTGGCGGAAGCTGAGGCCAATAAACTTTTAAAAACTGGTTATTTTTTTTTTACTCAAATGTGTATAGAAATAATAACAAAATAGATCGTTAACAGAAAAAGATCTATTTATTTCATTTTTTTACTTTTTAATGCGGATTTTTTTTTTCGTACCAGCGGCTGGCTAATTTTCTAGCGGAATTGTCATTAGGTTGTCAAAAAATCTAGAGTAATTCCATCATCAAATTATTACCGTTTATGACTACATCGTGTTATATTGGACATTTTTCGACAGCTGTAACAATGGGCCCGTTCATCAAAATGTTCAACATTCAACATTCAACATGTTTGGATTGGTTTGTGACTTATGTTGGTACCTAATGAACGGTACTTCGGTCGATCTATTCCGTACGCTTGCAAAAATCCCAAACACGTTCACGATTAACAATCCGGTAAACTCCCAACTGTTGTCTCTGCTGAATGGGCCCATTATTTAGACCAGTGATGGGGAAACTACGGCCCGCGGGCCAAGTCCGGCCCGCGGAAAGGTTTAATCCGGCCCGTTTAAGAGTGCCGTCGTGAAAATGTTTGAACGCGTTCTTACTTCCTAATGTGACGACCCGCATAAAAACTACCTACCTACGATTAAGCATTATTCTTTGGCCCGCTACGATTGTCTGGTGATTACAAATGGCCCGCCTTAAAAAAAGTTTCCCCACCACTGATTTAGACAATGATAAAAGGTTTTCTACAGTCATTTTTGTCATCATTTTAGTATATTCCTATCAGTAGTAACTACTATCGCAATAAATGTAACTAAAGGGTTTTAAATAGAATGTAATTTGAAAACTTATTAAAAAAATTCAATATCTAAGACTTCAGATTGGACATATTTATAAAAATTCAATTATATGGTAGAGTTTTTAAATTTTTGACTGCATCAAATTAGTTGATATTTTTTTAAAACTTTTACTAAAACAATTGAACTACAATTTTTTATACAATCATCGTTTTAAATAGTAAACATTGAAAATAATGCAAGTTTATTTTCCTATTTTAAAGAATGTAGTATTTTTATGAAAGTATTCAATGTGTATTTACAGAAGGTGTTTTCCACTCCCAAGCTAAGCATGAAGTAAAATTTCGAGTTTAGAAAAGCCTGAAAATTTGGATTTGCCGGGGCGCGCGAGCGAAGCGAGTCGCGCCCCGGCAAATCCAAATTTTCAGGCTTTTCTAAACTCGAAATTTTACTTCATGCGCCACGCGTATAAAACACTGATTTAAAATGAAGTTCAAAAACAACAAAACTTCATCTATAGCAATAATAGATTACAAAATGATATAAAGATTTATTTTGTTCGTTTTTCTGCGATTCAAATTTGAAAAGTTAACTAAAACTGACGAAAGTAATCAACATTGAATTATCAATGTGTATGTACAAATATGTCTATGAATGTCAATTTTGACATTATTTGATTTTGATTCTTTATGATTTTCATCATTCTGCAATATTTTATGTAGAAGCAATTGAGGTTTCTTGAGTTTTAAACTAATTTTGGTATAATTTTTGTCTCGTGCCCTACCCTGCTCAAAATGCCGGGCAATCTATTGATTTAGAGTTACATTTTGTGTGTTAATAAAAACAGATGATATTCAGTTAACAATATATATATATATATATATATATATATATATATATATATATATATATATATATATATATATACATATATATATATATATATATATATATATATATATATATATATATATATATATATATATATATATATATATATATATATATACATATATATATATATAAATCAAATTCAAAACTGTTTGAATTCGAGAAAAATAATTTGACGCTTCTTATAGTTTGCACATTTTAAACATAAAACAGGGCTATTCAAATAGAAGGAGCAGATTTAAAACATTTATTTCTTCCAAACTACAAAAGGTAGAACTATAATTCCAACGATCCTGGACAGACAAATGTTTAAAATTTTACAGTCCAGGCAGAAGTTCCACCCACGGCCGCGTTGGCGCTGTTGTTTGTCATTTTGATTGTCTGTAGTAAAATGGCGATACAACAAGAAAAAGCACTTTGTGTGCTGAAATTAGCAAAACTAGAGTCCATTATTGAAGTTTAACATGATTTTTACCGCCTCGTCATAAGCAGATTTACCAGTAGCATCGAAAATTCGTAGACGATGGTTGAATCTACAAACAGAAAATCATGGGACGTCCGCACATCGAATGAAAATGCTGAGCGTATTCGTACAGTTTACGAAAGGAGCCCCAAAAAAATAAAAAATTGAACTTTTTCTATCCAGGAACCTTGGAATTGTGTATCTATCTTTTGTAGTTTGGAAGAAATAAATGTTTAAAATTTGTTTCTTTATTTTGAATAACGCTGTATATAAAATTACGACAATATTCGTGTAAAATGCAAACAGTAGATTTTCTAAGACAACTTAAGACTTGCTCATTAAGATGTATTGTTTGTATTTTGCACAAATATTGTCGTATTTTATACGAGCAGTCTAACTGCAAAACTCATATTCTCCACTTTCTGTAAAAATTGAGTTGTCAGTTTTCTTTATGTCCGCCAAGTTAAAGTACGTGTTTCTTGCAATTTTTAAAAAAGGAGAATGTGAGTTTTGCAGTTAGATCACTCATACAGAGAGTTTTATGTAACACCGAACATTTTCATAACGAGAATTTTTCTTTTAAGTATACATAAGCATACGTTGTAAATTTTCCGACGCTCTGTTTATTAAAAAAAATAATTTGAAGCTTTAAACGAGTGTGTTCCACTCTCAGGCTAAGCATGAAGTAAAATTTCGAGTTTAGAAAAGCCTGAAAATTTGATTTGGTCGCGTAGCGCGAAGCGCGGAGCTGTGCAATGTAAAGTTTAGCGGTGTGTTTTAATCTTCGTAATATGTCAGTGTTTTGTACCGGTGGCACATGAAGTAAAATTTCGAGTTTAGAAAAGCCTGAAAATTTGGTTTAGCCGCTCCGCGCTTCGCGCTACGCGACCAAACCAAATTTTCAGGCTTTTCTTAACTCGAAATTTTACTTCATACTTAGTCTGGGAGTGGAACAAACTTATTTTAAGTTTCAAATTGAATTCTTAAAAAAAAACAATGAGGATCTAAAGATTTACGGCATATGCGCTGTAATTGGGACATACTTGAAAGAAAAACTTCCTGTATGTACAAGTTAAGGCATTAATTGCGATTGATTGGCAACAATTTTCAATGGTCATATAGGCTCCCTAATTTACACATAACTTTAAAATTAAAGGTGTCAAATTATATTCGATGAAAATGTTCGCTGTTATATAAAACTCTCTGTATATTAACAATATATATTTTGAAGGAATTCATAAATTCAAATTTGGTGGGGGTTACATGAAGAAATAGAACCAATTATGATTTTGTATAAAACTTGTTATCTACACATAAACGGAATAATTTGTAACACGAGTGATCCGTTCACTCATTGAACCATTTAATCAATCATCCAACAAACGAGACTCTATTTAACGCCATACTGAACTATCCATCACTCACCCATACACCGTACATTCCCGTGACGTGCATTTCAAAGGGCCAAAAGTACACCCTTCCAGCCCCCTCGACCCACACTTTAATCTAGTTTACAGATTATCAAAGGAGATAGCCCACGTACCCACATGTTTGCAAAAGTCTAATTAATGCCTCGGTAAACCACCACAGGACAATCTTTGCTGAAAGAAGTATAAACCGGGGTCTTTTCATTGCCCTCATATTTTGTAGCCGTATTTATTATGAAAACCTTATTTAACCTCTTATCGTAGCTATATATTAACATCCCCTTGCGAGTGCAGGAAAATTCCCTCGTTTCAATCATTTTTATAAAAGAGAGGAGGATTTTTATTAATGGTGGATGCGCCGGGATGGAGGTAAATAATTTTATTCCATAATGGATTTTTTATATACTTTCGCAAACTTGAGTTATTTATCACCTTATGTAAAGAAAATTACTTACTGATAACATTATGTACTGATCATGTAAAAAATAATAATAATTAAAATATATCTAAACCCGACGACCTAAGGGGTAACAAGGGATAGCAGAAGAAGAAGAAATATATCTAAGTATAAATCATATTTTTTATAATTACATTACTATTACAAAACTGTCAATAATTGCTGTTACAATTTAACACAGTTTTTTAATAGTAATGTAATTATAAAAACTATTATTTCTCCAACATGGCACTTTCCCTGTTAATGATTTAAATATTAAGAACATGGAAAAATATTTTAAACTAAATTAAAAAGGAATATTTTGCATTTTTTTTTGCTATATGTCAGTAAATACTTATCCCTCACATCTGAATGTGTATGTATATATGTATATAGAAAAGCCTGAGTTTGGACCAAACGCTCAGGCTTTTCTAAACTCGAAATTTTACTTCATGCTTAGTCTGGGAGTGGACAACACTCGTTCTTAGAAGTTTCAAATTGAAGGATCACTCTAGATTACTAAGTTTATTACCATTTTACAAAGGCTCGAAGGACCAATGATGGTTTTCGGAGACCGAAGGACTACAGGGAATGGAAGTTTTTTTTACAAGAAAACAACGAATATCTGAAGGTTTACAGCATGGATAGGAAGGACAACACCCAATTTAAAAAAAATATCGAAGTTGGGTTGGTTTTTAGTGCATTTTAACTTCATTTTAAATCAGTGTTTTATACGCGTGGCGTTAATTTTTCAGGAGGAGCCTGCAAACGTTTACAAGACACTTTTATTCAAATATTGAAGTCTATATCTTCACTCGATTAATCTTATTTTTTGTACGTATTTTTATTTGTGTCTCTTAAAGCTGTGTTTATTATATAACTGTATTGAAAAAAAATATTTTTTCAGTTTTGCTACTATCAAAGTAAAGCAGCGATATAAGTAAATATCATGATTATCTGCAATTTATAATTTAACATTTTTTAGATAATTTTAATTAGTTTAGATATTGATCATATTTAAGAACAAATCAAGAAAATGTGTGTGTTATTCATGGTTATACTAGACCTATAAAAACTTATCAGTATTTATTCCGCCCACGTTATGCACAGTTAAATAAGCGCCTTCTTTTGTTTTTAACTCGTTATTATTCTCTGGACGCCCTTTATTCGTAATCCCTCATAAATTACCCTTTATGTTGGCCAGCGTGAAATTCTAATTGCGGAAACAAAATGCAATTTCGTGAAATTAATGTCCAAAAGCGGAAGAAATTAAAGTTACAACTTTTTCATTTAAAATAATACTTACACTTTTATCGGAGAGAAGTACATTATTCGTATTGAGGAAAAAAGTTGAACTCACCTGAAACAAAAAAGAACGTTAATTTAAAACAATTTTTACTTATACGTTTAAAAAACTAGATGTAAATTGCAAGTTGTTAATGGAAACATGTTACATTTTTAAACATATACTTTTTTACTTTAATAAATTAATCAGAAATATTTTATTTATTAATTTATTAAAGTAATCATGGATTTTAAAAAATTAAGTACGTTAGTAATCAACGACATACTTTTTTTGTAAATTAAATTCACTTGGTTTTGTTTCACTAGTACTTATTTTATTTTTCTACTAGTTTCTGATTTTATATGTATTTTATATTTTATTTATCATTTTTGATAATGGCATCAAAAATGATAAATAAAATACATTGAATGTTCGGTTTCACCAACTTCAATTAAATCGTGTTTGTTCATTAAATTTATTTGTCGATTAGAATAGACATTTTCCTATTCATTAACATCAAAGTCATGTGAATTGATTGATTGTTTGACATATGTAACTATAACTAGATTTTAATCGATGACTAACGGCTAGTTTCATAATAATTGGGTTAAAGTGACTTTAACAAAAGTCGACTTTAAGTTAAAGCCGACTTTAAATATTGATGCGTTTCATAATAAATTCCTGATCTGACTTTAGTACAAGTCGACTTTAAGGTAACGAATATAGGTTGGTAACGCATTTTTATAGTTATTTTTATTTTATAGTGTTGCATAGCCGTAATTTAGATTAATTATATTTCCATTATTTCACTGAAAATGTCACAACAAACAATAAGTACAAATAATTAAGGAATTTATTTTTCAGACAAAGAGGAATTCCTTTTAATTCAACCCATTAAAAACATAGAGCATAATTCAGTGCAATAAAAAACTAATAAATTGTCAATATCGAAACAGGTAAAACATCTTTAATTAATTTGCATTAAATTATTTGCTAAACCGGCTGAATGTACCAGTTAGCGAAATAAAATATATAGTTCGTCCGAGAATGGAAGCAATATCTAGTTGTTTTTATTGCCATTCCGACATCTCTAAACTCCCTAAGCACAACGTTAAAGCAAGCGTTAAATATATGACGTTTTGTTGGTAATACCCCACAGCGTTGCCGCTTCACCACTCGTAATAAATCCAGGCGAAAACTCCGAGTCCGAGGAAAAGTGGCTTTGTTAAAACATTTGAATGCACGTTCAAATTCATATTGATAAATGACAGTTTTATGTCATTTGGTGTGGTTCTGGGCCCTCTCCTTGCTGCGTCACTACAGCTTAACCACAATTCATCACTTTTCGGACGGGTTTTTAATTCATGTTGAATGTTTACATATACTCTTGGCAACAATGCGGGGACTTTAATACCATTAGCATATTGCCTGAATTCCTGGATATACTATATATGCTTAATAAATTAACATGCTCAATTCAACTGAAATCTTATATTTATTTTGGTACAGTACAGTTATTACCATTGCCTTTGATAATCGAAATTTTGGAAAAATTCCGTGCTCCTGAATGCATCAACACAATGTTCCCTCATTCTATATACTACTTTCGTTTTAATCACAATATCTTCTTCATCGCTTGAAGAATTATAATTCAAAATGTGGTTCATTCTTCTAGTTCTGTGAAATTAATAGCTTTGTTAGTTCTATTTAACATTTGACAACTTTTTTAGGTTAGTTTTAAAGCCGGCTTTACCTATTTAAAGTGTGAACAAGCCGACTTTAACTTTAAAGCCGACATTTACTTTAAACTTGCAATATGAAACGGAATCTAACGTTAAAGTCGACTTTGAATATTTAAAGTACCTTTAACTTCATTATAAAACCGGCCGTAAGTATTGGTAGATTTAATTGACGGCAAGCAAGTGAATTTTATTGATGAAACCAATATATTTGAAAATATTTTGACACATAAATAATAAGAAAAAAGTTACAATTTAGCAACACTTTGATATTTACACTTTTAGTAAATAACACACTTGGTTAAGATTTCACTGTTCATTAGTTGACACTGCAACAATTGTTTCACCACACAGTAGCTTCATCAGGCATCATTCATTTGCCCGATGAAGCCACTGTGTGGCGAAACAATTGTTACAGTGTCAACTAATAAACAGTGAAATCTTAACCAAGTGTGTTTGTTATTTACTAAAGGTGTTGATATGGAATTTCACCAAGTAACATCCTTAGCTATTAAAACTATAATGGATTCGTTACCTAACGCCATTTAATGCTTCATAGTGGCATCTTCAATGACATCCACGAACGAGCTATACTTTGTTTGTGAAACCAGAAAACAAATATCAAAATTGAATTTGAGTTCAGTATTCCGGCACCAGAGTATAGCTCGGTCGTGGACGAAACAGTGACCTGTATAATACTGGATATTTAATTAAAACACTTGGTTTGTTTCACTAATAAATTAGTGAAACAAACCAAGTGTTTTAATAAAATATCCAGTATTATATTCAAAAATGTTTCACCACGGGTTAAGTGAGAAATTAATTAAAGATACAGTGACCTGTATATGCACTTTGTGCATTCGTGTCATTGACGATGCCACTATGAGCATTAGATGACGTTAGCAATCGAATCCATTAAAAACTATTAATGGATTCGATTGCTACACATATTAGCTTGATATAGTCAGAAATGTTCAGTATTCCTCAGCACTGGGTTGGGACCACACTGAAGAGGACCTTAAAGTCCAAAACGCGTCTGTGGGTATCTGGTGCCGGAATACTGAACTCAAATTCAATGTTGTTATTAAAACTTTGATATTTATGCAAAAACATTAAGATTACTAGAAAGAATCAAAGATTTTATAATATTGCACTCTGCCACAATTGGATATCATCGTTTTCTTTTTTTATTTAACAATCAAATTAAATTGAATAATTTTAATAGATCAAATCTTTCAGTATTCAGTGAACTGGAAAAACTTTTAAGGATGGATTTAGCTCCCTCTTTTCAGTTTTCCATTAAAAGTCTAGAAACAGTAAGGAATATTTTATTTTAAATGCGCGACGAGTCAGTTTCTTCGGCTTGTAAATCATTTAACAAGCGTTTTAAATATTTTAAGTAGCACTCAGTCAGTCGAGCAAGGCCTGAAACATCTACAGCTGCACTAAATAAAACATGCCCTTCTGCACATTTCCCACGTCGTCAATATCGAATTTAGCAGAGGTATTTTAAAATTCAATCTTTCTTTTTTATATACAGAGATTATAAAATGTTACCAAAAATATGTAAAATTTCATAATCTGTGTATATATAAAAAAATATAAAATTTTCAAATACCTCTGCTGAATTCTGATAATAAAACTAATGCTCAGTTACACACACACAAACACACAATTTAGACGGATGAAGGGTCTCGCGATCGATGGCCAGTTAGGTTAGATCTTAACAAATACAATCACTATTACTAAAGCTTAAATTGCACAGAAAGACTTTTTATCGATAGTCCTTACTTGAGAACTGCATGCAATGAATAAGGATCCCCCATAAGGTCGAATACCATAAGATCGAAACCCATTAGGTCGAAGCGAAAAGGTAGAAGTCCCATAAGGTTAAATTTGTATTGCAAAAAAACAACTTTTTCTGTGAAATAAACACATAGTTATTTATAAACAAACAATACTGCAATACTGCACCTGATAATCGTTAGCGTTGCAAAGAGATGAGTAGTTTATTTTATTAAAAACCTTTCTCCAAACCTAACCAAACTAGAAGAAAGTGCAATAGGGATCTTGCGCAAGGAAACTTACGGAATCTATTCTATTGTAAACCTTTCTTCTAACCTAACCTAATCTAGAAGTAAGTGGAATAGCCATCGCGCGCAAAGAGATATACGCAATATATTCTATTGCAAACCTTTCTCCTAACCTAACCGTAGTATGTAGAATACGCATCGTGCGCAAAGAGTCTTACGCAATGTATTCTATTCGAAAGCTTTCTCTTAACCTAGGGTGACCATACGTCCCGTTTTTAACAGGATTGTCCCCCTTTTCTAGGTTCGTGTCCCGTTTTCCCTAAAAACCTGAAAATGGACGCGAATTGTCCCGTTTTGTTTGATTTTGTTATTTCTAGTGTATGTACTTATACGCTCGGAAATTTGAATTCAGGTATGCTTATCCAAAGCTGAAATTGGCTGAATCTCTGACCAATTACAAGCGATTCGTGTAGTTTAATTACAAGGGAATTTTATTGGAGACCGAATATCAGAGAAGAAACACAAATCAGACTGATGAAATGCAACAGAAGCATACAAGGATTGAGAAAAACCTTTAGAGAAAACCTTTATGATATTTGTACTTTTCCATTTTTCAGTTGTTCACATAGAAATGTCACTTACAACTGTCAAACGAAAATTTCAAATCTTAGTTTGAAAGCGCCCAAACTTGTTTTCGACCTTATGAGGTCGATCTTATGGTATTCGACCTTATGCGAAAGTACCATGAATAATATACAATGTGTTTGAAGAAGAACTCCCTAGTTTTATTGTGTCATAGAAACTGTTCGAAGTGATACACACTATTCTAGTTTGTGGTGTTTGATTCATCAACTGTCCAAGTTTTGCTCTCTTGAACTGGCACGCCTGCTTGACCTTGAGACGGCGCCAGGGCTCAGTTCGCTAAATTCAGTTTAGGCGTGCAGTGCAGTCGCTACTCCGCAACAAAAAGCGCAGTGTATTATTTGGCTTGTGCAAACAGAATCTGTTATAACAGGGGCAGCTTGGTGGTGTAGTGGTTAGACTGTTGGACTGCCACGCCACGGGCCGGGGTTTCAAATATCGGCCTAACAAGTTGTCTGCATTTATATAGGTTAGGATAAATATGCCAAACACTCCGTCTTCTCGGATATAACGTTAAACGCATGTAAGACCCGTGTACGGCCTGGATGTTGGGTGCACGTTAAAGATCCCTACCGGTGGGTTGGAACTCCCACCGGGTTCGGCAAAATTCCCTGTTGGCTGTAGATCTAATCTCCGGCGTCATGATAGGCCATAGCAGCGGAAATAGATGACGTAAAACCCAAAACAAAAAACAAAAAAAACAGTGCAAAGTAATTTTAGACGGCAGTATAGTGTTGAACCTGCAACAGCAAAAACTATCCGTCATTGACTACATTCTTTCAAGGAAACCAGTATTGTTTTAATAGGGAAATCTCCAGGTAGACCGAGAACTTCTGAAGATGTTCAACAGATTTGTGCTTCGTGTGTTCGGAGCCCAAAAAAGTCATTGGCCAGACGTAGTCTCCAATTAGGATTGCCTAAAGGTGCGGTGTATGATGTTATGCGTAAAGGACTTCATTTGCTTGCCTACAAATTGCAACTGTTACATGAAATAAAACCTACTGATAAAATCAAAAGGTTAGAGTTCGCTGTTGGCTTTCTAAACAGAATTTATGATGATGACAATTTCTTGAAAAATGATGTCTCTTCTGATAAGGCTACATTTCATGTTAGTGGAACAGTAAATCGTCACAACTGTCGAATTTAAGGCTCAGAGCATTCACATGAATATATTTAGCAATAAGGTGACCTCCAAAAGTTAATGCTTGGTGCAGCTTCATTGAAGATCGTGTGATTGGTCCTTTAATTTTTGTAGAACAAATAATAAATTGGGACAATTACTACGACATGTTGACAGAGTGTCTTTCCCCAAATGGATGATATTGAGGCGGAAAAGGGGCTTGTTTTTTTCCAACAAGATGGCGCCCCACCTCATAACACTAACCACGTGTGCGCGGTTCTGGACACTCGCTTTCCGGGAAGGTGGATAGGCAGAACTGGCCCAACCTCTTGGCTACCACGAAGCCAGGACTCAACCCTATTGGACTTTTTTTCTTTAGGGGCCACATAAAAAAATGTTGTGTACAGGGAAAAGATCCAAGACATCAATCATTCACACCTGATGTGTTGGTGAATACGTAGCCAGAAGTGGAATATCGTCGCGACGTGTGCACGGCAACAAATGGATCCCACGTTGAAGTCCATTAGTGTTAAAACAAAACTTAAAAGTACTCTATTTTATGGTATGTACTTGTTGATGTAGTTTTTCGTTAATTTCAACATTAAATTCATACTTAAAACTAGGGAGTTCTTTTTCAAACACCCTGTATTTATATTGATTAATATTTTTTTTATGTAATTTTGTAATATGTTGTTAAACTGTATATGAGTTGTTGAGAAATAAAGATTTAATAGTAGTAAAACTAAAATCTACAAATTATTTATCATTATACCAACAAACCAGATCATAGAATACATTCATAATATTTTTGTAATATCTTCGAAAAATTATTTAATATCTGGACAAAATCGAGAGCAAATAAATGTATAATTGCCAGTTTTTTTTTTGGTATATAAATGTATGTATATATTATGTAAATTTTTGGTATAATCTTGCTGAAATATATTTTTTATATTTTTCTATAAAATATCTATAATTTTTCTATAAAATATCTATAATTTGTCTTTAATATATATAAATACTTATTTTGTAATGTAATTCATACATTTTAGTTCTTTTTAAATATATCTCTAAAAATATCGACAATATGAAAAAAAATAAAAAACAAACTAGGAAAAACGTCAAAAAACAAACTGGTTAAATTTTTTATTTTTATCGCTTAATTTTAAGGACATTTTGAAGAAAATATAAGATTATTATATGTAATCATAATTTATTTATATTATCGATAGATTAACTTTACGTTCCATATTTAATTTTGAGTTATAAGGAAATAATGAATTAATCATATCAATTAATACCCGAATTAATTCAATAACTTTGTATATAATCTCTTTGTTTTCATATATGTTTTCAAAACAACAAATCATTAATAGGTTAATCAAAACTTTAATTGTTCACTGCTTAATTAAGCAAAAATGTATTATCAGGTCTTTATATTTTAGATTATTCACTCATGTTATATGTAATAAAATTAATATAAATTATATTACACAATAATAAAATTAACGATAGGTTTACATACAGAGAGTTTTATATAACACCAAACATTTTCATAAAATACGATTTGACATCTTTCATTTTTAGGTTACGTGTAAATTGGGTTGCCTATATGACCATTACAAATTGTAGCTAATCAATTGCAATTAATGCCTCAACTTGTACATACAGGGAGTTTTTCTTTCAAGTATAGATGTCCCACTTACAGTTGTTTTTTTAAAAGGAGTTTAATTTGAAACTTACAATGAGCGTGTTCCACTCCCAGACTAATGAAGTAATATTTTGAGTTTAGAAAAGCCTGAATATTTGGTTTGGACGCGTAGCTCGAAACGCGGAGCGTTTCGAGCTACGCGTCCAAACC
This sequence comes from Philonthus cognatus, assembly GCA_932526585.2. Taxonomy (NCBI): domain Eukaryota; kingdom Metazoa; phylum Arthropoda; class Insecta; order Coleoptera; family Staphylinidae; genus Philonthus; species Philonthus cognatus. Next base: position 14,055,568 of record OW052243.1, read on the forward strand.
AAATTTTCAGGCTTTTCTAAACTCGAAATTTTATTTCATGCGCCACCGGTACAAAATACGAACATAATTCAAATCAGTATTTTGTACCGTTGGCGCATGAAGTAAAATTTCGAGTTTAGGAAAGCCTGAAAATTTGGTTTGGCCGCTCCGCGCTTCGCGCTACGCGACCAAACCCAATTTTCAGGCTTTTCTAAACTCGAAATTTTACTTTATGCTTAGCCTGGGATTAGCCTGGGAGTGGAAAACACTCGTTTAAAACTTAAAATTGTATTCTTTTAATAAACGGAGCTTGGTAAAATGTACAACGTCTGCATATGTATACTTAAAAGAAAAATTCTCGTTATGAATATGTTCGGTGTTACATAAAACTCTCTGTATATTTTAGGTATATATTTTTATATACATGTTACATACATAGTACTTTAGTTAATTATTTAATTAACATAGTATATAAACTTACGAAAATGTTCGTCTAATTGTTTATTTATATGTTTTATTTTAGAGCGTTTAACATTTCAAACAGATTATGTTTGAAATGTTTCAATAACGTTGTTGACTTTTCATTTTCAGATAATCATTTTTAATACAACCTGACATACAGCGAATTTTTCTTTCAAGTATACATATCCTGTTGTGTACGCTGAAAATTTTCAAGCATTCTTGAATTTTATATAAGCGTTCATTTTTACGTTTCGATCCAGTGTTTTCCACTCCCAGGCTAAGCATGAAGTAAAATTTCGAGTTTAGAAAAGCCCTCTGAAAATTTGTCTCGGGTCGCGCAGCGACCCGAGACAAATTTTCTGGGCTTTTCTAAACTCGAAATTTTACTTCATGCGCCACGCGTGTAAAACGCTGAACTGTTCTGAAGTTTGAAATACACTTCTCAATAATTTTCTTTGAAAATTTGTTAAAAATTATTAATGTTTATTTAATATTACAAAATGTCATTATTAAAAGTGTAATAAAATTGAGCTTTCATTTAAAAATGTTAAAAATATATATACATGTAAAGTCGGTATTTGGTTTATATATATTCTTAAAATGTATGACTGTGAGTTCAATTTTTTTACACTTTCAATAATAACTCTAAAGCTTAAAATATTCTGCTTTAGCTAGTGGGTTAGAAGTATATTTAAAACCTCATATTAAATCAGTGTTTTATATGCGTGGCGCTTGAAGTAAAATTTCGAGTTTAGAAAAGCCTAATTTGACTCGGTCGCTTCGCTTCGCTACGCGCCCGAGTCAAATTTTTAGGCTTTTCTAAACTCGAAATTTTACTTCATGCTTAGTCTGGGAGTGGAAAACACTCGTTCGAAACTTGAAATCAAACGCTTAAGTAAATTTAAAGAATGTTTACAAATTTTCAGCGTATACAACAGGATGTGTATACTTAAAAAAAACTTTCCTTGTATTTATACTTTTCTAAACTCGAAATTCTACTTCATGCTTAACCAGCAAATCGAAACACGTTAAGATAATATTTTTTACAGCCATAGAAAATGTTGAATCAAGTATTTAAGTTTTACAGCAAATTCAGCTAAATAAATGTTTGATTTAATATTGAAACGTAACATAACAAACTCACCATAAAAATAATTGTTTGTGTGAGTTCAATTTTTTTACACTTTCAATAATGACTCTAAAGCTTAAAATATTCTGCTTTTGCTAGTGGGTTAGAAGTATATTTAAAACCTTATATTAAATCAGTGTTTTATACGCGTGGCGCATGAAGTAAAATTTCGAGTTTAGAAAAGCCTAATTTGGCTCGGTCGCTCCGCTTCGCTACGCGCCCGAGCCAAATTTTTAGGCTTTTCTAAACTCGAAATTTTACTTCATGCTTAGTCTGGGAGTGGAAAACACTCGTTCGAAACTTGAAATCAAACGCTTAAGTAAAATTAAAGAATGTTTACAAATTTTTAGCGTATACAACAGGATGTGTATACTTAAAAAAAACTTTTCTTGTATTTAGACTTCCATAAACTCGAAATTCTACTTCATGCTTAACCAGGGATTAGATACACGTTAAGATAATATTTTTTACAGCCATATAAAATGTTGAATCAAGTATTTAAGTTTTACAGCAAATTCAGCTTAATAAATGTTTGATTTTATATTGAAACGTAACGTAACTAACTCACCATAAAAATAATTGTTTGCTATTGGTAATTAATGCTTTATAGTTTAAAATAACATACGTAAAAACACGTTGATCATGTGCCAATTTGCATGCATATGATTCTCATTAGAGCACTCGATACATTTGCAATTCGTTAATTCGTTGGTTTATTTAAGTCTTGTCCATAATATTAAAACGAAACATCAGTGCTGTTGAAAATCGTTAAATCGAAAATGGGAATACTGTAGATATTCCACAGTATTCCCATTTCCAATTTAACGGTTTTCAACAGCACTGATGTTTTGCATAAAGGAAATTTGACATAAAGAAAAATTGAGTTTGTCAATAGTTTGAAGAATATTAACAAAATATAAAAACGAATTAAAATTAATATTAACTGTCTGCAAAAATGTTGTCCCATTGAGACAAGTAGTTGTTTCAATGAATATTTGGAGACTTGTCTGAGACAACATTTTTGCAGAAAGTCGATATTAATTTTAATTCGTTTTTACTGATGTTTCGTTTTTACGTTTGGAAAAAACATACATTTTTGCAGAAACTCAATATTAATTTGTTATTGTATAATTGTTAGGAAATGAAAATTAATATCCTCACTGATTTGTATCTTGCTGTCTGCGGTAATTGGAATTAATTGCGACGCATATCGATCTGTATCAATTAGGATACCGTTTTTGGGTTGGCTTCGCAGGGCTGACCGATATATACCTGCTGAATAATAGGTGGGTAGGGCTCGAATCGATTCCCTTTTCAAATTTATATTCATCACTCTATCTATGTTTAATTGCTTGATATAAAATATCCCGCTCTTACGACAGATCGAATACTGCTTCGAGTCCAGGTCGCTACATTATTTAAATAGCTATACAAGCAAATAATTGCTACATGGCGAAACAAAAGGTACCAATAATGATGAATTGAATCGTTTCGACAATGAACACAATAAACAATACTGGACACAATGCATTTTCAATACATTGATAAGTAGTATATTTGTTTTTTTCTTTATTGGCCAACCTGATCTCATGATTTTTTTGGTTGGATACTTTGGTTGTAATTCTGACTTAAGTCTACATGGTGGATATTTAATTAAAACACTTAGTTTGTTTCACCGATTTATATTAGGGGGACCAGAAAGTAATGTCGTTTTTTGCGCATGTTGGTCTTTGTGGTCGCCTAGCAGCTCATTGGGTAATTTAAAGTACTGTCAAAGACATTTTAAAGTTAGAGTGACTTGTTTTCTTGTAAGTTATAAAATTTTAAAGCTTTTTTACAATGTTTGGTGAAATGTTCAGCCAAAAACCAGAAGAGATACATATCCGGCATTGTATGCTTTTTGAATTTCATAAGGGTAGTAATGCAACGGTTGCTACCAAAAGCATTTGCGATATTTATCAGAATGCTTTAAATGATCGTAAATGCCAAAGGTGGTTTTCCAAGTTCAAATCCGGTGATTTCAGTCTTTCTGACTCTCATCGATCAGGAAGGCTAACAACTCTGAATAATGATATTTTAAGGACGGAAATGGAAGCAAATCCATGTCAGACAATTGAAGAACTTTTGAACAATCTTAACGCACCTTGGTCAACTATTCAGGCATATTTGAAGCAGATTGGGAAAGTAAGCAGAGCAGGTATTTGGGTCCCGCACAATCTATCCGAGGAAAACAAATCCAATCGTTCCAATACCTGCAACTTATTGCTTCAGCGGTATAACACAGAAGCGTTTTTTGATAGACTAATTACCGGGGATAAAAAATGGATCCTTTACGATAACCCAAAACGCAAAAGGCAGTGGCTCTCTCCAAATGATGCGCCACGGGCTACAGCAAAACCAGGTTTACACCCCAAAAGGCGCTTTTGTGTGTTTGGTGGAATAGTCGTGAGGTTGTTCATTTTGAAGTGCTAAAACCTGATCAAACTGTTAATACAGACCTTTATTGTGAACAATTGGATAGAGTACATCAATCTTTAATTAAAAAGTACCCAGCTCTTCTTAACAGAAAAAGTGTAATTTTGCAACACGACAATGCAAGACCGCACTGCGCAAGACGAACCTTAGAAAAAATGAATGAACTAGGGTGGGAAGTATTGCCGCACCCACCATACTCATCTGATATTGCGTCATCTGATTGCCACTTGTTTCGATCGCAACAGCATTTTGTAGGTGAAAAAAAATTTAAAAATTCTGAAGAAGTTGAAATGCCATCTCCAGATATTTTTATAAGAAACCTGGTGATTTTAATCGATCCGGGATTGAAAACTTGCACACTAGATGGCAAAAGGTCGTAGAAAATGAGAGTGATTATGTTATTGATTAAATTAAAATATCCATAAAAATGTTGTTGTTTGAATTTAATTTAAAAAAACGACATTACTTTCCGGTCCCCCTAATATTTTCTCCGACTAGTTTCGACCATTGACCATGGTCCTCCTTGAAGATGACTTATGCTCGAAACTAGTCGAAGGAAATATAAATCAGTGAAACAAACCAAGTGATTCAATTAAATATCTAGAACTTTCATTAATTTCTTAATTAACCCGTGGTGAAATATTTTAAACTATAAACTATTAATTAAAACACTTGGTATAGGTTCATTGAAAAAAAAGTAATAATAATGCGCGATGCATTGCAGAGAGATGTTGAAGCATACTTTATTTAAAATGTTATATGGCGTTTGAGTCGCGTTAGGACAGCAAGAATAGTTGAAGATTGGATCGATAATGCCGAACATGAGAGGGCTAAAATATTCATGGACTACAGTTACGAGTTCCACACAACTTTACAAAGCTATAATATGGACCGGAAGCCAAAACTCAAATAAAACAAGACATTATATTAATACGTAGAATCCGTGTAAACAAATGCAATACCGAATGATACTATTATTTAAATTGATATATTTTATAGTTAATGCTTACATTCCCGATGTAACCAGATAGGTATATAAAATTAATGTTCACTCCTCTCTGCAAGTGCATGCAATAAATGGATGGTGCTCCTCATTTATCTGAACATGTGTGAAATGATATAACCGGATATACTCAACACACGAACTCTCCTGGGACTATCGATGTGAAATATGTGTTTATTTCGAAAATAAAACCACTTTATTAAACAAACCATGAGATTTTTAATCAAAAATATTCATACAGTATATGCATGCATATTCCGATTTGTAAATTTTCATGCATTCGATAATTTGAAAAAACGTTCGATTTGAAGCTTTATACGAGAAGTTTTAAGTAAACATATCACGTCATTTACGGTACAATCGTTTAATTTGAAGCTTCTAACGATTGTTTCCACTCCCAGATTAAGCATGAAGTAAAATTGCAAATTTAGAAAACCCTGGTTCAGGCGGAGCGACCAAACCAAATTTTCAGGCTTTTCTAAACTCGAAATTTTACTTCATGCGCCAGGCGTATAAATCACTGAAATATTGTAAAGTTCAAGATATATATCCTTAGGATGCTGCTTCAGTAGTATATTTAGAACTTCGTTTGAAATCAGTGTTTTATACGCGTGGCGCTTGAAGTAAAATTTCGAGTTTAGAAAAGCCTGAAAATTTGGTTTGGTCGCCCCGCTTCGCGGAGCGACCAAACCAAATTTTCAGGCTTTTCTAAACTCGAAATTTTACTTCAAGCTTAATCTGGGAGTGGACAACACTCCTTTGAAGCTTCAATTTGAACTCTTCACAAATACGACGCATATATGAATATGTACAATATATTAGGGTATGTATACTTAAACAAAGTACTCACTGTATGTATGCCAGATAAAAAAAACATCCCTATATGTATTTTATTTTTCTACTAGTTTCAGATTAATGCCATTATTAAGAATGATGCAAAAATGGATTTGTTTGGGAATATTAACATGTTATTGTTTTGTTGGGCAATTAACTTGCTTAAAATTAATTCCAACAGAGAATAGAGAGATAAGGCATACATTAGATACACAGGATTACAGTTACTTAAAATCATTTATAGAACGAAAATATTCTAGATTGAATGACTATATCTGTTCTATAAACCGTTTTAAATTACTATAATCTTCTGTAAGTAATTTTTTTAAAATTTTATAACAAAAATTTGGAATGAACAAAAGTTTTCGAAACATTATTGGAGCACAATATTTCTGCAAATTCTACAAAAAATCGATTACAATTAGAAAATAAAAACATCGAGAAAAGTTCTTTAAAGAACGTAAACTTTGGTAAGTCTACAATTATTAATGGATTCGATGGCTAACGCCATCTAATGCTCCATAGTGGCATCGTCAATGACATTGTCATTGACGATGCCACTATGGAGCATTAGATGGCGTTAGCTATCGAATCCATTAATAGTTTTCACATGTTGGCTTGAATAGTCAGATATGTTCAGTATTCCTCAGCACTGGGTCGGGACCACACTGAAGAGGACCTTGAAGTCCGAAACGCGTCTGTGGGTATCTGGTACCGGAATACTGAACACAAATTCAATTTTGAAGACTACAATTGTTCACGGATACAGGGAATTGTTCTTAAAGTATTTAATTCTGTAAAAGTTTAAAAAGTTTAAAAATAGTGGTGTCCACCCCCAGACTAAGCATGAAGTAAAATTTCGAGTTTAGAAAAGCCCCGCGTAGAAAATTTGTCGAGGGTCGCGCAGCGACCCGAGACAAATTTTTACGGGGCTTTTCTAAACTCGAAATTTTACTTCATGCGCCACGCGTGTAAAACTCTGAAATATTATGAAATTCAAATTAAAGATTTTGAAAATTTAAGAATGGACCGTTTTTGGGTTTTCACATATTTTGTAAGAGCAATGTTTACTTCATTTTTACTAAAAAATTCATTGCCATCTTAAGGTGTGTTTCTAACTTGAATATCCCTAAAATATAATTGTTTCTAATATAACTCAAAATCAATTGATGGGGTATTTATTTCTTTGACATCCTTAAAATGTAAATTTCTCTGATGCAAAATTTAATATAACTTAAAATCAATTGATTTTAGACTTTCAGTCGAGAATATCTCAAAAACTAACGCTGATGAAAAATTGATATAACTTGAAAAAATTGATAGGGTATTTATTTCGTATACTATCAGTCGAGAATATATAAAAAACTATCGCTGATGATAAAAAATTCAATATAACTCAAAATCAATTCATGGGAGTATTTATTTCTTGGACTTTTAGTCGAGAATTACTCAAAAACTATCGCTGGGGTATTTTTTAGATATGAACATATTTGGAAGGAACCTTTCAATATTACTTTTTATATATATGTGAATAATATCCCGAGCCCTCCACAAAAAAAAGACGTCAAACCTTCGGAATTTCTTTATGATCCCATTTTATACTCATATTTCAATAAAATACGAATAATTTACATCTCCCAACCAGATTACAGTTTATTTTCGTTTCGATAATGTATTGAGCATAAATATGCAATCAGCTAGTATTCAATATATGCAAAATGAAATCTCCGTTCGTCGGGAATTAAAATTAGAAAATCAATTAAAAAACGCTTCGCGGAGCGACCAAACTAAATTTTTAGTCTTTTCTAAACTCGGAATTTTACTCCAAACCTAATCTGGGAGTGAAAAACACTCCTTTAAGGCTTCAATTTGAACTCTTTTCAAATACAACGCATATTTGAAAATTTTCAGTATATTAGGGTGTTCGGATTAGACGAGGAATGTTTATTACTTTAAAAATTCTTGTCCGTTTACCGAAATAGGATATTCCATACACCCCCAGTGGAGAAGTACGGACAATGGCGCAGTCGCTAATTTATTCGTAAGCACGGATTTGCTTGACCAGTTCATAGAAAAATGTGCACCCTTGCACGCCTTGGAACGAACGGGATAGTTCCTGTTTTTCTACCTGACCCTGCAACGATGCCAAATCTCCACCCTGGAGGAAACGAAGACGTTTTGCCCCCCACTTTTAAATACTCCCTCCATTTTTGTATATTTTCTTGTATATATTTTTCATGTAAAAATCATTATGTTTTTAGACCTGTAAGCGTTAGGTTGATTTTGAATATACGAGTTGTTCAGAAGTTAATATTTTATTCGGTGACATTCACTTTTATTCCGGTCGTTACAAACAGTTACCTTACAAGTAACATAAGTCGTGAAAGCTACAAAATTTACATAGGGTATGTATACCTAAAAGAAGTACTCCCTGTATGTATACAGATAAAAAACCTCCATGGATATATTTTATTTTTCTAGTAGTTTCAGATTAATGCCCTTATTAAAAATGATGTTAAAATGGATTTGTTTGGGAATATATGCATGTTTTAGTTTTGTTGGGCAATAAGATCAATTAACTTACATAAAATTAATTCCAACAGAGAATATAGAGATAATAATAATAATAATGTTTATTGCCCAACAGGGAACAAATTCCCAATTACAAGACAATTTAGTATGAATAAATAGTTTTAAAACTATAAACTAAGAATAAACTAGTCGGAATAAAGATTTAATTGTGAAACAATACCAAGTGCCTTTCCTTTAATTAACTTTACATAGTGTAATATGTTTCACCAAGTGCCAGATGAGAAATTAGTTCAAGAAAATAAAAATAACATTTTACTTCGTAATTAACAAAATTCTAATAAGGATGTCAATGGTTTAAAAAATACGTCACAAGTTGGTGGAAGTTGATTAAACGAATTGTAGATCACATTAATAGGCGGTTTTAATCCAAAATTAGTTCAATTATACTTCATATTGAATGTGGTTATATATCTACTATTGAAAGTTGGAATATGCAAGCCAACTAGCTATAAAATATCAGGGCTGTCAACTCAATCATGCAGAAACTTGTGTAAGAACATGATGCCTAGTCTGTGACGTCGGCATTCAAGTGATTCGATATTAAATTTGTCTAGCCATAGTGAATGATCACAGCCTCTGTCAGGATAAAGTCCTTCAACTTTAAAGTGCAAAAACTTCAGGAACTTACGTTGAACATTATCTACTATGTTAATCTGAAATTGAGTTTGTGGATACCAAATTAAAAATGCATATTCCAACTTTAAACGGACTTAAATATTAAATAGAGATTTCAAAGCATTCGGATTTCGCAAATTTGCAGAATTACGATGTATAAATCCTAATGCTTTGAAGGAAATTTTAACAAGTATTTGAACGTGAAGATTAAATGTAAAATTGTCATAAAACCAAATCCCTAAATCTTTGAAGACTGTGACTTGCTCAATAGAATTATTGCTAACTATATAATTAAATGAGATTCGTTTAGATTTGACTGGTAAAGGTTATAAATTTGCTCTTATAAGGCATATATTTCAGGTGGTTGATTGTATTGACTTTATTGACGCAAACGTTAACTTCATAGTATTTACACGTGAAAGTGTGAAGGTTAAATTACAGCTTTGATCAAGGCCGTAGCCAAAAAAAAAAATGTCTGAAGGGGTTATACAAACAAGATAAATTTAAATTCAACACTATTTGAATTCGAGAAAATAAGCTTACGCTTCTTATAGTTTGCACACTTTAAACATAATATATAAAATTACAAAAAAACTATTTACGATTAGTTTTTTCGTAATATTATGGGTTATGCAAATGTCGGGGTGGGTTTTAATGGTAAAAATAATAGTTTTGCTTTTACAGGGCAGCCTTTACACACAGAAATTTAACATTTTTAAAATGTTTTAACCCCCTCCCCTCCTTTGAACCCCCATACATCCCTCCTTGATGCCTTGGCTTTGATTAAATATAAAGCAACCAGCGCTGAACTAAAATTTATTAAATTGAAAGTAGATGCAACTGAAATAAATTACATTTCACATACTCACAAGTTTGAATCTCAGAACTAATAACTAATTATTACTCACTAAAACAATTTGCAATATTACACATTGGTATGCATACAAGTACAATTATTTAAATTGAATATCAGAAATACCAACATTTCGCGTTTACCACGATGCTATACGAGTATGTATTTAATTGACAATATGGCTTCGAGAAACTTGCAAAACACACCCAAACCGTAGCACATAGTTCACCAGCGGGGAATTAATTCTGACTCACGTGAATCATCTCTTGATTTACAATTTAAATCACCACCCCCGGACTGAATCCGGGCTTATCATAGTGATACCGCGTATTTTAGCTGATATGCAAATCAGCGCAGGCCAGAAGTTTAATTTATTTGCCCAATTATATTTAATATTTGAACACAGTCGTGCATACGTAAAAACACTAGGGGTGTTATCTTTTATTATCTCGCTGACGCAGGGTTCTGATTTTTATTGTTATTGTCGCGCGTAATTTCAGCAATTTCAGCAGTTTTCAGTGAGATTATCGCTCTTTGGGTGCTTTATGTGGAGGCATCGTTAAGTTCAGTTGAAAAATTATATGAAGGTGATGAAATGGAACAATTAATGTGATATACTCGTAATATTTCACAAAATATTATCTTGCTTTAAGCATTCAGACCAATAATATCATATGTTCAATTAAAAAAAAACCTCTAGAGTGCCATGATTTAATCTTTTTTCAAATTTAAGTTGGCCACACACTTCAGCAATTGACATATAAAACGTCAGACACAATAATTATAATGTATATTTTCAGAGTTGCCAACCTAGAATATTTTCCATGGCACTTTAGAGTTTTTTTTTATTAAACATACGATACTTATGCTGCGGAAACTATGATTTAAAATAAAAACAACGAATATCTGGAAATGTACAATAGTAGTCACGTAGTTTATTGTTTGTCCTGATTTTGGTAAAAGTTATATTTAAAAAACATAACAACTCAAAAAACCAAACATGGATTTTCATAAAACTTTCTGCGGGTGTTGAGAAAACTGTGCTTTATTAAAATATGTAAAAATTATTTGGATTGATTGAGTTACTTGAAGATAATTATACTTTGATTAAAAAACACTTAGAACCTTTCTTCAATACTTTAAAAGTATTGAAGAAAGGTTCTAAGTGTTTTTTAATCAATGTAAAAATTAGAAAATATCCCTTCCGTAGTTTTCAAGTTATTTCCACTCAAAGTCAAAATTGTGTTATTTTAACCTGATTTTTGTGTGAATTAAATTTAAAGAAAAAACCGTAACTAAATAAATTAAGAATGTTAAAAAGTCATAGAACACTTAGAAAATTAATATAAATTACCCTTAACGAGTGTTGTCCACTCCCAGACTAAGCATGAAGTAAAATTTCGAGTTTAGAAAAGCCTGAAAATTTGGTTTGGTCGCGCAGCGCGAAGCGCGGAGCGGCCAAACCAAATTTTCAGGCTTTTCTAAACTCGAAATTTTACTTCATGCGCCACGCGTATTAAAAACAGAAAACACTGAAATATTGAAAACAAATGAACTTCATTTGAAATCAGTGTTTAATACGCGTGGCGCATGAAGTAAAATTTCGAGTTTAGAAAAGCCTGAAAATTTGGTTTGGCCGCTTCGCGCTTCGCGCTACGCGACCAAACCAAATTTTCAGGCTTTTCTAAACTCGAAATTTTACTTCATGCTTAACCTAGGAGTGGACAACACTCGTTTAAAGCTTTAAACTGAACTCTTTAAAAAATAACAACGACTATCTGAAAATGTACAATACTAGTCACGTAGTTTATTGTTCATCCTGATTTTTGAAGAAGTTGTATTTAAAAAACATCACAACTCAAAAAACCAAGAATGAATTTTTATAAAACTTTCTGCGGGTGTTAAGAAAATTATGCGTTTTCAAAATATGTAAAAATTAGAAAATACCCCTTCCGCAGTTTTACAGTTATTTCCACTCAAAGTCAAAATGTTCTTTTAACCTGATTTTTGTGTGAATTGAATTTAAAGAATAAATCGTCACTCAATAAATCAAGAATGTTAAAAAGTCATTAAACACTTAGAATATTAATATAAATTAGCCCTAACTAGTGTTGTCTACTCCCAGACTAAGCATGAAGTAAAATTTCGAGTTTAGAAAAGCCTGAAAATTTGGTTTGGTCGCGTAGCGCAAAGCGCGGAGCGGCCAAACCAAATTTTCAGGCTTTTCTAAACTCGAAATTTTACTTCATGCGCCACGCGTATTAAAAACAGAAAATACTGAAAAATTGTAAACAAATAAACTTCATTTGAAATCAGTGTTTAATACGCGTGGCGCATGAAATAAAATTTCGAGTTTAGAAAAGCCTGAAAATTTGGTTTGGCCGCTTCGCGCTTCGCGCTACGCGACCAAACCAAATTTTCAGGCTTTTCTAAACTCGAAATTTTACTTCATGCTTAACCTAGGAGTGGACAACACTCGGTTAAAGCTTTAAACTGAACTCTTTAAAAAATAACAACGAATATCTGAAGATGTACAATACTAGTCACGTAGTTTATTGTTCATCCTGATTTTTGTAGAAGTTGTATTTAAAAAACATCACACCTCAAAAAACCTAGCATGGATTTTTATAAAACTTTCTACGGCTGTTAAGAAAACTATTCTTTTTTAAAATATGTAAAAAATAGAAAATACCCCTTCCGCAGTTTTCCAGTTATTTCCACTCAAAGTCAAAATGTTCTTTTAACCTGATTTTTGTGTGAATTGAATTTTAAGAAAAAATCGTCACTCAATAAATCAAGAATGTTAAATAGTCATCAAACACCTAGAGTATTATTAAAAATTAGCCCTAACTAGTGTTGTCCACTCCCAGACTAAGCATGAAGTAAAATTTCGAGTTTACAAAAGCCTGAAAAATTGGTTTGGTCGCGTAGCGCGAAGCGCGGAGCGGCCAAACCAAATTTTCACGCTTTTCTAAACTCGAAATTTTACTTCATGCGCCACGCGTATTAAAAACAGAAAATACTGAAATATTGTAAACAAATAAACTTCATTTGAAATCAGTGTTTAATACGCGTGGCGCATGAAGTAAAATTTCGAGTTTAGAAAAGCCTGAAAATTTGGTTTGGCCGCTTCGCGCTTCGCGCTACGCGACCAAACCAAATTTTCAGGCTTTTCAAAACTCGAAATTTTACTTCATGCTTAACCTAGGAGTGGATAACACTCGTTTGAAGCTTCAAATTAAACTTATTAAATCCTTGAAATATTAAACAAAAAATCAGGTTATTCGCTCTTGTTAAAAATATTCGCGATTTTCTGCGAACCATCCAAAACAATCTTAATTCTCAGGTTCATTTTATATATAATAAATGTATTGTGTATAAAATTTGTTTTGTGAATAATTTGTAAACTGTAAAACAAAAAAATCGTTTAGCGCATAATGGAGCTTCACTTTACATCTGATTTGGAATGAGCGCATTCTTGAATCCACGTATCAGGGTCATCTGAGGTTCTCTAACAAAGAAACAACAACACACTTTAGCTACCTTTGAAATAAAGATTTTGAGAAGAATATTAGGACCAGTGAAAACGGAAGATTATTACCTAAGGCAAAGAATGAACAGCGAAATTGCAAAGGAACTTGGAGAAGTAACTATTATTAATTATATAAAATGGATGAGACTTAAATGGATAGGACATATATAGAGAGCCAGACAGGAAAGTACAATTAGGGCTATAATGGACTGGGGACCAGGTAGGTGAATAAGAGGCAAGCCAAATAACAGAATAACCGAATGGGAGAAGAAAACGAAACACAGAAAAGAATGAAGAGCAATATCAGATAAAATTAAATATAGAAAATCGCACGTGTAAACCAATCATATACAGGGATTAATCCACCCTACAAAAAGGATTGTAAGAGCTTCATAATGAAGCAGCGCAACTCTACAAGGAGTGTAGTGCTTTTGTTATACAAAGAGTTTCATGTAACACCGAACATTTTCATAAAATGAATTTTTATTTTAAGTATACATATGCATACGTCGTACATTTTCCGACGCTCCCTTTATTATCAGAATTTAATCAGAAGCTTTAAACGAGTGTTTTCCACTTCCAGACTAAGCATGAAGTAAAATTTCGAGTTTAGAAAAGCCTGAAAATTTGGCTTGGTCGCGTAGCGCGAAGCGCGGAGCGGCCAAACCAAATTTTCAGGCTTTTCTAAACTCGAAATTTTACTTCATGCGCCACCGGTACACAACACTGATTCAATGTAAAGTTTAACGGTGTGTTTCAAACTTCGTAATATGTCAGTGTTTTGTACTGGTGGCGCATGAAGTAAAATTTCGAGTTTAGAAAAGCCTGAAAATTTGGTTTGGCCGCTCCGCGCTTCGCGCTACGCGACCAAACCAAATTTTCAGTCTTTTCTAAACTCGAAATTTTACTTCATGCTTAGCCTGGGAGTGGAAAACACTCGTTGAAAGCATCAAATTAAATTCTTTTAATAAACCGAGCGTCGGAAAATGTGCGACGTATGCATATGTATACTTAAAAGTAAAATTCTTTTTATAAAAATGTTCGGTGTTACATAAAACTCTCTGTATATAAGCATTTAAAACTTTGCTCGTATACGTATTTTACTAAAATAATTTTTAACTATAAAAATACAAAATCGAATATCTGGATGCTAGCTTTTCCCCAGCTTATTATTCATCTAATAAATAATTACATTTCAGCTAATAAAAATCAGAATCGAATTTGTTAGCTGTTAACTTTTTCCCTAATAGTATATATATGTATCTATAATTCGTCAACGTTCAGCCCTGATATTAGGACGTTGAAAATGTCGATGACATCGTTTTATACTCATTAAATAAAACATTCAACAATTGTGCTTACTCTTTAGAACAAGGCCTGAAACAATTGGAAGTATGGCTAAAGCATCTAGGCTTTAATATTTCATTAGAAAAATAAAAATTAATTGTATTTACTAGCAGACAATTCGATTTAGACATCAAGTTGAATGGAACTACATTTTCCATCGAAAAGGAAGTCAAATTTTGAGGCATGACTTTCGATAAATGGTAAACTTGACAGCCACACATACGCAATGCAAGAGGAAAATGCGAAAAATCTCTAAATGTAATGCGTGCCATAGCCCACATAAAATGGGGAGGTCATCCCTTTATGCTTCTAAATATATATAAAGCGATAGTTCGAAGCAAAATAGACTATGGTTGTTTCCTCTATGATAACGCCTCTCAAAGCTATTTAAAACAATTAGATACAATCCAGTTTAAAGCCTTGCGTCTAGTGCTGGAAGCAATGAAATCTACCCCAACAAACGCCCTACTAGCCGAATTTTGTGAACTACCATTATCTAACAGACGTACAGTACTATCCAACAAATATACTTTAAAAAAACTCACAAGTGATCACCACATAGTCAGTGGCCTTCATGATCTGAACGCTAACGTCTTAACAAAACGGTTTTGGATAAAACGCAAAACTCCAATTATAACAAACAGTCATCTTAAAATCAAACAAAATGAAAACCATTTACAGAGCATAAAAGCGTATCATTTTACAAATCTTAATTTCAAACCAGGCATCACACTTCCACACTATTCTGAGAATATCCTGATAAATGAAATGATATTTCAAAAAAAATGAGAAATTGGTTATTTATACAATCGCATAAATAACCAATTTCTCATTTTTTTTCTTTCTTAAATTAACTTGAATTAACATTCCTTTGAAAATGGTCTAACAAGCCGAAACTAGTCGGAATAAAGTTTTAATTTGTGAAACAATACCAAGTGTTTCTAATTTAAATACCTTTACAATTTCTCAATTATAAGCGCATATATACAGACGGTTCCAAATCAACCGATAGCTCTGGTTGCGCCTTTTATGATGAATCTTCAAACTATTATGAAATATTCAGACTTAAAAAAAAAGTTTCCATCTTTACATTAGAATTTTATGCAATCAAAAAAGCCATTGATTATTTTTCTAAATCAACATCTGAAATATATGTAATTATCAGTGATAGCAAATCAGTTTTAGAAACATTAAAAAGTGATTCCAATATAATTACGCATCTAGAGATAGCAGATCTATTACTACAAATGCAATTTCTCAAAAATGATAATATCCATATAGAATGTTTGTGGGTAAAAGCCCATTCTGGAATACATGGGAACGAAATGGCCGACAGATTAGCAAAACAATCATTTCTAGAAAAGAACAAAACAAAATTTCTCCTTCTGTCAGACATCCAAAACACTATAATCACAGATCAATATGATATATGGAAACAAAAATTTGAAGAAATCTCAACTGCGGAAGATCTACATTACCTTTCCATAGTTGAAGAATTGCCATTTGTCCCTTGGTTCAAGGACATCCATGGGCCAAGGCACTTTTTTACCACTGCATCCAGAATTCGCTTGGGGCATTGTTGTGTCAAGTCACACCTACATCGAATAGGTGTAGCTCCATCGGAAATTTGTAATTGCACAAGAGATATAGAAACCTTGGACCATATTTTTGAAAATTGCACTCTTTTTAATACCCAAAGGCGTAACTTTGAAAACTCAATTAAACGATATACAAATGAAGATCAAGTATCTTATAAAACAATTGTCAACTCGGAAAACGTGAACGCTCTCATAGCAACCTTAGACTTCGTAAACAAAACAGGCATCTCTTTATAAATTTCACCTCATTAACAACCTCCTTTCTCTACTGTGAACCCTTCCATCGGGCCCAAAGTTGTGTATGTGTTTATTCCTAAATAGTCGTGAAGGCCCTTACTGACGAAATCTTCTCTCAATCCCTAGTGTACCACGTCTTATTCATCTCATTCATATCATGGTTTATAGGCTGGTTAATATGAACAACAGTTAGAAGACCAATTATTTATGTTAAAAAAAATTCCCTTCTTATAATTCATCTAATTTAGCCGTATATTTTGAAAGAGGCCTAAGTCCATTTCTTAATTTTTTATTGTTGGCTGTAAAAACCTTTATAAATTGAGGTTTTCAGTCATAATAATAATTTGTGGTTAAGTATATTTAAAATATATATTATAGCCTTTCAATATACTTAACCAGAAATTGTTGCTCACGACAAAAAATCTCAAATTACCGGGATTATTTAAGTCAATAACAAAATATTGAGAAATAGAGTTGGGTGCAAAATGAACGGCTCTGTTTCAGTATTTATATCTAGTCAGCTTAATTATAGTTGCCATGTAAAAATAAATTGACACCACTGTTTTGACAAAAAAAAAAACGTTTTTTCTTTCTAAAACAGAAGTCATTTACATTTTTTCGTACAATTATCCGAAACCACCGATCATGTCCTAGAACCAGAGGACACTCAAACGATCGGATCAAACAGGCTCAATTAATAATTTATAACGTAATTGTTGAGGCAGTTAATAGTTGAAAGTTCATTTTCACTTTCATTTAGTTTAAATAATACATTTATTACTTTCAAACACTTTATTGTACTCGCGACAATTGTTTCGCCACACTGTGGCTTCTTCAGGCGAAGAATAATAATTATTATTCTTCGCCTGAACAAGCCACAGTGTGGCGAAACAATTGTCGCGAGTACAATAAAGTGTTTTAAAGTAATAAGTGTTTTATTTAAATTAAATCAAAGTGAAAATAAACTTTCAACTATTAACTGCCTCAACAATTAAGTTGTAAATTATTAATTGAGCCTAGTCATTGTTTGTGCAATGCAATAAAAGTGAACTGTTAACGGTGGAGGCTTCTACTTCGTTATACATCATATTCACAAATAAAACACGATTTTAACTTTGTTTGTATAACTGAGACTTTATTAGATGACTATAGTTTCGACAACTTTAACTTATCATTTAAATACTCAAAGTGAGTTTGAGTGAGACTTTAAGTTTGAAAATAACAAGTTAAAGTTGTCGAAACTATATTCACTTAATAAAGTCTCAGTTATACAAACAAAGTTAAAATCGTGTTTCATTTGTCAATAAAAGTTACACAGTCTTCATATTCCATTGAAAATTTCTAAGATAAATCAGCTGTCATTCATGGTTTAAAATAAGTAAACGTATTTCGATATTCGGGCATTTACAGTTTCTTTTTTTGGGGAGCTGTCTCATAAAACACACTTTACGTGACGTTTTATAGGATATATCGTAAATTCTCACGTTTCTAGGAGGCAGTAGTTTTTCCGCAAAACGGAAAAATATTAAAGTTTACGACCAACACCGCAAAAAGAAAACAATTTATGGACCATTTAAAAATAAATTATAATAAAATTCCAATCCACATTTTTTCTACAGAGAAATATTTCCATTTATTGAATGCACTTTTGTTAAATTACCGTATTTTATAATAATAATAATGATATAAAGAAAACACTTATCTTTTTTATGCCACTTTTATTTTATTTTTGTGATTAGTTTCAATTACACGGTAATCATTATAATTAAAGCTTATATCAAAATTTAAAATTACCACGAAGTTACTGCCTCCAAGATCCAAGAATAAAAATAATGTTTATTTTCAAAACAGACATACAATCCTATTACAAAGTTAAAAGAAAAAAATGAATGACAGTTCTATAAAACTAATCTAACCAATAATTTTACAACTAAATGGTGTTTTCTTTAGAGGTATACAACTTCTATCATGGATACCTGTTAAACCAATATCAGAATGGAAAGCTGTTGGTGGCAATTTTATTCAGTAAGCTTTGGAAAATTATCATGCCAAAGCTCACAGTCGAGCAAAGGTTACAAATTCTAAAAATGTATTTTCAAATTGCGCTGTGTATCAAACTAATAAAACGCTTCGCCCATTTACTGATTTTTACCGTCAAATAATTTTTAGTGATGAGGGTTACTTTTGGCTGAATGGACTCGTGAATAAGCAAAATTGTGTTACTGTGTGATGTGTATTGCATACTGTTTCAATTAAATGAAATGACAGACTCAATTTTACCGTCAATGGCGAGCGCTACAGGTCAATGATTCGAAATGTTTTGATCCCCAACGTCAATTGCATACTGTTTCCATTAAATGAAATGACAGATCCAATGTTACCGTCAATGGCAAGCGCTACAGCTAAATGATTCCAATTTTTTTGATCCCCAACGTCAATGCAAATCTGTTGAGAACTAAATGGTTTCAACAAAACGGCGCAACTCGCTACATCGCGCGCGGAGCCCTCTTGTTGGAAGAGACGCTTATCAAATTATTTCGAGAGATGGGCCTGCTAATTGGCCGCCTAAATCATATGATTTGATCCCATCAGACTACATTTTGTAGGGCTACGTCAAATTACTGGTCCATGCTGATAAACCAGCAACGATGGAAGACTTAGAGGTCAACTTTCGGCGCGAAATTGAAGAGATTAGCCCGGCCACATTGAAAAAAGTTATGAAAAATTGTACCAATAGAATGGTTCATCTAAGACGCAATCACGGTGGTCACATGCCCATAATTGTTTATAAACATTAAATGCCATTACATTGGTTACCTATTAAAGCCAAAACATCTGTTAATTTATTTATTTTTATGTGTTTTATTTAAAAAAGAAGTTCTATACCTCTAAAAAACACCCTGTAGATACTACGAAGTAAATTACAAACAAATAATTAACACAAAACATATTTTGTTGTTAAACTTGGAATGAAATCAAAATTCCAAATAAAAATGAAAAATGAAATGAGAAAGTATATCTGCTTTTTCTAAAGCAACTTGCTCCGTCCTCTTGAATTTTGAAACAAAAATATTTTTTAAATTTTTCTTTCAAGTATACATTTTTAATGTTTAAATCGAGTTATTAAAACATTAAAAATGTTCAGGCATTGAACATAAATATGTAATTACTTGATTTTCAATTCGTTGGATTTGAAAAGCGTTCAATTTTAAACTTCTAAAGAGTGTTTCCACTTCCAGACTAAGCATGAAGTACCATTTTTAGTTTAAAAAAGCCTCCAAAATTTGGATTTCGGCGCGTAGGGTCCAAATAAAATTCAGCCTTTTTAAACTCGAAATTTTACTTCATGCGCGTATAAAACGCTGAAAAAATACTTTTTTTAAACGCGTAATAATGTAAATATTTAAATAACAAAATATTTACATTTTTACACTGAAAACACATTGGCGCATTAAGTAACGTTTCGAGTTTAGAAAAGCCTGAATTTTGATTTGGATGCTGACGCGTCCAAATCCAAACGTTCAGGCTTTTCTAAACTAAACTTTTACTTCATGTTCAGCCTAGGAGTTTAAAACACTTGATTTAAACTTTGCAAGTTAAACGATTATAGCTTATATATCGTGATGTTCATGTATACAGTTATTTGTATTAATAATAATGTATAAAGTTATTTGTATTAATAATAATAGTAATAATTATTGTGTGATATTTGCAAACAAATATTTACACTCGCAAAAAAAATACAACTATTCATAGAAGGAGTTTTTCTTTAAAGTATACGTACTCAAAACTCAGCTAATTTTCTTTAAATCTTTAGTTATTCGTTGTTTTTTTTTACAAGAGGTTAATTTGAGGCTTTAAACGAGTGTTTTCCACTCCCAGACTAAGCATGAAGTAAAATTTCGAGTTTAGAAAAGCCCCGTGAAAATTTGTCGAGGGTCGCGCAGCGACCCGAGACAAATTTTCTGGGCTTTTCTAAACTCGAAATTTTACTTCATGCGCCACGCGTATAAAACACTAAAATGTTGCGAAATATTATGTATATTTGAACCTTACTTGAAATCAGTGTTTTATACGCGATGCGCTTGAAGTCAATATTTCAAAGTTCAAAATACACTGCGTATGTTTGATTTCGCGTTATTAAATTTTAGAAAGTATTTTCAAATCTTGAAATTCCTCAATTCGTACTTAATGATATGTTTTCTTTTAACTTCTTAATTCTGCAACTACGAGTGTTTGTTGTTCAAATAACTAAAATTTAGATATTGTAACGGCAGGCACTTTAAAATTGCTTTATTAAATAACTTTGTTGTCAGGGGATATTTGGCTTTTTTGTAAAAATATAATTAGGGGTCAGGAAAAACATCTGGAACTAGGGAAGAGTCAGGAAAATTTAATATTTCAAATTGGTCACCACAATGGGTGAAAGTAAGAAACAT
Organism: Philonthus cognatus; assembly: GCA_932526585.2. Lineage (NCBI taxonomy): Eukaryota > Metazoa > Arthropoda > Insecta > Coleoptera > Staphylinidae > Philonthus > Philonthus cognatus. The sequence continues at coordinate 14,076,663 of OW052243.1, forward strand.
TTTATTAAGACTAGCACAAAGTTTGGACTTTCCTTAAAGTATACCTATTTTTTCAAAATATTTTATCCCTAAATAAGGACGTAATTAAGACGACAATATGCAGAGTTTTTTATAATAATAATAATAATAATAATAATACAATTTATTTCCAGTGAGAATAAAGTACAAGTCAAAATATACACAGTATAAAATAATTTACACAGTACAAACATGGAAAGACGTCAGAACAAACTTTACATATTGTTTAATGCCGACGCAAGAAAGTCATCGACATTGTATGGCTCTAGTTGACATAAAACGTTAGACGTTTAGATAGCGGTCGAATTATTTTTAAGTCGTATTTAATGTGTGAATTTCTATTACATATTTTTTTATCAGATTTATTTTCTTTAAATATTAATACCTGTTTGCATTCGACTAGATTAAGTTAATCAGTGATTAGTACTCTTTAAAAACACAGCAATTATATGTATAAATTATTTACAAAATTGCATAATGATAAAAGAGACATGTTTAGGATTTCTTACAAATTTAAAACATTCTTATATTCTAGAATTATGACTTAATCAGAGGATTATTCAATGATTAGTGGTTGATTAAAGTTAATCAGTCGGGGTGCAAATGGGCCTGAATATATCTGTCGATATTTTTAGGATCTTCACTCGATATCATTCTAATGTTTAAGAATAGATATTTTTTGTTAAAATGCGTTTTTATTTGCGTTTGATCAAAAGTCTGTCGTTTATTTAGAATATATGTATAAATATGCATAAATTATTATATTCAGCAAAAAAAGAACAATGCTACACTTTCAGTACATTTCAAAACACTCAGAATAATGGCATGGAAAAGAGAATAACTGTAATATTTCACGTTTTCATTTTTCAGTGTGCTTTTCTATTTATATAAATAAATAAGTTAAACGCAGTGGAATCCCTCTTTTTGTATTTTCTCTGCGATTATTATATGATGGGATAAAAGAGCAAAGTTAGATTTTATGGAAAATGTTGAGCTCTCGCTGAAATCATTTGCATCATGCTAGGGTACATTATACGTTTTCATATCTCGCTCGGCGAGGGCGAGTTTCTGGGTCAGCGAATAGAATTTCGATATAAAACAAACACCCGAGAACATTCGCTACTCAAACACGAAACAGTTATCCACTGGAGTTTGTTTATATTCGAGCTTAAATTACATTTTTCACTTACTTTTTAACTGAAAATTGTTGGAAGGAGAAGCTGTTATTTTTAATCTAAAGAATGGACCGAAGTATTCTGTTTAGGTGTAATTTACTGTTGTTAAAGTGGGGATTGAGCTATACAGGGAATTTTTCTAGTCACGCCACTGCTGTGAAGGGTAGAAAGTAGTAAGTGGGATTATGTGTGTTCGCGAAAGGATGTTGTAAATTCTATTTAAACTGCGGATCTTCTTTACTTCAGCGAAACCCGTTACGGGCAAAAGGTAAAACCTTTAATGTTTTGAAAGGAACTCTTGGGATTTAATAGGATTAAAATATAGCGTCGATATAAGGCATCCTTTTAGCTGAAAGTCAAGTGGTTTTATGTGGAATTTTATTAATTAAAATTTAATTAAACTCAAATTTTATACTGAAATGTGAATAATTGCACTAGAAATTCAATTACGACTATTTTTATGGTTCAAATTCTTTTTCAAACCTGGATGCCTGAGATGACAAAACTATAAATATTAATTAAATGTTTTTATGCAATAGTAAATAAATGTAAACTCCGTTTTTTTTTAATATCACTAAACTTAGGGTGTATTTACTGCGAACAGTTAAAGCAGGACTTTAACAGTAGGGTATTTTAAACATCAAATTTTGATATGTTGGTAAATGATTATCAATTAATCATAATTTGTCAAATTAACTCTCACGATGCAGAGATTTTCAAAAAAGAGAACGCTACAACTTGCAACTTTACAACATATACAGGGATTTTTTCTTTTAAGTATACTTACACATATTCCATTTGTAAAATTATTGAACTAAATAAAACTAATTCGAATTATATTTTGAACTTCATTTTCAATCAGTGTTTTATACGCGTGGCGCATGAAGTAAAATTTCGAGTTTAGAAAAGCCCAGAAAATTTGTCTCGGGTCGCTGCGCGACCCTCGACAAATTTTCACGGGGCTTTTCTAAACTCGAAATTTTACTTCATGCTTAGTCTGGGACTGGAAAACACTCGTAAGAGTTTTCAAATTGAAAGTATTTAATAAGATCATGAATGTCTGAAAATTTACATTGAAAAATCATAACATGTATACCTAAAAGAAAAATTATTTGTGTTTAGAACTTTTTAAAATTTGATCATATAAATGGGCAGATAATAAAGAAAACAGATATTCCTGAGCAAGGGGTATTACTTGATCCTCCTATCCTACCTGATCCTCAAAGACACTTTATTAAATTGGTAGTAGATACAAATCATTTGAGGCGGTGATAGGTAATAGTATATTACGTAATGAAAGTGGTATGCAGCATACTACATATGACCGGACATGTTGCGCACGAGCAACGAGCGGCGAGTGCAGTATTCCACGAGTATGTAATTGCCATACCACTCGAGAAACGTACGATACTTTACCTACGCCCTAACAAAATAAACAATAAGCATGAAAGATCAACTTATTTATTGTTATAATTTTTAATAGTACCATGACAATGATGAAAACTAAATAACTACTTGATAAATAAACATGGAATGTTTCTTTTAGGTAAACATATGCATAAAGCTGTACATTTTCCGACATTCGTTGTTTATTAAAAGAGTTCAATTCGAAGCTTTAAGGGAGTGTTTTCCACTCCCAGACTAAGCATGAAGTAAAATTTCGAGTTTAGAAAAGCCCCGTGAAAATTTGGGCTTTTCTAAACTCGAAATTTTACTTCATGCGCCACACGTATTAAACACTGATTTCAAGTGAGGTTCAAATATACATAGAGTTCAGAATATTCTAGTGTTTTATACGCGTGGCGCATGAAGTAAAATTTCGAGTTTAGAAAAGCCCAGAAAATTTGTCTCGGGTCGCTGCGCGACCCTCGACAAATTTTCACGGGGCTTTTCTAAACTCGAAATTTTACTTCATGCTTATTCTGGGAGTGGAAAATACTCGTTTAAGGCATCAAATTGAACTCCTAAAAAAAAACAACGAATAACAAAAAAAATTAAAGAAAATAAGCTGAATTTATAATACGTGTACTTTAAAGAAAAACTCTCTGTACATCATGTCATTTGGTTGTACAGTAAGCAATCGGCTGTCAGCAGGTAATGTACTTGTCAAAGCTATTACGTGCATGTGTACGTAATGTCAATCCCACTTGTCAAGATGACAGTGTGGTATGATGCGGTTACTAGATATGGCGTAGGTAAATACATTTGTAGTCGTAATCTTTGTGAGTTAATTAAATTGTCATATTAATGTCAGATTTTCCTTCACATAACCTACAAATTAAAAGTTGATTTACAACATAACATGTGATTAATCTTATCCTAACCTAAAACACACAAGCTGCATCAAACCACTAAATTCTTGTAATGTTAAATTTGATTGGTCATATTAAAAAAAAAAAACAGATTATAGTTCTATCGATTTTGACACTAACATATTTTAAAAATGATTATATAACTCATCATAAATTTAGCTAATAGTAATTGAGAATATAACTTACTTACCAGGTTCAGATTAACAAATATACCCTTGACGACGTGGTATAATCAGCCGTAATATAAGGAGTGTTATGATTATTATTGATGATATTTTGGAGTTGAAACCGAGCTGCAGATGCAACGAGTGTGCAGCACGAGTTGAATGTGCTGCTTGGGTTTCAACGAAAAAATATCATTGATAATTAATCATATCACGAGTTATATACAGAGAGTTTTAAGTAATACCGAACATGCCAGAAAATGTTCACTGTAAATTTTCCTATGTTCGATTTGTTCTGGGACGCATCACAGCATTGAGTGCGATGTGATTGGCTACGATTTCCAATGGTAATATAGTCAACCCAATTTACATTCTTCTGGGTGCGATTTCATTGGTTACGATTTTTAGTAGTTCTAATGCAAATTAGGACTAATGTAAATAGGGTACATGTAACGTCAAAATAAAATATGTCAGTTATTAAATCTTCTGCGTTTATGGTAAGTGCGGTGTGTGGACATATGGAACATATTTCTTTGTCCAAAGCAAGACATCAGCATTTCAAGACAATCAAGATTAATACTGTCCTGAAACATACAGAGAGCTTTTCTTTTAGGTATACGTATTTCAAATTCAGCCCATTTTCTGTAAATCCTTAGATATTCCTTGTTTTTTTAAGCTCGATTTAATGCTTTAAACGAGTGTTTTCCACTCCCAGACTATAAGCATGAAGTAAAATTTCGAGTTTAGAAAAGCCCTGTGAAAATTTTCTGGGCTTTTCTAAACTCGAAATTTTACTTCATGCGCCACGCGTATAAAACACAGATTTTAAGTAAGGTTCGAATATACATAAATTTGACAATATTTTATACGCGTGGCGCATGAAGTAAAATTTCGAGCCCTCGACAAATTTTCACGGGGCTTTTCTAAACTTGAAATTTTACTTCATGCTTAGTCTGGGAGTGGAAAACACTTGTTTAAAGCTATAAATTGAACAAAAAAAAAAAACAGGGAATATCCGCAATTGTTGTATCAGTTCCATTTTTTGTCATTATTTTTTATAAAATCACATTACTTTTTCTTAATTATTTTAGCTGTTAATTTTCTGATATTAGTTGATTTTTAAAAGAGTTCAATTTGAAGCTTTAAACGAGTGTTATCCACTCCCAGACTAAGCATGAAGTAAAATTTCGAGTTTAGAAAAGCCCCGTGAAAATTTGTCGAGGGTCGCGCAGCGACCCGAGACAAATTTTCTGGGCTTTTCTAAACTCGAAATTTTACTTCATGCGCCACGCGTTTAAAACACTAAAATATTGTGTAATTTATGTATATTTGAACGTCTTGAAATCTGTGTTTTATACGCGTGGCGCATGAAGTAAAATTTCGAGTTTAGAAAAGCCCAAAAAATTTGTCTCGGGTCGCTGCGCGACCCTCGACAAATTTTCACGGGGCTTTTCTAAACTCGAAATTTTACTTCGTGCTTAGTCTGGGAGTGGAAAACACTCGTTTAAAGAATCGAATTGAACTCTTTCAAAAAACAACGAATGTTGGAAAATTTACAGCTTATGCATGTTTACCTAAAAAAAATCGCTGTATCTTCAATTCATTGTAAGTTACGCATTCAATAAAGTAATAAATACACCTACATTATCTTCATTGAGTATTATGTTAGCAAATAAATGAAAATTGCAATGTTTGCTAAATAAAGCAGCACACCTAACACCCCAATGTTGTTGTGCTGACAGCAGTACTAGGTGCGGTACTTGCAAACCTGCCTCGCCACGCTCTTCAAATTTGGAATATTTATATTTAAAGCTGCCTAAAGGCCGTTTTGTTAGCACAATGGGCCTAATAAGGCCTAAGTGCCGTGCAGAAATGCGCACTCCCCAAAGGACCAGGCAGTTTTTGGACGGCATTTTTGCTGGTACACCCAAAGCAACGTACTTGGGGTGGTCCTGATCAAATGGTTTACACGATACGCTGAATCGAAGTTCTTAATAATCTCCAGTGAAATTGAAGCAATGTATAAACTTATCTTGAAATATTAGCAAACGGAAGTAACAGGAATCTGTTTTTCTATTATTTTTGCGATTAAGCTAAACCTGTTCTCCTCTATCTCATTTTTCTTTTCTGTTTAATATTAATATTCCATTAGTGATGTAGGCGACTATTGAATGACACATTTCATTTTGACGTTAAATGTAAGTTGCGTTAGAGCTACTAAAAACTAAAATTGCGTCAGAACTACTAAAATCAGCCAATGAAATCGCACTCAATGCTTTGATGCATCCCAGAACACATCGAACATAGGAAAATGTACATTAAATATTTTCTGGTATGTTCGGTGTTACATAAAACTCTCTGTATAGTGAGAGACTATAACGAATAAAGTAATGCGAGACTAAACATTTATTGTTGATTACTACAATATATATTTTATACATTGAAGACACAATTTTGGTAAACTATATTAGGTTGTTTTTCAGCTTTAACTTGTTTAATAACTGTAACTTTTTGCCCTTGCTGGCCCATATTGCAGTCTCCGATGCTTCTCATTGAATTAATGGTTTCTGTGTGACGGCTTTCTTGCAAATCAAAGTATGACTAAATAGAACTAGAACTTGTGTCCCTGTTGTCAGGAATGTTCGCTCTAGCAAGATGAGTTAGAGCCATAGATCGATGGTTGTGGTTAGTGATTTTTTTATTTATAACATCCATTCCTTTTTTGGGGGCAGTTTCCTTAGTCCAAGTAGATAGCTTATTTATTCCTACTGGACAGTTTTTATGCCATCCTTTAGTTGAAGTATTCCACTGCGGATTTGGTATTAGAAAGAACCGCTGTCGTTACATGCGTTGGTCGCTTTTCTATAATTTTATGGTATAGGCGAACTGGGCAAAGGGTTATATTATCTGTGTTAGGAACTAACCATTTACTGTCGCAGCAGCTATTGTTTCTACCTTGGTGTGTCTTTGAGAATACGGGATTGTATTCAATATGGCCGGTGGAAAGTCCAAAATTATCGGTCTCAATATGAAAGTGAAAAACATAAGCAAACGCCGCGCAATGGGCGCAAATCAGGTAAAAAGACGCGGATAGGAAGAAAAAGTAAGAGTCATTGTAACGGCAAAATTGATAATTATTTGCGATGTTTAAGTCTATATTAAGTGATGTCTAAGATTTGTAGCAATACCAGATCATGTCGTTTATCAGGACAACGTTCACAATATAATGGTTTTAATTCAATAATACTTTCTCCATATAAATTCAATGGGAATTTAAGTCTTTCTTGAAAACGGTGTAACTTTTAAACACATCCAAGCATAAAGCTGGGATTTTTCCAAAATGATGTCCATTCAATAGACTATATTTTTAGCATAATTGCAGCTGCGCCCACTTGCGACCGTGAAAATGTTGGCTTTAAAACGGCAATTGCAAAAAGTATCAAAATTGTATTTTAGTTACTTACGTATTTTGGTCATATATTATCCGATTTATTTTTAATAATAAATTATCAGTTCCATTAAAAAATCCATATGAAATATTTATTCTGACAGTATAAAGTTTAATATTTGTACCATAAACATTCGATTTCGAGTTTCGAGACAAAGTATTGGAAGCTTAATATATCGCTGTAAAACGTGGAATTTAAACTTTCATATTAAAAATGATCTCACGTCATTGAAAATGATTCCAAGAAAAAAAATGTTCCGTGGAAATTGAAACCTTCAGTTCCAATTTCATCATTATTATCGAAACAACTACTCCGACGGATATTAAATTATACAATAAATGTTTCTTGTTACGCGCTTATCTATCTTAACACGCTTACCTAACCTACCATAATATTTTGAAATGATTTTGTGTTTGACAAATGATTTGAACTCAGTGAATTTCACTCAGAATCATTCATAACCATCACAAACGTGTTGAAAAAACGTAATTTTTTGATGCTGCTAATTGTCAATCCTACAGAATAATAGTTGATTAAAATTGTGCGGACCATAAAACCTATAGAAAACCTTTTCCAGAAAATCACATACAGGAACATTATAAAAAAAATCTATGCGCGCTTTTTCGGCCATTTGGCTCCACTGTGCGCCGCCTTCTGAAACAATAATGAAGAATTTTTTTTGTAAGTTTTCTCTATTCTCTGATTCCTTGCAACTGTTTCCTCTTTGTGTCCCTTTCGCGCTTCCTTAAATTCTGGATCTTGAAACTGGTTGAATTTTATATTGTATTCATTTAAGAATTTTACTTGTAGTATTTTGGCGATGTTGTTAAATAAAGTTTTGATGACAGACTCCTTGTAATCAGCGCCATCTTTCCTGCGCATATTAAATGCCCACTCCCTCAACATAATCGACAGCTGTGATATTGTTGTTTCCCTATTCATATCGAATTTCTTAACGGCACAAAAGTTCGTAGCTGCCGCCACTGGGATTGTTTGTTTATGACGGTGTTTTTTGGCGTCGCACTTTTCATTTCTTTATTATTATCACTACACGAAACTTTACTTCAGCGATTTTCGTCCATTTTGACGTCTCTAATGACAGGACAACTTATCACCGCTTCATTTGTTTTTTTTTTTATCATCGCGGTGATAAAGATGTACCTACGGTTTTCCTTGCATCTCATTAGTTAAAAATTCGTTCTAGTAAGCTATGAGTTGTATTCTCAGCCGTAATATAACGAGTGGTATGATTATTATCGATGATATTTTGGAGTTGAAACCCAGCTGCAGATTCAACGAGTGCGCAGCACGAGTTGAATGTGCTGCTTCGGTTTCAACGACAAAATATCATCGATAATTAATCATATCACGAGTTATATTTAGTGAGAGAATACAACTCATAGCCCACTAGAACGAATTTTCATCCAATGAGATGCAAGGAAAATGGTAGGTGCATGTCTATCACCGCAATGATAAAAAAACAAAAGATGCGGTGGGTGATAAGTTGTCCTGTCATTCGAAACGTCAAAATAGGTGAAGTTGCGTGCAGTGATATTAATAGAAAAGTGAAAAGTGCGACGCCAAAAAACACCGTCATAAACAAAGAATCACAGTGGCGGCCGTTTACAAACTTTTGTGCGGTTAAAAAATTCACAATAAATAGGGAAACAACAATATCACAGCTGTCGGTAATGTTAAGAGACTCACATTATTTTATTCGTTATATTCTCTCACTAAATACAACTCGTGATATGATTAATTATCGATGATATTTTGTCGTTGAAACCGAAGCAGCGCATTCAACTCGTGCTACGCACTCGTTGAATTTGCAGCTCGGTTTCAACTCCAAAATATCATCGATAATAATCATACCACTCGTTATATTACGGCTGAGAGTATAACGAATAAAAAAATGCGAGTCCCTCAACATTATTGACAGCTGTGATATTGTTGTTTCCCTATTGATTGTGCATTTTTTAACCGCACAAAAGTTCGTAAACTGCCGCCACTGCGATTCTTTGTTTATAACGTTGTTTTTTCGGCGTCGCACTTTTCACTTCTCCATTAATATCACTGCACGAAACTTTACCCTAGCGATTTTCGTAGATTTTGACGTTTCAAATGACAGGACAACTTATCACCGCTTCTTTTGTTTTTTATCATCGCGGTGAGACATGCACCTACGGTTATCCATGCATCTCATTGGTTGAAAATTCGTTCTAGTAGACTGTGAGTTGTATTCTCACTTTAGTTTTTCGGTGGATCCAACAATGCAAGAATAATAGATAATAATTTAAATCTACAGCCATGATTTAATAACTGTCAAAACAAGAAAGTTCTGTATTTCTTAACAAACGTCAATTAAAATCGCAATGAATCGCTTTGGAAAAGCTTTCAGGTTTATAAATAAGCAAAACAATTGAATTTTAATGGCTATGAATACGGTGAAAATGCATGAATGAATTTGGAAGCAGTTTTTGGCATTTTGTAAAACAGCAAAAATACGAATTTCTTGAGCAGACTTCGGACGAACACTTAGCAGGTATTAATTATATAATCGTAACGAACACCACTCGAGTAATCGACATAATCCTTAAAATACCACTCGTGGTTTTTGCAGATTATGTCTCGTTACTCGTAAAATAATCGATTATTTTCGATGCTCTTGTGATATTATAATTGATAAAAACATAGTGGTTTGTGCTTCCATTATAAATTATTTTATATTGTGAATGTTTAAAGAAAATGATAAAAAATTCATGATTTACTTTTCTGAAACCTTAAATAATAAAAAAAACATTTCATTGAAGAAGAATATGGTTCATCATTTCGGGACGTTTTATCAAATGCTATCTGATTTTTTTATAATTTTTTAGTTCACGTATGTACTTTAATATATTTGGGTTGGTTCCAGCAAAAAATCGCCCATTGTGTTCGAATAAATTATGTTTTTTCATTGCGAGTCGTTCGTTTTGGCCGCAGATATTTGATTGAATTTTGCTGATGGATTAATACCGCCGAATGTAACGCAAGCCAACGCGAAAATTGACAGATTGCCAACACAACGGAATTTAAATAACAAATCATATACACATCGTTACACTCGAATCAACTATTGTTATAATTTTTTTTGTATTAGTTTGTTTATTCACTGCTATAATTTCAAATTGTATGCATACATTTATGATGGGAACAAAATATAGAATATTTATAATTTAAAATTGTATGCATAAATCTATTAAAGTAACTGAATATAAGGACTCTAGAAGGCAAGGGTTACAAGTGCATACAAATAGATTTCGATAAAAAAAAATTGAAAGTTAAATCTATGATGGGAACAAAATATAGAATATTTATAATTTAAAATTGCATGCATAAATCTATTAAAGTAACTAAATATAAGGAGTCTAGAAGCCAAAGCCAAAAGCCAAAAGAAAGTAAACGAAGGAAAATTTGCACTCACTCAATGTCTTACATTAAACTGGAATTACCTTTTATTTACCAATGTCAGTTATATATTGTTACCAAAAAATGATTGAATGTATCTAAAAACCCATCTCTACACTTGTAACTCTAATTTAGTAAAATTTGCACTTGTATCCCTTGGCTTCTAGAGTCTTCATATAAAATATTTTGTGAAAGTAACTGTATTTTAAGAGTAGACGGTGATAAGATACTTCAATCATTCCACTTAAATTTTGCATTTTTATGCTTCTGCTTGTTTATTCACTGCTATAATTTATAATTGTATGCATAACTTTATGAAAGTAACAAAAAATGAAATATTTTGTGAAAGTAAATATATTTTAAGAGTAGGTGGGGTTAAGATATTTCAATCATTCCACTTAAGTTTTGCATTTTCATGCTTCTGTATCTTTAATTATTGCTATAATTTATAATTGCATGCATAACTTTATGAAAGTAACTAAATATTAAATATTTTGTCAAAGTAAATATATTTTTAAATTAAAGTTGATGCTAAGATATTTTAATCAGCCCACTTAGATTTTCAATTTTCTGTGTTGTGAGTGTTTTCCGTAAATCATGTACAATAAATCAGAGGTAGTAAATTCTAGCCAAATGAACTTACATTTCAGATGTTTTACCACTTTCATGTAAAGTAGTCCTTAAACCAGTGTTTGGAAATATCATGATGTTTATGTAAACATCAAAATATCGATATTTATTAACTTCTTGGTTATTATTCTGGTTCATTCATATTTTTATTTATGTTACTTATTATTTTTATACGGGATTTTTCTTTTAAGTATACATGTCCCAATTACAGTGCTTGAAATTATGCTGTAAATCTTCAGATATTCGTTAGGTTTTTTTTAGGTTTAATTTGAAGCTTTAAACGAGTGTTTTCCACTCCCAGACTAAGCATGAAGTAAAATTTCGAGTTTAGAAAAGCCTCAAGAATTTGGATTTGGACGCGTAGCGTCCAAATCCAAATTCAGGCTTTTCTAAACTCGAAATTTTACTTCATGCGCCACGCAAATAAACCACTAATTTAAACTGAAGTTTACTTATTTACAATATTTCAGTGTTTCCAGTGAAAAAAATGTAAATAATTTGTATTTAAAGATTTGTATTATTACTAATTTAAACAAAAAGTATTTTTAGGTCTATTTTTAACTTCACTTTAAATCAGTGTTTCATACGCGTGGCGCATGAAGTAAAATTTCGAGTTTAGAAAAGCCTGAATTTGGATTTGGACGCTGCGCGTCCAAATCCAAATTCTTGAGGCTTTTATAAACTCGAAATTTTACTTCATGCTTAGTCTGGGAGTGGATAACACTCGTTGACAGCTTCAAATAGAACTCTTTTTAAAAAGCGTATGCTGTATGCCTAAAAGAAAACAATCCCTGATATTTTAATCATTCCACTTACATTTTACATTTTCTGTGCTTTGAGTGTTTTTCGTAAATCATGTACGATAAGCCAGAGGTCGTTCTAGCCAAATGAGCTTAAATTTCAGACGTTTTAACACTTTCGTGTAAAGTAGTCCTTACACCAGTGTTTGAAAATAGCATGATGTTTATATAAACATCAAAATATCGATATTTATCAACTTCTTGGTTATTATTCTGGTTCATAAATATTTGTATTTATATTATTTATTATTTTTAACAGGGGTTTTTCTTTTAAGTATACATGTCCCAATTACAGTGCTTGTAATTATGCTGCAAATCTTCAGATATTCGTTCTATCTTTTTAATTTAATTTTAAGCTTTAAACGAGTGTTTTCCACTCCCAGACTAAGCATGAAGTAAAATTTCGAGTTTAGAAAAGCCTCAAGAATTTGGATTTGGACGCGTAGCGTCCAAATCCAAATTCTGGCTTTTCTAAACTCGAAATTTTACTTCATGCGCCACGCGTATAAAACACTGATTTCAAATGAAGTTTACTTGTTCACAATTTATCAGTGTTGTAAAAAATGTAAATATTTTGTTATTTGAACATTTGTATTATTACGAATTAAAAAAAAGTATTTTGAAGTGTATTTTTGACTTCACTTTAAATCAGTGTTTTATACACGTGGCGCATGAAGTAAAATTTCGAGTTTAGAAAAGCCAGAATTTGGATTTGGACGCTACGCGTCCAAATCCAAATTCTTTAGGCTTTTCTAAACTCGAAATTTTACTTCATGCTTAGTCTGGGAGTGGAAAACACTCGTTTAAAGCTTAAAATTAAATTAAAAAGATAGAACGAATATCTGAAGATTTGCAGCATAATTACAAGCACTGTAATTGGGACATGTATACTTAAAAGAAAAACCCCTGTTAAAAATAATAAATAATATAAATACAAATATTTATGAACCAGAATAATAACCAAGAAGTTGATAAATATCGATATTTTGATGTTTATATAAACATCATGCTATTTTCAAACACTGGTGGTCCAAATCCAAATTCTTGAGGCTTTTCTAAACTCGAAATTTTACTTCATGCTTAGTCTGGGGGTGGATAACACTCGTTTATAGCTTCAAATGGAACTATTTTTAAAAAAACGTACGCTGTATGCTTAAAAGAAAAAAAATCCCTTTATATTAATTAACCTCCTTGTTTTACTCTCACCCAATATTTGAAGCTTTTAATCAGTGTTTTATACGCGTGGCGCATGAAGTAAAATTTCGAGTTTAGAAAAGCCAGAATTTGGATTTGGACGCTACGCGTCCAAATTCAAATTCTTGAGGCTTTTCTAAACTCGAAATTTTACTTCATGCTAAGTCTGGGAGTGGATAACACTCGTTTAAAGCTTCAAATAGAACTATTTTTAAAAAAGCGTACGCTGTATGCCTAAAAGAAAAAAATCCCTGCATATTAATAAACCTCCTTGTTTTTCCCTCACCCAATATTTCAGCAATATTCGATCATTAGAAATTTAATATGCTCCCTAGAGACTAGGGGTGTAATAATTATCGCAACAAAACATAAATTCTCATGCTGAAATAAGTGTTTTCCTTTGTGTAGTTTAATTACAACCTAATTGCCACGAGGCGTGCTCCAACTTCAACAACTCTCCTGGCCGGGATTCCGTTTCCTGTATACAAGGCATATCATAGAGGAACTGGATTATAATATTATTCTAGGCAGGAGGGTTATTATATTAATCGGGGTAAACCCCACCCCCTCCCAGAAATCCATCTAGGTTGGGTAGGAGAGAATGTCAAACAGTTCGAGCTTTTCAGCTTTGAGATGTTTGGTAGGTGAGAGGGATTTACATGGTTTCACACAAATGGAAACTTTGAATTTCAGAGAGTAATAAATCATTATTCGCAGATTGTGATCAATCATAATAGCAGAAATTTTAATAATGAATCATCTGTTGTTAGAGATACTAGTACAGGTAGTAGAAATGTTGGAGAATAATTTGACCTGATGTTGCATTTTGCATATAAATTATGCATAGAACAGTAAATCGGTCGTATTACTCAAATATTCATTGTATAATTTAATATCTGTCGGGGTATTAGCCCGAGAAGTAGTTGTTTCAATGAATATTTATAGAATTGTTTCAATGAGACTAAATTTTTGCAGAAAGTCGATATTAATTTTAATACGTTTTTATATTTTGTAAATATTCTGTAAACTATTGCCAAGCTTAATTTTTTTTAAGTTAAATTTTTCTTTAGGATAATTATTTATTTTAAATTACCTGCCTGAATCTATTAAGCTCGATAGTTGATTTATTTTATTAGAACTAGCAATTATTAGTTAAATGAGTTTAGGTGAGTCACGTGAAGATGAAAATAACTAATAATTACTTAAATATTCATTGTATAATTCAATGTCTGTCGGGGTATCAGCTCAAGAAGTAGTTGTTTCAATAAATATTTGGAGACTTGTTTCAATGAGACTAAATTTTTGCAGAAACTCGATATTAATTTTAATTCGTTTTTATATTTTGTAAATATTCTGTAAACTATTGGCAAGCTCAAGTTTTCTTTATGTTAAATTTTTCTTAAGATAATTATTTATTTTGAATTACCTACCTAAAATCATTAAGTTTGATAGTTGATTTGTTTTATTGGAATTAAAAATTAATAGTTAAATGAGTTTGGGTGAGTTACGTGAAGATGATAATAACTTGAATTAAAACACTTTTAACTTTTTTTTTACAAAGGTAAGGAAAGGTGAAGAAAGGGTGAAAGTGTTTTATTTCAAATTAATAGTTAATCACAATAGATAAAAATTACAATTTATAAACGTTATAAGCACCCAATTTTCAAAAAACAACTTTTAAATAAACAAATTCTAGTTTTAAAATCAATATTAGAGTATTAAAATCAGTGTAAAATTAAAATAATTATAATACTCTAATATTTATTTAAAAAGTACTAGTAAAAGGAAAATACTAGTAAAAGGAAATTGAAGTAATCAACTCTTTTCTTGTATCATTCAATTTGCATTGTAATGTAACTAGTTTCCCTTTATTCGAACAATACAACTTTGAACATATATTGAAATCACATCATTTTTAATTTAATATTCTTTAAAATTTTGTTAGGCGTTCAATTGAAATCAACTCATGGAGCATTTTTGAGTTTTTTCATATTTTGTTTGAAATCTGTTACTTTTTTTTGAATAACTGTATTTTGTAAGCGCAATGTTTACTTAATATTTATCAAAAAATTCATCAGGCATCCCAAAGTGTTTTCAAGTGTTTCTAATTTGCATATCCCTTAAAATATAGATTTCTCTGACGAAAAATGTAATAAAGGGTTTTCCAATAAGAGGTTTCATTTTAATATTTAAAAAAAACGATTATATTTTAAGAGAAATCAATGAATATTTATTTCATTGCAAAGAGAAAGGTATGCCATTAACGATGGAAAACGATATCAGCCAAATGGCCGCCACGACTACGGTTGCAGCACCATATCCTTTTCATGAAATTTTCCATGACCAATTTGCACAATTGCGGCTTTATGTATATCTATCTTCACGAATTCCATCTTTAAGGTCTTAAATCGATTGTGGAGCATTGGCATAGACCTTATCTTTCACGTGGCCCCAAAGAAAAAAGTCTAAAGGTGTCAAGTCACAAGATCTCGGGGACCAATTGTGATCACCTCTTCTCGGAATAACACGGCCAAGAAACTATTCTTGCAAACTTGCAATTGTTTCGTTGCTTGTGTGGCACGTAGAGCCGTCTTTTTGAAAATAAACGTCGTCCACATCAATATCTTACAAATCCGGCCATAAAAAATCATTAATCATAGCTCGATAGCGCAATCCAATTACCATAACAGTTGCACCAGCCTCATTTGCAAATAAATAAGACCCAATCACACTGCCAGCCCAAAAACCGCACCAAACAGTGACACGTTGAGGATGGAGAGGCTTGTCAATAAGCATTCTTGGATTTTTCGAGCCCCAAATACGGCAATTCTGCTTATTCACGTAGCCTCCCAGGTGAAAATGGGCCTCATCACTGAAGATGATATTTCGATTAAAATCCGGATCATTTTGATGCATTTCAAGGACCCAATCAGCAAAGATACGACGTCTCTGGTGATCGACCGGCTTGAGTTCTTGTGTTAACTGAACTTTAAAAGCCTTCAAACCTAAGTCTTTATGCAAAATACGGTGTAATGTCGTTTTTGGAATGTCTAATTCTAAAGATCGACGAGGAATCGACAAACCTGGGTTTTCGTTGACACTATTGGCTACAGCAATATTCTCAATTGCTCTTGAGCGACGCACACGGTTTCGATTCTTCACATCACTAAGTCGTCCCAACAGCTCAATTTTTTAACCAGTTTTACTATTGCTGGCCGGGAAGGTGCTTCACGACGACCCAAAAGTTCTTTAGTTTGGCGAACTGTGACTGCAAAATGTTCACCATTTCTGTAGTGAATTTTAATAATTTCAATGCGTTGTTGAAGTGTGTATCGTTGCATTTTTACTAATGGCATAGTTTTTACTTATCAAGTGTCAAAAGATGGCAGCTGCAAAAGTAACAGCTGCCCAGATAGCGGGCTATTCAAAATGAAACCTCTTATTGGAAAACCATTTATAACTCAAAATTGATTATGAGTTATATTAAATTTTTTGTCAGAGAAATTTATGTTTTAAGGATAAGAAACGCGTTTTTAAGTATTTAAATTTGAATATTCTTAAAATATGAATTGGGGATGCCTTAATGAATTTTTTTTAGTAAATATTAAGTAGACATTGCTCTTACAAAAAACAGAGTTATTCGAAAAGAAGGAACAGATTTCAAACATTTATTTGTTCCTAACTACAAAAAGTAGAACCATAATTCCAACGTTCCTAGACAGACAAAAGTTTAAAATTTGAATAGCCCAGGCAGTAGTGCCAACCGCGGCCGCACTGGCGCTGTTGCTTGTCATGCCGATTGTCTGTAGTAAAATGGCGACATAACAAGAAAAAGCATTTCCTTGTAATTTTTATCTGTGGGGTTACGTAAAAGACCGTGTTTTTATCCCCACTATGTCTGACACTCTTGAAAATCTGCGACATCAAATTGTTGACGCTGTGAATTTGATATCTAGAGACCAACTGATTCGTGTGTGGCAAGTAATGAGCCACCGTTTTGATATTTGTCGTGTAACACATGCTGCTCATATTGAATGCATGAAAAATTGAACTTTTCTCTTTCAAGGAACGTTGGAATTTTTCAATCTTTTTTAGTTTACAAGAAATAAGTGCGTGAAATCTGTTCCTTCATTTTGAATAACCCTGTATATAAAAACCAAAAAATGCTCTTGAGTTATATTAAATTATTTGTTAGAGAAATTTACATTTTTAAAATATTTAAATTAGAAACACTTTAAGATGCCTTAATAAAATTTATTTCTTTAACGTTCCGTCGACAATTCCTCAAAAATTATTGCTATGGTATTTTTAGATTTTAACATATTTCGAAGGAACCTTTTAATATAACTTATCATAAATATGCGAATAATATCCCGAACTTTCCACAAAAAAAAGACGTCGAACTATCGGAATTTCTTTATGATCCCATTTCATATCCCCATTTCAATAAAATACGAATAATTTACATCTCCCAAAGACATTACAGTTTTTTTTGTTCAATAGAACATAAATATGCAATCACTTAATTTTCAATTTATGCGAAATGAAATCTCCATTCGTCGGGAGTTAAAATTACAAAAGCCTAAATTTAAATCAACATATACGTTAATTAATTTCCTGCCAGTTTGTAAACGTACACACATTTCCCATTTCCGTTCGTAAAGCACAAATGAAGTAGGCATTTTATAACATTATTTTTTTAACATTTAAACGAAACGTATGCTGTCGACAGGTGACGGAGAAAAAAACAATTTCCTGATTGAAAATAAATACAAACATTTCTGCCGATTCAAATGTTAATATTTTAAAATTAAGTACCAAAAAGTAAGAATAAAATTGAAATGCAATTTCTTGTTTTAAAGTGAAATATTGTATAGGGAATGTTTTTTTTTTTACTAGTAGGTTTAGTTATTTTTTTAAATAAACATATGCATGAGCTGTAAATTTTCCGACATCCGCTGTTGTTTTTAGGCTTTTCTAAACTCGAAAATTGTTATTTTATTATTTTTTAGAAATAAACATCTTTATAACAAAATAAATAAATTAAAGAAATGTTGTTTTTCTCAGGGTACTCGTATATTGATTTTTTGATATTCATTTTCACACATTCGTTGTTTTTATAAAAGCTTGTAACAAGTGTTGTCCACTCCCAGACTAAGCATGAAGTAAAATTTCGAGTTTAGAAAAGCCCCGCGTAGAAAATTTGTCGAGGGTCGCGCAGCGACCCGAGACAAATTTTCACGGGGCTTTTCTAAACTCGAAATTTTACTTCATGCGCCACGCGTATTAAACACTGATTTCAACTGAAGTTAAAAACTTATAAGTAATTCACACTAATTACTTTTTTGTATTCACTTTTTTATTTTTAAATTGTGACCAGATTTAACTCGTCAGCGAGTAATTCTCAAAGTAAGGTACGAGGGTGGTTTGAAAAGTCCGTGCAAAGTCCGAGAGATGGCACCACCGGTGCGTATCGAGGTCATGTTTAGTTAGTAGCATCTCTTAAATGAACGCACATCAAGTTTAAGCCATATTAGTTTATTTCTGTGTTTGGCATTCGTGTGAATCAAGGAAGTCGTGTGATTTTCAAGAAATGGACGAAAAAGAATTGCGTGTGGTGATTAAACATTACTTTATGAAAGGCAAAACGCCTCGGGAGACTAAAGAGAAGCTTGATAAACATTATGGTGACTCTGCACCTTCGATTAGAACAGTTTATAAGTGGTTTCAAAATTTTCGGACTGGACATATGGGCACAAGTGACGCTGAACGTTCTGGACGGCCTGTGGAGGTTACGACTCCAGAAATCATTGATCAAATCCATAATATGGTGATGGATGACAGAAGAGTTAAGGTGCGTGAGATTGCTAGTGCTGTGGGCATCTTGACTGAACGGGTACATAATATTTTGCATAAATATTTGGACATGAGAAAGCTATCCGCAAGATGGGTGCCGCGATTGCTCACGCTTGACCAAACACGGAATCGTGTGAATTGTTGCAAGGATGGTTTGCAGCTGTTCCAGAAGAATCCGGAGGACTTTAAGGGTCGTTTCGTCACTATGGATGAAACATGGATATATTACTATACTCCTGAAACCAAACAACAATCTAAACAATGGGTTACCAAGGGGGAATCTGCACCAAGAAAGGCGAAGACCGTTCCTTCGGCCGGAAAGGTTATGGCGACTGTCCTTTGGGATTCGCAAGGGATAATCCTCATCGACTATCTGGAAAAGGTTAAAACTATTACAGGTAAATATTATTTATCGTTATTGGACCGTTTGAAAACCGAGCTGCAAGAAAAATGCCCGCGATTGGCCCACAAGAAAGTCCTTTTCCATTATGACAACGCACCAGCACACACCTCAGCAGTTGTGGTCGCAAAATTAATGGAAATAGGATTACAACTCGTTTCACATCCTCCCTATTCTCCAGACTTGGCTCCCTCGGACTACTATTTGTTCCCCAATTTGAAGAAATGGCTGGCAGGACAAAGATTTTATTCAAACGAGGAGGTGATTGCAGACACTAATGGATAGTTTGCAGACATGGACAAATCCTATTATTCGGAAGAGATCAACAAACTAGAACATCGTTGGACGAAGTGTATAAGCCTAAAAGGAGACTATGTGGAAAAATAAAAAAGGTTTACCCCAAACACGTTAGTAGTTTTTATTTTTGCACGGACTTTTCAAACGCCCCTCGTACTTAAATTACCATTAAAAACATTTTGCTTAGGTTTGATCTCGTGTTAATTAATGTTACAAATGTTTATATGGAATTTGTAATAGTATATTTAAAAGAATTTGTAACAAATACACTTTCTAAAGCCGCATTAAAAGTCGAACTAAATTAACGGACAATTCTAAAAACATTACATATTTCAGACTGATTTCTCTATCGATTATCTTTATTCTTCCAACATACAATAAAGACACTGCAATTTAATGCAAAACAAGAGTATTTAGCTATTCTAAACAGAATTCCCCTAATTTCAGCCATTTAAATTTTAATTGAGCGCATTCGCAATATTTGTGTGAATTCCGTAAATTCTCAATGATGGCTGAAAGATATTACATTTTACAGGATCAATCAAAAACAAAGAAGCGAAGGGGAGGAAATTGCGAAAGTTGTGCACACAATGAAATATTAAAATCCCCGCCGGATATTAATAATTCAGCGTTCACGTGCGCTTGTACACAACAATTGTTATACTTGTTTAGTCGTCGAGGCAAAAACTGGGGCGATGCATACATTAAAAATGGTTCGCACATTCATATGTAAATCAGGTTTAATTCAATAATTGCTCGTGTATGAAAAATAGTCATAATTTACAATGATATTTGAAAAAAATTGCAGGAATGAATAAAATTACACGAATTTCATATAATGTATTAATGTAATTGAATGAAATGAAAATAATTTAAACGGAAAAACTGGTGAAATACAGTTGCTGAATGCGCCAGGAAATTATGTGTGGCACCAATTACATTTTTTTTTTCATGGTATATCATAAATTAACAGAGCTGGGACGAATCATCGTAAAAACGATTCGAATCACGAATCCGAATCACCTAATATGATTCGAATCACGAATACTCGGACAAAGGATTCGTAAGAGATAAATATGATTCGAATCAAAGATTCGAATCCTCTTTTTTCGAATCACGAATACAGGAGTTTGCCTCTGTTAAGGCTAGAAGAGTAGTATTTAACTAAAAAGTATGTAGTGGCAATGTCTTATTTTTCTTTAACAGTCGAATTTTTTTTTTATTACGTTTGTACAGTTCTCTATAGATGTGATATTAAATACATTGTTTATTTACTACCGAGCCATTACTTATGTTTGCCTTGGCCTATATAAAGGCTACTTTTACCTGATATACGATGTGTTTATAGGATAATAAAAACACTTTTAGTAAATAACACACTCGGTTAAGATTTCACTGTTTATTTATTGACACTGCAACAATTGTTTGGCCACACGGTGGCTTCATCAGGCAGATGAATAATAAAAAGTCTGTAATTTAACATGTATGGCCATATTTTTGATGCGTTTTGTGTTGTAAGAGCCCGAGGGCAATTTTAGGGGATAGATGGTGGTGGTGGAGAGGGCGTTACTTACAAATGTTGTCTAGGGCGTTACTTACAAATGTTGCCTAGGACAGCAAAACTACTAGGGCCGTGTCTGGGTGTGCTATCAGGTTTCGCTTTAGAATTGGACACAGTTCAACGGAATCTTTTGCAAAAATTCAGCTACGGATAAAGTGTATTGTCCAAGTTTTTTTAGAAGGAATGAGTCCTTTAAGAATAAATTTGATTTTATTATTTTTTTGCCACCACTAATATACGAATATCGGTACTAGTTGTTTTAACAAAAACATTCAAAACCTAATTATTTTTTATTAACACTGAACATCCTTGATAACAGACTAAATATCGGATTCCCTGTTACTCTGATTAAAGATGTATTTGTGTGTTTCTGAACTTCACTTCAAATCAGTGGTTTGTACGCGTGGCGCATGAAGTAAAATTTCGAGTTTAGAAAAGCCCGAAAATTTGTCTCGGGTCGCTGCGCGACCCTCGACAAATTTTCACGGGGCTTTTCTAAACTCGAAATTTTACTTCATGCTTAGCCTGGGAGTGGAAACACTCGTTCAAAACTTCAAATTGAACTTTATTATAAAATCGACGAATGCCTGAAAATTACGTAAATAAAAAATTCACAGAATATCATTAAAACCGGGAAAGTCAGAGAAAAGTCATGGAATTATTTACAAATTGACCAAAACACTAACAAAAAAGCCATATGATATTATTAAATTTATAAAATTAACTCAAGTATTAACAAAAACAATGAACAAAATTTAACAAAATGGGGGTTTCTCACAGAAGAAAGTTATATTAAAATGCCTGGAAAAAAATCTTAAATCAGGAAAATGTCGGAAAAATGTAATCTTTCAGATTGTGGCTACCATGCCAGTTTTACTTCAAATAATGGTGCAATGGTCATTCTTGGTGATGATTTCAATGTGTTATTTAATATTTCAAACAAAGCCACTTGTAAATTGAATGATATACTGGCAACCTATGATCTCTTTAGTTTAGTCACGTTCAAAACACGTAAAAATAACTGCTTAGTTAATGTGTTTACAAATATCTCGGTGGCTAACTTATTGGTTGAGGCTTGTGATTCAGGGATGTCTGATCACATCGGTATACGTGTTATGGTACAACTAAATAAATCCCCTTTACCAACTGATTTCCTGTCCATAAGACCAATTACAAAAGCTAGAACATCTAAACTGTATGCATTAGAGATGGGCGAAATGGCTCTTTTCAGTGAGCTGGTTCAAAAGATCTAACTCACTTCAAAGAGTCGATTCACTGAGCCAGCTCAAAAGAGTTACATGACTCAGTTACGAGCGAGCGAGCCGCCGAGAGTTCTGACTCTTATAGATTCATCTTATTCTCCAACTCATTAAATTGATCAATACGGTGATTAATAATGTCGGTTATACAATGATTGCAATAAATTAATCATAATTTATATAAATACGTAAGAGCAAAAATATGTAATCTTATAACAATCGCGTATTAATTTCGTGCGATTACACTTCAAGTGTGTTTAAATATATTGAATACGTGTGCGCGCCTATAAAAACACACATACATTCAGCACGAAAACAGCGATCCAACTCTAAATCTCCGACCTGGATCGCGATGCAACGTAGAACTGGGTCGCAATGAGCAAGCTAGCTCAATCGGTTCAGCCGCTCAATCGGATTCAAGAATCGTCATGACTCTTTTAGAGTCGAATCGCCGCTAGCTCAATCGGTTCAGCCGCTCAATCGGATTCAAGAACCGCCATGACTCTTTGAGAGTCGTATCGCTCAATGGGTTTACGCATCGAAATTCGAATCGATGATGCTGCAATAAAATAAGATAGGAATATAACGATACCTATTTTCTTACTACAATAACACACTTCTTATTAAATTTACAATTTTGGTTACAAATTGTTGACGAAACAAAAATTAGATTACTATACAGTAATCATGGGTTATTGCTTATGATATTTTAAATTGTAGTATATGTGAATTAACAGAGGCGAAATTCAATTAAAATAAACAAATAACATAGTTTTAGGAAATGCCGTGAAAAATTATGTCTTTAGAAATCAATTAAGTAGTGTGGTCGTGCCCCAAGCCAAATTAAAATTGCTTACAAATTAATATTAATTATATTTCTAATCTTACTAAGTTATTTAATCAACCATAAACATTATTTTTATTTTCTTTAATATTTCTCATAATTTTTATTTTAATTAAAGAAATGTTTGAATTACTTACATAACGAAACATAATAACACACATAATTGAAAAAAAGTAAAGATGATTCACTAAAATGCCGGAGACTAAGAAATGTCGAAAGTAAAAAGTGCATGCTCAGCAAGGCCGAGCCCAGGCAGCCTGCCGATCGACGAGCCGCGTGAAAATCAAGAACCGTTAATACAGTGCGAATCAACATTCCAGGTGAGTCGTGTAACTCTAGAAGACCGGGCGAATAAAAATGAGTCATGGCTCAAAAAGAGCTGAACATTTTGAACTGAGCCACTTGGCTCACTAGCTCACATCACTGAACTGACTCTTTGAGTCGATTCGCTTGCTTGCGGCTACAGATTAGGGTTTAATTGATAGTAATCTATACTCCGCAGAAGAAAAATTTGATGCTTTCTCAAATATTCTTCAAGAATATTTTAATTCTAGTTTCCCTCGACGAAATATTAGAAAGACAAAACATTACCAATTTAGATGGTTTAGCTCTAATCTTAAACAAATGCGTGAAACAATTAATTTATTGAAAGAAGGATATAGGCAAAATCCAGCAATGAAACAGCATTATTATTTATATCAGAAAACATACCTAAATGCTATCAAACTTGCAAAAATAGGTGCTAATGAGTCCTACATCAAAAATGCTGGGAACAGCACGCGAGCAATGTGGAATATCATTAACCTAAACCGTAACAAAAAGCAAATAAGTGATATTTGCAATATCAATCCAACTAAAATGAACGACTGTTTTTCCACAATAGCATCTAAGTTAAGTAACAACATACCTGCTACTATGACAGATCCCATTATATCAATGGGAAAAAACACATATACTGCTATACCAAATTATTTTACATTAGAAGAGACAACCTTTGTACAAGTTCGTGACATTATCAAACATTTTAAAAAATCCAAAGCACGTGACATATACGGATACACATCACCACTTATTCAGAAACTTGTGGATATAAATATTATATTATAACAAAATTATTAAATATATGCATAAAAAACAGCATATTCCCAAACGCTTTAAAACGAGCGCGCGTAACTCCGATTCATAAAAAAGGGGACAATATGGACCCTACAGTTATTTGGGCCCATCTCTATTCTTCCAGTCTTGACCAAAATCTTTGAAGAAATCATTTTCAAACAAATGGTGCATTTTCTAAATATTAATAAACTAATAACTCCCCAACAACACGGTTTTTGCAAAGGTATGTCAACAACGGACGCAGTCCTTGCTTTAACAGAAAGTATCTTACAAGGTTTTGATGCCGGCATGTTTACTGCAGCATCTTTTCTAGATCTTACCAAAGCTTTCGATTGCGTCTGCCACGAGGTACTTTTGCGAAAACTTTATTTTTATAATGTTCATACTTGTACCTGTGGATTTATTAACTCGTACCTGTCACAGAGAAAACAATCAGTAGTCATCAAGGATATAAAGTCTACCGAAAATTGTCTAGAATATGGGGTTCCGCAGGGTTTGATACTAGGACCCTTGTTGTTCCTCATATTTATAAATAACCTTCCAACCCTGGCAAATGATTCACAGTTCTACCTATATGCAGATGACACATCTATTTTATGTAAAACACCGAATAAAGATGCATCCATTCAACTTAAAGAAGATGCCAAACAAAATGCTTTCGAATGGTTTAAGTATAACAAATTACTCATTAACAATGAGAAAACTACTGACATCTTATTTTCACTTAAACCATCACATTCAAACCCAAATAATAGTAGCACTAAATTTTTGGGAGTGCATATTGATAGTAGGCTGACATGTCAAATTCACGGAGAAGAAGTTGTAAGTAAGCTATGCAGAAACGTATACTTGTTACGCCAACTGTCTAACTGGCTACCTATAAAAGCCCTGCGCATTGCTTATTTTTCTCTTTTTGAGTCATTACTATCATATGGCATCATCATTTGGGGTTATTCACCAACATTACTCCGATTGATTGGTTTGTAGAGAAAAGCTATACCGATAATATGCGGTATAGATTATAGACAAGACTGTAAGTCAGAGTTTATTAGCTTAGGGATTTTAACTCTCCCCTTGATATATATTTTAAAATGCTTAGTTCATGTTAGAAAAAACATTGCATCATCTCGTCGTCATAATGATACACATGCGCATAATACACGTCGTTGTGGAGATATCTGTCTAACAAAACTGCGATTTTCTAAATGCCAAAATGGGATCGATTACTATGGTCCAAAAATATATAAATAAATTGCCTGAATCAATTAAGTCAGTCAGCATAAAAAAGTTCAAAGCTAGCCTAAAATCATACTTTATTAACAAAGGCCATTACAGGCTACATGATATTATGCAAGAGTATCATGTACAAGTAAACCAAGCCTCAGAGTTAAATGTTTCTTAAAATGTTATGTGATTCTTGTTTTAATTTTAATTTTTAACAATATTTTTAACATATGTTTGTCTGTAATTAGATTATTTTTATGATATAATTTGTATACAATATTACGTATTCATGACTTGTGTAAACGATTTATTTATGTAAAGCACATTATTATTATTATTATTATTATTTTTATTATTAATATTAAACAAAATTTTGAAAACTAGATTATTATCTTCACAAACATTTTCAGTCATTTAATGTTCTTATCAAAGCATTCAGTTTGAAGTTTCGAACGAGCGTTTCCACTCCCAAACTAAGCATGAAGTAAAATTTCGAGTTTAGAAAAGCCCCGTGAAAATTTGTCGAGGGTCGCGCAGCGACCCGAGACAAATTTTCTGGGCTTTTCTAAACTAGAAATTTTACTTCATGCGCCACGCGTATAAAACACTGATTTGACGAGAAATTTAAAAACACACAAAAGACATTTTTCATGTTAATCCTCACAATTAATTCGAATTATTTTTGACGATTCAAATCCTTTTTTAAGTATTCGAAACATTTTATAAATATTCGAATCCTTTTATTTCGAATTCGAATTCGATTCGATTCGATTCGAATATGAATCCTCTTAAAATAATGTAACGAATCCAGTTGAAAGTTTGGGCAGGTGGTGGCCGAGCGGTAACGTCGTCGGGCTGTATCGCTCGGCCAGCCACAAACTCGGGTTCGATTCCCGTGCACGGGGAGACTTTATTTAAAAATAATTTCTCGTCGTGACCCTGGGTGTGGTATGAATGTGAGTGTTTGTCCGTATGAAATAATAGCATACTACAAATTGTAATGTTAACAATTAATATGAATATAAAAAAAAATGATGTTGGCTAATGGGCAAGTTCCCAAGGCCAGGCAAAAGCCAAAAACAAAAAACAAAAAAAAACTAAAGTTTTTTTTTTTCGTGAATAACTTTCTCAATTATCACTTGGTGAAACATTTAGAAATAATATTAAAAGATAAATTAAAAACAATTGGTTTGTTTCAACAAACGAAGTGTTTTTAATTTATCCTTTAATATTATGAACAAAAGTATTCGAATGCCTCTTTTGAATCCTCTAAAAGGATTCGAATCCAGGATTCCAATCCTGCCCAGCTCTGTAGATTAACTACTAGGATAAACACAGAATTTGTCTTTTATATATACAATGTATATTATACATGTTTCTATGCATACTCTGTAAATGTTCAGGCATTAGTTGTTCTTAGAAAAGTGTTCGATTTGAAACTTGTAACGAGTATAACGCTTTTATAATAATTACGAATACTTGATAATTTACAGCGTGTACATCCAATTATATAGTTAGATACTAAATTTTCCGTTTATAGAGTTATAGTTATAGTTATAAAATATTACTACTATTCATTGTCCACGAAAAACAGTCTAATTGCAAGATACGTTTAAATAGGAAAACTATTTCATTGAGAACAAATACTTTTCCTTATGCCTTGTAACATCGAAACCGTATAAAAATTACAACAATTTAAAACACGTGAGCGAACCGAACGGAAAACGCGAACGGTCGATTTATTTCAATTTGTTCCGACCTTTTGCATCAAACCTGGAATGGGAACGCGCCAACAATTTGTTATTTATGGGAAAATCATCGGCCGTATAATTGGAAGATTTTTCAAAGCCTATCCCCATCTTTTTAAAAGGAAATCGCATTTTTGATTAAAGATAGAATTCTCGGATATTTAACAAAAAATAAAAAGGAAATCGCTGTTTTGATTAAAGACAGAATTCTCTGATATTTCACAAAATCAACCTTGTTTGATATAACAGAAAACATATTACTATGATTTAATTTTGTATGTTAATTTAAAATGTGTGACAACTATTACAATTTGTGTCGCAAGTGTCATAAAAAATCAGTTTTAATTTAAAAATTGCAAAAAAATAGAAACTGTTGTAGAATTAAATAAGTGTTCACGTGCGTGTTTGAACCTAAATAAACCGACAAAAATAAAGGTTTTTTCCGGTTTCTTTTTCGAAGCCCTGATTATTTGCAAAGAAAATCGGATCCAGAGAAAAGAATAAAGTAT
This sequence comes from Philonthus cognatus, assembly GCA_932526585.2. NCBI lineage: Eukaryota > Metazoa > Arthropoda > Insecta > Coleoptera > Staphylinidae > Philonthus > Philonthus cognatus. The sequence continues at coordinate 14,104,666 of OW052243.1, forward strand.
AATGTATCCAGTACGTTACACACGATACATTTATTACGTTATTTACCGTGTGTGATTTTTGCTTCTACCCATTGACGTCACGACCTTCCCCTTGCTTCTACAGCGAAAACGTCAATTTGTGTCATACCTAGTATATGCGTGACGTCCAATTACCTTGGATAATACCGTGCGATTGTTTAAAACATGATTTAGAGTAGGTTTTGAATTTTAAATTCGATTGGCACTACTGACTGTTAACACATAGTTTACCATAACCTCAAATTTATTCAATTATCATTTTGGACAACCGGACAAGAATAATGCCGCCTATTCTATATCATAATTTGAATGATCGCACGCTATAATGTTAACACGAATCAATTTTGGTTGACGTATGTCCGCAGCTAAAATCATTGCCAAAGCACTTAGCTTTGGCAACGATTCGAATCTCTAGTTTTTGGGTGGATGACTAAATTCCACCCAAAAACCAAAGATTCAAATCATTTCCAAAGCTAGGTAAAGCCATTTTAACCGCGAATAATCGTGGTTGAAATATCAATTGAGGTACTTAAAAGCAAAGGGGTGTGAGTGCCAATTTGAAAAAAAATTGTAGTACATGTAAAGGAAACAGATTTTTTGTTAATTAACAGAGATATAGAGCTTCCATTGATAGGAACTGCTACCCAATATATTTTCTATAAATCCACATAACTACTTGGCTAATTTGTTTGTTGGTTTTAATATAACTTGAACATTAAAACGAGATTTCCCAAGTTTATTTATTAGTCACACCCCTGTGCTTCCAGGTGATTCAATTGACCATAACGTTGAAGTTTCAAATTTTAATGGAGTCTCTCGGCTTTCAACTCGCTTTTCAAGAATAATGTTTTACGCTGTTGGAAAAACGTTGTCATATCAATTTCACCAACGCGAGATCAATATTTGACCTATTTATTGTATCAACACTCAAGGCATTCAAAACTGTTGACACGTGCAAGTATAATTATATTTTAAATGTCTTGACATAAATCTAGATAAAATTATAATTTGATTTTAAATATATACAGTCGGGTTTGGTTATGAAAAATCCTTAAAGGTTAAGTAATGGGGCAATACCAATAATTAGGTATTGTAATACGCAGTCGCCACCGAGGAGAAGTCAACCTCGATAAAACCTGACAATTTGCTGTTGTCCAGACAGAATTAGTATATGACAAAGGAGGACTTTAAGTGCAGATGTGCGGAAAGAGGAGATAATCTCGTAAATTATATGATTGTTATAAGTTGAGATGAGAATTAAGCACGAGAGGAATTTGTTGAGGTTTAAGGGAAGCTGGAAATATTCGGGGTTTACATTTGAGATTCTATAGAGTTTTATAGAAGCTGGAAATATCTAGTATTCGAAACAGATTTGCCGAGATTTTAGAGCAGCAACAAATATCTAGGGCTTAAATTTGAGTTTTGTTGTGATTTTATTAAAGCTGGAAATATCTAAAAGATTAAAATTAGAATTTGTCGGAATTTTAGAGCAACAGGAACCATCTAGAGTTAAAATTTGAGTTTTGTTCAGATTTTATAGAATCTGGAAATATCTAGATTTTTAAAATTGGAATTTGTCAAGATTTTCGAGCAAGAGGAACTATCTAGAGTTAAAATTTGAGTTTTGTTGGGATTTTATAGAAGCTGGAAATATCTAAAGTTTTAAAATTGGAATTTGTCGAGATTTTAGAGCAACGGGAACTATCTAGAGGTAAAATTTGAGTTTTGTTGGGATTTTATAGAAGCTGGAAATATCTAGAGTTTAAAAATTGGAGTTTTTCGAGATTTTTGAGCAACAGGAACTATCTAGAGGTAAAATTTGAGTTTTGTTGAAATTTTACAGAAGCTGGAAATATCTAGTTTTTAGATTGGAGTTTGTCGAGATTTTAGAGCAACAGGAACTATCTAGAGTTAAAATTTGAGTTTTGTTGGGATTTTATAGAAGCTGGAAATATCTAGAGTTTTAAAATTGGAGTTTGTCGAGATTTTAGAGCAACAGGAACTATCTAGAGTTAAAATTTGAGTTTTGTTCAGATTTTATAGAATCTGGAAATATCTAGTTTTAAAATTGAAATTTGTCGAGATTTTAGAGCAACAAGAACTATCTAGACTTAAATTTGGGTTTTGTTGGAATTTTATAGAAGCTGGAAATATCTAGAGTTTTAAAATTGGAATTTATCGAGATTTTAGAGCAACAGAAACTATCTAGAATTAAAATGTAAGTTTTGTTGGGATTTTATAGAAGCTGGAAATAGCTAGGGTTCGAAATTGGGATTTGTTGAGATTTAAGAGCTGCAGGAAATATCTATAGAACCTGAAAATATCTAAGGTTAAAATTGGAATGTTTCGCGATTTTAGATCTATCGTTTAAAATTGAGTTTTGTTAGGATTTTATGGAAGCTGAAAGTATCGAGGGGTTCAAATTAGGATGTGTAGAGATTTTAGAGTACCAGGAAAATATCTAGCGTTTGCATTTGAGTATTGTTGGGGTTTTATAAAAATGGAAATATCTAGGATTTAATATCGGGATTTGTCGAGATTTTAGAGCAGCGGGAAATATTTAGGTTTTAAATTTGAGTTTTGTTGGGATTTTATAGATGCTGGAAATATCTAGGGTTAAAAATTGGGATTTGTCGAGATTTTAGAACAGCAGGAAATATCTAGGGTTTTAATTTTAGTTTTGTTGTGAATTTGTAGAAGCAAGAGTCCAAAATTGGAATTTGTTGAGATCTAGAGAAGCGGAGATTGTCTTGGGTTTCAATTTGAGTTTTATTAAAATTTTAATGAAGCTGGTAATATGCAGGATTCAAAATTTAAATTTTTCGAGATTTTAGAGCAACAGGAGAGTTTAGAATTGAGTTTTGCTAGGATTTTATAAGAGCTGAAAATATATTGAGGTTCAAGTTGGGATTTGTCGAGATTTAGAGCAGCAGCAAATACCTAGGGTTGGTTTTGTTGGGATTTTATATAAGTGAAAATATCTAGGGTTAAAAATTGGGATTTGTCGGAATTTTAGGAAATATCTAGGGTTTAGATTTGAATTTTGTTGGGATTTTATAGAAGCTGAAAATATCTAGGGTTAAAAATTGGGATTTGTCAAAATTATAGAGCAGCAGGAAAATATCTATGGATTAAATTTGAGTTTTTTTGGGAATTTGTAGAAGCTAGGGTTCAAAATTGGAATCTGTTAAGATTTTGAAGAAGTAAAAAATGTCTTGAGATTTTATAAAAATCTTAAAATATCTAGGGTTCAAACTTAGGATTTGTTGAGATTTTAAAGAACCAGGAAATTATTTTAAATTTAAATCATTTTGAACACTAAATATTAAAAAATCTATCTATGAAAGTACAGCTAAACTCGAAAGAGAGGTTATAATATATTCAAAAAACGTAACCAAATACAACGTCATTGTTCTCTCTGTCAGGAACTAGGGCCTGCAGGGAAAGGGGTAGGGGAAAACCAAGGACGGTCGACTCGAAATTTTACTTCATGCGCCATGCTTATAAAACACAGATTTCAAGCGAAGTTCTAATACACATAAATTTCACAATATTTTAGCGATTTATACGCGTGGCGCATGAAGTAAAATTTCGAGTTTAGAAAAGCCCAGAAAATTTGTCTCGGGTCGCTGCGCGACCCTCGACAAATTTTCACGGGGCTTTTCTAAACTCGAAATTTTACTTCATGCTTGCTCTGGGAGTGGAAATTACTTGTTTAAAGCTTTGAAATGAACTTAAAAAGAAACAGGTAATATCTTAAGATTTACAGAAAATAGGCTGAATTTGGAATACGTATATTTTAAAGAAAAACTCTCTGTATAATGTAAATACATATTTAAGGGTCTTTTCCACTTTTTGACCTTGACGAAATTGAGTCAGCTCTTCCTGGCGGATTATTTTGTGCATTATTTTGACTGAATTTTACATTTTAATTTATACATTACGATATATTTCACTGAAACCGGTTGGTTTTTACTGAAACTGGTTGGTCGACACTTAACACTAACACAAAGTCTTATTTTTAACATAAATAATTAAAAATCTATCTATGAAAGTACAGCGAAACTGAAAAGAGAGGTTATGATAGACTCAAAAACGTAACCAAATCAACGTCATTGTTCTCTCTCGCACGAACTACGGCCTGCGGGAAAAGGGGTAGGGGAAAACATGGAAAGATACAATTCTGTCATACCTTGTAAGACATATGTGTTACGCCCATCGACGTACCTTGGGGGAAAACATAGAAATATCCAATTTTGTCATACCTTGTAACACATATGTGTTCATATGTGTTACGCCCATCGACGTACCTTGTGGTAAACTATGTGTTAACAGTCAGTAGTGCCAATCTAATTTTGAATTCAAAGGCTACTCTAAATCATGTTTGAAATTATCGCACAATACTTCAGTGAAAACGGATTCGTAATCCAAATTTGTTACATTTTTTTTAGAGGTTTCGTATTCGAATCCAATGGTAGGTGACTGAAATCTATATAAAAGGATTATAATACTTACAAAAAAATTCTCCAAAGGGATTCGAATCCTCAAAAATAATTCGATTACATTGTGTGGATCCACGTGAATTGTTTTTTGCAAGTGTGATTTTGAACTATATATTAAATCAGTGTTTTGTATGTTGAATCTTATTGGGCCTGTGCAATAATTCAAACTTTTTAAATCCTAACATTGGGCAGATATAAAATATAAATAATGGAAGCATCAAATAATTAACACTGTTGTATCCTGTTTTTCACACTTTATTCACATAAAGTGTGAAGAAAGGATACAACAGTGTTAATTATTTGTTGATATACTCTTCACGAAACTTAAGAAAATATATCAATGGTAGCATTATTTTTATTTTCTAAACGAATTGAGATTTTGGTAATTTAAGTTAGTGTGGTGTAGAACAATAAAAAAAGCTTTTAGATTTTGTATATTGGATTAAAATGTAAATGTAAGTCAGAATCTGTGCAAGTGTGCGATTATCTTGAGGAAAACGTGAGAAAATCGATTGAGCCTTTTGCTTTTGTAGTCCGAATTTCTGTAACACTCCAGACGGTCACTTACACACGTATGTAGTAAGCTTGAACGTCACTTTGAAACTTTAACAATATCATTAAAACCACATTTTCCTTCGCAATCACCATTTATTACTGTTATTTTCCTAATGACCTTCACACCAATATAATCAAACTTTCATTGTTATCCCTTTTCAAATGCCTTCAGTTGTATTACGGACACACGGGGAAAAATGTCACCTCCTCGTGTAATTACGCAGATAATTATCCTTCATTGTGAGAGAGTTTCGAGCCAGTGGCTTGCATAATTAATGAGCCACCTGATAGTGTCGGACTATCGATTTCCGGGGGCCCAGGCTTTCCTTCGCTCGCGTTTTCTTTCCCGTGTCGTTCCGATTTTCCTTTTCTTAAATTAAGCAATGGCGTGTCGGGCGAGGAGAAAGGATTTTCCCGAATTTCCACGACTATTTTATTAGAGCGCACGATTTCGGTGGTGGGTGGGTGGTTAAGTGCCCGTGAAATTTTCGTGTAATTCGTGGTTGGTTTTATGTGGTCAGCGTGATTTTATGCTGATCGTAAAAAGAGAATGAGGCGGTTATTAAGTGTGGAGATTAATGATTTTTTCAGGGCATTAAACATGATATTATGTCATAACATCTATAATTTATACTTTATTCTATATTGATTTCAATTTTAAAATCATAGTTAAAAATGTTTCACCACGTAAATGATGAGAAAGTTATTTAAGAAAAATTGTTGCTTTTCTATACAATATAATTTTTGTTGTTGTGGGGGCATATGGATGTTTACTTTCGAAAAATGTATTATTTTTATGGTATATTGCAATAAATAATATACAAAATTACGATTATTCGTGTAGAATGCAAACAATTATTGTATTTGCGCAGGAAGTAGTTGTTTCAATAGGTATTTATTTTCTTAATAATTAAGACGTTAATAAGACAATAAATACCTATTGAAACAACTATTTCCTGTGCAAATACACCTCCGGATATTGAATTATACAATAAAATATTTAAAATCTTATTTGATTTGTTACAATATCTACCTAATACCTAATAATAGCGCATAATATCCCCCAAGCTATTGATTTTTCAGACTTCCTTTCGAATAACATTTCAGCTATTGTATATCAAACATTAAAAGTGCATTTCTTTTTCTTAATCTACAACAAGTTAGTCTTACAAAGATATTAAACACTCATTGAAACAACTACTTCCCGAGCTAATATCTTGACGGACATTAAATTATACAAGTCTTTGCTGTTATATACAGTAACCTACTGCAAATGTAACAATTTGGGTCAAATTATTCAGGCCATCTATAGACGCGTTTCGAGATTTATCTCTCATCAGCATAGCTTTGCCATTCCCTCTAAACAATTTGACACCTTAGACTGGCGGTCACGTTACTGTTTACTGTATTCCAACTTTCCTAGATCTTACCAAAGCCTTATGTATACTTAATACATAAGGCTTTGGTAAAATCTAGGAAAGTTGCAATACAGTGCTCGTGATCTTCATAAGCACGCAGAATGCTTTTTACAAGGTGCAAAACCGCATCTTCGGTAGATTTTCCCGACCTGGAGCCAAACTGGCTAGCAGTAATAATTCTTTCATTTTCTAAATATTGATACATCTGAACGAACAACTTTTTCGAAGATCTTTGAAAAAAATGGTAGTAAAGAAATAGGCCTATAATTAGTTGCAATGTTCGAATCTCCTATCTTATACAAAGGTATTATCATTGCTACTTTGAGAGCATCTGGGAAGGTATATGTTAGGAAACATGAATTAATTATATTAGTTAGTGGTAATATAATCACATTTATACAATTCTTTTGTTTGTTTGTTTTTATAAGTTTTATTTATATTAAAAATAATAATTACTTGACATTTATGATTTTTAATATTTTTTTGTGACATTTGTTATTCTAAAAAATTTTAAAAATCAGAAAAAATGTAATAGCTTTTTTTAAATAATCTAAACGCATTTTCTTAAAATACTAAGTCAAAGTTGAAATTATGCAATAACATCAACGTATTTAGGAGAATATTTTCTTTAAAAAAATTGTAAAAAATCAACAGATTATCAAATCAACATAAAATTTATAGAATCTACACAGATATAAATAAACTTTGATTGGCTATAATTCCAATTTAACTATCGTCACAGGAAATTTAAAAATATCAATCAAAGTTAAATTTTAGTTTATTTTATGATTGTATTTTATTATTGAATTAAATTCTATTCAATATGAATAATTTCTGATCATTTTGAACTTTTGCAATGTTAAAACTATTAATGGATATCGATAGCTAACGCCATCTAATGCTTCATAGTGGCATCATCAGTGGCACGAATGCACAAAGTGCATATACAGGTCACTGTTTCGTCCACGAACGAGCAGAATTCTGTTTGTGAAACCAGAAAACAAATATCAATATACGCGTCTGTGGGTATCTGGTGCCGGAATACTGAACACAAATTCAATTTTGCAATGTTGTTAAAAATTGTTTATTTTAATTATTTCCTACGTTACAATAAAAGTTGTTAAATTAATAATTTATTAATCTGCGTGATTTTACTATTTAAATTGGTTCTTTGGTAGTTTTTTTTATTAAGCGTTATTTTTCATAACTTTGGTATAATTTAAGCATTTCTAATTTGTTTGTCAAAGTTTAGTAACACATAAATAATACACCCGAATTTGTGTTTGTTCTAGATTTAAACTAAAAAAATGACATTAACTCTATTTATTTTATGTCATAAATTTGACTGCAAAATAAGTTTTTGATTGATCGTCTAACGAGGGTTTCCACTCCCAGACTAAGCATGAAGTAAAATTTCGAGTTTAGAAAAGCCTGAAAATTTGGATTTGCTGGGGCGCGCGAGCGAAGCGAGTCGCGCCCCAGCAAATCCAAATTTTCAGGCTTTTCTAAACTCGAAATTTTACTTCATGCGCCACGCATATAAATCACTAATTTCAAGTGAAATCTTTGAGTAATTGGTTAGAGTGAAATGAATTTAGTATGCCTAATATTAATTGTTCAAATAACGAGGAAAGTGCTATGATGCACACTTCATTATTTTTTAATTTTGTTTAATATTATTTAATGTGTCAAATTCGTGCTCCGAAGAAAACTAACAATTTGTCAATTCTTTAATCGTATTATTTGCATATTTATTATTATTAATAATTTAAAACTTCTCTGACTTTCGCTAAAAAGGCTGAACTTTCTTGACTGTTCCAGTCGAATAAAATCCCCCGACTTTCCCGGTTTACCCGGTTGGTTGCCCTCCTAATACGCTGTCAATTTCCAGGTATTGGTTTATTTTTTAAAAAAGTATACCTAAAAGAAAAACTCCCTGTATAATTATAAATTATGATAGATACATTTAATGAATTGTTCGTTCTGAAGGAAAGAATTAAATTAAAAGATTTGATCTTTGATTTGGTTGGCGTTCACTTTGTGGTACATCTTTATAAAATAATATTAAAACACTTAACTTTGTTTTACCACTTTAATTAATTAATTAATTAATTAAAGTGGTAAAACAAAGTTAAGTGTTTTAATATTATTTTAAAAGATTTGAGGTTTTTGCTGGTGCAATCGAAGGGGGACCGTTAGGAAATCTAATGAATGCCATATTGTTTTTTGAAAAAAATAGACAGGACTTTAAACAAGAAGAATTCAGATTAAAAAATATTGAAAATCGAAAAAATTTGCTTACACTTCTTATAGTTTGCACACTTTAAACATAATATATAAAATTACAAAAAATAAAAAAGATATCGACAATAATTAAGGCTCCAATTATTTTTACTTTCCCCCGTATGTAATACAAAGGGAAAGTATTGTTTTCGTGAAAATTTTCGAATCAAAAATTTTAGCGGAAATATCCGTTTTGAGGTCCCCTGAGTCGAATAAGACCATTTTTGAAAAATGTCTGTCTGTCTGTCTGTCTGTCTGCCTGTCTGTCTCTGTGCGCTGTACAGCAAAAACCGCTAAAGATATCGAGATGAAACTTGAAACTTAAGCTTTTTGTCACAATCGGAAGAACTGGAAAGCTTTTGGTGAAAATCGGAAAACCAGGAGTGGTACTTTACTCTTAGCGTTTTTCAGTTTTTTCAGATTTGTTCAATAAATGTTCATCAAAAAAAAAATTCTTTCAAATAAAAGTTGTAGATAATAACAAAATGAAGATGTATTGTTTATTTACTTTTTGTCATAGCACTCTTAGTTTTTGAGATATTTAATAAATAGTGTTTTTTATCTAGTCATTGATTTGTGTCAGTGTGTGTGTTGATACAATTGGAAAATGTTTTAAATAAAAGTTGTAGGTAATAAAATATTAAAGATTTTTTGTATCTTCACTTTTTGTCATAGCACTCTTAGTTTTTGAGATATTCAATAAATAGTGTTTTTTATCTAGTCATTGGTTTGTGTCAGTATGTGTTGATCCAATTAAAAAATGTTTCAAATAAAAGTTGTAGTTATCAAAAAGTTGAAGACATTTTGAAAATAATAATGCTACAAATATTCTAAAAGTGATTTAATACGCAATTTACGGGGGAAAGTACTATGATGGACACATCACCATTTTTTTTTTTATAAAAATGATCTTATTTCCTCAATGTTCGTGTAAATAAGTAACTTCTTTTTAGCTATAAGTAGGAATTGTGATACAATCTTTCTAGGTCACACGCTAGGATAATTATATATCATTTTTTTAATTAATTAGAGATTTTATTTATATTTTATCACCTAAACAATAGTTATTGGCACGCACTAAACATAAGTTATTGTTACTATTTATATTATACTATTTTACGTAAAAGTTTCAACTAGAATATAAATAATAACATAATTGTAGGTCTAAAAAGATTATCTGACGATTTATGATATACGTGTATAAAATAGAAACATGAACAATAAAAGGATTTTTTTGATATTCAAGCATGTTTTAAAAGTTAAACAAAAAATACTGTTATTCCTTACTTCACTTTTTTTTATAAAATAGAAAGTGAAGTAAGGAATAACAGTCTTTTTTCTGTAATAATTACTTCGCGTAAACTTAAAATAGTGGCGTAGATAGCTTTATGTAAAGCTGGGGGGGATTTGAGTTAGTAATGTAGTTTGTTTTATAAATGTATTTTTCTAAAGTTATACAAGTACAAAAAATGATGATTTGTCTTTCGTAGCACTTTCTCATTTGAACAATTGATGATTGGCATACTAAAAGTATTTCACTTGTTAATTGTTTAAAGATTATTTCACAATAAATCAACGTTGTATACACGTGGCGCATGAAGTAAAATTTCGAGTTTAGAAAAGCCTGAAAATTTGGTTTGGCCGCTCCGCGCTTCGCGCTACGCGACCAAACCAAATTTTCAGGCTTTTCTAAACTCGAAATTTTACTTCATGCTTAGTCTGGGAGTGGAAACACTCGTTAGACGACCAATCATAAACTTATCTTGCAGTTATTTTATTGTAAAATTTATGACTAAAATAAATAGAGTTGATGTTTTAGTCAACTTTTGGCCCAAAGGATTTTCTTTCCAGTTTGACTAATATTCAATTTGATAACGTTGAACAAATGGTAACAGTTATTTTAATGAATTTTATATAAGTGAAGTTAAAGTTTAGTTTTTTAGAAGTAGTTACTTTACTTTTACACACTGTAAATGAAAATCCTAAATTTTTCAAAAATTACCAGTTTTAATTATCCAGTCCAGAAAATGATAATAATGCAGCGTAAATTGTGAGACCCCCAGGTTGAACATTCTAATTCAAAAGCTTACCAAAACCGTATCGATAGTCGAACTTATTTAAAATTCTCAAAATGCGCTAAGAAATAAGCATCCTCTAAATCCCCCCCTTAGTCAACACCACTGACTCAAAACATACAGTTATGTTTTAAGTTCCTATTTTATTAAAGTTTCATAGATTTTTTAAAGTCTATAGTTGATTTATTTTATTCTTTGTTATTTGCTGCAATTGACCGGTTTGTGCCAATTGTATTCACGAAAAACACGTATGATTGTCGTTTTCCTAAATGGTACTCTTCTGAATTGATTATTAAAATAATCATGAAGAAGAAATGTCACACAGAATTCAAAAATTCTGGTTCGTCACTACATTATAATGCATTTAAAACATTGCAGGCTGAGTGCAGGGTATTATCTAGCACTTGTTATAGAAATTATATCTCGCGCATCGAAAATAATATTAGATGTAATTCAAGCGCGTTTTGGAAATATGTTAATTCGACTAGATCTAGTTGTTCCTTATTGCCTGATTCATTTGTCAACAATGGTGTCACAATTTCGGGCCAAGATAATATTTTAAGTTTATTTGCTGATTTTTTTGGTTCTGTATATATTCCGTATGTCCCTTTATCAACGGAATATATTTTTATTGAATCGAATCACATCAATTTACAGCATGGTCCTAAAATTGCAATTTCTACTGTATACGAAGAATTGTAAAAACTGAAGGCATCGAACTCTCTCAATCCGGATGGCTTGCCAAGTATATTACTCAAGGAATGCGCATTCGTACTTAGCAGACCTATTTGGCTATTATATAATGTATCTCTAAAACTGGGCTATTTTCCGTCCGGCTGGAAGTATGCACTGATCACGCCAATTCATAAGTTTGGTCCTAAGAATAATGTTGGTAACTATCAATCTATCTCATTCTTGTCAACAGTTCCCAAGATCTTTAATAAAATTATGTCACAATATCTGACTTACCATTTAAACCCAATGCTAATAGAACATCAACATGGTTTCAGAGCTGGTTGCTCGACTGCAACTAACTTGTTGGTTTATGGTCAGTATGTTGCGGATGCCTTGGAAGATGTGTCTTCGGTTGACGCCGTCTATACTGATTTTTCCAAGACGTTTGATACCGTTGACCATAAACTTTTGCTACGGAAGCTTCACCATATTGGTATTGGTGGTGGTTTATTAAGTTGGATTGAGTCGTATCTAACAGTCAGAACGCAATCTGTCCGTATTGGTAATCTAATATCAATCCCTATTAAAGTTACCTCAGGTGTACCTCAAGGGTCCCACCTGGGGCCTTTATTATTCAATATATTTATAAACGACGTCTCCGACTGTTTTAAATACTGCCAGTACTTACTATATGCCGACGACATGAAGGTATTTCTTAATATTAAAGATTACACTGAATCGCAGAATATGCAGGAGGATCTAAATAGATTGAGCCAATGGTGTATCTCGAATAGACTGAGATTAAATATCGCCAAATGTTTCACTATATCTTTTTCGCGAAAACAAACTGCAATGCGAAGTGCTTATAATCTCGTTGGTATTCCACTAAATCGAGTATACCAAATTAAAGACCTGGGGGTTGCTCTAACCAATAATTGGTTATTTTCAGTTCATATTGCCATTATATCATCTAAAGCAAACCAAATGCTTGGATTTATTAAGAGAAACACTGCTCATTTCACTAACATCGAAACAGTATTATATCTTTACAAGACATTGGTTAGGCCACAGCTGGAGTATTGCTCTGTTATATAAAGCCCTTTTACAGCAACAGATATCTCGGTTTTAGAGAGAACTCAGCGGAGGTCTCTAAATTATATCTCTTATAAATTTAATATTTTAGGAGCCTACGATGTTGTATTACAAACTGTCGGTATGCAACATCTCGAAAAACGACGAAGAAATAGTGACATATTACTCGGTTACCAATTAATCAATGGCATAATTGACTCTCCCACCCTTGTTAATTCGTTTGGCATTCATTTTCCGAGTAGAGTAGTTCGCAGCAGAAGTACCTTTCATATACCTTTAATAAGAAAGGACTATGTCAAAAACTTCGGTATTTGCAGAATAGCGGCCATTTGCAATGCTTGCAGTTTTTACTTTTTTCATAACGACATAAAGTCTGTACGTCGTTACCTTAAACAGTAGCGTACTGTCTAGTAATTTGTTATGTTTTATGTTTTTTTAGTAATTAGGTATAATTTTAATATGTACTTTAATTTAAGCTCAGTGAGCAATCACCCCTTTTTGTAAATGGTGTAACCCGTGTATTTGAATAAAATCAAATAAAATATAGCGTTAAAAATATTTAGATTTTCCTATATTGAAGTATTACTTTACCTTTTCTTGAATAACTTTCTCATTTATCACTTGGTGAAACATTTTAAAATAATAGTAGGAGATTTAAGTTTATTTTATTTATATTATATACTTTATTTACTGCTAATACCAGACACTTCTTGAATGTAAATTTTACTGAATTCGAACTTTTATTGTATATTGTATTCTCATATTTACAACTATTATAGTTTACTATTCATTATTATTAATTAACATGCCAAATCCATGTAATTTAGCATTTTGTTACAATAAAGTATTATGATATACAGACTTACTTTTTCATACCACTTTTATTTAATAAAAGTGGTATAAAAAAGTTGAGGGTCTTCTTTATATCAAATTGAAAATGTACCATAAAGTGAACACCAAGAGTCAAGAATAAAGTATTATTATTATTATAATGGTCACAGAAGCTATGCTTTTAAAAGATGTGAATAAACAGTTGTTTATTATTTAATTATGAGTGCTTCTTGAAAAATAATTTGATTCAATAATTATAATAGTATATTACGTAACGAGAGTGGTATGCAGCATATTACATATGAGCGGACATGTTGCGTACTCGCCGCGCAGCGGCGAGTGCAGTATTCCGCGAGTATATAATTGCCATACCACTCGAGAAACGTACGACACTTTACCTACGCCCTAACAAAATAAACAATGAGCATGAAGGAACAACTTATTTATTGTAATCATTTTTAATAGTACCATGACAATAATTAAAACTAAATTACTACTTGATCAATATACATGGACTTTTTCTTTTAGGTAAACATATGCATAAAGCTGTACATTTTCCGATATTCATTCTTTGATGTACAGCGAGTTTTTTTTTTAAAGTATACGTATTCCAAATTCAACTTATTTTCTTTAAATCTTTAGTTATTCGTTATTTTTTTAGGAGTTCAATTTAAAGCTGTAAACGAGTGTTTTCCACTCCCAGACTAAGCATGAAGTAAAATTTCGAGTTTAGAAAAGCCCTGTGAAAATTTGTCGAGGGTCGCGCAGCGACCCGAGACAAATTTTCTGGGCTTTTCTAAACTCGAAATTTTACTTCATGCGCCACGCGTATAAAACGCTGATTTCAAGTCAGGTTCAAATATACATAACCTTCACAATATTTTAGTTTTTTATACGTGTGGCGCATAAAGTAAAATTTCGAGTTAAGAAAAGCCCAGAAGATTCTTTACGGAGCTATTCTAAACTCGAAATTTTACTTCATGCTTAGTCTGGGAGTGGAAAACATTCGTTTAAAGGTTCAAATTGAACTCTTAAAAAAAATAACAACGAATAACTAAAGATTTCATGAAAATAAGCTGAATTTGCAATACGTATACTTTAAAGAAATACTTTCTGTACATCAAAGAAATGTGATTTGGTTGTACGGTAAGCAATCAGCTGTTCAGCTGTCAGCACGTTATGTACTTTTCAAAGCTATTACGTGCATGTCTACGTAATGTCAATCATACTTGTCAAGGTGACAGTGTGGTATGATGCGGTTACTAGATAGGGCGTAGGTAAAGATCTTTTATAGCAAAGAACACGACTTTTACATATATATATATATATACATATTGTCTTTACAATTTGTTTATAGATAATCTTGTAATGGAGACTGTTTTAAAATTAAACCATTCACGATTTCTATAAGTGTCGTTTACTTTCAAAGTGCATTAAGTTCAAAGTGCACTAAGTCCATGATTTTGTTGTTCACTGTAAAAACCTTTATAAAAAACTTTACATAAATCGCCACTATTTCATATGTTTAGAAATGCAAATAAAGTTTTTGATGATGTCTTTTGTTAAGTGAATGGTAAGTGAGTCACACGTCTAGTCTTTAAGTATTGTAATTAAGTTTTTTTTATATATGTTTTTTTTTTCTTTTATTTTTTGTTTGTTTCTTATATATACATACCTATTTGTGTTTTAATTTATATCATATTTAGTTACATTGTCCTGTAATTGGTGAATGTTGGACAATAAAGATTATTATTATTATTATTATTATTATTATTATTATTATAATTTGAGGTTTACGGTTATAAACAACAATTTGTGGTCAAGTATATAGAAAATATTTATAATTTATTTTGTATATACTCAACCACAAATTGTTGCTCATCATAGAAAACCTAAAAAAATTCAACAGTCAAAAAAAAGGTTGAGAAACAGCCTTAGGCAACTTTTAAAATAACCGGCACATATATTCTAATTTAATTAATTGTCTAAGGTGACTAAATAATTCAAGAAAATCTAGTGATAATTTATAAAAAGAAAAAATCTGGAATACTAACAATTAATGCAACTTTCCTATTTTATCCCTTAACTACAATCTGAGTGGGTTTAATTACCTCTTCTTTTCTCTTTATTTCTAAAAATGTACGTTCAAGATAAATCATGGGAGTTTCTTTTGTGTCTCTGTGTAATTTAATAAAACACTTTATGTATTTAAATTCCATCTTCAACGTTTTTATCCTTAATTAATGCGACATTAACGGGCCAGGGAAGTTTTTCTTCTCCAACTCCGCTTAAAACGAAATGGTAATTGTAATTATTTCGCTTAAAGAATTTTCACTTACAAAGCACGTACGCAAAATTTATATTAGAACACTGAAGAGAGTTAAAATTAAGTGAAATTAATAATAAACAGAAGTAATATAGTAATTCGTAATTAGAATTAAACCTTTAGTAATAATGACTATACCGTGCGTTTTATTTAAGTATGGCGATAAGGATTTACATGGTAAAAATTGTAGCAAATGTTAACTTTCGCTGTCGTCCAAATTTAAACCATTTTTTTGTTTTTATTAATAAATTAAACACTTTTCTACAAAATGTTCATTGTTAGAAGGACATAAACATGTTAGAATTCTTTATTTTTGCTTTCAAGTTTAGCGAAACAATACTTACATTATGACATTTTCGGCAAGTTGATTTTTTTGGTTAATTATTTTTATTATAAATTTCAACGAAAATTAAGAAATCTAACGTGCTTATGTCCTTCTAGTATTGTACATTTCGTGAAAAAAGGTTGATTTATACATAAAACCAAAAACTGCAATTTTGTACAAATTAACATTTTTTACCATGTAAATCCCTATGGACGTACTTAAATAAAACGCAGTGTATATTGCTCCTGATTTTGTTTGTAAATAAAATATCCTTGATTTCGTAAGCAAAATGTTTCTGATTCTGTAGGTAAAATGTCCCTGATTCTGTAAGTAAAATGTCCCTCATTCTATAAAAAACTATCCATAATTTTGTAAGCAAAATGTTCCTGATTCTGTAAGTAAAATGCTTTTCATTCACGTTAAATCGGCGTTTTATACCCGTGGCGCATGAAGTAAAATTTCGAGTAAAGAAAAGCCTAATTTGGCTAGGTCGCTCCGCTTCGCTACGCGCCCGAGCCAAATTTCCAGGCTTTTCTAAACTTGAAATTTTACTTCATGTTTAGTCTGGGAGTGAAAGATATTCGTTTGTTTTATCATTAAAACATTGGGTGCAATAATCAATATCTGCGATTTTGTATGGACAATGTCCCTGATATTGTGAGTAAAGTCTCCCTGATTCTGTAAGTAAAATGTTTTTTATTCTGTAAGCAAAACATCCCTGATTTTTTAAGCAAAATGTCTCTGATTCTGTCAGCAAAATGTAACTGATTCTGTAAGTAAAATGTCCCTGATTCTGTAAGTAAAATGTCCTTTATTTTGTAAGCAAAATATGCCTAATTTTGTAAGCCAAATGTCTCTGATTCTGTAAGTCAAATGTCTCTGATTCTGTAAGTCAAATATCTCTGATTCTGTCAGCAAAATGTCCCTGATTCTGTAGGTAAAATTTCCCTGATTCTGTAACTAAAATGTCTCTAATACTGTAAGCAAATTATCCCTAATTTTTTCAACAAAATTTCCCTGATTCTGTAAATAAAATGTAACTTATTCTGTTAGAAAAATGTCCCTGATTTTTTAAGCAAAATGTCCCTGATTCCAAAAACATATCTCTGATTTTGTAAGGAACATGTCCCTAATTCTATAGGTAAAATGTCCCAAATTTTATGAGTAAAACATCCCTGATTTTGTGAGCAAAATGTCCCTAATTCTATAAGGAAAATGTCTCTGATTCTGTAAGCAAAATGTCCCTGATTCTGTAAACAAAATGTTAAATTTATCGTATATGTCGTTCTTAAACTTCACCTTTTAACACTGAATTTTAAACTGGTAGAAGACTTCCAAAAAATCTCGAGGGACTATTGGGAAAAATGGAATTTTCCGAATTGCTTGGGAGGAATTGACGGCAAACACGTCTACATAAAATACTCGATGATGTCAAGCAAGAAAAACAAGCACTCGATTATCCTGCAAGGTATCGCCGATTGCAACTACAAATTCATCATAATCGATGTCGGCGATTGCCAGAAAGTCAACTGCGAGAGGATTTTAAAACAAACTGATTTCTACAAATTATTGCAAGTGAATAAGTTGAATTTACCGAAAGATGATTTTTTGCCAGGATCAAAGATTTCTGCTCCGTACGTGTTTTTGGGTAACGATTCGTACGCGATGAAAACAAATGTATTGAAGCCTTACGGGAAAAAAATCGACGCGCAAGAACAAGTTTTCAACGAGCGGTCAGCAAAGGCACGCATTCCTGTCGAGCGCACTTTTGGGTTGTTGTTTAGAAAATGGAAAAGCTTGCAAGGGGATTTGCAAATGTCTCCTGATAACGCAAAAGTGATTATTAAGTGTGTTTCTTTGTTGCATAATATTTTGATTGACAGAGAAGGTGTTCCGGAAAACGTCGAAAATGTTCCCTTTACATCGAGTAAAAACACTTTTGATAATCGTTATAATCGATGTACAATTAGCGCTAAGGAGGTTAGGGATAATTTTAAAACGTATTTCAATAGCGGTGACAACGTTATTAAAACAGAATGCAATGAGATTATTTAAATATTAAGCGATATATTTCAAAACAATATATAAAGTGTTTATTAACATATAACAATTAAATTTAGGAAGTAAATGTTTTAAGAATATCATACATTCTTACAATGGCTTCCTCTATTGCGAGTCCCCTGTCCTTATTTTGTCCCATCGATGTCAAATCCCAATCGGATTTCAGTGTGACAAAAGCAGTGAACACTTCAGCCTCCACAATTTCAATTTCACAACTCAAATTTAATTTCTTTGACAACTCTTTCAAAACTTCTTCAGTAGGTTTCATTTCGTAGTACTAAAAAGAAAATAAACTGATGAAAATTAATGAAATCACTTTGTTTAACCTACCTAACCTAACCTCAATGCATTATATAACCCAGTGTTCTACAAACAGTGTTCCTAAATTTGCTACCAGTCCGAGAAAACTTAAATAAGGTTTTTAAAAAAAGTTTCATTAATTTACTATGAAATAATCAGCAACAAATGTACTAACTAAAAAAAATAATAACATTTGTCGTACCTTCTGTATTTCTAATCGATGCCGATTGGTAGATAATTTCTCTTATTTTTGCCAGTCCGCAGGTGCTACGTTGTAGCTTAGACGACTTTAGGTATAATCATACTTTTTAGCACCTGCGGACCGGCAACAATATGAGAATTTATCTGTGAACCAGCGTCAACTAAAAATACAAAAAGTTTGACAAATGTTATTATTTTTTAGTTAGTACTCGATCTACTTTATTTCATAAAATGTTCAATTGGTAATGTTGCTTTATGATATACCTGTTTAATGTTTCATAAATTTTGAATGAACTGTTATTTCAAAGCAAAATGAATTGCCGTTTTATTTATTTATATGAATATAATAAACTAACCGGTTCGATATCAGATGTTTGGATGTTCATCCTTTCCAAGTACTTCGAGAAGGTCTCGCTGTACTTTTGTATCTGAATCCCGGAACTTTTCCCCAGCAAAGCCGCCTCCATGTAAGTTTCTTTAGCAGCCTGGTCGACCTCCTGGACCTTAATCTGCTCATCCTTGAGCACGTCCAAAGCATCAGGGAGGATCTCATTCAGCTTTTCCAACATTTCCTTGGCGACAATTTGTCTGGCCAACTTTTTTGTGTTGGCAGTCGCCCGTGTTCTCAAGGAGTGCCCGATGCGGCATTCGTAAGTAAATTCACGGGCATGCGGGGGCCCAACGGCAGAGATTTCAGTTATTTCGGGATCGGGCAAGCTGTGGTGAGAACAGAGATCTTTTAGGTCCCCTTTGTAGTTACAGACTTTTTTTAATTCACTGTCGTCCAAATCGTCGTTTTCTCTGAAGTACGTATTGGGGAGTTTCTCGTCGCTCTGGTACAACCCTTGTTCTTTAAGGCTGATTAGAGCCCTTCTGGCTGAATCTTGTTTGGCTTCTTTTTTTGTTCGACCCTTACCTAAATACACTATTGTATCAGAAAACTCTGACCTATGAGAAGATTATTAATAACTTAGCATCTTACCAGTTGCTTCAATTCCCAAAACATGGACCTTACACCAAAATTCGTTTTCGTGTGCTCCTTCAAGGACTGAAATCGGGGTGAAAACCGGCGAAGAACGTGTTATTTTAATGGCGAGCTCCTGGAGGATCATTGCTGGAGTTTTGTTGCTCATTTTTCTATTTATGTATTTTAACAACAAAACGCACAAATATTTCCCTTCTTTATTGTGTTTCTAATTACTATGTTCGTATTTTACCTAGCAAACACAAGCTTTCTTGTATTTTCAATTAATGTTTATGCAAAATGTTGATCTTATTTTTGAGGTAACGATTCGATCGTAAGAATCTGTCATTTAAAAAAAACATGTATAAACAATTCCATTTGTTTCTGGATCTCGCCTACCATGCTTTCGTGTTGTTATGTTGCAACATTTACATTTTTTATTAGTTGCCACTCCTGATTCCTTATTTTAACAGTGTTGCAATAATTTATGATATCATAAGTAATCCTCTTTTTAATTTTGAAGAGGTTTATTGTTAATCTTGCAACAATTATTTCACCATTCTGTGCAATTAGACAAAACTCCTTCATTTTCTTGTAAGAAATGCGAAATGCAGGAGTGGTTGGTTAAACACAATGTAAAATTCAATCCAAAATTAACCAAAAAGGAACTATGGGCTTTATTTATACCTTTTCGATCAAATGACAAAATTTACGTAGTTGATGACATTTTGAGAAAGAACGGGCACGAAGTTCTTAGATTACCGCCATACCATTGTCAATACAATCCAATTGAAATGGCATGGGGGTTTTGTAAGACTTACTACAATAAGCACATAAATTCTAAGCAACCATCTAAGGATCGTGTTCAGAATTTATGGCTTGAGTCTCTCTCAAAATGTACATCCGATATGTAGCAAAATTTCTGTGATCATTGTGAAAAACTTATTTCGGATGACTGGACAAAACACATGGGGAACCTTTCTTTTGAAACCATTCCTCCTTTTATTATTTCGCTTGGGGAATCTGGCTCAGAACAAACATCAGAAGATTCAGATGCAGGTTCTCTTGACTAAATAATAAAAGTGGAATGAGGGCTTAAACATTGTTTGACATGAAAATTATCAGTATCACAAGAGGGTGGGAATAAATTTGCAATTCTACAAAAAAATACTGAGGGCCAACAGAAGAGAGAATGACCAAAATTAAGGTGGATGGATGGAGTTGATCAAAATGTGTTAACGGGAAGACCCAAGCGAGAAATACAAATGGATGACGAAATAAGTTTGCAGAGCCGAATTCATTATATTTGTTATATACAATATTATTGCTGTGTTTGTATGTACAAAAACCAAGTAGTAAATTTTGTTAATCTTAAAACTGCATATTATTATCCTTTTATATCTGAAAATTTGTAAAACAGGCAACAGTGTAAGATCACAATAGTCAGAAATTATAACCTTAAAATCGAACATCTGACAGTGACATTTAAAAAGCCTGATTTAAAACACAACCAGCCCCATTTACAATACTTAAACTGTCACTTTTCCATAGCTAGGCGAGATCCAGAAACAAATGGAATATATAATAAATTTTACATTTCACAATATTACATTCAGATTAATACAGATTAATAAATTACCGTGTTTGTATTTTCCTTACTTTATTGTGTGTTTTGAAAGGTTGTAAACCGTTAGATCGTTTAGAGTGAAGTTTATATTATTTTAACGATTTTAATTTGAAAGCAATCTGTAATACAGCGATTTGATTAAACACAGTGGCGACAACTTTAGTATTCTTTTTGATTGGTTCTTAGTAATTCTGACCCAAAATGGCGGACAAACAGTAGCTTAGGTATGAGGGCTAAAGTTGGTTACAGCAATTCCGTCTAAAGGTTGTGGTTTATTTCACTAACCCCAAAATCGTATCTCAAAAATTCGCAAAGGTAAATAGAATTAGCCTAAACACGTTAATTTGAAGTATTAACCACCATATGTTGCTATTTCAAAATTAAGGGAATAGCTCCCGCCCATGGATGAAGCTTCAAGTAGAAGATGACAACTAAGGTACGTCGATGGGCGTAACACATATGTGTTACAAGGTATGACAGAAACACATGGTTATTGTTTAACAGTGAAACAATAACCAAATGTTTTATTAAATTTAAACCAGTTTTAAATTCCGGGCATTCCCTGGCTACGCCCATGTCAAGATGTATTTATATTATATTTGATAACTACAAGAAATTATAATTTCTTGTACTTCTATTTACAATAGTACATAATTTCAGAACTTGGAAATTGTATACGCCGAATAAACCAAGTTATAATTCGGCTCGAGTATTATAAAATCGATATTAAATCGGAGGGAGAGTCAACAAAACATAGTTTCAGGAGTCGAAGTCGTTGCCTCTGAATTAGTTATTCGTAATGCGTTTCTAATGGGGGGCCCTCTAATCTGATCTTTGTAATTTATTGATGCCACGAATTAACCTTGCACGATGAACCTCATTTTTTACCCGACCGTGAAAGAAATAGAATTAATTATTCATGATTTATTACTTGTATTTACATCAGGATTCAATCAATATAAATTATTAAATAAAACAAGTAATCCTTTTTCTCCACTGGTTTATTTTAATCACTAGATGTACAGGGCTATTCAAATACAAGGAACAGATTTCAAACATTTATTTCTTCCAAACTATAAACAGTAGAACTATAGTTTCAACGTTCCTGGACAGACAAAAGTTTAAAATTTGAACGGTCCAGGCAGAAGTTCCAACCACGGCCGTATTGGTTCTGTTGCTTGTCATTTTTATTGTCTTTAGTAAAACGGCGATACAACAAGAAAAAGCACTTTGTGTGTTGCAATTAGCAAAATATTATCCATTATTGAAGTTCAACGTGCTTTTTACCGCCTCGTCATAAGTAGATTTACCAGTGGTATCGAAAATCCGTAGACGATGATTGCATCTACAAACAGAAAATCACGGGACGTCCACGCACACCGAATGAAAATGTCGAGCGTATTCGTACAGTTTACGAAAGGAGCCCAAAAAAATCCACAGCACGGGAAACACATGGTGCTCATATTGAATGCATAAAAAAATGTACTTTTCTCTTTCCAGGAACGTTGGAATTGTGTTTCTATCTTTTGTAGTTTGGAAGAAATAAATGTTTAAAATCTGTTCCTTTATTTAAAATAACCGTGTATAAATAAATACACCAAATATTATATAATTCTTTTAAAATTATGTTTTAATTTTAAATGAATGCCGATAAAATTCCTATAAAGTGATTGCATTTTCATAAAATATTATTATGTAGAGATTGTGCAAAATTGATGCAATAATACGGGAAATTGTACGGTCTGATACAAATAGTTAATTATTTAAAAGAGGGATCAATATCCAATTAGCGTTCGATTGTTGGATAAAGCCCGAGTGCAGTGGTTTGTTTTGTTTTATTAATTTAGTTGCCTTTTAATAACACTCATCGGAGCTTGAACAAATTGATTATAAAAACTGTGTTCCAGATAGTATGAAACAAATAGGAGTATAAAACTGCTCAGTAATTTACTACTCGCAGTATCATGTTATTATTAACAGGGTAATAATAATTGTTTGTAAAAATTAGGTACTTAATAAATGTTTGAATAATTGAGGGATTTATTTTATAAATTAATATATCGATGGCTTAGCTTACTAAAATATATAAGGCAACATCATTATCAACATTTATTTAACCATTTATTAAGTACCTAATATTTACAAAGAATTAAATCCCTTCTGGACTATACATAGGCTTTATTTACATAAACTCATATACAAGAAGTTTTTCTTGTAAGTATACATTTCGCAATTATAAGGCATGTGCTTGAAATCATCAGGTATTTTTTTTATTTTTAACGAGTTCAATTTGAAGCCTGAAATGAGTGTTTTTCACTCCCAGGCGAAGCATTAAGTAAAATTTTGAGTTTAGAAAAGGCTGAGCATAGCGTCCAAATCCAAACTCAGGCTTTTCTCAACTCGAAATTTTACTTCATGCGCCACGCGTATAAAACACTCATTTCAAGTGAAATTCAAAATATTCTTGTTTAGCAGTATATTTTTAATCCTGCTTTAGCAGTTTATTTTTTTCACCATTATAGCAATATATGTTAAATAAACTTTACTTGAAATCAGTGTTTTATACGCGTGGCGCATGAAGTAAAATTTCGAGTTTAGAAAAGCCTGAATTTGGATTTGGACGCTACGCGTCCAAATCCAAATTCTTGAGGCTTTTCTAAACTCGAAATTTTACTTCATGCTTAGTCTGGGAGTGGAAAACACTCGTTTACAGCTTCTAATTAACCTATTTTAAAAAACAACGAATCTTGGAAAATTTACAGCATATGCACTTAAACGATAAATTCCCTGTAAATCGAGATATGTATACTTAAAAGATAAATTTTTTATAGACAGTTTATCTACCTCTTTTTGTGCTCTACAAAATTTTAATTTAGAGTTTTTAGATCTTTGTCTATTTTTTTGTAGCCTATGTCATTCGGGATGATTAACACACAGTATACAATTTTTTCGCGAATCCAGGTCACTTATTTAGTAAAGAACAAAAACGTTTTGGACACCCACAAGCAGTAGAACCCCCATAAGTCACATTAACACATTAACCAATGTCTTAATTTGTAATTGCGTCCAAGTGCTAATTTATTGTAATTTTTTTTTATTTTTAAATTTTTATATTGTTATTTGTATACTTAAGTTATAATGTTATTATTTGTAAACTTAAGTTATGATGTTACCCTGTCACTGGGTTCTGTATCTGTTGGGTAATAATAATAATAATAATTATTATTATTATTATTTAATTTAGCACGTCCTTAATTGACGGTGAGTAAATGGACACGGTTTTTAAAACAAGTGTCCATATCGCTATGAAGGGAGATTGAGATGAGAACGAACTATTGCTGTGGTGTTTAGAATTACAGACTTTTGGAGCTGAATGTATTATTATTATTATTATTATTATTATTATTATTATTATTATTATTATTATTATTATTATTTACGTTTATTGTTTTTGTCAATTTTTTTGCTCTACAAAATTTTAATTTAGAGTTTCTTATTAGAACTACTTTTCTCTTGGATTAGTTTTAGGATATTTTATTAAAACACTAACATTATTCAATAATTAAGTAATTGAACAATATTTTCATTGTCCAATTTAGATTAAAATATCTTTACAAAATTACATTCCTAACTTACCTCTTTTTTTTGAAGATTTATTCCCTGCAATTGGATAATTAAATAATTGAACAATTTTTTATTGCCCACTTTAGATTAAATAATTTTTACAAAATTACATTCTTATTTCATCTCTTTTTTTTCTTTGAACATTTTTCTCTGTATAAATAAATGTCTACATAGATCCCAGATATACATGATAAAGTCATCCTGAACTTTTCTTTTGTTTTTTCTTTCCCTCCCGTGCCATTTTCCATTATTTTCCTACTTTTCCAGGAGATAAAACATGGACGGGGGAAATCCCGTAAATTTGATTGCGCCTTAAGGGCGGCATATTTTATGTGTACGTTTTAATGTTTTACGAGAAAACTCGAGATTGTACAAAGGTTACGTTAGTGATGGATCGTAAGCATAAAATATGTCAGGCGTTTTAAATTTATCATTAGATACACTAATTTTGACATCGTTATCATTGTAATCCCTAGAATGTATTATTAATCCTCCTCAGAAATAATGTGTTTTAACAATTCTTAATTTTAACATAATACAGCTATGAGTAAAAACAGAAAATTCATTGTGATACGAGGTCTGGCTATTATATAACGAGACTGGTCGCGCAGAAGGCGTCCTAGAGAGGTGGGGATTGAACGAATGCGACGTTAGATAGCTGGAAGTGTCTACTATTCCAGTATGAAAACACGTTTTTATCGCTGTAGTAGTATTTATTCTGTAGAGTTTAAAAACGAACGTGTTTTGTTCTCGTGCCGATAACAATGTGTGACGAAAAACACGAGCAAAGGATCAATGTAAAATTTCTCGTTAAATTATAAAAGAAAAAGGCCTATGGTGAGAATTCTCTATCTCTTGCGCGTATTTTCGAGTGGTATAAACAGTTTTCTGAAGGCCGAGAGAGCACCAACGATGACCAACGTCCAGGTCGATCTGTTTCTGTTTCAACGCCGCAAACAGTGACTAAAATCAATGAAATTGTACGCGAAGATCGTCGTATGAGCATTCGAATAATTGCTGAGACTGTAAACGCCGATAAAGAAACTGTCAGAAAAATTTTACATAACGAATGGAACATGAAGAAAGTCTGTGCGAAGTTGGTCCCAAAAAATTTGACCCCTGACCAAAAGCTCGTCCGTCAACAGATCTGCTCAGACGTTCTTGAGAGGTTAGATTGAGCCTGAATTGATAGAAAACGTCATCACTTGCGATGAAACTTGGATATTTCAATACGATGTTGAAACTAAGCGGCAATCCATGCATTGGAAAACTCCTGCATCGCCAAGAATGAAAAAAGCAAGGATTTCGAAATCAAAATTCAAAGCCATGCTAATCGGTTTTTTCGACATCAACGGCATCGTGATGACTGAATGGGTTCCAGAGGGTCAAACTGTAAACCAAACTTATTATTTGAAAGTTTTTGCAACACTGCGAGAGCGAGTTCGTAAGAAACAGCCGGAGTTGTGGTAAAACAAGTCGTGGATCTCGCACCACGACAAAGCAGCTGCTCATAACGCGCTGTCTGTGAAGCGTTATTTAGCCGCTAGAGGCACTCCAGTGCTCAGCCGTACTCGCCCGATTTAGCACCCTGTGACTTTTTTCTCTTTCCGAAGATCAAGTCTGCCTTAAAAGGAAGCCGGTTCGAGTCGATGGAAGAGGTAAAGCGAAAATCGGCGGAGCTCCTAAATGCTCTTACAAAAGAAGACTTTCAGCATTGCTTTGCCCAATGGAAAAAACTAATGGAACGGTGTGTGGTGAGAGGAGAAGAGTACATTGAAAGAGAGCATTTGATTGTAGAATAATTTTTAAGATAAAACTCTTTTCCATAAGCAGTCTCGTTATTTAATAGCCAGACCTCGTATATCCGGTTAAGAAATTGAAGATTGAACAGTTGTTTTATATTTTTATTGCAAATTGTCTCTATAATATTATTATTAATTTTTACTTACTAGAATGATATTTTCAGTTTATACTTGTTACTCTGTAATTGGGTTTTTTGCCTGTAGGGTATATAAAGGTTATTATTATTATCAATAATATACCGTATGTCTACCGTATGCAAATTACCTCGCCTTATAAACAGTTTTGCTTGAGATAAAAATACTATCTTTATTATCAGCACATAGATTTACTACAGAACACGCCAAACATTTAAAAAACCGAATAGTTTGGTAAGCGAACAATACTTCTGGTTATAATTTTAGAGAATCATGAAAAGAGTATCTTCAATTTGGTTCTCATTAATCACTTGATGAAACATGTTTACAATATTAATAATTAAATAAAAGTCACTTGGTTTGTTTAACTACTATTTTTTTATTCTTTCCCACTAGTTTCGACTTATCGTCATTCTCAAGGAGTAAATTTACTCATTGAGAATGACGATAAGTCGAAACTAGTCGGATAGAATAAAAATATAGTAGTGAAACAAACCAAGTGACTTTTATTTAATTATCAATACATGAAAAGAGTGATAACGCTGAATTTAAAAAATATAATTATGCTGAAAAATATATTTCAATATATAGATGTATTTATTTACTTTATTTCTCTTAACCCGGATCCCATCTACATTTTTTATATAAAATTAAAATAATTCAAGCAACAGATTTTGATAACACAAAATAATTTTAGAATCCACACTATTATCTCAGGGTGGCGACCAACCAGGAAAGCCGGAAAAGTCAGGGGATTTTGTTCATCGGAAAAGGTTTTGAAAAAGTCAAGGAAATTAGACCTTCTTAGCAAAAAGTCAGGAAATTTTTAAATAAATTATCATGATAAATATGCAGATACTACGATTACAGAATTGACAAAGAGTTAGTTCAGTTTGTTCAGCACGAATTTGACATAATAAATAACATTAAACAAAATTAAAAAAAACCGTAATATTGAAAACATCATTCAAATTAATTAATTGAATCAACAAAAATAGTCAAGATTGACAATTTAAAGAATAATATGACGTGATACGGCGGAAAGACCTCTGGTCGATAGCCAGTTATCAAAAGGAATTTAGGTTTATTTATTTATTGTATAGACAAATGTATTTATTTATTTTGTATCCTCTGATAATAAAGTTTTGTTGTTGTTGTTATGACGTCATAATTAAAATACGTAAACAAATCACAATCAATAAAATTATAGATATTCTAAAAATTGATCAATACTACGAAAGATTGCCAATTAAAAAATTTTAATTTTGTATATTCTTTACAAGCAGAACAAAAAATAATACTTCAAAATCAAAATACTACCTTGGCAGTGTATTTTAAACATCACAATATTTCAGTGTTTTATACGCGTGGCGCATGAAGTAAAGTTTCGAGTTTAGAAAAGCCTGAATTTAGATTTGGACACTTATAAGAATTCTTCACACTTTTTTATAATTATTACTATTAATTTTATTTATATTAATACCATTTCACACTATATTTAGTCTACTTTGGACTGTTAAATCTCGATTTTTTCAGAAGGAACACCTTGTATATTTTTACATATTCCGAACCAAAATTCAATTCTGCATTGATTTGTACTAGAATTCTATATACCTATCTTCTTTTGTTTTCAAGATATTTCATTTAAATGAAACTAGTAAAAATATTTACAGGTTTCGAAGTTTCATACGCTAAATTCAAGCAACTTTGAACCGTTAAATCTCGATTTTTCCAAATGAACCACCCTGTATATTTTTACATATTTCGATGCAGAATTCAATTCTACATTGATCTATACTGACATTCCCTATACCTATCTTCTTTTGTTTTGAAGGTATTTCATTTAAATGAAACTAGTAAAAATAATTACAGGTTTCGAAGTTTCATACGCTAAATTCAAGCAACTTTGAACCGTTAAATCTCGATTTTTTCAAATGAACCACCCTGTATATTTTTACATATTCCAATGCAGAATTCAACTTTGCATTAATCTATACTGACATTCTCTAAAGCAATCTTCTTTTGTTTTCAAGATATTTTCATTCAAATAAAACGAGTGAAAGTAATAAAACGTTTAAAAATTTCATACACGAAATGCAGTCAACTTTAAACCGTTAAATCTCATTAACAGTTAAAAAAATTAAATAAGACAAACAGTTATTTTAATAAAACGTGTTTTATTTTATTAAAACAGCGTTGTGTTCAGTGTTGTTAAAAAAAATAATTAAAACAAACAGCTTTTTTAATAAAACGTGTTTTAATTAATTAAAACAAACAGTTTTTTTTTAATAAAACGTGTTTTATTTTATTAAAACAGCGTTGTGTTCAGTGTTGTTAAAAAATTAATTAAAACAAACAGTTTTTTTAATAAAACGTGTTTTATTTTATTAAAACAGCGATTAAAACATTACCAATTAAAAACATGTTTAAAACATGTTTACAACACGTTTAAAACAGAACATACAGTGCATTTTTCTTTTGAGTATACATATCCCGATAATTACAGCGTATTTTAAATTTGCGGAAATTATTTGTTTAAAAGCGGTTAATTTGAGTCTTTCAACGAGTGTTTTCCACTCCCAGACTAAGCATGAAGTAAAATTTCGAGTTTAGAAAAGCCTAAGAATTTGGATTGGCCGCGTAGCGAAGCGGAGCGGCCAATCCAAATTAGGCTTTTCTAAACTCGAAATTTTACTTCATGCGCCACGCTTAAAAAGACTGATTTACAGCGAAGTTAAAACACACATACAAACAACAACGATTATAGGCAACCTAATATGCGTTAGAGTTATTGGGTTGCCTATAATCACTGTATTGGATTGCTAAAGCCGTATATTTTAAACTTTGCGATATTTCAGTGTTTAATATGTGTGGCGCATGAAGTAAAATTTCGAGTTGAGAAAAGCCTAATTTGGATTGGCCGCTCCGCTTCGCTACGCGGCCAATCCAAATTCTTAGGCTTTTCTAAACTCGAAATTTTACTTCATGCTCAGTTTGGTAGTGGAAAACCCTCGTCTAAAAATTCAAATTCAAATCTTTTTAAAAAACAACGAATGTCGTAAAATTTACAGTGTATGCAGATTTATACCTGAAAAAAAATTCGCTCTATTTAAAAATTACATTTATGCACACATATTTGATATTTTCTTGTAATAAAATGTTATGTTTAATAATGTATACACTGAGAAAATCCATTTAAGTAATGTTTCATCAACATTAAAACAACGTTTAATATTGCTACAATTTTAATATAACGTTATTTAATTGTTTTTTGTTCAATGAGTAATTTGAAATATCTTCAACAATTTAGCTAAAATTTAAAATTAAAAATAATGTTTTAAACAAATTTGACATTTAAAACATGTTTTAAAAAAATGTAAGATTTAAAACATGTTTAAAACAAAACCGCTTAAAACACGACGGCTGTTTTTAAACATGTGTCAAACACTGTTTTAAAACAAAGTGTAACAACCCTGGTTGTGTTGAATGTCTCAAATGTCCGGTAAATTTTAAATTCTTGATGATTTTCCCAATTTATTTATAATTTTCGTTTATTTTTAAATTGTTGACGCTTTTTGTGAAAATCTAAGATTTTTATAAAAATTATTGATTTCAATTTTTAATGTTAATTTTAAAATTCTTGACGATTTTCATATATTTTTAAGATTTTCGTATATTTTTAAATTTTTGAAGCTTTTTGTAAAAATCTAAGATTTGTATAAAATTGATTTCAATTTTTAATGTTAATTGTTAAATTCTTGACGATTTTCATGAATTTTTAAAATTTCCGTATATTTTTAAATTGTTGACGCTTTTTGTGAAAATCTAAGATTTGTATAAAAATTATTGATTTTCATTTTTAATGTTAATTTTAAATTTTTTTACGATTTTCATATATTTTTAAAATTTCCGTAAATTTTTAAATTGTTGCCGCTTTTTGTGAAAGTCTGAGATTTGTATAAAAATTATTGATTTCAATTTTTAATGATAATTTTAAAATTCTTGACGAATTTCATAAATTATTAAGATTTTCGTATATCTTTAAATTGTTGACGCTTCTTGTGAAAATCTAAGATTTGTATAAAAATTATTAATTTCAATTTTTAATGTTAATTTTAAAATTCTTGACGATTTTCATATATTTTTAAGATTTTCGTATATTTTTAAATTTTTGAAGCTTTTTGTAAAAATCTAAGATTTGTATAAAATTGATTTCAATTTTTAATGTTAATTGTTAAATTCTTGACGATTTTCATGAATTTTTAAAATTTCCGTATATTTTTAAATTGTTGACGCTTTTTGTGAAAATCTAAGATTTGTATAAAAATTATTGATTTTCATTTTTAATGTTAATTTTAAATTTTTTTACGATTTTCATATATTTTTAAAATTTCCGTAAATTTTTAAATTGTTGCCGCTTTTTGTGAAAGTCTGAGATTTGTATAAAAATTATTGATTTCAATTTTTAATGATAATTTTAAAATTCTTGACGAATTTTATATATTATTAAGATTTTCGTATATCTTTAAATTGTTGACGCTTCTTGTGAAAATCTAAGATTTGTATAAAAATTATTAATTTCAATTTTTAATGTTAATTTTAAAATTCTTGATGATTTTAATATATTTTTAAGATTTTCGTATATTTTTAAATTGTTGACGCTTTTTGTGAAAATCTAAGATTTGTATAAAAATTATTAATTTCAATTTTAAATGTTAATTTTAAAATTCTTGACGATTATTATATATTTTTAAAATTTCCGTATATTTTTAAATTGTTGACGCTTTTTGTGAAAATCTAAGATTTGTATAAAAATTATTGATTTCAATTTTTAATGTTAATTTTAAAATTCTTGACGATTTTCATATATTTGTATGATTTTCGTATATTTTTAAATTGTTGACGGTTTTTGTGAAAATCTAAGGTTTGTATAAAAATTATTGATTTAAATTTTTAATGTTAATTTTAAAATTCTTGACGAATTTCATATATTATCAAGATTTTTTTTTGTGAAAGTCTAAGATTTTTATAAAAATTATTGATTTCAATTTTTATTTTAATTTTAAAATCTTTGACGATTTTCATATATTTTTAAGATTTTCGTATATTTTTAAATTGTTGACGATGTTTGTGAAAATCTAAGATTTGTATAAAAATTATTGATTTCAATTTTAAATGTTAATTTTAAAATTCTTGACGATTTTCATATATTTTTAAAATTTCCGTATATTTTTAAATTGTTGACGCTTTTTGTGAAAATCTAAGATTTGTATAAAAATTATTGATTTCCATTTTTAATGTTAATTTTAAATTTTTTTACGATTATTATATATTTTTAAAATTTCCGTAAATTTTTAAATTGTTGACGCTTTTTGTGAAAATCTAAGATTTGTATAAAAATTATTGATTTTAATTTTTAATGTTATTTTAAAATTCTTGACGATTTTCATATATTTTTAAGATTTTCGTATATTTTTAAATTATTATTGACGCTTTTTGTGAAAATCTAAGATTTGTATAAAAATTATTTATTTTAATGTTAGTTAAGTTATTAGCGACTTTTATGAATTTTCAAGATTTTCGTCGATTTTTAAAATGTTGACACTTTTTGTGAAATACCAAGATTTTTATAAAAACTATTGATTTCAAACTTTAACGTTAGTTTTTAGTTCTTTACGTTTCTTTTTAATGAATTTTCAAGATTTTCGTCTATTTTTAAAATGTTGACACTGTTAGTGAAAAACCAAGATTTTCATAAAGATTATTGATTTCAATTTTTATTGTTAATTTTTAGTTCTTGACGATTTTCATAAATTTTCAATATTTTCGTCTATTTGTAAAATATAAAATTATTGATTTTAATTCTTAATGTTAATTTTAAAATTCTTGCGAGTTTTTATGAATAGATATTCGTATATTTTTAAATTGTTGACACTTTTTGTAAAAAACCAAAATTTTTATAAAAATTATTGATTTCAAATGTTAATGTTAGTTTTTAGTTCTTTACGTTTTTTATGAATTTTCAAGTTTTTCGTCTATTTTTAAAATGTTGACGCTTTTTGTGAAAAACCAAGATTTTTACAAAGATTATTGATTTACATTTTTGTTAATTTTTAGTTCTTGACGATTTTCATAAATTTTCAATATTTTTGTCAATTTGTAAAATGTAAAGTTATTGATTTTAATTTTAAAATTCTTGGCGATTTTTATGAATTTTGATGATTTTCGTATATTTTTAAATTGTTGACGCTTTTTTATGAAAATCCAATATTTTTCTAAAAATTATTGATTTCAATTTTTAATTGATTTATTTTTAAATTTTCCACAAATTTTATTTATTTTCTTTTCAATCATCATTCTACGACTCTTTAATATTGCAATTTAGTTCTTAACGATTTTTATGAATTTTCAAAAATTTCGTTTATTTTTAAAATGTTGACACTTTTTTGTGAAAATCCAAGATTTTTCTAAATATTATTGATTTCAATTTTTAATGTAAAAATACAAAGATATTTTTTTAATTTTCCACAAATTTCATTTAATTTCTTTTCAATCATCATTCTACGACTTCTTTAATATTGCAATTTAGTTCTTAACGATTTTTATGAATTTTCAAGAATTTTGTTTATTTTTAAAATGTTGACACTTTTTTGTGAAAATCCAAGATTTTCCTAAAAATTATTGATTTCAATTTTTAATGTAATAATATAAAGATTTTTTTTTAAATTTACCACAAATTTCATTTAATTTCTTTTCAATCATCATTCTACGACTTCTTTAATATTGCAATTTAGTTCTTAACGATTTTTATGAATTTTCAAGATTTTCGTCTATTTTTAAAATGTTGATACTTTTTTGTGAATATCCAAGATTTTTCTAAAAATTATAGATTTCAATTTTTAATGTAAAAATACAAAGATTTATTTTTTAATTTTCCACAAATATCATTTCATTTCTTTTCAATCATCATTCTACGACTTTTTTAATATTGCAATTTGCTTGCATCAAAACTTTCTCTGTCTCCCAGACTAAGCATGAAGTAAAATTTCGAGTTGAGAAAAGCCCTAAGAATTTGGATTTGGACGCGCAGCGTCCAAATCCGAATTCTGGCTTTTCTCAACTCGAAATTTTACTTCATGCGCCACGCGTATAAACCACTAACTTCAAGTGAGATCTTCAACTAATTGGTTCTAATAAAATAAATTTAGTACGTTAATTATCAATTGTTTAAATGGCGGAGAAAGTGCTGTGATGGACACATCACCATTTTTTTTTAACTTGTGCTGTGGAAGTTTTTATAAATTTTCTGATTAGTAATTAAATTTAATAATGACTAATGTTAAGTTATTCTCTTAGTTGTATTTTATTTTTAAAGAAAGAAAGAATATAAAAAATATTAATAACGTGTACGAAATGCTGTATTTATAATATAATATTTAAAACACTTGATATTTCGCTAACTTGTTCCTCATT
Source organism: Philonthus cognatus (assembly GCA_932526585.2). Classification (NCBI taxonomy): domain Eukaryota; kingdom Metazoa; phylum Arthropoda; class Insecta; order Coleoptera; family Staphylinidae; genus Philonthus; species Philonthus cognatus. The sequence goes on from OW052243.1 coordinate 14,138,953, forward strand.
GATCACTTGATAAAACAGTTTTACTAATATATAGGTTTTTAATTTAAATTCACTTGGTTTGTTTCACTAATACATTTATTTTTCGATAAATTTCGGCTCATTCTTAAACAAATGGCATCAAGCCAAAACTAGTCGAATAATGAATTTATTACTAAAACAAACCAAGTGAAAAACCTATACACTTGGTATTGTTTCACTAAAAATCAGTGAAACATAGATAAGTGTTTTAATGAATAGTTTATAATAGTGATAAAGAGCGGTTAAACTCCTTTCTTCACTGTTTTTATTTCAGTACTATATGTACATTTCGGACACTAAGTGTCCATTATCAATAGTTAACTAACCCGCGAATAGTTTATAGTTTAAAATGTTTCACCACTGGTTAAGTGAAAATTAATTAAAGATGCTTTAATAATTTTTATTCCTTTAACTTTATATTTATTTAGTATTGTATCGACTTATTCTCAAAATTTGACACATTCCAAATATATGGATTAAAATTTAAATTCAATAAAAAGTGCAGTGCTTAAAAGTTTCATTTATTCTAATCTCAACTTAATCGACTCACCCAAATCCGGTTAAGTAAAATAACGTTTCCGCGATATTAACCGGAGAACAACTACACGATATAATTTACCTGGTTTTGGCGGAGATTCCGGCCGCTGCCCGGAGTATATATATGGGGGAGCTGGGTGGCGGTTCAAGCAAAGACTCGCCCCTGGAATGGGGGTTTTGTGCGTGCCCTACAAACCCTTCGGTGGGGTGTTAAGGGCGCGTGTCTGTGATGAGGGGCTCCGGGTGCCGCGCGCGCCGTTTTCCGTATCATCCGGAGGACGCCGGACTCCGGTGCAGCGCGACGTAAACGCCGACAACGGGGAGAAATGTTAACATCGTTAAATTCGCGCACAAAAAACAAAATACGCATACGCGTTCGATGTTTGCCTCCATTGTTCGTTTGACGGTGTTTTTTTTTTCTTCAATAAAATTATAAATTAACCCTTTAATAATGTTGACACAAAGACAGCATAACAACCTAAACATAATATAAAATATATTTGTTTAAATGATATTAGAGTAAAACAAAAAATATATTATTTTGTCAAGTGATTTTTTTTTTTCATTTAAATATCATCTATTCTACTGTTGATATCGGATAATTTGATGTTCAAACATTTTATTTTTTTATAATTTATCTTGAACACATAGTAATAATAGTTTACTTGTTATCTGACTAGAATACTGTAACTGTGTATACAAACATTTAACTTGTAAATAAAGATTATTATTATATTAAACCTTTATTTAACAGAAGGCCAATACATAAATAAAAACATACAGAACAAGAACATGTAAATAAATAATTCAATACTGATATCAGCACAATAAAACAAATATATGGGTTTTTAATTGAACTTACTTCGATGGTTTTACTAATATCTTTTTTTTTGTTTAGAAATTAAACAAATATATAGGTTTTTAATTGAATTCACTTGGTTTGTTCTACTAATATTTTTTTTTTAAACTAAAATAATTTATTGATAAAACAAACCAAGTAAATTCAAATTAAAACCTATATATTAGTAGAAATGTATTTACCATGTGATCAATGAGAAACAAGTTAGGGGTCAATCCATATCAAGTAGTCCAAAGGTGGTTGCTTGACCGTGTTACAAAAAATTGAGATTTTTACCATCAACTACATATAGAATTAGTAGTTCAAATCTATTTAAAAAAATTTTTTAGAGACAACCGCTTGAAATAGTGGCCATTTTTGTTTCACAGCGCATGCCGGTTTTTGAGTTTGTAAGCTTTTACGGATAACTCATTTGCTCAGGACTGGTAAGTCATAGACTAATAATTCAAACACCATTGATTTCCTTACAGCCTGCTCTATCTTTTATGTCCTTTTCATTATTTGAATATTTTGAAGTTAAATACTTAAAAACTGCTATTGAAAACAACTGTTTTCATTTATCAAGAGGCCGCTTTTGAGGGTAATTTTCGGGTATAAGGGGATGTATATTAAAGTTGATTTTTCGCATGATAATGATCCTAAGTAGCTTGTATTAAAAGTACTCTTAACCCTGATATTTATTACCTTATTATTTTATAAATTTTAAAACTTTTGAAATGTTTGTTAACTTTAGGCTTTAATATCTTAAGTAGGGGACTTGATAAAAATCTGATTTTTTTATATGTTAAACAAATATGCAAGATAAAACTGCTGTAAACACTTCTTGGATTTTGGAGGCGTTCACTTCGTGGTACATCTTCAATTTTGATATAAAGAAAACTCTTAACACTTTTATACCACTTTTATTTTACTTCAGTGACTAGTTTCAATTACACGGTAATCATTCTCAAACTAAGTACTTAAAACACGAGTTACACAGGTATATATATTAAATCTAAAGCGCTTCGAAAAGAGGGCTGTACATCAGGTCAACCTGGTCGTTAAGGATGGAAATTCCCGGATTAATTTTTGCTTTGTGTATTTCAACGGCTTCCAGTAAATCCATTTTCTCACCTTTTTCAGTGAGATGGATTACCGAAAGTACATCCTTGCCGAAATTGTGGTTTGTTTCTAACAAATGATTTGCAAAAGTTGAATTCTCATGTTTTAAATTATATGATCTATGATGTTCTTTTAGTCTGGTTTAAAAATTACGACCTGATTGTCCGATGTACACTCCTTTACAATCTGGACATGTTAACCTGTAAATTCTTGACTTGTGCATCTTATTTATTGGGGTTTCTGGGTTGAATATTAAATTACAGAGTATAGTATTTGATCTAAAAACAATGTCTCGTTTTTTAAAAATATTTTACTATTTGAGCTGAGTGTGTCAAAGAATGTTAGAATTTTGTATGAATTATTTGTGGCTGGGCTAATAGCGTATATGTAATTTAGAATTTGTTTTGATTGGAATTTATTAATTAATTTGTGTATCAGATGTTCCGAATAGTAGCAATTTGTTTTATTGTCAGTATTTCTTTGTTCCGTGATTCAGGGCTAAGGGGGATTTTAAATGCACGGGTTATCATTGAGTAGAAACTCGCTATTTTATGTTTATATGGATGACGTGAGGAATTCGGGATAATTGTATCTGTGAAAGTGGGTTTTCGGTAAATATCAAATGTAAATTTGTTATTCGTTTTAGTTAATGTTAAATCTAGAAAGTTAATCTAATTAAAAAACGAGACATTGACATTGTTTTTAGATCAAATACTAAACTCTGTAATTTAATATTCAACGCAAAAACCCCAATAAATAAGACGTACAAGTCAGGTTGATTTCTTAGCTTTGGGAGTTATTTAGAATTGACTTGAAATTTTTTATCATGCTATGTGTTTTTGTTTGTCTTTATACTTTTAAGTATTTTTTCAATAAAAAAAAATTATAAAAATTTTATGGAATAGATTCTAATTATATATTGAACTTCAATATTCTATGTTGTATTGGACATAGAAAAAATATTTTAAAAAAAATAAAAAGGGTTATTAATAGGAAAAAGTTCCCAAATAATAAAATTTTAATGAATTATTCAAGTTTACGCATTGTTAAATAGGCGCGAAAAAGATAATTTTTAAAAATTCTTAGCTACCAAAGTACTTAAATATACAGGTTGAATTTTATTACAGTAGTTTTATGTTGCATTTAGGCATAACATATACAAAAATAAGATTTTTATCAAGTCCCCCACCAGAGAGATATTAAAGCCTAAAGTTAACAAAAATTTTAAATATTTGAAGTTTAAAAATGTATAAAAAAATAAGATAACAAATATCAAGGTTAAGAGTACTTTTAATACAAGCTGCTTGGTTAGGTTTATTATCATGCCAAAAATCAACTTTGATATACATCCCCTTATACTCAAAAATTATCCTCGAAAGCGACCTCTCGAGAAATGAAAACAGTTGTTTTCAATAGCTCTTTTCAAGTATTAAACTTCAAAATATTCAAATAGCGAAAAGGTCATAAAAGATAGAACAGACTGTAAGCAAAGCAATGGTGTTTGAATTATTAGTCTATGACTGACCAGTCTTGAGAAAATGAGTTTTCCGTAAGAGCTTACAAACTCAAAAATCGGCATGCGGGGTGAAACAAAGATCGCCGCTATTTTCAAAAGGTTGAATCTAAAAAAAAGAAAAAATTGTTTCAAACTACTGATTTTATATGTAATTAATGGTAAAAATATCAATTTATTCTAAAATGATGAAGAAACCAAATTATTTTTTTCTGGACCATTTCAAATGGATTGACCCTTAATTAACTTAAAACGACAAATGTAATTAGTTTAAATTTTAAATATTTGTTAGGTTGCTTTTAATGGCCTATTTGTTTGTTTCACATTAAAACAAAATGTGTACATCTCTTCAAGATTATCTATTATTGTTATCAAATCAAAGTATGTATAATTATGAAAAAACTATTCGTGAAAATGCAAACAATGTCTTAATTAATAAGACAACTTAAGTTGTCTTATTAATTAAGACATTGTTTGCATTTTCACGAATTACATTTTCGTAATTATATATGTTATGTTTAAAGTGTGCAAACTATAAGAAGCGTAAGCTTATTTTCTCAAATTCAAATAGTTTTGAATTTGAATTTATCTTGTTCAAAGTATGTGTTTAATTTTTACAAGTATCAACATTAAATCTCATCTCAATACTTCTGTAATTTTATTCTGTTGATCTAATTTGATCTTTTACAGTTTTCATTAAACTAAATCATTTCTTAAAAATATGTGCTAATTTGAACTCCCATAATAATTGAATACTTGGAATTGTTCTGTAAATAGATTAATTTGAAGGTCCTAATGAAGCATAAAGTGGCATACTGCTTTAGTAGCATATTGTGAACTTCACGATATTATAGTGTTTTATACGCGTGGCGCATGAAGTAAAATTTCGAGTTTAGAAAAGCCTAATTTGGCTCGGTCGCTCCGCTTCGCTACGCGCCCGAGCCAAATTTTCAGGCTTTTCTAAACTCGAAATTTTACTTTATGCTTAGTCTGGGAGTAGAAAACACGCGTTTGAAGCTTATTTATGTTTTTACATAAAATTCAGTGACAAAAAAAAACATTAAGTAACATAATATTTTCCATTTTTAGGCATTCGTTGTTTATAAAAAGCATAGAATTTGAAGCTTCTAACGAGTATTTCCACTCCCAGACTAAGCATGAAGTAAAATTTCGAGTTTAGAAAAGCCCCGTGAAAATTTGTCGAGGGTCGCGCAGCGACCCGAGACAAATTTTCGGGCTTTTCTAAACTCGAAATTTTACTTCATGCGCCACGCGTATAAAACACTGGTTTCAACTGAAGTTTACTTGTTCACAATATTTCAGTTTTTTCCGTGTAAAAACTTAAATATTTTGTTGTATAAATATTTGTATTGTTACTCGTTTAAAAAATATTTTCTGTGTATTTCTAACTAAAAAAAATTTTCGATTTCCAAATCCAAATGCTTAGGGTATTCCTAACTCGAAATTTTACTTCATGCTTAGTCTAGGAGTGGATAACAGACGCGCGCCCCCGCAAATCCAAATTTTCAGGCTTTTATAAACTCGAAATTTTACTTCATGCTTAGCCTGGGAGTGGAAAACACGCGTTTGTAGATTTTATTTTTTTACATAAAATTCAGGGAAAAAAACAGATATTAAGTAACATAATATTCCCGACTTTCAAGCATTTCTCGTTTTTAAAAAGCTTACAATTTGAAGCTTCTAACGAGTGTTTCCACTCCCAGACTAAGCATGAAGTAAAATTTCGAGTTTAGAAAAGCCCCATGAAATATTTTCTAAACTCGAACAAATTTATTAAACTTTAAATTTTACTTCATGCTTAGTCTGGGAGTAGATAACATGCGCTTAAAGCTTTTTTATGTTTTTACTACATAAACTTCAGTAAAAAAAAAAAAAAAAAAAACATTAAGTAACATAATATTTCCTATTTTCAGGCATTTGTTGTTTTTAAAAAGCTTACAATTTGAAGCTTCTAACGAGTGTTTCCACTCCCAGACTAAGCATGAAGTAAAATTTCGAGTTTAGAAAAGCCCCGTGAAAATTGGTCGAGGGTCGCGCAGCGACCCGAGACAAATTTTCGGGCTTTTCTAAACTCGAAATTTTACTTCATGCGCCACGCGTATTAAACACTGATTTCAACTGAGGTTTACTTGTTCACAATAATTCAGTTTTTCAGTGTCAAAAATGTAAATATATTGTTATTATAATAATATAATATAATATCTTTATTTACGGTTCACCATTCTACAATAATAATATAAAATATAGTTTATAAAAATAAATTATGAAATAAATACAATAAAATAGACATAAACGCATTCACAAGCGAAACAATACTACATGTTAAAAATCAGGGAAAGTGAGAATAGTCACAATAACACATTAAAATAATACAATTTTAGAGTATCGTCAATATAATTAAATAGGTACCAACACAGTAGCAATATATTAAAAATCATTTAATTTTAAAAGTTTACTACGGAACTGTCCTAAAGTGACATTAAATAAATCCACATCTACAACATTGGAATTATGAAGCAGACGCGTAGTTGAAAAATGTTTCGCATATTCTGTTTTCTAATTGGTATAAAAAAAATTGTAATTACTCCTAAGAGACCTAGATGGTACATGAATATTAATATTGTTTAATAAGAATGGTGAATTAATATGACCATTTAATAGTTTATACACAAACATTATATCATTATTAAAACGTCTTTGTTCCAATGTATGTAAACAACGGAATTTACTTAATAAATTAAGGTAGTCACTGCCCAAACCAAATTTAAATGAACTATATTTAACAAATTTACGCTGAACCCTTTCAATCGCATTAATTTCAGTGGCAGTATGGGGGCACCAAAACAATGAGCAATACTCCAAACGGGGACAAACCAATGCCACATACAGTTTAATGTGTGTATAGGGATTCTGAAACTCAGCGCAATTTCTTTTCACAAATCCAAGCATTTGAAATGCTTTTGATGTTATAGTGCTAATATGAGTAGAGAAGCTCCAATTACTGGTGAGGATCACACCTAGGTCCTTAACTGAGTCTAAAGGAGTGAGGTGCCTATTGTTAATTAAATAATCGTGAGATATATGTGACCTGTTTTTATAGAATGAGATCACATTACATTTATCTAAATTTATTTGCATTTTATTTAATGCACACCAATTATTAAATCTATTTAAGTCATCTTTAAACGGTTTAGATGTATTGTTTTTATCTACAGTATAAAAAAATTTCATATCGTCGGCAAATAAAAGACACTGTGCATATTGGAAACATGCTGTGACATCGTTTATAAAGATATTGAAGAGAAGCGGACCTAGGTGTGAACCTTGGGGGACACCAGAAGATACAGATATAAATGTTGAAATGAACAAGCCTACGCGAACTCTTTGTAATCTGTCGCTAAGATATGATTTTATCCAGTTAAAAAGTGATCCGTGTATACCTAGTTTGAGTAATATTGTTAATAAAATGCCATGGTCGACTGTATCAAACGCCTTGGCAAAGTCGGTCAAAGTCGAGTCAACCTGGTGGCCCTTTTCCAAGGCGTCTGTAATATAAGTCCCGTACACAAGAAGGTTCGTAGTTGTAGAGAGCCCTGGTCTGAAACGGTGCTGCTCCTCTACTATAAGTGGGTCTACGATTGCCGATAATTGTAGTGTCACTAACTTTTAAAATATTTTTGGTATGTGCGATATAATCGAAATCGGCCTGTAGTTTTTTACTGAATTTTTAGATCCACTTTTATGGACAGGCGTAATAAGTGAGTTTTTCCAGAAAGAAGGAAATACGCCAGCTTCTAATGAGTTATTAAAAATAAGCCACAGAGGTCGACTGAGAGAAAATGAACAATGTTTTAGAAATACTGCAGGCAAACCATCTGTGCCCATAGAGTAGTTTTCTTTTAGTTTCGAAAGTTCCTCCATAATAGATGATATATTAATAGCTGTTATTGAGTGCAAGTTTAAGTGTGAGTTACTTAGTTAACAGTACTGGTAAAATTAGTAGAGCTTTTGTACACCGATCCAAAATAGGAAGCAAACAAATTCACAATTTCATTCTGATCATTAGTAATTGATCCACTTTGTTCAAATGAGTTAGGAACATTATTAGATTTACGTTTTGATTTCACATGTTTCCATTTATTTAAATATTTCTGTTGTTATTCATTAAAAAAATATATTTTCAGCGAAATTTCAATAAAATTGTCTTTATTGTTTTTTTTTATTTCAGAGAAAACAAAATAAATACTAAGATTTAAATATTATTTATTCAACTGGATGTACTCAGAGATACTTAATCGTTACAAATATATGTGGACTTGTTTTTCGAAAGTGTTGTAATTAAGTTTACATTTTTGTAAAATCCTGAAAATTAGTTGTTGAATTAACATAACATTTACAAAATGTAAACTTTATTTTTGTAAAAACCTGAAAACTAGTTGTTGAATTAACATAAAATTTACAAAATGTAAACTTAATTTTTGCAAAAACCTAAAAATTAGTTGTTGAATTAACATAAAATTCACAAAATGTAAACTTTAATCCTCTCTGCAAATTAACATTGAAATATCTTTAAAAAAATGTAAATATTTTGTTATTTAAATATTTTTATTATTAACCATTTAAAAAAGGATTTAGAAGTGTATTTCTCACTTCACAGTATTTCAGGGTTTTATACGCGTAGCGCATGAAGTAAAATTTCGAGTTTAAAAATGCTTGAATTTGGATTTGGACGCTTCGCGTTTAAATCCAAACTTTCAGGCATTTCTAAACTCGAAATTTTACTTCATACTTAATCTGGGAGTAAAAACACTCGTTAGAACATTCAAATTGAAAGCTTATATAAAATCGAGAAATGCTTAAAAGTTTACAGCATATTCATTCAGTATAACAATGAGTATTGGATAGAAAAAAAAAATCATTTAAAAATGCGTTAATAGATTATTAAAACAAAAACAAAATGCTATACAACGATGTAAGGGGGTGAATCTAACTGACCTTTTATTTTTTTAATAACATCGACTCGAGCACTCAATTTTTAATACAACAAACCTAGCACAAATCATACATACATGGAGTGGGAGGTAATAGATATGTAATTAGTTAAATTCCTTTATCTTAAGCTGTTTTATTTTAATTCTAGATGTACATTTTAGACACAATGTGCCTTTTTTAATAGTTTACCGTATTTGACAAATTAGTAAATAAACATTAAAATAAAAATTATTTGTGTAAACAAGCGCGATTGATTTGAAATCAGATAAAGGGCGAATAGTTTAAGGATTAAAAAACACCTTCATCATACGAAAAATCAATATCCTTAAAAATCTGCGATAGCTCATTATAAATTAACTACAGGACACAAATTTAATATAAATAAACTGGAATTATTAAAAGAATCTAACCATATAAAATTACTAAAAAAATTTTCGAGTAAAATCCAAACAATGTATCTTAATTAATAAGACTACTTAAAACAATAAATATACATTGAAACAAATCCTTACCGTGCAAACACACCTCCGGATATTGAATTATTATAGAATGAAATATTAAAAATCTTATTTTAATTCATTTGTTACAACGCTCTATTAAAGTATATGTAACATTTAGGTCAAATTCTCTTCAAACCAACTAACAAATAAAAATGAAAGTAGAAATTACAAGAAATTAGAACTAAAAAGACTTGGATTAAAACTAATCTAACGTGTCTCGAGATTTCGAGATTTCTCTCTCTTCAGTATAGCTTTGCTTATAACTTAAAAAAAAAACTTTGGGAATAAATATCAATTCAATATCCGCAGGTGTATTTGCACGGGAAGTAGTTGTTTCAATAGATGTCTTTAATTGTCTTATTAATTAAGACACATTGTTTGCATTTTAATTCTAGATGTACATTTTAGACACAATGTGCCTTTTTTAATAGTTTACCGTATTAAGACACATTTTTTTCGTAATTTTATATATTATTTAAAGTGTGCAAACTACAAGAAGTGTAAGCTTATTTTCTCGAATTTAAATATTTTTGAATTGGAAATATTCTTGAATCTAACCATTTTCAATTAAATATATTAGAAGCAATTGAAATGCACAAAAATAGAAGTAACCTTCTAAATTTCGATTTAAGTTCGTTAAATAACCCACTCTTAAAGTTAATCCCTTAAACTAGCTGGCCTTTATCTGATTTTAAATTAATCGCACTTGTTTGCACGGATAATTTTTATTTTAATGTTTATTTACTAAATACTTTAAACTATTGAAAAAGGGCACATCGTGCCTAAAATGTACATCTAGAATTAAAATAAAACAGTGAAGATAAAGGAATTTAACTAATTAGATATCTATAACTAACACTTCACGTAACTCCAACAAGAATATCTTTGACCGGAAGGTAAACCGGATGTATGCTACTTGTACTTGCACTTAATCACTAATTTGATTGGAAATGTCTCGAAATTTAGAAAAATCACTCGCGTTTTAACAGCATCCACGACCCGACTGTATCGAAGAATGCTGCTGCGAAAACAATTCTGGAGAAAACAACAAAAAACGGATCACATTCTACACTCGACTCGATATAAAAACAATTACCTTTTAATAAAATAGTACACAATGAGTTGCAGTTTTATTTATTGCCGACTTATTCATTTAAAATCAGATTAAGAATTTGGTTGTAACAATAGGCACATATTTATGTTATTCCCCTAAAAATTAAAATTGTATATTTCAATGATTCTAATCAACATATTATTATTATTATTAAAATGAATTAAGATTAGAATTTAAATTATTATTAGGAACATTTAAATTGTATTTTTCAATGATTCCAATCAACATATTATTTATATTATTTGGATTAATTAAGATTAGAATTATTTAAATTGTACATGGTATTCACAAAGGATAGGGGTTATTTGTAAATTCAATAAAAAAATAAATAAAAGTCAGGAAAAATAAAGTTTTATATTAATTTTTAGACAAAGTTTTGGAAAATTAAGTGCCAAAGATTACGTTGTCCAAATGATGACCCTCACGCTGCTGGCACTCCTCTCACCGAAAACGGAAATTAGCCGCTAGGAAATCAGCCGCTGGAAACTGCGGTCATTTCGGTGCGGATGTTTTTATAAACGTTCTCTTTAATGTATTTTAAAGACCGGCGAGAGCGAGCACTTCCTATAAACCAGTGATGGGGAAACTACGGCCCGCGGGCCAAGTCCGGCCCGCGGAAAGGTTTAATCCGGCCCGTTTAAGAGTGCCGCCGTGAGAATGTTTGAACGCGTTCTTACTTCGTAATGTGACGACCCGCATAAAAACTACCTACCCACGATTAAGCATTATTCTTTGGCCCGCTACGATTGTCTGGTTATTACAAATGGCCCGTCTTAAAAAAAGTTTCCCCATCACTGCTATAAACTGTGAACGGTATTGCGACATGTTAAGGAACTTTTTGGTTCCACAGCTGCAGGTGTTTGAAGGTTTTAATATGGAAACATGGTTTCAACAAGATGGAGCAACTTGCCACACTTCAAATTAATCACTTGAGGTTGTCTATGAACTTTTCCCGGAAAAAGTGATTTCTCGTCGAGGCACTATTAACTGGCCTCCGAGAAGCCCCGATCTTTTAATTATTTTCTATGGGAATACCTTAAAGAGAAAGTTTATAAAAACAAACCACGAACTGTACTGCAATTGAAGGACAACATCCGCACCGAAATGGCCGCAATTTCTAGAGAGATGTGTACACGCGTAGCGCCTATTTTCATTATCGGTTAGAGGAGTGCCAGCAGCGTGAGGGTCAACATTTGGACAACGTATCTTTGGCACTTAACATTTTCAAAAAATTTGTTGCTAATTTTTTTTTAATTTTATTTATTTTTTTATTCAATTTACAAATACCGCCTACCCTTTGTGGACACACTGTATATTTCAATGATTCCAATGAACGTATTATTATTAGGATTAATTAAGATTAGAGGCTAGAAACTTTGAAAGATAAGCACATTGATAAGTTTGTACTCTTTGAAACGAGCAGTAACTTTCTAATTAACTTTCCAGCGGTACACATAATACAATTTCAAGATTTGCTTAGGTAACCGCAGAAGCACACATAATCTAGAACCGATGTGTATACCCACTTACAAGGTTTCATTCCAACAAAGAGCCTACTGTTGACATTTAAACAACAGTTTAAAGTAATCGATAATAAAATAATTAATTACAACAAAAATTATATTAAATCTGCAATTCGTAAAATGTTTGTTAAGAGGACTGTAAATGTACAAACGCTTATGGAGAATCAATGTAAACTGGTGACCCGAATTATAGAAAATCTATTTAAAATATCTGATTTCTGTTAACTATATTGAACAATACTAGACGTTATGCTTATTTGTTTTGTTGATTTCTCAATGAGCATATTTTTGCGCGAATAAATAAATAATATCCCAAATTATAGAAATACCATTTAAAATATTTTATTTCTGTGTTCAGACGATTAACAATATTATTATTTACTAGATGTTCTGCTTATTAGTTTTGTTGATTTTTCAATAAACATATTTTTGCGCGATGAAATAAATTATGTAATTTTGCACAGAAATTGCGGCATCCTGTTCTCACCTCGATAACAATGTAAATATTTTTATAAATTAAAAACAAATAACCGGAGCGACTTACTAAAATATCGTTAGATCCATTACAAGTACAATTAATTCTTAGTATTATACCGGGTGTTGACTTGGCGGACGCAACATAGGAAATCGCATGTTAATTTTAAAGTGTTCAAATATTGGCTTCCCTATTTATTTTAGATACAAAATGTATTTTTTTTTTGTAGAGGGAAGAATTCTAAATTTATAAATGTTCACACTTAACACTTTACGTTTCTCTAAGTTGAAATAATTTAGAAAAAGTAATGTTATTTTTTCAAGATAATGACACCATGGAATTAATACAATTGCGGATATTCAATGTTTTATTAAAAGTTCAATTTAAAGCTTTAAGCAAGTATTTTCCACTCCCAGACTAAGCATGAAGTAAAATTTCGAGTTTAGAAAAGCCCCGTGAAAATTTGTCTCGGGTCGCGCAGCGACCTGAGACAAATTTTCTGGGCTTTTCTAAACTCGAAATTTTACTTCATGCGCCACGCGTATAAAACACTATAATATTGTCAAATTTATGTATATTCCAACTTTACTTAAAATCTGTGTTTTATACGCGTGGCGCATAAAGTAAAATTTCGAGTTTAGAAAAGCCCAGAAAATTTGTCTCGGGTCGCTGCGCGACCCTCGACAAATTTTCACGGGGCTTTTCTAAACTCGAAATTTTACTTCATGCTTAGTCTGGGAGTGGAAAACACTCGTTTAAAGCTTCAAATTGAACTCATTTAAGAATCAACCAATGCCAGAAAATTTACAGCTAAAATAATTAAGAAAAAGTAATGTGATTTTATAAAAATAATGACACACCATGGAATTGATACAACAATTGCGGATATTCCCTGTTTTTTTTTAAAGTTCAATTTAAAGCATTAAGTAAGTGTTTTCCACCCCCAGACTAAGCATGAAGTAAAATTTCGAGTTTAGAAAAGCCCCGTGAAAATTTGTCTCGGGTCGCGCAGCGACCTGAGACAAATTTTCTGGGCTTTTCTAAACTCGAAATTTTACTTTATGCGCCACGCGTATAAAACACTATAATATTGTCAAATTTATGTATATTCGATCTTCACTTAAAATCTGTTCTATACGCGTGGCGCATGAAGTAAAATTTCGAGTTTAGAAAAGCCCAGAAAATATGTCTCGGGTCGCTGCGCGACCCTCGACAAATTTTCACGGGGCTTTTCTAAACTCGAAATTTTACTTCATGCTTAGTCTGGGAGTGGAAAACACTCGTTTAAAGCTTCAAATTGAACTCTTTTAAGAATCAACCAATGCCAGAAAATTTACAGCTAAAATAATTAAGAAAAAGTAATGTGATTTTATAAAAATAATGACACACCATGGAATTGATACAACAATTGCGGATATATCCTGTTTTTTTTATTAAGTTCAATTTAAAGCTTTAAGCAAGTGTTTTCCACTCCCAGACTAAGCATGAAGTAAAATTTCGAGTTTAGAAAAGCCCCGTGAAAATTTGTCTCGGGTCGCGTAGCGACCCGAGACAAATTTTCTGGGCTTTTCTAAACTCGAAATTTTACTTCATGCGCCACGCGTATAAAACACTATAATATTGTCAAATTTATGTATATTCGATCTTCACTTAAAATCTGTGTTTCATACGCGTGGCGCATGAAGTAACATTTCGAGTTTAGAAAAGCCCAGGAAATTTTTCTCGGGTCAAATTTTCACGGGACTTTTCTAAACTCGAAATTTTACTTCATGCTTAGCTTGGGAGTGGAAAACACTCGTTTAAAGCTTCAAATTGAACTCTTAAAAATGAACGAATGTAGTGGTTAGAGGCCCTAGTGTCTCCGTATTTAAGAGAGTAGTGCAAATTGGCATCCATCTTGACGCCTTTAGGCGCCAAATTCAAACTAAACCAATCATATTCTATAATAATTGACGTGCGTCCAGTTAATTTGATTTAGTTTGAATTTGGCGACTAAAGGCGTCAAGATGGATGCCAGTTTGCGCTACTCTCCTAAATACAGAGACACTAAGAGGCCCTCCTAACCCAGCAGTCACGGGTTTGAGTTCCGCCGGGTTGGGTAATTTTAAAGTACAAAATAATTCCACCTGGGTCCATGGATGTGTTTGTCGCGTCTAAATATAGTCAATTTGCTTTTTATTTATTATTTGTTGTCTCTCTCTCTTTTTTGTTATTCCTGTACAAATTTAATAAAATTTAATATTTCAATATAAATTGCAAACTTGTTTGATGTATAGTTCTTTAATTGTATAATTATTTGTAGAATATTTGTAAAGAGGTAAATCCGTTTAATAAAAAAATAAATAAATCAATAAATTACAAAATATAAAGGTGAAATGGTGGAATGGTTACACTAAAAAAGAGTGGTATTCCCTATTTAACTTTTTATTTGTATCGTTAGATGTACATTTCGATACACAAAGTGAGTTTGTTATTGATAATGAGCACTTTCTGTCTCGAAATGTACATCTAACGACACAAATAAAAAGTGAAGTAAGGAATAACAGTCCTTTTTAGTGTAATAATCACTTTACGTAAACTCAAAAACATACAGTGTAATGGTTTAAAACCAATATCCAATAAATGTATAAAAAAAATAGGCTTTTTTTTTTCTTGAATAACTTTCTCATTTGTCACTTAATGAAAAATTTTGAAATAATATTAAAGGATAAATTAAAAACACTTGGTGTAGCTTTTTTATTATTATATTTGGCCGTTAAAGTGTAAAAGAGAACCATATCCTGTTTTCCTAAACAATGCAACTTGTTTAAATCATTGAATATATTTTGGTTTACATTTCATTTCGTAATAATATGATTCCTATTTAAAACAAATTGTTTTCCGCAGTTATAAAATTGCTGTATTCAATTAATGCAAATTCCAACGCTGGCCGCTGGCTTATAATAAAATACTTTCCTGTTTATTAATAACTGAAATTACGTGGGAATTAAAGCAAAAGTGGGAATTTGAGGGGGTGAAAATTCTTCAGCTGAATATAATTAATCACGTCTCCTGGCACCAATTATCAGTACTGGCAGTGATTTATGCGAACAATATTTTTTATTACGTAAACCTAAAAAGGAATACATTCAGGTGTCTAATTAGCACAGATAACACGTTTTATTCAAACACGTTTTATCATGCTTTAAATTCAATTATATTGAAATGAATTCCATACGTACTCATGGTATTCATAACGTGATAACATAATTGAGGGGCTCAGTGGAAAAGTAGTCCAAGTGACATGAGATTGATTTGTGTAAATTGGAGATAAAGTTATACATTTATAGAAAAATCTTTGAACCTCTAATCAATAATTATATATATGCTATATTAAGAGATACATACAGGGTGTGTTTAAAGTCTGAAATAAAATTCACATTTCTGTTATCTTTGGTTTAATGACAAACCCCTGAAATAGTTCGATTTTTGTTCTTTAATGCGCAGTGTCCTGCGCAATCAAAAATATTGTGACGTCACTAGTGTTTGACGTGTGACGTCATTGGATTTTTTTTAAATGGAATTAGTATTTTTTTTTTATTTAACAACTTTTGTAGCGCTTTTAATTCTCTTTACGGTCAAATATTTAGTTATTTTTTAAACACACATTCATGGTATTTCACTTACTGTGGATCTTGAATTTAAGTGACAACCTTGTATACATGTCAAAAAGAAAAAGGGATCTGAGCTCTTTTTGTTATTGCAGCTAAAACAATAAAATATGAGATAATTTGTATTGATAAATCATTCTTTATAAAATCTAAATAATAGATATAATTCCAACTTCCATAATTTATTATCAAATATTAAATACCACAATAATTCTGAAGTTGGCGATTATTTTTAAATACTTAATACAACAATTATATATTTTGTGCGGATTTATATCACCATTTTGTCTATATCGTTGTTAGATTGAATGACGCGTATTTTAAAAAAATATGTAAGTGTAAAGGGAATTGAAAGCTTTACAAAAGTTGCTAAATAAGAAAAACGAATTCCGTTTAAAAAATGCCGATGATAATGTTAGATTAAATGACGCGTATTTTAAAAAAAATATGTAAGTGTAAAGGGAATTGAAAGCTCTACAAAAGTTGCTAAATAAGAAAAACGAATTCCATTTAAAAAATGCCGATGACGTCACACGTCAAACACTTGTGACGTCACAGCTTTTAAGCACGCAGAAAACGGCGCCTTGAAGAACAAAAATCGACCTATTTCAGGGATTTTCTATCAAACACAAAATAACAGAAATATAATTTTATTCCAGACTTTATATACACCCTGTATATTTATTTGTACGAATTTTCCTGTCACTAAATATGAATCTCATTTTTAGATATCTGTATTTATACCAACTTTTTTTTGAAGAAAATCGTACTTTTACAACTTTTCCACTGAGCCCCTCAATTACGATTTGTAAGTTATTCAAATTTATTATCAACACAATAATTGTGTATTCAGAAAGGCAAGTCGTTTTCTAAAGGAATGTAATTCTTATTTGATTTTTTTATATATAAAAATATTTGTTATTACAAGGTTGTTTGTTTACACACGTCAATATAAGGTATTTAAGTAAACAATAAACATTAAAACTGTTATCAATTAAAACGTTTTAACTTTGTTTGTATACCAGTATTATTAATCGTGTTATACAAACAAAGTTAAAATGTGTATTAATTGATAAATATATTGTTATATATTTGAAGTTATACTAATATTGTAAATGTGTGTAAAAGGTGATTCCGTAAATAAATTAAATGAAATTACATGTATAAAAAAGTAGAAGCCTCCACAAATCAACTTTTTCTAAAACGTTTACTTTATTTTGAACTATAGTCATACAACTAAGCAATTTTTTTCGTTGGCAACACTTCACCGTACAAATGGCGGAACATTAAATTCTTGTCTGAATTTTTGGGGACTCTTTATTGGTTTGATAATTATCAAACAAATAAAGAGTGTCCCAAAATTCAGACAAGAATTTAATGTTACGCCATTTGTACGGTAAAGTGTTGCCAACGAAAAAAATTGACACGCAAGGGTTATAAAAAATGGAGCGCTACACGAAAGAAAGCTTTTTCATTCTTGGGCAATATTTTAAAAATAATGAATTTTTGGCAGCTACAGTTCGCCACATGATAATCCAGTTTTTTGTGCCTAAATTGAAATATTTGGTTATGAACTACATATGGTTTCAACAAGACGGACTGTATGGCATGTGGCTCCGTCTTGTTGAAACCATATGTAGTTCATAACCAAATATTTCAATTTAGGCACAAAACACTGGATTATCATGCCGCGAACTGTAGCTGCCAAAAATTCATTATTTTTAAAATATTGCCCAAGAATGAAAAAGCTTTCTTTCGTGTAGCGCTCCATTTTTTATAACCCTTGCGTGTCAATTTTTTTCGTTGGCAACACTTTACTGCATTTCCTGGTCGTGTAATTTCCAGTATTAGTGATTAGAATTGGCCGCCCAGATCATGGGATTTAACACAGTTAGCTTTTTTCTTTGAGATTTATTAAAGTCTAAGGTTTATGCAAATAAGCCCATGACCTATCAACGAATTTTAGCCACATTTATACAAATCGGTCATTGAAAATCTCAACAAAAGAGTGCATATGTGCCAGCAAAGCCGTGAAGGCTTTTTACCCGATATGCTATTCTATACAAATCCCTATGCTGTATACTTTATGAATCAATAAAAAATACAATGTTTAATTATAAACTGTTTTCAATCAAAATTATGTCATTCGTGAATTTTAGGACACCCTTTATATACTGTGAATTTTTCTCTTCAAAATAGTCAAATTTGAAGCTTTAAACGAGTGTTATCCACTCCTAGACTAAGTATGAAGTAAAATTTAGAGTTTAGAAAAGCCTGAGCGTTTGGATTTGGAAATAGAAAATTTTACTTTTACTGAAGTTAGAAATACACTTCAAAATATATTTTTTAAGTGAGTAGCAAGACAAATATTTAAATAACAAAATACTTACATTTTATACACTGAAAACACTGAAATATTGTGAACAAGTAAACTTCAGTTGAAATCAGTGTGTTATACGCGTGGCGCATGAAGTAAAATTTCGAGTTTAGAAAAGCTCGAAAATTTGTCTCGGGTCGCTGCGCGACCCTCGACAAATTTTCACGGGGCTTTTCTAAACTCGAAATTTTACTTCATGCTTAGTTTGGGAGTGGAAACACTCGTTAGAAGCGCGTATAAAAGGCTGATATGTATGCTTTTTATAAACAGCGAATGCCTTATACATGTATATATTGAGGTATGTGTACTTAAAAAGAAAAATACCCTGTATATTATTTTTAAATGAGTAACGATAGAAATATTTAAATAACAAAATATTTACATGTTTTACACTGAAATTACTGAAATATTGTGAACAAGTAAACTTCAGTTGAAATCAGTGTTTTATACGCGTGGCGCATGAAGTAAAATTTCGAGTTTAGAAAAGCCCGAAAATTTGTCTCGGGTCGCTGCGCGACCCTCGACAAATTTTCACGGGGCTTTTCTAAACTCGAAATTTTACTTCATGCTTAGTCTGGGAGTGGAAACACTCGTTATATATATGTATGCTTTTCAGAAACAGCGAACGCCTGAAAATGTTCATGTATATATTGAGGTATGTATTAGAGACCTGCACGAGTATGAATGGAATCGGCGATTACAGATACAAATACTCATCGTTGCGATGCAACGATGAGTATAAACATACTCGTAATCGAACTCATGATTACACGATTATAATCGTTAATTTATGCAGAATCGTATGAGTAATCGGTTATACAGGTACATTTTTCTCAATAATTTTAAACAGTTATTAATATCTTTAGATACAAGATATATAAAAAAGTTTATATAAAAATATATTGTGTTTTCACTCAACATAGCAAAGCACATCAATCGCAAAAATAAATAATCTTAAAAGGTGTATGAGTTGCAACGTCTACGTTTAGTTCACACACATAAATTGTTTTAAGTCATTTTTGGGAACATGTTCCTCTGTTCAGCGATGGTTAAAATTATGTTCTGTGCTAAAGTAAAATATAATAAGTGGGTAGGAATTTCCCGACATAGGCGACTCGGAAGGTGTTCGGAATTTATATGGCGTCAGTCTTCAAGATGTTGCCCCGTCAGAAATTGACGTGAAGGAAAACTACTACACCAATGTGTTTAGATCAAAGAGAGATAATTAATTATGTTATTGTATTGAAAAATTGAAGATTAAGTTTAATAAAGTTCTGGCCGGCCAATGTAGTCGGAGTCCCAACACTTTGTCTGTAACTCGGACACTTAACAATCAATGATTCATCAGTAATTCATTTTATTATAGACTGTCATGAATAATATTCTTTTTTTAATAATTCTAATAAATTTAACAAAAACATATCGAAAATTGGCACTTTGGATATCGGATTTAGTTAATTACTATAGCGATTCTTTTTTACTTATAGAAAAAATAACGTGAATTTAACACAAAAATATTCATTACATCTCATAATAGCGTACAATTTGTATGTAATAGAAGTCAAAGTAATGTATATTACAACTCCCCTCTCAATACAATGATGCACAATTATAATAACTCTCAAAACGTTGCTGATATCTTTTGTTGTAGTCGTAAACAATTTATTAACCAAATGTCCGCTGTATTAATTTAGTCACTATGTCAGATATCGTTAAGTATTGTTTAACTGAATTAAATATTGTATATGTAATAATTTTCTGCTAGAATTTTGTATATTTTTCCCTGTAATTTGAAATGTGTATTTCTGTTGGGAAATAAATTATTATTATTATTATTATTATTATTATTATATACACGATTTACTTACAATAAAAATAAAACATGTAAAGATGATTCGTCATGAAATGGCCTTGAAGCACGCTAAAGTCCCCAACAAACGGCCGAAGTTCTACAGAGATTATTAACGAATCAAACGCAATAGTTTATTTTCTGTAGTATCTTATTATGCTATACTACGTTATGGTCTTTTAGAATAATTATATTTGTTCTAATTTTCAATCAATTTTAGAAATTTTCGTTTCAAGATTAACCAAAATTTCAACAAGCGACTAAGCCAAAGCTTTAAATCCCTCCCTATTTACAATATCAAAAGAACGTTGATCACGAGCCACAAATTTTACACAATTGTTCATTATTTCTTGCCTACGCGTGTGGCTGTTCAACTATCATCCTCATGGTTGTATTTATTTTTGGAACAAGTGTGCTTCTTAAAATTTGAAGGATTGCACCTTTTTCCGAATTGAAATATCTTCTCACATACCACACATATTACGAATAGTTCGATTTCTTTCGTTGCACTGTTGACATCTTTTTAGAAAAAAGCTAGACCGCACTTGTACCCGACTCTTGCAAACATTTTAATTATTTTCGGAAATATAAATTTGTAATTGATATTGTTTACCAACAAAGAACAAAATATATCGATCACCACTTATATGACACAATGTATTACAAATGTCAAACGATACTGATAGTTTAAATCAAATTATTATTTTTGATTAATAATCGGTACAGCCTGACAGATCTGACATGATTATGTTTGAATTGTAATCGCCGATTACTAATCGTTACAGGTCTACGATGCGACGATGCCGACGATGCCGTTCCACGAGTATGTAATCGTATCGCGTAGCAACGTAATCGGCGATTATTAACAGGATATAGTTTTACGTACTCGTGCAGGACTCTAGTATGTATACCTAAAAAAAAATCCCCTGTATATTATTTACTATTGCATAAAACTCACATTGCCAAATGTTGTATTTTTGACTTATGTATCTAATTAAATGTAATTGAGTCGCCTCTTTCCAAAAACTCCGAAATCCATTTTTATCAAATAGATTTAGGGGTTTTTGGAAATAGGCGACTCAATTATGTATTGCATATGTATTTGATTTTATCATTGTAAATCCATATTTTTATCAATAATTTGTATAGCATTATTAAAAAAAAAATGACTACGAAGAAAACTTATCTATCGACATAGTTGCTTATTTACTCTACAATAAATGTATTCTATTTACATTGTTTTATTTACTCGTAAAGTATCCATCACTTATTGGGTAATACTTTTTCTCAACCAGAATATCTGGATAAATCAGGTATTTATTCAATTAACTGCAACAATTGTAATAAGGTGTATGTCGGGCAAACGCAAAGAAACTTAAGAATACGTTTTAAGGAACACATGAACCATTTAAGAAATTTTAATAATGAAAAATCAGCCGTAGCAAATCATTCACTAGAAACTGGCCATAAGATATCAATCAATAATATGAAATTAATAAAACAGTCATCCAATTATCACTTAAACATGTTAGAAGCGATTGCAATGAAAAACACGCAAACAACTTAATGAATTTTGATTTAAGTCCACTCAATAACAAATTACTAGATTTAATACCTCCTTTTACTTAACCCGAATATACCTGTCTTTACCTACCGCTCATCCCCCTTTCCATAAACCGACCCGTTAATGTACGTTTTTTCCCCACATTAAACCCCACCGCCTAACGCTCATTATATTTTGTTAATCTGTTCTGTATATATACTCCTATTTTTGTTTGTATAAGTTAGTATTAAAAATCCATTGATAATGGTCACTTGGTGACAGAAATGTACATCTGGTATTAAAATAAAGTGTGTGAAGAAAGGTTATTGATACTTCTTTTTATTTTTATCATCACTTATTGATATATACCCTCTGAGCAAACACATTGAAATAATGTTTAATCAACATTCGAACAACGTTTTATAATAATAATAAATTTATTTGTAAGCATACAGAGTTTTACATTTATAATACGAATACATCATACAACTAAATGTTAATACTTATTTATAGAAATTGAAAATAAAATTAGTGCAAATAGGACTACGAACAACTATAAAGTTGATCTAAGCCTTAGCCCTTCAAGTGAAAACAGAAAGCTTATTAACATGTACAGGGTGTTTTTTCTTTTCGTGGATATTATAGAGTATAGGCTAAACGGTAAGAGATACAAAAAAATTAAGATATGTGTCCCGTTCTCTTTTTTTGTGTTTAGTTTAATGGCGCAATCAGATCTACGCTAACTAGATTGGTTTAGAAGATACAGGGTGATTCTCAAAATCTACTGGTTTTTATTATCTCTTATGACTCGGTTATTTATAGAGATAAAAAAATATTTTAAATACGTAAGTTTCTTGACTTTTTACGTAGAATCCAGTGGCATAATTAAAAAATATATAGATATTTTAATTTTTCAGATATTATCAAAACTAACATTTTCTTAAATGGGACACCCTGTATCTGAGTAACTCAAAATATTGCATTTTTTCTTGTAATTGCAACAGTGTGTAGCACTTAATATTTTGCTTTGTTCTAAATAGCTAATATACCAAAAAACAAAAACAAAAAAAAAATTATAGATGGTCATGAATTGAATGATTATTCTTTTCTTTTATAATAGCTATATTAAAAACCCAGTTAACAAGAATATTGAAACATTGATAAATTAAAACAACAACAACTACAAAAAACAAACAAAAATTTATAATAACTTTACAATTATCTCATATACTTATACAGTTAATTTTTCGTTTAAGTATACATATGCATGCGCTGGAAATTTTCCGATATTCGTTGCTTCTTAATTTGGAGCTTTAAATGAGTGTTATCCACTCCCAGGCTAAGCACGAAGTAAAATTTCGAGTTTAGAAAAGCCCCGTGAAAATTTGTCGAGGGTCGCGCAGCGACCCGAGACAAATTTTCGGGCTTTTCTAAACTCGAAATTTTACTTCATGCGCCACACGTATAAAACACTGATTTCAAATGAAGTTTAAATATACATGAATTTCACAATATTTTAATATTTTGTACGCGTGGCGCATGAAGTAAAATTTCGAGTTTAGAAAAGCCCAGAAAATTTGTCTCGGGTCGCTGAGCGACCCTCGACAAATTTTCACGGGGCTTTTTTAAACTCAAAATTTTACTTCATACTTAGCCTGGAAGTGGAAAACACCCATTTAAAGCAATATCTTTCTTAATTTTGCGGCTAGATACCATCGGATCAGCAATAACAGAAGCTAATGAATTTATTTCATCTCTTTCTCTATTTTCTTTACTGTAAATCTTATCTCTTGGTTTTCCAAATGATGCATACTCACTTAAGTTGTGATATAATCTTTGAAATATTTGTTTTCTGGCTGTCGTCGTTCCGGATAACGCTAAAAATATAGGTCTAAAGTTGCGTCTTTATTTTTATAACTCTCATTATCTCAAACATGTTTAATTTTTTATAGTTTTGAAAAATATTCATTTTAGACTCCTTTTTTTAAGAAATTTAATCGAAAATATTTCGCTAACAACGGAATATCAAAAGCAATACGTAATTGTTATTGAATTTTATGACACGTAAATAACAAAAACAAACGCTTAAAGAATTCAATTCATGGCCATCTAGAAAATCTTTTTTTTGTTTTTTAGTATTTTAGCTATTTAGGACAGAGAAAAATATTAAGTGTTACATATTGTTGCATTCACAAGAAAAAATGCAATTTTTTGAGATACTCAGATATAGGGTGTCCCATTTAAGAAAATGCTAGTTTTGGTATTATGTTAAAAATGAAACCATCTATATTTTTTTAAGTACACTACGTAAAAAGTCATAAAACTTTCGTATTTACCTTTTTTTTCCATAAATAACCAAGTCACAAATGATATCTTATAAACCAATCTAGTTAGCTTAGATCTGATTGTGCCATTAAACTAAACACTTAGTTTTTTTGTATCTCTTACAGTTTAGCCTATACCCTATAATATCAACGAAAAAAAAACCACCTTGTACATAGAAAAAAAAAATAATAAGGAGAACAAACGATAAATAAAATTTATAATTTATAATAGGTGATCTACAAATTATGGTCAAATTAAGTTATCGTCTTACACAAATATAATCTTAAAATAAAATATTATTACGCATTGT
Organism: Philonthus cognatus; assembly: GCA_932526585.2. Lineage (NCBI taxonomy): Eukaryota > Metazoa > Arthropoda > Insecta > Coleoptera > Staphylinidae > Philonthus > Philonthus cognatus. Next base: position 14,163,660 of record OW052243.1, read on the forward strand.
TAACTTTTGTAACAACATTTGTTTAAACTTTTTCTTAAAAGCTTTTTCTTAGTAACATTGATATACCGGTCTTTGTTTGCTTTTTGTTCAGCAGTTAAATCAGAATAACAAGAAAATACAGTAACAAACAATGTATTTTCTTAGCAGGATATACAGTAATTGAATGTACTATTATAACTTATTCGTTTTATTGCTGAAAAATATTCTCATGGATAAAATAATAAAAAGAATGTATGTTATTATAACGTTGATATAACGTTATATGTTTGCTTTTTGTTCAGCAGATATATCAGAATAACAAGAAAATACAGTAACAATTAATGTATTTTCTTAGCAGGATATACAGTAATTGAATGTACTATTATAACTTATTCGTTTTATTGCTGAAAAATATTCTCTTAGATAAAATAATTTAAAAAAATGTATGTTGTTAAAACGTTGATATAACGTTAATTGTTTACTTTATGTTCAGCAGTTATATCAGAATAACAAGAAAATACAGTAACAATGGTATGGGGTCAGTTTTCCTAATCCTTTTTTCCTAATTTTTTTTTCCTAATCCTTTTTTCCTAATATTTTTTTTCCTAATTTCTATTATTATTATTTTCCTAATACTATTTTCCAAATTCACATTTTATTTCCGAGACTCATTTCCAAATGTACAGTTCAAAAACCAATGTAGCAACCGACGTCCTTTAAGTACTCCATAGCTTCCTCCCGCCGATCTTCATACTGGAGAACGACGTTCGTAATCCTTTCTTCGTTCTGCTCCATAGCTTTGCTCACGTCTCGCCGGACTCTTTTCCCTAAATTTAGGTCGCGGATCATGCCTTCAGTGTCAGATTGCTCTTTCTTGAGTTCCTTGAGGAGAGTGTACAAACCTGGATGGTTCTTTCCCACCACAAGTGCGAAACGAGTATGCCAACCTGTAAGATAAGATGTGGGATAAAGGACAGTTGTTGGATTCAGGAAAAAGTAAAAGGAAAAAGGAAAATTAACCTTCTGAAAGGTTGTTGGTTCTCGATAGGTTTTGGAGCGTCGCATCGTACATGTTCCAAACATCTGGTGGGTATCGGGCATCAACGGCTCGACGTCTACCTCGAGCTGTCTGTCCTTTTACTAGGAAAAAAAAATTAGGAAAATTGTTAAATTAGGAAAATAATAAATTAGGGAAAAAAATCATTAGGAAAATAATATTAGGAAAACTGTACCCCAATCAGTAACAATTAATGTATTTTCTTAGCAGGATATACAGTAATTGAATGTACTATTATAACTTATTCGTTTTATTGCTGAAAAATATTCTCATAGATAAAATAATTAAAAAAAATGTATGTTCTTATTACGTTGATATAACGTTAATTGTTTGCTTTTTGTTCAGTAGTTATATCAGAATAACAAGAAAAAACAGTAACAATTAATGTATTTTCTTAGCAGGATATACAGTAATTGAATGTACTATTATAACTTATTCGTTTTATTGCTGAAAAATATTCTCATGGATAAAATAATTAAAAAAAATTGTGTTGTTATAACGTTGATATAACGTTATTTGTTTGCTTTTTGTTCAGCAGGTAAATAACAATAACAAGAAAATACAGAAACAATTAGTGTATTTTCTTAGCAGGATATACAGTAATTGAATGTACTATTATAACTTATTATTTTTATTGCAAAAAATATTCTCGTGGATAAAATATTTTATAAAAATAAATATTTTATTATCCTATTAAAAAAATTAAATTTATTCTTTGAAATGTATTAAAGTGTTCTTTATTATTAACGTTTTGTTCCATAAATAAATGTATAGCCCTTGTGGCATAATCTCATTGGAATGCGCGGAGCTGTATAAGAGTTGCGCTTCAGACGATCAATAAACTTTTAGCGCTGAAAAGCTGAAAGCCGAGACAAGCGCCATCTGAATTACAGCGCTGAAAACGCTGAAAGCCGGTATTGATATTTCCTGAAATTTTTACAGATTCCCATACCGGTTGCGTATCGCAAACGCAGAGTTTAATAAATAGAGTGCAGCATCAAATACTTTTAAAGTAAGTAAGTAATCTTTATTCTAAATTCAAATATAAATGAAGTGTTAAGGGAAAAAACCAAATGAGTCCCAATTTTGAAATTATCAAGAGAAAAAATAAGAAATAAAGTGCAACATCAAATTCTACTTAAGTAGGTAAGTAATATTTATTCTAAATTCAAATATAAATGAAGTGTTAAGGCTACCCACTAAGCAAAAAACAAAAAAATAACGTTATATTAACATTGTCATTAAATCATATCATTCAAAATGATAAATATTTATGTGCCAAGAATATGCAGCCGGAATGCAGCAACTTTTTCGTGTAATAGAGCCAGTTCTAAAACTTATTATAACTCGCCCTTAAACCAAATGTTTAGACTACACTCTAGCGTGCAATATAATATTGACATATTTAATTGCAACTCTAAGCAATTTGTAAGTTCAATAAGTGATATTTTGTGATTCAACACGTTGACATTTAATTTATTTTGTATAATTTTAATTTAATTTAATCTTTTTTAAATGTGTAAAATTTTGTTTAATATTGTATTGTATTAATGTATATTGTTTACCATAAACGCATATATTGTATATTGATAAGTTTTCCCTATAAAATAAATGTAAATTTTGTTGGGAAATAAACATATTATTATTACTATTATTATTATTATTATTGTAGTAATATTAAATGTTGTTTTAATGTTGTTGAAACATTACTTAAATAGATTTGCTCAGTGGGTAAAAACCAAATGAGTATTGATAATGAGTGCTTAGCACTGGAAATATACATCTAACGAATAAAAATATAAGTGAACTAAGGAACAAAAAGCGTTTGCATTGTGATATAAAAGTATACTTTTAAGAAAAATATCGCTGTTCATAATAATTAATTATATTTTCAAGGAAATTATTTTCTGAGTCTTCTGACGTAATTATTTATGTCGCTTATGTCCACTCTAATTTAATTTTGATTTCACTACATGACTTTAACCCATTAACGGCCGAGCATTGTAAAATTAACTCTAAAAGTGGATTTTCGGTAAAATTCTACACTTCTTTATATGAAATTTGAGAATGACTTATTGTATTACATTCTATGCATTTTTTTTTAAATATAAATAATGTATACGCTGTAAATGTAAGGCATTCGTCGATTTTATATAAAAACGTGCAATATAAAATGTACAACGTATATTTCCACTCCCAGACTAAGCATGAAGTAAAATTTCGAGTTTAGAAAAGCCCCGTGAAAATTTGTCGAGGGTCGCGCAGCGACCCGAGACAAATTTTCGCGGGGCTTTTCTAAACTCGAAATTTTACTTCATGCGCCACGCGAATAAAACAATGAAATATTGTGAAGTTAGAAATACACCGAAAACATTTTATTTAAATGAGTAATAATCAAGATATTTAAATAACAAAATATTTACGTTTTTCTTCATACATTGTCAAGTCAAATAATATAATATATCAAAATAAGTTATTTAGTAATTTAACTAACATAAAATTAATAATATTGCGTATATGCTATAATGGCACATAATGGGTTAAGTTTATAAGGTTATTTAAATTTTACTATCAAAACTACTTAAATAATAGTTATGTAAGATTAAATTACTGTAATAATTAAAGTTCGGATTATAAGCAAAATGCATATTTGTTATTTCGAAGTATATCAATCAAATTGTAAGTTTACTTTTCATATCTAATGTTGGCTTATTTTAATGAAAAAAAACATTAGATATGCATAGAAAACTAACAATTTTGTTGATACACTTCTTAATAACACATGTTTATGCATTTTGCATACAGGGAATTTTTCTTTAGAGTACACACTTCAGATGTATACGGTGTAAATTTTCAGACATTCACTGTTTTTTCAATAACGTCCACTTGAAGCTTCCAACGAGTATTTCCAGTCCCAGATCAAGCATGAAGTAAAATTTCGAGTTTAGAAAAGCCTGAAAATTTGGTTTGGTCGCGTAGCGCGAAGCGCGGAGCGGCCAAACCAAATTTTCAGGCTTTTCTAAACTCGAAATTTTACTTCATGCGCCACGCGTATAAAAGGCTGATTTAAGGTAACGTTTCAAACATACTTCTTAGGTTTTATCTTGCTTTAGTAAATTTTACAAATGTTTATTTCGTATAACCAAATATTGCACTTTTAAAACTGGCCAATTTTTTAAATTTAAAAACGGATTAATATCGACTTTCTGCAAAACATTAGTCTAGGACTTTTCTAATTACTTTATGTTAACTAATTTTTATTGGGATATGTATTTTTACGTATCCCAAAGAAAATTAGTCAACATTGGAAAAAAACAACCCTAAATCAAATTGCTTGAGATGCATGAATTTTGTAGGTTTTATTTACAGGAATTTGGCATTTTTAATATTAATTAACCAAACAATAAACTTAAGCAGTATATTTTAAACTTTACTTTAAATCAGTGTATTATACGCGTGGCGCATGAAGTAAAATTTCGAGTTTAGAAAAGCCTGAAAATTTGGTTTGGTCGCTCCGCTTCGCGGAGCGACCAAACCAAATTTTAAGGCTTTTCTAAACTCGAAATTTTACTTCATGCTTAGTCTGGGAGTAGAAAACACTTGTTTAAAGATTAAATTTGAACTCTTTTTAAAAACCACGAATATCTAAAGATTTACAGCGTATACAGTATATTGGGATTTGTATACTTAAAAGAAAAACTCTCTGTATAATCTGTGCCTTAGTTATAATAAATGTTAAATTTGAGTCATATTAACGATTTCTATGCAATTTTAACAATAAATAAAATCTATATATGTTTTTGAGTTTCGTGCAGAGTATAATCAATAAATAATTAACTATTTATTTGATGAGGCAGATACATGATGAAACTCCATAATACTATTTGAAATAAAACAACATAGTTGGGAGGGTTTCACTTTAATTGTTGAACACTGCAACATGTTTCACCACATAGTGGCTTCATCTGCCTGATGAAGCCACTGTGTGGTGAAACATGTTGCAGTGTTCAACAATTAAAGTGTAACCCTCCCAACTGTGTTGTTTTATTTCAAATAAATAATTAACTGTTGTAATAAAATCTAATGAAATTAATAAAACTGTATCTAAATTTAACCAAGAGGAAAAATGCTTTCATCTTAAACCTAAACTAGATTAAAATTTGGGAAATTTACTAATGCTATTGTCGATAAATGGGAAGAAAATGTTGAATTTGAGTAGATTGTATAAATGGGTTACCCATTTATACAATTTACTAAAACTTGTAGCATCAGATTCTAACCATTGTTTGTATTTTAGATAAAATAGAGTAGTGTGCCTGGACTAGGTTTCCAGGGGCTATGTTTAGTTTTAAAATGAAAGAAATAGAATATTTTTATCTCTGAAATATTAGAAATTTTATGTAGACAATGTGATCCATACCCTGAATAAACTCGAAATTTTAAATAATTAAATAAAATATATTTGTTAGGTTCAGTAAAAGAATTCGGCAAATTACTTTTCGCCTGTTTATTAAAAACATGTCTTTTTGTTTATAATTTAAAGTCTAACCTGTCCATTGAGATTTAAAAGGCCGCGGTATTTTGACCGTGCGAAGGTAGCATAGTAATTAGTTTTTTTAATTGGAAACTGGAATGAATGGTTGAACGAAAAAGTAACTGTCTCTGTTTAAATTTATTATAATTTTATTTTTAAGTTAAAAAGCTTAAATAAATTTAAAAGACGAGAAGACCCTATAGAGTTTAATAGAATTTGAATTTTTTTTGAACCCTCAAACCATAAGCAAGTCCACTGCAGAAATGCGAGTTCGAGTCACACCTGGGGCGAATAATTTTTTGAACAAAAAATATTCGCCCCGGATACCATGAGTGTTAATTGAGTGGTCTAACTACAAAACTCATATTCTCCACTTTTGAAAACATTTGGCAATTTTAAAAAAAGCACGTGAACTTTAACATGGCGGACAAACATTTTTTATTTGATTGTTTGACACTTCCAAAATTGTAATTGTATATTTTTTGTATATGATCTACAGTCAAAGGAAATAAAAAAAAAAAAAACCGTCAACCCAATTTTTAGAAAACGTTCAGAATGTGAGTTTTGCAGTTAGACCACTCAGTTTTGCAGTTATCTAACCAGTGTTAATCGATAATGATCACTTTGATATTGATCACTTTGTGTCCGAAACATATGTACATTTGGTAATTCAAATAAACGTGTAAAGAAAGGCAAGGCCGTAGCTAGAAAACAATTTCGGGGGGGGGGTATATACAAGTTTCGGGGGGGTTATTGGTAAAAATATAGTTTTTGCTCTTTCAGGGCCGTTTTTACATACAAAAAATTAACATTTTGAAAATTTTGAGGGGGGGTTCAACTCCCATACCCCCCCTGGCTACGGCCTTGAAGAAAATTTATTAGTACTTTATTCGTCAAAGTAGTCTAATTTGTTTTCACGATATAGCGAAGAATGTAAAAATCGTCAACATTTTCTTTTTGCCATAACTTTGTTGAGTATTTTTGTAAGTTGTTTCCTATGAATTTATATTTTTGAATATTTGTAAAATGAAGATTTCCGTAAAATAAAGAAATAAATAAATTAGAGAGATGACAAGCTAACATTTGAAATGTACCTAAAACAACAACTGATAAACACAACAAATATGTCAGAGTTTATACAGGACGTCTTATTTTCGAGATACAGCATCAAAGTTTAATTTTTCCAATGAAAGCCATATTTTGTTTTTACACAATTAAAAGGAATTATATTATAAAGCATTTAATATTATTCTAAATGAGTGTTTTCCACTCCCAGACGAAGCATGAAGTAAAATTTCGAGTTTAGAAAAGCCTTAAGAATTTGGATTTGGACGCGTAGCGTCCAAATCCAAATTCAGGCTTTTCTAAACTCGAAATTTTACTTCATGCGCCACGCGTAGTAAACACCGATTTATTGTAAAGTTTAAAACCATTCACACATGCATCAATTTTAATCAGAATAACACGAAAGCAGAATTTAAAGAATTAAAGTTTTAGTAAATAATTATTTAATTTATTAGAGAATGCATTTTCCTAACATTTTGACGTGAAAAACTCATAAAATTGACCTTGGTTGCTATAAATTTACGTTGTTGAGGTAGTCAGCATAAATTATAATAATATATTTAATAATAATAATAATAATAATCTCTATTTCTTACCAAATAAGTATACAAAACATAGAACAACACTACAGTAAGAAAATGGCGAGGTTCAGTATTGTGTCCGATAAGGACACTTACTGTTCTTCCACCTAACCAGTATATATTAGTGCTTGCACTAATAGTATGACATTTTTTATACAAAGTGTCTGTATGTTTGATAGAGTTAATAAAAATTTACTACAATTGAGACGGTATTGTATTATACTTACTGTTCGAGTTGCTTATGACGTTTCTTTGCACGATCTGATTAGACGAACAACATTTCCTCGTAAATATTATGAGTGCGAAAAACTTGATTACTAAGATTTGAATCCGTTTAATTCTAATAATGTAGTTTTTGATGCAAATGCGGAAACCGGAATTGGTAGTTTACTCCTAGCGTTTTTTTTTTTCGATTTTTGTTGTTAAACTAAAAGTTGTAGATAAGTATAAATGAAATTGCCAATTATTGGTTGCAGAATACTTCAAACAATAAACGTGCGATTCTTTTCGCAATCTACAACAAGTTAGTCTTACAAAGACTATATCAAATACTCATTGAAACAACTACTTCCCAAGCTGATACCCCGACAGACATTGAATTATACAACAAGTGTTTGCTGTTACATACAGTAACCTACTGCAAATGTAACAATTGGGGTCAAATGATTCAGGTCATCTATAGACGCGTTTCGAGATTTATCTCTCATCAGTATAGCTTTGCCGTTCAAGTTCGTGTGTCAAATTGTTTAGAGTGAACGGCAACGGTATACAGATCAATACATGGCAACCAAAGTCAGTTTTATGAGTTTTTCGCGTCAAAATGTTTAGAAAATGCATTCTCAAGTATATCAAATAATTATTTACTAAAACGTTAATTCTCTAAATTCTGCGTTCGTGTTATTCTAATTAAAATTGATGGATGTGTAAATGATTTTAAACTTTATAATAAATCGGTGTTTAATACGCGTGGCGCATGAAGTAAAATTTCGAGTTTAGAAAAGCCTGAATTTGGATTTGGACGCTACGCGTCCAAATCCAAATTCTTAAGGCTTTTCTAAACTCGAAATTTTACTTCATGCTTCGTCTGGGAGTGGAAAACACTTGTTTGGAATAATATTTATTGCTTTATAATATAATTCCTTTTAATTGTGTAATAACAAAATATGGCTTTCATTGGAAAAATTAAACTTTGATGCTGTATCTCGAAAATAAGACATCCTGTATAAACTCTGACATATTTGTTGTGTTTATCAGTTGTTGTTTTAGGTACATTTCAAATGTTAGATTGTCATCTCTCTAATTTATTTATTTCTTTATTTTACGGAAATCTTCATTTTACAAATATTCAAAAATATAAATTCATAGGAAACAACTTACAAAAATACTCAACAAAGTTATGGCAAAAAGAAAATGTTGACGATTTTTACATTCTTCGCTATATCGTGAAAACAAATTAGACTACTTTGACGAATAAAGTACTAATAACTTTTCTTCAAGGCCGTAGCCAGGGAGGGGTATGAGAGTTGAACCCCCCCGATTCAGGTCATCTATAGACGCGTTTCGAGATTTAACTCTCATCAGTATAGCTCTGCCATTCAAGTTCGGGTGTCAAATTGTTTAGAGTGACCGGCAACGGTATACTGATCAATATTTGGCAACCAAAGTCAGTTTTATGAGTTTTTTCACGTCAGAATGTTAAGAAAATGCATTCTCAAGTAAATCAAATAATTATTTACTAAAACGTTAATTCTTTTAATTCTTTCGTGTTATTCTAATTAAAATTGATGGATGTGTGAATGATTTTAAACTTTACAATAAATCGGTGTTTAATACGCGTGGCGCATGAAGTACAATTTCGAGTTTAGAAAAGCCTGAATTTGGATTTGGACGCTACGCGCCCAAATCCAAATTCTTAAGGCTTTTCTAAACTCGAAATTTTACTTCATGCTTCGTCTGGGAGTGGAAAACACTCGTTTAGAATAATGTTAAATGCTTTATAATATAATTCCTTTTAATTGTGTGTAAATGATTTTAAACTTTACAATAAATCAGTGTTTATTACGCCTGACGCATGAAGTCAAATTTCGAGTCGTAACTGAATGGCTTACCGCCTAAGTCAATTCTCTAATATTCATCTCATCCCCCAACCCGATTTCCATACATCACCCTTCCTTAAAAATAAAAAAAACACAAGCAAGATTATAGTAACCTCTACAAACTCCCATTTATCGACAATCGCATTAATAAATTTCCATAATAAAGAAATTAAATGAAATGTTAATCGTGTAGCGTGTATGCATCGCATCTAGTTTGAATCACAAAATTCCGCATTTTACGATTCGTTCCAGTTTAATTTTAAGAAATACCCAGTCGATCCGTTACCCATTAAAAGTTTGGTCTATTTTTGGGAATTGTGGTTACATAAACACACGACCCGTGCTAAAATTAATGGCAAACTTTTCAACAATAGTGAGCGTGATCATTCCTGAACACAAAACGAAAACACGAAATCCTTTTTAATTACCTAATTATACACTGAGGTCTACGTGTTTTTGTTATTATTTATGGTTAAGGTTGGGTTTATAATTAGATTAATGGTTATATTAATAATACGTGAAATTCAAATGTGAATTTAAATTTTCAAGAAAACAAAAATAGCTTATTTTGCTTGAAATCAAGTCAAGTAGTGTATGTTTTTTTTTTATTATATTGGTATTGGTGTTTAATAATAATAATAATAATAATAATACTTTATTTCCTAACGGAAGAACCAATACAGGGAAAGATTAAACATTCGCATGTAAATATGTAAATAAAAATTATTCGATTACAAAAAATAATAATAATAATAATAAATCAAACCTAAAAATAAATAAATAAGACACTTAAACTTTGTTTGTATAACTGAGGTTTTTTTATTGTGACTATAGTTTCGACAACTTTAACTTGTCATTATCAGACTACTTATCAGACTTGTAGTTAGAATAAAAAAAAACTCAGTTATACAAACAAAGTTTAAGTGTCTTATTTATGTTAATAATGATGTATAACGAAGTAGAAGCCTCAACTGTTAACTAAAAATAAATGACAAAATATGACATTGTACAAAAAATTAGATTATTAGATTAAAAAATATAATAATAATAATAATAAATGAAACTTTACACTAACTGACAAAATATTACATTGTACAAAAAAATTCGATTATTAGGTTACAAACAATAATAATAATAATAAATAAAACTTAAAAATAAATAACAGAATATAACATTGTACCAAAAAAACACAACTCGTGTAGCAGATTCAAGTGTTACGCAGTACGGTCACCAATAAATATGTCGCGAAAATGCTTATTGGCATTTCGGCACATATGACTTATTGGTGACTTACCTAAAACATTTGTTTTCGCAGCTGGTGTTTGAAAGGTGTTTACATGTCTAACGGGTATTTGTGGAACATAAAAGTTTACATCACTCAACATGTTAGGGCAATCAATAATGTTGTGAACTAGTTTGAACATGAATACTGCACTACATTCTTCGCGACGAGCCGACAAGGAGCAAACATCATGCCTTAGCAAGAATTGTTGATAGTCAGAGTTTCTTTCCGGGTATACGTGATCGATTTTGTAGGACAGATACTTTAAAAAATGCCTTTGAACACGCTCAACTTTAAGTTCGTTGATCATGTAGCATGGATACCAAACATTTGAACCATATTCCAGCTTACTGTGCACTAAGGAGAAATACAATGTTTTCAAAACTGATGTATTACTGAAACCATTAGCGGTGCGCATTAAAAACCCTAATATTTTTATTGCAAATTTAGTGGTATTATCAATTTGTTCTGTAAAATGTAAGTGATAATCAAAAGTTATTCCGAGATCATTATAAACAGAAGTGTGTTACACAGGTTCAACTAAACTAATCTATACTCTATCTCTATCTCTAGAGTAGTCCGATCACCTAGAGATTTCAATAATGTATGTAAAATATAAAAAAAATATAACATATTAAAATCGAACGCGCATAGTTAAAAATATACATTTAAAAATATATAATAATAATATAATAAAATCAGATTAATAATATAATAAAATCAGATTAACTCGCACAATTTAAAAAGTATCGTATGTTCAATAAAATAAAACCTCTAGAGTGCCATGGAAAATATTGCAAGTTAGCAACTCTAAAGTTATACATTATAATTATTATGTTTGACTTTTTATATGTCAATTCCTAAGGCGTGTAGCCAACTTAAATTTTGAAAAAGATTAAATCATGGCCCTCTAGAGGTTTTTTTTTATTAAACATACTATATAATACAGAATATAATATTAAAATTGAACAAAATAACGCTTATAGTTGTGTATTACAAAGGTTCTCATTCAAATTAACTGCTTAGTAAAAAAACAACTTTGTTGGCCCGCCAATCCAAATTGATTCGATGGACAAAATTCATACTTAAAATGTTTCAAGGGCCGCACTACATTTTTTTTCAAAATCAAGTTTTTGGATATTTTGTTTTTATCCAGGAGTTTAAAAGAGTTCATTTAGCATTTTTGACGCTTTTAAAAGCTTAGAAATTCGAAATTACGTTTTAATTGATTTTTTTTATACAGGCAATTTTTGTTTTGTGTAGATATCACTGTATATATGCTAAAATATGTTCAAACATCATTCACATACGTAATAAGTACTAAGTCTTGAACTTGGCATTAATTCAGTTTTATACGCGTGGCGCATGAAGTAAAATTTCGAGTTTAGAAAAGCCCCGTGAAAATTTGTCTCGGGTCGCTGCGCGACCCTCGACAAATTTTCTACGCGGGGCTTTTCTAAACTCGAAATTTTACTTCATGCTCAACCTGGGAGTGGAGAACACTCGTTTAAAGCTTCAAAATGAACTCTTTACAAAAAAATTACGAATATCTGAAAATTTGCAGCATATAATTGGGATATGTATAATTTTAAGAAACTCCCTGTAGAAATAATCGACCTATAACTTGTTTTATAGACAATTAAAACATTTTTTTTTTAATTACGAAATAATAAAATAAACATATAACTGAGATAAAATTTGTTTAAAACTGTGTGCAAAATACACATTTTTAAACATATATTCTCTCAATTTTCTATTTATTTTATTTTTTCGTAATTTTATAATGTATTTATTTGTAAGTAGACATAAAAATATGTATTACAATAGTCAAAATATATATATATATATATATAAATATATATATATATATAAATATATATATATATATATATATATATATATATATAATTTTCCCAAAATCAAATATAAAAAGTACTATCAAATTAAACAGAAACACACACAAAACATTAACATAATTTCAAACATCAATCATTTAAATATTCTGGTATTGAATAGTAAGCTTTCTGTATTAGCAGTAATTTAAGCTGGTATTTGAAGTCCTTAAGTGATGATAAATGTTTTATATTTTTTCTTAGAAACGTAATTGTCTATAAAACAAGTTATAGTATTTCTTGAATAATTTTCTCACTTATCACTTGGTGAAACATTTTTAAATATTGATAATGAAGGTTTAAATCAAATTACACTTGGTTTGTTTCACAATTTTTTTACTTTACTATTTACTCGACTAGTTTCGCGTTTTACAGCATTATCAGGACTCCTGATAATGCTGTAAAACGCGAAACTAGTCGAGTAAATAGTAAAGTAAAAAAATTGTGAAACAAGTTATAGGTCGATTTCTTCGAAAGGGAGTTTTTTAAAGTATATATACCACAATTAAATGCTGCAAATTTTCAGATATTCGTTGTTTTTTAGTAAAGAGCTCAATTTGAAGCTTTAAACGAGTGTTTTCCACTCCCAGACTAAGCATGAAGTAAAATTTCGAGTTTAGAAAAGCCCCGCGTAGAAAATTTGTCGAGGGTCGCGCAGCGACCCGAGACAAATTTTCACGGGGCTTTTCTAAACTCGAAATTTTACTTCATGCGCCACGCGTGTAAGACGCTGAATTCACGTGACTTTCACTTGTTCACAATATTTCAGTGTTTAAGCGCATGAAATAAAATTTTGAATTTAGAAAAGTCCGAAAATTTGGCATTTCAGACTTTTCTAAACTTTCAATTTACTTGATTACTTGAGGCTTTTTTAAACTCTAAATTTTACTTGATTCTTAATCTGAAAGTGGAAAGCACTTGTTTAAAGTTTCAAATTAAACTCTTTTAAAAAAATCATACGTATATTTATGTATACTTAGAAGAAAAAATCCTTGTATGTAAATTAGTTTTCTTGTTGATTAGCGTTAAATAAACCATGGCAAAAAGTATCGTATGTTGAATAAAATAACACCTCTAGAGTGCCATGGTTTTCTCTTTTTTTAAATTTAAGTTGGCTACACGCTTTATGAATTGACATATAAAACGTCAGACATAATAATTATAATGTATAATTTCAGAGTTGCCAACCTACAATAATTTCCATGGCATTCTAGAGGTTATTTTTATTGAACATACGATATTTATTAACACGTTGAAATTTTCTGAGTTCATAAATCGGTTATCTCTAATATTCGCAATAAATTTCTCTCCGATATTCGCAATGACTAACAGAGATGGTGGCCGCGGACGGCACAGAAGCCCTTTGAGGGCCGCATACGACCCGCGGACCCTGGGTTGGCCAACCCTGGTATATAGCATCCTCATATATGGATCTCTTATTTTTAACAAAATTGCTTTCAAACACCTTACGTGAAATTATTTACATCTCATAAAAGTTTTAGGGGGTAGTTTTATTGCAGGGAAAAAGAAGGGAAGACCAGGAACGTATATTTTAATAGACTATAAAATTATATGGATATTTAATATCTGGATGTACGGATATTACTCTTGGGTACATAAAATCCTGGCTACAAATTGACAGGAAGAAAATACATAATCACAAAGGTATGAATATATAATTTTGCCATGATAAAAATGGCATAATTTAAATATGTATTTCCAGACAGAAAAATATATCATGCATTTTTATAATAATTTTAAAATTAACATAAAGAAAACATTATTAATTAACCCACTAACAGCCCGAGCAATTATAGAGTTAACTCTAAATGTTGATTTTAGGTAAAATACTGCAATTCTTTTTATAATTTCTAAGAATTACTTGTTGCATTACATACTAAAATTTCTTCTTTTAAATATAAATAATGTGTACCCTGTTGATTCGTAAATTTATTAAGAGCGTTCAATTTAAAGCTTTGAACGAGTGCTTTCCACTGCCAGGCTAAGCATGAAATAAAATTTTGAGTTTAGAAAAGCCTGAAAATTTGGTTTGACAGAACAATATGTCGTGCATTTTTATATTAATTTTAAATTTAATACAAAGAAAACATTATTAATTAACCTATTAACAGCCGAACAAATATAGAGTTAACTCTAAAAGTTGTTTTTAGGTAACATACTGCAATTCTATTTACAATTTCTATGAATTACTTGTTACATTACATACTGGGATTTCTTCTTTTAAATATACATAATGTGTGCATTTTTATATTCATTTTAAATTTAATACAAAGAAAACATTATTAATTAACGCATTAACAGACGAACAAATATAGAGTTAACTCTAAAAGTTGTTTATAGGTAACATACTGCAATTCTTTTTACAATTTCTATGAATTACTTGTTACATTACATACTGGGATTTCTTCTTTTTAGCCCCTACGCGGGGCTTTTCTAAACTCGAAATTTTACTTCATGCTCAACCTGGGAGTGGAGAACACTCGTTTCAAGCTTCAAAATGAACTCTTTACAAAAAAATTACGAATATCTGAAAATTTGCAGCATATAGTTGGGATATGTATACTTTAAAAAAACTCCCTGTAGAAATAATCGACCTATAACTTGTTTTATAGACAATTAAAACATTGTTTTCTTAGAAAATTACGAAAAAATAAAATAAGCAGAAAATTGAGAGAAAATATGTTTAACATTCGTCGATTTGTTAAAAGCGTTCAATTTAAACTGACGAACGAGTGTTTTCTACTCCCAGGCTAAGCATAAAGTAAAATTTCGAGTTTAGAAAAGTCTGAAAATTTGGTTTGGTCGCTCCGCGAAGCGGAGCGACCAAACCAAATTTTCAGACTTTTCTAAACTCGAAATTTTACTTCATGCGCCACGCGTATAAAACACTGAAATATTGTGAAGTTAGAAATTCACTTGCAAATACTTTTTTTAAAGTGCGTAATAATAAAAATATTTGAATAACAAAATAATTACATTTTTCTTCACATATTCACAAATCAGATCAAATTAACAAATCAGAAACGTATATTTTAATAGACTATAAAATTATATGGATATTTAATATCTGGATGTACGGATATTACTCTTGGGTACATAAAATCCTGGCTACAAATTGATAGGAAGAAAATACATAATCACAAAGGTATGAATATATAATTTTGCCATGATAAAAATGAAATAATTGAAATAGACAGACAGAAAAATATGTCGTGCATTTTTATATTAATTTTAAAATTAATACAAAGAAAACATTATTAATTAACCCATTATCAGCCGAGCAATTATAGAGTTAACTCTAAAAGTTGTTTTTAGGTAAAATACTGCAATTCTTTTTATAATTTCTATGAATTACTTGTTACATTGCATACTGGGATTTTTTCTTTTAAATATACATAATGTGTACCCTGTACATTCGTCGATTTATTAGAAGCGTTCAATTTTAACTGACGAACGAGTGTTTTCCACTCCCAGGCTAAGCATGAAGTAAAATTTCGAGTTTAGAAAAGCCTGAAAATTTGGTTTGGTCGCTCCGCAAAGCGGAGCGGGCAAACCAAATTTTCAAGCTTTTCTAAACTCGAAATTTTACTTCATGCGCCTCGCGAATAAGACACTAAAATATTGTACAGCTAGAAATACACTTACGAATACTCTTTTTCAAAAAGCGTATTAATAAAAATATTTTAATAACAAAATAATTACATTTTTCTTTACATATTCACAAGTCAAATCAAATAATACAACATTTAAACTGAAAGCTTTTATAAAATATAACGAATATTCATTAATGTACAGCAAAAATCCGAATATGTAATTAACGTCTCTTATACATACGTTAAACTTCGTGTAATTAACTTTTTTGTTTAACGCTGTAGTTTTAAAGTTTTTTTATACCTTAAAATAACGATAATTTTTTATCATTTAATTGTGGATGTTTAATTAAAACATTTGGTTTGTTTCACTAATTAGTGAAACAAACCAAGTGTTTTAATTAACTTTTCATAATTCAAAATAACGATAATTTTTTATCATTTAATTGTGGATATTTAATTAAAACATTTGGTTTGTTTCACTAATTAAGGAAACCAACCAAGTGTTTTAATTAAATATCCACAATTAGATTCATAAATGTTTCACCGCAGGTAAAGTGAAAAATTAATTAAACATTTTATCATTTATATTAAATATATTATTTGAAGAATATACAGGAAAAATCCGAATACGTGTATCACATATTTCCCATTTTTCACTTAATAGAAATATATATAAATATACATTATGTGCACCCTGTACATTTTCAAGCATTCGTCGATTTATTAAAAACGTTCAATTTGAACTGACGAACGAGTGTTTTCCACTCCCAGGCTTTTTTAAACTCGAAATTTTACTTCATGCGCCACACGTATAAAACACTAAAATATTGTAAAGCTAGAAATACACTTACGAATACTTTTTTTAAAAAGCGTATTACTAAAAATATTTTAATAACAAAATAATTACATTTTTCTTCACATATTCACAAGTCTGATCAAATAATACAACATTTAAACTGAAAGCTTTTATAAAATATAAAGAATATTGATTAATGTAAAGAAATAATCGGGATATGTAATTAACGTCTCTTATACATACGTTAAACTACGTGTAATTAACTTTTTTGTTTAACGCTGTAGGTTTAAAGTTTTTTTATACCTCAAAATAACGATAATTTTTTATCATTTAATTGTGGATAATTAATTGAAACACTTGGTTTGTTTCACTAATTAGTGAAACAAACCAAGTGTTTTAATTAAATATCCACAATAAGATTCAAAAATGTTTCAGCACGGGTTAAGTGAGAAATTAATTAAACATTTTATCATTTATATTAAATTATTATTTGAAGAATATACAGGAAAAATCCAAATACGTATATCACATATTTTCCATTTTCACTTAATTTTATCTCAACACTTAAATTATTTCATTAAATTTAAATCTAGATTGAAACACAATTTGTAAGGGTATTAAAATTCCATAGTATAAGTTGTCGATTTAATTTGAGTTAAAGACAATGTATGTATGCTTTGATAGCTATAACTATTTAATATAATTATGAATGTGTCATTTCTATAATATATTTTTATTTTTTGTTTCTTATTCTCTATATATACTTTTTTATTATATCGTATGTTCAATTTAAAAAACCTCCAGAGTGCCATGATTTATTTTTTTTAATTTAGGCTGGCTAGGAGTTGACATACACACCGTCAGATATAATAATTCTAATATATTATTTCAGAGTTGCCAACCTACAATATTTTCCATGGCACTATAGAGGTTTTTTTTTACTAAAAATACGATTTTATTTTGTATTGTATTGCAATATTGGTACTGCCGTAAATAAAAGTTTATTTACGAGACACATTAAACAAACAAAAAATATCATGAATTCTCGGCATAAAGACCTATAGTCAATAGCCATTTATCAAGAGGAATTTAGGTTTATTTACATTTATGTTCGTATACAACAACGTTGTTACATTTTTTTTTCTTGAATAACTTTCTCATTTATCACTTGGTGAAACATTTTGAAATAATATTAAAGGATAAATTAAAAACACTTGGTTTGTTTCACTATTTGTTTCTATTTACTCGACTAGTTTCGCTTTTTACGGCATTATCAAGAGTGAGTCTTGATAATGCCGTAAAAAGCGAAACTAGTCGAGTAAATAGAAACAAATAGTGAAACAAACCAAGAGTTTTTAATGTATCCTTCAATATTAATGTTATTACAGTAAAGCTCCGCTAATCCGAACTCCAATAATCCGGATTCTCCTGTAATCCGGACGAAATATTAGTTATTTACATTTTGTGTTCCAAAATCCCGTTCTCATTGATCGGGATTAGCGGAGCTTTACTGTATTTATTTTTGTATCGCTCTGTTAACAAAGGCTTGTTTTTGTTCTATTAATTCCTTTATAAAAAAGCTAAAAATATTCACAATTTCTCATTCCACATTTAAGTAAAGTAGTATTATATCTTTTGAAAATAATTGCAAATTAAAACAATTTGAATAAGTACTTGATTTTAAAACAAATAGAGGTAAACTAATTATTTTTATATGTTCGACAGCGTATACGCCATCTAATACCCATAAGCTTAAGTAGTAGTCAATAGCTGGCAAACTAAACGTTTGTATACAGCAATTATTCGTCGACAACAGGATTTTATTTTATAGAATACAAATATCAAGAATATGAATTTGTGAATAAATGAATACTAAAGACAAATTTATATTCTTGATATTTGTAATTATTTTTAATTGGATTAATGCATGTGTATAGATAGTATCATTACAAATTTGCATATTTAATAGTACCCACTGCAAATTTAATTTAAAAAACAACATAACTTTTAACATTTCAACATAAATTAAGTTTATTTTTTTTTTAGTATTTAATAATTTCTTTACATCTCTTACAATAAAATAGCCTATAAATATTAACTCCCACTCCCGGCGCATTCACCAAATGAGTCACCCATTTAAAAAATACCTGTTTTTTTTGTTTTGTTTAGGAAAACTAGTAGAAAAATGACAAAAACTGATTTTGCAGCGTCTTATAAATAAATTAAAATAGTGCTTAATGAGCAATGTATGTAAAATTATGTAGAACTAAGTGAAAATCTGGCTGGTTTTGCAACTTAAAATATATGTCACAATTTTAAAAATAAATTGACCTTCAAAACCCATAATAAATCTTTTAAAGAAACAAACTTAAAAAATTCTTTCGAATGCAAAACCTGCTACATCTTTCGGTTGCAAATGAGAAATGTAGCAGGTTTTGCATTCGAAAGAATTAACTTTAAAAGGTTTATTATGGGTTTTGAAGGTTAATTTATTCTTAAAATTGTAGCCTCAGACGAGTAGAATCCAGAGATACTAAAACCTCAAAATTAAAAAATATTGTATAGCTGGCTGTGCATATGATAATTTATTTCGCTTGAATTTATTGTGAATGTTGTTAACATATTTTATCGATTCCGGTGTTCCAATATATTTGATTGATTTGGAGGATAGTGTGCGTGCTTTAAATGTTACATGATATACAACCTGGGCTGGTAGTAAATTTTGTGGGAAACTGTAATTAAGTTGCCACCATATAAATCATTATTGTATGATGCTGATTCATGAAGTATAAACAATTTTTGATATAAACATATTTTGACAACGTTTAATTGTTTCATGAGTTTTGAATAAATCAGTTTGAGCACATATTTATAGATTCACTTCATTCGCAAGTTATTGCTAATAAATAATGAATAAATTAATTGCGTGAGTTACGTAAAATTTAAATTTAATTGATAATTGAATTTAGAATAATTTTATGGTGTTTAATTATTAATTTTAGAATATACATACATGACATAAAATATATACCGGGTGTTAACTTAGCCGACGCAACATATAGAATCCCATGTAAATTTTGAAATGTTTAAATATTGGCTCCCCTATTTATATTAGAAACAAAATGTATTTACCTTTATTGTAGTGGGAAAAATTCTGAATTTATTCGTGCTAACGTTATCACTTTAAGTTTTTACTAGTTAAAATAATTAAAGAAAAGTAATGTATTTTTATAAAAATAGTGACATGCCATGGATTTGAAACAACACTTACAGATATTTCTTGAATAACTTTCTCATTTATTACTTAGTGAAACATTTTGAAATAATATTAAAGGATAAATTAAAAACACTAGGTTTGTTTCACAAATAGTGAAACAAATCAAGTGTTTTTAGTTTATCCTTTAACACTTACAGATGTCAAAATGTCACAAGATATCGCTGTTACTTGATTAAAGTAAATGTTTTCGAAATAATTTACACTACACAAGAAAGCATCCTCCTAATTAAGTGGTATAATGCAGACCACAGTTATCAGAATGTTTGCGATATGTTTTCTGCCTATAATCAAGTGATAGAGATATCTTGCGCCGTTTTGACACGCACAATTATTTTTTAAAATAATTAAGAAAACGTAATGTGATTTTATAAAAATTATGGCATGCCATGGAATTGAACATGGCATGCCATAATTTTTATAAAATCACATTACGTTTTCTTAATTATTTCAACTAAGAGAAACGTAAAGTGTTAAGTGTGAACATTAATAAATTTCGAATTTTTCCCTCTACAAAAAAGTTAAATACATTTTGTCTCTAAAATAAATAGGGGAGCCAATATTTGAACACTTCAAAATAAACATGCGATATCCTATGTTGCGTCCGCCAAGTCAACACCCGCTATACATGACATGTAAGTTACATTACAATATAGTCAAGAAGACATTGAATAAATTTCCTTAACAATTAAATTTATTTCAATTTTCTATTTGTTAATTTAGTTTAGTAGGAGAACAATTTGACCTAATGTTACATTTTGCATATAAATTATGCATAGAATAGTAAATCTATTGTGTAACTCAAATATTCATTGCTTAATTGAATATCTGTCGGGGTATTAGCTTAGAAAGTACTTGTTCCAATGAATATTTCGAAAAGTCTTAGCGAAACTAAATTTTTGCAAAAGTCGATATTAAATAATTCGTTTTTATATTTTATTTCCTTAAGTAATTGTAATTACACCTTTGTTTGAATTGAAAATATATTGTCTATACAGGGCGATTCATAAAATGTTTCATGAATGTGTGTCCTATTTTAGTTTCTTCTAATTTTTCCTTTTAATAATAATTTTAATTTGTTTTTCATACATGGAGGTACAATAATTTAGCTTTAAAATCTGTATTTCTTTTTCGCATTGAATTAATTTTGTGTTTCAACAAAATCAACAATGTCATGATTCATTTAAAAAAACATAAATCGATTAAATATTATTTTCTACTCCTATATCGAAATGTCTTAGATACTTATGGATTCTTTACTGATTAGCAAATCTTAGTAACAGTTTAGTTACAGGACTGCGCATACGGCACATCAACAAAATATATTTTTACATAAATTAATAGGTGAGGCTGTTACTTGGTGAAATTCCATAACAACACTTTTAGTAAATATAACACTTGCTTAAGATTTCACTGTTTATTTATTAACACTGCAACAATTGTTTTGCCACACAGTGGATTAATCAGTCAGATGAATAATCGTTATTCATCTGGCTGATGAAGCCACTGTGTGGCGAAACAATTATTGCAGTGTCAATCAATAAACAGTGAAATCTTTGAGCACATATTTATAGATTCACTTCATTCGCAAGTTATTGCTAATAAATAATGAATAAATTAATTGTGTGAGTTACGTAAAAATCAAATTTAATTGATAATTGAATTTAGAATAATTTTATGGTGTTTAATTATTAATTTTAGAATATACATACATGACATAAAATATATACCGGGTGTTAACTTAGCGGACGCCACATATAGAATCCCATGTAAATTTTAAAATGTTTAAATATTGGCTCCCCTATTTATTTTAGAAACAAAATGTATTTACCTTTTTTGTAGTGGGAAACTTTCTGAATTTATTCGTCCTAACGTTATCACTTTAAGTTTTTACTAGTTAAAATAATTAAAGAAAAGTAATGTATTTTAGTAACAGTTTAGTTACAGGACTGCGCATACGGTACATCAACAAAATATATTTTTACATAAATTAATAGTTGAGGCTGTTAGTTAATGAAATTCCATAACAACACTTTTAGTAAATATAACACTTGCTTAAAATTTCACTGTTTATTTATTAACACCGCAACAGTTGTTTTGCCACACAGTGGTTTAATCAGGCAGATGAATAATCATTATTCATCTGCCTGATGAAGCCACTGTGTGGCGAAACAATTATTGCAGTGTCAATCAATAAACAGTGAAATCTTAACCAAGTGTGTTATTTACTACATTTTTTACATAAGATTAATGGGCGAATATCATTGTTTACAGTATATCACTAAAAAAGACTGTTATTCCTTACTTCACTTTTTATTTGTATCTTTAGATATACATTTCGAGAGACAAGGCGCTTATTATCAATAACTAACATCTAACATTTAACGATAAAAATAAAAAGTGAAGTAAGGAATAACAGTCTTTTTTAGTGTAATAATCACTTCACGTAAACTCAAAGAAAAACAGTTTACAGTATATGATAAATTAGCAAGTGGTTTAATCAATGTGTTTAATATTTATACAATTATATTTTTGTTTTTTGTTATTCTCATTGTATTTACTTTTTACAATTTTTATCACCGCCAATGGCGTGAAGTAATTTAATTTTCATTGAATGATAAAAGCGGCCTCCCTTCGCAACCGACTTTCAAAACGATAATTATGAATTTTTATGCAAGCCACCCCTTGAATTCAGCCACTTCCATTCCATATATTAAAAAACTTACTTCCCTAACGCATAAAGAGATGAAGGGACGGAAGAGAGCCAAGCGCCCTTCTTCCAACAACGTCATTTATTCATTAAAAAAGTTAGGCAGCGAGAAACTCGATTACCCAAAAATTATACTTTGGATAATAGAATTTATTAATGGATCAAAACAATTAATTAACTCATAACAATAATCTTGTTATTAAATAATTAAATAGATAAGAAGTAGTTGAATTCCTTTATCTTCACTAGTTTAATGTACATTTCAGGCCCCTTTTTAGTAGATTAACGTATTTGACAAATTTTATACATTAAATTAAATTGTATTTGACAAATTTTATACATTAAATTAAATTAAATATACAGAGATTTTATGTAACACCCAACATTTTCATACCGAGAATTTTTCTTTGAAGTATCCATATGCATACGTTACACATTTTTCGATGCTTGGTTTATTAAAAGAATTTAATTCAAAGCTTTAAGCGAGTGTTTTCCACTCCCAGGCTAAGCATGAAGTAAAATTTCGAGTTTAGAAAAGCCTGAAAATTTGGTTTGGTCGCGTAGCGCGAAGCGCGGAGCGACCAAACCAAATTTTCAGGCTTTTCTAAACTCGAAATTTTACTTCATGCGCCACCGGTACAAAACACTGACATATTACGAAGTTTGAAACATACCGCTAAACTTTACATTGAATCAGTGTTTTGTACCGGTGCCGCATGAAGTAAAATTTCGAGTTTAGAAAAGCCTGAAAATTTGGTTTGGCCGCTCCGCGCTTCGCGCTACGCGACCAAACCAAATTTTCAGGATTTTCTAAACTCGAAATTTTACTTCATGCTTAGCCTGGGAGTGGAAAACACTCGCTTAAAGCTTCAAATTGGATTCTTTGAATAAACCGAGCACCGGAAAATGTGCAACGTATGCATATGGATACTTCAAAGAAACATTTTCGTTATGAAAATGTTCGGTGATACATAAAACCCTCTGTATATCAAATACGTTAATCTATCGAAAAAAGGTACATCGTGTCTAAAACACAATTTAAATAAAATAGCGAAGATAAAGGAATTGAACTACAACTTATCTATAACTAACACTTCACGTAACTCCAACAAGAATATCTTTAATAATAATTAAATACTTCAGATGTTAAAGGTATGTACAGATGTTAAAGGTATGCACAGGGTTGACACATGTGTGTATTAGGCAGGGTTGTCCAATCTTTTAGCCTTTGTTACGAGTTGTCTTAGACCACGATAAAAACAAAAAACGGTTCACATTAAGTGAAAATGAACAAAAAGCAAACATTTATTATTAACAAGAAAAATCGTTGATAACACACCAAATATTTTATTCCATGTTATTTTAATTAAAGAGTTACTTCTGTGTTTTTAACTTCACTGTAAATCAGCGTTTTATACGCGTGGCGCATGAAGTAAAATTTCAAGTTTAGAAAAGCCTGAATTTGGATTTGGACGCTACGCGTCCAAACCCAACATTTTCATAACGAGAATTTTTCTTTGATGTATACGTTACACATTTTTCGATGCTTGGTTTATTAAAAGAATTTAATTTAAAGCTTTAAGCGAGTGTTTTCCACTCCCAGGCTAAGCATGAAGTAAAATTTCGAGTTTAGAAAAGCCTGAAAATTTGGTTTGGTCGCGTAGCGCGAAGCGCGGAGCGGCCAAACCAAATTTTCAGGCTTTTCTAAACTCGAAATTTTACTTCATGCGCCACCGGTACAAAACATTGACATATTACGAAGTTTGAAACATACCGCTAAACTTTACATTGAATCAGTCGTTTGTACCGGTGGCGCATGAAGTAAAATTTCGAGTTTAGAAAAGCCTGAAAATTTGGTTTGGCCGCTCCGCGCTTCGCGCTACGCGACCAAACCAAATTTTCAGGCTCTTCTAAACTCGAAATTTTACTTCATGCTTAGTCTGGGAGTGGAAACACTCGTTCAAAACATCAAATTGAGCACTTTCGTAAAATCGACGAATGCCTAAAAATTTACACTTTGTATAATTAAAAGAAAAATTCCCAGTGCATGCAATACAATAAGTTATTCATTCGTTGTAAACTTTCATGCATTTATTGCTTTTATTAATTTCAAGTTTAGAACGAGTTCTTTCCACTCACAGACTAAGCATGAAGTAAAATTTCGAGTTCAGAAAAGCCTGAGCGTTTGGATTTGGACGCGAAGCGTCCAAATCCAAACTCAGGCTTTTCTAAACTCGAAATTTTACTTCATGCGCCACGCGTATAAGCACTGAATTATCCTAAAGTGTCAAATATACTAATGCTAAAGCAATGTTTCAAGTTACATTCGCCCGACGATGATAATAAAAGTTATTTGTTCCGAACTGTCATAACTTGTGGATCTATGAGTATGATTGATTAAGAATTTTCCAAATAAAATGTTTAATAACTTTGCTAAGAGGGTGTATATTGAGAGTTCGGCGAAAGTTTGTTTTACTTTTAAAATCGCGTAGCATATTTATAGCCCTTAACCCGTGGCTTTTGAAAGTTAAATAAGAGGTCATGTTATGAATTTAAATTAATAATTTATACCCTCGAAACTTTGTAAATAAATATAAACAAGTAATGTTCGCTCTTGTGGAATAGCACAATAAAATTAAAAAATGAATTAAAGTTAATATCAACTTCCTGCAAAAATGTAGTCTCGTTGAGACATTTAGAAATATCCAGTTGTTTCCCGAGCTAATACCCTAACAGATATTAAATCAAACAATCAATATTTGAAAAACTTTAATAGCTAAGGCTGTTACGTGGTGAAATTCCGTATGAACACTTTACGTAAATAACACACTTGGTTAAAAAATTGATTGATAAGGTTGATAAATGTTAAAAGTTTATCCTTATTTTTATATACAGGGTTATTCAAACTGAAGGAACAGATCTCAGACACTTATTTCTTCCAAACTACAAAACATAGAAACCTAATTTAAACGTCTCTGGAATGAGAAAAGTTAATTTTTTCAGCATTCAATATGAGCACCATGTGTTACACGACAAATATCAAAACGGTGGCTCATTTCTTGCCACACACGAATCAGCTGGTCCCTGGTTATAGAATTCATAGCGTAAGCAATTCGATGTCGCAGATTTTCAAGAGTGTCAGACATAGGGGGGATAAAAACACGGTCTTTTACATAACCCCGCAGATAAAAATCAGAAGGAAATGCGTTTTCTTAGTGTGTCGCTATTTTCCTAGAGAAAATCAACATGACAAGCAACAGCGCCAATGCGGCCGTGGTTGGAACTTCTGCCTAGGCTGTTTAAATTTTAAATTTTTGTCTGTCCAGGAATTTTGGAATTATGGTTCTACCTTTTGTAGCTTGAAACACAAAAATGTTTGAAATCTGTTCCATCTTTTTGAATACCCCTGTAAATAAAACAATTTAAACACTTTTAAATAGATATTGTATAACGGTACAATTTTTTCGCCACACCGTGGCGTCTTCAGGCGAAGAAACAATTGTAGCGTTATACAATATATATTTGAAAGTACACTTGGTTAAGATTTCACTGTTTGTTAGTTTATTAGTTGACACCGCAACAATTAATACATGTTTGATAATGGCAAGCTAAATTTGCCGAAACTGCAGTCACATAAAAATAAATTGTGTTATATAAACAAAGTTAAACCGTTTTTTATTAATAAATTAACATGTATAAGTTATGAGCATTCGGACGAAGTAGAAGCCTCCACAATACAAAACTGCAACAATTGTTTCGCCACACGGCGGCTTCATCACCCCACCCCATTCCCTAAACAACATCACCTCCCCTACATCGTTAGTATTTAAACGTTAGTTTAAGTTTATAAATAGATTATTCATCTGCCTGATAAAGCCACTGTATGACGAAACAATTGTTGCAGTTTTAACTAATAAACAGTGATATCTTAACCAAGTGTGTTATTAATTAAAAATTAATATTTGAGTTACACAACCGATTTACTGTTCTATGCATAATTTATGTATATTGCGATAATTTAAAACATGATTTAGAGTAGGCTTTGAATTTAAAAGTAGATTGGCACAACTGACTTTTAACACATAGTTTACCATAACCTCAAATTTATTCCTATATTCAATTATCATTCTGGGCAACCGCACAAAAAAATACCGCATACTCTAAATCAGTGGTCTCCAAACTACGGCCCGCGGGCCAAATCCAGCCCGCGACTTGCATGAATCCGGCCCGCGATTGTTTGTAATTTTTTTTGTAAATGTCATATTTTGAAATATTGTAACAATTGTTCCTTAAATTTTTCATAATTTTATAAAATTAATCGGATCTTGGCCGACTTTATTATGTAGAATTGTATTTGTGGCCCGCGAAGAAGATAGTTTGGAGACCCAGGCTCTAAATCATCATTTAAATGATCGCATTGTATGTGCAAAATATAACAAAAGGTTTTCTCACCGAACTAAATGAACAAACAGAAAAATAATACAATACTTAAACAGTAATTAGTTTATTATTAAAATCGTTTTAATTTTGCTTGTATAACGCTATTTAATTAGTTTGTATAGTCGTTAAAAACAAAATTAGGATTTGGATCGATTTCAGTCTTCCTATGCACACAACACTTCAAGGAACTCACTTAAACTGATCAAACAAATAAATTCAGCCCATAATACTACAAGGGTTTCTTTTTTTGGGAATGTCTGGAAGGACCACACCCAACAAATACCATCAGAGCGTTAATTTCGTACACACGCTCAAAGATTTATCACGCATTATACTAATTTGATTGGATTATACATACACCTATCTACAACACCAATAATCTAATTAATGTTAATTAGTGAGAATAATTGGAATGAATTAGCATAAGATTAATGATAATAATTGGTAATTCTGTTGTCTCTTCTTCTATTATTAATCAGTTTAATTACATTCAGAATATTAAAGTGGGTAATTGTTATACAGGGTGATTCAGAATAGGTGTAAAACTCACATCTTGTTCTCAGGCTTATTTGAAGGCAATCTAGGTCTGATTTACGAGTACATTATTTACAAAAATCCAGCTGTTTAAAATTTACATTTTGCAAAATAAAGAACTTTTATTGATACAATTCAACAATTTAAACATACCTAAATAAAAAAAGAACATAATGCAAATAAAAAAACAAATTTGACTTCACTAGAAATCAGTGTTTTATACGCGTGGCGCATGAAGTAAAATTTCGAGTTTAGAAAAGCCCAGAAAATTTGTCTCGGGTCGCTGCGCGACCCTCGACAAATTTTCACAGGGCTTTTCTAAACTCGAAATTTTACTTCATGCTTAATCTGGGAGTGGACAACACTCGTGGGAGTGGACACACTTCTAATGTTAATTAGCGAGAATAATTGAAATGAATTAGCATATGATTGATAATAACAATTGGTAATTCTGTTGCCTCTACTTCTAATATTAATCAGTTTAATTACATTCAGAATATTAAAATGGGTAATTTTTATACAGGGTCTGTACATTTTGTAACTCTACACCTCAAGAAGCAATAAATTTACGAAACAATTGTAGTGAATAAGAATTCCAATTTTTGAAAATCAACGATTTCTTTCTTTAAAATCAGCAAAGCACCTGGAATATCCTCAGAACCATGCACCGAATGAAAAAAATGTTTTAAATAAAAGTTTAATGATTTGGAGGGGGACATCCCATTCTGTAAGAAAATTCAATCCCCAACCTCCCGGGAGGTTAGGGAGGGAGTAGCTTTGAAATCTTAAATGCGAATCCCTATTTTTTATTAGATAGAGCGTGGAAAAGTAACAAAATAGGCGTAACACATCTTGTTCTCACGCTCATTTGAAGGCAATCTAGGTCTGATTTACGAGTACATTATTTACAGAAGTGCAGCTGATTTAAATTTAAATTTTGCAAAATAAAGAACTTTTATTGATATAATTCAACAATTTAAACATACCTGAATAATAAAAAAAACATAATGCAAATAAAAAACAAATTTGACTTCACTAGAAATCAGTGTTTTATACGCGTGGCGCATGAAGTAAAATTTCGAGTTTAGAAAAGCACAGAAAATTTGTCTCGGGTCGCTACGCGACCCTCGACAAATTTTCACGTCGCTTTTCTAAACTCGAAATTTTACTTCATGCTTAATCTGGGAGTGGACAACACTTGTTAGAAACTTCTAATGATAATTAGTGAGAATAATTGAAATCAATTAGCATAAAATTATTGATAATAATTGATAATTCTGTTGCCTCTACTTCTAATATTAATCAGTTTATTTACATTCAGAATATTAAAGTGGGTAATATTTATACAGGGTGAGTCAAAATAGGTGTAACACATCTTGTTTTCACGTTCATTTCAAGGCAATCAAGGTCTGATTTACGAGTACATTATTTACAAAAGTGCAGTTGATTTAAATTTAAATTTTACAAAATAAAAAACTTTTAATAATACAATTCAACAATTTGAACATACCTGAATAATAAAACAACATAATGCAAATAAAAAAACAAATTTGACTTCACTAGAAATCAGTGTTTTATACGCGTGGCGCATGAAGTAAAATTTCGAGTTTAGAAAAGCCCAGAAAAATTTGTCTCGGGTCGCTGCGCGACCCTCGACAAATTTTCACGGGGCTTTTCTAAACTCGAAATTTTACTTCATGCTTAATCTGGGAGTGGACAACACTCGTTAGAAACTTCTAATTGAACGCTTTTGATAAAAATCGAGTGCCTGTAAATTTACAGGTTACACATTATGTATATTTGTAAGAAAAATTCGCAGTATGTAATACGAGGTCTGGCTATTATATAACGAGACTGGGCGCGCAGAAGCCGTCCTACAGGGGGGGGCCTTAAACAAACGCAGCGTTGGATAGCTGAAAGTGTCTACTATTCCAGTATGAAAACACGTTTTTGTCACTGTAGTAGTATTTGTTCTGTAGAGGTTAGAAAAGAACGTGTTTTGTTCTCGTGCTGATAACAATGTGTGACGAAAAACACGAGCAACGAATCTGAAATTTCTATTTAAATAAAAAAAAAAACTCCGACTGAGTGCTATAAGTTGTTTAAAGAGGCCTATGGTGACAATTTTCTATCTCGTGCGCGTGTTTTCGAGTGGTATAACCGGTTTTCTGAAGGCCGAGAGAGCACCAACGATGACCAACGTCCAGGTCGACCTGTCTCTGTTTCAACGCCGCAAACAGTGACCAAAATCTATGAAATTGTGCGCGGAGATCGTCGTATGAGCATTCGGATGATTGCTAAGACTGTAAACGCCGATAAAGAAACTGTCAGAAATTTTACAAGACGAATTGAACATGAAGAAAGTCTGTGCGAAGTTGGTCGCAAAAAATTTGACCCCTGACCAAAAGCTCGTCAGTCAACAGATCTGCTCAGACGTTCTTGAGAGGTTAGATGAAGAGCCTAAATTCATAGAAAACATCATCACTTACGATGAAACTTGGATATTCCAATACGATGTTGAAACTAAGCGGCAATCCATGCATTGGAAAACTCCTGCATCGCCAAGAATAAAAAAAGCAAGGATGTCGAAATCAAAATTTAAAGCCATGCTAATCGTTTTTTTCGACATCAACGCCATCGTGACGACTGAATAGGTTCCAGAGGGTCAAACTGTAAACAAAAGTTATTATTTGAAAGTTTTGGCAACAATGCGAAAGCCAGTTCGTAAGAAACGGCCGGAGTTGTGGAAAAACAAGTCGTGGATCTTGCACCACGACAACGCACCTGCCCATAACGCGCTGTCTGTGAAGCGTTATTTAGCCGCTAGAGGCACTCCAGTGCTCGAACACGCGCCGTACTCCCGATTTAGCACCCTGTGACTTTGTCCTTTTTCCAAAGATCAAATCTGCCTTAAAAGGAACCCGGTTCGAGTCGATGGAAGAGGTAAAGCGAAAATCGGCCTAGCTCCTAAATGCTCTTACAAAAGAAGACTTTCAGCATTGCTTTGCCCAATAGAAAAAACGAATGGAATGGTGTGTGGTAAGGGGAGGGGAGCGGAGTACATTGAAGGGAAGCATTCGTTTGTAGAATAATTTTTAAAATAATACGTTTTTTCATAAGCAGTCTCGTTATTTAATAGCCAGACCTCGTATATTATTTCTATGTATGACGAAATAATAAAAATTTGTGCGGGATTTTAGCTAAAATCAACAAATGACAAAACAACTAGTAACCTTCTGTATTGTGGAGCATTCTTCTTAGTTATACATGTTAATTTCACGATAAAACACTTTTTAATTTGTTTGTATAACATTTTTTTATTGAATGTGACTCCACTTTCGATAAATTTAGCTTGTCATCATAAAACATGTTTGATAACGACAAGCTAAATTTGTCGAAACTGCAGTCACATTTGATAAAAAATGTATTATACAAACAAAGTAATAAGTTATTAAATTAAGACTGATTACTTTTTCTATATTCACTTCTTTATTTTAAACTTTTATTTTCAAACTTTAGTTTGAGAATGACTCGCTGTCGAGTCGAAACTGGCCACAATTTTAAATAAAAAAGTTAATACAAAAAAGTAATCAGTGTTAATTATTTAAATATTTACTACGTATGTTTAATTAATTTGTTACTTAACCCGTGGTGAAACATTTTAAATCTAATTGTGGATATTTAATTAAAACACTTGGTTTGGTTTACTAAATTAGTGAAACAAACCAAGTGTTTTAATTAAATACCCAGAATTTACAACGTATCACAAAGTAACCGCCTCCACACCAAGATAAATTAAGTAAACAGTGTTCTATTGTGAAACTAGTCACATTTTCATTAAATAAAAGATCATAATAATAGTAATAATAACAATCTTTATTGTTCAACAGATATACCATAAAAGGACAAATAACAAAAAGTATATACACTAAAAAAGACTGTTATTCCTTGCTTTACTTTTTATTTGTATCGTTAGATGTATATTTCAAGACACAAAGTGCTCATTATCAATAACAAACTTACTTTACAGTTTGTTATTGATAATGAGCACTTTGTGTCTCGAAATGTACATACATACAACTAAATAAACAATAATTTGTTTTCATACTAACAATAATTATTAAGTAAATATAGTTTATTAACTATATTTACTTAATAATTATTGTTAGTATGAAAACAAATTATTGTTTATTTAGCCTTAGAAAATATATATTATCATAAATAAAAACAAAATATTTTCACAAAAAAGCCGTTACAGAAAAATATCCTTAGATATGAGATTATCATTACGGCACATAAGCACTCATTTAACATACAGAGAGTTTTATGTAACACCGAGCATTGGAATAACGAAAATTATTCTTTTAAGTACATATAGCATACGTAGTACATTTTACGACGCACGGCTTTTTAAACGAATTTAATTTGAAGCTTTAAACGAGTGTTTTCCACTCCCAGGCTAAGCATGAAGTAAAATTTCGAGTTTAGAAAAGCCTGAAAATTTGGTTTGGTCGCGTAGCGCGAAGCGCGGAGCGGCCAAACCAAATTTTCAGGCTTTTCTAAACTCGAAATTTTACTTCATGCGCCACCGGTACAAAACACTGACTTATTACGAAGTTTAAGACACACCGCTAAACTTTAAATTGCATCAGTGATTTGTACCGGTGGCGCATGAAGTAAAATTTCGAGTTTAGAAAAGCCTGAAAATTTGGTTTGGCCGCTCCGCGCTTCGCGCTACGCGACCAAACCAAATTTTCAGGCTTTTCTAAACTCGAAATTTTACTTCATGCTTAGCCTGGGAGTGGAAAACACTTGTTTAAAGCTTCAAATTAAATTCGTTTGAAAAACCGTGCGTCGGATAATGTACTACGTATGCTTATGTGTACTTAAAAGAATAATTTTCGTTATAACAATGTTCGGTGTTACATAAAACTCTCTGTATATTAGCAAACTGTATTCGTATACTTTTGGGTGTCATTCTCATTCTATCCCTCTGAAAGATAGAAAACTTTCCCCCTTTTTTTTTCTACGGGCGCCCCTGTCTTGTCACAAATTTGATTACGAAAATCCCTTCTCCGAGGCCCTATCTTCTCCTTATTTATTGCATCCTGTCTCTCGCAGACATCAGGATTTTGCAGGAAGGTGTGCGATTTTTTATTGTGGACTTATTCAAATCAGAATTAAAATAAAAAGAGACAAGGCCGTGCAACGACAGAGTAAATCCCTATGATGGGCCAGGGGGATTTATCTGGATTTGCAAACGATTCTTCACTGAGGGTGGTGATACGAGACGTAAAAGGGATTTTTAGATTTATAAAATAATGTAAATATACCACAAAGAAAGTGTTAATATTGGTTACACTCATAACACAGTGCAACACATAAAATGTACACTAATTTCTGACTTACATTTCTGGAAGTTTTGATAGTTTAGTTCGAATTTTGTTTTGCCATCATGAAGTTTTTTGCTCGAGCTTTGATTTTGCCAGCGGCGGCACTAGCCTATCTTGCGACGGGGTGCGAGTATTACCTTGGCGCCCCCAGGTAATTCTGAAAATGTCTATACATATATAAGGACCCATTATATAATGCTTATTCACAATTTGGCATTATAAACTGTAATAGACAATTTATATTTGAGGGCCTACAAAAAACACATTTTGTCATATTATAATTTATTTATATACAAAAACAGATACTAATAGTAACAAAAATATACATTCATAAAAAAATCCAGTTTTCGTGCTTTTGCATTGGCAAAATCCCTAATAATGTCATTGCTTTCGATGTGCATTTAGTGTTCAATACTAATTAACTCTAAATTAGGCAGTCTACTTTGCGATAATGTCGATCTAAGATAATTTGTTATCAATTTTAATTTTGAAAAAGACCTTTCACTTTGTGCCACTGCAACTGGCAACTTAAATAATTTCTTAGCGCGGTAGATAAATTTGGAAATATTGTAATTAAATTATTAGAAAAAAGATAGATCAAAATTTATAACGGGGCAGTGCAATTTAGATCAGCCGAAGGGGCGCGCGCGGTGAGCTAGGAGCGTGGGGGACGGTCGCCCTCTGGCCCCCTATACGCGGGCTTCCGAAGCACGCAGACCGGACATACAAAATTGCCCCCCCGGAAATCGAACCCAGGACCTCTCGATTTGTAGTCAAGCGCATTATTACCGTTCAGGCACAGAGGTACTCTAGAGAAGAATAGATCCACTACCGCTAAAAAAGGTTTTAGTTACTTTTCATAAATGCGTATGTTTGTACATGATTTATTCATAAATTATCACCACGAAATCCATACTAAATCAAATCAACAACTTTCCGATAAACATATTTCTTATGCAATCGGATCTAAAATCGAATTATAGGTAGGGATGCAAACGATACATCGATGTTTGCAAAACATCGATATATCGCTGATAATCATCGATGTTAACATCGATGTTTTAATGGACGATACATTGCCGATACATCGACGCCAACTGTAAACATCGACATCGCTCATTCAATCCGTTCGTTCTCTACCGATTGATGCACGTGCTCATGTTAGTCAAGTTACGCATTGCCGTGTAGGTCTTGCTTGTTTGTGTTTTTGGAATTGGAGTTTGCAGTGGTAGGTAAGTAAAGTATTATGTTTCTTAATTCATATTTTTTTCTGGTATTTTTCCGAGCTACATTTACCTACCCAAACATAACCCTAATTTTATACACACGTGGTCACGGCGCGCGGCGTCACATAAGCTTTGTTCGTTTGTCCTGCACTAAGTTGAACCGAGTTCACGTTTGTGAGGTCATCAGTACACGCTAATTCAGTCAGATTTCTTGAACTGAACCGATTCCAACGAACGGTTTGCGTGCAAGTTAGTGTAAGTTGGCAGCGACATAACCTCAACAATTCGACGATCGACGCAGAACGTTCTCCGTTCATGTTTCGCGCCCTCCCCCACTCATTTTACAAACCTGCACTTTCTACACCCACTCTTGAGCAGAGGCAGAAAGTTCACGTTCGGACAAGTTGAACTGACGCAAACGAACACGATTCAGTTCAAAATAGTGCATGTAACGAACGTTTTCCGTGCAGAAAGTGTAAAAAGTGCAGGTTCAGTTCATGTAACGAACAAACCTATTTACGTACATTTATTGAAAAAAATGTATAGTTTTTTTTTTGTACAATTACCAACATTACTTTATCATAAGGTTACGTGAGCATAGTGATATCAACTTGTTAAATTATATTTTTATTAGAACCGTTGCGTTAGAAGTAATATTTTTATTCGTATACAAATTATGGTTAAAAATAATTATTAGGACAATTTTATCAATCAATTATATCAAGACATTGAATGATTTATTCTATATGGTTAAAAATATTTATCGAATGAATATAATTTTATTTATTAGATCAATTTAATGGTTAAAAGATACATTCACCAACACTTGTAAATAGTGTATTATTATTGTTAAAAGAAATTTATAACAATTAATTTGTATATTTGTCTATTTTTTTAGTCTTTAATTTATTGTTCACGGTTATTCATTATAATTTACCAACTTTTAAAAAAATTATGTTTCAGAAATTAATATATGAAATAAAAGTTTATCGATTTTAAGCGAATTTTAATACGATGAAACAAAAATATACAGAGTGGATCATACAACTTTTTATTTTTAAATGGCACACCCCATTTTTACTTTCCCCGGACCTCTGTCCAAGGGAAAATATTGTGATCGTGAAAATTTTCGAACTTCCAATTTCAGCGGAAATATCCGTTTTAAGGTCCCCTGACTAAGACCATTTGTGAAAAATGTCTGTCTGTGTGTGTGTATCGCGACGAAAATACATATTTAAGATTTTGAGAATATTTGTGGGTGCTGATTAGTTTTTGGCCAAAAACAAAATTCATCAAGTGCAAGTTTACTGTTGGCGTTTTTGCGTTTTTTTATAGCAAAATTTCGTGAAATATTGATCGCATAGAATTTTTATTCAAATAAAAGTTGTTTCTTACCAAAAAATACATATTTTATATCCTATAACTTTTTGTCCTCCGACGCTTAGTTTTCAAGATACAGTCTTAGCATTTTTGTTGTTATTACCGATATTTTACTAAATATTGATTATATCAAAATTTGTTTCAAATAAAAGTTGCTGATAATCAAAAAGTAGATATTTTATGTCATATGATTTTTTGTCCTCCGACGCATAGTTTTTAAGATTTGTTCAGAGCTATGCAACTAATGCAACCTAATATTCATTAACATTAATATTGGCATGGCAATTATTTTACAATAATAAATACTACAATAAATTTAATTTTCATATCCTCTAGCATATTAATTTTAATGATATAACATAATTAATGGGGAAAGTACTATGATGGGCACATCACCATTTTTTATGTGATTTTTAGAAAGATCTTTTTTTCCTAAATTCAAATATATAATATATCATATATTTAACTTAAACCATTGTTAAATTATTTAACTTCAACTATTGCAGTAATACATTATTTTAAGCAACCAATTAATATGAAAGTAGGCCGTGAAACAACAGTATAAACAACAAAACATTTTGCCAGAGCTTTTCACAGCCTACTTAAATATTATTTGGTTTTTACATTATTGAATCATTGCAATATTTAAAGTAGGATAATTCAATAAAAATTTAAAATAAATATATATCATATCTTATATATTTTTAATTAGAAAAATACATTTTCCAAAATCCATTAAAATATATTTAAAATTAAAAGGTTGTATGTTCCACCCAGTAAGCTATTTTTGTTTTTAATTTATTTTATGAAAACTTACGTCAAATCAAACAACTTTTATTTGAAACAATAATTTTTTTAAAGGGTGGATAATTTATAATGAATAACCCTGTACACATAGTAGTAAAAATAGAATGAGTAGGTATAGGAATAGCATTCCAAAGAAATGTCTTATTTCAAAAAGAAAATAATAATAAGAGACTGGGCAGGGACGTGTACTTAAAATTAATCAATTTTATGTAAATACATACATAAATACATATTTTAATATTAATACTAATAAGATACTTTATAATTTTGTTTCTACTAATTATTTAACTCTTAAATAAACGTACAATTTTATTTTCTCTTCTTAACAGAAAACAATACCACCCAACAAAGTGAAGAGTAAAATTTGGAATTATTTTAAAAAATTGGCAAAAAAGAAGCTGTGTGCAAGATATGCAATAAGAACCTAAAAACTTCAGGCAATACGACTAATCTCCGTGGTCATTTAGAAAATGTACATTCACAGCAATGGCAAGATGCTGAACTACCAAAAAAGAAAGCAAGAAGAAAAATTACTGATTATATAGAAGTAGATGTCGCAACGCCTGAAATGCCTCAAAGGGATTTAAATAATGATCAACTTCCTTCAACATCACAGAACTATACAAATGCTAATCCTTCGACCAGTTCAGGCAGCGTTAAAGATATAGCTTTATCACAAAATTTAGCTATTAGTACACCATCGAGCTCAGTTGGTCAAGGTCTAAAAAAGCTTTACAGCCAATTGTTGATGACTTTATAAACAACATAAAAAGCATAACCACAAAAGATGGAGCAAAATCCAAAAAAATAACTGAAGCTATAACGAATTTTATAATCATGGACAATAGACCATTTTCCACTGTAGAAGGCAAAGGCTTTTTACAGCTGATGATGGAAGTTTGTCCATTGTACAAAGTACCCAGTCGCGAGACAATAAAATCCAGGATTGATGATAAATATGACGTTATGAGGAATATTTTTAAGACATACATCAAGAATGCTGAAAATTATTGCATCACCTACGATATTTGGACAGAAACGATGCAAAATAAATCGTTTGTAGGTGTTACAATACACTTTTTGCATGAATCTAAACTTCTTAGCGGAACCTTAGGTGTTTTTGAGTTGACAGAAAGCCACACTTCTGCGTACATAACTAAAAAACTTAAAGAAATACTCGCCGAGTGGAATATTTCCATTGGCAAGGTTTCAGCTATCATTACAGATAATGATAGCACTGTAATAAAAGTCAACCGTGATATGTTTGGGGAGAACAAAATTATTTCTTGCTTTGCTCATACAATCAACTTAGTAGTAACTAAATCCATTGACGATGCAAAAAAATCTAGTGAATTAATTAGTAAGGTTCGAGATATAGTAAAATTTATTAAAAGGAGCGTTAACGCAAGTGACGAGTTAAGGAAAAGACAAATAGAGATGGGATTGAAACAAGGCCAAATTAAAAAAATTATTCTTGATGTACGTACAAGATGGAATTCGTGCTTTTAGATGCTACAACGGTTTGTGGAATTAGTGCCCATTGTAGGAGCAACACTTTTGATTATACCGAGAGCTCCAAAATGATCTCAAGCAGTGAAATAGACTGCGTAAAAGAAATGGCAGAATTACTTTGCCCATTTGAAAAATTGACAAGAGAAATTTCTGGAGATAGTTACATAACAGTGAGCAAAGTTATTCCACTAGTCAGTTGCGTTCGGGAAGTAGTAGAAAATATGAAACCTAAAAATGAAATGATTTTAGAATTTCAAGAGGAAATAAAGAAACAACTAGCAAGAAGGTTTGAATTGTGGAGTGTTCTATCTCCACAATTCTTGCTATTTCAAGTACTCTCGACCCCCGATTTAAGTTTATGCATTTCAAGAATGCTGTTGCTAAAGGCAAAATAATTAATGACTTAAATAAATATGTGCGCGAATATAACAGCTCACCTACAACATCCAACAATAACACATCCGATGAGTCTGATAAAGATGATGTAGGATTTGATATTTGGAAATACCACAAACAACTGACCCACAAGAACATGAAATATAAATCATCTGCTCATTTGAATGCTGCAGCTTCAACAGAAACCAACAATGAAACAGAAGTTCAAATGTACCTGTCGTCTCCTGTTGCACCAATAAAAAGAGACGCTATTGAAATGTGGGAGGATATGAAGGATATGTTTCCAAAACTTGCAATGATTGCAATGATATATCTCCCCATCGTTGCTACGTCTGTGCCAAGCGAGCGTTTGTTCTCGGAGGCTGGGTCAATCATCACTCAGGATAGAAATAGGCTTCTGGGGACTAGATTATCTAAACTTCTTTTCTTAAACTCCATTTCAAAATTGTTATATTCACACCAATGACTCTTATTTTGTTTAGTTACGTCGTAATTACTTATCATAGACACATATACTTTGTATTTGTATTATTACAAGTGTCTAAATTCTGTTACAAAATTATATTGTACAAATAAATAAATTTTTCCAATGGAGAAAATGTATTTCTATTTTAAGATCTATTTTATTATATATTTAAAAGATAACTAAGGTATTAGGTTTAATTAAAACTCATCAGATTGATATATTTGGTATTCAGGTACGGCATAGTTGTAGCCACATTTGCATTGTGTGGATTCTTCTGTGTTGATTAAATATCTTTAATCTAACTTTTTTTTATCGTGTAATAAATTAGATATTAAAACATCGGGAAAACATCGATGTATCGCCATTATTAACGATGTTTTTTTAACATCGATGTTTGTCTTGGAAACATCGAGGTTTTCAAACCTCGATGTTTTTAAGAGCGATGTTGCATCCCTAATTATAGGTACTAGAAATCTGCACTAAAATGGCACTTTATAAGACTAGGCATTAAATACTTGGCAAGGTCTCTGGTATAATGAGGTGGTGATCAATTCCACAATGTTATTGTTCTAATTTTTAATACAATCGGATTATTAGTTAAAAAGATTAATTAAATTGAATAAAACTATAAAATTCATTGAACAATTGCCTTAAATTTGCAACTGTTGTCGAACAATTCTGATTGCAAATAAAATAGTATTTACCTCAGCACTAAAGTTTCTTTTTATTACTCCATTAGTTTATTTGCCTCGGCCCAGAGTGTAATAAAAAGATGCACTACTACTATTTGATCGATAGTAGTTTTTTTCTTACGTCTGACCCATCTGACCTCGCAATCGTAATAATGATTATCAATTTCTTTGCCAAATTTCTTCGCTTTATGATTTATAATTGCCGCGCCGCCAAATTAAATGCGCCCGCCAAACCAAGGACGCCCCGCCAAACCAAAGGCACCGCCAAAGCAAACCGTCCCGCCAAATCAAAGACACCCGCCAAACCAAAGGCACCCGTTAAACCAAAGGCTCCCGCCAAATTAAAGGCGCCCCGCCGAATGCAGGCGATCGCCGTATTTAGCGCTGTCTTTTTTTCAAACGAAGCACTTGATATACTAGAGTTAGTAGGTAGAGTTTGTATTTAGCAAGCACAGAAGCACACATACGAAGCGAGTGCGGATATTCTCAAGAGAAAATTTGTGTATGTAAGGGAATAATCGTACGGTGGTACGAGTATACCTACACAGTGATGGAATTGACTCGGTCAATCACTGACCACTCAAAGTCAAACAAACAGCTAAGACCCAGATCTTCAGCGCCCCCCAGGACTTGGCGCCCGAGTGCTGTGCACCCCTTGCACCATAGGTAAGGCCGCCCCTGGATTTTGTCATATTTCGTAAATGATTGGGAATTTTTTATTGGAATCTTGAGACTGACTAGTGTACAAAATATGCGGTGTATTAATACCTAAAAGGTGCCTTATTTGTAAACTGTACACGCTATTTTTTATTACACAGTGGAACATTTTCGAGGTCATCAAATGTAAACTGAATTCTGACTTTAGTTCCTAAAAATGCCCACCCAAATTATCAAAACCCTCTTTAGGTTATGATAGTTTAGTTTGATTTTTTTTTTCCATCATGAAGTTTTTTGCTTGCGCTTTGGTTTTGCACGGCTATATCTCATAAATTATTGGGAATTTCTCAATAGAATCTCGAGACGAAATGTTTTTTACACCAAAACACACAACTTTTGTAAATATGTCGACGCCAGAAAATTGCGAAATAAAGTTTAACACAAAAGAAACATATTAGCTCATAAAAGGTGAAATTTTAGTGTGAAATGTACTATTTGGTGGCGAATAACGGCCAAAAGAACAACAAGGATCGATTGTAGGTTATTGCAATGTTCAGCAAAGTTACTCGTGTTGATTTAGACAACATGTTTGTCAAGGACAGTTATGCTAAAATATGCATGGTTTATGAGTTATGGTCGAAAATGTGAAATAGTGGCCATTTTTCGCACTTTCTGCACCAAAAACCCCCAAAAGAGTGAAAATCTGGCCTCGACATGTTCACAAAAGTTGTGTATTTTGGCATGAAAAACATTTCGTCTCAAGATTCCATTGAGAACATTTCGTCTCAAGATTCCATGGTCGAAAATGTGAAAAATGACAATTTTTCGGATTTTCTGCATCAAAAACCAAATACTAGCTGCCGCTCACTCTTCAAGCGGTTGGGGATGATGCCACTTGCAAGTTTATACATCTACGAAGCGGTAAAGTTTGTGAACAATAACATTTATCTGTTTGAGGGAAACCAAGTTCGCCACAAATATAATACAAGGGAAATATCTTTAAGACAGCCCAAATACCATCACTCCTTCTATCACAACTCCAGCATTGTGCAATGCACAAAACTCTACAACGCTCTGCCGAGATATACGAAAGAGTTGAATACAATACTATTTGCAAAAAGACTAAAAGTTCTACTAACAGAAAATTCATTTTACTCAGTACAAGACTTTTTAAAATTTTGTGATATTCTCAACAACCTGTGATAGCTGTACTGGCACTACCTCATTAATTACCGATATAATTTCTATTTTAATGTTTTATTTTTACAATTGTAACAACTTTAATTTGTGCATTTTAGAAAGTAAGTTTTATATTTACATATATTTATTATTTCGAATTTTGTACTATAAGATATACATTTTTGTTTTATTTTAACTTATGACACTCCCATGAATGTATACACATTTGCTCTGGAAATAATAATAATAATACTTTTATTCGCACTTTACAAACATACACACATCCATGTATTTGTACATGGAAAACGTCACATAAAATATCTATTAAGTTAATCTATCCAAAACTACAGGAAAAATATTCTGCCATACAGTATGGTTCCATATCACATATCAGCTTGTAAACCGTGTTCTTCATTCTGTTGTAATTTACAATATTTTTTATTTCAATAGGTAGGTGATTGTAGATTTTCAGACAGACATAAAAGCAACCTTTCTGGAATTTATTGAGCCTATGTTGCGGTAGGTTATATACTTGACCTCTTCTTGTGTTATAACGTGTACAGTAGTATACATCATTAAACAATGGTTTATTCTTCCAAATGAACGTTATACATTCGTATATATATAGCCCATAAAATGTGAGCATATTAGCTTGCTTAAATCTACTACTACTACTACTACAAAACCCCCCAAAGAGTAAAAATCTGGCCTCGACATGTTCACAAAAGTTTTGTATTTTAGTGTGAAGAACATTTCGGCTCAAGATTCCATTCAGAAATTCTTAATAATTTACGAGATATAGCCGTGCAAAACCAACGCGCAAGCAAAAAACTTCATGATGGTAAAAAAAATCGAACTAAACTATCAAAACCCAAATAGGGTTTTGCTGGGCACATTTAGAAACTAAAGTCAGAATTAAGTTTACATTCGATGACCTCAAATATGTTCCACTGTGTAATAAAAGAAAACAATCGCATACAGTTTATAAATAAGGCACCTTTTAGGTATAAATACACCGCATATTTTGTACACTAGTCAGTAAGCTATTAATAACACAGTGCGACACTGAAATTCTGAATTAAAATCTGAAAACAAAAATTTGTGTGAAAGAAAAAATACATCTGTTTTTTTGCGATATTAGGTTGGTTAAGGATTATATCGAGGTCTGAAGTTTCGAAGTTTTTCATCAAAAAGATCAAATAAAATGGGCTTATAAAGATCAGAGTTAGAATAAGACACGTAATTTTAGGTGAAAAAAGTTAACTAATTTTAATTCAATGTTATGTAATAAGGTATATTATTATTTTAAATATTTAATTGATTATTTAATCTGCCTGATGAAGCCACTGTGTTGTGAAACATGTTGCAGTGTTCAACAATAAAAGTGAAACCCTCCCAACTGTGTTGTTTTATTTCAAATAGTATTATTATTTTTATTAATAATAATAATATTTATTTAAGGCAATGCCTTTTTTTACCGAAATCATAACAAAGAAAGTAAAGTAAATAACGTAGATAGTTGAGGCACTTTATTTTTGTAAATCCATGATCACCTAAATAAAACACTCAATGATTTTCAACAAATTGTGTATTTCACGACAATTGTTTCGCAACGTTGTTGCTTCTTCAGGTGAAGAACTTATAATTTCTTCACCTTAAGAAGCAACAACGTTGCGAAACAATTGTGAAACACACAATTAGTTGAAAATCATTAAGTGTTTTATTTAAGTAAAGTAAATAACATAATAATATAATAAAGAAATATAATATTATTCTCGCAAATATTCAGGGTATTCAAGAATCGCGACGCAATTGTGAAAAGCCATGAAAAAAGTGCACTTTGGCTCCAAGTCAAGCTTAAAATTAATGAAACCGCACAAACAGGGTGGAAACCTCCGCCAAAACATTGCAAACAAGACGATGACTTTTTGAAAATCGATAAAATGTAGCACTGAAT
Source organism: Philonthus cognatus (assembly GCA_932526585.2). Classification (NCBI taxonomy): domain Eukaryota; kingdom Metazoa; phylum Arthropoda; class Insecta; order Coleoptera; family Staphylinidae; genus Philonthus; species Philonthus cognatus. The sequence goes on from OW052243.1 coordinate 14,207,179, forward strand.
GTATGTAAACATTAAAAAATACAAAAAGGAATATTGCAACGAACCAAAAAGTAATAAATAAAAATCGTTCGTAATTAATTTATATTATTGTAATTATAGCGAGCGTAGAAATCAACGGGTTTGGGAAAAATAATAATAAATCAAGAAGCCAGTTGACAGAAGTCAGAAGTCATAGAACGAAAATACGGACAAAGAGAATCGTCTACGAGTTTTGTTTATTTTAGTTAAAATAAATAAATAGTCTAGTAAAGTAACCGGCGGGTTTTTTTTACACCTCCACGAATCTTTGGAAAATCGTTACATAATGTTGACTCTTGAACTAGATTCTCACTTAACACTTGATAAAACTTACAAACAAATGCATAAAAATTGATCAAATGAATTAATGTATGCAATGATTTAGTAAACTTAGAATTTTACTTAAAATCAGTATTTTATTCGCGTGGCGCATGAAGTAAAATTTCGAGTTTAGAAAAGCCTGAAAATGTTACTTTATGATTAGTCTGGGAGAGGAAAACAATCTTTTAAAATACACTTGAATTAAATAATTCAACAGATGAAGTACATTTTCACAAATATAAACAAATATAACTTCTAAATGACTTTACATGTAATCAAAGTGAAGTTGGAACATTTGAAAATACGATGTTAAAACGAACAACATTTTAATTTTGGTTAAAAATTGCAGGAATTCCAAGCGAGATATTACATTTTATATGACTATTTATTTAAACATAAGTATGAATCAAATTGGCAATAATTGATTGTAGAATACATTAAAATAATAAAAGTGCATCCATGGATTTTTTCTTTCAAATATATACAAAAAATGTTTCTTTTAAGTATACATATGAATATCCTTTTTTAAAAGAGTTCAATTTGAAGCTTTAAGTGAGGGTTTTCTACTCCCAGATTAAGCATGAAGTAAAATTTCGAGTTTATAAAAGCCTGAAAATTTGGTTTGGTTGCGTAGCGCGAAGCGCGGAGCGACCAAACCAAATTTTCAGGCTTTTCTAAACTCGAAATTTTACTTCATGCGCCACGCGTATTAAAGACTGAAGCCAGTGAAATATTGAAAACAAGTAAATTTCACTTAAAATCAGTGTCTTGTACGCGTGGCGCATGAAGTAAAATTTCGAGTTTAGAAAAGCCCGAAAATTTGGTTTGGTCGCTCCGCGCTTCGCGCTACGCAACCAAACCAAATTTTCAGGCTTTTCTAAACTCGAAATTTTACTTCATGCTTAACCTGGGAGTGAAAAACACTCGCTTAAAACTTTAAATTTAACTTTAAGCTTTAAGCTTCAGCTTTAAGCGAGGGTTTTCCACTCCCAGATTAAGCATGAATTAAAATTTCGAGTTTAGAAAAGCCTGAAAATTTGGTTTGGTTGCGTAGCGCGAAGCGCGGAGCGACCAAACCAACTTTCCAGGCTTTTCTAAACTCGAAATTTTACTTCATGCGCCACGCGTATTAAAGACTGAAGCCAGTGAAATATTGAAAACAAGTAAATTTCACTTAAAATCAGTGTCTTGTACGCGTGACGCATGAAGTAAAATTTCAAGTTTAGAAAAGCCTGAAAATTTGGTTTGGTCGCTCCGCGCTTCGCGCTATGCGACCAAACCAAATTTTCAGGCTTTTCTAAACTCGAAATTTCACTTCATGCTTAACCTGGAAGTGGAAAACACTCGTTTAAAGCTTCAAATTGAACCCGAAAATTTGTTTGCATACTACTGAAAGACAATTTGGTAGTAGACAATATAATAGTGCTATATTAAAAGAGTTCAATTTGAAGCTTTAAGCGAGGGTTTTCCACTCCCAGATTAAGCATGATGTAAAATTTCGAGTTTAGAAAACCCTGAAAATTTGGTTTGGTCGCGTAGCGCGAAGCGCGGAGCGACCAAACCAAATTTTCAGGCTTTTCTAAACTCGAAATTTTACTTCATGCGCCACGCGTATTAAAGACTGAAGCCACTGAAATATTAAAAACAAGTAAATCTTACTTAAAATCAGTGTTTTACACGCGTGGCGCATGAAGTAAAATTTCGAGTTTAGAAAAGCCTGAAAATTTGGTTTGGTCGCTCCGCGCTTCGCGCTACGCGACCAAACCAAATTTTCAAGCTTTTCTAAACTCGAAATTTTACTTCATGCTTAACCTGGGAGTGGAAAACACTCGTTTAAAGCTTCAAATTGAAAAGATTTAAAATACAACGAATATTTGAACATTTACAGCATATAGTGGGATATGTATACTTAAAAGAAAAACTCCCTGTATGACCCCGAAAATTTGTTTTCATACTACTGAAAGACGATTTGGTAGTAGACAATATAATAGTGCTATATTAAAAGAGTTTAATTTGAAGCTTCAAGCGAGGGATTTCCACTCCCAGATTAAGCATGAAGTAAAATTTCGAGTTTAGAAATGCCTGAAAATTTGGTTTGGTCGCGTAGCGCAAAGCGCGGAGCGACCAAACCAAATTTTCAGGCTTTTCTAAACTCGAAATTTTACTTCATGCGCCACGCGTATTAAAGACTGAAGCCACTGAAATATTGAAAACAAGTAAATTTTACTTAAAATCAGTGTTTAACGCGCGTGGCGCATAAAGTAAAATTTCGAGTTTAGAAAAGCCTGAAAATTTGGTTTGGTCGCTCCGCGCTTCGCGCTACGCGACCAAACCAAATTTTCAGGCTTTTCTAAACTCGAAATTTTACTTCATGCTTTACCTGGGAGTGGAAAACACTCGTTTAAAACTTTAAATTGAACTCATCTAAAATAAAACAAATATTTGAAGATTTACAGCATATAGTGAGGTATGTATACCTGAAAGAAAAACTCCCTGTATGACCCCGAAAATTTGTTTACACACCACTGAAATAGAGAATGTAGTAGTAGACAATATAATAGTGCCATATTAACAAAAGTCTAATATAATTAGTACTCATTGGACAGTTCAATATGGTAGTGCTATTTTAATAGAGGTCTTATATAGTTAGTACTCATTGGATAGTATAATATGGCAATGCTATTTTAACAGACGTCTAATATAGATAGTACTCATTAGAGTTTAGTAAATATCATTGCATGGACTGCTGAACTTAATCGAGACATAATATATAAAATTACGAAAAAACTATTCGTGAAAATGCAAGCGTAAGCTTATTTTCTCGAATTCAAATAGTTTTGAATTTGAATTTATCTTGTTTAATCGAGACACCCTGTATACTTGTACAAATAACCTGTTGCACTTATTAAATTATTTAAAATGGATTAAAGCCTCATTACATTATTTATTCGTTATCGATGCTCGTTGGATTAATTACCCAAGTCGTTTAATCAATAATTTACACAATGTTTTAGCTAGCAATTAGAAAATTGCGTGTTTTAATGCAACTGAAAACCTTATGAACAGATCACGTGGACTCGTGGAAGGGAAAATCTAGCGTCACTCGGCCTAATTGCTTATTAACTATGAATCACGGAAAATTCCACCCTTATGTACACTTGAACATTTTTCATCTTATCCACTTGTCCATACTAGAAATGCTATTCTAAATATGTACTGCTTGTTATAAGTGACTATTAATTCGCAGAGTACTTCCTTTTTATTAAACAAAAACTATTCGAGGGACTAACAAACATTCAAAATTTGCAAACAACATTAAAAACTGTATTTTAATTATTTAATAAGTCTATAATTTTATTTTCTCTTTGTTTGGTTTAATTATATACACTCGACCGGAAAAAAACGCGCCACTTGAAAATTCACGTTTTTTCGTGAATATTCAAACAGCCATAACTTCGGTCGATGTGGATGAAATTTGATGAATTTTTGAGTTTTTGGAACGCTAAAGTTTTCTCTTTAAGGATACATATATGGATATAACGAAATTTAAGCATTTCTGCATTTCAAAGTCCTAAAAACAAAAAAATGTTCAGAATGTTAAAAATGATAAAAGTTGAGAAGTTATACTGTGCCCAAAAGAAATCGTAGCTCTACTTCAAAAAAGCGTAACAAAATTCCATCATTTTTCTTTGAAATAAGCGAAAAATCATGTCGATCCAATGATTTGGCTCGAAGTTATGGCAGTTTTTTTTAAAAAGTGTATTTTGGGGCAAAAAATTGTCACCCAGACAAAATATTTATTTGGCAGTAGGTTTTTTCGGTAGAGGTGAAATGCAAGTTTATGTAAGGCTTTTGCCTTATTTCAGGCCAAAATTAACTTCTGCTCATTGAGTTTGGGGAAAAAATCAATTTTTCTCAAATTGTCATAACTTTACTCCAAATAAATTTATCGATCTGAATTTTTGCGCATATTAAAGGAGAAGGACTAAATTTATTCTGGATGTCCTTTGCTCGAAGCCACACTTTTTTTGCGCATTGTACAAGTTAACAAAGTTACAAGTTTTAAAGTGAAAAACGTTTCATCGCCTTTAGGGGGTAGAAGGGGGTAAAATGTGCATGTTTGAAGATCTGACTAACATGCTCTTACAGAGAAAACTTCAATCTTTTTAAATCGCATAATGTCACAGGTTTGCGAGCAGAGTTATGCCTGTCCGCCAAAGTTATGCCCCAAAATACACTATTTAAAAAAACCGCCATAACTTCGAGCCAAATCATTAGACCGACATGATTTTTCGCTTATTTCAAAGGAAAATGATGGAATTTTGTTGCGCTCTTTTTGAAGTGAAGCTACGATTTTTTTTGGGCACAGTATAACTTCTCAACTTTTATCATTTCTAACATTCTGAACATTTTTTTGTTGGTAGGACTTTAAAATGCAGAAGTGCTTAAATTTCGTTATATCCACTTATGTGTCCTTAAAGAGAAAACTTTAGCGTTCCAAAAACTCAAAAATTCATCAAATTTCATCCACATCGACCGAAGTTATGTCTGTTTGAATATTCACGAAAAAACGTGAATTTTCAAGTGGCGCATCTTTTTTGCGGTTGAGTGTAGTATGTTCAATAAAAAAAACCTCTAGAGTGCCATGATTTTAATTATTTTTAAATTTAAGTTGGCTACACGCCTTAGGAATTGACATATAAAACGTCAAACATGATAATTATAATATAAAATTTCAGAGTTGCCAACTTACATTATTTTCCATGGCACTCTTGGTTTTTTTTAATAAACATACGATATAATTAAAAATATAGTTTTTTTTATAAATATGGTATTTTAATCATTTTAAATAAATCTAAGTTTTTATTAATTTGATGTTGAATTTATAATGATTATTTAAAAAAAAGTGGTTCTCTTTTAGCAAAAATGCAATATTTATATATATATATATATATATATATATATATATATATATACAGTACTCTCTCGCTAATCCGCCACCATAAAATCCGGACCATCGGCGGATTACTGGAAACGGCGGATTATAGTGTCTAGGAACAAAAAAATAAAAAAACATATGTAGATATTTACTCATATGCAGATATATTTTGTATTAGTATGTAGGTTTACAAAAATGAATTGAAATTAGAAAATAAACTGACACGTAACTGATTACTCAGGTTTTGAAAAATACTGGTCTAGTTTGGCCTGTTTTTTGCCATAATAAATCTTCGTAATTACTTGATCACGCATTTTACGTAAATTTCTAACCATATCGTATGTCATTCCATTTTCCTGAGCCCATTTAATGCAAGTGTCAACACTTTCCAAAGCGTCCTCTGATTTGACAGTGCAATCTACATGTACCGACATTTCGTCTGATGAGCTATCAAAGGATGAGTCAAATGATTCATTTACAAGCTCATCTTCGGTTAAACGTGGCTCATATATTTCTGGGTTTTCTTTAAACCAATTTTCAACATCTTCACGTGTTAAACCTGCATTAGGATTTGTTGCAAACTGTATCAATTCCTGTAATGGAATTAGATCCTCTTCTTCCCAAGTGTCATCATCTTCACAAATTCTAGGCCACAATTTTTTCCATGATGATTTGATTGCTCTTTCTCCAACTTCGTCCCAGGCATCAGAAACTGTAAAAACTGCATCTTTGATATTCAACATTTTCAGAGTTTCAGAAATGTTTGCCTCTCGACTTATGGCGTTAAGTAAAATCTTCTTTTTGTAATTGTTTTTCATCATTTGTATCACATTTTGATCCATTGGTTGGAGCAGAGGCGTACAATTAGCAGGAAGGAAGAGTGTTTTTATACAGCCGTCACTAGATGATAATTCGTCATTTGGGCCGTGTCCAGGAGCATTATCAAGCAAAAGAAGAGCTTTCTGTGGTAGATTTCGCGACTTTAAAAAATTTTTCACCTCAGGCACGAAAACATGATGAAACCAGTCGTAAAACAAATCTTTGGTTACCCAGGCTTTATTTTGACTCATATAAACAACCGGGAGATATATGTTCTTGAATGGCCTAGGGTTTTTAGATTTTCCAATAACTAAGAGTTTCAACTTATGACTGCCACTTGCATTTGAACAAGGCATAACGGTTATCCGCTCCTTGGATACTTTTCTGCCTGGAGCACACGTTTCACTTCTGTGAACATACGTTTTATGTGGTAAAAGTCGCCAAAATAAGCCAGTTTCATCGGCATTGTAAACTTGATCCGCCGTCAAATTAAGCTCTTCAATTTTTTTCATAAAAACTTCAAGAAATGGTGATACAGCAGCCTCATTGCTGGACAATTTCTCTCCAGTTATGGACAGCAACCTGATTCCAAATCTTGCTTTAAATTTTGTAAGCCATCCTTCACTAGCTCTGAAATCATTTTTCTTATAAATTTTCTCATAGAACTGGAGTGCTTTCTGTCGCAACACTTCAGCAGTTATCGGTGTGTGACGTTGACGCTCTTGTAAAAACCACGAAAAAAGTGTTTCTTCCAACTGTGGATATTCACCAGTTCTCATCGTTTGACGTTTTCCTATTCCAGACTCGGCGTTAGTGACATAGTTTTCGATCTTATTTCTGTTCTTCCGAATATCGTAAACTGTTGACCGCCCAATATGAAACTGATTTGCTATGTCTGTAAAAGGCACACCACTATCCACTTTCTTTAAGATTTCCATCTTTTCCATTAAAGTTAAAGTTTCGTGCTTTCGTTTAGTAGATCGCGATTGTGGTGAAGAAGCCATTTTTTTGCTAATGAACAACAAGAAAGACGCGCGACCGTTCGTTTTTGTTCCTAGTGGTGGACTAACGAGTAGTTGTTTACGACTAAACGGCGATGTATAGAACATTCCAGAAAAAAAAGAGAGGGAGGTGATTGCGGCGGCGGATTACCGAACCAAACTCGTTCAATAACGGCGGATTACAGAGAGTCTATAGATTGGATCAACTTGCGAAAAAACGGCGGATTATAGTAGTTGTCGCATTATGGAGCGGCGGATTAGCGAGAGAGTACTGTATATATATATATATATATATATATATATATTTATATATATTTTTATATATTTAAATCATTTAAAATAAATCTAAGTTTTTATTAATTTGATGTTGAATTTATAATGTTTATTTAAAAAAAGTGGTTCTCTTCTAGCAAAAATGCAATATTATTTATGTGAATATCTCTATGAGTATATAAAAATCAATCGATTTAATTTATTATTCAGTACACAAATTTAAGCTTACGAAATGGATCCGAAATCCGTGAATTATTCGGCTCCAGACATCCTGGTTTTCTGCTGTATGTGTGTGTGTGGGTGTCTGCGTCTGGAATCCGGCTCCGGGACTCCGGGTATTGATTATACGATGACTTTCACTAGACTTTCTGTCTGACTCACTTTTACTCTCCGAAATTTGCAGTCTGGGTGTGTGTGTGCATTGGGGGAAAAGGGCATTTGTATTCATCGGCTTGTCACGGGCAGACTTTCAACAAAAACACCGCCCCTAATTTTGACCCGGGGTGAAATCAAAATCGATTTTTATAAATATTTCATTAGGTTTTGAAAAACTGCACATGATGTACCGTGCGATCGTTAAAAACTTGATTTAGAGTACACTTTGATTTTTTAATTAGATTGGCAGTACTGACTGTTACCACATAATATTGAAGGATAAATTAAAACCACTTGGTTTGTTTCACTATTTGTTTCTATTTACTCGACTAGTTTCGCTTTTTACGGCATTATCAAGAGTGGGTTACAGGTGTTTTTAATTTTACCAAGTGTTTTTAATTTATCCTTCAATATTATTTCAAAATGTTTCACCAAGTGATAAATGAGAAAGTTATTCAAGAAATGTTAACACATAGTTTACTATAACCTCAAATTTATTCTATCATTCAATTAGCAGTCTGGGCAACCGCACAAAAAAAATGCCGCCTACTTTAAATCATAATTATAACGATCGCACTGTAATACTATATTCGTTTTTTTTTTATTGGCCAACCAAATTTGGCATTTATTTTTCTTATGTTCTTTAATTATTTGGGTGTCCCTACTGTTTGTCATGTAATGACATTGATATATGAATGCCATGCTGCAATTGATTAATTATTTGACACAAAATTGGTAATAACATGCCGAAAATAATGTTCCCCCACTTAATTAATCTTTGTGATAGGGTAATTAAGCACATGGTAACAATGTGGAAAACATATCCTCAAATGTATTTTAAAGGCAAAAGTTAGAATTACAGCCAGAGTATCCACCTTTATAAAATTAATAGATCTGGTTGGCCAATAAAAAAATTTTAAAAATCAGAATTTAGGTGAATTCATCGATTTCTAGCCTAATTTTAGTAAATCCATTGAGTAAAATCAGAATCTGGTGTATTCACCCACTGAACACAGAAACTTTTTTAAATATTGCACAAATATTGAATAAGATACTAAAATAAAACATTGTATTCAAATTTTTACCACAAAGTTTTAGCAACGTTATAAACATTGTATAAACGTTTTCCTTGCAATATTGATCTATATACATTACATAAATGTTAAAAATGATACTAGAATTCAACATTCTTTAATAATGTTTAAAAAATATTGCGGCAAAGTAACACAATGTTATATAATCCTTACAATTTGACTTTTATGCAACCTTGTATTGTATATATATTGAAAATGGTAACATTGCATTTTTACCATTTTACCATTGTATAATTGTTGAAACTGAAACTGTTGAGGCAGCATCGTGGTTTATACATTTCATGGACATTGAACATACAGGCAGTTTTTCATTCAAGTAAACATGTCCCAATTATATGTTGTAAATCTTCAGATATTTGTTGTATTTATTTAAAGAGTTTAACTGAAAGCTTTAAACGAGTGTTTTCCACTCCCAGGCTAAGCATGAAGTAAAATTTCGAGTTTAGAAAAGCCTAAAAATTTGGTTTGGTCGCGTAGCGCGAAGCGCGGAGCGGCCAAACCAAATTTTCAGGCTTTTCTAAACTCGAAATTTTACTTCATGCGCCACCGGTACACAACATTGATTCAATGTAAAGTTTAGCGGTGTGTTTTAAACTTCGTAATATGTCAGTGTTTTGTACCGGTGGCGCATGAAGTAAAATTTCGAGTTTAGAAAAGCCTGAAAATTTGGTTTGGCCGCTCCGCGCTTCGCGCTACGCGACCAAACCAAATTTTCAGGCTTTTCTAAACTCGAAATTTTACTTCACGCGCCACCCGTATAAGCCGCTGATTTCAATTGAAGTTCATGCACTTGTTAACAATATTTTAATATTTTCAGAGTTTAACGGTACTAGGTACTTAGGTTACGGGGTATTGTTTCCCCTAGACTATACATTACTTTTTGTAAGACAATTTTTTTATTGTTTTCTTATTATTAATATATATATTTATATTTTTTGACCTATTTATACCCAGAAACAAATTTTGCATTGAGATTACGAGAGAAACCTTGCTATAACGTTCACTTAATTGCTGCACATCGGGTTGTATATATACGGATTATATGCATTCATCGTATACAACTTAACATACATACATACATACATTCGTATGTTGGGTTGCATACAAATAAGAGTAATCGCTCGTGTTGCATAGGCGTTGCTTTGTCAACGGCTCAGAAACATTTTTCTTTGAACGTTAGCATGCAACGTTCGTGCAGGCGGACATTTAGCGTCTATTCAACGTTTTTTCAACATTCATGCAACTTAAAACGCAACGTTTCGTGCTGCGCGGTAACATTGATGCAACGTGTCATGCAACGTTTCTTTGCTCAGTGGGCAGTTATCTGAAACTGCAATTCATGCAACTTAAAACGCAACGTTTCATGTTGCGCGGTAACATTGATGCAACGTGTCATGCAACGTTTCTTTGCTCAGTGAACAGTTATCTGAAACTGCCTAGATTAAATAGTCAAGTAAGGAATACCAGTCAAATTACCTCGTAAAAATACCTGCAAACTCAATCCTAATCCCATTTATTCTCCTTTAAAAAAAGAGCAAACAAAAGCATAAATCTCCCACCCCCTTTTTACACATAAAACAGAACGTACACTCAGCGTAACCCTTAATTAATTACTCGTCCCTGATAAAAGAGCAGCGTGACTGCACCCCTCCAGGACAACGAACCCTCATAATGAATAATTTATCAAGCTAGAAATAAATGGAAAAATTAGTAAGTACAAAAATTGTTAACACAAATATTCCAGAAAATTACATCATTTTGTGATACTTGTGATTGTGCTTTCGCGTGCTGGCTTTGTCTCAGAGGAGGGGGGACTATTGTTAACATGTTGATTGTGACTGTGTACTGTGTGTTTTTATTACAGTTGTTGTTGCAGGAAATAACGGACCTTCTCTGAATAATGTCGGGTGTTAATAGGGTGCGGTCACGCAATTTCGATTTTTCGCGTTTGCGGGTTTGTAAATAAATTAATCATTGAGTGGTTTGTTTACAAATTCAAATTTGATATTTTTTTTATTTAGTCAATAGCAGTGCTGCCAATCCAAAAATACCGTTTAGCCCCAAACCCTAGCAGAAAATACCCCTTTTAGCAATACTTTACCCCAAAAAAATTACAATTTACTCTATCAAAATACATTTTAATTCAATTTTAATAGACCTATATTTGAAAATAGTTTTTTTTTAATGAAAATTCAACAGAAAAATATATTACAATTATATACAATAAAAAAATTTATTACGATACGATTAACAGTGATGTTTTTCAAATTTTTAAAAAAATCAAAATTTCTATCGAAATAATTGCATTTTTTGGTAAGAGAAAAATTTTGAAAAATAAAATTTACTTTAACAAAAAAAAAACACTGATATCAGTAATAATTTCCGCTATTTGTTTTTGCGAGAAGAAAATATTTCGCGAACATTTTGTAATTCTAAAAATTTTAGAAAATGTATTAACCTACTAAATTTCTTTAGTAGTAGCTTCTTTGAGCACCAATACTAAGCACAATGTTTAAGTCCTTAAATCGTTTTGTACATCAAATTAAAGCCCTTTTAATTGTCAACAGTTAGCTTACCAAATAAATTAAATTAATTCACTTTTTCATAAAATAGAAAGATGTGCTTATTGGTATAACATGTCGATTAAGGGCAATATTTTTAAAATAAACATAAACTATTTATAAGAGATGTATTTAATATTGAATAATCTTTAAATTTCTATCAATTACAAATGTTTATCATGAAAATTGTATTCATAATGGATGCTTAAAGTTAGAGTTTTATGTTTTTTACACTTTTTAAACCACTTCTAAAGCCGGACATTTAGGTGAAATAATTTTGTTCTCCAGAAAAAAAATCAATTACATCATTTTTAATATTAATAAGATCAACTGTGATTTTTTTCAGCATTCAAAAAAAATCAAAATTTTCATCGAAAAATCGCATTTTTTGTAAGGAAAAATTTCACAAAAAATATATTTTTAAAAAAACCCAAAAAAATCAGAGAAAAATTATATCAGTATCAATAATAATGTGCACTATTTACTTTTGCGGAAAAAAATAGTTCGCAAAAATTTTGCACTTATAAAAATTTCAGAAAATTTGATTATTGAGCGCCCATACTAAGCACAATTTTTTAATACCAAAAACGTTTTGTAAATTGAATTAAAGCAGTTTTAATTGTTAACAGTTAGCTTTCCAAATAAATTAAATCAATTCACTTTTTCATGAAATAGATCAGTTTAAATACACCAATTGTGCAAAAATTGAAAAATGTGCTTTTTGAGTAAAATTCCGATTAAGGGCAACATTTTTAAAATAAACATAAACTATTTATAAGAGAAGTATTAGGAATTGAATAAACTTTAAATTGCTGTTAATAACAAATTTGTATCATTAAAATTGTTTAATAATGGATGCTTAAAGCTGGAGCTTTATTGTTTCTATAGTTTTTAAACGACTTTTAAGGCAGGAAGTTTTGGTGAAATAATTTTTATCTATACAAAATAAATCGATTAAATTATTTCTAATATTAATAAGATTAGCTGTGATTTTTTTCAAATTTTTAAAAAAATCAAAATGTTCATCAACAAATCGCATTTTTGGTAACCCCCCCTAGTAGTGGTAGTGGAAAAATTTCCCAAAAAAATTTTTTAGGAAAATCCAAAAAAAGTATTCTAAGACACTTATATCAATATCAGTAATAATCTGCGGTATTTGTTTTTGCAGGAAAAAAAAATGTTCGCAAAAATATCACTTTAAAAATGTTAAACAGTTATAAAAAATCAAATTGTGAGGCGTTTGTTGCAATAATTAGATAGATCAGGTGGACACAAAAATATTTTCCTGTGCGCTATACTTGTTAATTTCTATGTGCATTTAAATAAAAACGTTTGCGCACAGAAAAACGTTTTTCCGTGCACTTGACAAAATATTTTCCTGTACACTTGTGAAAAATATCGTCCTCTCTGAAAATAATTAAAACAGCTATGCAATATCATATTCACAGGTGTCGATTAAAAAAATAGCTCTGAAAGAATGCTTTTCCTGTGCACGGAAAAATATTTTCCTGTGCGCGGAAGAAAATTTTCCTGTGCACAGAAAACGTAGAGATGTTCACAGGAAAATATTTTTTTCTGAAGAGAAAAATATTTTCCTATGCACAGTAAAAGTAGAGAAGTGAACAGGAAAATATTTTCTTGTACACGGAAAAATTAGAAAAGTGCACAAGAAAATATTTTTTGCGAAAAAGATACAGAAGTGCACAGGGTAGTATTTTCCAGTGCACATATCTCGTATGCAATATGCACAGAAAAAACATTTTTTTGTGCACCCAACTTTTAATTTTTTTCGCGCTCTCAAAAATGTTTTTCTGTGCGCTTGAAAAAATATTTTCCTGTCCACTTGTAAAAAATCTTTTAAGTATACATATTACCCGCTGTCAATTTTCCGATATTTGTTGTTTTTTAAAGGAGCGCGAATTGAAGCTTTAAACGAGTGTTTTCCACTCCCAGACTAAGCATGAAGTAAAATTTTGAGTTAAGAAAAGCCTGAAAATGTGGATTTGCCGGGGCGCGCGAGCGAAGCGAGTCGCGCTCCGGCAAATCCAAATTTTAAGGCTTTTCTAAACTCGAAATTTTACTTCCTGCGTCTAGCGTATTAAACACTAATTGTTCTAAAGTTCAAAATACACGCCTTTAGTATATTGCTTTAATAGTATATTTTAAACTTCACTTGGAATCAGTGTTTTGTACGCGTGGCACTACGCGACCAAACCAAATTTTCAGGTTTTTCCTAACTCGAAATTTTACTTCATGCTTAATCTGGGAGTAGAAAACACTCATTTAAAGCTTCAATTTGACGACGAATATCTAAAAATTTATAGCGTATACAGTAGACTCTAAAATACCCTACATCAACCTCAAATATATAAATCCCCCCAAAAAACCCACACCTCTATAAATACCCTAATTTGGGGTAAAGTTCCTAAAATCGGCAGCAATGGTGAATAGATTCCGAGTAATGTAGATTGACTTATCTGTTGCGTCACACATGCAAATGCAACATAACGACGTAACTGCAAAAATAGCTTGATGCACTTTCAAATGGAAATACATACAATAATACCGCTGAGAAGTGTGATTATTTTCAGAACCCTCGACTTTCAGTTATTATTATACCTTCTCGTATCTACTAAAGGAAGTTGTTGAATCGCGCAAATATTTACCAAGAGATTTTGACGTTTCAAACCTCAATAATCAAGTTTAAAAAACATGTTTGGAATTATATCCGAGTAACTCATATAAAATAGTTGAAAAAGATTTAGTAGCCTAGGGTCCATTTGCACCCCGACCTAAGCGGTCATCATTATCCACTAATCATTGATTAAACCTCTGATTAAGTAAAATTTCTAAAACATAAGAATGCTATAAATTTGTGAGATATCCTAAACATGTCTCTTTCATCAATATGCAATTGTGTAAATTAGTTGTAAATACAATTGTTTTCAAATAGTACTAATCACTGATTAAGTTAATCGACTTGGGTGCAAACGGGCATAGGTGTATCATTTTTTATTTAGATTTCAGAAACTAGAAGTTGATTTTTACTTTTAAGTATACTTGTATTTTTTACAAAGAGCTTATCGCAATTTTTGCTATAATGGATACATTATGATTTTTTTTAATATGCTACGCTTTTAGTATTACCATTAATGTTTAATTAATGTTAATTATTTTATTTAAAAGAATAGGGGCTCACTGAATAAATGAAATATTTGCGAATGTGCTTGAAATATAAATTGGAAGGCTAAGTGAAATTTGACACGTGGTCAATTTTCAGCCATTCTCGTTTCAAATCATCATTCCGAGCGCAACAAAAGCTACCTATACAACGTTGTCCTAATCACGTTATCAAAGGGCGTATAATACGTGAGCAGAATTCATCCACAATAAAATTGACAAATATTTATTTTTATAATTTTATTTTTAAACAATCTTTCTTAAATAAAAACCACCTACTAAATTATACAAAAAAGTCTCTTTTTTAATTTTATAAAATAATTTACCGCCGTTACATTAATTATGATAGATAATTAAGGGGCTTATTGTAATATCATGATAATCCACAAGTAAACAGAACTGATTTAGAAAAAAATCTCAAATGTATTACTACGATATTAGGAATTAATAGCAAGTTGTTTGACAAGTTTTGAAAGCTTCGGTTTGCATGTGAATATGAGCATACTGTAGCTTTTAATATTACTGCTCAATCAAATCGAATAATAATACAGCATTTTTTGGTTGTCTTCTTATTATGTTATTACAATAAGCCCTTCAATTATACAAAAAAGTTTATTTTTAATTTTATAAAATAATTTACTAATAAAACCGAAAACATTAATTATGATGGATAATCATTTCTGTTTGGAATTAAATATTAATTAATGTAAGTTTTTTAAGGAAAAAATTATTCATTTTATCACATCGTATGTTCAATAAAAAAAAAACCTCTAGAGTGCCATGATTTTGTCTTTTTTAAATTTAAGTTAGCTACACGCTTTAGGAATTGACATATAAAACGTCAGACATAATAATTATAATGTATAATTTCATAGTTGCCAACCTTACAATATTTTCCATGCCACTCTAGACATTTTATTTTATTGAACATACTATATAACAACTAATGTTTGTTGTTGTTATTAATATTTCTTTTGATTGTGTATTTATGTTTTTATTATTTCTCGATGTGAAGGTCACTGACATTAGTGAGTATATAATCGGAATGGAATCGTTGACTAATTAATGAATATCGATTAATTTCCGAAAATTCTAGTTTTCCGAATGTTTTTCCACCCGTAAGTTATTTATTTGTTACTTTTGTACATACGTAGGTTTTCCAATTCCCCGATGAACTATCTCTACGCTACGCTTCAGAAGAATAATGACCCACTTTTATTGGCAATAAAGTTGGGTCAAAGGGAAAAACACCATGACTTATTTTTATCTCCGCTAAATTATACACACCAAACAAATTCCATTCTATCAAATTTTCAGGCTTTCCCAAACTCGACATTTTCCTTCATACTTTATCCTACACTCGTTAGAAGCTTAAAATTCAACATTTATATAAAATTAAATAATGCCTGAATATCTACAGGGTGTAGATTTTAATTCTAGATATTTAATTGAAATTTTGTGTAGGCTTACTTAACACATATCCCAATTATCCGTTGTAAATGTTCAGATAGTTGTTTTTTTTTTACAAAGTTCAAATTGAAGCTTTAACAAGTGTCTTCCACTCCCAGGTTAAGCATGAAGTAAAATTTCGAGTTTAGAAAAGCCTGAAAATTTGGTTTGGTCGCGTAGCGCGTAGCGCTACGCGGCCAAACCAAATTTTCAGGCTTTTCTAAACTCGAAATTTTACTTCATGCGCCACGCGTATAAAACACTGATTTCAAGCGAAGTTCACTTTTCATATAATTTCAGTATTTTCAGTGTTTTACGCCCGTGGCGCATGAAGTAAAATTTCGAGTTTAGAAAAGCCAAACGCTCAGGCTTTTCTAAACTAGAAATTTTACTTCATGCTTAGTCTGGGAGTGCAAACATTTGTAAGAGACTTGTCTGAAAATTTGTATTGAAAAATCGTGATATGTAGACCGAAATTTTCTCTCTGCCGTTGATTAAACACGAAAAAATAAAGCTCGCAAAAACAGTTTTTTCAATATTCCTTTAAATAAAAAAGTTTTCAATATGTGGTACCCCCAAAATATACCAAATGAATAATACACTGCTCCAAGAAATTAACGTACAATCCGAAAATTTTAATATGTCTACTATTTTTTGTGTATTTCATGTTAGCGTCTTTGAAAAAACGAAGAATGTTTTGGGTCTTGTATTTATTTTAATAGATTCCAAAAAATGATACAGATACAAACATATATAAGGTGTTGCGTTAATTTCTTAGAGCAGTGTAGTTTTTACGTTTTTTACTCCAGATATAAATACTCGTATATCATTTATGAATGCATTTTTTTGTGAATACCGTAAGTTTTTGGTCGATTTTTAAAATCTTGACGTATTTAATGATATTCCAAGATTTCAATTTCAATAATTATTACTATTTTTATTATTTTTAATAATAATAATTATTATTATTATTTATAAATTTCGTGAATTTTTAAAATTTCGACAATTATTCCAGAAATTCCGAATTTTTTGTCGATTTTTGAAGTTATGGCGGTTTTCGAGAACTTTCTACATTTCTACATTTATTACCCTATATTTCCTAAATGTTCGTTGATTTTTAAAATATTTACACTTTTTAGTGATTTACAAATTTGAACTCTTTTTGTTAATTTTTAAAATGTAAGCACTTCTAATGAATTTTTGTCAATTTTTGAAATCTCGGCAGTTTTAATGGATTTCCAAAATTTTCGTTAATTCTCAAAATGTTAACGATTTCCAAGTTGATTGCGAAAAAAATCACTGAATCTTTGAATTTTTACGAAAACCTACAAGATTTTTACAATCATCTGAAATTCGGGAAAACCGACAAAATTTGGAAAATTCGTGAATAGCGTCAACATTTTTAAATTTAACACATATTTAGTAAATTCACGAAAATTACCAAGATTTTACAAATTTACGAGTCTTGTATAACATTTTTTAAAAACATTTAAGAAATTCGTGATTTTTTATAATTAACGAAAATCTAGGAAGTTTATGAAAATCGTTTAGCAATTTAAAAGTTAACAGAAATCTTTGAAACTTGACGAAACGCATTAAGATTTTGAAAATAGAAGAAATTCACAAAAAAACCGTCATGATATTTATAATTAAAAAAAAAATCTGAAAAGCGTTAAAATTTGGAAAAATTACGCTTATCTTGGAAAATTAATAAAGTTGTAAACATGTTGACATGTTGTATTAAAAGTCTAACTTTCAATACAACATGTCAACATGTTTACAACTTTTATTAATTTTCCAAGATATGCGTTAAAATTACAAAATTTATGCCTTTCAGATTTTTTTTTAATTATAAATATCATGACGGTTTTTTGTGAATTTCTTCTATTTTCAAAATCTTAATGCGTTTTGTCAAGTTTCAAAGATCTCTGTTAACTTTTAAATTGCTAAACGATTTTCATAGCTATACTGATGAGGATTAAATCTCGAAACGCGTCTATAGATGGCTTAAGACAATTAATATTCATTCCCTGTAAATTTTTCAATTTATTTCAATTTCCTAATAATTCATTTAGTTTGGTAAGAGAATAATTTGACCTGATGTTGCATTTTGCATATAAATTATGCATAAAACAGTAAAGCTGTCGTGTAATTCAAATATTCATTGTATAATTCAATATCTGTCGGGGTATTAGCTCGAGAAGTAGTTCTTTTAATGGATTTTTGGAGACTTGTCTCAGTGAGACAACATTTTTGCAGAATGTCGATTTTAATTTTAATTGGTTTTTATATTATGTTGACAATTATTTAACATCTTTAAAATTCACGAAATTTTTAGAGATTACACGAAATCGTTAACATTTTGAAAAGTAATTATAATTACAACCCTGCAAATACACGAGAAGTATCAATACTTTTCTAAAAATTGACGAAAATCTAGAAAATTTATGAAAAGCTCCAACATTTAAGAAATTGAGGAAATCCGTCACAATTTTTAATATTAATGGATGAATAGTATTAAAATTTTAAATAGAAAGATAAATTCACTGATTATAGAGGCTTCTACTTCGTTATACATTGTTGAACATAAATAAAACACTGTTTATCACTTTGTTTGTATAACAATTGGTTTATTTGGTGACTATAGTGTCGATACTACACGTATCATTATCAAACCGTTAACGGTTTGATAATGATACGTGTAGTATCGAAACTATAGTCACCAAATAAACCAATTGTTATACAAACAAAGTGATAAACAGTGTTTTATTTAGAAAGATAAATATTTTAAAATTAGTCTAAATCTTGGCAATTCGTTAAAAGTATTGACACTTTTAAAATTAGCGATAATCTAAGAAATTCATTAAAAATTGAGAAAAATCTTTTGAATATTCATGAAAAGTCACAACATTTTTAAAATTAATGGTAATAAATGTGGCGGAAAGACCACAGGTCGATAGCCGATTGGCAATAGTAATAATATGTTATTGAATTATATATATATATATATATATATATATATATATATATATATATATATATATATTGTAACGTTCCGTTTTTATTTTTTCGTTTAAATTATTTAAAGGCCAAAGTATTGCTACGACTCTGATTTAAAATTAGGAATATTGTGTTTTCGCGATATCGAGAGCGCGCAGGTTTTTTTGTCCTGGTGGACGACATGAGGTTTTTTAGGGGAGAGGACCGGGCGAGGAGCTGAGCGAACGTGTGTGCCAGGTAAAGCGATTTGACTTTAGTATTCCACTTTGATGAGAAAGATTCATTATTAGCGATCGCTCAACTTATTGAATTTATGAGTGAAATTGCGCTGAGTGCGCTATTTGACTAGATTTATCAAGAGCGCCGGCGGATGACACACACGGCGCTCAGCCGCACGGTTTGTGGTGAATGTCCGAGTTTTTTTTGTTGCATGTGTAGTTGTTATGTTGAGCTAGCTGTCTGTACGATATATGTACCTTTTCATGCGCTTCGCGTAAAGATCGCGAAACTGTGACGCAGTAGCCACTTAGGGCCTCATAAGTAAATTGATACTGCCTTTAACTTACACCGTAGCACATCCGATAAACCCAACCTTACGGATCCAAAAGGGGCCGTCGGCGTCCAAGAGAAGGACGGAAGCTAGGCCGGAAGTAAACCTCCAGGAAATTTTCGACGTGTCTGCTAGTTGCCTAAATCGCTGAAAACCTGAACACCAGCCTCCGAAAACTATCATCAGCCTGGAGGGCACTGCATACTAATGCCGCAAGCCGATTTCGCTTACCGCTTGCTACTGTAGGTTAAAGCAGTTCAGGGGCGCAGGAGAACCATAATCTGGTGAGGCAACGCTTTCTTATTTCCGACGGACGGGCCAATGACTCTCCGAAGTCTACGTTGCAAGGCGTATCAAATCATTCATTTTTATGATTATTGGGTGGCTACCTATTTGTGAATTATTTCCCTAAACACTAATTTAACCTATTTCATACTTCCATTCGTTTTTGTTTTTTATTAATTTATTATTGAATCTAAAAGCAATATATAGAATTGTTAAAGTTTCCTGTAAGTTTCGTTAACTAACTGGACCAAACTACTAATTAACAGTAACCCCTGTCTGCCACTTGGTGGCTGGCGCCCAATTGATGCTGAAGTAAGAAAATAAACGAACTACGACCCAGCGCCGCAATAAGTTAACCTAGCCGTGAGCAATTGTGAAGGCGAACGTCACAATATATATATAGGTACATACTATGTAATATTGCTTGTTGTCAATAAAGATTGTTGATAGTAATAAATGGACGAAAATTTCCAAGATTTTGATAATCTTAGAAGTAATTAACAATAATCTAAGAAAATCATTAAACATTGAGAAAAATCTTTGAATATTGATGAAAAGTAACAACATTTTTAGAGTTAATTAATTTTAAAAATGTTACTTTTAATTAATTTTAAAAATGTTGTTAATTTTCATGAAGATTCAAAGATTTTTCTCAATTTTTAATGATTTTCTTAGATTATCGTTAATTACTTCTAAGATTTTTAAAATCTTGGAAATTTTCGTCCATTTATTACCATTAATTTTAAAAATGTTGTTACTTTTCATGACTATTTAAAAGATTTTTCTCAATTTTTAATGAATTTTTTAGATTATTGCTAATTTTAAAAGTGTCAATATTTTTAACGAATTGCACAAAAATTGCCAAGATTTTGAAAATCTTAGTTCATGAAAATTGTCAAGATTTTAAAAATTAATAAAAAATCGAGAAAATTTTTCAAATATTAAAAATCTCATCAACATTTTATGAATTGACAAAAATCTCGAAATATTAAAAATTTTGAAATATCGAAAATTTTATTTCAATTTCCATGTTAAAATTTTTATAATTTAACGACAATCTCGAAATATCGAAAATCTTATGAAAATCGCGAAATATTGAAAATCTCATGAACATTTTATGAATTGACGAAAATCTCGAAATACCGAAAGTCCGACGA
This sequence comes from Philonthus cognatus, assembly GCA_932526585.2. Classification (NCBI taxonomy): domain Eukaryota; kingdom Metazoa; phylum Arthropoda; class Insecta; order Coleoptera; family Staphylinidae; genus Philonthus; species Philonthus cognatus. The sequence goes on from OW052243.1 coordinate 14,228,201, forward strand.
AAATCTCGAAATATTGAAAATCTCATTAAAATGCACAAATCAACGATAATTGAAAATTTTACGAAAATCTCGAAGTATCGAAAATCTGATGACCATTTCATAAATTGATAAAAATCTCAAAGATCTAAAATCTTACACAAATCTCGAAATATTGAAAATTTCATAAATCAACAAAAATTAAATAGTTTACAAAAATCTCCAAATATCGGAAATCTTCATGAGAATTTTATAACATCTCGAAATACATATTGATCTCATGAAATTTGTTAAATCGACAAATATTCCAAAATATTGAAAATCTCATGAACATCTTATGAATCGACAAAACGAGTGTTTTCCACTCCCAGACTAAGCATGAAGTAAAATTTCGAGTTTAGAAAAGCCCCGCGTAGAAAATTTGTCGAGGGTCGCGCAGCGACCCGAGACAAATTTTCACGGGGCTTTTCTAAACTCGAAATTTCACTTCATGCGCCACGCGTATAAAACATTGAAATATTATTATAATTTTGTAAAACGTGAGTATTGATAATTTCGTCATTAAACTATTCTTGGCAATATTATCAATCTTAGGTGAAGGCCTTTAAACAAATAATTTACAGCATTAAATAATTGTAAATATTAAATCTAAAATATCTGGTATTGAAAATTATCACTTTTTTGAATATCGATACTTTTCACTACGTAATTTTATCGTATCGATACTTGGCTATATGATATAGCCGATACCCAATATCGATATTTTTTAAGATCAAAATATTCCTACCTCTTAAGAAGAATAAACGTAAAAAGCGGCAGATTTTTATGAATTTACCGTTTTCTGGTAAAAAAAGAAAACATAAGTATAAATAAAATTGCCAATTTTCGGTTGCAGAATACTTTAAACATTAAAAGTACGATTCTTTTCGCAATCTACAACAAGTTAGTCTTACAAAGACTATATCAAACAATCATTGAAACAACTACTTCCCGAGCTAATACCCCGGCGGACATTGAATTATCCAACATGTTTGAACGGTAACGTGACCACCAGTCTAAGGTGTCAAATTGTTTAGAGGGAATGGCAAAGCTATACTGATGAGAGATAAATCTCGAAACGCGTCTATAGATGGCCTGAATAATTTGACCCAAATTGTGACATTTGCAGTAGGTTACTGTATGTAACAGCAAACACTTGTTGTATAATTCAATGTCCGTCGGGGTATTAGCTCGGAAAGTAGTTGTTTAAATGAGTGTTTGATATAGTCTTTGTAAGACTAACTTGTTGTAGATTGCGAAAATAATCGCACTTTTAATGTTTAAAGTATTCTGCAACCAAAAATTGGCAATTTTATTTATACTTATGTTTTCTACCGCTTTTTTTTGTATGCAATTTACCGCTAATTTATTGTACGACCTGGCACCACTGTTTTTAAGAAATGTAAAAATTTAACAAAGTGTTTTCTTTTAAAATTATAGTTAAACATGTCTCACCACGTGAAAAATTAGAAACTTATTCAAGATTTTAAATATCTTTACCCTTTTATTCTGTATCTTTGTAAAGAGCAAAAACGTTGATTCTCTAACTTTTTTGCTCTTTACAAAGTTACAGAATAAAATGGTAAACATACGAGGGCAATCCAGATAGTGACAGACGTTTTGGCCTAGCGCGGCAGTTGGCGGCACTAGCGCCACCATCTTGGATACAGAATTTTTCTACACTTAGTACGCAACCAGTCGTGGTGACTAGAGACTCGTGCATATTGTACTTTTTATACAGTGGCGTTTTAAAATAAACGATGCAATAAAAATCCCGCCAGTTGTGAAGTGCGTGGTGTGATAAGGTTTTTTTTGCGAAAAATTACAAACCTATTGAAATTTATCGCCAGATTTGTGATGTGTACGGCAATGGAATAATGAGTGAAAGCCAAGTGAGACAGTGGTGCATTGATTTTAAAAATGGCCGAACCAATGTTCACAATGAGGATCGCAGTGGTAGGCCTAGTCTTGTGAGTGATTGTTGGTAAAAATTAATGAAAAAATCCGTGAAAATTGTCGATTCACGATTACGGAACTCTCAGAACATTTTCCCCAAATTTCACGGAGTTTAGTTCATGAAATCGTAGTTGGTAAACTTGGATACCACAAATTTTGTGCCAGGTGGATTACGAAATTCCAAACGGAAGACCACAAAATCAAAAGACTTGCTGCAGCACTGACATTTCTCGAAGAGTACGACAAAATTGGAAACCATGTTTTCGATCGTATCGTAACTGGTGACGAGACTTGGGTACAGTACGTTACCTGCGAAACAAAACGGCAGTCGATGCAATGGGGTCACACGCATTCGCCCCAGAAACCGAGGAAGTGTCTGCAGACGCTGTCAGCAAGAAAAATCATGGCTACTGTGTTTTGGGATACTCCGGGAGTGATTTTGGTTGATTTTCTTGAACGTGGTCAAACAATAAATTCAGAGAGGTATTGCGAAACACTCCGAAAATTAAGACGCGCGATACAAAACAAGCGTCGGGGAAAACTTAACGAGAAAATTTTGTCTCTCCATGACAACGCTCGTCCACACACAGCCAATCGTACTCAAAAGCTCTTGCATGATTTTGGATGGGAAATTTTCAGTCATCCGTCATACAGCCCGGATTTGGCTCCGAGCGATTACCATCTGATCCCAAAGATGAAGACGTGGCTCGGTACGCAACGCTTTGACACTGACGCTCAACTCCATGCTGGTGTAAACCAGTGGTTGAACTCGCAGGCGGCAGATTTCTACAAAGAGGGCATTGAAAATCTTGTAAAACGATATGATAAATGCCTTTTTATGGCGATTACGTCGAAAAATAGTTTAAGAGTTTACCTTCAAAATGTATATAATAAAAATTAGTTTTTTCACTTTGTTTATTTTTTATTTCAAAACGGCTGTCACTTTGTGGATTGCCCTCGTATTTGAAGTCTTGAATAAGTTTCTAATATTTCAACCAACTGTTTTTTATTCCAAATTTTTTTAAACCAATTCTTATTAAATATTTGATAAAGAGCAATACATTTCTATGTTTATATTAGTTAATTTAGAAATAATCCACTCCTGGATATTGCACAAAATATCACATCACGGCCATGACACAGTACCTGTGTTTTGTTGAGTTCAAAGGGGTTGGTTGGCTGTGGAGTGGGGTTGTGCAAATTATGCTAATATGCCGCCGTGCCAGGGGGCGATGGAGCCTTGTCTGGCCTCGCAGTTTTCCACCCCCCTTTGTTCTGTTCGATGCGTTTCATCAGTTTGCACGTTTGTGCATTTCAACATTACTAAAACTAAAACTAAAACCCATCGAAACTTGTCTACAACAAATCCAAAATCGATTATGGAATTATTAAACTTATTAAGCTCGAATACACAGTTTACAGAGTTTTAACTAAACACGCAATTTGAACCTGGTGAAAAGTTCAAATTGCGTTTAAGCTAAGTTTAAGAGTTGAGTTAGATAGAAAATCCATTTATTAATAAAATCCGTAACGTAAGATAGAAAATCCATTTATTATTAAAATCCATTTATTTAACATCGAGATGGTTTTGACCAGGGTTGTTAAAAAAACGTTTTTTTTTTTTCATTTTAATTAAAACAAACAGTTTTAATTACCAATTAAAACATGTTTAAAACGTGTTTAAAACATGCCTAAAACGTGTTTGAAACATGTTTAAAACACGTTTAAAACATGTTCACAACAGAACATACAGGGCATTTTTCTTTTGAGTATACATATCCCGATAATTACAGGTTTTTTTTTAAATTTGTGGGAATTCGTTGTTTCAAAGCTGTTAATTTGATGCGTTCAACGAGTGTTTTCCACTCCCAGACTAAGCATGAAGTAAAATTTCGAGTTTAGAAAAGCCTAAGAATTTGGATTGGCCGCGTAGCGAAGCGGAGCGGCCAATCCAAATTAGGCTTTTCTAAACTCGAAATTTTACTTCATGCGCCACGCTTAAAAATACTGATTTACAGTGAAGTTAAAAAAACACACACATACAACAACGATTACAGGCAACCTAATATACGTTATAGTTATTGGATTGCCTATAATCACTGTTTTATACAATGTTCATTGTTCAGCGCAGAATTTGACTCACGCTTTATTTACATCTACATATTAGATTGATAAAGCCGTATATTTTAAACTTTACGATATTTCAGTGTTTTATACGTGTGGCGCATGAAGTAAAATTTCGAGTTTAGAAAAGCCTAATTTGGATTGGCCGCTCCGCTTCGCTACGCGGCCAATCCAAATTCTTAGGCTTTTCTAAACTCGAAATTTTACTTCATGCTTAGTCTGGGAGTGGAAAACACTCGTTGAACGCATCAAATTAACCGCATTGAAACAACGAATTCCGAAATCTAGGATGCGAATCCTGAATGATTCGAATCCTGCCCAGCTCTGTTACACGCTTATCTGGCTTAACACGCTTAGCTCCTTACCTACCATAACATTTTGAAATGATTTTGTATTTTACATGCACCAAATATATCTTTGACAAATTTGAATTAATAAAATAATATTAACCAATAAAAAATATGCTGAAAACATTTATTTTGATAAAATTGACAGTTGTCATGACAATCTTTCATGCGACAATCTATTAGAATGATAAATGATTTGAACTCAGTGAATTTTACTTAGAATCATCTATAAACATTACAAAAGTGCTGAAAAAACGACATTTTATAATGTTGTCAATTGTCAATCGTTTAGAATAATAGTTGACTAGAATTGTGCGGACCATAAAACCTATAGAAAACTTTTTTCAGAGATTCACATACAGTAACATTATAAAACACAGCCTATGGGCGCTTTTTCGACCATTTGGACCCACTGTGCGGCGCCGTGCGTGCATGTTTTGACGCAGTTCCCCACGGCGCCGCAACCGCACCGCAGACGCATGAGCGGTTTCTAAGTACTTTGTTTTTAAAGGAGCTATGCACACAGCCGTCATTTTACCGCATGATATACAGTTTTGATTATTTAAAAAAATATATTTAAACTGAACTTCTGCATTTTATGAAAGCACATAGGTGCCTTCATATTTACCTCATTTACATAAACAAAGTAGCATTGAAAAAATAATTAGCAACAACTTATTGAATGGAAATAGTCTTGCATGTTATTTATAATTATTATTTTACATATTTCGTTTAATTACAACAGTCTTGAATTTCGTTATTATTTTCTTCAAAAATCCACCAGACATTGTAACAATTTACTTTCGAAATTGTTGTGTCTGATTTAAATATTCATTTAGAGAAATAATAAGAATATAAATGTAGAGATTATGTCTTCCCACTTTTTTCACAGATTTCTAAGGAAATTCATTGATAAGAACACAAATGTGAAACTAAGCCCGGAAAGTGCGGACTGGTGTTTATAAAAAGGCCCGCGACCTCTCGAGAAAATCCGGTGCATCGGCCCCCAAGGCCAAACACCACACTGGCCCTAAATTTCCCGGTAGATTAGTCCGCGTCTGGAGCCTGAGATATAAGGTTTTGTAAACGTTTCTAGCATTGTGACTTAAAAGTCCATATCAGTATAATACCCTTTTAAATATGTTTCGATAACCTTCCAAAAAATCAACGTCACATTTTTCACATCTTCCACAACTGACGGACTACACGCGTCTTTTGACGGATGTGTGCATTTATTTGCTGCGGGCACGCAGCGTTACCGCAGCGGCGCCGTGCGGTTAAAAAACGCATGTGTGCACCGGGCTTTAGTTCCATTTAATTTATCTATTTATTTGTGGTATTTAACATATATTTGAAAAGAGGTAAATACGTTAAATTAATAAACATTTTAGGATACAATTAGACTAGAAATGAAGATTATTTAAAGGTTTACTGTCTTATAGATACTTTCGGACTAAAACTAAATTTGTTTGTGCCTGGAAGAACAAGGGATGTTTCGACATCCACTTGAATTTGTATCTTGTTTTCCTTATTTTTTGTTTTATATGATCATTCTTTGTAGTTTGAAATTCAAGTAATACTGCTTTAGTATATATTTTAAACCTCACTTGAAACCAGTGTCTTATATATTATTAATCTCAATTGCAGTATAATAAATTATGCGGACGACACAAACTTTTTTGTAACAAGATAAATTCAAATTCAAAACTATTTGAATTCGAGAAAATTAGCTTACGCTTCTTATAGTTTGCACACTTTAAACTTTCATCCATTGAAACAACTATTTCCCGTACAAATACACCTCCGGATATTGAATTATACAATGAAATATTTAAATCAAATCAAATTAAATAAGATTTTAAATATTTCATTGTATAATTCAATATCCGGAGGTGTATTTGCACGGGAAGTAGTTGATTCAATGAATATTTATCGTCTTAAATTGTCTTTATAATAAAGACAATGTTTGCATTTTCACGAATAGTTTTTTTATATATTAACTTTTTTGTAACTGCGAAACTGTACCCCCAGCTTATTGCCACATGCAATGAAATTTACACAAGCATTGATGATTGGTTTAAATCCAACTTAGTAATATTAAACAAAAATAAAACTAGTGCTGTTCTGTTTAAAACAAAACAATCAAAAATATGCTGCCAAGGATACATAGATTTAGTAACATCAGTTAAATTAACTCCCCAGGTGAAATTTTTAGGAGTATCCATTGATGAGTCTCTGGATTGGTGCTCGCATGTAGAATACTTATCAAAAAAATATCAAAATTGTGTTATCTAATGAGCAACATAAAAAAATACATTAACACAGATTCGCTGAAAATAATCTACCATGCCAGCATAGAATCAGTCCTGAGATATGGTATTGTGTTTTGGGGAAACAGCAGCCACATTGTAAAAATATTTAAATTGCAAAAAAGAATAATTCGAGCAATGTTCGGCTTAAAATATCACGAGTCCTGTAAAGGTTTTTTTTAGAAGAAATAATATATTAACAATTAATTCCCTATTTGTATATGAATGTTTAAAGTTTGTTTTCAAAAACAAAACAATTTTCTGCATTTCTAAAAACCACAAGTATGTGACAAGGAATAAAAATGTTGTATATCCCAAGCACAAGCTAACACTCACAGAGCAAAATGCATATTAAAAATGCAGTAAAATGTATAATGCACTTCCTAGAGCCATACCGGAAATACAATCGTTTTCAAAGTACAAAAGTACAGTGTATCGATTATTGCTGGATGCAGAAATGTATTCAACCAATTATTTTTTCCATATCGAATATTCTTAATTTAATGTTATTGTTTTGAATTATCTTTTATTTTCTATTTGACCATATTTTATGTTATGTCTGCACGAACCGTGTTTTGTATACATACCTTTAAAAATAAAGTTTGTTTATTATTATTATTATTATTATTATTATTATACGCGTAAAATTTCGAGTTTAGAAAAGCACGAGTTCCACGCGTCCAAATCCAAACGGTTATGCTTTTCTAAACTCGAAATTTTACTTCATGCTCAGTCTGGGAGTGGAAAAACTCGTTAAATGTTAGAAGTTCTGCACTATAATAAAAACAACGAATGCCAGAAAATTTACAGAGTGAACGTATTGTAACAACAAACTTTGTCTGCAATTTGAAAATACGTGCACAGGGAGACCCAAATTGGATGTTACTATAGTGAATCTCGATTAATCGATCGCGCATCCTTGAGCTCTTTTTTCGAGACAAACCCAATTTCAAAAACAGAAATTAGCTATCGTCTTTTGTTTCCAAGTTTTCACCAAAAATTTAATATTCTCCATTTTCCACTTTCGTTTTTTTTATTAATATCTCAGTTATTTATTATTTTATCAAAATAAGAATTGCATATTTTTGAGGTACCTTTTTAAGAAGAATAGAAAGCAATTAACAGATTTTTTCTATTTTCTAAGCAAAATGTCCCTGATTCTGAAAGTTAAATCTTCATTAATAAAAAAAAAACAGAACTAAGTTTTATTTTTTTGTATAGAAGTCATAGTTGCTGAGCTGTTGATAGCAATTAACCGATTTTGTCGGTGTTCATTAATAATAAAAAAAAAACAGCAGTGAGTTTTATTTCTTTGTATAGAAGTCATAGTTGGCAGTGCTGTTTAAAGCAATTAACAGATTTTTCTATCTTCAATAATAATTTTAAAAAAACAGCACTAAGTTTTATTTTTTTCTATAGAAATTTTAGTTGGCTGTGCTAGCACAGCCAACTATGATTAATGATAGCTACAAATGAGATTCATATTTGGTAATAAAAAAATGGCACAATTGAATATATGTATTTTTCAAAATACGTGTACAGGGAGACCCAAATTGGATTTTACTGTAGGGAATTTCGGTTATTAGAAGAGAGAAGAAAAAATCGATAGAATGTGCTGTTGAAAGCAATTAACAGATTTTTTCTATCTTCATTAATAGAGAAGTGTCACAATACACGAAATAGGGATATATTGTACCCGAGACACAGACTCACGTTATCTGACCGAAATTCATTTCATAGGTGTGTTAAATTTTATAATGTTCTGCCAAGCAAAATAAAGAATTTAGATTCGTTAAAGCCATACAAGTCAGCGGTATATAAACTTCTCATGGAATCAGAGATATACAGTGTGGAAGAATATTTTGAAGCATGTAATTTATTTACATAATGTTATTTGTCTGAGTATTTAACAGCATATAATTATATATGTATGTTTTTTTTTTGTTAGGACACAATTTCATTTATGTTCCAAAATTGTGATAATTTTTGTGACCATTTATTTAGAAATAAAGTTTGTTTATTATTATTATTATTAATTTAAAAAAAAACAGCACTAAGTTTTATTTCTTTGATTAGAAATCATAGTTGGCTGTGCTAGCACAGCCAACTATGATTAATAATAGCTACAAATAGGATTCATATTTGATGTTAAAAAAATTGGCACAATTGAATATGTGTATTTCTCAAAATACGTGTACAAGGAGACCCAAATTGGATGTTACTGTAGGGAATCTCAGTTATTAGAAGAGAGAAAAAAAAACGATAGAATGTGCTGTTGAAAGCAATTAACAGATTTTTTCTATCTTCATTAATAATAAAAAAAAAAACAGCACTAAGTTTTATTTTCTTGTATAGAAATCATAGTTGGTTGTGCTAGCACAGCCAACTATGATTAATAAAAATTTGATAAGCAGCTTTATTTTATGAAAGCGTTCAATTTGAAGTTTCGAACGTGTGCAGTCCACTCCCAGACTAATCATGAAGGAAAATTTCGAGTTTAGAAAATCCTGACTTATTTGACAAAAAAGTGGTGATAAACTGCCGAAAGTAATGTTCTGCCCCTTGATTAATCTTTATGATAGGACAATTAAGCACATGGCAGCCATGTGGAAATATAACCTCAAATGTATTTTGAAGGCAAGTCAAGGACGGTCGAGTATACGGTAAGAAGGTCTAACAAAATCAAGGATTTTGGAGTGAAGGTAGAGATCGCTTACGTCACAAATGCGCGCTGAATTTAAATGTGGTTACTTCATGATTTAGATAATTACAAGTAATTACAGTAACTGAATATTAATTCTTAAAATTTCAATTTGAAGCATTAAACGAGTGTTGTCCACTCCCAGACTAAGCATGAAGTAAAATTTCGAGTTTAGAAAAGCCCCGTGAAAATTTGTCGAGGGTCGCGCAGCGACCCGAGACAAATTTTCTGGGCTTTTCTAAACTCGAAATTTTACTTCATGCGCCACGCGTATAAAACAAATTTTAAGCAAAGTTCGCATATACATAAATTTCACAATATTTTATTGTTTTATACGCGTGGCGCATGAAGTAAAATTTCGAGTTTAGAAAAGCCCAGAAAATTTGCTAGCACAGCCAACTATGATTAATAATAGCTACAAATAGGATTCATATTTGATGTTAAAAAAATTGGCACAATTGAATATGTGTATTTCTCAAAATACGTGTACAAGGAGACCCAAATTGGATGTTACTGTAGGGAATCTCAGTTATTAGAAGAGAGAAAAAAAATCGATAGAATGTGCTGTTGAAAGCAATTAAAAGATTTTTTCTATCTTCATTAATAATAAAAAAAAAACAGCACTAAGTTTTATTTTCTTGTAAAGAAATCATAGTTGGTTGTGCTAGCACAGCCAACTATGATTAATAATAGCTACAAATAGGATTCATATTTGATGATAAAAAAAATGGCACAATTGAATATGTGTATTTCTCAAAATACGTGTACGAGGAGGCTCAAATTGGATGTTACTGTGGGGAATCTCGGTTATTAGAAGAGAGAAAAATAATCGGTAGAATAGTTAGCTGTGCTGTTAAAAGCAATTAACAGATTTTTTCTATCTTTATTAATAATGAAAAAACAGCACTAAGTTTTATTTTTTTGTATAGAAGTGATAGTTGGCTGTGTTATAACAGCCAACTATGATGTCTATACAAAATAATAAAACTTAGTGCTCTTTCACTGTGCTAGCACAGCCAACTATGATTTCTATACAAAAAATTACAACTTAGTGCTGTTTTTTTTATTAATAAAGATAGAAAAAATCTGTTAATTGCTTTCAACAGTACAGCCAACTATTCCATCGATTTTTTTTCTCTCTTCTAATAACCGAGATTCCCTACAGTAACATCCAATTTGGGTCTCCCTGTACACGTATTTTGAGAAATACACATATCCAATTGTGCCATTTTTTCTATCACCAAATATAAATCTCATTTGTAACTATCATTAATCATAGTTAGCTTTCTATCACCAAATATGAATTTCATTTGTAGATATCTGTAGTTATACCAATTTTTAAGATAATAGCACATGTTACTTTTCCACTGAGCCCCTCAATTCATTACACTAAGTGCAGTAAATACGATATTATTTATTCCTTAAATTTTTCGTTACATAGTATACTCAAGGTAACATTCAAATGGTCATATAAGTACGTAAAAATCGATGACGCGACAATAAAAACCTTTACAAAGTAAATCACACATGTGACAGTAACGATTACCACCTGTACATCAGCGAAGCAATCAATTTTTATGCTTTCGCTGCCATTGAAATCGAATAAATGTAAGGTCGTTACAAATATAACCTTACAAATGACTGAAAATATGTGCTAATGTTAATGCTAGTATAATTTCATACAATTTCAAACATAAATTATTAGTTATTTGGTTTAAAAACTCAACAATTGTTGGATATAATTCTAGACTTAATTGTGATTATATTAATGACCCAGATATATTTAACATACAATAGGGGTTAACATAAAACATAAAAATTTCGCAGAGGCGTTGTCTGCGAAATTTTTATGTCTAAAATGTTTGTAGATACAGTTGCGACAACTAAAAACTAGTACAGCAGGGAGCTTTAGCCACTTCTAAAATATCGTATTTTTTTTCTTGTAAAACAAACTTGTCGTGTAGAGGTAAACAATTTTTTTTTTCTTGGCCAACAAGACGGTGTTTTTGTTGACATGCACTTCATTAGCAATGTTTCTAATGCTAATGCTAACGCAACTGTGCTTATATTCTGTTTTTTTTTATTGGCCAACCAAATCTGGAGATTTTTTTATAATGTTCGATATTTGTTTGTTTACTCTGGTTGTAATTCTGACTTTTGCCCAAGGTACGTCGATGGGCGTAACGGATATGAACACATATGTGTATGACAGAATTGTATCTTTCCATGTTTTCCCGTACCTCTTTCCCCGCAGACCCCAGGTCCTGCGAAAGAGAACAATGACGTTATATTTGGTTACGTTTTTGAGTCTATCATAACCTCTCTTTCTGGTTTCGTTAAACTTTCATAGATAGATTTTTTGATATTAGACTATTAAGTTTTTAAAAATAACAAAGGTTTTAAGAGCAAAATCTCTCAAATAATATAAAATGCAAAGAGGAGAAAATTTAATAAATTGTTAATAAAGAAAATTAATAACATGTTTAAAAATAATCATTTCCCCTTTTCGTACCTTCCTTAAAAGTTCAATTTGAAGCTTTAAACAAGTGTTTTCCACTCCCAGACTAAGCAAGAAGTAAAATTTCGAGTTTAGAAAAGCCCCGTGAAAATTTGTCGAGGGTCGCGCAGCGACCCGAGACAAATTTTCTGGGCTTTTCTAAACTCGAAATTTTACTTCATGCGCCACGCATATAAAACAAAAAAATATTGTGAAATTTATGTATATTCGAACTTCGCTTAAAATCTGTTTAATACGCATGGCGCATAAAGTAAAATTTCCCTTTTTCGTATCTTACTTAAAAGTTCAATTTGAAGCCTTAAACACGTGTTTTCCACTCCCAGACTAAGCATGAAGTAAAATTTCGAGTTTAGAAAAGCCCTGTGAAAATTTGTCTCGGGTCGCGCAGCGACCCGAGACAAATTTTCTGGGCTTTCTAAACTCGAAATTTTACTTCACGCGCCACGCGTATAAAACAATAAAATATTGTGAAATTTATGTATATGCGAACTTTGCTTAAAATCTGTTTTATACGCGTGGCGCATGAAGTAAAATTTCGAGTTTAGAAAAGCCCAGAAAATTTGTCTCGGGTCGCTGCGCGACCCTCGACAAATTTTCACGGGGCTTTTCTAAACTCGAAATTTTACTTCATGCTTAGTCTGAGAGTGGACAACACTCGTTTAATGCTTCAAATTGAAATTTTAAGAATTAATATTCAGTTACTGTAATTACTTGTAATTATCTAAATCATGAAGTAACCACATTTAAATTCAGCGCGCATTTGTGACGTAAGCGATCTCTACCTTCACTCCAAAATCCTTGATTTTGTTGGACCTTCTTACCGTATACTCGACAGTCCTTGACTTGCCTTCAAAATACATTTGAGGTTATATTTCCACATGGCTGCCATGTGCTTAATTGTCCTATCATAAAGACTAATCAAGGGGCAGAACATTACTTTCGGCAGTTTATCACCACTTTTTTGTCAAATAAGTCAGGATTTTCTAAACTCGAAATTTTCCTTTATGATTAGTCTGGGAGTGGACTGCACCCGTTCGAAACTTCAAATTGAACGCTTTCATAAAATAAAGCTGCTTATCAAATTTTTCTATAAATTTAGTAGCAATATGGCTGTCATTACTTCATTATAGATAAACCGTGTATAAACTCCGGCTACTTTTTTTGTTTGTTTATTTAAGGCTAATTTGGGAACTAGTTGAGAGTTCGTTGGAAATTAATTCGAGACCGCTTTCAATCTAGGACCACTTAAATTCCCTTTGATCGGCTTTAAAAGCTCCACTTTTGTGGTAGTACGAATTTTCCGTGTGGATTTAATTACACTGCATGTGCAGGGAATTATTAATTTCTAGAAAATCGCGTACTGGTAAATAAATTACTTCCTGGTAATTTTTATGATATTCATGATTTTCACATAAATTTTATTAACGTCATTACTTGTTAAACCAAATTCATAGTAATAAACTTCAACAATTTCTAAACTCGAAATTTTACTTTATGCGCCACGCGTATAAAACACTGGTCTTAAGTGAAGATAAAAATGTACGCCTGTAAAATACTGCTTTAGTAGCATATTGAGAACTTTACAATATTTGAGTGTTTTATACGCGTGGCGCATGAAGTAAAATTTCGAGTTTAGAAAAGCCTTAAAATGTGGTTTGGTCGCGTAGCGGTACGCGCTACGCGACCAAAGCAAATTTTAAGGCTTTTCTAAACTCGAAATTTTACTTCATGCTTAGTCTGGGAGTGGAAAACACTCGTTTAAAGCGTCAAATTACACTTTCAATAAAGTCATTACTCGTTAAAATAAATTCATACTAATAAAATTAAATAAAAAAAAAATTAATCGATGCATTATTTCAAATTTCAGCTTGCTATCTTTCTAGTTAACAATATTATAGCAAAAAGAGTGTTTTGTCGAATTTCAATTTATTCGCCATATCTTAAAAACACATGAGGCTAGATGAAATTTGTTAATGCAGTTTCATCTCCCGTAATAAGTACGTTAAAGCAGCGGGGATCCGAGAAGGCTGCGATTCGGTCGCCATGGCAACCACTTTTACATTGCTCTTATGGGAGACGACTGTAAGCGGGAGTGGAAAAATCAAAGAATTCATTTTAGAAAGTTCAAATTTTCACAGGACCGGAAACAAAAAAATTCCGCGTGTCTTAGGCTAAGCGGCGTTCAAATCCGACCGCGTTTTCTATTTTAAATCATTTTTTTTAATTTTACGCCTGACGGAAGATTTCCTAACCTCAATACTTTACACGCTGGTCTTGCTTCACACGGAACTTTTTCAGGTCGCGCATACCACAATTTCGATGGGATTTGACCTGGCCTTTCCAACGCGACACTTCCGAGCGCTCAAATCGCCCGATTAAAAAAATATCGCATTTAATCGATTTTGCAAAAAAAAAAATAGATTTTCAAAATTTTGCATTAGAAACACGACCTATCTATCGAGAATTTTTTCTATCGAGAAAAAGTATTTTTTTTTTTGCAATTGAAATTTCACAAAAATATATACCGGGTGTCTAAATCTCGCATTTAATCGATGGTTTTTATTTTTTCTCCAAAATGTTTTGTTTAAACGCAGATCGCTAGGATTAAATTTAGCGGTGTTGGGACATGTTTTTTTTTTTTTTTATTATTGGCCGCCTTCACGGGCTGTCAGCACATTTTCGGTCGAAAAATTGCGATAGAGGAATTTGGTTTTCACATTTCGATTTCGAATAATTATCCGCAACCAACAAGATGAAACAAGACGAAACAAAACAATTAAAACAAAAAAAAAATTTGAAATTTTCATTTTGATGTTTTATCGCGAAAAATTGCGATAGAGAAATTTGGATTTCAGATTTGGATTTCGACTGATTATCCGCGACTGAGAAAAATACAAAATCAAAAATCTACATTTTTTTTCACGGGCTGTCAGCACATTTTCGGTCGAAAAATTGCGATAGAGGAGTTTGGTTTTCACATTTCGATTTTGAATAATTAGCCGTAACCGACAAGATGAAACAAGACGAAACAAAACAATGAAAACAAAAAAATAATTTTTGAAATTTTCATTTTGATGTTTTTTCGCGAAAAATTGCGATAGAGAAATTTTGATTTCAGATTTGGATTTCGACTGATTATCGGCGACTGAGAAAAATACAAAATCAAAAATCGAAATTTTTGACCAAAGAATATACCTTCTTTCAATTTTTTTACTCAAAAACATGATTCTGGAACAGGCCCTGAGAACCATAGTAATTTTCATTTTAGCGATCTGAAATTTTTACTGGGCAGAGAACTAAACATCCCGCGTAGAACTGGCTATACGGCGTTAAAATCCGACCACGTTTTCTATTTAAAAAGAAAATATTGAAATTCAGACTTTTTTTTTCCTCGAAAAATTGCGATTGAGAAAATCACCGGAGCATAAAATATCGAAATATTCATTTTAGCAACTCGAAATTTTTACTGGGCCTAGAACAGACCGTCGCGGGTCCCGTAGGCTATTCGGCGTTAAAATCCGACCCTTTTATCTATTTTAGTGAGCTGTAACTATTAATCCGAGGCGAAGCCGAGCCAAGCCCAACCAATTAAAAAAAAATGTATTTGATCGACAATTTACCGACGACGGGAAATTCGAAAATGATAACCGTAGTCCAGTGGCGTATTCAGGGGGGGGGGGGGGCACACGGGGTCCCAACTTTTTTATTTGAGGCACCTGAGCAAAATGGTGTTTTCGTCGATTTCTTTTTATATCTTTCCGTCACATATCGCAAAAATAAAGTCCTAGACCGTTTTCATCGACACAAATAAATTATATAAAATAAATAATAATAATATAAAATAAGTCAGACTACATCACCCCCGACAAACTTGCGAGAGAAGCGAGCTCAATCAAAGTCAGACTACATACTAACCTTTAACGTGTATATACATGGTGGTCTAAAACCGTGATTTTCCTTGATTATTTTTTTTGGCCGACTTAAAATGCTCCAAAACGATTTGTTTAAACGTAGGGTGGTATGGTTTGACCTCGCGGTGCTCAGCCAACAAATGGCCGCCTTCCCGGTGTTTCAGCAAATTTTCGGTCCAAAAATTGCGCTAGAGAAAATTTGTTTTCGTGGGGATAAAGGAGCAACTACCCTCTCTATGTGCGAGCGAAGCGAGCACCCTAGCGAGCGAAGCGAGCAAGGCAAGCGAGCGAAGCGAGCGGCTGGAGCGAAGCGACCATCTCTTCCAACTTTTTCACGGACCTTTACATCCATCCACTCCATAACCACTACAAAACAACGATTTACCTTGCAGTCACCACCATTCGGCTCATGCACCAACGCCTCTCCCCCTCCCTTTCCCCTTGCTACTATTATACATATATTTTTCTTCAACATCATTTTTTTCTTTAATTATGCAATTCTCTTTACATTTCTACATTTCCTTGATTCGGCCCTCGGCTCCCCAGTTTGTAAACCGGGCTAAATGCTAGTTTTATAATAAAAATATAAAGATTTGTCTAATTTAATCATCTTTGTATCTCTAATAGTTTACGCGATGGATGCTCCAGCTGTACATTTTCAGACATTCGTTGTTTTTTTTAAAGTTCAATTTTAAGCTTTAAACGAGTGTTTTCCTCTCCCAGACTAAGCATGAAGTAAAATTTCGAGTTTAGAAAAGCCTGAAAATTTGGTTTGGTCGCGTAGCGCGAAGCGCGGAGCGACCAAACCAAATTTTCAGGCTTTTCTAAACTCGAAATTTTACTTCATGCGCCACGCGTATAAAACACTGGTCTTAGGTGAAGTTCAAACTATTCGCCTGTGAAATACTACTTTAGTAACATATTGCGAACTTTACAATAATTAAGGGTTTTACACGCGTGGCGCATGAAGTAAAATTTCGAGTTTAGAAAAGCCTGAAAATTTGGTTTGGTCGCGTAGCGCTACGCGCTACGCGACCAAACCAAATTTTAAGGCTTTTCTAAACTCGAAATTTTACTTCATGCTTAGTCTGGGAGTGGAAAACACTTATTTAAAGCTTCAAATTACACTTTAAAAAAAAACAACGAATGTAGGAAAATTTACCAAATGTTAAGGTTTTTCTCAACTCGAAATTTTACTCCATGCTTAATCGGGGAGTGGAAAATACTCGTTTAAAGCTTCCAATTGAACTTTTAAAAACAACAAATATGTGAAGATTACATTTATATAATTTCAGTTTGATATGAGTAACCATAAGTTTATTAAAGATATTTACAAAAGATAAAATTTTTTATGATATGTTAATTTTTATTAACTAAGTATCACCAGATTTGATGATAATTGATAATCTATTAGGAAATTAATTATTTTAAATGAATATGCGTCAAAAATATACGATACATAATTAGAAAAATAAATAAATTTAATTAAATTATAATTGTTTCTATTAACCCCATATTTTGTATGTAAACAAAATTTTCGATTACAAATTACTTTTTTAAATAAAATCTTTCACTAAAATTATAATTAGAGATACTATTCTCCTCAGCACTGGGTCGGGACCACACTGAAGAGGCCTTTGAAGTCCGAAACGCGTCTGTGGGTATCTGGTGCAGGAATACTAAACACAAATTCAATTTCGTACTTTTCTCTTATGACAATTTTAGTGTTTCTTAATTTCTGAGCGTCCTGTATAGTCAAGTTTGGATTTGACAATAAAAATACTCTTTTCAAGTCATCCAAAACTTTTTACAAATAATGATTTTTTGTCGAAAAATGGACAATAAAAAAAGTTTTTCCTATTCGGACAGTAATCTGGAGACACACGGTATATTTTAGTTTACTTTTAATTAAAACTACGTTCATATTGAATTTAATGAACGTGCCCAGTTTAAAAAAAATATAACAATTCAAAATTATATGTGAAAAAATTCCAAATGTCTGACAAAAATCGCATCTTCAATCATTTTGAAAATAAAATATATTAGAGTTTGTACAATTGTTAATTAACCCTATAAATTTAAAAATAGGTTTATATACAAAGAAAGAAGAACTCTTTGAACTAAATTTATAAAATATTTAATGTATATTCGGTTATGTATGATTAATTAATTTCTCACTTAACCCGTGGTGAAACATTTTAAATATCCAAAAGTATATTTGGTTTTTTATTGGCCAACCAGATTTGGTGATAATTTTGTATTATACATGTAATTAATAACATAATTTACGTTGAAAGCTGAAAAAAATATTCATTCACACTTCTTACCCTCAACGTGGTTTCCCTCAATGGCCTCTCCATTCTCTTTAACTTCCGGCTTATTTCCAGCATCCTCACCAGTCTGCACTTCTTTGCTAGTGTTACACCCCATTTTATTAAATATATTTAAAAGTATTCGTCGAAAACTAACGCTTTAATTAAACACACCACGAACAATTAAACTTTTTGTATTTATTCACACACGACTATGTTTACTATCTTGTACAAAAAAAAGAACGAATTAGTTTATTTACCGGTAACTATAGCAACGCCCGGTGGAAACAGTGTGAACATGTTATTCCCTGTATGTACTCAGTATATATTTGTTTCCTGTTTTTTTTTAAGTTTATTATTGTTCACTCACAGAAAATACTGCGGAAAAGTGCAACTGGAGGAAAGGTCGGTGGTGGAAAAACGCATGCACTTGTTCACGGTTTTGTATTAAGGGCGGAATTGGAGTTTCCATCCATTCAAAACGGCACGCACGAGAGATGGTATGGGGATTCAGGGCCTGCGCGATGCTTTCTAAGGGGATGATGGTGTTTTTCCACCCCTGATACTGTTGCTGCCCTAATCGGGAAATCCATGCGCTGTCTCATTGTTTTATTGTTGTCGTTTTTAAGTGGAAATGTCTGTATGAGTTGAGTCATTACCTTCTTCAAAATTCATAGTCCTTCTTAATCACAGACGACTTGTTATTCTTCGATAAATGGCGCAATTGCTGATGACTGAATACGTATAATTTCATTAACGAAAAAAGAGAGAGTTTAAATATACAAAATAAATGAACAATTCCTTATCTCGTCATTTGCTACCTTATTTTGAAAATTAATTCATTAACCCATTAAGCGCCATTGATGCATACACGCAACATTATAATTTTTTTGTTAATTAAATTACCAAATAAGTTAAATTGATACGTTCTATTATTTGACCTGACTTGAAAATGTATGAAGAAAAAGATAAATATTTTGTTATTTAAATATTCTGCTTATTACTCATTAAACAAAACAAATTTAAGTGTATTTCTAACTTCACAATATTTCAGTGTTTAATACGCGTGGCGCATAAAGTAAAATTTCGAGTTTAGAAAAGCCCCGTGAAAATTTGTCTCGGGTCGCTGCGCGACCCTCGACAAATTTTCTACGCGGGGCTTTTCTAAACTCGAAATTTTACTTCATGCTTAGTCTGGGAGTGGAAACACTCGTTCTGAACTTCATATTGCACGTTTTTATATAAATTCGAAGAATGCCTGAAAGTTTACAGCGTATACATTATGTATATTTAAAAGAAAAATGCACAGTATGTTATAAAATAAGTCATTCATAGAAATCATAAAAAAAGTGCAGAATTGGACTTAAATTCAACTTTTACAGTTAACTCTAGCACTGCTCGGCCGTTAATGGGTTAATTACGAGGGTGGTCTGAGAAGAAAAGTTTTGATACCAACGGAGCGCTTAGAATTTCAAATAATTTAATTAATTAAGTTAAATTAGTGCAGTTCTTGTAAACCAAGACACACTGTTTTACAAATAGGGATGATGATAAATTAATATGTTCGAAAGCGTAAACGCCATCTAATGCCCATTTGAATGAATAATTGAGTACTGAACACAAATTCATATTCCTTATATACAGGGCTATTCAAAATAAAGGAACAGATTTCAAATGTTTATTTCTTTCAAACTACAAAAGTTAGAACCATAATTCCAACGTTCTTGGACAGATAAAAGTTTAAAATTTGAACAGTCCATGCAGAAGTTCCAACCACGGCCGCATTGGCGCTGTTATTTGTCATGTTGATTGTCTGTAGTAAAATGGCGACATAACATGATTTTTCTCATTTTGTGTGCTGCAAATAGCAAAACTAGAGCCCATTATTGAAGTTTAACGTGCTTTTCGACGTCAGTTTAATAAACAACCGCCTCGTCATGAGCAAATTTACCAGTGGTACCATAAATTCGTAGACGATGGTTGCATCTGCAAACAGAAAAGCACGGGATGTCCACGCACATCGAATGAAAATGTCGAGCGTATTCGTAAAGTTTACGAAAAGGAGCCCAAAAACCTTTCTTGAAAATATGCGACATCGAATTGTTGAAGCTGTAAATTCGATATCTAGATACCAGCTGATTCGTGTGTTGCAAGAAATGAGCGACCGTTTTGATATTTTGCATGTAACACATGGTAGTCATATAAATTCATATAATTTGAACTTTTCTCTTTTAAGGAACGTTGGAATTGTGTATCTATCTTTTGTCGTTTGAAAGAACAAGATGTTTGAAATCTGTTCCTTTATTTTGAATAGCCCTGTATTAATATTCGATTTCAAAGATCACATCATTTGGCATTGTTAAAATTGGTATTCAAGATTTGTTGCGGATATCTCGCGACAATTATTATTTGTGAAATTGTGTGTTTCTTGAAATGTGAATTTGTAAATACGTTTTTATTTCTAAATACTTTTCCACGTATAAATCTATTCCTAAACATGTTTCAACCTTATTTTTATACTATTGTGCTGAATTGCTTTCTATATATTAGTTCTGCTTGCTGTGACATTTTATGGCTCTATTAGTCTATTTAATATTCTAAGGAATGTAAGCTAACAAGGACGTGTCGAATTTCTTCTCGGTTAACATGCTTTTGTAAATCTGCACGGACCCTTTTTATGACGAGGGGGTGTTGTTTTGGTCACGGCGTATTTCGGAGAAAGTCTGCGTTCAGATATGTACATGGCCATGTGGCCAATTCTCAGAAATGCATCCCTTAACGGAAAATTACAAGTTTAGGTAAACGAAGGCACCTCCCTTCTTTTATCTAATTGGTAACTTGGAAATATACGGCACAACGCACCCCCACTCTTTGCATATTTCTCAAATTTAGAATTTCAAAATGTAAAACAGTTGCTTCAAAAATCTCAAACTAAACACATCGCGCCTTGTTAACTTACACTACATTCAACTCATAAAAATACTTAAAACGCATTCAAATTTAGTTAAACTTTATTCTGTATATATTGTGTATATATTATTTACGGTGAATATATAACGTTAAGTGCTACGAATTTTATTACTTCACTTATTCACCCGCATCGGAAACAGTGGCGATTTCCGAACCAGTGAAACAGAAATCACCACAGAGAATTATCTTCGTTCATTAAAAACAAAACGATAACTTCTCTAAAACAAGATTTAAAATCAGCAAGTTATAATACTTACAATTTTTGTTGATTATTGTGTTACCCAGCCCACTGCACACCGACTTGAAAACAAAACTATTTGTTACTAAATTACTTCTACCGTAACAAATACGTGGGTGCTATATCAATAGCACCCACGTGAAAATAGCCAATTTACGTTTAGGAGTGTCTTCGGATATTGTACACAATAATGCACCGGATACGTGTGATGCAATATCATCTCAGTGGGAGTAAGTATTTCATAAATGAGTGTATACGTAGCGATAAGTGTTCATTATACGTACATTTGAAGAAACCTCGATGTAAAGACGTATAAGTATCTCATTTGCCTCATGTTGTTAGTGTGAAGGGTTTGCAATTTCCTAACATAATACTGCAGTAAAGTTGCATAATATGTTACATGACTAAATCTTTTCCATTTCCATTTCCATTATAATAACGAGATAGAATTAGGTAAAACTACAGGGTGTCCCAACTAAAAGTTGCATCCCATAGAATCTCCGATTCGGACCAAGTTTGGAAAAACTGCTGAGACAGGTCAATTTTTACTTAAAAAGGGCCTACATTTTTTCTTTGTTACATCTCTCAAGGGCCCACAGCCACCTCGTAAAAAATTTTAAATAGCAATTTTTACTTAAAGGGGGACCAAATTTTATCTTTGTTGCATCTCTTTAGTGCCCACAGCCACCCCGTAAATTTAAATAGCAAGAAGGGTCAATTTTTACTTAAAGGGGGACTAAATTTCATTTTGGTTGCATCTCTCTAATAGCCACAGTCAGGCGCGCACCCAGGGGGGTGGCTCGCGGACTTGAGCAACCTCCAAGACTAACTAAACTGTAGTATTTCGACTTATATACATATATTTAAATGCGTGAACCGCCCCATAAGACCGGGGTAATCCCCCCCCCCCCCCCCAAGACCTAATAAGAAAAAAATCTGGGTGCGCGCCTGGCCACTGCCACCCCGTAAAAAAGATTAAAGTGACACATCTCATTGAAGCTGCTTTCATTGGGCCCGTTCATCAAAATGTCATTCATCCAACAGGTTTTGATTTATATGTAATGCATGTTGGTATTTAATTAACGGAACTCCGGCCATTTTATGACCAGACTGTTAATCGTGAACGTATTTATGATTTTTGCAATCATGCAAAATTGACTGAATAAAGATCGGTAAATGTTGCACGATTGCAAAAATCATAGATACGTTCACGATTAACAGTCTGGTCATCAGAGAATTCCCCAACAGCTGATAGTAAACTCCCAACAGTTGTCTCTGATGAACGGGCCCAATGTCTATTTGATATCATAGGCGCCTACACATATGGGCAAGGGAGGACACGAACACTTTTCACGTTCAAGTGAAAATAAATCAAAAACTAATATAGGGGTTTATTTTAATTTTCACAAATTCTGAAAAACCAATAATTCAGTAATATGCACACAAAGTTTTATAAAGATATCTCAAAGAATATCCAAGTTATAAAGTCTTGAAATTTGTACGTCACCCAAAATAAGTCAATTTTTTTTTGTTTCACGTTCAAGTGAAAATTAATCAAAAACTATCGATAGTGTATATTCTGATTTTAACATATTTTGAAAGACCAATAATTAAGTAATATTCACACCAAGTTTTATATTGATATCTCAAATAATATCCAAACTCTTGAAATTTCCATATCACTTAAAATAATCAAAATTTACTCCCGTGTAGCGATCAAGTGAAAATATCTCAAAAACTATTATTGGGGTATATTATAATTTTGACATATTTTAAAAGACCAATAAATTAATTAATATGCACACTAAGTTTTATTAAAATATCTTTAATAATATCCCAGTTATGAACTCTTGAAGTTTCTATATAACTCAAAATAATCAAAATTTCATCCAGTTTTACGTTCAAGTGAATATAACTAAAAAAACTATCGATAGGGTATATTTTGATTTTTACATATTTTAAAAGAAGAATAATTGAGTGATATACACACCAAGTTATGATCTCTCGATTTTAATATCACTCGAATTTATCAAAATTTACTTCCGTTTGACGTTCAAGTGAAAATAACTCAAAAACTATTGATGGGGTACATTTTGATTTTTACATATTTTAAAATAAAACTAATTGAGTAATATACACATTAAGTTATAGACAGATATCTCAAATAGTGTCCAAGTTATAACATCTCGAAATTTTAATATCACTCGAATTTGCCAAAATTTTCTCCCATTTGACGTTCAAGTAAAAATACCTCAAAAACTATTGATGGAGTACATTTTGATTTTTACATATTTAAAAAGACCAATATTTGATTAATATTCACACAAAATTTTATAAAAATACATTAAAATAATTTTCAACTTATGATCTCTTAAAATTTGTACATTACTCAAATTGATCCAAATTATCTCTCAATTGACGATTAACTGAAAATAACTCAAAAACTAGTAATAGGGTGTATTTTGATTTTTACAAATTTTGAAAGAGCAACACTTGACTAATATTCACACACAATTTTATGAAGATATCTCAAAAGGTTTTCAAATTGTGATCTCTTAAAATTTCAATATCATTCAAATTTATTAAAATTGACTTACGTTTGATGTAAGTTAATGCGCTATAAAATTGAAGACATTCTTTGCTTTTTTTAAAAGCGGTCAATTTGAAGCTATAACGAGTGTTTCCACTCCCAGGCTAAGCATGAAGTAAAATTTCGAGTTTAGAAAAGCCTGAAAATTTGGTTTGGTCGCGTAGCGCGAAGCGCGGAGCGGCCAAACCAAATTTTCAGGCTTTTCTAAACTCGAAATTTTACTTCATGCGCCACGCGTATAAGACACTGATTTCAAGAGTTCATTTGTTCACAAAATTTAAGTGTTTTATTGTTTAATACGCGTGGCGCGTGAAGTAAAATTTCCAGGCTTTTCTTAACTCAAAATTTTACCTTATGTTAGCCTGGGAGTGGAAAACACTCGTTTAAAGATTCATTCTTTAAAAAAGAAGCATATATGAGCGCATATGTGTACTTAAAAGAAAAAATTCCTGTATAATAATTAGTATCGTATGTTCAATAAAATTAAACCTCTAGAGTGCCAGGGAATATTTTGTAGGTTTGCAAATCTGAAATTATACATTACAATTATTATGTCTGACGTTTTATTTGACAATTCCTAAAGCATTTAGCCAACTTAAATTGAATTAAATTAAATCATGGCACTTAAGACTTTTTTTTTTTAATTGAACATATGATATAAAAAATAAAACCTCTAGAGTGCCAGGGAATATTTTGTTGGTTGGCAACTCTAAAATTATACATTATAATTATTATGTCTGACGTTTTATTTGACAATTCCTAAAGCTTGTAGCCAACTTAAATTAAATTAAATTAAATCATGGCACTTAAGACGTTTTTTTTTATTGAACATATGATATAAAAAATAAAACCTCTAGAGTGCCAGGGAATATTTTGTAGGTTGGCAACTCTGAAATTATACATTATAATTATTATGTCTGACATTTTATTTGACAATTCCTAAAGCGTGTAGCCAACTTAAATTAAAAAAAACTGAAACCATCGCACTCTAGACGTTTTTTTTTTATTTAACATACGATATAAGATTTGCAATTGTAATTGTATACAGTACCTTTCTGTAGATATGACTTGGTAAATCTGATGAAATTCTGATTCTGTGCAACAAAACTTTGCTGAAGGACTGATACTTTTAGTCCGCCCACAACGATGAAGTTATATATCTGACTTTTTTGTTCATTTATTTTCTGTCATAGTTTTTATGAACAGCCTTCTCAAAATTATTATTGAAAAAGAACGCAAAATCAACATCCTAAAACTAAATGAATTTGGGTGAGTTACGTGAAAATGATAATAACTTGAAATAAAACACGATTAACCTTTCTTTACAAATTTAAATTTGTGAAGAAGGGTTAAAGGTGTTTTTTCCCTAAAACTAAACTACTTAAATCAAACCTATCTACATAGATGCGTTAATTATTTAACATGTAACATTATTTTTAAAGAAATAGAAAAGAATAAAAACTGAAATCTTTTTCAAATCTTGATGCAAATCTCACCACTCCATCTACTAATGATAGTACAAACTATTTTAATTGGATGAGTGATCAGAAACCTGGTTTGCCTTTTGTGACCAAGAGATATAGTTACACTATTCTTTCGTAGAGGGTGCACAGCGTACAAGGAATATGTTCACTGAACGGATATTGATTTTAATGTGCGCCCCCTAAGACATAATAGTAAAAATGTTCATTCTAAAGTGTTAGTTTAGGAAGAACTTACTTTATATAGGTACAGAAACTTTTGATATCCATAATGTAATAATCAATGTTGCTACTTAGACAGCTTGAGAACTAATTTTAAAAATAATTAAACTTATTTTATTTGCTAGAAGTAGGTTCATTTGATTTTGAGCATGTGTGTCTATGTACAGGGTGCAGCATTTTCGATGGTATTTTCAAGTAAAGTGACATTTTTATGAATGAAATAACTTCTGTATTTAAGAAGATATTGACATTCTGTTAAAACTTTTGTAAGCACCTTTTTAAGAAGAATACGCTGACGATATTTTTGTAAAGCTTACAAAAAATGCAATCGACTGAAGTCAAGGCAAACTATGATTTGTGTTTAAAATAACACAACTTTATGTCATATCTCATGAAGGTTAAACTAAAGATAAAATCTGATATGATCATCATATTCTACTAAAAAAAAGTGACATAAGAACGTTCTACAGCATGTCAATATCTTTTTAAATAAAGAAGTTACTTCAAAATGGTCAAATTTTAAGTCTTCGCGTATAACTCGAAAACAATTGAAGATAGACAAACTTTGATTAGGCACATGATATACTCTAAAAGAGGGCTCTGGATGTATATATTAGTATTTGTCTATCATTCATATTTATGGACTTTACTTGAAGAAACCATCGAAAATGCTGCACCCTGTACATGTAACATTATTTTAGTGATATATCGGGTAGTCATGAAAGTGTTGCCTAAGCAATTACTCAGGCAATATAAATGGTTTGAGTTTTAGGAGGTATATATAATTTAACTATAGCTTGATTTTGGCATAGTATTAACTGGGAATACTACTTGCGGTTTTGCCGGAAGTGATATAATTTTTCTTATTTTGAATTACACCCCAACTTTTTTCTAACTTGTCACATTCGTCTCTAAATTACTTCTCAGTGATGTATAACAAGTTGATATTTAAGTTAAAAGTAACCACAATATTAATATTTTTCGAAATTAACTTAGTAGGCCGAGGAATTGTAACTAGGATGAAACATCACAAAGCGGGTCGTGAAATATCTAAGACAGTCTATTCAACGCCTTTGTTTTATCTAAGAACAGCCTACCATCATTTTTTTAGCCATTATTATTATAAAGCCTACTTAGTGCAAACGTTTAAAAAATCTAATACGGTCAAGTCTTGAACTAATATTAACTTGCAATAATAATAATAATATTAATAATAAAGTTTATTTTCCCAGCAGACATACAATTCTATTACAGGAAAAGTTAAGAGAAACAAAAAAGATGAACAACAGTTCTATAAAAAAAATATAAGCATACATAATAAAAAAAAGCCCTCTACTATAGAAAACATAATCAATATCCGGTGCAGGACTATCCATCTTCAGAGTTGGAGAAATAATTTAAAATACCTTCACTTCAGCACAGGCGTCAAGTAGCACAAACTATATTTATTTACAAGTTGCTGCATTACGATATCCGTGACTCGTACATTTTATCAAGGCTAACCTTTTCTGTACCCAGGTCATCCAGTCGAAATAAATATACATTTTATAATCCCCGGTCAAACACTACCTACCATCTACATTTCCCCATAGTCTCTATGTGTAAAACTGTGAACAGAATAGCTGATAAAATTGATATATTCCATGTAGACCTCCAAACGTTACTTAAATATTTAAACTCGGTTGAATAGTTATATATGTACGTATGTTTGTATTGAATGATATTTTTTTTGTCTTTATAGTAAAATTCATAATGTTATTATTATTATTAACAATTATAATTTAATTTTAAGTCACAGCGCACTTGAATATGCTTATTTATTTATTTAACGGTTTCACCTTTTACAATAGTGTATACATATATATAGAACTTTAACGCAACAATAATGTTCCACAAAAATATAACAAGTGGGGTGTGAATATACATAATATAAATCAAACACAAGTTTAAAGTAACTAATTAAAGCAAAAATAAAAGAAATTATGTTTCTGTTAACATGTTATCCTGTAATAAGTTTATTGTAAAGTGTTGGATAATAAACAAATAAATAAATAAATAAATAATAGAATAGGGAATTTTGAGTTATGTGAAGTAATCAATCACTAATTAAGCATGGTTTGATTTCCTTTCTTCCCTAATTTATTTTTACTGTCCTAATACCTACTTCAAATTTAGAAGATATGTAACATGTTAAATTAATCAATGTATATTTTAGAGTTTCGTGAAGGCTGTAATCAATAAAATTAACACTCTTGTATTCGTTTTTTACATTTATTTATAATAAATGTAAAGAAAGGATACAACAATGTTAATGTTATTATTAAATTAATATTGTGACAGATAAAGTCTAGGAAAACAAAAATATGTGCACTTATCTCTTCTAGTTAAGCGGAGCGAGCTCTATGTATACTTAAATAAAAAATTCCTTTTATGAATAATATCATAAAACTGCGAATTATGTATAGAAAACATATTTTACAATGAAGGGATTTGAAAAATTCCTCGTATGAATAATTTTATAAAACCACGAACTACGTATGAAAAACACATTTTTAAATGAAAAGGATTTGTTTTTAGAAATGTGTTCGGTAAATTGCACTAAAAAATGTATTTACCACTAACAATTCGTGTTCACTCGGCTCAAGTAATCCTACAGATGGTTTTCATTCCAATTACAGGCGTTCACTAATCGGGATTATTACGAGAATTGCATACACGTTTAGGTAAATACGAATGCCCGGCGCATTCACCATAACTGTAATGCAAATTTATGTTTACTCATTTATTAGAAAATATAAAATGAAAAGAATTCCTCTTAGAAATTTATTAATGAATGTATATATTTTTCATGCAATGCAATAAACAAAAATGCATAATGTGAATATAAAATGGAACGAATTCCTATTAGAAAATGCTTTATTAATGTTTATATTGCTTAAGCAATGAGATAAAAGAAACTGCATAATGTGAGTGAATTAATTCTCACTAGAAAATATTGGGACCATTATTAAATTAATAATGAATGGATTTATAAAATGTCTTACAGAGTTTGTCAATTGCATTTCACTTCACATAAAATATGTATCCCTTTATCTCAAATATATTTCCCATTTATCAAATACATTTCCCAATATACCACTACATTTCTCTATATGTCAAAACCTTATCGTAGTTTGTCAATTACCTTTCACTGCTCAGCAAAATGGCTGCAGTTCGTCAAAAAATGCATGTTAGCAATGAACTAAAAGGACTCGATATCAGGAGAATGGATGCTAGCGTAAGTAGTGTTACATAGGTATTAATAAAAATAAAATATTTTTAGAAGAAAGTTATTATTACTGCAAAAATATTCAACAAAAATATTAAAGGGAAAAGTATTTGGTATTTAGTGAAACTTATTTCGTAAATCGGGAAATCTTTAGGCATAAATTTGACAAGGTGAACGTTATTTGGAATACAGTGAATCTCATTTGATCAGTTGTGAAATGCAATAGAAAAACCCTTTAATATACAGGGAGTTTTTCTTTTAAGTATACATGTCCAAATTCACAACGTATAAACTGTAAAATCTTCAAATATTAGTTGATTTTATTTTAAAAGTTCAATTTGATGCTTTACAAGAGTGTTATCTACTCCCAGACTAAGCATGAAGTAAAATTTCGAGTTTAGAAAAGCCTGAACGTTTGGTTTGGTCGCTCCGCGAAGCGGAGCGGCCAAACCAAACTTTTAGGCTTTTCTAAACTCGAAATTTTACTTCATGCGCCTGGCGTATAAAACCCTGATTTCAAGTAAAGTTTAAAATATACTACTAAAGCAGTATGCTGAACACATCCATCCTGAACTTCAAATCAAATCAGTGCTTAATATGCGTGGCGCATGAAGTAAAATTTCGAGTTTATAAAAGCCTGAGAAGCCAAATTTTCAGGCTTTTCTAAACACGAAATTTTACTTCATGCTTAGTTTGGGAGTGGATAACACTCCTTTAAAGCTTCGAATTAAACTCTTTTAGAAAACAACAAATGTCGGAAAATTTATAAAAACTTTATCACATTTTGTCAATTACCATTCACTGGTCACCAAAATGGCTGCAGTTTGTCAAAAAATGCATGTTAGCAATAAACTAAGAGGACTCGTTATCCGGAGAATGGATGCTAGCGTAAGTAGTGTTACATATGTATAGATAAAAATAAAATATTTTTAGAAGAAAGTTATTATTACTGCAAAAATATTCAACAAAATTATTAAAGGGAAAAGTATTTGGTATTAAGTGAAACTTATTTCGTAAATCGGGAAATCTTTAGGGATATATTTGACAAGGGGAAAATTGTTTCGGATATAGTGAATCTCATTTGATCAATTGTGAAATGCAATATAAAAACCCCGTAATATGCAGGGAGTTATTCTTTTAAGTAAACATGTCCCAATTCACAACGTATATATATGCTGTAAATTTTCAGATATTAGTTAATTTTTTTTAAAAGTTCAATTTTATGCTTTTTTTTTTTTTTCCACTCCTGGACTAAGCATGAAGTAAAATTTCGAGTTTAGAAAAGCCTGAAAGTTTGGTTTGGTCGCTCCGCGAAGCGGAGCGGCCAAACCAAACTTTCAGGCTTTTCTAAACTCGAAATTTTACTTCATGCGTCACGCGTATAAAACCCTGATTTCAAGTAAAGTTTAAAATATACTACTAAAGCAGTATGCGGAACACATCCATCCTGAACTTCAAATCAAATCAGTGCTTAATATGCGTGGCGCATGAAGTAAAATTTCGAGTTTAGAAAAGCCTGAGAATTTGGTTTGGCCGCTCCGCTTCGCGGAGCGACCAAACCAAATTCTCAGGCTTTTCTAAACTCGAAATTTTACTTCATGCTTAGTCTGGGAGTGGATAACACTCCCTTAAAGTCTCAAATTAAACTCTTTTAAAAAACAAAGAATGTCGGAACATTTAAGTCGATTGCATAAGTACACTTAAAAGAAAAATTCCCTGTATGTTGGCACCAAGCGTAAACATGTTTCGTATCTGTTTACGTAAATTTTCTAATGATTAAGGCTAATTTGCACCCCGACTGATTAACTTTAATAATCCACTAATCATTGATTAAACCTTTAATTAAGTAAAAATTCTAGAATATAGGAATGTTATAAATTTGCAAGATATCCTAAATAAAACAACGCAGTTGGGAGGGTTTCACTTTTATTGTTGAACACTGCAACATGTTTCACCACACAGTGGCTTCATCAGGCAGATGAAATAATTATTATTATTATAATTATTTCATCTGCCTGATGAAGCCACTGTGTGGTGAAATATGTCGCAGTGTTCAACAATAAAAGTGAAACCCTCCCAACTGCGTTGTTTTATTTCAAATAGTATTATGGAGTTTCATCATGTATCCGCCTCATCAATTAAATAGATATCCTAAACATGTCTCTTTTATCAATATGCAACTGTGTAAAGAATTTGTAAATACAATTGTTGTGTTTTTAAGAAGTACTTATCACTGATTAAGTTAATTAACTTGGATGCAAATGAGCATTAGAAACGTAGTATCTTAACAAACATATTTATTAAATATACGTGCACCAAATATTAGGTCTTCAGTTAAAAACCCGATCGAGTGGGCTATGAAATATTCAAAATATTGTGAAGTAGGTCGTACGTCAATCGCGCCTGTCAATTTTAATCTAAACCAGTTTTATAAAAGTGTTTTTATTTTATTCGTAATTTTAATGCTCTCTCACACGAAAGAAAAAAAAAATAACACAACAACTATAAGAACAAGGCAAGTTAATGAGCTACTGATTAACACAATCTGACATTAATGTCAAATATGACAAGACGTTACAAAAAATGGTATGCAGAATTATAAGAAGGGTGTGGACGGAAGAAGAAATGCCAAGCAGATGGAATGACGCGGTGGTTTGTTCAATACATAAAAAAGGGCATAGGAGTAGATGCGAAAACTACAGAGACATTTCCTTGTTGCATGTAGTATACAAAATCTTTACACGGATTCTGAGAAATAGGCTGAATAAGTACCAGGAGAAAATAGTAGGGGACTATCAAGGGGGATTTAGAAAAGGAAGGGGGACAATAGAGTAAATATTTAATCTGAAGATGGTTATGGATAAGAGCTATGAACAAAAACTAGGATTACACGCATTATTCATGGATTTTTAACAAGCGTATGACTCGATCTGAAGAGAGAAGATGTATAATGCTTTAATCAGCCTGGGAATGCCTACAAAGTTAACAAATCTGATCAAAATGACCCTGAAAAATACTTACAGTAAAGTTCTAGTAGAAGGAAACTTATCAGAAAGGTTTTCAGGAAGACAATGCCTGAGGCAAGGGGACACATTATCGACACTACTTTTCAACCTAGTACTCGAGAAAATAGTGAGGGAGAGCAGAATGCAGGTGAAGGGTATTATTTATCACCATAAACAACAAATGATCGCATATGCAGACAATGCCTGAGGCAAGGGGGCCCACCTAGTACTCGAGAAACTAGTGAGGGAGATGCAGATGATGTAGCCCTACTTACGAGATCAAAAGTGGAATTGGGAAGAGCGTTTTGTGCACTAGTGGAGACGGCAGAAAAGTATGGGTTGAAAGTAAACGAAGCGAAAACAAAGTATATGGTACTCAGGCAACCAGTAGGAGAATGAAAGAAGAATGTAGAATTCGGAAGGGGAAATACAAAATTTAAAATCGAGCAGGTGGAGGAGTTCGAGTACTTAGGAGTGACGGTGACATATAGAAATGAAGAAGAAGCAGAGGTGCAAAAACGTGTGGGAAATGGTAGTAGAGCGGCAGGAAGTCTCAGAAAACTATTAAAAGCAAAAGATATCCCTAGATCAGCCAAAATGAGGATATACAGAACCGTGATTCGGCCTACGGTAACTTACGGGTGCGAGATTTGGACACTGACAAAAAAAAGCGAAATGAAGCTGCAGGCCTGGGAAAGAAAAACATTAAGAACTCCGTAAAAATGTGTACTTTACTCCACAACACACCGTATCATCTTCATTGAGGCCGAAGTTCTGAGACACCAAAAAAAAAAAAAAAAAAAATATGCACTGTTATTACTATTGTAGCTGTTATTTATATTATTAACCTGTATTATGAAGGGCTAAGACATAGATCAACTTAAGTTGCTCTTAGTCCTTTTGCAGATAAGCATTAATTTAACACATTATTTTATTATTTATAAAAGTCTTTATATTGATGTATGTTTTATGTTTTATTTGCAAATAAATAAATAAATTTAAATTTAAAGTTAAATTTAAATATTAGGAGGAATACGTACAGAGGAGGGCCAAAGGAGGAGAAGAACAAACAATGAGGTCAAAGAAATGTACAAAAAACCAAGCATAAGTAGATACATAAAGGCGCAAAGAGCAAGATGGCTGGGCCATGTGGAACGTATGACGGAGGAGAGACATGCAAGAAGAGCACTGTTAGAAGGAGAAGGTGGGAAGAAAGGGGAAGGAAGATCGAAGTAAAAATGGCTGGAAGCAGTCCTGGCAGAGAAATCGATACGAATATATATATATATATATATATATATATATATATATATATATATATATATTTATATATATATATATATATTTATATATATATATATATATATATATATATATATATATATTTATATATATATATATATTTATATATATATATATATATATATATATATATATATATATATATATTATATATGACAAAACGTAAATTAAACTGCGACCTACCTTTTCGTTCCATTTCCTTCTATCAAAAAAGCAGCGATCGAGAAGGGTTTTAAAATGAACACCTAATATAAAACTATATGTACAAAGACTGTTATTCCTTACTACACTTTTTATTTGTATCGTTAGATGTACATTTCGAGACACAAGGTGCTCATTGTGTCTTGAAATGCACATCCGACGATACAAATAAAAAGTGAAGTAAGGAATAACAGTCTTTTATGTGTAATAATTACTTCACGTAAACTCAAAAACATACAGCTAAAACAAATAATATTAACAAACCTGTTTATAGTGTTTATAGTATGTATAGAAACTAGCGGTGCATAAAACAATACATATAGTTGAATAAATAATCAATCTTCATCGCTAAACATTCCTTTCTGCATAAAACAATACGATAAAACCCCCGTGTTTTTTTTTTTCATCCTTCCGCTATCCATTTCTTTGTCTCCATTTCCGCGAAAGAAAAAAAAGTCCTCCTCCCACGCACCCGCTTACACAAGAGGGAAAGGATCCGGGGCTGCGCGCCCCCCATCGCATCGCCCGAGGCGTCGGGACGCTTCGCAGTAACATTTAAACCGCGCGTCCGCA
The DNA here is from genome assembly GCA_932526585.2 of Philonthus cognatus. NCBI lineage: Eukaryota > Metazoa > Arthropoda > Insecta > Coleoptera > Staphylinidae > Philonthus > Philonthus cognatus. The sequence continues at coordinate 14,262,244 of OW052243.1, forward strand.
CGCATCGCGACGCCGGCACCGCAAAGGCTTCAGCAGGCCAAAATCCGGGTGCACAAAAATCGAAACGTGTACATATTCAACAGATCAATCCTCAACAAGTGCACAGACATTCTGTAGAAAAAATATAAACAGAGATTACATTGTTGATTCGTTGTTAAGGTAAGTCAGATTAAGTATTTTTATTTAAATTTAATAGCGTGTTTTATATACGGATTTTTCAGGATACATTTTAAAAATTACTATACTTATAATTTGATTACACTAAATTTTATTTATGTACTATATGTACATTTCGGACACTAAGTGTCCATTATCAATAGTTAACTAACCAAAATTACAAAGGTGTCGGTGTATTTATATTATATATGTATTTATATTATAAAGCCGATTTGTGAAACGGATTACAAATCCGTTTTATGATATAAATACACCGACACCTTTGTAATTTTTATTAGTTAACTATTAATGGACACTTGGTGTCCGAAATGTACATATAGTACCTAAATAAAACAGTGAAGAAATCAATTTAACCGCTTATTATTACTATTATAGCAATCTTCACATAACTCACGAATACATATAAATGTTATTTATTATGTACAAAAATATGTTAAACATATTGGTTTCGTGAATTAAATTCACTTGGTTTTGTTTCACTTTTATGTATTTTATGTTTCTACTAGTTTCGGCTTAATGCGATTATCCAATATGATGTACAAATAGATTTGTTTGGGAATGTATACATTTTAAAATATGTTATTAGGTACTTATTATTTATTTGAGTTATTCGGAGTATTTAATTACTATGAAAACACGTTTTGTTCCTTACTTAACTTTTATTTTTATTAGTAAGATGTACATTTTGAATGCTAAGCACACATTATAAATAACTAATGTTATTTGTTTGAGACTTTCAGGGGGGGCAGTAGAAAACCCAGAGATAATTAGGATGCGTATAATATTCCACGTTTAAATATTATCGTGGTAATAGCTGTTTCAGATTCGAAACAGATGGTAAGTAAATGAAATTAGGAACTCTAGAAAAAAATTCTTAAAGAGGGCGGTGGGCAAAATAAAGTATTAGTTATTGATAATGAGTGCTTAGCACTTGAATTACATCTACTGAATAAAAATAAAAGTGAAATAAGAAACAAAAAGTGTTTTCATTGTGATGTTATTAGGAATTTTAAGATATACTATGTATTTATTATTAAAATCATTCATCGATTTAAAAAATTAATACTTGTAGTGACTCTGCTTGTTAAGAAGCCTGCAACATAAATATTTTACAATTAAAAGGTAACTAAAATCAAGTATATATGCGGTTATACTCAACCTAAAAAGTACAAGTAATATCTGTATGTGGAAAGTAAACTTTACAAAACCATTTTTTTTAAATACCGTTTTTATAGTATTTAAATCAGGATTTTTTACTATATCCAGTGGAGAGAGTTTGGGGTACCACCCCCGCCTCCCTTGAGTTTGAAAAAGTCCCAGCCTTAATTATTACACATAAATGAACTGTTATTCCTTACTTTACTTTTTATTTGTATAATTAAACTCTGATTTAATAAAGAGAACACTTGGTTAAAATTCACAAATATTAGTGAAATTTAACCAAGTGATTTCTTTATTAAATCATAGTTAAATATGTTTCACCACGTGAAAGATGACATACTTGTTCAAGATAGTTAAACTCTCTTTTTTTTCAATATGACCAAACTTAGGGTGTATTTATCACGAACACTTGCAGTCCTGCTTTATCAGTAGGGTATTTTAACATCAAATTTTGAGATATTGGTAAAAGATTATCAAATTGACGACCAAATTATAATTTGTCAAATAAATGTTCACAGTACAGACTTTTAAAAAAGAGAACACTGCAACTTACAACTTTACAACAACTACAAGGATTTTTGCTTTTAAGTATACTTTCACATATTCCATATAAACATTTGTAAAATGAATGAACATTATGATCAAAACTAAGCAGTATATTTTGAACTTCACGTTAAGTCAGTGTTATATACGCGTGGCGCATGAAGTAAAATTTCGAGTTTAGGAAAGCCTAATTTGGCTCGGTCGCTCCGCTTCGCTACGCGCCCGAGCCAAATTTTCAGGCTTTTCTAAACTCGAAATTTTACTTCATGCTTAATCTGGGATTGGAAAGAATCGTTGGAGTCTTTAAATTAAAAGTATTTAATAAGATCCTGAACATCTGAAAATAGAAATAATAATAATAATAATTTATTGATGCTATAACTATAACAGTTTTACATAAGTTACAATAAAGTATAAAATACAAGATATAAACATACACACATTAAAATTTTCCAACAGATACCAAGCTTTTAGATAAACTTATATCATCAAAACTGGAATGGATGACTAGACATGTTTTAATTGACGAACAACATAGTTTTCGTGGAGGCCGGTCTACCACTTCCAATTTATTGTGTTTTCAAGATTATATTACTAACTCTATGGAAAATTGGTGTTCAGTTGACATGGTGTATTTGGACTTCTCTAAAGCTTTTGATAAGGTATCACATAATATCTTATTATCAAAATTAAGTGCATTAAGAGTTAACCAATCAGTCATCTCATGGTTTCGGAGCTTTTTACACAACGTGTCAAAATAAAAAAAAACATCTCTCTGACATCTTCTGCGTTCCTTCTGGGGTACCCCAGGGATCGCACTGTGGTCCTTTATTATTCCTTATTTTTATTAATGACATCTCTTTATCAATTAAATACTCAAATTTTTTATTATTTGCTTATGATCTAAAGTTATTTAGAGAAATACGTGATATTGGTGATTGCCTTTTACTTCAAAATGATCTTTCCTCCTTAGCTAACTGGTGCATTTTGAACGGTCTTAGTTTCAATATTGATAAGTGTAAATCTCTAACTTTTTTACGTAAGATAGTAACATGCGATTTAAATTACCATATTGATGGCAAAATGGTTTCAAAGGTTAATATAATGAAAGACCTTGGGGTTTGGTTTGCCGCTAAACTGAATTTCGAACATCATATTAATTTTATATGTAATCGCGCGACTAAAATGCTAGGGTATATTAAACGTTTGTCTAGGGATCTGTCGCTATTGTCATTTAAAATTGTATATTTTGCATACGTTCGTTCGCATCTAGAATACGCTTCATGTGTATGGAGTCCGTATCAAGAGATTTATATCAAACGTATTGAAGATGTTAAAAGCAAATTTATTAAATATCTAGCATTTAAGTCGAGACATAATAATGTAAATAATGTAAATGTTAGCGTTGATTTAAATATTGATCAATTATGTTGCAGGCGGTACTTTGCTGATATGTCAATACTTTACAAACTATTTAATGGGGACATCCAATGCCCGGCTCTTCTTTCTCGCATGTATTTTTCTGTAAACTTTGACAATCGCCTATGTCGGAACCCGCCGCTGTTTCGCATACCGTTCCATAACAGAAATTATGGTTTCCACACTCCGACTACACGTCTTATGCGTACAGCTAATTTTTTATTAATTTATCCTGAATTTGATATTTTTTCTAATACATTTCCCCGGTATATGAGAATTGTTAAAAGATTACTCTGTTGTTATTAATGTTTTTGTTCCTATCTTTTGTGTGTTAAATTGTTATTTTGTAAAATATTTATATATTCTGTAAAATGGTACATCCGTGAATAAAGGTTTATTTATTTATTATACAAATTAAAATTAAAAAAATACAAATACACAATGCATAGGAATAAGGTACATGTTAACTCAGGGATCAATAATGCCATCGAATTTTTTATTGAGGCATTCGTCAATGCTGTAAAATGCATATGATATTAAATAGCGTTTGATGGTGGATCTGTATTTAGGTAATGAAGAAGATTTAATGTTATTTGGAAGAACATTATATAATTTTGGTCCAATGTAACTGACAGCGTTTCTTATTTTTGACAAGCGTCCATTCTGGACATACAGAGAGGTTTATGTAACACCGAACATTTTCATAACGAGAATTTTTCTTTTAAGTGTCCATATGCATACGTTCCATATTTTTCGGTGCTCGGTTTATTTAAATAATTTAATTTAAAGCTTTAAGCGAGTGTTTTCCACTCCCAGGCTAAGCATGAAGTAAAATTTCGAGTTTAGAAAAGCCTGAAAATTTGGTTTGGTCGCGTAGCGCGAAGCGCGGAGCGGCCAAACCAAATTTTCAGGCTTTTCTAAACTCGAAATTTTACTTTATGCGCCACCGCTACAAAACACTGACATATTACGAAGTTTAAAACACACCGCTAAACTTTATATTGAATCAGTGTTTTGTACCGGTGGCGCATGAAGTAAAATTTCGAGTTTAGAAAAGCCTGAAAATTTGGTTTGGCCGCTCCGCGCTTCGCGCTACGCGACCAAACCAAATTTTCAGGCTTTTCTAAACTCGAAATTTTACTTCATGCTTGGCCTGGGAGTGGAAAACACTCGCATAAAGCTTTGAATTGAAAACTGAGCATCGGAAAATGTGCAACGTATGCATATGGATACTTAAAAGAAAAATTATCGTTATGAAAATGTTCGGTATTACATAAAACTCTCTGTATAAGATTGCTTGATCTGCTATGGTATTCGTGGTTGTAATTATGTCGTGAATATTTGTAATTATTATTGTACATGTACAGTAAGCATTCTAATATGTACAGAGATGGTAGCGTAAGGATATTAAATTTTATAAACGATTGACGGCAGTCGTCGCGGTAGGCTATCGATGCGACTACCCGTACTGCTCTACGCTGCAGTTTAAAGAAGGTTGTCATTACACTGCCATGACCCCATACAAGTAAACCATAGGTAATGACACTTTGACAGAGAGCAAAATAAGCAGATCTTAGGGCATTGACAGGTAGATAGTTTTTCAAGTGGCGTAGCAAAAATATTTTGCTGTTAAGACGATTGGAAATATATTCTTCATGCTTATTCCATGACAGTTTAGAGTCTAGTATTACGCTAAGGAACTTTGAGCTTGTCGGTGGAATATTTGGATTTAAGGAGAATACCATTGTTGTAGACTTGTCGGGGTTCAGACACAATCGATTAGCAAAAAACCAGTTGGATGCTGTGTCCACTGATGTATTTTTCGCAGCATAAGCGGATGCTTCATCGGCTGAATGACTTTTGATGGTTGTGTCATCCGCATATAGAATAGTGCATGCGTCATTTAGTTGACATGGTAGGTCATTTATATACACTAGAAATAATAGGCGACCCAGAATCGAACCTTGAGATACACCATAATGAACTTGCTGCTCGGAAGAGACGGTACCATTAAAGTAAACTGCTTGACGTCTTTCGCTTACATATGAGTTTAGCATCCGACAGCTATCGGGATGAAAATTGTAAAAGTACAACTTCTGCAGGAGTACATCATGCGAGACGCAGTCAAATGCCTTGCTGAGATCCATGAAGGTCGCAACTGTGAAAGTGCGATTCTCGAATCCTTCATAGATTTCTTCGACAAAGGACATTAGTGCATCCCGCGTAGATCCCCCCTGCGATCCCCCTATACTGATGGTCCGTTATGATTTTGTTTTCATCCAGAAAGTCTACCATTTGTTTCTAGTAGTTTTGATAAAATGGGTAAAAGAGATATTGGCCTGAAGTTCCTTGTATCCTATATGCTACCCTTCTTGTGAACAGGAATGACAAGACCCCTTTGCAGACATTTAGGGAATATGTTTGTCCTAATATAGTATGTTCAATAAAATAAAATCTCTAGAGTGCCATGGAAAGTATTGTAGGTTGGCAACTACAAAATTATACATTATAATTATTATGTTTGGCGTTTTATATGTCAATTCCTAAAGCGTGTAGCCAACCTAAATTTAAAAAAAAATAAAATCATGGCACTCTAGAGGTTTTTTTTTTATTGAACATACGATACATTCGTCTATCTGGTCAGTGAGTGGGGATACAATAACATCAGAGCAATATTTTATCAAGTTTGTGCTTAATCCGTATATGTCACGGTAGTGTGAAGACTTGAGGCTACGGATGACATAATTTACTGTTACTTGGCTTATTTCATGAAACTTAAAGTAAGGTGATGCCAATGCTTTCCAACTGGATGCGAGGATATTAATAGGACTGGCGTTACTTCTTGGAATACCGTCCAACACACATTCAGCAATATTACAAAAGTTATCATTAAAAGTGTTAGAGTCTATGTCACAAAGGGCAAGGCTAGGTTTACACGTATTTCCTTTAATTACTGGCTACATAGCTCTGGGTTTGTTTCGATTGGATTTAATGTATTCCGAGTTTGCTGACAGGCTGCTCTCGTGCAATGCCTTGCGATAGACGCTTCTATAGTTTTAAAAATGTGGTACAAACTCTGGGTTGTACTCGCTCGCTTGCTTTAATATTTAAAGTGTCTCCCGCATTTGCCGCAGATTATCATTGAACCACGGAACCTTATTCCTATATGAATTGGAGGCGATGGTTTTCTCCGGAAAGGATTGAATGGCATAAGTCTGCAGGATGTTAAAAAATTGTTCAAAGGCAGTACAAATGTTGCTTCTGGCATTAGTAATGGGACCCCAGTCGGTGGTCTTTAGAGAATCATGAAATTTAGGTCGCCCATGGTGTGTGTGCAGTCTTATCTTTTTCTGTTCTTGCTTGTTTGAGATTAGATGACTATAAAGGTATTTGATTGAAATTCACTTGGTTTGTTTTACTAATAAATTGTTTTATTTTCAACTAGTTTCGGCTTAATGCCATTTTCAAGAACAATTAAAAATAAAACAATTTATTAGTAAAACAAACCAAGTGAATTTCAATCAAATACCTATATATTAATAGAAATGCTTTACCAAGTGATCAATGAGAAACAAGTTAACGATATATTAGATGACTAGCTGTGGTGGTATTAATTTGTTCTACCTGTATATAATTTTCATGGATATTTGTGAAAACATTATCCAGGTAGTTAGTTGGAATATTGGAAACCCATAATGTGTATGTATACCTAAAAGAGAAATTGCTTGTATCTAAGACTTCTTCAAAATTTGAACATATAAATGGGCAAATAATGAAGAAGACAGATATTCCTGACCAAGGAGCATTTACCTGATCGCCAGAAAGACTTTATTAATTTGGTAGTTGATACAAATAATTTGAAGCGGTGATAGGTACTTTTGTAATCTTAATCGTTGTTAAATGAATTATCTATTTTATAAGAATTGTCTGTTACTGTCAGATTTCTCTTCACATAACCTACAAATTAAAAGTTTATTTACAGCATAAGATGTGATTAATCTTGTCCTAACCTCAAACACAACCTGCATCACACTAATAAATTCTTGAGGGGTCAAATTTGATTTGTCATACTAAAAAAAAAAACGATTATAGATGTATATTTTAAGACACAAGGTGCTCATTATCAATAACAAACTAATTTGTTATTGGTAATAAGCACCATGTGTTTCCAAATGCACATCTAACTATACAAATAAAAAGTGATGTAAGGAATTTTTATTTTTAATTTTATTTTATATAAAACAAAAGTAACTTCATTATTTTTATCAACTGTTAATTATAATAAACAAGTAAAGTGAACTAGAACTAATTGGACAGAAACTGTAAAGTGGTGCTAATTAATAAAATTATATACACATTATCTCCGTTAATTAGAGACACAAAGCAACAAAAATGGATCCAATTAACGCGGTCTTTGATTAAAATGTTTGAATACACATTCTGCCAATGATTAGTCAACTTGGTTTGATTATCGTCAGTATTTGATTAATCAGCAAGGGAAAACTAGGGAAATGGATATCATGTATTTTACATTATCAAGCTCAAATTGAGATTAATCAATATCAAATTGGGAATAAGCAATTTTAAATTGGGACTTCAAACATAGATGTTAGTTTAAACCATAGGCGATAACGCCCCCCTGTGAGGTTTGAGACTTTCAGGGGGGGGGGGGGGGGCAGTAGAAAACCCAGAGAAAATTAGAGGACGTATAATATTACACATTTAAATATAATCGTGACAATAGCTGTTTCAGATTCGCGACAGATAGCAAGGAAAAAAATGGGGGGCTCTAGAAAAAAAAACATTAAAGTGGCACCGCCCACTTTAATTTTTTTTCTAGAGCCTCCCATTTTAATAAATAAGGTTGAGCACCTATGATTTAAACGCAATCAAATTGGGATTGAACAACATCAAATTGAGATTGAGCAGTTTTAAATTGTTACTGAACAAATATCGTATGTTCAATAAGAAAAAACCTCTAGAATGCTATGATTTTATCTTTTTTTTAATTTAGATTGGCTACACGTTTTAGGTTTTGACTTATAAAACGTCAGACATAATAATTAAAATGTATAATTTCAGAGTTGCAAACCTACAATATTTTCCATGGCACTCTAGAGGTTTTATTTTATTGAACATACGATATAATAATTTATCAAAAATAACGGTAACAATATTAATTTAATATGTTACATATCCATAACTTTTAAATTTAGAGTAGATATTAGGAATTTGAGCGACATATTTTTCACCATGTTGAAAGTTTACTGTAGTTTTTTTTATGGAATAATATGTTGTAGGTCAATTAAGTTTAAACTCAGTTTTGCAATATGTTGGATCTGCCTTTATCACCTACTACATTTTATCGTAGACTTATCTTCTTTGATAACTTTAAAATTGAACCGAGCAAGTTTTTATTGTACAAAATACAGGTTAGGGAATTTGTTTTTAAATCTAAAAAAATCGTTGTACATTAGTGTAAACTCCGTTTAATTTTGAATTAATCACTTTTAGATTGAATTAAATCAATTAAAACTTGTGTGAAATGCAGCAATTCAATTGAAAGTAGTGAAAAACCATCGAAATTAGAACCTGAGTTTAAGCGCTTGTAGAAAGCTCAATTTTCAAATTTTTAAAAATCTTAATACATCAATGTAAACCCTACTTAATTTCGAATCAATCACTTTTAGAGTGAATTAAATTAATTGAGAATTGTATAAATTACAGCGCTTTAATTAATAGTAGTGAAAAACTACCGAAATTAAAACCTGAGTTTAAGCGCTTGTAGAAAGCTCAATTTTCAAATCTTGAAAAATCTTAATACATCACTGTAAACCCTACTTAATTTTGAATAAATCACTTTTAAAGTGAATTAAATCAATTGAGAATTGTATAAATTACAGCGCTTTAATTAAAAGTAGTGAAAAACTACCGAAATTAAAACCTGAGTTCAAGCGCTTGTGGAAGGCTTAATTTTTAAATTTTGAGAAATCACTGTACACCTATCAAAATCTCGTTTAATTTTAAATCAATCACTTTTGGATTGAATTAAATCAATAGAGAACTGTATGCAATAGAGCAAGTCAAGTCAGTGGAAAAACATCGAAATTAAAATTGAAATTTAGGCGGTCGAGTTAAGCACAATTTTTAAGTGTTAGGCAATTGTTGCATATTCAATTAAATCCCATTTCAACCCGAATTAACTACTTTTTAAGTGAATTGAATCAGTTGGAAATTGTATGAGATAGAGCGCTTAAATTGAAATGATTCAAATAAACATGGAAATTAAAAAGCACAATTTTAAGTTTCGGAAAATCAAAAATTATAATTAATCACTTCTCGAGTGAATTAAATCAGTTTAGAATTGTATAAAGCTTTAAACGAGTGTTTTCCACTCCTAGACTAAGCATGAAGTAAAATTTCGAGTTTAGAAAAGCCCCGCGTAGAAAATTTGTCGAGGGTCGCGCAGCGACCCGAGACAAATTTTCACGGGGCTTTTCTAAACTCGAAATTTTACTTCATGCGCCACGCGTATAAAACGCTGGTTTAAAGTGAAGTTCAAATTATTCTTCTTAATAATATTAATATACATTTATTACGGAAATCCCCATTTTACACATAAAATACAAAACTAAATAGAATTACATGTAAAATAAAGAAAATATAAACTAAATAAATACATCCTGTTTTACTTTAGCAGTAAATTTTTAATAATTTTTTAACAGTATATTTTTAATATTGATTGAGTAGTAAATTTTTAATTTTACAATACTTTTACAGTGTTTTATACAAGTCTGAATGATTAATGACATAGTTAACTTCTAAATAAAAAATGATTGTTGTTGATTTGTTGAAATGGCGATTTTTTTTCATTATTGTATTTTGAATATATTTAAATAAATATTAGTAGCATTTACACCCAAATGTGAGTACCCAGTGCATAAATAAATCCTAACATAAATATATTTGGCGATTTTAATGGAGAAACAAATTAATTTTGAATAAGAATTTTAATTTTATGAGAAATAAAGAATAAACGCTTCACAGATGCGGAAATTTAAGTATTAATGGGGGTATTAAAACTCAAATTGCCCCATCTGTTGAGCGTTTAGTCTTTATTTGTCATAAAAAATATATATATAGAAAGCCAAGTGGGATTTTTGTATATTTTTGATAGTGTCACGAAGCGGATCACCCCGTACAGAAAGTGTGGGGTTGCATCCGGTCCGCAACTGCTCCTGCAAAGTCAGCAGCGTTCATCGTGGATTTCCTCGATCATGTAAAATATATTTCGCTGATTAAGAAGGATCGAGGAAGTTGTGAGCCATAAATATATACGAAGGTTGATCAAAAAGTAAGGTTACAATATGTACACGTTTTATTGCAGATTTTGTAACCTTACTTTTTAACCAGCCCTCGTACCCAATATCTATATTGTGTTGTTTCCATTGTTCTAGAAACTCAATTTCAATTGTGTGCGTCTCTTTCAGCCGTAAGAATGTTTCCCGTAAAATTCCTTGGAGACTCAAAGCTGCGTTTCCTACGCTCCAGCTAAGTGGATTATTGCCCTCGAGTTTCCACAAATTCCGTATAAATCGAGTTTGAAACGCGAATTCTGAATTTTTAATCCGAGCATCTGAAAAGCGCCGAAGGTATTTGAATTACAGATTGTGTATTTTTTTTTCTTTTTTTTTTTTCGATGCAAATTTGTTCTCACTGTTTGAATTAGTATCTGCTAAGATTGAAAAGTAAAGTTTTATTTATGTTTTAAGTGAGTTCTCGTGTTTATGTCTTTGTAATATTTGTTTTAAATTTTAATCTCATAATTAATATTTTATTTGAAAAACAGAAAATTGAAATAATTTAGTACCTAGATATTGATATATGAGGACTCTAGAGGCTAAGGGATATAAGTGCAAATTTTATAAAATTGGAGTTACAAGTGTCGAAATGGGTTTTTAGATACACTCAATCATTTGTTGGCAACAGGATATTACTGATATTTATATAAATATATATATATATATATATAATAAAAGATAATTCTAGTTTAATATAACATATAACACATTGTGATTCATTGAATAATTGCCAATATATGTTCTTTGGGGATGATTTAAAATTGCGTAAGAGTGCTAATTTTGCTTAGTACATTCTCTGTTCTCAACTTTCAAAATTTGTTTTCGCAAAATCTATGTATATGTACTTGTATCCCTTGGCTTCTAGGGTCCTCATATAATATCATACTGTTTTCAAACTAAATTATATTTTTATATCTAAATAAATTTAACGGCAACTGTCTTAATTAAATTAATTTATTATATTGATGTTTTAGTGTATTTGCAATTAATAGTACTAATTGCACGTTTCATCCTTGAAAATTACTGCTTAATTAAGACTGATTACACTCTGGCGTAATACAGTCGCCTAGTTTAATCACCGGAATTATTTCTCCCTGCTGATATTCCCAATAGACTTGATAAATAAAGATTGCATGTTTTATTTACAAGCACGTCAATAAGTTCGAAGAAATATTCCCAGATAACCCGAATCCGAGGTGTGTAATTTATTCAGACGTGGGGACGTGTATATATTATACCATTGAGGTGGAAACTTTTCGATGGATGTTACACTTGGGAATGGATTATTTAGTTTTTCTTTTTTATATAAAAAAAAATCTGAAACATAAAAATATTGAAAATATCTATCAAATAGTTTCAGCAAATTTTGACTGAATTCTGTATTTTACAAAAATGTACACCCAAAGCAAGCGTTAGGTTTTTTGCATACGAAACTTGACTGACACGTTTAAGTTTGCCGATTAAATTTACAATTGCTTGACGAAAATATCGGAACAAATAGATATTTATTTTTTTCATTATTGCAATCCTGACAGTTATAAGAATAAAATGAAATTTTTAAAAATTAATAAAAATTCCACGAGAGTCGATAAATGTAGTAAATTGTAATGATTTTTGTAAATGTTTCGTAAATTTGTAAATATGTTTGCTAATGCAATCCGACACATTTTGACACATATTTAAAAATCATCAAAAAATTATAATAATTGATCGATAACATTAAATTAATAATTATTGAAAAGTGGTGAATTTCAATTAACATTTAAACAATAATCAAGTATTCATTCGTTGTTTTTGAAAACAAGTATAAATTAAAGCTTTAAACAAGTGTTTTCCACTCCCAGACTAAGCATGAAGTAAAATTTCGAGTTTAGAAAAGCCTGAAAATTTGGTTTGGTCGCGTAGCGCGAAGCGCGGAGCGACCAAACCAATTTTTCAGGCTTTTCTAAACTCGAAATTTTACTTCATGCGCCACGCGTATTGAACACTGATTTGATATAAAGTTCAAAATATACGTCTTTAGTACACTGTTTTAGTAGTATGTTTTGAACTTCACTTGAAACCAGAGTTTTTTACGCGTGGCGCATGAAGTAAAATTTCGAGTTTAGAAAAGCCTGAAAATTTGGTTTGGCCCCTCCGCTTCGCGGAGCGACCAAACCAAATTTTCAGGCTTTTCTAAACTCGAAATTTTACTTCATGCTTAATCTGAGAGTGGAAAATCTCGTTTGAAGTCCTAAATTGAACTCTAAAACAACGAACATCTAAGATTTACTGCATATGCGCTGTAATTGAAATATGTATACTTAAAAGAAACAGTCTCTGTATTAATAATTGAAATCCTGCTAAAGTTTATTGTTTGATCTTTAAATTTTTTTAAGAGTAATATAAATTATGGTGATTTTCATGAAATCCAATTCTATAGAATACAGTTTATTTATATCCAAATAGAAGTAATGATAGTTTCATGAGTGAGTCAAGTTTAGTCAAAATTTCACTATGATTGCACTAATGTTGATGTTGTATCAAGGTATATGTAATTATATTGGCAGCTATAACTGGGTAAATATGTTTAAAAGTACCTCGATAGAATATGACATTGATATATTTTACAAAATTTTGTACGATGCTTTTAATCGTTATTTCCCTAAACGAAAGAGATCAACATCGCATTTTCCTAGTTGGTTCTCGAAATCTCTAATAAGTTTAATTAATGAAAAGCAAATAGCTCACAAACATTTTAAACGGTCAAGCTCCAGGAATGACTACTCAAATTTTTCTAATTTACGTGCTGTCTGCAAAGATGCTATTGTTAAGGATCACATAAGTTATATCGAGGATGTTGAGATGAGTATACCTTATGATGTCAATATATTTTGGAAATATTGTAAATCTAAAAATGGCAGTGGTGGAAGTCTTCCATCCAGTATGGCATATGGAAGGCTGGTCGCAAACTCGGTTACTGGCATAGCGGATCTATTTGCAGACTATTTTCAGAATTCATATTCATGTCCAACTACCATTGGTCCTGAAGTTAGTGAGTCCAGTGACCTAATATTTAATAACTTGCAATTTAGTGAGACAGATATTATGGAATGCCTATCTGAAATTAAAAATGGTGCTGCATCAGGTCCTGATGAAATACCGCCTGCCTTGATAAAAGCCTGCGCATTCGCTCTGTCTTTACCTCTTACTAAATTATTTAATAGTTCTCTAAGAGATGGATTCTTCCCATCTCCTTGGAAGCGATGCTACACTGTCCCGGTCTTTAAATCAGGGATAAAGAAGTTTGTTGACAATTATAGAGCAATAGTTATTCAATCATGTTTTCCTAAATTATTAGATAAGTTGGTTGCAAAGTTTATATTAAAAATGTCTAAGCCACTTTTATCTGAGCAACAACATGGATTCTTTCCATCAAGATCTACTGCTTCCAACTTGTTTGTATACTCCAATTTCATTATCGACGCGATGGAGGAAGAGACAGTGGTAGACTCGATCTATACCGACTTTAGTAATGCGTTTGACAGAGTTAGCCACTGTAGGCTTTTATACAAACTCCGAATATATGGTGTTGCTGGGTCCATGATTGAATGGCTCCGGTCATTCACAAGTTGTAGACAACATATAGTGAAAATAAATGATGCAGTTTCTGGTTCTGTAATAAATGCAACTTCAGGTGTGCCCTAGGGTTCTCACCTTGGGCCATTGCTATTTCTCATCTTTATCAATGATATCGGTAAAGACATTCAATCAAATTTTTTGCTTTATGCAGATGATATGAAGCTGTATCGTAAAATCGCCACCAGTGATGATTGTCGCATCTTGCAGAATAATCTGGATCAACTTATTATATGATGCTTCAGTAATGATTTGCATTTGAACATAACTAGATGCAAATATATATGTTTTTTAAGAAAACAAGGGATCTATTTACCGGCTAGATAGTAATCCTTTAGAGAGGGTTTATATAATAATTGATTTGGGCGTTCTACTTAACAGTAAACCTCAATTTTATAGACACTTACATCTAATTATTGCAAAAGCTTTACAAAGAATTGATTTTATACGGCGTATTACTATACATTTCAAATATATCCGTACTTTCATGACACTATACTCCACCTTAATCAGACCAATTCTAGACTATTGCTGCATAATTTGGTCACCGCACTACCAATGTCACATAAATAGATTAGAACGGATACAACGTAAAATGATAAAACTCATTTGCTACGGGTCAAACCTTTTGTACGATAGTAATAATTATGACCTACTTCGTACATATTTCGGTTTGTTGTCTCTTGAAAAACGAAAGATTAATTTTATGCTATGCTTTGCATATCGCATACTAAATCGACTGATACTTTGCCCATCTATATTATCGTCTATTGGTATTAACGTTCCAGTTCGCTCAACCAGACAACAAAAACTTTTTGCTGACGTACAACACATTACTCTGTATGGCTATAACAGCCTACAGAATAATTTAATGAGACATGTTAAATCTTATGGCTAGTCAATAGAATTTTTTGGTGTCTTATTGGACTGTTTTAAAAGACTTTGTTTAAGTTTCATTAACTCCTCTTAAGGTCCTTTATAATAATTGTTTATTTGTTCCTCCTTTATTAGATGTAATTTCTGTTTCTGATTGTGTTGATTTGTGTATGTTTTTTTTTTGTGGTTTTGTGATTATGGTATTTAATGGTCTCCGGTAATAGAGAATTAGAATTAGAATTATTATACAAAGTATAGCAAAAAATAGTAAACAGACAGGCTGACAAAAATACAACAAAGATACAACTAATTTTTCTTTTAAAAATATTCGTTGTTATGTCAATTTTGTTGACAGCTTCAATTTTCAATAATTTTCTAATGATCAACTGATTTGTTAATGTAACTTGACACTCCAAGTTTCTCATCAATTTTCGAAGATTTCAGTTAAATATCCCTATTTTAACCAATGTCAGTGATTTTTATAAGTTTTCGTGAATTTTAGAGGATTTCATTATGAATATACTGTGTGAATATATAACTTGTGTTTCAATAATTGTAAAGAGTTATGTTGTATATCCATTACATACTGAATGTGTAAAATATAAAAAACGAAGTGTAAAATATAAAAAACTAATATAGATTCTCTTAAATATTCAAATAGGATAGTCGATATTAATTTTAATTCGTATTTATATTTTGTAAATATTCTGCAAACAGTTGGCAAATTTAATTTCACTTTATACTGAATAAGCGCATGAAATCGTAAAAAAAATGATAAAACCTACAACAAAATCAACTTTGAATACAAATTGTGGTTAAACCGTAGGTTTCCGATAAAAACGGATTTCAACTTCGTAAATTTTAAGCACAAATACAAGTAGTTCCTTAAAAAGGTCAACGTAATCCGGTGTTTACAATATGCAGTCAAACCACAAGCAAATTATCGTATGGTTTGACTGCATATTGTAGACACCGGATTTCGAAGATTTTTATGAATGCGTTTAATACTTTAAGGCTCTCACATTTTATTCAATGAAGGCCATTATCCAAATCCATCCAATTTTATCCAGGCACGTCTCTTCTGTGAAAATTAATCCATGGTGCCACGAATTTGATGAAATGATAATGCTCTAAATTCTATAGATACCGTTTCACACAGCCTGCACAAATATTATCAAAACTGTTACAATAATGTTACTATCTATATCTAAAATTCGCTTTAACAAAGCTTTTAATCAATAACAGCTTGCTGATATTGTCTACAATTCAATATTGATGCAAACTATTGATAACTTGTTAACGGTTACACGCCGACAGTGGGTATGATGGATTGTTAATTAATACTGATTGCATAAATGTGTTTGTCGATGTGTTAATGTATCGATAATTAATATACAGTTGTGGTTAGACCATACAATATCACTTTGATTACAATTATTGTATAGTTACACGTATGTGTTTTGATAATTATATTAAAAATACACACATAGATGTCGTTAACATTAGAAAACGAAAATATCTTGAGAAATTACTAAGGGCACAGTTCACATACATCCAGTTAACCAGTCTCTGTATGAAATTTGGTAACAGCGTTTGGAGGCTGCATCCAGAAGCGAGACCGGTGATTTGTGTATATAGTCGTCTGTCTTACTCGTACTCCACATCCTGACCATAGTCTCTCCTTTTCTACTTGATTTCCAGTTCTCCTATAAGAATTGGCTCCCCTTGCTAAGGGCCAGTTGCACCAAACACGTTGAACTGGCACAACTCTGAACTCGAATTCAAAGTGTCATTAGAACAATAGAAACTGTCATCTTAAACTCAAGTTCAGCTTCAATTCTAATACAACGTTTTTGGTGCAACTGGGCCTAACCATTTCCTTTCTCTTAAATATACAGAGTAATTTAACCCTTTGGGTCCTGACGGTGGCGTTTGCCACCACTAAAATTTGGTAAACATTCTGGATATTTTTTTTAAATATACATACATCTATGCATGAGCTGTAACTTTTCCGATATTCGTTTGTTTTTTTAAAATAGTTTAATTTGAAGTCATAAACGAGTGTTTTCCACTCCCTGATTAAGCATGAAGTAAAATTTTGAGTTTAGAAAAGCCTGAAAATTTAGTTTGGTCGTGTGGCGCGAAGCGCTACGCGACCAAACCAAATTTTCAGGCTTTTCTAAACTCAAAATTTTACTTTATGCGCCACGCGTATAAAACGCTGATTTTAGCTGAAGTTCAAAATACTCTACTAAAGCAGTATGCTGTGAGCGTGTATTCTGAACATCACATTACATCAGTGTTTAGCACGCGTGGCGCATGAAGTAAAATTTCGAGTTTAGAAAAGCCTGAAAATTTGGTTTGGTCGCTCCGCGCTTCGCGCTACGCGACCAAACCAAATTTTCAGGCTTTTCTAAACTCGAAATTTTACTTCATGCTTAGTCTGGGAGTGGAAAACACTCGTTTGAAAGTTTATTTTGAAATATTTGTAAAAACAACGAATATCTGAAGATTTATAGCGTATACAGAATTTTTAGATATGTATACTTACAAGAAAAACTCTTTGTATATCTGAGATAGTAATAAATAATATGCAGCGTACAAACCATTTTTTTGGATACCAAAAAATTCCAGAGCTAAAAGGGTTGAGGAACATTTGTTTAATAAGGTTTTACTCTCCTTCGTTAAAAATCCACACAGCAGTACTCGTCAAGCTGCACAAGAGCATGAACTAAGTGCCACATCTGTCCACTAAATTTTAAAAATGAACAAATTTCATCCTTTCAAGATTACACTAGTTCATGAGCTAAGTGAAGATGATTTTGATCGAAGATTGCAGTTTTGCAAGGATATGATGAACAGAACTGACAACGCTCCTGACCTGCCATTTAATATTGATTTTTCGAACGAAGCCACATTTCTATTAAGTGGTAACTGTAACCGACATAATTGTAGATATTGGTCGAATACAAATCCTTTTTAGACGCAAGAGAGCAAAACGCAATATCCACAGAAATTAAACGTTTGTGCAGAAATACTAAACGACCAAGTGATAGGGCCATATTTTATCCATTGTAATCTTAATGCTGAAACGTACAAAGCTATGCTTCGAAATCAAACTGTTCCGGAAATAAGACGAATTGCTGGTGAAAATTTTGCACAAATGTGGTTTTAACAAGATGGTGCTCTACCTCATTATAGTCGCAACGTTCGTGATTATTTAAACACAGTTATTCCTAACAGATGGATTGGTCGGAGAGGATCAATTGAGTGGCCAGCCAGATCTCCAGATCTGACTCCTCTAGACGTTTTTTATATTCTTCCTTTGAGATAACCCTACAATTATCTCAAAGGAAGAATATTTAAAACAAAACCACTTGCTATAGAAGAATTGCGTCGTCGAATCATTGTTTAAATTACCCTCTAAATTTAAAAGGAAGGAATAATTTCGAGTAGCGAATCGAGTGATGCATTAAATCGGAATCGCAATTTTCAATTAATTACAACACACAATTCTGAAGGATTTTATCACAATTCTTATATCGTATACTAAAAAATATAGAACGGTCGATATACGAATTGTGAGAAAACAACAGACAAAACCAGAAATCATTGACAATAATTTTTATTTACAATTTTTAATTTAAATACACAATTCTGAAGGATTTTGTCACAACTCGTATATCGTATACTAAAAAATATAGATCGATTGATATACGAATTGTGACAAAACAAAGAACATAGCCAGAAATTATGACATTTAGTTTCTTTATAAAAAATGTAACTTTATCAACGGTTCACTGTCATTAATCTTTAAAAAAAAACATCCATAATGTTGAATAATTTACATTTTCAATAAATCAATATCGAAGCCACACTACTGAAAAGTCCACAAATAGCCCTCTTTCCCTTTTACGATCATTCTGGGTGTACAAAGGTAATTCAGAAAATCGCACACGCATGCGATTAAATAGATTAATATCTCGATTGGAAATTTACATAATCGCCGCCGCCTATGGGCTAGAGGTCGACGGTTAAAAGGGTTAAATCGGGCTGGAACTCTTGATAAAACTTACGTGTTTGATAAGGGTGGTGGCACACGCAACCGAAGATAAATTTATATTTAGATTTATGCCCATTCGGTTCTTAGATACACATTATTTATTAAAAGGGGAAACCCACCTCCCCACGAGCCATTCAAATTTATTTCCTTTCTGTGCATTTCCCGAATGAGTTCCGATAGAATTTATTCGAAAAGGATATTTTCTGATTATGTACAGTATGCCGCATTACATATTTTAGAATGCAAATATGATGTCCATTTCTAAATGATTAATCATTTGGTTACAGAGCTGTTGCAAGAGTAAAAATAAAATGTACTCGAGCACTGAGTACAAGAAACATGTATTCAAGAACTAAGTACAAGTACTCTTAGCAATAGTAAGTACAAATACGTACCAATAAGTAGTAATAGACACTTGATATACTACTTATTGGTACGTATTTGTAGTTATTACTCGAGAAAATTGTGCCTATAAATGGGTTACTTATAGTTATAATTTGAGACTCTGTACTTATTGTAAACGATAAGTAAAGGGTGTCCAATTATAAGTGAGCCATTTATAGGCACTACAAATATGCAACAATTTTAGAAAGTAAAGATGGATATTCCAAGTTTTATTCTTAAATATTTTTAACTTTAATACTTAAAAATTACATCAACCAGGTGACCTCCATTTCTATCGATGCATATCTGCGCGCGGTGCAGTATTAATCTCATTACACGCTGACACATTTCAGCCGGAATCTCAGCAACAGCTTGTCTCATGTTATTTTTTAAGTCTTCCTAAGTTCGAGGTCGGTTCTGGTACACTTTTGATTTAGCATAGACCCACAAAAAGTAATCTGGAGGCGAGAAATCAGGAGAGCGCGTAGACCAAGGCTAATCTTCCGGCTGAGATAGCAGAAGACCCGGAAGCATCTCTCGCAGTACTTCCATAGATAAATTTGACATATGAGGCCTTGCACCGTCTTGTTGAAACCATGTAACATCTAATGGTAACCGGAGTTGATCGATGACATCCACTAAAAACATTTGTAACATTTCGAAATATCGTTCTCTGTTAACTACTGCATTTTTCAATTCATCTTCGAAAAAATAAGGGCCCAGACATTTGAAATCCACAACTGATCTCCTATCATGACAACTTAATTGTTGAGGCAATTAATAGTTGAAAGTTCATTTTCACTTTGATTTTAGTTTAAATAAAACACTTATTACTTTCAAACACTTTATTGTACTCGCGACAATTGTTTCGCCACACTGTGGCTTATTCAGGCAAAGAATAATGAATTATTTTTCGCCTGAAGAAGCCACAGTGTGGCGAAACAATTGTCGCGAGTACAATAAAGTGTTTGAAAGTAATAAGTGTTTTATTTATCCTATGGTGATAGTTTGTGTTCCATCTTCTACGAAAAGGAACCACTTCAGCATTAAATTCTTGCCGGAACTGTCGCTGTGTTTGAATAATTAAATCAATTCTTAAAACCTTATCTACACTGAATATTCTTTGAGCAATCGGCCAGCGCTCCATATCTAACAAAAGTTGAGATATGACAGTACATTTGACATTTATTATCATTACAACTAGATGTTTCAAACGTGTGTACTTAGTAACTCAAATGGGGTCACTTATAATTTGACGCCCTTTATATGTTCTATATAGTTGGCATAACACTTGTATATAAATTCTTAGGAAGGGAAAGTATGTCATTAACTTTCCATGTTTACACTTATGACATTTACCTTACAATTTTCGTGAATGCAGTATAAATATTATGGATTTGAATAAAAGTGAACGAAATCACAATAACTCTGTTCGGTCCCTCGGGACGATTACCCTTGGCCCTTTTGGGAAATCAATAATCCTATCGCAGGCTCGGAAAGTGTGAAGGTTTCGTGAGCCCTCTCGTCAATTTGTTTATGGTCCCAATGTGATGTGTATTTAAGTGATTAAATGTACATAATCGATTCGACTAAGTATGCATAAGGTTATAACATATAAGCTTGCGTCATAAAATTAATATGTGCTGGGCAATACGTTATCGGATTTTCATTATGTTTGCACTCGAGGATATTAGAAGAGAAAAGGAGATGCTGGTAAAAATAGAAAGTGAGTTGAGTTGGGTTGGGCTTGATTTTATGGTTTTTATATTTACGGTTTTTTATGATATTATTCTCTTTTCTCGTGTGTCAAGTTTATATTCCTAAGCATTAACAAGCAATTTCTGATAACCAATTTTAATTTTAATTGTTTTGTGTTGTAAGCGTTCACTTTGTGGTACATCTTAGATACACTTGTAAATGAAACACGTTTTACTTTTTTTAACCACTATATTTTGCACTTAATTTGTGACTATAGTTGCGACTATCTGATAGTCATTATCAAACTAAAACTTTTAGTTTAATAATGACTACTAGATAGTCGAAACTAGAGTCACAAATTAAGTGCAAAATATAGTGGTTAAACAAAGTAAAAAGTATTTGATAATGACTACTAAATAGTCGAAACAATAGTTACAAATTAAGTGCAAAATATAGTGGTTTAACAAAGTCAAAAGTTTTTTATATACAAGTGTATCTAAGATGTACAGGTGGTGGCTGAGCGGTAAAGTCGCCGGGCTGTATCGCTCGACGAGCCACAATTCGGGTTCGATTCCCGTGCACGGCGAGATTTAATAAATAATTTCTTGTTGTGACCCTGGGTGTGGTATGAATGCGTGTGTTTGTTCATGTAGTAAACATTAAAAATGAGGCTGGTCAATATGAACATTTAGTTTAAAAGACTATATTTAATATGTAGTTTGGAGTGAATGGTTCTTTTAATAAAAAAATAAAAATAATAAAAAGATGTACTACAAAGTTTTAACTTTATTTCTTCTTTTGCAAAACATCAGGGGTATTGCAAAAAAATATTAAGTGTATATTCATTTTGGACTGTCCTACAAATAATATCTTGCCTTTTATTTTTATCTTTCGTTATTTCCTGCGTCATCTAATAAAAATTTAATAAACTAGCATAAGGACAAGAATTTCATTTATTGGTTATATCATACTTGATTTTTTATTTTATAACAATTAAAATATCCGTAAATTAATACTTACTTATTTACAATGCAAAGCATAAATAATACATAGTCGTTTGTGTGTTAATATCTTTTGTAAATATTAATGAAAGCAGACGCATAGCAAGGGAGATACGGATTGCTATAGGTGCCAACACTGAGAGGGTGACAAAAGGACAAATTTTGTTTCTTGTCAAAAATAAAACATGATGATATGGTCATCATAGCACTTTCCTCGTAATTTGAACAATTGATGATAATTGACATACTAAACATATTGTATTCTAACAAATTAGTTAAAAATTTCAGTTGAATTCAGTGTTGTATACGCGTGGCGCATGAAGTAAAATTTCGAGTTTAGAAAAGCCCGAAAATTTGTCTCGGGTCGCTGCGCGACCCTCGACAAATTTTCACGAGGCTTTTCTAAACTCGAAATTTTACTTCATACTTAGTCTGGGAGTGGAAAACACTCGTGAGAATCTTAAAATTGAACTATTATAAGAAAACAACAAATATCTGAAGATATACTCTGTAATTTGGATAAGTATACTTAAAAAACCGTCTGTATACCGATGATTATAGTGTTTAAAAAATGTTCAGGAATTCTTTGCTTTTATAAAATTGGTTAATTTCAGCTTATAACAAGTGTTTCAACTCCCAGACGAAGCATGAAGTAAAATTTCGAGTTTAGAAAAGCCTGAGCGTTTTGGATTTGGACGCGTAGCGTCCAAATCCAAACTCAGGCTTTTCTAAACTAGAAATTTTACTTCATGCGCCACGCGTATAAAACACTGAATGAACGTGCAGTTTAAAATATACATCTTTACCATACTGCTTTAGTAGAATGTTTTGAACTTCACTTGAAATCCAAATCCACACGCTCAGGATTTTCGAAACTCGAAATTTTACTTCATGCTTAGCCTGGTAGTAGAAACACTCGTTGAAAGCTTCATTCACAAAAAGTGTAATCAACATTGGCCCACAATGAGTTCCTTGAGGAACGGCAGAAGTTACCAAAACTGTAAGGATTATCTTACCTTAATTTCGAAACCAGTTTCCGTAACTTCTGCGGTTCCTCAAGGTACTCATTGTGGGCCAATGTTGATTACACTTTTCGTGAATGAAGCTTCCAACGAGTGATTCCACTCCCAGGCTAAGCATGAAGTAAAATTTCTAGTTCAGAAAAGCCTGAGCGTTTTGGATTTGGATTTCAAGTGAAGTTCAAAATATTCTACTAAAGCAGTATGGTAATGATGTATATTTTAAACTTCACGTTCATTCAGTGTTTTATACGCGTGGCGCATGAAGTAAAATTTCTAGTTTAGAAAAGCCTGAGTTTGGATTTGGACGCTACGCGTCCAAATCCAAAACGCTCAGGCTTTTCTAAACTAGAAATTTTACTTCATGCTTCGTCTGGAAGTGGAAACACTTGTTAAAAGCTGAAATTAACCAATTTTATAAAAGCAAAGAATTCCTGAACATTTTTTAAACACTATAATCATCGGTATACAGACGGTTTTTTAAGTATATATATTATTATTATTATTATTCTTTATTATTCTTTATTATTCTTTATTATTCTTTATTTTTACAACAGATATACATGTATCCCATTACAGGGAACTTAATCTAATATAATGCTATGTAACATAATTTTAAATCATACATACAGTGCGCAGAGAAAGAAGAGAAAAGAAAAAAAAACTTAAAGCCTAAAGATTTATAACAATATCACTGGTACCGATAAGTCTGACATTATTTCGATGAGGGATTTTCTGGTATCTACGAAAATATCTACTCTATTATTTAAACTATTAAACCTTCTAATCATTTTTAAAACGGGTGAATTAAAATGAGCTAGCGTATCGGCATGTGGTTGAAAAAATAGGTTATTACTGCGAGATGTTAGTCTAGGAACCTGAAACTTCAGCTTACCTAGGATGTTAGGGTCATCAATATCGTAATTTACTACCCCATATAAAAATACAATTGAAGATTAAGTGACAATCTTTCGACATTAAATGTTTGTAAGAGGTTATCATATGTAATGGATACAGATGGATATTCCGTAATTTTTTTAAAAAACAACATTTTTAAAAACTTTTTTTGAATTGCTTAGATTTTACTTACAGTATTTTCGTAGTAAGGTGACCAAATAACAGAGGCAAATTCGAGGTTAGAACGAACGTATGAAAAATACAATTTTTTTAAAACGTCAATGTTATGAAAGTCCTTACAAGTGCGATGGAAAAAGCCCAACAGTTTGATGCTTTTGTCACAAATCTTATTTATATGATAATTAAATGTTAACTTATGATCAAAAGTTACTCCTAAATCTTTAATCGAGTTTATACGTTCAAATAATACATACAGACATAACGAATTAAAAAAGAAATATAAAACTGAATTAAAAGCAGCAAAGCAAAAATGGAATGAAGAAAAGATACTCAATTCAAACAATATCACAAAAACCTCATGGGA
Source organism: Philonthus cognatus (assembly GCA_932526585.2). Classification (NCBI taxonomy): domain Eukaryota; kingdom Metazoa; phylum Arthropoda; class Insecta; order Coleoptera; family Staphylinidae; genus Philonthus; species Philonthus cognatus. The sequence continues at coordinate 14,287,005 of OW052243.1, forward strand.
AGTTATTAAGAATAATATAAACAATAATAAAATAAAGGATAAAATAACTCTAAATATTAATAACAACAGTGTGCAAAATGCCAATGAAATAGCTAATGAGTTTAATAAATATTTTACTGAACGACACGTACCAACCAAAGAGGTTTTACTGCAAATCCCCTCATTTAATCAACCCAGTAGTATGGTTCTAAGAGAGGTTGATTGCACAGAAATACAAAAAAATATTCAAACTGTTGCAAATAAAGAATCCGAGGGACCGGACAAAATTCCATATTTTATCATAAAGAAAATTGCCAATATTCTTTCTGCGCCGCTGACCGATATAATCAACTGTTCATTTTCATCTGGGGTCTATCCCACTAAACTTAAAACTGCGAGAGTCACTCCGATTTTTAAAAAAGGGGAAAAACAAATATAGAGAATTATAGACCTGTCTCTAATCTATCTATATTTGCTAAAATAATTGATCAAGCTTTATATATACGAATAACAGAGTACTTGGAGAAATTTAAACTACTATCGCCAACACACTACGGCTTTAGAACGGGCACAAACACAACAGGGGCTTTATATGAAGCGGTTACAGAAATTGCCAATATATTAGAAAAAAGAGAAATCCCAACAGGAGTCTTCTTTGATTTAAGTCAAGCATTTGACTCAGTGAATCATAAGTCACTGCTTGGAAAATTGGAAAGGTTCGGTATTAGAGGTCTAGTAAATAAATTGATCAAGTCATATCTAAGCAATAGAAAACAATACGTGGAAATAAGAGAAGAAACAATAGTAGAAATAAATACAAGGTTCCAGTCTGAGTGTCAACAAATTAAAACAGGCCTTCCACAAGGTGGAATTTTGTCTCCATTGTTGTTTTTACTGTACTCCAATGAGTTGTCAAATTTAATGGCAGAACAAAAGAATGAAGATAAATATAAAATTTTTCAATATGCAGATGACACGACCATATTAATTAAAAGTGACAGCATTGTAAATGCCTCAATTAACTCACAGACAGTGGTCACAAGAATGGAGAATTGGTGTACACAACAAAAACTCATATTGAATCCAAAAAAATCACAAATTATACAGTTCTCAAACAAAAACAAAAATATAGACACCTGTAGTATTTTAGTAAAAAGTTGTGAAAAGACTATCAAAGTAGATCGTGTCACAAAATTCCTTGGGGTGCTAATAGATAATCACCTATCGTGGGAGGATCATGTATACCATGTAATAAAAAAATTAAATTCAGCTCATTATGCTCTGCTCGTCTTAAAAAACCTAGTGGGAACAAAGGTACTTATTGCATATTACAACGCACACGTACGTTCACATTTAGAGTATGCGAATATTATCTGGGCAAATTCGGCACATACGGGCCGCATATTAATCCTTCAGAAAAAAAATAATACGCCTAATAGCAAATAAAAGGAGAGATGAACACGCAAAACCTGTATTTATCCAACTGAAAATAATGACAGTTTACTCACTGCTATTATATAATTTATGTCTTTTTGTAAAAGAGAATATGACTAAATTTTGTAAGAACTCAGACATAAACACTGGTATGCAAACAAGGCAGAGCAATGCACTAAGTATTCCCCCTCACAGAACAGCGCTATTCCAAAAAGGGCCAATTTATTTGGGAGTGAAAGCATTCAATAAATGACCGGAAAACATAAAATCTTTAAACAATACAAAGTCATATAAAATCGCACTGAGACATTTCTTCATTAAAAATCCGTACTATTGTGTAAATGAGTACCTGCACTCCGAAACAAATTGAATGGAAATATTTTAAACTATTAGTATGTATGTTCGTCTTATATGTAAGGGTTTGTGTTATACACATTATAAACGTCAGTGTTTAATCTTAACGTACATATACATATATATTATAAACTGACTAATTTATAAAAACCTGACATATATATGTGATTACGCATATATTGTATATTTTTAATTTACCACCTAGGCTGTATTACATATTATTACTCCATGTACATTGAGTTGTGAAAATTATATTAATATAATATGTAACACCAACAATATATAAATAAATAAATAAATAAATTACCTCAACAATATCATTAATGAAAATGATGAATAACAGTTGTCCCAGGTTTGTACCTTGGGGAACCCCAGATGTTGCAGTATACTCACTGGAACGATACCCCATATACTGGACAAATTGTCGTCTGTTACGTAGGTATGATTGCATCAGTGAAACGGTTTCCTCCGTAAAACTAAAAGATGAAAGTTTGTTAATGATTACGCAGTGATCAATTGTATGAAATGCTTTTTGGAAATCAGTATAAACTGAATCGACCTGTTTCCGCTTATGTAAATGATTCGAAATATAATCGGTAAAATTTAATAAATTCGATACAAATGATCTCTTTTTAACAAAACCATGTTGGCGCGTGGTAATAAATGGACTAACGTGATTGTACATATATCGATAAAGTATCATTTCAAATAATTTAGGAGAGTTATTTATAATTGTGATTGGACGATAGTTCAAAATGTTGGAATTATCTCCGCTCTTGAAAACTGGCGTAACTTTACCTAACTTCCATACTTCCGGTACAACGCTCGAATTTACAATTACAGATCCAAATTACAGAGTATATCTTCAGATATTTGTTGTATTCTTATAATAGTTCAATTTGAAGATTTTCACGAGTGTTTTCCACTCCCAGACTAAGCATGAAGTAAAATTTCGAGTTTAGAAAAGCCCCGTGAAAATTTGTCGAGGGTCGCGCAGCGACCCGAGACAAATTTTCGGGCTTTTCTAAACTCGAAATTTTACTTCATGCGCCACGCGTATACAACACTGAATTCAACTGAAATCTTTAACTAATTTGTTAGAATACAATAAATTTAGTATGTCAATTATCAATTGTTCAAATCACGAGGAAAGTGTTATGATGACCACATCATCATGTTTTATTTTTGACAAGAAACAAAAATTGTCATTTTACTTCATGCGCCCCGCCTATTCATTACCGATTCGTTGTGAAGTTTAAAAAAATATACAATCTATTGTATTATTGTAAAAACTTGAATTTATTTCAAATTAGATATTAAAAATTTTAAAATCACTCAATGAATTAACATAAACAAATTACTTACCTACATATTTTGTAAAATTTAAATAATGCTCATACATAGCCCTTTTACATACAAAAAAACTGTAAGTATTTCATTTTCTCTTCTTTTAATGATTTAAATATGTGTTTGAGGGGGAGAGGATTACAGAATATCCGCACCGACCTTGCTACGCCACTGCGCGGAATTTACTAGACGTTATATCGGCTTAGCATTATTTTATCAGCGGGATAAAAAGAGCTTAATTTCAAACGCTTAAAAGTTATAAAGAGTGCTGGAAATATCATTGAGCACATGGCGTCTTTGTTTGCCTCAAATATTCGCCTGAATACTCGTATAATCCGGGTGAGTGGGCACTCAATACTTCGATCCTTCGCTAAAATTCCACGTCATCTCGACTCACTGCTTAGTCCACATTTCCTATAACCTTTTTGCGCAATAAAACGAAACCAGTTACTTATAAACTGTTGCTTGGAAGTATTTTTCTCGCGGCTTATGATTTTATATTTGAAATAAAAGTAATACGCGTCCAAATCCAAATTCAGGCTTTTCTAAACTCGAAATGTTACTCCCCACTGAGCAAATACACTTAAGTAATGTTAAATCAACATTAAAAAAACATTTAATGTTGTTACAATGTTATTAAAACGTTATTTGTTTGTTGTTTGCTCAGTGGGTTAATGCAGCACGCGTATAAAACACAAATTTTAAGTGAAGTTAGTTTGTTCACAATATTTCAGTGTTTTCAGTGTTTTATACGCGTGGAAAAGCCTGAGTTTGGATTTGGGCGCTACGTATTCAAATCCAAACGCTCAGGCGTTTCTAAACTCGAAATTTTACTTCATGCTTAGTCTAGGAGTGGAAAACGCACGTTAAAAGCTTCAAATTTAACTCTTTTTAAAAAACAACGAACGTCAGAAAATTTACAAGAGAGACCACTTTAGGTTATATACAATATGTTTTAGTATGTATATATTTTCTTGTCTAAAAAGCACAAACATATTCTATTAAAATAACGTGACTGTTATATACAGAGAGTTTTATTTAACACCGAACATTTTCATAACGAGAATTTTTCTTTGAAGTATCCATATGCATAACTTGCACATTTTCCGATACTCGGTTTATTAAAAGAATTAAATTTGAAGCATTAAGCGAGTGTTTTCCACTCCCAGGCTAAGCATGAAGTAAAATTTCGAGTTTAGAAACGCCTGAAAATTTGGTTTGGTCGCGTAGCGCGAAGCGCGGAGCGGCCAAACCGAATTTTCAGGCTTTTCTAAACTCGAAATTTTACTTCATGCGCCACCGGTACAAAACACTGATTCAATGTTAAGTTTAGCGGTGTGTTTTAAACTTCGTAATATGTCAGTGTTTTGTACCGGTGGCGCATGAAGTAAAATTTCGAGTTTAGAATGTTAAATAATTTGGCCGCTCCGCGCTTCGCGCTACGCGACCAAACCAAATTTTCAGGCTTTTCTAAACTCGAAATTTTACTTCATGCTTAGCCTGGGAGTGGAAAACACTCGCTTAAAGCTTCAAGTTAAATTCTTCTAATAAATCGAGCATCGAAAAATGTGCAACTTATGCGGATACTTAAAAAAAAATCTCGTTATGAAAATGTTCGGTGTTACATAAAACTCTCTGTATACATTAAACATAATACATTTATTTTAACTAATAAACTATAAAATCATAGTGCATGTACATAAAGTACATACATTGATGGAACAAACCAAATAAATCGTACACTAGCACCACTTGTTCTTTTTTCATGAAATTATATCAATCTAAGGCAGTAGTCGGTATTACACATATTTTATATAGTTAAATTTCACGATTTGAAATTTTAATTTTTTAAAAAGTTTTTTATTTCACTTAATTAATTGAGTTACAAAGGTATTTCATTTGTCGCAACGGTTATAACGATAAAGGACACGGAGATGCTTTCCGAACGAAAGTACGATTGTAATTAATTCATGCATGAGATAATTGTCCATGATGAAGAATGGGACGCTCTGGAACGTGCCTGCGATAAGGCGCATCATTCCTGGGAACTGTCTTCTCAGCATTTTGGTATGTGGATACCATTACATAACTCCTCCCTCCTTAGGTTTGAACGACCTCGTTCAATTCGGCAATGCGGGGGTGTCTTCTTGATTTGGATCGACCATCTTGATGCGAATGATTTTTCTTGGTTTGCAGAAAAGGTCGATAATGCGTGTCCTGAATTTGATAATGATGGCCGTGGCAAGTATTATTAACAATAATACAAGGCCGGTAAATCCATAATGAATTATGTGAACCAGTGGTTCCAAATGTAGTGGTTGATTCTTGAGTTCTTCAGCCTCTTGTTGAAGAATGGTTGGATCTTTGAGATGTCGCAGTTGAAGTTTTGCTTCTTGATAAAACTTCAATGTTTCATTTGAAATGTGGTACAATGTTAACTCGTACGTAGGTGTAGTGTTGACATATGTGGATTTTTCCAATATTATTCGGCATTGTGAACTGATTAAATTTGGTCCTTGTATAAATGTTCTATCTAGTTGTCCTTGACAATCTTCAATTATTTCAAGTTTTCTCTTTGATAGTACTAGTAATTGTCTATTACGCAGTACAGATGTAATTTGGTAATCGTTAGCAATTTTTATTGTTTTGCATTTGTTGGCATTCAATATATTACAATCCTCTTGGGTCGGTTGTTGCAGACACAAGGTGATGATGTGGAAACTCTGGCAATCTTCGTTAGTCCAGTATTTTAAGTTGTTCATCTCGATTAGAAATGGTTTTGGTGGGACAATAACGATATCTTGATAATTCGGAATCGGGTAGATTTGAGAATAATTTGCGGAAATTGGTTTTAAAATGGGTATTTTGAGAAGGAATGTAATTGTTTCTTTTGTTCCTATTACCATAAGTTTTGATAACTCTAAAATGTTTAATAATTGAGTCGTTTCAATTGGCAACAATTGCTTTGGATTATAGATTTTCGTCAAGTAATTTTTAACAGTTATAAGTTCATCTACCGTTAAAAGTTCTAAATCTGGAATTCCTTTCCATGACAAGCTGATTGCGCGTTCAAGCAATTCTAACGTTTTTATTAAATGTTCTGAATGATAAACTTCGTTTTGTAATAATGTTCTTGTATCTTCGATAAACGTTAAACCTTCAATAAAATGTTTTGTTTTGTTTAAATTTGACATTAAGATTTCTAAATCACATGAATATCTTTTTGATAAATGATTTGCGAAAGTTGTTAGTTTATTTATTTGTTTCATTTCGGAATTTTGATTATTATGTAATTTCTGTAAATTTTCATTAATATTTTGCAAGTCGTCGTCGTCGAGATTTCCTGTAATGAATTTGATGGTTTTTCCTAGAATATTAGCCAATGCTCGTTTTGATTTATAACTTAATTTTCTCAGTAATAGTTCAATATTTCTGCAATTTAAAGCAAGTTGTTTATAAATTTGGTATGTTAGTTTATCTATTGAAGCATCTTTCTTTAGAGTTTCAGTGTTTGCTAATAAATGTTTGAATCCTATTTCTAATTTTGATGTATTTACGAAAAATAGAAAATTATGGTAGTGGTCCATTACTTTTACTGGGCCTATGATTTCTTGAAAATAGCCGTTGTTTTTAATGGGTTTGACCTGAAGGGCCTGGTTGTGGTGAATCTGGAGGATCGTCACCGCCAGTATCGGGAACCTGTAAAGAAGTTGTTTTTCTTAGTTTCTTAACCTTTTTAATGTTAGCTGTGGTATTTCTTGATTTTTGAGTTTTTCCAAAAATTTTATTCGATTCTTGTTTTTCAACAATTACCTTGTCGTATATAGGATTAGCTTTACTGGGTTTTTTCCTATTTACATAAACGATTTTCTACGTTAGGCGGATCAACGCGGGTTTCGTTACGTTTTTCTAAAATGTTTTCGGCTAATTGCTTGTTTTTGAGGTATACTTGATCATAGAATGGTAGAATTTCTTGTTTTCTTTTTTCATTATACTGTTCGAATACAGTCATGTCTAAATCGAATTCTGGAGTTCTCTCGTAAGGGCCGTATAGTAAGTAAAAGGGTGAAAATCCGGTAGAAGAATGTATTGATTGATTGTAAATCGAAACTGCTGAAATCATTAAATTTGATGGAACTTCATTGGGATTTTTCAGTTTTAGTATTCTTAATTTTTCTATAATGGTTGAGTGAAATCTCTCTATTGGGGAATTAGAACTCGGGTTATTCACTGTTGTGAAATGAAGTTCAATTTTGTTCATTTTACAAAATTCTTTGAAGGTATTATTTTGAAATTCACGCCCCGCATCACAAACTATTTTTTGTGGAATATTATGGTGAGCGAAATAGTGTCTTAATTTATTTAAAACAGTCAAGCTGGTACCGTCTTTTATCCAGTATGATTGTCCATATCTTGAAAATAAATCAATAATCGTCAACACTTCTAGAGGTCTCTTTGCTAATAACGGTCCGTCAAATTTTAATTTATACGGATGTCTCTCATATTTTGACTGTAAACATAAGTCACATTTATTGATTAAATCTGTAATAGTTTGTTTCATATTTGGCCAGAAATATTTGTCTTTGAGGTTGTTGTAAGTTTCGGTTATACCATTATGATTTGAATCGTGGTATTCTGTAACAATTTCTTTTTGTAATTCGTTATCAGTTACGTCACTGGTGATTTTATTGGTAATGAATAATTTTATTGAATTGTTAAAATGTTGTTTGCAAAGGGTTTCAAAAGGACGTCTGAGATTATTGTCAGTAAAATATATTCCATAACTTGAATTTGGTTTTAATGTGTCTTTCATGAAAGTTAATAAATCTTGATCAATTGAATTTTTGGAAATGGTTACTTTATAAGTATTTCTATTAAAGGGTTTAGTAAAACGGTTTTTATATGTTTCGCCGGTATTAAAATATATTCGATTAGGAAATATATTTAAAGATCTTTCTGAAATTGGAATGGTTTTACCGTTGTCTTCATCAGTTGAATGTACAGTATTGTCGCATTCATTTTGTTCAGTTAATGATGATCGCAAATTTTCTAGTGTTTTGGCATATTCAATTGGGTCTTTTACTTGGGAATTAATAATTCGTTCTATTTCTTCGTCATTGATATCGGGTAATTCGTCAATGTTTGCAATAACGGATTCTTCATCTTCTCTATTGTGAATTTCGATTCTGGAAAGGGCATCCGCTACTTTATTTTCTTTTCCTCTTTTGTAAATTATTTTGAAATCGAATTCCTCTAATTTTAATTTCCAACGCACAAGTCTAGAATTTGGTTCTTTAATTTTATAAAGCCAGACAAGTGGGTTATGATCTGTTTCTACAATGAAATTGCGACCGAAAAGGTATGGTCTGAAATGTTTGGTTGAATCTAAAATAGCTAACAGTTCTCTTTCAATTGTTGAATAATTTTTTTCTGCCGAATTTAAAGTTCTTGAATAGTAAGCTATTGGGCGATTTGATTGTGATAATACACCTCCTATCGATACATTCGATGCATCGGTGGTTAATTTGAATTGCTTATTAAAATCAGGATAAGCAAGAATTGGAGCATTACAAAGAAGTTCTTTGCACAATTCGAAAGCTTGAATATATTCTGGGTCGGAAATATTAATTTTTGAACCTTTTTTCAAACATTTAGTTAATGGGCATACTACTTTAGCAAAATTTGAAATAAATTTTCGATAATAACCTGTAAGGCCTAGGAATGATTTTATTTCCTTTGTGGTTTTGGGTAACGGGTAATTTGTTATCGCTTCAGTTTTAGAAGGATTTGGTTTAATTCCGTCTGGTGTTATTACGTGACCTAAAAAGGATACTTCTCGTCTTAAAAACTCTGATTTATCGAGCTGTATTTTTAAATTGAATTCTCGGATTTTACTGAAAATTAGTCTAATATGATTAATGTGATCTTGAAGGGATTTGGAAAAAATTACAATGTCGTCCATGTAAACAAAGCAAAATACATGTAAGTATTCTCGAAGGACGTTGTCCATAACACGTTGAAATGTGCTAGGAGCATTTTTTAATCCGAAGGGCATTCTGAGGTATTCATAATGTCCTTGGTTAACTGAAAAAGCGGTTTTTTCGATAGAGTTAGGATGCATTTCAATCTGATGGAAACCTTGGGCTAGGTCAAGAGTAGTAAAGTACGTACACTTGCCTAAATTGTCTAATATCTCTTCAATACGTGGAAGTGGGTATTTGTCTTCAATTGTGTTTTCATTGAGTTTTCTATAATCAATCACCATTCTAAATTTTTTCTTTCCGGAAGCGTCTGATTTTTTTGGGACTAACCATACGGGAGCTCCGTAAGGTGAAATCGAGGGTCGAATTATTTTATTATCTAATAATTTCTGAATTTGATTTTCAATTTCTTGCTTCATGCTATGTGGGTGTCGAAACGATTTTACATAAATTGGTTCATCGGTTTTCGTTCGTATTTCGTGTTTAACAGCGTTACTGAATGTTAAGTTGCAATTTTCGTTATAAAATATGTCAGGAAATTTTTTACAAATTTTAAGAATTTCGTGTTTTTTTTCAGAATTTAAATGTGTTGTTCGAATTAATTCTGAGATGTTAAATTGTTTATGTAGTGTTTTTGGTGGGTTCCTAATTTCTTGATTCAAAATGGGCATCACGTCTATACGTTCTGAACAATTTAAATCTACATCTAAATTCTCGTCAAATGGTAACATGCAATAACCATTTTTCGAAATTGCAATGCATTCGGGTATGCAATAATCTTCTGATATTTTTATTTGCGGTATGATGACTTCACCATTATCTATTGTCACTGGAATTTTTACATGATTGCTTTTATTAATTTTGTGAGGAGAAATTGATTTTTTATTCAGTTCTAAATAAAAAGGAATTTTTATGTCGCATAATTCTAAAGTGTTTGTTTTGTAATTAATTGTCGCGTTTAATTTTTCTAAGTCGGACGTACCTATTAATGCGTCAAATTTTGGGTGCCAGTCAACGACATGTAAATGAATATCGGCTGGTATACCTAATTCTTTAAGAATTGGAAATTTTAAATTATCTTGGCAATGAATTTGATTTCCTAAACCGGAAACTGTAAACGGTTTTTGATACAAATATTGAGAGAATTTCTCGTATGCAAGTTTTGAATTTATAACGGAATTTGTTGCTCCGCTATCTACTAGAATTGTTAAATCTAAATTGGGCAAATAAATGAATGGTAATTTTGATTTTATTTTGATTGAATTTAGATCTATGTTCCTGATTTCGGTGAGGCTGTTATAGGAAAATTTTCAAAATTTTGTTCGTCATTATCATTTTCGTTAATCTCATACTCGTACATTTCTGTTTGATCTGCAAAATTATCAGTATCTGAAAATTGTTGGACTGATTCATAATCTTGAGAGAGTTGGGACCCTGGAGAAACTGGGTGAACTGGGGAAACAGAGTCAGTTTCTACATTATAAAGAGCTGAATAGTTTATATTTTGTCTTTGATTTGAATAATTTGGTACTTGATTAGTTCTTACTCTAGATTGAACAGACATTGGTGTTGGTTTATTCAGTCTAGACATTCCTGAGGAAGCTTGAGTTCCAAAAACTTGTTTATTTGTAGGATAAATATTTGGTTGTGCCGCTCGTGGCGCAAATACGTTTGGTTTTACGTACGATTGATTTGGAAAATTTTGTTGTTGAACGGGTCTCGGTTGAGAAAATTGATGTTGAAAATTTCGGTAATGTGGGTTTTGAGAAAATCGTGGTTGTGAAAAATTATTGTATTGATTTTGGTTAAATCTGGTCAATTGTGATTGATTTTGAGAATTGGTGAATTTAGGATTTTTTCTGTTGTCATTGGACTTTCGGATGAATTCGCAATATTCCCATTCTTGTTTTTGATTATCGAAGAATGTACATTTATTTAAACACTGTTCGATGGTATCTAATTGAAAATTACTTAAATAGCTTCTGTATGGCTCTAACAAACCTATTTGAAAAGTTTTTAATGTTAATTTATCGTAATCAGTTTTCTTGTAATTTAAATAATTTGGATCTGTTATGTGTAAAGAAATATGTTGCATTAAGTCATTATAAGCTTTTAATAATCTACTGTAATAATCTAAGTAGGATTCATTTTTTTGTTGAATACACTGTCTCAATGAAGATTCTAAAATTTCTTCGCTTCTTTGATCACCGTATTTTCTTAATAAAGCACTACGAATGGCGTTCCATTCAAATGCGTTTTGATAAGCGATAAAATCTCTAGCATCTCCTTTTATTTTTGATCTGAGAGAAAAACTAACTGCATAAGCTAAATCGGGTGATAATCTGCATTCTAAATGTTTGTGCAAATTATCAACTTCGTTTATAAAAATTGATAAATTTTGGCCTGGGTAATATTCTGGAATCGCGTTCATTAATAATGAAATTTCGTTTTTGTCAGTAATTAGATTACTTGAATTTACACTTGAATTTGTATTAGTCATTTTTGGATTTTGCGGAATCGGACTAAATCTAACGTTGCCTAAAATACTTGGTTTTATCTTATATCTAGGTGTTGAATTTTCTAGCGTATCTAAATCGTCAGCAATTATTTCAATGTCGGTATCGGACATTAAATAAAATTGAATTGATTATTATTATTTTTTTTTTTTTTTTTTTGAAACAATTACACTTTTGGGATGGAAGAAAACAAAGGACTTACAGCACTAGGATCTGCATCGTGTGGTGTGTATTTCCCTAGATGTATCTTCTTTCCTCTTCGTTGGATTCTCGCACAAAGACTTGAAAGCCACCTGTTACTGTCTTTCACCAGGGATAGAAATCACTTTTCGTGGGTCAATCCCGTCGATTGATTAACAGTTCAGTCGCGAATATCCTGTTCGCAGCGCCAGTTAAATTTCACGATTTGAAATTTTAATTTTTTAAAAAGTTTTTTATTTCACTTAATTAATTGAGTTACAAAGGTATTTCATTTGTCGCAACGGTTATAACGATAAAGGACACGGAGATGCTTTCCGAACGAAAGTACGATTGTAATTAATTCATGCATGAGATAATTGTCCATGATGAAGAATGGGACGCTCTGGAACGTGCCTGCGATAAGGCGCATCATTCCTGGGAACTGTCTTCTCAGCATTTTGGTATGTGGATACCATTACATAACTATATGAATAGTTGTCAACAAACGTCACTTTTATAGTGTAAAATTAAATCAGTGTATTCGCTTAAAAATTAAGAGAAAGTAATAAATTGTGAATAATACTTTAGAACTTGTGTCTAAGTTGTAATATGGGTCTATTTTATTCAGGAAATGTGTATAAAATCGCACATATGAGCGCAAAATAGTTTATCAAAATCGACAACTTTAAAAATTAATTTCGCTTAAACGGTAAGTTTTCAAAAAATTCGGACTTCGGATTCGTTCTCATCAAAACACATGTGTTTGAAATAAAAGTTTAAAAACTGTCCAGCACATGCACCTTGACCATTAACAGTATACAGGGTGTCCCATTCTAATCTTAACAGGGGAATATCTCAAAATGAGTGCGTCCAATCGAGAATGTTGCCGAATAAAAAGTTTTATGGTCCGGAGGGGGACGTCCGATTCTTCCATAAATTTCACCCCCTAGACCCCCGAGGGATGGATAATGGGGGTGATTTTAAAATCTTAAATAGAAACCCCCAATTTTTATTGCAGATTCAAAAAGAGCATAAAAAACTAGGTAGGTTTTACCTGAGAACTTGTTTGTTATTTGCAACAGGTGGCGCTGTAATCGACAAAATTTTATAAATTTGATTTCCTTCGATAGAACATAAAACTAGTGTTTGGCAGACAATAATTTCTTAAAAAATTCTCAAGTTAAAATGAACGCCCATGTAGGTGGGGAAGGGTGCAAAGTTTGTTGACTCGAAAGAAACCCCTAATTTTACATTGAAAATCAAAATGACAAAGTAAAGTTAGGGCAAGGGCTATGCTTGAAAAATACGTAATTCACCTTCATAAACTGACCTTCACATCTTGTAAATGAGTGAGAAAACAGAGAGAGAGACAGAGAGAGAATCTTTGAAATTTGAGATGGACATTTTGAGCTCAAATTTAAATATCTCTTAACCATTTTTCAATAATTGTTCACCAAAAAAATTGTGTTGGTGGGAAATTCCTAGAAGATGGAAATCATGCAGTTGTTGAATCAAAAGTTTTCTGTAAATAAAATGCTTAAATTTTGGGCCTTGATTTGGTTTTCAAGTCACTTATGGTTCAACATTTTAAGTATGGTTAAAGCAAGATTTAGGTGGGATTTTATGTTTTATTAGGTGTTCCCAATACAGATATTTACTCTTTTTTCAAAGTTTCGCACAGTCGCTTCTGCTGGAACCACATGGTTAATCTGATTAGAAGGGACACGTCATCTGGAAGCGCAGGAAAGTCTAATTGTAAGAAACGCATATATCGTTTCCCATTCAACGTCTCTTCAAAGAAATGAGGACCAATGATCTGTGAATCGACGATGCCGCACCAAACGTTGACACTCCAACGATGTGGGTGATCGATCGAACCCAATCGTCGATCGATCGACCACTCTAATAATGGCTGTTGTGTCTATGAACAGACATAACATAATTAAGTACACATTCTCTTTTTTCCATCTTCCATAAACGCATTGGAACACATTGGATAAACACATGATTGACTCTAGAAGCACAAACTTATTTTGGCCACTTTGAGCAAAAAAAAGAGGTAATAATTACCTTAATAATATGTATGTGAAATTAAATACTTTGAAACTACTTACACCAGTGTTTCCTAAACTTTTTGGGTTAGCGGCGCCCTTAATGTATAATTTTTTCCACGGGCCTAAGTCAAAACATTTTCGCCGTGTGTAACACAGTGCGCGGTGAACCGACAGCGCTAGGCAGATTCAACCACTGAAATATAGTAATACTGGAACGCGCACTGCCTATGATCGCTGGGTTAAGAAAGCGAGCCGAGAGAGACAGCGACCAACGGGTCTTGTGTCATTGTCTCACGCTCCTCGCGCATGCGCATTAGAACTAAAGTCAGGCGGCGTACATCACGGCACAAAAGTACGACGGAGACACAAGACCCGTTACTCGCTATCTCTGTCGGCTCGCGCTGGCGTCGCCAGAGCGCGTTCCAGTATTACTATATTTCAGTGGATTCAACTACCAGCTTATTTTCCGACGCGAAAATAGCTCAGCCGCTGCGCACAGTTTGGGACGTTCAAGGATATTCACGCTCAGCCTCACAGTAGTTTCCCTTCTTGTGACCGATACACATCATCATATCGATAACTTCGTTCGGTAAATAATCCGACATTGCGAAAAAATAAGGTACGGCATTTCGAAAACGCTCAAAAACGATTGACTGACAAAACTTTAATTGTTTTTAAAAAGCCACCCAGATCACCGGATTTGACGTCGCCAGATGTATTTTTTTGGAAGACTACATTAAAGATGTAATTATTTTAAACGGCTTGTGCATTTTTTAATCATAAATTGTCAGCCAAACACTAATTTTATATTTTATCCTAAACAATCAAATTTTCAAATTTCGTCGATTACAGCGCCACCTGTTGCAAATAACAAAAAAGTTCTGAGGTAAAACCTACCTAGTTTTTTATGCTCTTTCCGAATCCTCAATAAAAATTGGGGGTTCCTGTTTAAGATTTCAAAGTTACCCCTATTATCCACCCCCTTGAGGGTCGGGGGGTGAAATTCATGGAAGAATCGGATGTCCCCCTCAGAACCACAAAACTTTTATTTCGGCAAAATTCTCGATTGGACGCACTCATTTCGAGATATTCCCCTGTTAAGATTAAAATTGGACACCCTGTATACGCTGTAACTTTGATATGTATACTTAAAAATAAATCTTCTTTAATGTATTACCTATTAAAGTTTAGACGATGTTTTTACAAATAAAAACCTGTATTATTTGTGTGTAATTGCATCTGCTTTAATGTATCAAAAAAACCGGGCTGTTTTTATAAAAGCAACCCACGGAGCAAAAAACAAACAAATAACATTTAATCAACATTATAACAACATTGAACGTTGTTTCATTGTTGATAAAACATAACCTAAATGTGTTTGCTGAGTGGGAATAGATATTAAATTCACTCACCACTCGAATAAAAAAGGATTGTTTTTTCACTCCGCATCTTCTTCTGCCTTCTTCGTGCAGATCCTAGGAATTCCACATGCACAAACACTTATTTAATAATAAAATATGATTGACTGAGTTATTCAACATCCCCTTTAATAATTATTTTAAATTGTGCGTTGTTTTTCTTTCAAATCTATTTATTTTTCGTTAAAATGCACGTTTTAAACAACGCAATCCGTTCGGATTAAATTTATCTCATTTAGAAACAAAACAATAGGACGCTTTGGTGTTATAAATAAACAAACGCACTTTGTTACACTCGTGCGGATTGGTTGTTCTACAAGTCATATCTGGCGCTGTTTCGTTGGGTTGGTATGTATGCCGGGCGCTGATTGGTCGGATTAGTC
Organism: Philonthus cognatus; assembly: GCA_932526585.2. Lineage (NCBI taxonomy): Eukaryota > Metazoa > Arthropoda > Insecta > Coleoptera > Staphylinidae > Philonthus > Philonthus cognatus. The sequence goes on from OW052243.1 coordinate 14,302,651, forward strand.
GGTGGCGCTTGCGGGATTCTGAAGAAATTCCTTTGTTTAGGGTCAGTGACCGAAGGGGTTCCAAAGTGTCATCACGTACATTTCTGATTGTTGATAAGAAAAATAGTGTTAGAGTGATTGCAATTCATTAATTAGAAATAGCAGAAAAATATGTTAACGTATTTTAACTAATTAATTAAAGGTATTTAATTATTGATTGCAATCACTCAAACACTCATCTTTATCAGTAAGCAAATTATTGAACAGCGATTTGGTGATGGTTAAAAGAATTTGCAACTCTTCAGTTTTAACGGTGAGTGTTTTCCTTTAAAATGTTAAGTTAGTTTATTCCTAATACAGGAAATGTTTTTTTTTTAAGTTACTTATCCCGATGTATACTCAGTACATTTTCGGGCATTCGTTGTTTTTGAAAAAAGTGTAATTTGAGGTTTCTAACGAGTGTTTCCACTCCGAGATTAAGCATGAATATTTTAAGTTTAGAAAAGCCTGAAAATTTGGTTTGGTCGTGTAGCTGCTAATGAGAAAGTTAGCGCTAGCAAGACTGTGGCGTACCTGACGATTTTTTTTTTATTCCTTGATAACTTAAATTGGTATAACTCGGGAACTAACTGTACGATTTCAACATTATTTTCGGCATTAGAATACCGAAAGTAATGTCGATTACCCCTGGCAACGAGATAGCTAGCGCTAGCAAGACAGTGGCGTACCTGACAATTGTTTTTTCACTCCTTGATAATTCAAATCGTTATAACTCGGAGATTAACAGTTTAAAATTTAAATTGTACAGTTAGTTCGTGAGTTATAATCATTTAATTATCAATGAGTAGACAAACAATTCGCCGCTGTCTTGCTGGCGCTAGCTATCTCTTTAGCAGTGTTTATGAACACTAGGTATTCTAACGCCGAAACAAATTTTAAAATCGTACGGTTAGTTCCCGAGTTATAACGATTTGAATTATCAAGAAGTGAAAAAACAATTGTTAGCTACGTCTCTGCCTTGCTAGCGCTAGCTATCTCATTGCCAGTGCTTATGGACATCACTTAAGGTATTCCAACGCCAGAAATAAATTTAAAATCGTACGGTTGGTTCCTGAGTTATACCGATTTAAATTATCAAGGAGTAATAAAACAATCGTCAGGTATGCCACTGTCTTGCTTGCGCTAGCTGTCTTGTTGCCAGTGTCTATGGACATTACTTTAGGTATTCCAACGCCGAAAAAAAATTGAAATCGTGCAATTAGTTCCCGAGTCATAACGATTTAAATTATCAAATAGTAAAAAAACAATCGTCAGATACGCCACTGTCTTGCTAGCGATAGCTATCTCGTTACCAGCGTTTATGAACATCATTTTAGTTATTCCAACGCCGAAAACAATTTTGAAATAGTAGTTGATCGGTTTTCGAGTTTTATTTCGCGTTTGCAAGTGCTAATGTTTATTTATTTAGTTGTCTACGATAGTGATTGCTGTGGTTGATTGACAGTGCCGCAAATTACGCAAGAAGTGCTAGTGTTTTTATTTGCTTAACGGATTATTAAAAATAGAATCGAGCCTTACACGTTTGGATTTAAAGAATAGTCTTCCAATAATTAAGAGGTTAGTGCGATGGTTTGATTTCTTTCTATTTAGTAATGTTGATCGATAGGGCTTTGAAGCCAGTTTTGTTAAATCTGTTGTATTTGAAACATTATTAGTTTCTGAAAAGCCTTTAAAAATTCATCAGTTTTTCTTTGTCTTTTTTGCACTTACAGAAAAAATACCTGTTTACCCTCATCATCGGTGTCATCTGTTTTCATTATTTTTTTTTCGGCCATTAAGGAATAGCATAACTCTGTTTTCCCACTCTTTTGCCATTTATAAAACCTATAAATCTATTTGAATGTGTGTAAAATATTTGTTTTAAAGTAAGTATACGACTTGCTATTAGGGTGGCAAAATCTGTGTGGATGTTTTTATGATGTCTCATGAATTCAAGCTTTTTTCAAAATTGCTTCGTTAAGGTTATGAATTAAATTATATAACATGCAGAGAGTTTTATGTAACACCGAACATTTTCATAACGAGAATTTTCTTTTAAGTATTCATATGCATACGTTGCACATTTTTCGATGCTCGGTTTGTTAAAGAATTTAATTTGAAGCTTTAAGCGAGTGTTTTCCACTCCCAGGCTAAGCATGAAGTAAAATTTCGAGTTTAGAAAAGCCTGAAAATTTGGTTTGGTCGCGTAGCGCGAAGCGCGGAGCGGCCAAACCAAATTTTCAGTCTTTTCTAAACTCGAAATTTTACTTCATGCGCCACCGGTACAAAACACTGACATATTACAAAGTTTAAAACACACCGCTAAACATTACATTAAATCAGTGTTTTGTACCGGTTTCTAAACTCGAAATTTTACTTCATGCGCCACCGGTACAAAACACTGATTCAATGTAAAGTTTAGCGGTGTGTTTTAAACTTCGTAATGTGTCAGTGTTTTCTACCGGTGGCGCATGAAGTAAAATTTCGAGTTTAGAAAAGCCTGAAAATTTGGTTTGGCCGCTCCGCGCTTCGCGCTACGCGACCAAACCAAATTTTCAGGCTTTTCTAAACTCGAAATTTTACTTCATGCTTAGCCTGGGAGTGGAAAACACTCGCTTAGAGCTTCAAATTGAATTCTTTTAATAAACCGAGCATCAGAAAATATGCATATAGATACTTCAAAGAAAAATGTTCGTTATAAAAATGTTCGGTGTTACATAAAACTCTCTGTATATGAAAACACAATTTTAATATAAATGCAGTTAAATATATGTAAAGAGAAAATCTCTTAATCCCAAAAATGTTGTTTGCTTTTTAAGTGTCGAACAATACATTATTTGCATCTAAAACAAATTTTACAAATTTAATGAAATAATATTCAATGTAGATACAATTATACCTTTAGCAACCCAGTGAGTAGTTAATAACAATTATTTTAAATTTGACACATAAATAGTTATAAATACCACATACACTTCTTTTGAATCCTGGATACCCACAAAAAAAATTTATTGTTATGCATAAATAATGTGCATTGATATAACAAACATAAAAAATGATTGTTCATCTCGATAAATTAAAAATATATTTAGAAGTTGTAATGTATTTTGATTTGAAATAATTGTATATTTGGTTGTATATATTAGATAACTGCAGGTTAGCGGAAATTACGTTATTCCGGTTTCGTCTGCGCAGTTATTCTTGTTGGGTAAATTGTAAAAAGAATTATAATTTATTTAGTCAGTACTAATTGAGTTTTAAAATAAAGAGTATTAAAACGTATATGTTGGTTTTAATGACTAAACGTAAAAGAAGAGAATATAACAATAAATATTTTGACTTTACTTACCATACAGGATATCCCAATCGTATAACATTTAATAAGCTTTCAAATCTATACATTTTATTTTTTCTGCACTCCCTCCACCACTGGTATTCCACCATAACCTCCACAAATTGTTCACGCGGGACTTTTCATGTTCTGAACTAATCTTTGGCAGGCCTCCAGCTGGCTTCATTCCTCTGGGTGTGAACCCCATCTTCCGACACAAAGCGATTCCCCGAATCGCTGTGGTTCACCACCCTATGGGTATACCCATTCTCGGATAGCCTACTGTAGGCCCTCCACATATCAGTCCTAATTTTGGACCCCTTAGCGACGTGTTTCTTAATCATTGGAATGAGGGTGTTCGCATCTCGAAGATTTTCGGGGCAAACCACCAACCGAAAATCTTCTGCACCGCCTTCGATCATCCCTAGTACCCAATGACCCTCCATCCTGCGCCCTCTACTATACTTCCTTCGTCCAAATTTACTCTCGTCAATTTGGACTATCTTGCCTGGCCCACCAATTTTGCCACGGTTTTCTTGACCAAGGAGGTAATCATCAACTATTACCCCACGGCAAAAATTGTACCTAAAAATAAAAATACAAATTCATAATTTATATTGAATATAAAAACAATTAATTAAGTATTACCAATCACAAATCGAGTATTTGGATAATTCTCCTTAATCCCCCGGAATAAAGGCATCCATTGTGCACCTTTCGTACGAGTCAACCATACAAAAAGAGTGCATGATACTAAAAAAATATATGCATAATATCCAGCGACGGCTCGCAGCCTAACTTCAGGGCCGGCCACAAAATTTGAGGTTGGGATTGCGCTTTATAAATACAAGGAATTGCACAACGAAGTCACCTTTCAATAACGGATACATATTACCTTGGGATTCCGGCCTACCCTGAAGTTAGGCTGCGAGCCGTCGCTGATAATATCTAGAGAAATTTGAACCAACATTTAATGTGTATACCTGAAAACTTTATATAAGGACAACTTGGATTTCTCAAACCAAGTACCCTTCAATACAGACACAGACAAATTGTGCCCACGCCTGTTGCACCGAAATGCGCCAAACTTTTCCTTCGAGGCATCAAGTGGTATTATTGTTCGATGCCTAGGACATGTTTTTGCCCGAGAACCATACCATTCTCTTGGCACCACCTAAATGCTCTTTCTTCATGTTCAAATTTTTGAATGATCCGATACCTATTCCACATTGTTTTTGCCTGAGAACCATACCATTCTCTTGGCACCACCTAAATGCTCTTTCTTCATGTTCAAATTTTTGAATGATCCGATACCTATTCCACATTGTTTGTGCCTGAGAACCATACCATTCTCTTGGCACCACCTAATTGCTCTTTCTTCATGTTCAAATTTTTGAATGATCCGATACCTATTCCACATTGTTTTTGCCTGAGAACCATACCATTCTCTTGGCACCACCTAAATGCTCTTTCTTCATGTTCAAATTTTTGAATTATCCGATACCTATTTCACATTGTTGTGGTACACTAAAATAGTTTCAAGTTAAATGCAAAAATGTTTAAATTCCACTACAGATTTTACTTACTCATCAGTATGAAAGTGTATTTTTTTTGTTATTAATATTTCAAATCAAACACTTACCGTTAATCTAAAAAACACGAAATACGACACATATACACTAAATAACAAACTGACTACAGTAAAACTATGTACAGAAATTACAAAGTATATACAGCAATTACAACCCACAATAAAAATTGTTTTACAACAAACATCTCAAAACAAATGACTCTCGCCGCTCGATAAAGTCGCTATCTACTTTATCGGCCGCCGAGTCAGATGTACTGATTTCACTTATAATTAAATTACTGAATTCATTCAAATGTAGTGTAATTGCTTTATTTAATATCAAATAATTGGAAAATATTATTATTGGTTGTTATATAATTTTATTAACAAAGCATTTGATTATGTACTAGCGCCATCTAGTTTTTATACGCGCAATCATGGCGATACCAGCGGTGACAATTGAATTTTAGATAAAAAAATCTCAAATGTCACCGTTTATATGTTAACGATGTTAACATTAAATTTGTGTAGTGTACTCACGTTAAAACACAAGTAAAAGATCAAAATTAGTGCAGATATGTAGCAATTTATAAGGAAATTATGTTGTGTGTTCCGTTTGCACTGGAAATGTGGCATAAAATTGCAAGAAAAGGCAAGAAGGACATCTCATAAAAACATTAACCTAAAATACGAATTGTGACTAAGCGGTAAGTTTTAGATAAAAACATATATTGGGTTCTTCATTGCCACACACAAACGCAGACAGTTCCATTAAAAAAAGTTCTCAAATAGGTCAAAAACGTCGAAAAAAAGTCCAGTGTCCAACACATGCACTCAAGCCCTGTTAATTTTTAGATATTCGTTGTTTTTTTTTAAGAATTCAATGTGAAGCTTTAAAAGAGTGTTTTCCACTCCCAGACTAAGCATGACTTAAAATTTCGAGTTTAGAAAAGCCCCGTGAAAATTTGTCGAGGGTCGCGCAGCGACCCGAGACAAATTTTCTGGGCTTTTCTAAACTCGAAATTTTACTTCATGCGCCAGCGTATAAAACATTAATTTAAAGTATAGTTCACAATATACTGCTTTATCATACTGTTTTAGGAGTAGATTTTAAACTTCACTTGAAATCAGTGTTTTATACGCGTAGCGCATGAAGTAAAATTTCGAGTTTAGAAAAGCCTGAAAATTTGGTTTGGTCGCTCCGCGCTTCGCGCTACGCGACCAAACCAAATTTTCAGGCTTTTCTAAACTCGAAATTTTACTTCATGCTTAGTCTGGGAGTGGAAAACACTCGTTTAAAACTTCAAAATAAACTTTTTTAAAAAAGCAACGAGTATCTGAAGATTCACAGCATAAAATTGGGATAAATATACTTTAAACTCCCTGTATTTCAGAAATATAATCGATCAATCACAATATTAAAATAAAATAAGGATTTGAATACTTTTTTTTCAAACAGTTAAAAAAACAATAAATATATGTTTACAGTTCGTTTAGGAAACCCACAAATGTATTAAAATTACGTGTAAAGTGTTTGTTTTAAAGTGGGTACACGACCCGTTCTCAGGATTGCAAAAAACTGTGTGGATGTTTTGATCGGGTCCTGAATTCATTACGAGACGGGATTTTGCAAAATTTGTGTGTAATGCGCGTAATAGCCACCAAAAAATGACGTTAATTATTCAAAATGGTTATGGGAGTGAAATAACCATTAATTTGCGTTAAAGGTGAAATTATCGGGATTCTTATCACGTTGAAGGGCGTCCCTTCACAAGTTCGATAAGAGGGTAGCTGTTCAGATCACCTTGACGATATCGAACAGTTTTTTTCTCGTGCATGTGGGTATAAAGGGCATTGTGCCAAAACTTGACCCAGTTTATGTATTTATTTACATACGAGGATTTTTTCTAACGAGTGTCTATAAACTGTCGGCATTCTAGTAGGTTTTGGCTTTAGAAACATACGTAGTAATTAAATTTAGCACTGTGACACTACCCAATGACATAATTAAATGTATTTGACGTTTCCAAGATTCACCGTTTCGTATGGCATAATTTAAGATATGTAATTTGTAAGGATGCTTTATCTATGGATCGCTAACTTACATCATACCCGCTTTTCGAAACAGAAGCCAGTCCGGCATTTGTCAGGTAGGAATTTTGGGTGGAAAATTTAAAATGAATGTATACATCATAGACATAATTAACATAAAATCATAAATGTATACATACGCTAAACAGTTCGTTAAAAGTTTATGGGGTTGCCGTTGCACTAAAAATTTGAAAAAAATCCTTGTCATACGGTTGAATCAGTTCTCCTCATGTGAAATATTTTCAACTTTATATCACTTCCGGTTCCACTGGAAGTAGCACCAAATTCGTTATTTTAAATAGAACATCCTATACATTATTCATTTTTTTGATTCCTCGTTTAAATTGCAACATATTTTATTTAAAGATATATACACTTATCTCTTATAGTTTGCAAAAAAAAAATATATTTCTAAAATGTTGACCTCTAATAGGCATCTTGAAATCTGTCTGTAACGTCTCCTAAGAGTAAGATGAAAATATGATTTATATCTCTACTTGTACCTAGAGGATGCCTCTATGAGTATATTAATTAGAAACTGTCAATTTTGACAATAAGTGTTCTTAAAATGTCAATATGGAAGTGCCCTGTTCAATATCTCGTAATTAATTTTTTTTTAAATGGAATGACCCATTTTTTATCACGTGGTATGATTGGGGGGAAGATTTCCTACAAAAAGTATTAACAACTATACTCCTAAAGCAAGTGGTTTTCGAATTTTTCGAAGATTCGTTTTTCATCGCATTTATGTAAGGAATAATGCGCGCATAAGTCGCAACTGAATTTTAGTAGGCAAGTAGTAATAAATGCATTACTACTTGCCTACTAAAATTTTGTTGCTTATATAATGCGAAATGTCAAATAATAAAAACAATTAGTTCAAAGCTATACCGAAATCAACAAAATGAATAATTATATAAATCAACAAATTATGAATTTATTCTTTATACATGGCAACTGCGATAGAATTGTTGCTCGAACATGTAGAGTATTTAATGAAACGTATCCACATTTGCCGCCGATGAATAAAACAAGATTTAGAAGATTGGAATCAAATTTTGTTCAATTTGCAGTTGCCATGTATAAAGAATAAATTGATAATTTGTTGATGGGTGCATTTATTCATTACGCTGATTTCTGTAAAACTTTGTACTAATTCCTTTTATTATTTGACATTTCGCAATACAATCGCGACAAAACAAAAGCATACTACTGGCCTACTAAAATTCAATTGCGACTTATGCGCGCAGTATACCCTGCATAAATGCGACGAAAAATGAATTTTCGAAATAATTCGAAAACCACTAGCTTTAGGAGCATGGTTGTTAATACTTTTTCGTAGGAAATTTTCTCCCCAATCGTACCACGTGATAAAAATTGGGTCATTCCATTTAAAAAAACTGAATTACAACATATTGAAGAGGACACTTAGATATTGACATTTTAAGAACACTTATTGTCAAAATTGACAGGTTCCAATTAATTTACTCATAGAGGCGTCCTCTAGCTACAAGTAGAGATATAAATCATATTTTTATCTTATTCTTGAGAGAAGTTACAGACAGATTTCAAGATGCCTATTAGAGGTCAAAATTTTAGAAATATTTTTTTTTTCTTGAAAACTATAAGATAAGTGTACATATGTTCGAATAAAATATGTTGCTATTTAAACGAGGAATCTAAAAAATTACTAATATATAGGGTGTTCTATTTAAAATAACAAATTTGGTGCTACTTCCGGTAGAACCGGAAGTGAAATAAAGATGAAAATATTTCACATGAGGAGAACTGATTCAACCATTAACAAGGATTTTTTTCAAATTTTTAGTGCAACGGCAACCCCATAAAGTTTTAACGAACGGTTTAGCGTAGACACCCTGTATTCAGGTTTAAACATTATGAATTCATAAATAAATTCTTTTTTCTGAATTTATGCCTTTTGCTGACAGGAACTAAAACATGTTTGGAGCGAATGTTCCGTAAGTACTTAATCGAACTTTTAAATACTTTCTACACTGGTTAAAATTAAAGCCAACTTATGTGGCTCATTTCTTTCAATTCTTCCTGGAAATATGGACGGTACTGCCTCAGGTTTTGAATGTTTCACATAAGTTCCTGGTCTCACCAAATAAACATGATCCAAGAAATGGTCACTGCGAATTCTTGACTATTTTGAAGGTATAAAATGTTTCTTTCCAACAGCATTAGGCCATAGTAGTAAAATCTCTTGTGATCGCGTTCGGCAGCTTTTAGTCGGAGGCGATGTCGGGGTTCAAAAAAACCAAAACAAAAAATTAAAAGCATAATTTGAGCGCCACTTTTTTTTTTATTGGGTTTGGCTTTTGCCTGGCCTTGGGAACTTGCCCATTAGCCAACATCATTTTATTTATATTTGTATTTGTTTTATTTATTTAACTTATTGCTAATTACCTATAACTATATATTTGGACGTCACAACACATTCACACACGCCCATGGACTCCGGGACGAATATTTTTCGTTAGAAAAATTACTCGCCCCGGCTGGGAATCGAACCCAGATCACCGCCGTGAACGATTGGCGATACCAGCGGCTCAACCGCTCGGCCACGGCGGGCCCGAGCGCCACTTCATTTTAAATTTATAAATTATTTTAATTGTTCTTTCCACCTAAATCAAGGAAAAACTAAATGTTAAATAAAATATAATGGATTGTAAATTAAATTCACTTGGTTTTGTTTCACTCATATAAGTGAAACAAAACCAAGTGAATTTAATTTACAAACCATTATATTTTAAAATGTTTTACCAAGTGATTAATGAGAAAAAAGTGTCCGATATGTTAAATAAAAGCTAGATTGTTTACAAAAATTAACTATTTCACTTTATTAAGAAAACAAATTCTATCCCAATAAACAAAAAAACATCAATTAAATTTAATGATGTTATAATAAAGTAATTGTCATAAAATTTAAGTGATTAAAAAAATCAATATGTGTGTCTCCCGGAAAAAAATTACGTCACCTTAATTTTCACAGTTTAGTGTGCAATAAAGAGTAAATTCTTATTGTTATTACCATTTTTTCAAACTCCCGCATTTATATACGATGTTTCCAAATCGTTACTTAACTATCGAAAATTAATCAAATCGTTCATTTACGCTTGAAAAAATAACACCATAAATAAGTTCTATTTTGTCACTGAAAACTACTAAATTTAATTAGCTCATTTCACCATAAGCGCACGAAACAATTCTATTGTTTAACTCAAAAAGCATTAAGTTTAACTAATAAGTTTGTCAACGTTACTTGTTCTTAATTACTTTACTAACTAAATAATTTAGCAGTAGTTAGGAAAACCAATAATAAAACATAATCACCCCAATTTTAACTGTGTAAGTAAAACAAAAGAATAACGCAAAACATCATCAATCAATTTTAGCAATAACTTTATACTCCTCAACATAAACACAGTTATATTTTGACATGAGTTAATTTACTTGCAGTTACTTTAGAAAGTAAAATAACTAAAACCACACGGTTATTATACAGGGTGGGGCAGAAAAACCTATCCGATTTCAAAACGTTATAAAATTAAAACCACTCAACTTGACAACAAATTTTTTTTACTAACATATCGCAAATTTTATGCCATTTTTAAATTTAAGTTTTGAAAAGCACATCACTCAAATGTCGTCCTTGGGAGCGGATACACTGATTTAGGCGCTCGCAGTAGCTTTCCATGACTTTCACCGTCATTTCCACAGGAATTTCTTCAATTGCCCGAGCAATTTCCATTCGTAAAGCAAGAAGGGTCCTTGGTCGATGCTGGAATACCTTCGATTTTAGGAAGAAGTCACATGGAGTGAGATCCGGTGAGCGCGGCGGCCAGCCAATATCACCTCTCAGAGAAATGAGGCGCTCGGGAAACATTTCCCTGAGAATGTCCATTGATCGTCGCGATGTGTGGGCGGTTGCACCATCCTGTTGAAACCACACATTTTCCACGCCATTTTCTTCCATTTTGGGTTGAAAAAAATTTTCCAGCATGAAACAATGGCGCTCGCTGTTGACCGTTACGGTTTGCCCATTTTCTTAAAAAAAGTATGGCCCCCAGACGCCTAGGCGGGAAAGAGCACACCACACAGTCACTTTTGGTCTGGGATGTTCACCAGACCAAGGCATGTTGACTAATGACAAATGGCATAAAACCGGCTTTCTAACGGTTTTTACCCCACTACTCTACCTGTTCCCTCTTCTGAGAAAAAGGGATTTGAAATCGGATAGCTTTTTCTGCCCCTCCCTGTAACTTATAAAAATTGTGTACTTAGCGTGTATTATTTTAATTTAGAACATGCTCCAACCTTTAAAAAAACGAATTCAACGGCATTAAAAAATAGAAATTTATAAATGACTTACCCTTCTGCTACTGTTCCATCCTGCTCCCGATTCACACAGAATTCGCAATTTCGAAGGCAGCGCACACTATCCCTCAAAAATCACAAAATGGACGACCAGAAGAAATCCGCAAACATACGACCGCCATCCGATTATTCAACTTCTACTTTATCACTGGATTAACCCGTCAAAAGAGTTCGTTTGAACAAATCAGGACAACCATTTTAGCAGGAATTCAATAAGACAGGAAACCAGTACTACAATACATAGACCTGAACCGAATATAAATAATTACTTATAGATCTTGGGCGGCCTTAGTGATAAGCGCTTGGTTTGAAATATACAATTATCAGCAGTAACGCTGATGCATCAGGATTTTGCGAAAATTCATCTCCACGTTTTTTGTTTTCTTAAAGTCACGCAGAGAACGTCTCGTTCCACGCGCACTCACCGCTCAGCGGATAATGAATTAACCTCTCCTACTCGGTCCTAGCGCCATTTCAACTAATTGAATTTTAGCGGACTTTTTATTTAAATGATCCACTCCAATATCCGTTTAGAAAATTAAGAATAGACAAATAGCGTGACTAATACACTAGATTAACGTATAAGATGAAAAGTAACTGATTCGTGAATACAGGAAATTGATAAAATAATTGATTAATTTTAATTAATCAATTATTGAACAGCTAGGCATTTTTAGTTGCATATAATAAAATGTTGGATTTGAATTTTATTTTTATTTCAATTTTTCTGCGGTGGCAAAACGCGAACGTTACACTCTTTATTATTCAATGAAAAACTACAATATCATTATGTATAACTGTATTTGCCAGTTAATTTAAAATTGATTTAATATTTAGTAAATTTCTCAGAGTGCCAACTTGCAACACACAACTTAATCAGTTGATTAGTTCTTTTCCAAAACACAAAAAATGATTAAGAATTATCATCGCATTCCCTATCAAGATAACATAATTGTAGAGCTCGCGCGCAAAACCCGATAAATCTAAAAAAAATATTTTTTTTTTTCAAAATACACGAAAGACGACTTTTGAGTCAATCAATATACCTATCAAATTGATTGGTATTGATTTGAATTTTCAAGGATATTTGAAGGGAATTGCTCACAGCTGTTAATGAATTTGTGTAGAACTCACCCAAAATTAAAAGTAACCGTCAAATAGTGAAAATCGAGTGGATTTATTGGGTCCTCAAATATACAATTGCATATTTCAATTATATTTTATACACTAAACGTTTGTCCTAAATACGTTTTGCAAAGGCCTATTTTTTTTAGTAATTTTAGTAATGTTAAAACAATTATGATAATACTTACTGGACAAATTTTCTTGAATTTTCTTTAGAATACCGATTTTTACAGTCTTTGACACTACACGAAACTACTATATTGTCTATTATAATTATAATATAAATACAGAAACTGGCACAATTCACAAAATTACCAAAGGCTGCGTTTCAATCTTTCGAGTTGACAGTGAATTCAACAAACCCGAATTTTAAACAATTAAAATTCCTACCCGACAAATGGCGCCTTTCCCCCCACCACTGGCTTCACCTTTTTAGCGAAAGTTAGCGATCCATAAATATAACATGCTTGGTCATTTGCTTTCCAAAGCAACCGAGATACCGACAGTAGTATAGACACTTGTCATTATATGCTGGACATTTTCAGAAATTCATTGTTTTTTGTAAAGTGAGTTTAAATTGAAACTTTAAACGACTGTGTTTCATTCCCACCACGCGCTTATTTCAAGTGAGGTTTAAAATATGCTACTAAAACAGTGGGCTAAAAACGCGTAATTTGAACTTCGGTTAAAACCAGAGTTTTATACGCGTGGCGCATGAAGTAAAATTTCGAGTTTAGAAAAGCCTGAAAATTTGGTTTGGCCGCTTCGCGCTTCGCGCTACGCGACCAAACCAAATTTTCAGGCTTTTCTAAACTCGAAATTTTACTTCATGCTTAATCCGGGAGTGGACAACACTCATTTACAGCTTCAATTTGAACTTACTTTAAATAACCAACAAGTTTCTGAAATTTCACAGTCGAAATCCAAACGTTCAGACTTTCCTAAGTTTCCGTTTTAACAAACACTTTACTTGGTATTCTAGGTATATTTTTAAGTTCAATTTGAAGCTTTAAACGAGTGTTTTCCACTCCCAGACTAAGCATGAAGTAAAATTTCGAGTTTAGAAAAGCCCCGTGAAAATTTGTCTCGGGTCGCGTAGCGACCCGAGACAAATTTTCTGGGCTTTTCTAAACTCGAAATTTTACTTCATGCGCCACGCGTATAAAACACTAAAATATTGTAAAATGTATGTATATTAGAACTTCACTAATCTGTGTTTTATGCACGTGGCGCATGAAGTAAAATTTCGAGTTTAGAAAAGCCCAGAAAATTTGTCTCGGGTCGCTGCGCGACCCTCGACAAATTTTCACGGGGCTTTTCTAAACTCGAAATTTTACTTCTTGCTTAGTCTGGGAGTAGAAAACACTCGTTTAAAGCTTCAAATTGAACTCTTTTAAAAAAACAACGAATGTCGGAAAATTTACAGTTTATGCATATGTTTACATAAAAGAAAAAATCACTGTATGTTGCTTGTATTAGGATTTTGCCAAGAAAATTGAGGATACCATTTTCATATTTTATATTTTTGTGGAAAAACCGTACAAGTTATCAAACATTATTAACAGACAGAAAAAGCTTTCAAATGAACCAATCTTTGAAGAAATATTTTTTTTAATTTTCATAAGGTGCGCTAGTAAAAACATATTTTAGTTTTTATGTTGTGGTACTACTGTTATTTTATACTTTTTGTCAAAAATTGATGACCATTATAACTTAGATGATGTGTTATATTATGATAATCAACCATAATAAATTTCAGTCAAATCGAATATAGCGCTCAATCGTTACAAATAAAATTAATTATATTTTTTTAACTTTAAAGACTAATTCAGGCCTATCCGTAATTTTTTTCGCGGAGCAACCAAACCAAATTTTCAGGCTTTTCTTAAGTCATGCTTAATCCGGGAGTGGACAACACTCGTTTAATGCTACAATTTGCTTCATGCTTAATCCGGGAGTGGACAACACTCGTTTAATGTTACAATTTGAACTTACTTTAATAAACCAACGAGTTTCTGAAGATTTACAGTCAAAATCTAAACTTGGTATTCTAGGTATAATAATTAACATAAAACATCGATACGGTTCAAAATTCGTTCGGGCTTACGAATTTCGGGTACTCTTGGAAAAAAAAGCCAGGTTTTGACACTGGTTTTTATCTTTGTCTAGTTGATAGAAGGAAATTAACAGAAAAAAATCTCTCTTTGTATTGTTTTAGATACAAAAAAATCTACTATTCACGTCAACGATTAAAACTAAAATTTTCATACAAGGAACGACATTCACTATGGAATTAATGTAAAATATAAATTGTAGTGTGACTGTCGTTCTTGCATAAAAATTTCAGTTTTAATCGTAGACGTCAATTGTAGAAAAAGTGTAAACATTGACATTTCTACGAAAGTAATGTAAAACAAGCTTCTTCTGTTAAATTTTTATTGACGTTTACCAAATTATTTCATAAATTGTTATGGAATATTTTGTTAAACGTCCATAAAAATTGAACAGCAAAAACTGTCAATTATATCATATCCAACAAATATATCCTCATTTGAATGCAAGAAAGAGGTAAATAAAATTTCCGTAACAGACCTTTCAATCGTTTCGTTTCGTTTCATATTATCGACTTCAGCAAAACTTCATTTTTGCGAGAGAAATATACAGCTGTTGAATTTTTTCAATCTCCTCAACTTTGACCTATAAAGGAGGTAGATAATTTAAAATTGGAAATTCACCCGCGGGCTTACTTATATATAAATAAGTTCCCTTCACACACTCTTTATTCATTTCTTGAACTAATTTCTCATCTGGCACTTGGTGAAACATATTACACTATGTAAAGTTATTGACAGGAAAAACACTTGGTATTGTTTTACTAAATAAAAACTTTACTACCGACTAGTTTCGGTTTGTTACACTATTTTCTAAGGAATATACAGAAAAAAAAACAATCTCTAGGATTAGGTATATGCAGGGTGTCCCGTTAATAATAATAATAATAATAATATAGTCTTTATTGTCCAACGGAAAAACCAAAACAGGACAAATTACATTGATCTTTATAAATACAAAATTTATAGAAAAATCAAATATAAAATATATATGTAAATAAAATATAAACTAAATAGAGAAATTTAGAAAAATAAAAACAGGATTAGTGATCATTATAAATACAAAAAGTATAGAAAATTAATTATTAAGTATATATATGTAAGACAAAAATGATCCAATTAAAGCAAAATCTGTAAACCTTAAATTTTAAATAAATACTAAGTAGATAAATTCTAAAAAAAACAGCATAAGTTGCAATGAACAGTAAAAATACAAAAGGAAAGAAAATTATTTTATATGTATGTGCATACAAACACACACATATACGCACATATACGCATGAAAAACAAAAACTAAATAGAAAAATAAAAATAAAATCTGTTAACCTTAACTTAATATGTTGAAATAACATTAAAAGTAAATTATTATTTAATATCATAGAAAAAGAAGAAAAATAAAATATTTTTAAATAATACTATCCCAAACACCAGAGAGACAAAAATGAAATGATCTGCTACGAACTGAAAATGTCAACAAAATGGCGATTGGCATTACGACACATGTGTGTTATCGGGGCTTTGGTAAGGATATTAGTTCTACACCTAGGAATTAAAAATTAATGTAGGGAAATGGCTTAACCATAGATTCCTGGGATCAAAATATGATGATTTAACACAACTTATTTATATCTAAATAAATTACGGTTAGGCCGGAATTAGTCTTTAAAGTTCAAAGAATATAATTAATTTTATTTGTAATAATTGAGCGCTATATTCGATTTGACTGAAATTTATTATGCTTGATTATCATAATATAACACATCATCTAAGTTATTATGGTCATCATTGATTAACAAGAACTATAAAAACAGTAGTACCACAACATAAAAACTAAAATATGTTTTTACTGGCGTACCTTATAAAAATTTAAAAAATATTTCTTCAAAGTTTGGTTTATTTGAAAGCTTTTTTGTCTGTTAATAATGTTTGATATATTGTACGGTTTTCCACAAAAATATAAAATATGAAAATGATATCCTTAATTTTCTTGGCTAAATCCTAATACAGGCAACATACAGTGAATGTTTCTTTTAGGTAAACACATGCATAAACTGTAAATTTTCCGACATTCGTTATTTTTTGAAAGAGTACAATTTGAAGCTTTGAACGAGTGTTTTCCACTCCCAGACTAAGCAAGAAGTAAAATTTCGAGTTTAGAAAAGCCCCGTGAAAATTTGTCGAGGGTCGCGTAGCGACCCGAGACAAATTTTCTGGGCTTTTCTAAACTCGAAATTTTACTTCATGCTCCACGCGGAAAAAACACTAAAATTTATTGTAAAATTTATGTATATTCGAACTTCACTTGAAATCTATGTTTTATACGGGTGGCGCATGAAGTAAAATTTCGAGTTTAGAAAAGCCCAGAAAATTTGTCTCGGGTCGCTACGCGACCCGAGACAAATTTTCACGGGGCTTTTCTAAACTCGAAATTTTACTTCATGCTTAGTCTGGGAGTGGAAAACACTCGTTTAAAGCTTCAAATTGAACTTAAAAAAAAACAAGGAATACCTAAAGATTTACAGGAAATAGGCTGAATTTGGAATATGTATACTTAAAAGAAAAACTCCCTGTATCTGTTTGCTGCGGAGGAATATGAATAATTATAAACCATAATGAAGATAACAATTAATTTGAAAATTAATTGTTATCTTCATTATGGTTTATAATTATTCATATTCCTCCGCAGCAAACAGACACAGGGAGTTTTTCTTTTAAGTATACATATTCCAAATTCAGCCTATTTCCTGTAAATCTTTAGATATTCCTTGTTTTTTTTTAAGTTCAATTTGAAGCTTTAAACACTCGTCAAATAACATTATACACAATTGACGTTTGTTAAACATTGGCGACGACAAAGAAAAAACATGTATTTTTAATCACCCGAAAAACTAGAATTCGTTTTTACTAAATAATAAAAAATAATGTATTAGCATTTTATTTTTTTGTGGCAAAACCGTACAAGATATCAAGCATTAATGAGAAACAAAAAGCATTTGTCCACGACTATCTTATAATATACTCATTATATTTGTGTTTCTTCAATTATAAGTATATTCATTATTCACTACTGTCAGTGATTAATCATTATTCACTGTTTAATATCATTTTCAAAATTTTATCTAGTAGTCCGCAAAGTGTCATATAATTAAATTGAAACGTCAAAATCATTTACATTATAAGAGAGTTTTGAAGTGGTTTAATATCAAAAATTAGAAGATAAATGGAGAACGACAGTGATAACGAGATTTTTTAACACCGCCAAATTTAAAAGAAGCTGCAGAAATTGCCTCGTTAAACTTATTGCCCGAAAAATCAAGAAAAATATATTTAGCGGCGTATGAATCATTTTTGAAATGGAGAAGGGAAAAGAAAACCAACTCCTTCGCAGAATCTGTTTGATTGGTGTATTTTACAGAACTATCCATAAAATATAAACCCTCAACATTATGGTCCAATTATTCAATGCTTAGGAGTACGATCAACATTTATCATGGAATACATATAGAAAATTATATGAAATTGCAAGCATTGCTAAAACCAAAATCTGAAGGTTTTCAACCCAAAAAAGCTAGCACTTTTTCTCCAGAAAATGTCAATGATTTTATTATTAAAGCCTCTGATAATAAATACCTGGCAACAAAGGTAAGATTTAAATAATTTTCCTTCCAAAAATCATTAATTTCTTTATTTAACGTTGCATTAATAATGGGAGTAATGGGTGCTTGTCGGGCTAATGAAATGTATTGCATGAAAATAAATGATTTGCAAGATCTTGGATCTGCTGTTTTAGTAAATGTGCCCAATACAAAGACAAAAATCACTCGAAAGTTTACAGTCACCGATAGTTTTTATAAAATTTGTAAAAACTACATTAATAGCCACCCATCTCACATTACAACAAACATATTTTTTTCTGAATTATCAAAATGGCAAATGCACCGCCCAAAGAATAGGAATTAATAAATTTACTAAAATGGGAAAAGACATTGCTACATTCTTGCGGTTGCCGAACCCAGAAAAATATTCTGGACACAGTTTTCGCCGATCTTCTGCAACGCTGCTTGTTGACGCTGGTGCGGACATAACGGCCTTGAAACACGGCGGATGGAAGTCGACAGCAATAGCAGAAGGCTATATAGACGCCTCCATTAAAAATAAAACAGACACAGCTAAAATAATATCTAGCTTAATACAAATGAATAATTTCATTGATAATACACACCAAACCTATCAATGCAATCAAAATGTTTAAACAAATAATCAGAATCTAAATTTTGATATCAATTCTATTCCTGCAATTAATTTAACAAATTGTTCAAATATTACATTTAATATTACTAAATAATATTGTATTGTATTAAATAATGTTAAAAATAAATACTATTCCTATTTATATAAGTTCTTAATAAAAAAGAAAACAAAAGTATTATATTGTCGTGGAGAAAGTATAGTGTACAACTCGCATATAATGGCTATTGATCACTCGAACGACTTGCTCCACTCGCCTAACGGCTCGTTCCGCAAACATCGTTCTCGTGATAAATAGCTATCATTATATGCTCGTTGTACAATATACTATTAAATGAACTGGTCTTTCAAGATGTATTTTTTAAATTTTTATAAGGTGTGCCAATAAAAACATATTTTAGTTTTTATGTTGTGGTACTATTGCTTTTTATACTTCTTGTATAAAATGATGACTATTATAACTAAAATTATGTTTTATATAATGATAATTAACCATAATAAATTTTAGTCGGATCGAATATAACGTTATAAATAAAATTAATAATATTTTTTTCGAACTTTGAAGACCAATTGCGGCTTAACCGTAAACTTTTGGATATAGATAAGTTATGTTAAGCCATTCATCCACATTAACGGGACACCCTGTATACAAATATTTATTCGTTAATTTAATTTGATACGTAACGCAATCAATCAATTTATTTAATTAATTCAAATCAACTCACACACTTGTTAAATAAATTCTATTTTTATACACAGTTATTTATATTAACTGTATACAACAAATATAAATTATTTAACTTTAATTTGCGGAATCACCTTTATTATCAATTTACAATAATTTACGTATTTATATACAGGGCTATTCAAAATAAAGGAACAGATTTCAAACATTAATTTCTTCCAAACTACAAAAGATAGAAACACAATTCCAACGTTCCTGGAAAAAGAAAAGTTCATATTTTTATGCATTCAATATGAGCAGTATGTATTACACGTTCTTTGATTTTTTTTGGGCTCCTTTTGAAATACGAATACGCTCGACGGTTTCATTTGATGTGCGTAAACGTCCCCTGCTTTTCTGTTTACAGATGCAACCATCGATGCCACTAGTAAATCTACGTATGACGATTGGGTTGTTTATTAAACGTGCCTTTAAACTTCAATAATAGACTCAAGTTTTGCTAATTGCATCACACAAAATGCTTTTTCTTGTTGTGTAGCCATTTTACTACAGACACTTAACATGACAAGCAACGGCGCCAATGCGGCCGTGGTTGGAACTTCTGCCTAAACTGCTCAAATTTTAAACTTTCGTCTGTTCAGGAACATTGGAATTATGGTTCTATCTTTTGTAGTTTGGAAGAAATAAATGTATGAAATCTGATCCTTTATTTTGAATAACTTTATATAAGAATCATGGAAGTGTTCGTATACTAATAAATGAGTTACATTATACTAAATAATAAATATGAGTAGTTTATTTTAATACTGGCCTAAATCCATTTCTCAATGTTTGTTGTTGACTAATAATCTTCATAATTTGAGATTTTTTGTTACAAAAAAACATTTTGTGGTTAAGTAAGTATATTGAGAATAGACAATATATATTTTTAATATATTTAACTACAAATTGTTGTTTATAACTGAAAACCTGAAATTATAAAGATTATTACAGTCATCAATAAAAAATTGTAAAAGAGAAAATCCCATTTCTTTCAACTTTCAACTTTCAAAATGAAATAAATCATTTTATGAAACGTACTGAATACGATCCTCCTGCCTGAGTGTTTTTATTTTGGCTCTACATCTATAATCAAAATGGAATATCAGCTTTTCCTATATCATCACTTTCAACAATACCACAAACGGGAACTTCCCTCCAGGCTCTGTAGATACACACATCTTTGAGACGACCGAAATTGCAACTCCCGACAACTTCAACATACAATTATAATCAAAATCTATGATCATACTTCGTCTGTTTGAGTTTTATAGAACATAAAGCAGTCGTTATTGGACGTTCAGTTCACGAGAAGTGTCCTGTGAAATGTATGTTCAAATTGAAATAAAAATAACTATAATAATATGAATCCCCTAATTGAGAGAATTTAGGATAAGTTGCAATTGAGCACACAATAATAGAACAAATAATGTTAATATTAAAATACCTATAAAAATCGTTATTAAATTAATAAATAAAACATTTCTGATTTTCGACTTTTTATATTCATTTTTACTAAAATTGTTTCGCTACGCTGTAGCTTCTTCAGGTGAAGAATGTTAATGGTGATATTTACAAAAAGTTGAAAATCAGAAATATTTTTTTTAATCATGGATTTTCAAAAATTTAGTGCTTCAGTAATCAACGAAACCTAAAGAAAATTTGTACCATAGACATGAAATGTGTAATCATAGGACACATTCTACTATATGTGAATGACACGTCGACTTTATTTCATTACTGACTTAAAAACAGTTTTATTCAAGAGCAAATTAATCTGATTATTTATGCAAAAACAATATACCGTTCAATAATTTTTTCACGCAGCATAGCCAATCCATAGGTTAATACAGTACAATAGGATTTTCTGAAGTAAGAGAAAGACAAGATATATTTAGCAGACAAATCGTGATAACTATTGTTGTTATTCGAAAATAAATGTTATCTTATTTGTCAAATTTTACCTTAAATTTGCGATTGTCAACTGCACAATACAAGTTATTAAATGGGTATACGGTGACAATTCAATAAGGGATACTGTTCTTTTATTTGTGGCAAACTTTAAGAACTAGTGAATTTCACATTGTTTAACAATTTCAAGAATTGTTCGTGCTTTTGAACAGACTGGATGTATTTGTAACAATAAATGCCACAGAAGAGAACAAAGGGCTGCCACAGAAGACCAGGAAAGACGGGATATAATGATTTGAGCTATTGCAGAAGAAGATTCGTCAAAATCCAGCTTTCGAATTGAACAGAAGTTGGTACTAACAGGGAAACTTTTCGAAGTTCTCAAACAAAATGGATACAAATCTTACAAAATTTCAACAGGTCAGCAGATATTTCCAAGAGATGGCATTGGAAGAAGGTTACTCTCCAGATCAAAATACTCCGATTTTTGAATTGTTTTAAAATGAGCCGGATGTAGACATGTGTGGGACACACAAATGTTAAGATAAAGTTCTTTCGGAGACTTACCATTTAGCCCCAAATCGTATTTTAAGATTAGATTTTGAGGTTATATACGTTGGTATTTTCGGGTGAATAAGCATATTACAGGTATAAATTGTACATATAATGAAATTATCTCTAAAATTATGACGTAATTAATCCAAATTGTGGTATTATCTTCATTTATACGGCACACTAAATCTGACGTCTACTGACGTTTATTTAAACTGATGGATGTATAATTCTAGATTGATTATTATTCATGTTTAGATTATGAGTATTTTAACTTTTGGTATAAAAAGATAGATGGCGCAAAGTGTATTAAAATTTTAAAAAAGATCTGTTACTAAAATGTTTTTCCAATGACTGGGATTATAACGTAAAAAAATAATTTTGTAATTGAAATATTCTAATTTGTCTCTAACTTCTATAACTATCATTTCTAGTTGCGTTGATGGCCAACAATTTTGCTGTTACTCCACTGCTGCAACCCGAGTTGGTTTTCGTAAACGGCAAATGTGAATTTATTGAAAATCAAAAGTTAAGTGTTTACTATAATTTTATACATAACTGAGTACGTGGTAATTTTATAATTACAGTAAATGTGACATTGTTACGAGATCAATTTACTAAAAAGTAATGGTACAATATCATAATATTCTTGTTTCCGCGTAAATGTAGCGCCATCTACTTTTTTATATCATAAATTAAAATATCTGTAATTTTCTAATGAATCCAATTTATTTATCCATTATTTCAAAAAACGTAAGTACACGTCATATTTAGTGTAAAATAAATATCGTGATTTTGGTTGTATAAAAAAAGATAATACTACAATTTTGATTATTTACGTCATAATTTTGGAAATAATTTCATCATGTGTACAATTTATTCCTGTAATGTGCTTATTTACCCAAATAAACCAACCTATATAACCTCAAAATTGGAACTTAAAATACAATTTGCGGCTAAACGGTAAGTCTCCGAAAGAACTTTATCTTAACATTTGTGCGTCCCACACACGCTTACTTCCAGTTCCGCTGGTAAACTATCAAAAATCCTAGTATTCCGTTCTGGAGAAAACCCTTGCGAACTCAATAACCACAAAAATTGAAGGTATGGGCAGGTATCATCGGAGATCATACTGTTTGACCCTTCTTCATTAAGGAACATTTGAATGGAGTAAAGTATTTGGATCTTCTCCGGGATTAAATAATATTAGCAATGAGGCCACTTCTAGGATTAGGCTTCAACCAAATATAGTATCAGCAGGATGGCTGTCCTACGCACGACATGGTTAATGTGCGTGGATTTTTAAATACTACTTTTCCTAATCGTATAATTGGTAGAAGAGCTAATATCAGCTGGGCAGCCAGGTCTCCCGATTTGCCTATAATTGACTTTTTTCATTCGCCACACGTGAAACAGAAAGTGTACAATCATGCAAGAGTTGAAAATTTTAAACAGCTTCGCCCAAGGATTGTCAATATGTTTGGAACTATTACACCTCTAATGCTTTATACCATGAGAAGGAACTTCTATGACAGATTAGGACACTGTTTAGCCAGTCAAGGATCTCTATTTGAACATTTATTTTAAATTACCTTATTCATGTTTTCATTTGTATTTTTTATTGGTTATAAAACCAGATGTGCTGTGGAAATCTTGCAACAGTTATTTGTAAATTTATTTTCAGTAAATCACTTTCTTAGCAGGAATATAATAGACTTCTCGAAAACGACCGGAAGCAGTATTACAGCAAAAAAATCTTCGAGTCAGATAATACTACAAAAACTGCATGGGCAGTTGTAAAAGATATAACGGTTAGGAAAAAGAAGACTCATTTAGACAGCGTAAATTTTAACTGTGACGCTGACAAGTTGAATAATCATTTTGTAAATGCGGCAAAAAAACTTATCACAACTACGGGTACTGACAATAGAAGTAGTGTGGGTGTGGACATGAATTTGCACTCAATATTTCTAAATCCAATCACGCTTCAGGAAGTAAAAATGCTAATTTCAACTATGCCAAATAAAAAATCTTTTGGAATTGATGGGATCTCGATGTATGTTATAAAAAAGTGTCTAAATGAAATATGTGATCCTCTTTGTTTCATCATAAACAGTTCTTTGTCGAATGGAATATTTCCAAAAATATTTAAAGTTGCTGTTGTTAAGCCATTGCTTAAGGGCGGCGATTGTACCAATATTGACAATTTTAGGCCAATCAGCCTACTGTCTACGTTTTCAAAAATTCTCGAAACAGTAGTTGCCCAACAATGTAAAGTGTTTTTCAAAAAATTTAGCCTATTTTCTAAACACCAACATGGATTCATGGAAGGTAAAAACATAAACACAGCCATGTATGACTTTACACAATCAGTTCTAATGGGAATGGAATCCGGCGATGTGCCCTGTGGTATCTTTTTGGATCTCTCTAAAGCTTTCGACTGCATCGATCACCAGATGCTACTATCAAAATTATATAACTATGGAATCCGCGGAATAGCGTATAATTGGTTCGCTACTTATTTAACCGAAAGGAAACAAATAGTGGAGGTGCCGTGTGGTGGTGATGCAGTTAGGTCCTCTGAATTGGGGATAACGATGGGGGTGCCACAGGGTAGTGTGCTAGGTCCATTTTCATTTAACATATATATTAATGACATGTTCAAAATCATTGATGATGAAACGATACAAATTGTAAACTACGCTGACGATACCAATATATGTGTTCGAGGGGAGAATATTCTAGATGTATCAAATAAATCAGAGATACTGTTGGAAAACATGATCGTGTGGTTTACGGATAGCAAAGTCATATTAAACGAAAACAAAACAAAATACATGTTATTTAAGAAAAGTGAGGCTACAATGTATCCTCAATATTTATTAATTAATAACGTAAGTGTCGGTCTAACCACCCATGCTAAGTTTTTAGGAGTATACATTGACAATATGTTAAAATGGCGGCAGCATATTGAGTACATATCTACACGACTATGTTCAATGTGTTATATGCTGAGAATTCTTAAAGCGAATGTGTCATTTTCAATATTATAACTAGTCTACAATTCAAATTTTATGTCCATAGTCCGTTTTGGTGTTATGTATTGGGGTAGTTCTACTAATTTCAATAAAATATGCTTAATCCAGAAACGAGCATTGAGAATAATTTTAAATTTGAAACAATCTGATTCATGTAGATCAATGTTTTCGAGTTGTGGCTTACTAACAGCAACAGCTGTGTATATAATGGAGTGCCTACTATTTATAAGTAAGCAAAATACCTATTTCAATGATAGCAGAGGCGTTCATAGATATGGAACCAGAAACACAGAACTGTTAACATATCCTATACACAAATTTTCCATTACTGAGAAAGGAGTGCATTATTCGTGTCTACGCCTATACAATAAACTTCCTATTTTTATAAAAACGGAAAATAATTTTGTAAAATATAAAAAGTATGTTTATAATTTACTATGTCAAATAGAACCATATAGCATTGAAGAATATTTGACTTATAAGATTAACTAGTTATTAGTCACACACATCTTCGACGATTTTCTAATATTATGTGTCTGTCAATATTTGTACATATTGTATTAGCTCATTTATATTGGAATAAAGAATATTATTATTATTATTATTATTATTATTAGCCAATTAATCGAAATGTCAAGATATCTGTCATTTGCAATTGATAGCTGAAAGTATTATCAAGTACTTAAGGAAATCATATTGTTGTTTTTAATCCATCTTGCTTCCTCCTATTGTTTGTATATTTATTAGTAATAGTAATAGTCTTTATTAAACGAAATCACCGTTTCACAAATATAAAATACCAAAATTTTCACAATATATTAAAAACAAACAATAATTCAACTACACTAAAATCACGCTCGTAATTAATGATACAATCAATTATATAAAATTAAAAATTCAAAAAAAATCATATATAACTTCCCCAAACTTTAACAAAATAATACTTATGCAATTAAACTAAATAATAATAGTTATGCAACTAACTAGAAATAGCACCCTGCCAATAGAATGACCGCAATTTCAAAATAAATGTTTTAACTTCCTTTTAAAAGAAACAAAATCAGTGCCCAAAATGTCGAAAGTGTCGCTTGCGTTACAATGATTAATGCATCTCATAATTCTATTAAGAGGACCATTGAAAGTGTAATTGTTTCTGCATCTACTAATAAAAAACTCTATTAATCTCCAACACACAATAAAAGTTATGCTGCGTTAATTTATTGTAGATCGTTATATTGTATATTCATTCAACCTTATTTTTTAGCAAAGAAGCGTATACTCTTTTGATCCATTTGGTGTGTAAAAGCAGGAAGTTGGATTTCCTGCAAGAGCTACAGATAAGCAAAGCCAAAGCTAATCCCTGATTTATAACTAGTCTGACAAAGATTGGAAAAGACGATAAGAAATATTTTAAGAAGTGTTTTTAGCTTTGCTAATATGGGGATACATAAATTTAAAAATTGTTTTATTTACTTGCATTAGAGCAATGTTATCGTTTTCAAATTAGAAGTTTTTACAAGCTATTTAATAGTTACAATATTATTCGATGAAAGTTAAGATAAATATTAAATATACTTTCTTATGAACACACAAAATATGTACAGGGATTTTTTCCTTCAAGTATACATATACAGATGCTGTCAATCTTCTAATATTCGTATTTTTTTAAGAGTTAAATTTGAGGCTTTAATCGAGTGATTTCCACTCCGACTAAGCATGAAGTAAAATTTTGAGTTTAGAAAAGCCTGAACGTTTGGATTTGGACGCGTAGCGAAATTTTCAAAATGTTAATTTTTGCCCTGAAATAGCAAAAACAATATTTTTACCAATAACCCCCCCCCCCCCCCCCCGAAATTTCTATATCCCTTCGAATTTGTTTTCTAGCTACGGCCTTGCCTTTCTTCACACGTTTATTTGAATTACCAAATGTACATACACTTCGGACACAAAGTGACCCTTATCAATGGATTAACACTGATTAGACTAATTGAAATTTGTTACCATCAATTTATTTTGTAATAAAAATGAAAACTTTTTCCTAATTAAACTCTTTTCGTGTCTCTAATCATTTACGAGATCGCAATGGTGAGCACGATAAAACAAACGAACGGTATAACAGGGTAACATCTGTTAATTTCGCGGTTAATTATTTAATTTTGACCTTTTGCAATAAAAATTGAATTTCAGCGAATCGCTCAAGCTGGGCACAAATATTGGTTAGCGGCCGTCTGCGATTGTAAATTGATTTCGATCGATCGGTTTAGAAGATCAAATCGACTGGAAAGCCGCCTATATTGGCGGGTTAATTTAATGTTTACTCTTTTTATTGACATTATTATTCCCTCCCTCGAACAATACAGCAATTTCCGATTGTAACATGAACGTAATTATACATTGTTTGAACACTCGGTGAAATTCATCGAGCTGGTGTTACGTAATAATAATGAGTGAAATCCATCAGGATATTGTGATGTTTTAAAACTATTGTAAAATGAAAGACTTATTTCGGGCATGAAAGAAACAAGTACATGAAAAATTAACTTGACTTTAAAATAGTGAAATAAATTATGCATGTGCTTTTTTCTTTCATTTCCAACGCAATTCATTGAGAAAAATAAATCGGAATGTTATACCATGGAGTAAATATTACAAAGAGTGGTAACCGGTAGGGTTTTTAGCTCAAAAAAAGAAACAAATACATGGAAGATTAACTTAACTTTAGAAGAGTGAGATAAATCATACATATGCTTTTTTCTTCCATTTCCAACGCGATTCACTGAGAAAAATAAAAAATAAATCAGAATGTTATACCATGGAGTAAATATTACAAAAAAAGGTAACTTGTAGGGTTTTCAGTGTCATGTACTGGCCATATTTATCGGCTGGAAAATTCTACCACGGGGAATGCGGTGGAGACTTTATGAACTGCTTGGTGAATGTGATTCCGATCGGCACTGCTAGCGGCAGCTGTAGCGCTGCAGCGTTATCTCGTCAAGGATGTTTAATATAAATATACACATGCATTCATGTCAACAAACAAAATTTACGTAGTCAGTGGCTAAACTTTTCATCGGCTTATAGAGAAAAGTAATAAATTGTAATTACTTAATTTACTTCGTAACGTATGACTCTTTCATTTGTAATGTGTCGGTAGGGGTCATATGCAAATATTATTTTTGACGAAATTAAATTAAAATATTAATACAAAAATCATCCAAGAAAATAATACAGAAAAATCAACATCCAGTAAATACGAGAATAACATTAGTTGATCATAATTTTTTGTATGAAAGAAATAGCAAACGCAGCATCCCCTTAAAATAACAGACAGGTTCAGGCGTGTGGAGAAATGCTGACATACAGGGAATTTTTCTTTTAAGTATACATATGGATGCGCTGTAAATTTTCTGATATGCGTTGATTCTTATAAAAATTCAAGCTGAACCTTTAAACAAGTGTTGTCCACTCCCAGATTAGGCAAGAAGTAGTTTATTAAATGAGTTCAATTTGAAGCTTTAAATGAACGTTTCCACTCCCAGGCTAAGCATGAAGTAAAATTTCGAGTTTAGAAAAGCCCCGTGAAAATTTGTCGAGGGTCGCGCAGCGACCCGCGACAAATTTTCTGGGCTTTTCTAAACTCGAAATTTTACTTCATGCGCCACGCGTATAAAACACTAATTTCAAGTAAAGTTCAAATATATATAAATTTTAAAGAATATTAGTGTTTTATACGCGTCGCGCATGAAGTAAAATTTCGAGTTTAGAAAAGCCCCGTGAAAATTAGTTTCGTGTCGCCGCGCCACCCTCGACTAATTATCTACGCGGGGCTTTTCTAAACTCGAAATTTTACTTCATGCTTAGCCTGGGAGTGGAAAACACTCATTTAAATTCAATTAATTCAATAAACTACGAATATCCGAAGATTTAAGTATTCAAGTGAAGTTCAAATATAAATAAATACTTACAATATGTTAGTGTTTTATACGCGTGGCGCATGAAGTAAAATTTCGAGTTTAGAAAAGCCCAGAAAATTTGTCTCGGGTCGCTGCGCGACCCGAGACAAATTTTAAAGGGGCTTTTCTAAACTCGAAATTTTACTTCATGCTTAGCCTGGGAGTGGAAAACACTCATTTAAAGCTTTAAATTGAACTATTTTAAAAAACTAGGAATATCTGAAGGTTTTAGTATATACGCTGTAATTAGGATATGTATACATAAAAGAAAAACTCCCTGTATACAGTTCAAGGTTTAAGGAACGCAAACACAGTATGCGTAACCTGGGAGTGGAAAACACTAGTTTAAATATAATATATAAAATTACGAAAAAACTATTTGTGATAATGCAAACAGTGTCTTAATTAATAAGACAATTTAAGACGATAAATATCCATTGAACTATAAGAAGCGTAAGCTTATTTTCTCGAATTCAAATAGTTTTGAATTTGAATTTATCTTGTTTCACTAGTTTAAAGTTTTAAATTGAACTTATTAAAAAAAAATCAACAATATCTGAAGATTTACAGCATATAATCCTAATTATATGCTGTAAATCTTCAGATATTCATTGTATACTTGAAGAAAACTGGGTTTAGAAAAAAATGTTACCCTACAATTTCCGTACTCAGAACTGGGCTTTTCCCGATAAAAAATCACTTTAGTCACAACTTTTATAAACTAAACTCATGACGCTCAACTTGTTGCTAGTACTACAAATCCAACTTTAACTAACGCTTTCTTAATTTCTTGAAATTGGAATAAAACATAAAATTCAACATCGATTGATTGCTGTACAATAATGAAAATGATCGTAGCTCGTTCGTGCGGTTTCTAATTCCGAAATCGGAGATTAAATTTCCACAAATTTGCATCAATAACTCTATCAGAATGCATGAGTTACGTGGAAGTCTATTAAGTGTATTAATTACAGTTTCGATGTGGCTGGCTGTGGTACATATTAAAGTCGAGATCGGTTTCAAAACTAATATAGTGCAGAAACTGATGTAATTACTGTTGAAGGATGGTCGAATTGCCTGTGTTTAAACTTAAGTTTAACAGTATTAACCGTTTATGAATTAGGTATATTTCTCAAAAGCTGGTATGTTTTAAGCTTCTTTAGTGCTGTATTAAATATTACGCGTGGTCTTGCTTACAAATAAAGTTAGAAATAAAGGAGAGGTATTTTTTTTATTACGATCGTTAAAGTTGTTTGTGCAGAATATTATGAGAAAATATCATTTTCACTTAACTACACTTATAACGGGTGGGCCATCTAGTGATTTATTTTTAAAAATGCAATAAAATCAACAAAATTATTTTTTTTCCATGTGTTATGGCTTTATTAGTAAGAGCAAACATTCCCATTAATTATGGAACACAACTTCGTTCAAGTGGCTGCCTTGGCTGGCTTCGCAGTAGCGCATTCTGTCACTCCAATTTTCCAAGACCTTGTTGATGGTTTCGAGCCGTAGCTCACGGATTGCTTGGATGATATTGGACTGAAGTGCTTTAATTGTTTCTGGATTGTTGGCATAACATCGGTCTTTTACGGTTCCCCACAAAAAAATCCAAAGGGGTTAAATCCCAGCTCCGAGGCGGCCAATTGACATCGCCAAGACGGCTGATAACACGATTTGGGAATTTGGTTCGCAAAAGATCGATTGTGGCATGGGCTGTGTGGCATGGCGCGCCATCCTGCATGCAGCAGATATCGTCCAAATCCATGTCTTCAATTTCATTAAGAAAAAAGTCGAATAACATGGCTCTGTAACGCTCACCGTTGACTGAAACGTTGTTCCCAGCCTCATTTTCGAAGAAAAATGGTCCAATGATGCCACCACTCCACAATCCGCACCAAACTGTCACTTTCCGGGGATGCATTAGCTTCCCGACAATAACGTGCGGGTTTTCCGAGCCCCAGATGCGGCAATTCTGTTTGTTAACATAGCCGCTAAGATGAAAATGAGCCTCGTCAGAAAAGATGATTTTTCGCCCAAAATCGTTGTCCAAATCAAGCTGCTCTAAGGCCCAAACTGCGAAGCGATAACGAAGCGGATGGTCATGTGCCTTCAATTGCTGAGTCAATTGGACCTTGTAAGCGAATAATCCGAGATCTTTGTGCAGAATTCTCCTCAGGCTAGTGCGTGCAATGTTGAGCTGTTGAGATCGACGGCGAGTTGGTGTTCGTGGATTGAGTCTCACACTCTCGGTTACAGCAGCCACATTCTTGTCTGTGCGCCGCGTACGAGAACGAGGACCATGAGTGTTGACCACTAGCATGCCAGTCTCACGAACTTTTTGCACAACCTTGCGTACAGCAGGCGAAATTAATCACCTTTCGGCCAAAACTTCTTTTCAACAAACGCACTGTTTGGGCTACACAGCACTCATTTTGGAAATAAATTTGCAATATTTTCCAACGTTGTTCAAGCGTAAAGCGACTCATTTTGTACCGCAGAGGAATAATACCGACTTTCTGTCAAGATTTCGAGCGGGAAAAAGATGTCAGTGTCAAAATAACCTATGATTTAAATAGAAACCACTAGATGGCCCACCCTGTAGTAATTCGATATACTTGTTCTGTTACTTTCTTGATGCAAGCAAATGTTCCAATTAGGTACAGTAAAACACTTGTTTTCTTCTATATTTTTTTTATCTTAGTAAAAATAAAGGAGATGGGTGGTTTAATGACAGTAACTAGTATTCATTGAAATAAAACAAATATTATATTTCACTAAAACGTTCCATCGGCCTTCATTTCGGCAATCACACCATTGACGACTTCCGTAACTTGAAGTTCACAATAGGGAATGAAATTTTCGGCGATGATGACCCTGATTCCATCATGGAACATACACTGAAACATGGTGAAGAGAAGGTCTTTGGCTGAATCCTTGGAATTTGCGAATTCAAGTGTTTCTTTTTTGCTAAAAAGTGTAAAAACACGTACTTATAATATCTGTGTATGCAGGTAAATTAAAGAGTTTTATATTAAAATACTTACTCGAAGTTAAAGCAGATTGATCCGACCACTTTGACACGTTCACCATCATACTCTACGGGTACGACCGCTTTAAAGTTGGTAATGTCTCCTTTGAGATCGCCGGCGTTTTCAATGAAGCCACCCATTGTTTCAAAATCGTACTTCATTCCAAACTAAAAAAAAAAAACAGACAAAATTGGGATAAATTAAAATCTTCGAGAATGAAATTACTCCTTTTCATTGTAATCATTGTACTTACTTGGAATTTCGGGAAGCGAAGAGTGACATTAAATCTAGCTGGGTTCTTAGGGTCACGGGTAATTTCTTGTTTATTGACCTTGAGTGAATCCAAACCTTTAATCCAGATATCTTCCATTTTGATGGAAGCGTTCATTCTTTTATTTGGAAAAAGTGTTGGAATTGGTCTCTAGAATCAAAAGAAAATATTTCACTAATAAACACGTTGTTTTCAAACAATAATACACTCGGAAAAAAAACGCACCACTTAAAAATGCATAAAAAATACCGATTTTTCAAACTGAAATAGCTCGGTTGTTTTTTGACATAAAATTGAATTCTATTGCTATAAATTGATATTATTGGAGTAGTAAAGCTAGGCAGGATTTGAATCATTCAGGATTCGAATCCTGCATTCTAATCCTTTTGGAAGATTCAAAAGAGGCATTCGAATACTTTAGTTCAACTAAATATCTTGTGGTGGAGGCGGTAACTTTGTGAAACATTGTAAATATTTAAATAATTAACACTGATTACTTTTTTGTATTCACTTATTATTTTAAACGAATTTGATAATGGCTCGCTGTTGAGCCGAAACTAGTCACAGTTTAAAATAAAAAAGTGAATACAAAAAAGTAATCAGTGTTAATTATTTAAATATTTAGTTCAACTAGATTCTTGATCCGGATTCGTTACATTTTTTTAAGAGGATTCGTATTCGAATCCAAATGCTGGTGAATCGAATCCTTATAAAACAATTCGAATACTTACAAAAGCATTCGAATACTTACAAAAGGATTTGAATCGTCAAAAATAATTCGAATTAATTGTGAGGCTTAACATAATAAATGCCTTTTGTGTGTTTTTAAATTTCTCATTAAATCACTGTTTTATACGCGTGGCGCATGAAGTAAAATTTCGAGTTTAGAAAAGCCCGAAAATTTGTCTCGGGTCGCTGCGCGACCCTCGACAAATTTTCACGGGGCTTTTCTAAACTCGAAATTTTACTTCATGCTTAGTCTGAGAGTGGAAACGCTCGTTCGAAACTTCAAACTGAATGCATTGATAAGAACATTAAATGACTGAAAATGTTTTTAAAGATAATAATCTAGTTTTTAAAATTCTATTTAATATTATTTGAAGTAAGAGCCACAATCTGAAAATGCTAAATTTTGCCGACATTTCCCTGTTTCAAAATTTTTTCCCTGGGCTTTTAATATAACTTTCCTCTGTGGGAAACCCCCATTTTGTTAAATTGTTTTCATTGTTTTTGTCAATATTTAAGTTAATTTTATAAATTTGTACGTGTTTTGTAACTTGCCTGCTGATTTTGACAAATTTAATAATCAAATCTATACTGATGAGAGATAAATCTCGAAACGCGTCTATAGAAGGCCAGAATAATTTGACCCAAATTGTTACATTTACTGTATGTAACAGCAAACACTTGTTGTATAATTCAATGTCTGTCGGGGTATTAGCTCGGGAAGTAGTTGTTTCAATGAGTGTTTAATATAGTCTTTGTAAGTCTTACAAAGTTGTTGCAGATTGCGAAAAGAATCGCACTTTTAATGTTTTAGGTATTCTGCAACCAAGAATTGGCAATTTCATTATATTTTTATTTATTTATTTAAAATTATTAAGATCATATGGCTTTTTTGTTAGTATTTTGGTCAATTTGAATATAATTCCATTTTCTCTGACTTTCCCGGTTTTAATGATATTCAGTGAATTTTTTATTTACGTAATTTTAAGGCATTCGTCGATTTTATAATAGAGTTCAATTTTAAGATTTGAACTGGTGTTTCCACTCCCAGGCTAAGCATGAAGTAAAATTTCGAGTTTAGAAAAGCCCCGTGAAAATTTGTCGAGGGTCGCGCAGCGACCCGAGACAAATTTTCGGGCTTTTCTAAACTCGAAATTTTACTTCATGCGCCACGCGTACAAAACACTGATTTGAAATGAAGTTTAGAAACACGCAAATACATCTTTAATCAGAGTAACAGGGAATCAGATATTTAGTCTGTTATCAAGGATGTTCAGTGTTAATAATAAATAATTAAGTTTTGAATATTTTTGTTCAAACAACTGGTAACGATGTTTATGTATTAATGGTTGCAAAAAAAATCAAATTTATATTTAAAGGATTTGTATTCGTAATTCGAGAAAACAGGATTTGAATCTTTGATTCGAATCATATTTATCTCTTACGAATCCTTTATTCGAGTATTCGTGATTCGAATCATATTAGGTGATTCGGATTCGTGATTCGAATCCTTTTTACGAGGACTCGTCCTAGCTTTGTGGCGTAGTTAGCATAAAGTATAATAATATATTTATTAGTGCTAGTACTAACAGTATGACATTTTTCATACAAAGCGTCTGTATGTTTTTAGAGTTAATAAAAATTTACTGTGGGCAGCTTGGTGGTGTAGTGGTTAGAGTGTTGTACTGCCACGCCACGGGCCGGGGTTCAAATACCGGC
This sequence comes from Philonthus cognatus, assembly GCA_932526585.2. Taxonomy (NCBI): domain Eukaryota; kingdom Metazoa; phylum Arthropoda; class Insecta; order Coleoptera; family Staphylinidae; genus Philonthus; species Philonthus cognatus. Next base: position 14,337,472 of record OW052243.1, read on the forward strand.
CTAACAAGTTGTCTGCATTTATATAGGTTAGGATAAAAATACCAAACACTCCGTCTTCTCGGAAATGACGTTAAATGCATGTAGGCCCCGTGTACTGCCTGGATGTTGCGTGCACGTTAAAGATCCCTACCGGTGGGTTGGAACTCCCACCGGGTTCGGCAAAATTCCCGGATAGCTGTAGACCTAATCTCCGGCGTCATGATTGCCCATAGCAGCGGAAATAGATGACGTAAAACCCAAAATAAAAAAATTTTAAAAAAATTTACTGCGATTGAGACCGGTTATTATACTTAGGGCGCTCTTATATGGGCGTTTTGAGAGCGGAAGCGGAGCGGGACGGGTCGTTTTTTCCGCTCCGCTTTTAGCTCGTATGCGGAGCGGATTGAACGCGTTTTGCTAGCGAGTGCTAGGCGAGTTTGTTTGTAGGTAGACAGCACCTACAAACAAACTCGCCTAGCACTCGCTAGCATTCAGTTGCGCTATGCTGAGTAATAAGCAAGGACGAAATATATTTAACTGCATCATATTATTATTTATTTATCCTATATTTTTCATATACATTACTGTATTTATGTATTTAATGTTTTTATTAAATTTTATCTTTTATTTAACCCGTAACCGGCACATAAATTTCTGTCAAAAATTTCACACACTTTGATGGGTAATAACCTACATATTAAAAATAGACGCACTTGAAAGTATATCTAAGGTCAATGCAATATTTAAAGGAATGGGGATGATACAGATATTTAAATATTAGCGTCTCTCAGACTTCACTATACCGGTTTCAGGTTAATTAAAAAAAATAAAATAACAACGGAGTTGTATGTTGGTCCTCCTTGTCTAATGCATAGATAAGGAGCAATATTCTGTGAAATTGGCGATTCCCTAGTCCGTTGGCCAATTGGAGAGCGAGGGAAAGGAGAAGCTGCTGGTAGTACCAAATTTACGAGCACAGAGACCGCTCTCAAACAAATGATTAATTCTTTTTCTTATTTTGTTCTCATCACACTATTTTTACCAAAGATAGGGGGCGATTTGAAATCGTTAGTTATTTCAAATTTTTCGCAATTTCTAGAAAATATCATACATTTTTTAAATATTAAATAAAATTATACTAATATCTTGGAGGTGAACGTTTACCTAAAAATGTATAATTTATATTTTTTGTTTATTTATTTTTTCAATTTTGGACACTTATCTAAACGCAAAAATATTTATGTTTGCGTTACGATTAAATTAGGTAAGGAAAATATTACGAATTTAACACGCTTCGGTCGATTTTTACAAAAATGTTGAGGAAAACGCCCGCTTTGAAAACGCGTTTCACCCGCTCATATAAGAACGCGCATAAGAAACAATGTGTTAAAACAATGTGTTTAAATAGGCGCGAGTGCTGGCGTTTTCTCCGCCTCGCACCCGTCCGTCTAAGGACTCTCATATAAACCTATGTGTTAAAGCGCAAACGCTTGCGCCCGCTCCCGTTCCGCCTCGCGTCCACAACGTCCATATAAGAGCACCCTCACTATTCGAGTAGTTATGACGTTTTTTTTGCACGATCACATAAGACGGACAACATTTCCTCGCAAATATTCCGAATAATACTGATTTTTCAAACCGCCATAACTCGGTTGCTTTTGGTTGAAAATGGATGAATCTTCCAGTTCTGGACGGTTTGAACCTTACTCTTCAAGGGCATGTTAGTTAATCCGACGCCAAGTTTATTGCACCCCCTCCCACCCCTCTGAAGAAAACAAATGTTTCTGATATAAAAAAATGTCAAACTTTGCCAAGGTGCACCGGGTGGAGAAAAGAAACCTGGACGCAAATCGCCAACCACGGAACCAATTTTAATTATTTTCGTTTCCAGCGCGCAAAAAAACGAGTGTCTGCGCATATTTTGCGCGAAGTTGTGAATTAATCAAAATAAAATTACATTTTGCGCTTTTTCGGTCATAACTCGGCTAATTTTGCAAACAAATTGATAAACTTTTGAGTTCTGAGAAGTTTGAAGTTTTCTCTTTAACAGTGTGCAAATTAATATTTAAATATTGTTTAGAGAATAAGAAATAATAGTATTAGAATGTTCCTTATTTAATGGATCAGCATCGCCAGCTGTGATTGCAGTAGGCGCTAGATTACAGCAACTGAATTTGACGGATCGGCATCGTCAGCAGTACGTTACGATTTTCCGCGAAATTGTAAATTAATCAAAATAAAATCACATTTTGCGTTATTTTGATCATAACTCGGCTAATTTTGCACAGAAATTGATGAACTTTTAAATTCTGAGAAATTTGTAGTTTTCTCTTTAACAGTATGCAAATTAATATTTTAATATTTTTTAGAGAATAAGAAATAATAGTATTAGAATGTTCTTCATTTAACGGATCAGCATCGTTAGCTGAGATTGCAGTAGGCGCTAGATTACAGCAACTGAATTTGACGGATCGGCATCGTCAGCGGTACGCGACGATTTTCCGCGAAGTTGTAAATTAATCAGAATAAAATCACATTTTGCACTTTATTGATCATAACTCGGCTAATTTTGCACAGAAATTGGTGAACTTTTGAGTTCTGAGAAGTTTGTAGTTTTCTCTTTGACAGTATGCAAATAAATTTTTTAATATTTTTTAGAAAATAAGAAATAATAGTATTAGAATGTTCCTCATTTAACGGATCAGCATCGTCAGCTGAGATTTCAGTAAGCGCTAGATTACAGCAACTGAATTTGACGAATCGGCATAGTCAGCAGTACGCGACGATTTTCCGCGAAGTTGTAAGTTAATCAAAATAAAATCACATTTTGCGCTTTTTTGATTATAACTCGGCTAATTTTGCACAGAAATTGGTGAACTTTTGAGTTCTGAGAAGTTGGTAGTTTTCTCTTTAACAGTATGCAAATTAATATTTTAATATTTTTTAGAGAATAAGAAATAATAGTATTACAGTGTTCCTCATTTAACGGTTTGGCATCGTCAGCTAAGATTGCAGTAGGCGCTAGATCACAGCAACTGAAGCGCAAAATGTGATATTTTTTGATTAATTCATAACCGCGCGCCAAATCGTCAGAAACACTCAATTTTTTGCTCGCTTAAAAGGAAAATGAATGAACTTAACTTCGTGGGTGGTGAGTTGAGTCCAGGATTTTTTTCCACCCGGTGCACCTTGGCAAAGTTTGACATTTTTTACATCGGGAACATTTGTTTTCTTCAGAGGGATGGGATGGGGTGCAATAAACTTGACGTCGGTTTAACTTACATGCCCTTAAAGAGAAAGCTTTAAGCCAGAACTCGAAGATTCATCCATTTTCAACCAAAAGCAACCGAGTTATACCGGTTTGAAAAATCAGTATTATTCGTAATATTTGCGGTGAAATGTTGCCCGTCTTATCTGATCGTGCAAAGAAAAACGTCATAAGCTACTCGAACAGTAAGTATAATACCGGTCTCAATTGCAGTACATTTTTATTTACTCTAAAAACATACAGACGCTTTGTATGAAAAATGTCATACTGTTAGTACTAGCACTAATAAATATATTATTATACTTTATGCTAACTACGCCACAGAGCTGGGACGAATACTCGTAGAAAGGATTCGAATCACGAATCCGAATCACCTAATATGATTCGAATCACGAATAGTCGAATAAAGGATTCGTAAGAGATAAATATGATTCGAATCAAAGATTCGAATCCTGTTTTTTCGAATTACGAATACAAATCCTTTAAAAATAAACTTGATTTTTTTTTTCAACCATTAATATATAAACACCGTTACCAGTTGTTTTAGCAAAAACATTTAAAACCTAATTATTTATTATTAACACTTAGCATCGTTGATAACAGACTAAACATCTGATTCCCTGTTACTCTGATTAAAGATGTATTTGTGTGTTTCTAAACTTTACTTTAAATCAGTGTTTTGTACGCGTGGCGCATGAAGTAAAATTTCGAGTTTAGAAAAGCCCGAAAATTTGTCTCGGGTCGCTGCGCGACCCTCGACAAATTTTCACGGGGCTTTTCTAAACTCGAAATTTTACTTCATGCTTAGCCTGGGAGTGGAAACACCCGTTCAAATCTTCAAATTTAACTCTATTAAAAAATCGACGAATGCCTGAAAATTACGTAAATAAAAAATTCACTGAATATATTAAAACCGGGAAAGTCAGAGAAAAGTCATGGAATTTTATTCAAATTGACCAAGACACTAACAAAAAAGCCATATGAAATTATTCAATTTGTCAAAATCAGCAGGCGAGTTACAAAACACGTAAAAAATTATAAAATTAACTTAAATATTGACAAAAACAAAAAAAAAAATTTAACAAAATGGGGGTTTCCCACAGAAGAAAGTTATATTAGAAGGCCAGGAATACCGATTTTTCAAACCGCCATAACTCGGTTATCGGTATTTTTGGTTCAATTTCAAGGGGTGCGTTTTTTTAGCGAGTATTTTTTGAAACATTTAAAGTGCGATTCTAGACTCAATCTTCATATTAAACTCCTAAAAAAAGAATTGCACGTGCTTCTGATCGAATGCGAGCCATATTCTATTTTAGAATTCATTAACCAATGTAAATATAGGTAGGTATAAGCAAATATTTAATTATCATTATGTAAATGTATGTCAAATCAAATAATATTATATTTAAGGTAGCTTGTAAGTTTTTTGACGCAACTTTCTCTTTGTATATGTATATGTATATGACTTTGAAATAAAGATATATTATTATTATTATTATTATTATATTATTATTATTAATATTATTAGTAGTATAATATTTTGAAGAAAAATTTAAATTAAGTCAAATTAATACTGGATGATTTAAATTAAATTTAAATAAAAACACTTGGTTTGTTTTACTTATTTATAAATAAGTGAAACAAACCAAGTGTTTTAATTTAAATTTAATTTAAATCATCCAGTATTAGATTCAAAAATGTTTTACCACGGGTTAAGTGAGAAATTAATTAAAGATAAAGTCAAATTAAAATCGTGCCAAAATGACTATACGACTTTTCAACATATTTATTTTTATAGAAAATACATTGGTTTCAAAATAAGTAATCCTAATTTGGGAATATAATAATTAAATATAAAACTAATTAAAGATATTGCGAACATAAGTTGAATGCATGTACAGTGGCCAGAGAAAAAAACTAATACAGCAAAATATTTCGCTGTGCCATCCTTTCCCATAACCCCCACCCAGTCACCCTTAAAAATATACAAGTAGCAGAAAGATTAGCCCTTAGAGTGCTTACTAAAATCCGACACCCCAAAACCCACACCACAATCCCTCAAATAAACTACTGTATGAATTAACCGTAATCGTTCCCATACAAACTCGCTTCTTCCACTTGCAGAAAAATTTGCCTCAAATCCTATCTACCATAATCTACTAGATTCCCCGTGTATCCACCAAAATAATAATATAATTCCTAAACGCAAACATCCCTCCTCCACCATTTATGATTCCATCTCATCATTTCATGACATTAACGATCATGACGATTGAAGAACACATTGACACTACGGACGACAATAACAATCATGACCCTTGTTTACATCAAAAATGACAGTGACAGATAATAACAAATTTTGGCGAAAAGATCATTGGTCGATAGCCAATTGGCAGATATATTTTTTAAATAATTTATACAGAGAGTTTTATGTAACACCGAACATTTTCATAACGAGAATTTTTTTTGAAGTACCCATATGCATACGTTGCACATTTTCTGATGCTCGGTTTATTAAATGAATTCAATTTGAAGCTTTAAGCGAGTGTTTTCCACTCCCAGGCTAAGCATGAAGTAAAATTTCGAGTTTAGAAAAGCCTGAAAATTTGGTTTGGTCGCGTAGCGCGAAGCGCGGAGCGGCCAAACCAAATTTTCAGGCTTTTCTAAACTCGAAATTTTACTTCATGCGCCACCGGTACAAAACACTGATTCAATGTAAAGTTTAGCGGTGTGTTTTAAACTTCGTAATATGTCAGTGTTTTGTACCGGTGGCGCATGAAGTAAAATTTCGAGTTTAGAAAAGCCTGAAAATTTGGTTTGGCCGCTCCGCGCTTCGCGCTACGCGACCAAACCAAATTTTCAGGCTTTTCTAAACTCGAAATTTTACTTCATGCTTAGTCTGGGAGTGGAACATACTCATTTTAGGTTTCGAATTGAACTCTTTTAAAAACACAACGATTATCTAAAAAATTACGGCATACACGCTGTGATTGGGACATGTATACTTCCTGTATGTACAAGTTGATTCATTAATTGCGATTAATTGGCTACAATTTGTAATGGTCATATAGGCAACCCAATTTACAAATAACTTAAAAATCAAAGGTGTCAAATTGTATTGGATGAACATGTTCGGTGTTACATAAAATTCTCTGTATACTTGTATTCAATCTGATTTTATATTTTTCGTTTACAATCTGCCAATAAATATATATATATATATATATATATATATATATATATATATATATGTATATATATATCAGAGCTGGGCAGGATTCGAATCATTCAGGATTCGATTCCCGGATTCGAATCCTTTTAGAGGATTCAAAAGAGGTATTCGAATACTTAAGTGAAAACGGATTCGTGATCCGGATTCGTTACATTTTTTTTAAAAGGATTCGTATTCGAATCCAAACGTAGATGATTCGAATCCTTATAAAAGGATTCGAATTCTTATAAAAGGATTCGAATCCTTATAAAAGGAATCGAATCCTTATAAAATTCGAATCCTGATACATGGATTCAAATCCTCCTAAATAATTCAAATCATCGCTATTAAGGCTGGGATTCGAATTCGATTAATTCAAATAGTTAAATATTCCAATATGAATATTTAAATCAGTAGATTATTCATATTTGAATATAAATATTAAAATTTTCGAATAATTCAAATATTTGTGAATGCCTATTTGGTTACTTAACCATGAAAAATATCCAACGTTAATAGTATATTTTTAACTTCACTTGAAATCAGTGTTTTATACGCGTGGCGCATGAAGTAAAATTTCGAGTTGAGAAAAGCCCCGTGAAAATTTGTAGAGGGTCGCTGCGCGACCCTCGACAAATTTTCTGCGCGGGGCTTTTCTAAACTCGAAATTTTACTTCATGCTTAGTCTGGGAGTGGACAACACTCGTTCCTAGAAGTTTCAAATTGAAGGATTACTCTAGATTACTAAGTTTATTACCGTTTTACAAAGGCTACAGCTCAAAGGACCAACCATGGTCTTCGCAGAACGGACTACAGGGAATCGAAGTTTTTTTTACAAGAAAACAACGAATATCTAAAGGTTTACAGCATGGATAGGAGAAAACATCTAATTTTGAAAAAATATCGAAATTGTGTTGGTTTTCAGTGCATTTTTAACTTCACTTTAAATCAGTGTTTTATACGCGTGGCGCATGAAGTAAAATTTCGAGTTTAGAAAAGCCCCGCGAAAATTTGTCTCGGGTCGCTGCGCGACCCTCGACAAATTTTCTACGCGGGGCTTTTCTAAACTCGAAATTTTACTTTATGCTTAGTCTGGGAGTGGACAACACTCGTTTGAATTTTAAATTTAACTCTTTTAAAAAATCGGCGTATGTAATATAATAAATCATTCATTGAAATCATAGAAAAAGATGCAAAATTTTACCTAAAATTAACTTTTAGAGTTAACTTTATAATTTGTTCGGCTCTTAATGGGTGAATATTCTATTCCTAAAAAAATATTAAAGTTGCATTTAATACAATAACAAACTGTGAATAAATCGACATAAATCTAGAAATATCAAAAATCTCGACATGTAGAAAATCTTGACGGTCCACTCCCAGACTAAGCATGAAGTAAAATTTCGAGTTCAGAAAAGCCCCGCGTAGAAAATTTGTCGAGGGTCGCGCAGCGACCCGAGACAAATTTTCACAGGGCTTTTCTAAACTCGAAATTTTACTTCATGCGCCACGCGTATAAAACACTGATTTAAAATGAAGTTTAAAACGCACTGAAAACCAACCCAACTTCGATATTTTTTCAAAATTGGATGTTTTCTTTCCTATCCATGTTGTATACCTTCAGATATTCGTTGTTTTCTTGTAAATAAACTTCGATTCCCTGTAGTCCTTCGGCCTCCGAAGACCATGATTGGTCCTTCGGGCTGTAGCCTTTGTAAATTGGTAATAAACTTAGTAATCTAGAGTAATCCTTTAATTTGAAACTTCTAAGAACGAGTGTTGTCCACTCCCAGACTAAGCATGAAGTAAAATTTCGAGTTTAGAAAAGCCCCGCGTAGAAAATTTGTCGAGGGTCGCGCAGCGACCCGAGACAAATTTTCACGGGGCTTTTCTAAACTCGAAATTTTACTTCATGCGCCAAGCGTATAAAACACAGATTCAAAATGAAGTTCAATAACACATATATCATCATTAATTAAAATCATTATATAATCAGCTATTTAGTCGGTAAATGAACATGTTTGTTAATAGAAACTGATGGAATAAAATATTACTGGTTGCAAATAATAGATTCAAATTTATTTTTAAAGGATTTGTATCCGTGGTTCAAAAATGAGGATTCGAATCTTTGATTCGAATCATATTTTTCACTTACGAATCCTTTATTCGAGTATTCGTGATTCGAATCATATTAGGTGATTCGGATTCGTGATTCGAATCATGTTTTTAAGGATTCATCCCAGCTCTGATATATATATATATATATATATATATATATATATATATATATACCAAATAAGAAATAACAGCGCATTAGGTCATGATGTAAAAGTTATTTTTTATCAAGCGAGTGTGCAAGGAGGACAGAAGACGACGACGATCGTTTCGCTCTTTTTATGAGCTATAAGCCGGTATTGACGTCAGTATTTATAAATGCTACTGCATTGATAAGGGCATTGATCTCATTTTGATTCTACAGTTAGTGTCGGTTTTTAGTTTAAACCTTCGACTAGCAAACTAAAAACCGACACTAACTGTAGAAGCAAAAGAAGATCAATGCCCTTATCAATGCAGTATATATATATATATATATATATATATATATATATATGTTAAAACGTAGATTTTCGCGGGCGTAACATGTATCACTGTTTCTTCGGGTTTGGTCCCGCGTATTTTCTTGGCTCTGGTCCATTATATTTTTAATGGACAAGAGCCAAGAAAATACGCGGGACCAAACCCGAAGAAACAGTGATACATATATATATATATATATATATATATATATATATATATATATATATATATATATATATATATATATATATATATATGTTGAAACGTAGATTTTCGCGGGCGTTATATATATATATATATATATATATATATATATATATATATATATATATATATATATATATATATATATATATATATATATATATATATATTTGGCTGTGTATTTATATTCCTAAATTAAGATTAGTTATTATGAAACCAACAAAAATCCATTAGTAAATGTTATTATACTTACAGTGCGATCATTTAAAACATGATTTAGAGTAGGCTTTAAATTTTAAATTTGATTGGCACTCAGTCAGTAGTGCCAATCAAATTTAAAATTTAACACATATTTTACCACATATTTTACCATAACCTCAAATTTATTCCTCCATTCAATTAGCATTCTGATCAACCGCACAAAAAAATGCCGCCTACTCGAAATTATAATTTAAACGATCGCACGGTATATATTTCTTATGCTTACGAATTTGAAATTTTCATTTTCCATCGGTGGCAAAGGTATGGCCTTCAAGTATGACTTGGTACGGTCAAGAATTTTCAAAATTTGATCATCGGTCAAACCGGCTTCACTAAAATCAAACAACATTTTTAATTAAAAAAAAAACTAATAATAATAAAGCAGCAGTGTAATCTGTATCCTTTAATTCTTTACAGGTCCATGAACAATGATATAGGTATGTAAAGAATTAAAGGATAATGATTACACTGTTGCTATATTATTATTTTGATAATAAAATTGTTTCACTAAATTATGTGGAGTATTTATTATTTTAATGTTTTAAGTGACTTTTTAAAAGTAATAAAACGCAGAGGGTTAAACTTATCATTCTATCAAACATTAAAAGTGCGATTCTTTTCGCAATCTACAACAAGTTAGTCTTACAAAGACTATATCAAACACTCATTGAAACAACTATTTCCCGAGCTAATACCGCGACGGACATTGAATTATACAATAAGTGTTTGCCATTACATACAGTAACCTACTGCAAATGTAACAATTTGGGTCAAATTATCCAGGCCATCTATAGACGCGTTTCGAGATTTATCTCTCATTAGTATAGCTTTGCCATTTCCTCTAACGTAACTGCCAGTCTAAGGTGTCAAATTGTTTAGAGAGAATGGCAAAACTGTACTGATGAGAGATAAATCTCGAAACGCGTCTATAGATGGCCTGAATAATTTGACCCAAATTTTTACATTTGCAGTAGGTTACTGTATGTAACAGCAAACAAATGTCCGTCGGGGTATTAGCTCGGGAAGTAGTTTCAATGAGTGTTTGATATAGTCTTTGTAAAACTAACTTGTTGTAGATTGCGAAAAGAATCGCACTTTTAATGTTTGAAGTATTCTGCAACCAAGAATTGGAAATTCCATTTATACTTATGTTATCATTATATGTTTTGTGTTGTAAGCGTTCACTTTGTAAATAAAACACTTTTTACTTTTTAGTTTGATAATGACTACTAGATAGTCGAAACTATAGTCACAAATTAAGTGCAAAATACAGTGGTTACACAAAGTAAAAAGTGGTTTATTTACAAGTGTTATTATTATATATTTAAATACGTACATTTGACCGAATTGGTAAATAATCGCACTTAGCACGAAAAACGCCAACATTTTGCAGATTTCTCTTGTAAAACGTTCCACTGTAAAATGAGAGTTAATATATATGAGCAAAAGTAAACAAGATGCTAATTATAGTAATAAATAATTTATAATTCTATTTAAATTTTTTAGCGTAAAAATAAGTGATTTTATTTTTGGGACAGCCGTCAGAACCGTTTATTTGCAATGGTAAATCGGTTATTTTGCAATTCAAGATAGTCGTATTTTATGAAAATTTCGGGTTCTAGTACTGATTTTTTGTGTTTTTGCATAATAGGATGTCTACATTTATCATGCTTATATGGAAAATAAATTGGTATAGGATTTTGTAAATAATAAAATATATGCATGTATGTACGCTAAAATACAAATTATTTTGAATTTATAATATTAAACCTATAAAGTCCGCAGTGGCGTAGCCAGGAAGGGGTTACAAGGGGTTAGAACCCCCCCCCCTAGTCGCTGCTATAAATTTTATTTTATATTTTTGAAATCGCTGCGTGTTTAAAAAAACTGTGCATTAGTAAGCATCTGCACACGCCCTGATTTAACGCGAAATTATATTATAAATAGTTGTTTTTTAATGACTTTGTAACATTCTTGAATACAAGATAAATTCAAATTCAAAACTATTTGAATTTGAGAAAATAAGCTTACGCTTCTTATAGTTTGCACACTTTAAACATAATATATAAAATTACGAAAAACTACATTGTATAATTCAATATCCGAGGTGTATTTGCACGGGAAGTAGTTGTTTCAATGGATATTTATCGTCTTAAGTGGTCTTATTAATTAAGGCATTGTTTGCATTTTCACGAATAGTTTTTCGTAATTTTATATATTATTCTTGATTAATTTAATTATATTTTCTTTAAATTCAATGCACACAAATATCACGTAAAAATATTACAATTTCGACTTTAGGTGCAAATAAGTTGAAAACTATCAAAAGGGAATTTTCTAGTTTTTACGTATTTTGAAAGAGCATAGTTTTCTTAACACCCGCAAAAAGTTTTATGCAAATCCATGATTGGGTTTTTGAGTTATGATGTTTTTTTTTTAAATCCAACTGCTACAAAAATCATGGTGAAAAAACACAAATTTTGACTTTGAGTAAAAATAACTTCAAAACTATGATATGGGTATTTTCTTACTTCTCCATATTTTGAAAAGACATAGTTTTGTTAATACCCACAGAAACTTTTATAAAAATTCATGCTTGTTTTTATGATTTATGATGTTTTTAAAATTTAACTTCTTCTAATCAGGGTGAAATAACACAAATTTTGACTTTTAGAGAAAATAACTTCAAAACTGTAATATGGGAATTTTATAACTTTTACGTATTTTAAAAAAGCATAGCTTTGTTAACATCCACAGAAGGTTTTAAAAAAATCCATGATTGTTTTTCTTTAATTATGATGTTTTTTAATTCCAACTTCAACAAAAGTCAGGGTGAAAAAACACTAATTTTAACTTTAAATAAAAATAATTTAAAAACTATAATAAGGGTATTTTTTAATTTGTACATATTTTGAAAGAGCAGAGTTTTCTTAACACTTGCAAAAAGTTTCACGCAAATCCATGCTTGGTTTTCTGAGTTATGATGTTTTTTTTTTTAAATAAAAATCCTAAAAACCCAAATTTTTACTTTGAGTGAAAATATCTGAAAATTATGATATGGGTATTTTGTTACTTTTACACATTTTGACAGAACATAGTTCTGTTAACACCCAGGGAGAGATTAATAAAAATTCATGCATGGTATTTGAGTTATAAAGTATTTTAAATACAAACTCTACAAAAATAAAGAAAAATAAAACACTAATTTTGTTTTTAAGTATAAATAACTTAAAAGCTATGACATGGGTATTTTCTAACTTTTACATATTTTGGAAGAGCATAGTTTTGGTAACACCCACAGACAGTTTTATAAAAATTCGTTTTAGGTTTTTAGAGTAATAATGTTTTTTAATCCAACTTCTACAAAAATCAGGGTGAAAAACCACAAATTTTGACTTTGATTGAAAATAAGTTGAAAACTATTTGATAAGTATTGTTTATTTTTTACGTATTTCGAAAAAGCATAGTTTTTTCAATATCAGCAGAATATTTCATGCAAATCCATGAATAATTTTCTGAGTTATGGTTATTTTAAATTCAAATGCTAGAAAACTAATGGTAAAAAAACACAAATTTTGATTTTGAGTGAAAATAACTTGAAAACCATGAAATGGGTATTTTCTGAATTTTACATATTTTGAAAGTGCATAGTTTTGTTAACACCCACAAATAGTTTTTAAAAATTCATGTCTGGTTTTTTGAGTAATGACGTTCTTTTAATCCAACTTCTACAAAAATCAGGGTGAAAATACACAAATTTTGACTTTTAGTAAAAATAAGCTAAAAACTAAAAACAGGTTTTTTCTCATGTTTACCTACTTTGAAAGAGCATAGTTTTCTCAATATCAGCAGAAAGTTTCATGCAAATTCATAATTGATTTTCTGAGTTATGATTATTTTAAATCCAAATGCTGGAAAACTGCAGTTTCTATAGAAATATTTTGTTTATACAAATTATATTATTCTGTCTAAACTGTTTTTTCTTTCTGCGCTTCAGATAGAATCCCCCACCGCATGTAAAAATCCTGGCTACGCCACTGACAGTCCGCGTTTTAATATATTGTATATTTATAGTAAAATGCGTTTATGTCGTAGTAAATATTCAGAAAAAATTGGATTCTTAAAATAAATTTAATATACCACATTTTTAATTTATTTTAGGAATCCAATTTTTTCTGTACTGATACTACGATAATCCTCACAATATAACTTTTCTTGAATTTCAGTATTTTAAAACCGAGCTTAATCTTTAAAACTACCAACCAGATTTTTAAAGATATTTGGTAACAGTTACGATTAGATAATCAAATTAGAAATATATACAGGGTGTCCCGAAATAAATATCCGAGTTTTAATGAGCACTATTTATATGGGGATAGAAGTACTGATAAATTTTCTCAAAATCATGTGTTTTTGTTTAAGTGATAATGGATTTTTAAGTATACATTTGCATACGCTTTTTTTAGATGCGTTCAATTTAAAACTTCAAACGAGTGTTTTCCACTCCCAGGTTAAGCATGAAGTAAAATTTCGAGTTTAGAAAAGCCTGAAAATTTGGTTTGGTCGCGTAGCGCGAAGCGCGGAGCGACCAAACCAAATTTTCAGGCTTTTCTAAACTCGAAATTTTACTTCATGCGCCACGCGTGTTAAACACTGAAAACACTGAAATATTTTAAACATACGAACTTAAATTGAAATTGACGTTTTATATGCGTGGCGCATGAAGTAAAATTTCGAGTTTAGAAAAGCCTGAAAATTTGGTTTGGTCGCTCCGCGCTACGCGACCAAACCAAATTTTTAGGCTTTTCTAAACTCGAAATTTTACTTCATGCTTAAATTGGGAGTGGAAACCACTCGTTTAAAGCTTCAAATTAAACTCTTTTAAAAAGCAACGAGTATCTAAAGATTCACAGCATAAAATTGGGATGTGTATACTTAAAAGCAAAACTCTCTGTATTTCAAAAATATAATCAATCAATTACAATATTAAAACAAAATAAGGATTTATTTTTCATATAGTTTTTTTTTGTACAGTGAACAATTTGTATAAACAGAATATAGCAAATTTTTGATACATGTTTTGATTAAGGCTTTCAATTTATATTTAAATATTCATTCAAAATTATTTCAAAATATTGGAATGTTCTAATAAAAAAATTTAGGCAAACAATAAAGCAAATATTTGATACATATTTTATTAACCCTTAAATACAAGGTGCGGCAGGGAAACTTGTTGATTTGAATTGGGCGCTAATGAGCGAGTCGCGAGGGGTAGGGAGGGTCTCATTCGATAGAGGGGGTCTTGAAGTTTTATTACCGCTCAAGCCAGTTGTCGTCATGCGTTGGACAAAGGAGGAGTGTGCGTTTGCCGTCGAGGTCTACTTTTCCAATAGCCGTTCGGTGGTTGCCACCCAACGTGCCTTCCGAACTCGGTTCAATATTTATCCCACGGGTCCCGTTCCTGGCCGGCAATCAATCGTTTCGTGGGTGGACGCATTCAGGGAAAGTGGCAGTGTAGCAAAAAAGGGCCTGGAGGACATTTAAAACACCAGAAAACGTCGAGAGGGTGAGGCTGTCGTATTTGCGCTCTCCCCGTCAATTTGTCTCCCTTGGAGAATTGTCCCCCCCCGAAATTTTCAAAATGTTAAATTTTACTATCTAAAAGCTGCACCGTTAGGTCAAAAATAAAATGTTTACCGTTAAACCCCCCCCCCCCCCTGAAATGTTTATATCCCTCCCCTTTCCCCAATTTTTTTTTTGGTTACTGCCTTGCTACTAATAATACGGTCCCCAAATGTGTTCCCATTTTACATGTCGTTTCTTGTAAAACTTCAGCAACTGCAACATCTGTTGCTACAGTGGGCCTTCCTGATTCCTTTTTAGTCATAACAGAACCACTTTCTTAAAATTTTGCTACCAGCTTTTGAAAAGCTCTTAAAGTGCATGGGCCAGCTCTAACACCGTTACGAGTACGAGACCGTCAAAATTCCGTCCACATTCGTAATAACATTAGACAAGTCTAATGCAAGTTTGCAGAGGCAAAACCACTACTTTTTACCAAAGAAATTGTGTTCTAATCTGAAGAACCTGTGATAACAATGTTATTTTTATATGCAACTGTTTTAAAACAAATTTGTCGCCATGGCGATCAAAAGGTGAGAATAAAGAAAAAATCTGTTTTCCCGGTGACCTAATACTGTCCTTATTTTCAAAAATGCATAAAAATCAGCCACGATACGAGTAGTTTAAAATACAACTTACTTTTAAAAAACCCTATACAACTGATTTCCCTTGCCTAAGATAATAGTAGCTTTAATGAGTGTTTAAATGTGTCTTTGTAAGACAAATCAATAGATTGCAAAAATTAATATTTCTCTTAAATGTTTGCTAGTGAAAAAATTAATACAATACTAGTTAATTATTTCATTAACAGACATTAGTTGCACGGAGAGTCACGTGTTTTTTTTTTCATTTCTATAAGGCTCTGGTGATATATAAAACTACTATTGTTGTTGTTGTTATTTTTATTAAAAACTCAATTAGTTAAGCTTATAAAGCTTTACACAAGAGCGGCGTTCATGCGTTCGACGATTTTTCTGCTGACATCTTCGATGTATGTGCGCTGGACGAAGTAATCGATGGCACTGAAGAAGGTGACTGCGAGAAGATTGAATATTGGATCCATGATAGGGAAACCCTTTAAGAAATTAAGAGTTTTCTGGCTGCAAAACAAATTAATAGTAGAAATATGTCTTATTATTCTTAACGTAACCTGAAATCAACTCGAATGTACTTTCTTCGTTGTATGTATTCTGACAAATAAGTTGTTTTAATAATCTCGCGTTCAATACGATGAAACCGATGAAACCGATGAAAAGTAATAAAATGTAATTATTTTAAAACTTACTACATCTGGAATTTAGGAACGAAGTCTAAACAGAAGGTTTTATCTTCGTTGATCTTAACTGGAAGGTCGATGCGGAGTTGGCTGAAGGTTCCTCTCAATTTTCCTTCGTTCCTGATGAGGTAAAGAATAGCGATTTTGTAGTCAAAGTAGTACTAAAATATTTAATAAAATTAGCTGTTTATAGATATTCACTTATTAGGTGTAGTTTAACGAATAAAGCACTAATAAACTTTCTTCACACGTATATTTTAATTACCAAATGTACATACATTTCGGACCCAAAGTGACCATTATCAATGAATTAACATTATTTTAGTGTTAATCCATTGATAATGGTCACTTTGTGTCCGAAATGTATGTACATTTACTAATTCAAATAAACGTGTGAAGAAAGGTGTTATTAGTGCTTTATTCGCCAAATTAATGTGATCTTTACGTAACTTAATCAATCAATTTATTACGTGTAGACCTAAGAATTTGATGCCTACTACATTTAATAATAAGATATTGATCTGCATTTGCTCATTCACTTTGAGCATCCACTAATCATTAATTAAGTCGAAATTCTAGAATATAAAATGTAACATTAAAAATGCCGACGAGTTTCATTACGCAATCTACAACTAATTAGTCTTACAAAGACTATATCAAACACTTATTGAAATAACTACAAATATATAATTATAAATTTGTAAAATAACCTAAACATATCCCTTTCATCAGCATGCGTTTGTCTAAATAATTTTTAAATTACATTGTTGTGTTTTTAAGAAGTACTAATCACTAATTTTTAATTTATCCTTTAATACAGGGTTATTCAAAATAAAGGAACAGATTTTAAACATGTATTTCTTCCAAACTACAAAAGATAGAAAAACAATTCCAACGTTCCTGGAAATAGAAAAGTTTCATTTTTTATGCATTCAATATGAGCACCATGTGTGCTGTGGATTTTTTTGGGCTTCTTTTGTAAACTGTACGAATATGCTCGACATTTTCATTCGATGTGCGTAGACGTCCCGTGATTTTCTGTTTGTAGATGCAACCATCGTCTACGAATGTTCGATGCCACTAGTAAATCTGCTCATGACCAGGCGGTAAAAAGCACGTTAAACTTCAATAATGGACTCTAGTTTTGCAAATTGCAGCACACAAAGCGCTTTTTCTTGTTGTATCGCCATTTTACTACAGACAATCAAAATGACAAGCAACAGCGCCAATGCGGCTGTGGTTGGAACTTCTGCCTGGACTGTTCAAATTGTAAACTTTTGTCTGTCCAGGAACGTTGGAATTATAGTTCTACCTTTTGTAGTTTCGAAGAAATAAATGTTTGAAATCTGTTCCTTCTATTTGAATAGCCTTGTATTATTAGCAAATCGACTTAGGTGCAAACGGGCATACGTGTTTTAGAAAATAAAAGACATAATTTTATTATCATGTTTTGAAAATTATTTAATATTTATTTAAAATTAATATTTATTATTATACTTACGGTGACTTTCTCGAAGTACAATGGGATAACAGCTCTGGTAGGATCTTCTTTGTTTATCAGGATTTCAGTGGCGATTGTGAAGTTGTTGATTCCCTCAACATTACCACGCTTCAAGTCCAAGAGACTTGGGAGATTCAACTTTGGACCAAGGGGGTCCTAAAATAAAAATAAAATTATATATAGATACTGCAGACGAGCATTGCAAGTATTTTAAAACATACACAATAAACGCAGATTTCTATGAACGTTGACCAACAAATTGTATTGTATTATTGAAAATTGTATTGTATTATATTTCTTCACCTGAAGAAGCTATAGCGTAGCGAAACAATTGCAGTAAGTTAAATAAATAGTTGAAAATCATAAATAGTTTGCTTTTATATTAAATAAATAACAAATTGATTCATTTTATTTTACTTATATTTTAGTTTAATTTATTCTATTTTACTTATATTTTACTATAATTTATTATTTTAACTTAATTATAACTATCACAATTTTAAAATGTTAAATGTTTGTCTACATTATGCACTTGTGATTATGTCTATATACAATTTTGATATTTTTAATAACTTTGCATACACTATACTTATCTTGACCAACTTATGAATTTACCAGTGTTCTATTTAGAAATAAATGAATTGAATTGAATTGAATTGAGTTGCGTGAGGATCAAATTAAATTGAGGAATAAAGCACTAGCAACTAGAAGTTTTACGGTGCCAAATGAAGCAAATAGAGTGGATAATGATTCAACATACAGAATTAATTTCGAATCAAAAATGTGATTCAGAGCACATTTGTGCAAGAAAAACCAACAAAAAAATATTCGTGTCAAAAACAACGGACGTTTGCCAAAATCCTGGTAAAGAATGATGGGATTGGAGAATCGATTCTTTCCTAATATTTAAAGTAACTTCCATCATTTTTAGTGAAACATTTCGGTCATTTGCAATAAAATCAGGTACTTGTTTTATCGTTTCTAGTGTCCGAGCAGAGATTGGCCTTCCTGGATGTCCAACGTCTCTTAAGATTCTAAAAAAACTGTCATATACGTTTTTTAGAGTGTTGAGAGACGTTGGACATCCAGGAAAACATTTTCTCTACTTAAACAATTGTTGCTGGACACTTCAGGCATCAAACGAAATGTTTTTAATGCACTTTTACCAAGTTTTGCTTGGAGTTTATTAAAGCCTCTTTATTCCGTGTTAAAATTTCAACATTGAATCAAAAAATGTTAGGGAAGAAATGTGATTTGTCAACCAATTGTGGTGATATTTTCGATAGCAGAAGAGGGCTAGGCATTATTGGCAAATCAAATCAGATAAGATTTAAATATTTCATTGTATAATTCAATATCCGGAGGTGTTCTGGTTCTGGTTCTAGTTCTTTGCGGAGTGCGCATTTCTGCACTGCACTTAGGCCTCATTACTTGTATTATGCTACCTCCGTTCGATTACCCAGCCTCAGCTCAGCCAGCCTACCTGGTTTAGATAGTCTAGCAAAGCTGAGGTGGGTAGATCTCTTATGTAGGCCATATTTCACCCAGTAAGGAGCCTCTAGTTGACGAGAGTGCCGGGCAATCGCTGAGAATGTGTCCGGCAGTCTCGTCTTCCATGTTACACCCTCTGCAGGATGGAGAGTCAACTATCCCCATCCTGTATAGGTGTGCGTTTAGCCCGCAGTGATCAGTCAGGGCGGCAGTTATGCGCCTAAAGTTCCCCCTGGTCAGCTGCAGGTACTGTTTCGCTGATCTTTCGTTGGGATACAATGGAGAGATCAGCGAAACAATACCTGCAGCTGACCAGGGGGAACCTTAGGCGCATAACTGCCGCCCTGACGGGTCACTGCGGGCTAAACGCACACCTATACAGGATACTGATAGTTGACTCTCCATCCTGCAGATGGTGTAACATGAAAGACGAGACTGCCGGACACAATCTCAGCGATTGCCCGGTACTCTCGTCAACTAGAGGCTCCTTACTGGGTGAAAGATGGCATAACTGTTTTCTTAGAGAGCTTGCAGCCCTCGATGTCATCCCAACGCTTCCTGAATTTCTCTAGTGCTTTGGTTTGTAGCATATTACACAGGGACAGAGGCGCAAGGCGCACTAGCGGCTCCGGTGAGAGGTGTATTTGCACGGGAAATAGTTGTATAAATGGATATTTATTGTCTTAAGTTGTCTTATTAATTAAGACACCTTGTTTGAATTTTTCACGAAAGACATTTTCATAATTTTATATATTATGTTATAATCCTAAGACAATTTCATCTAGTTAACTATTCAAATAGGCACTGGATAAAGTTCAAGCTAAACTGATAGCCTAAACGGATAGATCACCAAAAGAAGAAAAAGTGTAGACTTTAATAGACAAAATCGAAGAAGTGTAATTGAATTTTCTATTTTCCTCAAATCCATTTTTTACCATTGACTCTTTTCTGTACAATACTAGAATAATACTATTGGTGACATTTTTAGTATTTTTAGCATTGACTCTTTTTATTAAGATACTAGAATAATACTATTCGTGACGTTTGTTTTACTCGTTACAGCCAAGTTAGAAGTTTTAAAACTAAACCGTGAAACCGCCAAAAGAAGAAGAAGAAGTGTAAACTTTGATAGATAGAACCGAAGAAGAAGAATAATGCGATTCAAGTTTCCATTTTCCTCAAATCCATTTTTTTCAGCATTTACACTTTTCTTTATGATATTATCTAGTACCAAGAGTATTATTCTAGTATAATACTCCTGGTTGCATTTGTTTAACTCTTTGTAGCAAAGTTAGAAGTCTTCCAAATTGCCGTTGCTTCTAAATAGAAAGAATGTAGAATAAATGTCTCTTGTATTGATAATTAATCAAAAAATTGCTTTGTTTCAAAAAAGATCGTGAAATCATTACAAAAATGTCTCTAGTATTGATAATTAAGTCGCATATTTCCAAAAACCCCTAAATCCATTGAAAACAAATGGATTTAGGGGTTTTTGGAAATAGGCGACTCAATTATTCAAAATCTTTATATAAAATTACATTGGGGGCAGGTAACGTCGTCGGGTCGGGCAGGTAACGTCGTCGGGCTGTATCGCTCGGCGAGCCACAAACTCGGGTTCGATTCCCGTGCATGGGGAGACTTTATTTAAAAAATAATTTCTCGTCGTGTCCCTGGGTGTGGTGTGAATGTGTCGTGACGTCCAAATATATGTTAAATTAATACAATCATCGTTAGTGGCTGAATGGCTAGAACCTATGCCAAACAAACAAACCAAAAAAAAAAAAAAATTACATTGCCAGTTTACTCCAAGCTAAGATCAACCTTTTAGATCAGTTAAAACCAATCTTCTCTTCGAATAACTGTCAATCATTTTCGAACGAGTGTATTCCACTCCCAGAATAAGCATGAAGTAAAATTTCGAGTTTAGAAAAGCCTTAAAATTTGGTTTGGTCGCTTAGCGCGTAGTGCTACGCGACCAAACCAAATTTTTAGGCTTTTCTAAACTCGAAATTTTACTTCATGCGCCACGCGTATAAAACACTGAAGTATTGTGAAGTTAGAAATACACTAAAAACAAATTACAAATATTAACATGTTTTTCACACATTCATAAATCAGGTAAAATAATACAATGTATTAGATTAACTTATTTAATTAGTAATTCAAAGAAAACTGCATTAATTGCGCTTAATGGGTTAATAATTATAAACGAATACTTACGTAATTGAATTTGGTGTTGTCTTCGTCAACCAATTCCATGAGCGTGGCGTTATTTCTGGTCGATTCGACAATTTCCCTAATCTCATCACTAGTATAAGCCGATACACTGCAAACAACAATTATATAACAAAATCTTACATTAAAGATAATCTCAAACTGATATGTTATAGTATATTACGTAACGAGAGTGGTATGCAGCATATTACATATGAGCGGACATGTCGCGCACGAGCCGCGCAGCGGCGAGTGCAGTATTCCGCGAGTATGTAATTGCCATACCACTCGAGAAACGTACGATACTTTACCTACGCCCTAACAAAATAACCAATGAGCATGAAAGATCAACTTATTTATTGTAATAATTTTTAATAGTACCATGACAATGATGAAAACTAAATTACTACTCGATCAATATACATTGAATTTTTCTTTTAGGTAAACATATGCATAAAGCTGTACATTTACCGACATTCGTTGTTTTTTAAATGAGTTCAATTCGAAGCTTTAAGCGAGTGTTTTCCATTCCCAGACTAAGCATGAAGTAAAATTTCGAGTTTAGAAAAGCCCCGTGAAAATTTGTGCTGCGCGACCCTCGGCAAATTTTCACGGGGCTTTTCTAAACTCGAAATTTTACTTCCTGCTTAGTCTGGGAGTGGAAAACACTCGCTTAAAGCTTTAAATTAAACTCCTGAGAAAGAAATTACGAATACCTAAAGATTTTAAGAAAATAAGCTAAATTTGGAATACGTAACTTTAACGAAAAACTATCTGTACGTTAAAGAAATGTCATTTGGTTGTACGGTAAGCAATCAGCTGTTCAGCTGTCAGCACGTAATGTACCTGTCAAAGCTATTACGTGCATGTGTACGTCATGTCAATCATACTTGTCAAGATGACAGTGTGGTATGATGCGATTACTAGAAAGGGCATAGGTAAAATTTATAATCAAACACATTTGGTAATTAAAATGAAGGCCTCACGCAGCATTCAGGAAAACATTTAATGCGCTATTCAAAGTGCATTTAAAAATAACGTGAATATAAACCTTACTATTTTTGGAATATATCAAAAAAAAAAAAAATAATAGAATACAAGTGTAATTTTCTTGAAACTGCACTAGTTTATCCATTTAACAACCATTTCTCTATATCTTATAGGTATCCGAGATCTTCAACCAAAAAACTTACCGATGAAATAAAAAGTGTTTTATTTCATCGCTAAGTTTTTTTTTCGTTATACATGTTAATTCAATGAAATAAAACACTTTAACTTTGTTTGTATAACACACCATTTTTATTTTCGTGACTGCAGTTTCTGCAATTCAACTTGCCATTATCAAGCACTCTGTTTGATAATGGCAAGTTGAATTGCCGAAACTGAAGTCACGAAAATAAAAATAGTGTGGTATACAAACAAAGTTAAAGTGTTTTATTTCATTGAATTAACATGTATACCGATGTAGAAGCCTCCACAGTTCATAATTTAAGAAACTTACCTTTTATTAGGTGTTCAGTTAAAAACACGTTCGAGTTGACTATACAATGTTTTAAAAATTAAAACATTGTATAGTATTTTGTAGGTGAATTTGAATTCGAATTTGAAATTCTCCTGTCAATGTTAATTCAACCCAGTTTTATAAAAGTTTTTTATTTTACCCGACATTTTAATGCGCACTTACACAAAGATAAAATAAGAATAAGAAGAAATAACACAACTATAAGAACAATGCAAACTAATAAGCTACTGAATAACACAATCTAAAATTTATGGCAGGTATGACAAACGGTAAATTAAGTTGCGACTTTACTTTTTCGTCCCATTTCCTTCTATCAAAAAAGCAACACCTTCTCGATTGTGTTTTAAAATTAACACCTGATAGTTTTTAATTATAAATTTTCGTATCAATAATTTCAATTTATTGTTACAAATTTTTTAAATGGACTTCGTTGACGGAATATTTATATTGGATCATTATTATTTAATATAAAAATATTACCTGGCGACGGCGAAGCCGAGAATTGCGATAACAGCGAAAGCCTTCATGGTTCCAAATTTGAATCTACTCTCACAAGACAACACCATTCACAGATGAAGCTACTTATATCAAAAATAGAGCTAATCATTTAAATTAGATGTATCTGACTCCTCTTGTAAATTCATATATATTCGTCTGGATTTTAAAAAGTCGCATTAAAAATAATTGGCAGTTCAACGCAAATCGACAACCAATTATTTAAAAAAGTCACACTTCGCTCGCATATAACAAATAATTAATAACTTAAATCAATACATGATTGTTAAAGTTGACTGACATGTTTATAAGAGTAAGTTCGTTAATATATATGTCTACTTCCTAAGCTAATATCCCAAAGGATATAGAATTATACAATGAATATTGGAGTTACACAAACAGATTTAGGTGGTGTTCATAAGCATAATTTATATGCAAAATGTAACATAAGGTAATATTCATGAAATTTTGAATTAACTATTCTGAAATATTAACAAATTGTAGCACGTGTTACAGAAGAATAACTATACCAGAAAATATTGTAAGGCATTTTTTTTTTCATTTTAAAGTAATAGTAACAAAAATTGTTAACAGGATATTGAGTCACGTGAGATTTTACAAACTGGATACTGCATATTTTTCCTGAAATATTATCAAATAACGGGCTTTATACACGCTATCGGTTATCACAAAATTTTATTTACTTTTTACTACTACTATACATAATTTATATGCAGATTTCAAGGTACCTACTTTAATATATTTTCGTAAGTTTCCAAAAACAAAAATCACGCCATTTCATTGTTAATATTTGTTTACATTATTGAAATTGAAATGAAACAATTGAAATTGATAAAATAATCAAAATTGAAAAAATCGTCAACATTAGGGCAGAAAAACCTATGGTCGATAGCCCTTGTAAGAGAGGGAAGTAAAAAATCATTCGTAAATATATTTATATATTATAAATTGTATTTTATTATAATGTATTTCTTTCTTTTTTAATAAAGATGGTAAGGTCGTCAACATTTTGTGGTTTTTTATAAATCGATAAAACTAGTTGAATTGATAAGCGAATTGTGAAATTTATTATACAGAGTGGACCAAAAGTTCGTTTACATTTCAAATGATGATTTAAAAGAAACTAGTTATGAGAGATATAAACTGTCTGTTTATTATTAAACTACACAAATAGGGATTTTATTTTTTTTAAATTATATGATCCATATGTGATCCTTGACTATTTTGACACTGCTGCAACCTGGAGCGGAAATTTTCAATGACGGCCTCACAAGTGTTTCGTGAAATGTTTTGCATTTCCTCTCGAACATTTTTCTTTAATTCCTCTAGGGACACTGAGTTGCTGTTGAAAACTTTACTTTTAAGGTATCCCCAAAGAAAGAAGTCTAGTGGGGATAAATCCGGGCTACGAGGTGGCCAGTTAATGGCACCTCTTTTGGATATCTCTTTTTGTCCAAAAATTTTGCGAACAGCACTTAATGAGTCGTTGGAAGTGTGGCATGTTGCCCCATCTTGCTGAAACCACGATCGTAAATGTAAATCTTTGTGAAGAATACGAATCAAAGATGTTGTGGGCACACCTAAGGCGTTAGACCGCTTCCGAGTAGAGAGTCCATGATTTTCACGAATAGACGCTCTTACACGCTCCACGTTTTCGGGATCTCTTGATGTTCTAGGTCGGCCGGATCGTGATTGATTAATTGTTGAACCTGTCTCCTCGAACTTCTGTACCTATTTTTGAATCAATTGAATCGATGGAACTTCATTTTTACGCCGTATGTTGTAATGAGCCCAAAATGTTCGTTGCGCTAGAGTAATAGAATCATTGTTGCAGTAGTACTCGCGTACACAGAACGCACGTTGTTTATCGCTGAACGACACCATGGTACTGAATTTCCATTGGCCGCTCTTGCGCTTAGTAACCCCTCCACCCTACCCCGCCGTCGCTGCTCGTCGTAGCTACCGATCCAAATTTAAACGGACTTTTGGTCCACCCTGTTATAAATTGTATTTTATTATAATATATTTCTTTCTTTTTCAATAAAGATGATGCGCGACCCTCGACAAATTTTCTACGCGGGGCTTTTCTAAACTCGAAATTTTACTTCATGCTTAATCTGGGAGTGGAAGACACTCGTTACTATAAAATACATCACAACCGAAAAAATTTGTATCGTCGGATGCCCGTCTTCAGGGGTGATATGTAAGCAAATTATGGGTGCTAGGAGTTGTCAAATGCCTGAGTTACTCAACTGTTTCCAAGGCACTCTTTACAAAAAACAAAAGATTAAAATTTTACATACAAAATGTACAATAAACTATAAGTGTGATACATTATTGAATTTAGAAAAAAATATTCTTCCAAAAATATGAAAATCCAAAATGGCGCCTATAAGAAAAACAAAAGTTTACTATGGTCCCTGGGTAAATGTTATAGTTACCTTAAAATAAAATATGTTACTAGATTAATCGTTAAAAAGTATAATGTCAAAGTTGTAAATATCTGGATTCAATAGTTTTTGAATAAAAAAATAAAAACGAAACTTCATAAAATCCGTTTTTCCACAATATCTCAAAAACGAAAAAAGGCATTTTGAATTTGATTTTAGATTATTATTGAGCTCTAAATTACACAACTTTGCCCCAATTTAACCAACTCTCTATCTCTTCAAATAACCGAAATCCCGATACATTCTGTTGAAATAAGGACACCCTTTAGTGTGTTTTAGTTCTGTATTCACTAATCTGTCTTTATCTATATCATCTACTTAATTTTTTAGTTATTTTACTGTTTTTATCTGTTTTATAAGTACCCATTTTTCTTAAAAACTGCTCCAACCTTTGGAATGTCATTCTTGCTATATGTGAAAATATGAACAATACTAAAGAAGTGTTTTTTTGTCATGGACAAGCGATTTTTTTTAGAGGGGTTTTGCAAAAATAGTACAACATTGTCAAATGTGTGTCCTAAATTTAAAAACAAAAGGAGTATTTACTTAAGGTAAAAATATATTTTTTAATTTTTCATGTTCTATCATCATTCATTTAAAGAGAAAATATGTATTTATTTATTTTATACGGTATCTCCTTTTTACATAAATGTTTACAAATCAATTATATAATTCTTAACTATTGTAACAAATTAATACAATGATTCACTACAATAAAAAATATAGATTAAATGAAATTAAATGAAATTACTATACATCAAAATCAAAATAATCCTTAAACATATAAAGATAAAATATACAAAATATTAAAACAATATATTATATCGTTAACTTGTTTCTCATTGATCACTTGGTAAAACATTTTTATTAATATATAGGTATTTGATTGAAATTCACTTGGTTTGTTTTACTAATAAATTGTTTTATTTTCAACTAGTTTCGGCTTAATGCCATTTTCTTGAAAAGGGCATTAAGCCGAAACTAGTTGAAAATAAAACAGTTTATTAGTAAAACAAACCAAGTGAATTTCAATCAAATACCTATATATCAATATATTATTTTAAAATAATACCAAATGACTAAAGGTTATCTGTCAAGACGATTTAACATATCTCTAAAATGTGCATAAGGTTCATTGAAAATATTTACATTATCACTGGCAGTAATCTCGTTCAAATATCTCAAAATCCTAGAAATGGGACTATTGAAACCATAATTTGTGGAATGTATTGGCACTCTGAATAGTGTATGGTGTTTTGTAACCCTTGTTACATTAAATCTACATAGTGACAATAAATGGTCACAATCAATAAGCCCATTTATGAGCCTGAAGCCGAAACAAATATCATTAATTTTGCGTCTATTTTTTAAAGATTTTAAATTTAATGTACTTAACATATTTGTGTGACTAAAAGCAATTCTAGTAAGACCTAATTTAAAATGAACAATTCTTAAACATTTGCTCTGTACCATTTTGATTTTGTAAGACCATCGATCGATTTGCTTACGAATAACAAAATAACATTAGATTAATTCAGCAGAAATGTTCATTTCATCAACAATTTTATTACAGACAACTAATGCGTATTCGTCATCAATCAAATTTCTCACGATATCTTCAAATGTCGAACTTAGAATGTTGTAGAGTAAAGTCATGATGATTGAACCATTCTTGAATGTAATATTAACATCACTAAAACAAGAAAACATATATAACACATGATATAAAAGTGAAATATGTTAGTACAAAACTGACATGTGGGATTTTCAATGGATAAAAAGGGAATGTCATTTGTTACATGGTGAAAATCAAACGGAAAATCCTGTAAATAGGTAATAAAAGACTTACTTGATGACGAATTGAGGTTTACCTACTAAGACAAATTTATCATCCCTTATTTCAATAGGCAATATAATTTCGAAATTAGTTAAATCTCCGTATAACGTTCCTTGGTTATCCAGAATGCTGATATCGGTGGCATAATAATAAGAGAACTGAAATTATAATAACATTAAATCACATGTTTCCGGCAATTTTTTCAATCGTCGGCAACAAAAATTAAATTCCTAATTTAATTTTTTTGTATATACAATAAGTTTATCCGCAGCAATTACCTGAGAACTGATTGTCTCGGGTAATTTGTAAGACTATAGTCCGAACACCTGGAAGGCACTCCGAGCAGATCTCCTAGAGGGAGGATTGGTGACCAACGGCAGTCTGTTTTTCAGAAATGAGATTTGTGTAATCTTTTGCATTCTCCTTTCCGAAGAACGGATTAGATGAGATTACGAAATTCTCGAGATTCGTCGAATGCCTGTAATTGCGACGGATTCGGCAAATTTCGGCCGGCTGGTCACTTCCACTAAGAAAACTACCGCTGTCCACCCTCGTTTTCGGCATTTAAATAATGGAGGACGGCAGTTCTGGATCATTCTCAAACCAGTAACGAAAACGGCAACAAGTTTATACAAGTGCAGTTTGTGGTGTTTAAGTACTTTTCAACTTCGTTTTTTTTTGTGTAACTTTTCTTTGATTAGTGCAAGGGCACTACCAGTGCCGCCTGTCACCGCTCCGGTCTTCGTTACTGCCAAAGCAGTCTTTGGTCGATGCTTTCCGGAACCCTCCGGACTTTTTCCGATACCGCTCGATTCCCGACGACGCCTTCCGGACTTTTCCGACGCCGGTCTGTATCTCTGTATCTCTCTCTTCCGAAGCCGGTCTGTATCTCTGCTCTCCGGACTCCGTCGACGCCTTCCGGATACATCCGGACTTTTCTGAAGCCGTCCGGACCTTATTGTCGTATACCGGACTTTGCCGTTTTCGTCCGGATTTCGCTGCCGCCACTCACCACCTCTGACGACCAGCCTGCCACTGTCCACGCCCACTACGCTCACGTATTAGTTATCATTTGCTGCTGTGTTTTTTTTTGTGCTGTGTTTTTTTTGATGTTGTGGGTTTTTTTTTGTGGAAATAATTGTTTTGTTTTAGAATCGGTGTTTTAAGGACTAGTTGCTCGTGCTCTCCATCCCCAAACCCCTGAGCTAGCTGGAAGTGCATTTGGGGTACCTTCCCCCTTTACTTTCTATTTGTATCGTTAGATGTACGTTTCGAGACACAAGAGTCTCATTATCAATAACAAACTAGTTTGATATTGAAGATGAGCCTTGTGTTTTGAAATGTACATCTAACAATACAAATAAAAAGTGAAGTAATGAATAACAGTTTGTTATTGATAATGAGCACCTTGTGTCTCGAATTGTACATCTAACAATACAAATAAAAAGTGAAGTAAGGAATAACAGTTTTTTTTGGTGTCATAGGGGGAAGGTACCGCAAATGCACTTCCAGCTAGCTCAGGGGTTTGGGGATGGAGAGCACGAGCAACTAGTCCTTAAAACACCGATTCAAAAACAAAAAATGTATTTTCACAAAAAAACCCACAGCAACAAAAAAAAAAACACAGCACAAAAAAACACAGCACAAAAAAACACACAGCAAATAATAACAGTGTAATAATCACTTCACGTAAACTCAAAAATATACAGCTTTAACATTAAATCTAGAAACGAGGGGTGATCAAAAAGTTAGGTTACAAAGCCTGCAATGACGCGTGTACATTTTGTAACCTAACTTCAATAAAAAATAATACAGATAAGAAAGTCATTACAATAATTATTTCAAGATTATACCTGTAACTTTTTGAAAGTCAACGGAATATCAAAACGAGCTGGATTGATTCGTCTAATTCTCCTTTCGATTCCATATGTGTTCAAATAATTCAACCGACCAGAACTCAAATCCAAAGTGCCTGTTTTTGGAATGATTTGTAAAAACTTCTGCAAAGCCAAACATTCCAAAATTGGGATTTAATTAAAGAATAAATACATCAGACTTACGTAAGAAAATTTTTTGTTGTCAACATTGTGCAATGACATTGATTTGTCGATGTGAGCAGCTGAATCGTCGACAATCGCACGAATATCTTCATCACTAAGACTAAATATAAATTACGTTTATCGTGTTACCTTTAATTGAAAGATATGGTCAATTTTATGCGGAGAATACGAAAGTTTTAAAAACATTACAGTAGATAAAATATCGTATTTTCAATAAAATAAAACCTCTAAAAAGCTATGGAATATATTGTAGGTTGGCAACTCTGAAATTATATATTATAATTATTATGTCTGACGCTTTATATGACAATTCCTAAAGCGTGTAGCCAACATTAATTTAAAAAAGATAAAATCATAGCACTGTAGAGGTTATTTTTTATTGAACATATGATGCAATACATAGTCAAAACTACTCTCAGCTGTAACGTACGAAGGTGTTGTTTGTCTTTACGGTTCTTTTATATATTTTAGATTTCCTGTATTTGTCGTTGAAGACGCGATTTAGTCAACTTGGGTCCAATCACAGAGATTCAAAGTTTATAGTTTTACTTGGTATTTAATTTGATGCTTAATAAATTAATTTACAGATTGAAACAGACTTAGATCTAAGATTTAGAGTTCCAAGATTCAGAATTTAATATACAGATTTAGAATGGACTGTCTTGATCAGCTGCCGAAGTAGATGTATTCTCCTCAACACCAGAACAACTCCATTTCTTTAGTAATAAGATAAGACACTGGTTATGTGTACGGATAACATGGAATAACAAAACGAGATTATAATTACTAAGAAAAGATTTGGAATGTGAAAAATATTTGAATTGCGGATTATTTGCTATTTCCAATATTATCTGTACAAGGAGATAATTACACTATAATGATAAATATACCGGGTGTAGACTTGGCGGACGCAACATAGAAAATCCTATGTACATTTTGAAATGTTCAAATTTTGGCTCGCCTATTTATTTCAGAAACAAAATGTAATTACCATTTTTGTAGAGGGAAAAATTCTGAATTCATTCGTGTTAACGTTTATCACTTTACGTTTCTCTAAGTTAAAATAATTAAGAAAAAATAATGTGATTTTATAAAAATAATGCCATGCCATGGAATTGAAACAACAACTGCGGATGTCAAAATGGCAAAAGATATCGTAGTCACCTAATTAAAGTACATGTTTTTGAAATGATTTACACTATACAAGAAAAATGTCATTTTTTTATAAAATCACATTACTTATTCTTAATTATTTTAGCTGTCAATTTTTTAATATTCGTTGATTTTTAAAAGAGTTCAATTTGAAGCTTTAAACGAGTGTTTTCCACTCCCAGACTAAGCATGAAGTAAAATTTCGAGTTTAGAAAAGCCCCGTGAAAATTTGTCTCGGGTCGCTGCGCGACCCGAGACAAATTTTCACGGGGCTTTTCTAAACTCGAAATTTTACTTCATGCGCCACGCGTATAAAACACAGATTTTAAGTGAAGTTCGAATATACATAAATTTAACAATATTATAGTGTTTTATACGCGTGGCGCATGAAGTAAAATTTCGAGTTTAGAAAAGCCCAGAAAATTTGTCTCGAGTCGCTGCGCGACCCTCGACAAATGTTCACGGGGCTTTTCTAAACTCGAAATTGTACTTCCTGCTTAGTCTGGGAGTGGAAAACACTTGTTTAAAGCTTTAAATTGAATTTAAAAAGAAACAGGGAATATCCGCAATTGTTGTATCAATTCCATGGTATGTCATCATTTTTATAAAATCACATTACTTTTTCTTAATTATTTTAACTTAGAGAAACGTAAAGTGTTAAGTGTGAACATTAATAAATTAAGAATTTTTCCCTCTACAAAAAAGTGAATACATTTTGTCTCTAACATAAATAGGGAAACCAATATTTGAACACTTTAAAAATAACATGCGATTTCCTATGTTGCGTCCGCCAAGTCAACACCCAGTATACAGAGTTATTTATAAACACATTAAATACAAATTAAACTGAAAGATACATTACACAGCAATCTTGCTATCTCTGCGCCATCTAGTACCCCAGAAACACACTACCAGTAAAACTTGGACCTCTTAACAGAGCTGGGACGAATCCTCAAAAAAATAAGGATTCGAATCGCAAATCCGAATCACCTGATATGATTCGAATTACGAATACTTTAATAAAGAATTCGTAAAAGAAAAATATGATTTGAATTTATTATTTTTTGCAACAAATACCAGTTAGTTTTTACAATGTTAGTTGAATATATCAACAGGTGTTTAATTAGTTCCTCAGTTTGTGAGCATATTTAACGGAAACCCAATTAAAGTTCAAATGTAAACATACAAAATTTCATACTTACTTCTCTGGAAGTGCAATTGCCAGCGCAGCAACCGACAAGAAAAGTACACACTTCAGCATTTTTCTCTTTTTCCTCACTTACAGTGAATTACTCGAATGAGAAATAATTATATTCAGAGGTTCGCTTTTATACTTGGAATATTCTACTTTAAAATTCACCTAATACGAATTGCTGTATGCAAATCCGATGATAAAAATATATGGGCTATGTCAGTTATTGTTTACATGTACACGATTTTATAAATATATTAATTTTTTTATTTCAGAAAATTCGCGTTATTACAAAATATTTACACAAGTCAATTTTAATACTAAGAAAACAACACTTTATATACCGGGTGTTAGATAAAAAAAACGCCCAACGCCATAACTTTGTTATTTTTGGACCGATTGTAATGAACTAATAAACAAATTCAAAGGCCTACTATCAATTGACAGTAACTATATATTTTTTCAAAAATAACTTCATTAGCCAATACTAGTCAACTTTAAATTTTTAAATGACATTTTGTATCAACCCAGATTACGTATCAAAAGAAATGTAATAGAAATTTTAAAAAAATCTGAATAATAAGTGAATAAAATTGTATAATATATGTAAAAATAGGGCAATACTCTTAAAATTAAGAGTGATAAGATATCAGAGCTGGGACGAATCCTCGTAAAAAGTATTCTAATCACGAGTCCGAATCACCTAATATGATTCGAATCACGAATACTCGAATAAAGGATTCGTAAAACTCAAAGATTCGAGCCCTGTTATTTCGAATCACGAATACAAATCCTTTAAGAAGAAATTTGATTTTATAATTTTTTTGCAAGCATTATTATATAAATATCGTTACCAGTTATTTTAACAAAAATATTCAAACCTAATTATTTATTATTAACACTGAACATCGTTGATAACAGACTAAATATCTGATTCGCTGTTACTCTGATTAAAGATGTATTCGTGTGTTTCTGAACTTCACTTCAAATCAGTGTTTTGTACGCGTGGCGCATGAAGTAAAATTTCGAGTTTAGAAAAGCCCAAAAATTTGTCTCGGGTCGCTGCGCGACCCTCGACAAATTTTCACGGGGCTTTTCTAAACTCGAAATTTTACTTCATGCTTAGCCTGGGAGTGGAAACACCAGTTCAAAACTTCAAATTGAACTCTATCATAAAATCGACGAATGCCTGATAATTACGTAAATAAAAAAATCACCGAATATCATTAAAACCGGGAAAGTCAGAGATAACTCATTGACTTATATTCAAATTGACCGAAACACTAACAAAAAAGCCATATGATATTATTAAATTTGTTAAAATCAGCAGGCAAATTACAAAATACGTAAACATTTATAAAATTAACTTAAATTTTGAAAAATAGTTTATTATCTTTAGAAACATTTTCAGTCATTTAATGTTTTTATTAAAGCATTCAATTTGAAGTTTCGAACGAGGGTTTCCACTCCCAGACTAAGCATGAAGTAAAATTTCGAGTTTAGAAAAGCCCCGTGAAAATTTGTCGAGGGTCGCGTAGCGACCCGAGACAAATTTTCTGGGCTTTTCTAAACTCGAAATTTTACTTCATGCGTCACGCGTATAAAACAGTGATCTACCGAGAAACTTAAAAACACACAAAAGACATTTTTCATGTTAATCCTCACAATTCATTCGAATTATTTTTGACAATTTAATCCTCCTCTTAAATAAAAGTAACGAATTCGGATCACGAACCCAGTTGAATTAAAGTATTCGAATGCCTCTTTTGAATCCTCTTGAAGGATTTGAATCCTGAATGATTCGAATCCTGCCCAGCTCTCTAAGATATGCACTTAATGTTACTGTAACTTTTTAAGTACACTTACTTACATCTTTTAAAATTACTTGAAAATATAAAAATTTTATAAGATAATCCAGGGAATTTTTCTTTTAAATATACATATCTTTATATACCGGGTGTTTAGTTAAAGATGGGCATCGGCTCTATCTCAGAAACTTTGCATCTTAGAATGTTGCGGTAAAAAAATGCACAGTAAAACGGGCCAAGAGAAATCGCTGAAAATATGTTTTAAGTTTCTAGCTTCACCGCTAGAGGGCGCAATCCATATTATAAAATGTTAAAACACGTTTTTATCAAATAAATGCCAAATTAGGCTATGTTGAAAATACGACAATCCTTATCTACGCTAAATTTTACTTAATTTTAACAGTCTTCTTGTTTTGTTGGCTTTCATATCAGACGCAGGGGAGAACGGAAACGTCTATTAATTTAAATGCCTGTAACTTTAGTTAGGTTTAACCGAATTTAATAAACTTAGGGATATTTTACTGATAATTAAATGCACTTTTAAACGGTATTTAGTTTGATTTACTTTACTTGTAAATATGATATATATGATTTACTTTAGTTTTGATATTAAGCGCCAGAGAGCGCGATTGAGACAATCACCATATTTGTCTGATTTTCTTAACATTTTTAAATTGGAATGTATATTTTGGTTATCTTTGTTAAATAAAAGATAAAATACTGTGAAAACTAGTGAAAACCGCATTGGGATATCTTTATGTTAGGCCGAGATATAGTGAAATTTTGACAGATTGGGGGTATTTTACACCACGCAATAATACAAAATCTAGTAGGCTGTTAGATTGACCAACATTGTATTCTTGTTTTATGTTGTAATAGGTAAAACATATTTTTTTTTAAATAATGAGCTTCGTAAAAACTTTTATATTTGAATAATTAAAGATGTGAGTAAATCAATGATTGTGAAAAATATTAAAATGAAGAAGGCTACGAAATGTCAAAATTAACCCATAAGTTTATTTTTGATTTAGGAGTATAGTTTAAATATACTCCTAAATTAAAAATAAACTTATGCGTTAATTTTGACTGCAATTAGAATAATATATTCAAATTGCAATAGATGAATAACAAAATAAAACTAACTTAAAATTACTATAAATTACACTTAATCACTTATCTACACAAATTAAGACCATGTTGTGTATCAGCTTGGTGATGTCTTGTTTTACGTATTGTATGGAGGTGTATGGCCCATCGCTCAGAAAAATAAATATAACAAAGCTGCAAAAAGTGCAAAATAGCTGTATGAGATTAATCTTTGGAATCCGAAAATTTGACCACATAAGTCATAAACTTCCAGAGCTAGGATGGCTAAATGTTGAAAATCAAATTAATTTATCATGTGCAACATATTTCCACAAAATTCTTCAAACAAAACAGCCTTTTTACCTTTTTAACCTCATATCCTTCAGAACTGACGTACATCACTTAAATTTAAGACGCAGAGATTTTATTACCATTCCGAGGCACCGCACAGCTTATATGAGTAGATCTTTTATTGTTCACATGAGTACCTTATATAACTCTATTCCAGAGAAAATTAAAAAATTAAACAAAACAGCGTTCAAAACACAATATCACTTTTATTTGTTAGAAAAGCAATAAGTCCATTTGTGTTCTCTCTTTTTTTTAATTTCAATTTCGGTGAGTTTTAAGTTTTAAATTTCAAACTTTGAAATTTCAAGTTTTGAAATTAAAATGTATAAAATTTTTGTTTATAATTATTGTATAAGTATAGATATAAGCAATATATAAAATAAAAACAAGGTCCCAGTGGAAGAACAGGGAAATTTAATTTCGCATCCTGAACTGGCACCTTGAGATTTTTCATAACTCCAATTTAATATTAAACACTGTAAATTAATCATGTATGTAATCTTTGTGAAGTTATGGAAATAAAGACCTATTATTATTATTATTATTATTATTATTAATCATTTTTCTTATTGCCTTTACAAAAGAAAAATATATTATTTTAAAATTATTATTGAATACACTAATTGATTTTTGTTGTTGCCTATACAAAAAAATAAATTAAATAGTCATTGAAGTATTTTGCATTTTTTTTAAGAGTGTTTTGATATTAATATGTTTCTCTTTCTACTTACTGAAAAGTAAACTACTAAACCCTGTTGGTCCAGTCAACATTTTTATAGATGGATTATCGTAACACCTGCCGTGGCCTTGATTATATATCTATAGTCAACAACACAAATCATTAAGTTTAGTTAATTTTCATTTTAAATTAAATTTGCTTTCTTACTTATTTATTGTTATTATTTCAAAAATGTATTTTAAGTACAGTTACAAATTAGTTTAAATATACACCCAAGCAAGCAATAGTAAGCATAGCATTTCAATATTTTTTATATTATATTCATTGATTTACTTACATCTCTTCTTAATAAAATATAGACGTTATGGCGGGTCCCCATAATTAAAAAAAATGTGTTTAACCTTTGGCACATTAGTCAAGAATATATTGTTGGTTAACCCAGCAGCCTACTAAATTTTACATTATTTTTCTAGAGTGCGTGGTATAGAAATTTTTAATTTTTACTATATCTCCGGCTAGGGGAAAGATATCAGGATTCGGTTCTCACTGGTTTTTACAGTATTTTTTACTTTAATTAACTAACGTAACTAAAGTGTAATTTCTAATTTAAAAATTTTAAGAAAATC
Organism: Philonthus cognatus; assembly: GCA_932526585.2. Lineage (NCBI taxonomy): Eukaryota > Metazoa > Arthropoda > Insecta > Coleoptera > Staphylinidae > Philonthus > Philonthus cognatus. The sequence continues at coordinate 14,374,355 of OW052243.1, forward strand.
GAAAAAATACTGTCTCAATCGCGCCTCCTGGCGCTTCATATCAAAACGAAAGTGAACTGGATTTGACTGGATTTGACGAAATTAATATAGTTATGCTAAGGCTATGTTGTTCCGTAATTATTCCATATGTCGTACATATCTTAAATAGTTGTTTGCTTGAATCAATTGTTCCTAATTGCTGGAAACTCGCAGTCGTAAAGCCTATTGCAAAAATTAACAACCCAACTAACTATGGTAATCTAAGGCCCATTAGTATTCTTCCCACCTTATCTAAGGTACTAGAAAAAATCATTAAAGCACAATTAACCTCTTACGTCAGTGAGAATAATATACTTCCTGAAATGCAATCGGGCTTTCGTAAGGGATATAGTTGTGAAACTGCCTTGATTAAAATCACAGACGATATATTAGCAGCCACTGATCGAGGAGAAATTACCTTGTTAGTACTGTTGGACTATAGCAAGGCTTTCGATACTGTTAACTTTGACGTCCTTGAAAGTATATTAGAACACATTGGATTGGAAAATTCTGATATAATTTTACTAAGACCTTCCCTCAGAGGAAGGAAGCAGTGTGTAGAAGTAGACAATAATAGGTCAAATTTTATCAGCATTATGCAAGGTGTTCCACAGGGTTCCGTTCTTGGTCCGTTGTTATTCACTATATACACAAGTGCCGTTTTAAATAGCCTACATCATTCTAAAGGCCATATGTACGCCGATGATAGCCAAATTTATTTATCATTTACTCCCAACGAATGGCAACACGCGGAACGATGTCTGAACGCCGACCTTGCACGTATTCAAAGTATATCTACTCTTTTATGTTTAAATTTAAATCCCTCCAAAATGTCGTTCCAATTATTTGGCAAGAAAAAGATTTGTGATGCTTTAAAACACATATGGGCAACCCCCGGCCCGCGGGCCGGATCCGGCCCGCTGTAAGATATGATCCGGCCCGCGACACATTTTGAAAAAACCCAATTAAAAAAATATTACATTAGGTACTTGTACTCACGGGTGTGACAGTGAGGCGGCAAACATCACACTCGACTTGCTCGATCAAATTCTTTGAGGTTTGCCGCCTCACGGGGACACATCAAAAGATGTATTGCTTCTCAATTATTTTAAACTAGTTTATTCCAGATTATTCGTTCATTTTGCCTATATAAGCGGGTGGATGGCCCGAACGTTAGTTCAGTTCTATTTGAGCTACCGAGGTGATAACTTGGACAAGCGATATCCTAGCGAACTGCTCGAGCCGTCAACTTGCTTTGTGACTTTGTGTGCATCTTGAGTGGTTACTAACTATAGTTTAGTATTAAGTTTATTGAACAAAAAGTAAACAAAAATGATGTCTGGTGGATAGAAACGAAAAGTAGATACAGAGGGTCGCCATTTTCAAGAAAAATGGACTAAAAAATTATTTTTTATCTTGCACAATGGTAAGCCTATTTGTTTCCTGTGTAATGAATCCATTTCAGTAATGAAAGAATTCAATATAAAGAGGCATTCTATTGAAAGTGAGTGGGTAGTTATGCTACCCTCCACTGCGACCGCAAGGATCTATTGTGGCTCACAATAAGGTCGAACATCCGACCTTACAGCTCACCTTCCAAGTCCATCTTCTTGATGAAGTCAAGGATCTTGTCAGGTGAAGTTTTCTCCAGGTCCGTCAGGTTTAGCTTCGGTGTGCCAAACACCGTGGTCCTGATCTGGTTGCCAGCACGACAGGCACATATGACGTGCTCTGCTGTTTCATCATCCTCTAGGCATAGGCGGCACTCAGTGGTGTCGCTTAGTCCTAGTTTGTTAAGGTGATGCCTTAGACGGCTGTGTCCAGTGAAGAGAGCAGTTAATGTGTGAACATCTGATCTGCTCAGCTTCAACCATGAGGCCGTCCTGGCCGCAGATGGTCCACTTGTTACCGCTCTGAAATGTCTCATGCCAGGGCGGTTTCGCCAGAAATCCTGTGCCTCGTGTCTCATCCATCCGTTGTTACGGTCTCTAGCTGTTGATCTGGGTATCCCCAGAGCGGGTTCTGGTCCGATGTAGGCTGTACGCGCCCCCTCTCTGGCTAGGGAATCGGCTAATTCGTTTCCCTTCACGCCAGAGTGGCTTGGCACACACATCAGACTGACCCCGTTTACCTGTGCCATTTGGCCGCCTGGCTGTCCGAACATATTTTTATTGTCCTGCCCGCCCAACCCTTTGAAAGGATTTCGTGGGCGCACATTTCAATGGCGTATATTTCAGCCTGAAGTATGGTAGCATACCTGCCAAGGCTGTAGTAAAGTTCAGTCCTTGGTCCGACGACTGCGGCTCCTGTTCCAGTGGACAGTTTTGAGCCGTCAGTGTACCAGTAGGAGTCAGCCTTTTCTGGGGTGATTTTGTGTCGCTCCCAGTCGTCCCTGCTTGGGAACAGGACCTTGTACGGCTGATCCTCGCAGTAGTCCGTCCTCATACTTAGGGTGTCATCCGCCTCAATGGCAGTTGACAGCCCATTTGGTGTGAAGACTATCACCTTCGGATCCAATAGGGCCGCGTGGTGATATCGATACGTTGCCAATCTGGCCTCGCCCTGTATTAGGATATGCAGGGGGGTGAGGTTCAGTAGCATTTCTAGCGCCGCTGATGGGGTAGTGCGTATGGCTCCAGTTACCGCCACTGTCGCCATTCTCTGCAGTGAGGAGAGCCTTGATATGGCCGTTTTTCGAGTTGTAATCGGCCACCAGGCGATACTGCCATAGGTTATTATTGGTTTTATGACCGAACCATATAGCCAGTACATTTGCTTGGGGTTTAATCCCCATGACTTCCCGCAAATTCTATGGCACGTCCACAGGGCGTACCTTGCTTTGCGGATTGTCTTGTCCAAGTGGGAGTTCCAATTCAGCGATTTATCCAGGGTGATTCCTAGATACTTCGCCTCCTCCACAAATGGTATGGTTTCTCCCCGTAGAGTAAGAGGTCTCAATTTCAGGATCCTCCTTCTCGTGAACGGGACAACTGATGTTTTGCTAGGGTTTACGTTTAACCGTTCCCCTATACACCAGTTCTGAGTCGCATCCAGTGCCTCCTGCATGGCTTCACAGATTTGGTTTTCATCCGTGCCCCTTGCAAGAATGACTATGTCATCAGCATACGCTTGCACTTCGACGTCAAGCGTATCTATTATTGCAAGCAGATCGTCTACCAGTAAAGACCACAGCAGGGGGGAAAGAACCCCTCCCTGCGGGCATCCCCTGGCAGTCCTCAGCTTGACCGTGTCGCCACATAGTGATGTTATCACGGTTCTGGTATCGAGCATTGCTCTGATCCAGCCTGTAATAGCCGGTGGAACCCCTCTGTCCCTCGCGGATTTGCAGAGTGATCCCGTCAGAGCAGCGTTGAAGGCCCCTTCTATGTCCAAGAAAGCTGTTACCGCAATTCCCTTGTAGTCCAGGGTTTGCGCAACTTTCCCGGCTAGGTTATTCAGCGCCAAGTCCGTTGACTTCCCTTTTTGGTAGGCATACTGGTGCACACTAAGAGGGTTAATACTCAGTATCTCCCTCCTGATGTAGCCATCCAGCACCTTTTCCAGGGTCTTTAGGATAAATGACATCAGGCTTATAGGTCGGAAGGATTTTGGTAGGGGATCTGTTTTTCTCACCTTAGGTAGATAGACTACCTTTACTTCCGACCAGCTAGTTGGAATGTAATTCCACGCTAGGCTCGCCCTGAACAGTCTTATAAGGTGGAGGATTACTTTCTCCAAGCCTTTTTGGAGAAAGACAGGGAAGACCCCATCTATTCCTGGTGCTTTGTATGGTTGGAAGGATTTGACCGCCCAACTTACTGATCTGTAGGTAACGATTTTGTTTACCACCTTCCAGTCCTGCTTCCCCGGTCTCTTAGTTCGATCCCGTGGAAGCATTGTATCCGGTGTTTCGTTACTTAGAAGGGAACAATCTGGGAAGTGATTTTGGGCCAGGATCTCTAACGTCTCTTTACCAGAGGCCGTATGTGAGCCATCAGGTCGTTTTATCGACCCAAGTGCTTGCGCCGGCTCTCTGGCTAGAATCTTGTGGATTCTTGCACTACGGGGAGTATCATGAATACCCTCGCAGAACTTCCTCCAAGATTCCCTCTTGGCCCTGCGAGTTTGTTAATTGTACTCCGTTAGAGCTGTACTGTACGGTTCCCATTTGCCCGCCTCCTTAGCCCGGTTGAATAGTTTCCGGACTTCTTTTCGCATTTTTTCTAATGTATTGTTCCACCAGGGGACATTTCTACTGTCCTTTTTCCTTTGTAGTGGACAATTTTCATGGTACGCTGAGACGATTGATCGACAGATATGCTCCGCCGCCGTCTCAATGTCCTCATGACTTTTAATAGTGGGTGCCGTTGATCCCAGAAGCTCTCCAAGTGTACGCGTATAACCGTCCCACTTAGTGCTTCTAGCATTACGGTATTCCACTATTGGTCTAGTGCCTGCTTCAATGTTAAATTGAATGTTCCGATGGTCAGAGCAGGAGGGGTCTTCTGACACCTTCCAGTCGGAAATTTTTGTGCTCAAGTAGTTTGCGCAGAAAGTAATATCTAATACCTCTGCGCGATTTTTCGTAACAAAGGTAGGTTCGTTGCCAGTATTAAGTATAGCTAGCCCTTCCCCCATAATAAAGTTTAATAGAGACTCACCCCTCGGATTGGTGTCAGTGCTGCCCCACGCTAGATGGTGTGCGTTGGCGTCACATGCCACAACAAGCTGGATATTCTCCCTCTTGCTGTGGGCCACCAGTCTTCTCACAGCTGTTGGAGGTGGTGGGTCTGCGCTGTCCCCCGGGAAGTATGCCGAGCAGGCTATTACGTCCAGCCTGCTCTTCCCCACCGGGAGTTTCAGCTGCACAGCGACTACATCTCTGGTGCAGTATCCTGTCAACAGAAAGTATTCAATGTCCTTACGGATTAATATACAAGCTCTGGATTTTTGCCCCGAACTATATGTAATTACCTTACCTGGTATGTTGCTCAGGCTGCTTATCCGGCCTGTGCTAGTCACCCATGGCTCCTGTATGAAGGCGATATCTGCACGCTCTTCTCTGAACCGTTTGCCAAGGAGAAAAGAGGCTCCTTTGGCATGGTGCAGGTTGGCCTGCACACATCTCACCGTCGGGTACATCACTTACCCGACGGTGATTTGGCTCCCCGGAAGGTCGATTTACCGCCCCTCTTTGGGTGTGCCTTGCCCCTTAGTAGACCCTTACCCTTGGCCGATGTAGGCCTAGGATGTGTCCTTTGGGGTTCGCTTGGTGTTCCGCTGCCGCCGGCCACCAGGTCGACTGAGAGGGTGGTTGGAGTCCGCTCCTCCTCTGTCTCCCCTGGCTCTGCAGCAGGGGGCTTATTGGCCTCCTTGTCCCTGCCTTTGACCCTGAACGTCACCTGTCCATAGCCGAAGTAGGGTTTGAGGTCCATCTCCTTGAGATAGGCCAATGACCCGTCGTCCATCGAAAACGTCCAGGTCTGCCCCGGTCCTGCATCCTCATGGCGTAGAACTACCCACTCCTGAGCCTGCAGTCCCGGGTTCATGACCCTCAGTCTTCTAGGGACTACTTCTGACGCGAGCCGTTCTCCTGCTTCGTCGTCTGGGATATAGGCCACGCACATGTTTGGTTTAGGTAGCTCCTTTCCCCGTACGAGTTTGAGCCTCGCGTCGCTCCACGGCTGCAGGCGTACTAACACCTCCTGCAGCCATGAGACGGTTGGCTCATTCGCACAGGTCAGGAGCAACCAGCCTGGCCTTGCTATGCATCCCTGGAACCTGACAGGCGGTCCGTTGTCCGGCAGCCTGTCTACTTCCGCCATGATGCTTTTGCGAAGTGTCGTGAGTTGCTCAGTCGTCAGGGCAGTGCCGGGGTAGTCAGTGTGGATTATACCCACTCTGATACCCGCGACTGCAGCCCTGTACGACAGCTTCGACACCCTCGCAGTGACGTCTGTCGGTGTGTCCTTCTTGCAGGTCTTTTTTGCGCCCTGCTCAGGGGTGGTCACGTCAGAGCGTTGCCGTTTTTTTGTCGTGTCGGCCTTGGGTTGGATTTCCGCCCCTTCGGGGTGGGTACCAGTCCCTTCGGCCTCACGACGTTTACGGCCTTGCTCGATTACAGTGCTCAAGGCGGTCTCGTACGGTATTCCGCTCTTGAGCATTCTGGAGAGTCGTTTTCTTGCGGCTCCTCCGAATTTCTTGTATTTTAGCGAGAGGTTCGTCATCTTCTCGATGTCCTCATCGCTAGGTCCTGCTAGCAGCCTCTCCTCTGTGCCAGGGGAAACTGTCTCCCGCTCGCCTTCTGGAGAGGTCTTTGTCGCTGGCTTTTCTGGAGCGGGATTGACCCCAGTCTCTATCGCCTCCACTTGTGAAGTCACGAGGCTCCCCCCTCGTCCGGGGTTTTGGTTTTATCCTTATGGTCCATAAATGATCCCACGAGATGGGCAGAAATAAAGGTCCACTCAGGCCGTGCTCCCTTGCCTGAGTAAGCCTATTGAAATCTGGAGGTCGGCAGGTATCCAGAGTCCGCCTATTGGTGACCAGACTTACCCATCTGGCCAGCTACCAGTGCTTGCTGGCAGCCATGGAAGTAGGCATAGGCTGTTCCACCGTGACCATGGGGTTTATGTGAGGTTGTCTCCTCTCGGCCCGGGCGGTTAAGCCAGGACCCCCTTCACCCTTGGGTCATATCAGATACGTCCCAAGGGCACGTGGTATAACGGCTGTTCTAAGACAGCCGGCATCGTTAGGAACCCTGTGCAGTCCCTTGGCCACGACACGACGGCCGGGAAGGGCTTGATGTGAGGTGAGGATACATAGTGTAGGACTTCGGACAGAAGGCCCTATTAGTCGCCTTTTACGACAAGCGGGCATACTCTGAGCCTATTCTTACACCGAGCTCAGACAGTAAGGCATTACTCAACTAAGCATGCTACGCTGCACTCACTGACAGGACAATTAAGAACAGACAAAATCCAGAAGCTTACCGCAAATTTGGAAAAACAGCAACAAATGTTTCATAAACAAAGAACACAACTTGATAATGTTGTGAAAGCTAGTTTTATAGTTAGCTCAAAATTGGCAAAGGCATTAAAACCATTTTCCGAAGGAGAATTTATCAAGGAGTGTATGTTAGAAGTTTGCGGAATTTGTGTCCTGAAAAAAAAAAAGAATTTGAAATAATTAGTTTGTCAAGACGAACTGTTGTTCGACGTATAGAAATGATGGCTAATGATATAAAAACAACATTGACTGACCGTATGGCTGGTTTTAAATCATTTTCCATAGCATTAGACTAGAGCACCGGCACCGATTTGTCTGACACAGCTCAACTGGCTATATTTATTCGAGGTGTTGATAAGGAGTTCACTGTTACTGAGGAATTGCTTGCTTTACAGCCGCTAAAAGGAACCACTACAGGAGAGGATATTTTTATTGAAGTTCAATAGGTATTCACAAGTTTTGGCTTGCCATGGTCAAAATTAATTGGAGCATGCACTGATGGTGCACCTTCTATGGTCGGCTTACGTAAAGGTTTCATCGGAATTTTGAATGAAAAAGCAACAGAATTAAATGTGCAAAAATATGATTTGATAGTCCTTCATTGCATTATCCACCAACAGAACTTGTGTTCTAAGTCTATTCGACTCCAGAATGTTATGAATGTGATAGTAAAAACCATCAACTTTATTCGATCCCGAGGGCTTAACCATCGTCAGTTCAAGGCGTTTTTGGATGAAATATCAGCTGAATATAACGACGTAACATATTATTGTGAAGTCAGATGGCTGAGCAAAGGAAACATGTTGAAACGGTTTTACGAACTTAGAAATGAGATAGCAGACTTTATGAAAATAAAAGATAAACCACTATCTGAATTAAATGACCCAAAATGGATATGTGACTTAGCATTTCTGGTCGATCTTACAGGCTATTTGAATGATTTAAATTTGAAACTTCAAAAACAAGGACAGTTAGTAAATGATTTGTACAGCCATTTAAAAGCGTTTCAGATCAAACTACGCTTGTGGGAGTCACAGATGCTGTCTGGTAACAGTTACCATATCAACACGCTCTCTGCGTATGAAAATATTGCTTATGCTCAATATGCTGAAGAACTCAAGTTACTGTCGGAACAATTTTCGAACAGATTTTGCGATTTCAAAAACATGGAAGACTGTTTCAGTTTATTTGCTACTCCTACAACATATATTGTACAAAATGCTCCAATACACTTACAAATGGAGTTGATCGAGATTCAAGAAAACTCACTCCTAAAATCCAAATTTGAAGACGTAGAGTTGTGCGATTTCTACAAAAAATACCTAGAAGAAGACAATTTTCCGCAGCTTAGAAAATTCGCAAGAAGATTGATTTGTGCGTTTGGCAGTACTTTAAATGCGAACAGTTCTTTTCATTGATGAAAGTTAATAAATCAACACATCGTACAAGATTGACTGACGATAATTTTGAAAATTCTTTACGTTTTTGTGTCAGTGGAATTAATCCAAATATCGATGGATTAGTTTCCCAAATTCAAGCTCAAGTGTCTCATTGATTTCGGTGTATTTAACTTTCGTAGTTTGTAACAATTGCAAATTTAACGATTTAATTATAATGTACCATTTTTTTAAATTTCATTTTGTTATTTTAATAAATTGTACTATAATAACATTGTCGTATTATTTCATGTCTAATATCTATCGCAAAAAATATTATCACTACTTTAAAATGCACTAAGTACTTTTAAACGCGACCCGCGAACGTATTTGCACGCTAAAGTTTGGCCCTCAACATGTCAAAGGTTGCCCATACCTGCTTTAAAAGATCAGTTTAACATAATTATAAATGATGAATCAATTAGTTATTCAGAATACAGTAACAACTTAGGAGTAATATTAGATAACTCATTTAGATACAAAGAACAAATAAATAAATACATTACTACAGCCTATATAAACTTGAAAAAGTTATATCCTCATCGAGCCTGTTTACCAGTATCAACTAAAATTATGTTCTGCAACGCTTATGTACTTTCTCATTTTTCATATTGCTTTACCTTATACAACCCTGCTATTGATAAATCGACTTCCAAACGAATACAATATGTTCAAAATTCGTGCCTACGATATATTTATGGTATACGTAAATTTGAGCGTATATCTCACAAACTAATAGAAGCAGGCTGGGACAACATGGAATCAAGAAGAAAAATTAAAACTGCCTGTTTTTATCACAAGGTCATTACTGCAAGAGCACCTTCCTACTTGTTTGAGACAATTAAATTCAGGAATGATGTTCACACTCTTAATATTAGATTCAAGGGGTCTTTATCACCGCCCAAACATAGAACCGCCCTCTTTGAACGATCTTTCTCTTTTCAAATTTATATTGTTTATAATGCCATATCTTCTGACTTAAAACGTCTAAATTATACAACATTTGTGAAAAGAATTAAAATGTAATGTTATGTGTAATGTTTGTTCGATCTGTCTATACAACGCGTGACTGATTTATATGTTCTTCTGTTACCATTTCATATATTAATATGTTCATTGATAATATTTAAGGTTTAGATGGAAGACCAGTTTAGCATTTTCATGCTAAACTGAATCTCTCCTTATGGTTTTCCAATTATTTAGAGTTTCATTCTTGTTTTATTATTATTGTTTTATATTTGTATTGTATTCGCAGAATGTACTTTAAGAATTGAAAATAAAGTTTATTATTATTATTATTATTATTAATTAGAGCCAATAAGCTTTTAATGTGCATTCAATTATTAATCAAATGAGCATAAGTTTATTAAATTCGCCTTAACCTAACTAAGGTTACAGCCATTTAAATAAGTAGACTTTTCTATTCTCTCCTGCGGGTTATGTTATTGTTTACATGTACATTGTCTCAATCGCGCCTCCTGGTGCTTCATACCAAAACGAAAGTAAATTAGAGCTAATAAGCTTTTAATGCGCATTCAATTATCAATCAAATGAGCCTAAGTGTATTAAACTCGGCTTAACCTAACTAAGGGTACAGCTATTTAAATAAGGAGACTTTTCCATTCTCTCCTGCGGGTTATGTGAAAGCAAATGAAACTAGAAGATAGTTGAAATTGAGTAAAATTTAACGTAGATTAAGATTTTTATATTTTTGACGTAACTTATTATTTTTTTTTAATAAAAACTTGTATTTATCTTGTACGAAAGAGATTGCGCCCTCTAGCGGCAAAGATAGAAACCTAAAAAATATTTACAGTAATTTCTCTTTTCGACTTTTATAAAAAAAAAATTTACCGCAATATACTACGATTAATAATTTCTGAGATACAGCCAACGGCCACCCTTAATCAAATACCCGGTATACATACTAAGTTTTCAGACATTCGTTGTTTTTAAAAAGTGTTTAATTTGAAGCTTCTAGCGAGTGTTTCCACTCCCAGACCAAGCATGAAGTAAAATTTCGAGTTTAGAAAAGCCTGAAAATTTGGTTTGGTCGCGTAGCGCGGAGCGGCCAAACCAAATTTTCAGGCTTTTCTAAACTCGAAATTTTACTTCATGCGCCACGCGTATAGAACACTAAAATGTAAATCTTAACCAGTATATTTTGAACTTCAATTGAAATCAGCGTTTTATACGCGTGGCGCATGAAGCAAAATTTTGAGTTTAGAAAAGCCTGAAAATTTTACTTCATGCTTAACCTGGGAGTAGAAACACTCGTTAGCACAAATTTATATCAAAAATACTTGAATAGATTTTTACAATATTTTTTGTTTATAGATAACAAAATAATGCATATAAATCACAAAGTGTATTTAAACAAATCTGCATTTTAAGAGATTTTTATCCATAAAACATTCTGCCTGTTCCATTTGTTTGTGTAAACTTTGTTTTATTTAATGCATTTTTATCGAGTAAAAGTGTAAATAAATTCGCCTACGCAGTTTTTTGTGGCACTCTGATTGTACTGCGTTTTATATGTCAACTGGAAAATATGTATGTATAAAAGAGCAAATCCTGGATTAAATGTCAACATATGTATTCTCGTGCTGACATTTTTGGAATAAAACCTCCGTTCCAGAAAGGTTTCCTGTAGCTTTAACATTATAACTTAAAATATCAGATTCATATGATATGTTTTTCTTTTTATTTGTGCAGTGTATTATAAAAGTCAGGAATAAATTCAATACGTTGATAAATATTAGTTTTCAAGTAATATAAATGCATTTATATTTTTACTATCGCGTTCTCATTTTAATTCTGGTGAAATGAAAAATATAACTTTATCGATGGTTTGAAAAGTAATTGACTTTTACGAATATTTTGCCAAAATTAAACCAAACGTTTATTACTTTCTGCAGCGAAAATTTAAAAGAACGTATACTAGTATAATAATATATAATCTGTTTTTTTTTTCTAATATAACCAATCAAATTTTATATTTAAAGAATTTAGTGGTGTGATGCAGGTTGTGTATTTTAGGTTAGGACAAAATTAATCACATGTTATGTTGTAAATCAGCTTTTAATTTGTAGGTTATGTAAAGGGAAATCTGCCATTAATATGACAATTCAAATAACTCACAAAGATTACGATTACAAATGTATTTACCTATTACCGCCTCAAATTATTTGTATCTACCAGAGCTGGGACGAATCCTCGTAAAAACGATTCGAATCACGAATCCGAATCACCTAATATAACTCGAATAACGAATACTCAAATAAAGGATTCGTAAGAGATAAATATGATTCGAATCAAAGATTCTAATCCTGTTTTTTCGAATTACGAATACAAATCCTTCAAGAATAAATTTAATTTTATAAATTTTGTATTGTGGAGGCTTCTACTTCGTTATACATGTTAATTTATTAATAAAAAACGGTTTAACTTTGTACTATATGTTTGATAATGGCAAGCTAAATTTGCCGAAACTGCAGTCACATAAAAATAAATTGTGTTATACAAAGTTGAACCGTTTTTTATTAACTAATTTTATAATTTTTTTGCAATCATTAACATATAAATACCATTACCAGTTGTTTTATCAAAAATATTCAAAACCTAATTATTTATTATTACCACTGAAGATCGTTGATAACAGACTAAATATCTGATTCCGTGTAACTCTGATTAAAAATTTATTTGTGGGCTTTTGAAATCCGCTTTAAATCAGTATTTTGTACGCGTGGCGCATGAAGTAAAATTTCGAGTTTAGAAAAGCCCAGAAAATTTGTCTCGGGTCGCTGCGCGACCCTCGACAAATTTTCACGGGGCTTTTCTAAACTCGAAATTTTACTTCATGCTTAACCTGGGAGTGGAACCACTTGTTTAAAACTTTAAATTGAACTCTATTATATAATCGGCGAATGCCTGAAAATTACGTAAATAAAAAATACACTAAATATGATTTAAACCGGGAAAGTCAGAGAAAAGTCATAGAATTTTATTCAAATTGACCAAAACACCAACAAAATAGCCATATTTTATTATTAAATATGTCAAAAGTGAGTGTTGTGTCGCAATGCAGTGCGGTACAGAGACATGCTGACTGATTTTTTGTGGCCGCAATTAGGCGATTTTTTTTCTGTGGTCCCAGCAGGATGGAGCAACATGCCACACCAGCCGTAAAACTATCGATCTTTTTTACACTAAGTTAGGTAACCGTATTATCAGTCGTTTTGGAGACATTAATTGGTAATCGCGCAGCTGCGATTTGTCGTCGTTGGACTATTTTTTGTGGGGATGTGTTAAAGACCGTTGTTACTTCAGCGATTCGCAAACAATTGAAGCACTGAAGGAAATCGTTGAACTATTCCTCAAATAGACCCACAAACAATCGAAAATGTACAGCAAAATTGGGTGAAAAGGATGCACTACTGTCAAGATAGCCGCGGGGGCCATTTAACTGAAATTGTTTTCCATAATTAATCGGAAGGTGTACTTTCTTGAATAAAGCAACAATCATTAAAAAAATATTCAACGGTGTAGTTTTAATAGCAATTTCAAAAAGAAACCATCAGATGGCCCACCCTTTATTAGTTATTTACATTATGTATTCAAAAATCCGAATTACCTGAGATTCAACGATGAGTCGAGATTTTCCTGAAGGTTCCAAAGAGATCACACAAAACATTAACCCTAGCGTACTTTTGTGACTTTTAAAAAATCCGGATGGTTTACTAATTCGGACAAACAAAAATTTGGGTTTCCTACAGAAGAAAGTTATATTAAATGGCCAGAGAAAATAATCTTAAAACAGGCAAATGTCAGAAAAATGTAATATTTCAGATTGTGGCTACCATGCCAGTTTTGCTTTAAATAATAATAAACAAAATTTTAAAAACTAGATTATTATCTTTAAAAACATTTCCAGTCATTTAATGTTCTTATCAAAGCATTCAGTTTAAAGTTTCGAACGAGCGTTTCCATAGTTTAATGAAGGTTACGAAATTATCAATACTCACCTTTTACAAAATAATAATAATAATAATATTTCATGTATTTATGTTCAATGTTTTATCCACGTGGCGCATGAAGTAAAATTTCGAGTTTAGAAAAGCCCCGAGTAGAAAATTTTCAGGGGGATTTTCTAAATTCGAAATTTTACTTCATGCGCCACGTGGATAAAACATTGAACATAAATACATGAAATATTATTATTATTATTATTTTGTAAAAGGTGAGTATTGATAATTTCGTAACCTTCATTAAACTATGGACTTAATGTCGGCTGACGCCAATTATATATATATATATATATATATATATATATATATATATATATATATATATATATATTTTAAAATTATATTACTACTATTATTTTGTAAAAGGTGAGTATTGATAATTTCGTAACCGTCAATTAACTATAGACTTAATATCGGCTGACGCCAATTTATGTCAACTGTCACTATAGTTTAAATGTCAATTAATGTATATGTCAACTGTCATTAATAACCTAACCTAACCTAACTGTCAAAACACAAGCAATGCGCTTGAAATGTCAAAGTCACATGCAATGTGGATAGTACGTTAAAAAGTGATGAAACTTTAAGAGTTACGTTGGTTAGTTAGATTAGGTTACATTTCACTTTGTCAAGTTCGGTTAGGTTAGATATCACTCTGTGAAATGAGGTTAGGTTAGACTAAATGATTAAATGTCAGTTCACGCCAACTTATGTCAACTGTCACTATAATTCAAATGCCGGTTAATGCCTAAATCAACTGTCATTGTATCAACTGTCATTATAGTTCAAATGCCGGTTACTGCATACGTCAACTGTCGTTGTATTAACTGTCATTATAGTTAATATGTCAATTACCGCCAACTTATTTCACGAATGTTTACACTCACGTCATCAATTATAAAATTCCGAATCAATCTGTTCAAGGTCATATGTAATTGCGCGCATTGGCGTAACGTTAAAAAGGGATTTGGTGTTTCTATTGTTTACTGAATCCTGCATTGAAACCCTAGAAATTGCATTCCAACATGTAATCTTAGGAAGAACTCATGCCAATGAATACGCTATTGGAATGCACTTACAAAAAAAAAATCCCAAAAGAATGATTACTGTTATGAGATTGACATTATTCCATGTAGAATAATAATAAAATGCAATACAATTAATTTTAATATAAAAATGTTTATTTTCACCTCTATCGAGTCCATTACAAAAAATATGAATCTTCATTCATGATTTTTAAAATGGACGCGATATAAATCTTGTTAGGGTGTTTATGAGGCTATTTATTTTAAATTATCTAATTTTCAAACCACGATTAAAAATAGTTAACGACGTTGGATATTAACCAAATAGCGACCTTTCCTCTAAAATCATTATCACTGTCTGTTACATCATCGTCTGAACTACTTCCATCCCCAATACGAATAATAAATTCTGGCACATTATCCAGAACGTTTTGGCTGATGTACCATCCGTCGATAATTGATTCTGTGTGTCTAACAACAGAGTCCCACCTTTCCGGAGTAAATTTTTCTAAGGATTTGTGCCACATGACCAACACTTCATTGTCTCCATATCCTTTTTCGCCTATATGAGCATCATAATATTGTTTTGCCAGTGCTAATATTAGTTCTATTACGTTAAATTCGCAGTGATATGGTGGGAGTCGCAATATTTCATGACCATGTTCGGGCAGATATTCGTCTACCACATATCTGTTAGGTCTAGCATATCGTTTGGCTAGGGCTAACAGTTCCGCCTTGAACTTGTTACTTCCTCAGGTTTATTGCTATCTTGTAGCCAATGTGTGATTTGTGCCAAGAAATTTTAGGCTGCTTTTCTACGAATACGCTGTGGTAAGGTGTATTCATAACCAGTCTGCAAGTTTTGAAGTTGTTGCATAAATAAGGGAAGCATTCTCCACGAAACCTGTACTCTGACCAGCATGCAAAATAATGAAGCACTTTCCCTCACCGACAGCTCTCCTTATTTTAACAATTCACCTCATGGACTGCATCTAAAGGTAAAAGGGGACCTCCATTGCATTTTTCCTGGTTGAAGTAGTCCATTACTTTAATAATCATATCTCGGGCTACTTCAGTAAGTCTTTTTTCAGGCATTTTGATTTTATGGTTATAAAAAACTAGATCTAATTTCAAAACAATTAATTCTACACTTACTTACACTATGAAAAAAACACGAAAATCTCACGAAAAAACTAAAACAAACAGAAATACTTGGAAACTTGGAAACTTCTAACGGATAGTGACGCTACTGACGTTTCTGGGAAGCGTTGTGCTGGAGTAGACATGCACTATAATGGCGTCTTTGTCTTATGCATCGCCTCACGTTTCCGAGCGGTGAGCACTGTTGTCGGTACTTGTATCAGGAGTCACGAGACATATGTTTCTATTATTTACTACGATGATGCGCGTATAATAGTATGAAATGGTAGAATAACTGCTTGTCTTTGATACGTACATAAATTGATGACGTGACTGCCAACATTCGTGAAAAATACTGTATGTAAATGTTGTTCAAATACAGGCTAATGCCGATCTACATGTAGGTTAACTGTCATTATAGCTCAAATCCCGGCCAATACCGACTTGTCTTGTTGTCACTCTATATCATATGTCGTTTTTTTTAAACTAGATTATTATCTTTAAAAACAATGTTAGTCATTCAATGTTCTTGCCAAAGAATTTAGTTTGAAGTTTCGAACGAGCATTTCCACACCCAGACCAAGCATAATGTAAAATTTCGAGTTTAGAAAAGTCTAAAAATTTGGGCTTTTCTAAGCTCGAAATTTTACTTCATGCGCCACGCGTATACAACAGTGATTTAACGAAAAGTTTAAAAACACACAAAACAAATTTTTCATGTTGATCATCACAATTAATTCGAAATATTTTGGACGATTCCAATCCTTTTAAAAGTATTCTAATCCTTTTGAAAGTATTCGAATACTTTTTTAAGTATTCCAATCCTTTTATAAATATTCGAATCCTTTTATGAGGATTCGTATCACCCGCATTTGGATTCGAATACGAATCCTCTTAAAAACATGTAACGAATCCGGAACACGAATCCAGTTTATCTAAAGTATTCGAATGACTTTTGAATCTTCTAAAAGGGTTCGAATCCATGATTCGAATCCTGAATGTTTCGAATCCTGCCCAGCTTTGGTATCTACTACTAATTTAATAAAGTGTCTCTCAGAATCAGGTAATATTCCTTGCTTTATTATCTGCCCAATTATATGTTCAAATTTTAAAAACGTTCGAAATACAAGGAATTTTTCTTTTATGTATACATGTTACGATTTTTTAATGTACATTTTCAGACATTCGTAATCTTATTAAAAACGTTCAATTTAAAAACTCTAACGAGTGTTTTCCACTCCCAGACTAAGCATGAAGTAAAATTTCGAGTTTAGAAAAGCCTGGAAAATTTGGCTTGGTCGCGTAGCGCAGCGGAGCGACCAAGCCAAATCAGGCTTTTCTAAACTCGAAATTTTACTTCATGCGCCACGCGTATAAAACACTGATTTAAATTGAAGTTCAAAATATACTTTGACTTAGTTTTGTTTAGTTCATTAATTTTACAAACGTTTATATAGAATATGCGAAAGCATACTTAAAAGAAAAAATCCCTGTATGTGTTCTAAAGTTGCAAGTTGTAGCGTTCTCTTTTTTGAAAATCTCTGCATCGTGATAATTTATTTGACAAATTACGATTTATTACTCACATTGATAATCATTTACCAACATCTCAAAATTTGGTGTTTAAAATACCCTACTGTTAAAGCAGGACTGCAACTGATCGCAGTAAATAGACCCTAAGTTTGGTCATATTAAAAAAAACAGAGTTTACTTACATTAGTATATAATAATATTTACATATATAATTTTGTTACATTTCAAAGTTTTTGCAAATGTGATTTTAAAGTATTCATTGAGATGAAATGCAGTGTAAACTGCGCGCGATTTTATGCTATCAGCATTGCTTTCATCGAATGCCAGCCATCGCATCTATTTACAAATATGTAGGTACCTAAGCTCTAAAAATATACACTAAACTGTTGATGTTTATGAAAAGATTGTATTGTTTCTGTTGAAAGAAAGAGTTCCATTAAGGGATGTATGTAGCGCGTACATATTTATGCAAAAGTGTTGGAATAACAACACTTGGATAAATTTAGCTTGCAAAGCACACAATGCTTCGGCTCAGGGCTTTAATATAGTATATTTTGGAAGGGAGTTAAAGTGTTTCCAACGAGGATACAGAAAAGCGAATTTAGCCCTTCGTGAACATTCTAAACATACAACGAGATTATTCATTACAGTCTAAAAAAATATTCAATTATGCATATATGTATTATAGTAAAGTAGAAAAGTAGTAAAAGCAACATGAGATTATTTGTGTAAATTGGAGATAAAGTTTAACTTTTATAGAAAAGAATACGAATTTGTGTTCAGTACTCATTTATTCACCGAATTACTATATACGCGTTTCAGGCTTCAACGCCATCATTAGTATAGTTCCGAACCAGTGCTTGAAGAATACTGAACATCTTAGACCATTTATTATGGCCTATGCAATTTACATATGTTCGAAAGCGTAAACGCCATCTAATGCCCATTACCTTAAGTAATATAAAGGGTGTCTCAAAATGACCTGACATTATAATTTATTAATAAAACATATTATTTATTGGAAAAGAACGAATGTTTTTATTTTAATATAAGGTACAAACACGGAGGTTATGTGTGGAACACAATATCCGATAAATGGGCGCCTCGACCTTGTTTGCAAACGGTCATTCTTTTGACAAAATTTTCAATGACAGTTTGGCATAATTGCGGACTAATTTCATTAATG
The DNA here is from genome assembly GCA_932526585.2 of Philonthus cognatus. NCBI lineage: Eukaryota > Metazoa > Arthropoda > Insecta > Coleoptera > Staphylinidae > Philonthus > Philonthus cognatus. The sequence continues at coordinate 14,392,725 of OW052243.1, forward strand.
ATGCGTCTAATTTCTTCCTTGAGCTCCGGAATGGTCTGTGGATTTTTGACATACACTTTTCCTTTCAAAAAACACCAAAGAAAGAAGTCTAATGGCTCCAAATCGCACGATCTTGGTGGCCAATTCACATCGCCGCGGCGCGAAATAACATGACCATGGAACTTTGTCTGCAATAACTGCATTGTTTCGTTCGCAGTGTGGCAGGTTGCACCATCTTGTTGAAAGAATATGTATTCCAAGTCCATGTCGTTCAATTCATTCCATAAAAAGTTGGTTATCATGTCACGATAACGAACACCATTGACGATAACCGCATTTCCCGCAGCATTCTCGAAAAAGTACGGCCTAATCAGTCCTCCAACCCAAAACCCGCATCAAATAGTGACTCGTGGTGGATGCATGGGAAGCTGTTGGATCACTTGTGGATTTTCGGTCCCCCAAATTCTACAGTTTTGTTTACTCACGTAGCCATTAAGTTGAAATGATTTTCTTCGAAAAATCACCATCTATTTGTTGATTCTTCACTATCCAATTGGCGAATGTACGGCGCATGGTCTGCTGGTTGCAGGTTTTGTGTCAATTGGATCTTGTAAGCATGCAAATGCAGATCTTTAGTCAAAATTAGCTGCACAGAGCATCTTGAAACGTCCAATTGCTGAGCACGATGGCGAATCGAGGTGGAAGGACTTTCGTCAACACTCGCACTCACTGCGGCTATGTTTTCAATCGACCGACCGGTACGAGAACGGCCACTGCATTTCGCGGTTAGAATTGAACCACTAACCTCAATTTTTTTTATTAAATGCACCACAGTGTTGCGAGATGGTGCGTTATGATGACCAAAAGACGTACGGACTTTTCGGACCGTCTCTGCAAAATGTTCACCATTTCTGTAATGAATTTTTACAATTTCTACGCATTGCTCGATCGTGTAATTATTCATGACTAAACCTAAATACTTCCTGATGCCAGTTGTCAAAGATTAGTACTCTATGTTCGCCACAAAAAAATGGCGCGCAATTTAAAATGTCAGATCATTTTGAGACACCCTTTATTTAAGCTAATGGGGATTAGATGGCGTTTACGCTTTCGAACATATTTTCTAGAAAAATCTGTGGACGTCTAATCAATAACATTGTATATTATATTGAGAGATACACATATTCAAGTGTACCATTTTTTCCATCACTAAATATGAATTTCATTTGTAGATATCTGTAGTTATACCAATTTTTAAGAGAATAGCACTTGTACTTCTTTTCCACTGAGCCTCCTCAAATGTGTTTAGTTTGCAATAGTGTTACTTTAAATTTTTGGATTTTTTTTTGTTTTATTGGCCTTGGTAACTATGACCATTAGCCATCAATCTATATTGTTTTTAACCAATTCTATATCGAAATTACATCTAGGACGCCACAACACATTCACACTATAACCATGGACCCGGATGAAATCATTTATTATTCATAAATGATTCCACTGGACGGGACTTGAACCCGTGACCTCTGAGTCTGTGAGCAGGGTCTCTACCCTCTCGGCCACCGAGGCCCCAAACTTTAAATAAATGGGTAATAGTAGTAATACTAGGTCACTGAGACGTGATATTCATCGCTTTGTTGTTTCTGAATCGAATTTACAACAAACGCATGTCCGTGAAATGGATTTACCTACCGCAATTCATGTTAATTTTTTTTTTAATTTAATTCTATTTCATTACTCTTCAAACAGGTATTTAGATACATTAGCGTAGCTAGGGGGGACAAACGTGAAAATGACGACTGTTTGTGTTGCAAATAATTGTCTTCTATGTATGCTGATAGACCACATTTTTCCCCAATGAAATAAATATCTAGAATATGTAAAGTTATTTAGATTAAAAACACTTGGTATTGTTTCACAAATTTGTGAAACAATACCAAGTGTTTTTAATTTAAATAACTTTACATATTGTAATATGTTTAACCAAGTGCTAGATGAGAAATTAATTTAAGAAATTAATATCTAGAATGTTAAATAATTTCTTAATAAATTGTTTGATTAATGATGAAATAATTTCTTACTTAACCCGTGGGAATGACCTGCGGTTGAAACTAGTTTGAGTAAAAATAAAAATCAGTGAAACAAACCAAGTGTTTTAATCAAAATTCTATTATTGATTGATTAAGTTACGTGAAGATCAAATTAAATTGACGAATAGATGTCTTAGTATTCATCACATTATTTTTTTAGTTCTTGAGATAAAAATTTACGTATATATATATTATGTATAATTCTCTCCACATATTTTCCAACAAATCCATTATATTAATATTTTAATATTTAGATTTACCTAGCGTTTTTCTCTTTCATTTTTTCAGAGTGAAAAATGTCGCAGCCGACCTACAAACTGATTTACTTCAACGCAAGAGGGCGCGCCGAGCACATCCGTTTCATCTTTGCGTACGCAGGCATTGAATACCAGGATGAAAGGATCCCGAGGGAGAGATGGCCGGAATATAAAAAGAGTGAGCATTTAATGGCCGGAAGTTCATCACTGCGAATCCTTCTTTTCCCTATAAGAGGCCGTAATTAAATGAGCGTTTATTGCACATCAAAGTAACGAATTACAGTTCAGTTCACCAGAGGTGTCCTATGACATTTAAGTTCAAATAAAAATAAATATAATAATTTTATGAATAGTAAAGAGAGTTTAATATAAGTTGCAATTAGGCACGTAAAAGTAGAAGAAATAATGTTTATATAAAAACACCTCAAAGAAAAGTTTTAGTATAGACTTAAAATCTGTAATCATAAAACACCTCTCGTGAATTCTACTATATTCACATCGTTTAAGTCAGACGCGGATCCATGGGGGTAGGGAGCAAGCTACAGCCTTTAAAATGTTAATTTTTGTATATAAAAACGGCCTTGAAAGAGCAAAAACAACATTTTAACCAGTAAATCCCCCCTCACCCACCCACCTCGAAATTTGTAAATCCCCTCCGAAATTTGGCCTTGGCGGGCGGGAATGGGGGGGAGGTTTTTAAAATGTTATTTTTTATATGTAAATGTAATTTGTTAATTTGTAAATCCCCTCCGATATTTAGCCTTGGCGGGCGGAAATAGGGGGAAGTTTTTGAAATGTTACTTTTTGTATGTAAAAGCGGCCCTGAAAGAGCAAAAACAATTTTTATACCAGTAAACTCCCCCACCCCCGAAACGTGTAAACCCCCTCCAAAATTTGTCCTTGGTGGGGGGGGAATGGGGGAAATTATTTTTAATACGGGAGATTTTCCTTCTAGGTATACATTTTCGTTGTATTTTATAAAAGCTTTCAATTTGAAGCTTCTAACGAGTGTAAGTTAGAAGAAATGACAGCACAATTTAGAGTTGAATATATTTTGAACTTTATTTAAAATCAGTGTTTAATACGCATGGTCTCATGAAGTAAAATTTCGAGTTTAGAAAAGCCTGAAAATTTGGATTTCCCGGGGCGCGACTCGCTGCGCTGGCGCGCCCCGGCAAATCCAAATTTTCAGGCTTTTCTAAACTCGAAATTTTACTTCATACTCAATCTGGGAGTGAAAGACACTCGTTAAACAACCAATCAGGAACTAATTTAATCAGAAATTAAATAAAATTGAATTTAAAAATAAAAATACGCTGATAAAATAAATATATATCAAATCATATTTTAACTTTGATTTGATATTTTGAAATATCCAGCAAACATATTTAAATTTCAATCACAGCCAATCAAAGTTTATTCATTTCTGTATGGACTCTATTAATTTTATGTTGATTTGATAACCTGGTAATTTTTTACAATTGTTTCAAAGAAAACGGTCTCCTAAAATCGTTGATTTTATGCATAATTTCAACTTTGGCTTGATATTTTAGGAAGATGCGTTGAGATCATTTATTTTCTTGGTAATTCAAAGCTTTTTACGAGTGTTTCCAATCCCAGACTAAGCATGAAGTAAAATTTCGAGTTTAGAAAAGCCTTAAAATTTGGTTTGGTCGCGTAGCGCGTAGCGCTACGCGACCAAACCAAATTTTAAGGCTTTTCTAAACTCGAAATTTTACTTCATGCGCCACGCGTATAAAACGCTGATTTAATGTGAAGTTCAAAATATGCTTCGACTTAGGTTTGATCACATGTTCGTTATTTCTACAAATGTTTGTATGAAAGTATACTTAAAAGAAAAGAAACCTGTATGTCAATATTTAACAAAAAATTTAAATTGTTATTATTATTTTTTTGTTGTTGTGTGAGAGGGGAAAATCCATTTACGGACGGAGTGTCGGACTCCCTCCAGGCGGAGGACTACCGACTAAAAACCCCTCCCACCTTACCGGCTTCGACTACAGGGTCATTAGCCGGATTACTTGTCTCTTTGAAGACTCAATAATAAAAGCAGAAGCAACAACTAAAACAATAAGATAAATAAACATTAAAAGTACGATTCTTTTCGCAAATCTACAACAAGTTAGTCTTACAAAGACTATATCAAACACTCATTGAAACAACTACTTCCCGGGCTAATACCCCGACGGACATTGAATTATACAACAAGTGTTTGCTGTTACATACAGTAACCTACTGCAAATGTAACAGTTTGGGTCAAATTATTCAGGCCATCTATAGACGCGTTTCGAGATTTATCTCTCATCAGTATAGCTTCGCCATTCCCTCTAAACAATTTGACACCTTAGACTGGCGGTCACGTTACCGTTCAAACATAATCGCACTTTTAATGTTTGAAGTATTCTGCAACCAAGAATTGGCAATTTCATTTATACTTATGTTTGAACGGTAATGTGACCGCCAGTCTAAGGTGTCAAATTGTTTAGAGGGAATGGCGAAGCTATACTGATGAGAGATAAATCTCGAAACGCGTCTATAGATGGCCTGAATAATTTGACCCAAATTGTTACATTTGCAGTAGGTTACTGTATGTAACAGCAAACACTTGTTGTGTAATTCAATGTCCGTCGGGGTATTAGCCCGGGAAGTAGTTGTTTCAATGAGTGTTTGATATAGTCTTTGTAAGACTAGCTTGTTGTAGATTTGCGAAAAGAATCGCACTTTTAATGTTTGAAGTATTCTGCAACCAAGAATTGGCAATTTCATTTATACTTAATAAGATAAATATATAAAACACAAATAAACCTAAGCCTAAAATCACAGATTTTGTGGTACCAGGGTTGTAAAGGACCCTGGCACCGATTATACACAAAATAGACAAACACACCTTAAACCTAATATCACAAGTAGGCCGGAGCCTATTATTACAAATAAGACGACATTGAGATTGTAAAGGACCCCAATGCCGGAACCAACACACACAAGATAATCACAACCTAAACATAATATCACAAAGGATGACACCGGGGGTGTAAAATACCCCGATGCCGGAGCCTACACGAAACGGACAACACAACCTTATATCACAGATATACGGTATCGGGGCTGTAAAAGACCCTGATGCCTGATCCTAAAACTATATACAAAACGTGCTTCATAGTTGTAAAAAGACTGAAGCGGACAGACACAAAATTAAAAGGTGACACCGAAGCTGTAAAGAGACTTCGATGCCACTGTACATAAATCAGACAGAACAATCAATAAATTAATACAGAAAGAACATATACAAATCGCTAAAATCGTTTTAAAACACTCGTATCACGTAGAAAACTAAGACATGTTTCTACGGACCCCTTATCATTTGCCAATACGGACGCCACAGGACCACCAAGCCTCAGCCTATTTCGCTGTATAGCGTAGACTGGACAATGTATTAATACGTGCTCCACCGTTAATCGGTCGTGACATAGATGACACTCTGGCTCTTCGTTGCCGGCAAGAAGATACGAGGAGGTTAAGTAGGTATGCCCAATGCGAAGACGGCACAGGGCAACCTCCTCCCTCCTCGTAAGTGTAACCGGCGACCGCCAGGGAGTCACGAAGAGCTTAATATGTTTTAGTTTGCTCTCGGAGCCGTTCCAACTCTCTTGTCAATCCTCTATAATTTTCCTTTTGATGTCGTCTGGACATTTTAAATAAAATCATCAAAACCAGCATATATCATAAAATCATAAAAAAATGTATAACTGTGAAAATTAGGACAAATCCACAAAAATGTAAAAAATTACCAAATCAACAATGTAAAATTCCAAAGTGAGATTTAACAAATATTCAGACTGACTTTGAAAGACTATTTGAGATATTTTCAATTTAACGTCAAAGAAGTGTAGTACATATTATTATATTATATTAGTTTCCAGAAGATTTAGATTTCAAAGAAATCATAACTTGGAAAATCATTTAGTAATCTTCATAAAATATTGTGTAAGTAAACTATCAAATATTGCTTTGCCGAAATATGTGAAAATTAAGCTGCGACTTCACTTTTGGGTTCCATTTCCTTAGGAATTACAAAACTAACATTTGTTTTTTTTCTTACATAATCGCACATTTTTATAAAAAGAAAACATTGCAAAGTGCATAATTACCATATAAAGATACGTTTATCCTCAAATCCGCCACTGATTAAAGAGATATTTGTATGACCTAAATAAATCCTTAGAAATACTGTGAAATTGAAAAATTTTATCTAAAAAGTCCTGTTTTTTTTTTTTTATATATAACTGTTCATTTTTCTAATGACACAGGATTTAAGGTTCAAATTTTCTCCTCTTTTTAACGTTGAAAAAATTAAATATGGATGCAATAAGAAACATTGAGGATTGATGTCGTAGCTTGAAAATGGAATACCTAGTATAGACTTTGACATTTTTGCTGTGCTCATCAGTTGTTGTTTTGTATACATTTCAAATATTTCAGCTTGCCTTCTTTCTAAATTCCAAAATTATACGATTTCGTCATTCCTCGCCGTTTTTTAAAAACAAATGAGACTAGTTGAAATTTGTTAAACTAATTTTATTTTATAATAAAAATGGATACTTACCTAATTCAAATTTCAGCTTGCCTTCTTTTTGAATAACAAAATTTTGACGATTTCGACATTCCTCGCCGTTTTTTTAAAAACAAATGAGACTAGTTAACATTTGTTAACCTAATTTTATGTTCACTTTTATATAAATAAAACAATTTAAACACTTTTAAATATATATTATGCATTCGCTACAATTGTTTCGCCACACTGTGGCTTCTTCAGGCGGAGAACTGAGAGAATCATTTCTTTGCCTGAAGAAGCCACAGTGTGGCGAAACAATTGTAACGAATGCGCAATATATATTTGAAAGTGTTTAAATTGTTTTATTTATATAAAAGTGAAGATGAACATTTAACAATTAAAAATTTCACTAATATATATATTAGTGAAATTTAACCAAGTGTTTTCTTTATTAAATCATAAAATTAGTTCATTCATAAGGCTATGAATCAACTGATTTTATGATTTAATAAAGAAAACACTTGGTTTAATTTCACTAATATATATATATTAGTGAAATTTAACCAAGTGTTTTCTTTATTAAATCATAGTTAAATACGTTTCACCACGTGAAAGATGAGAAACTTGTTCAAGATACAACTAATTTTATTTTGTAATAAAAATGAAAATTTTACCTATTTCAACCGTCATCGAATCCCTAATAATTTTCGAAATCCCAATGGTTAGCACGATAAAACAAACGACCGGTATAGCATATACGCTGTAATTGGGATATGTATACTTAAAAGAAACACAACCTGTATGTGCTGTACCTGCTTGAATCCATTTTCGCAGTCGAAAAAATTCCACAGCGCGATAATTATCCGAATATCAAAATCGCATAATACGTGCTTCTATTTCGGGAATACGCATTGCAGATGATTAAATGTAATGAAATTCCAGAGATGCCTTTCGGGATCGTTCCCGTGTTAGAAATTGACGGGAAGAGGATGGATCAGAGCAACGCCATAGCCAGATATCTTGCTAACAAATACGGGTTGACTGGAAAAGATGAATGGGAAGCACTCCAATGTGACGCATTAGTTGATGCATTAAGCGATCTCAAACAAGGTACGTATTAAATTTCTATGATGTTAACACATACCCTAAATATAGTAACTGATCAAATCTCATTAAAAATGTCCAGAATGTTGATAAATGCAGATACATCTATGGGTGCAGCAAGAATTTTTAACAAGAAAGGCAAAATAAATGTCAAAATTAGTTAAGGTCAATTATTTGCCCTTTTCTGCATTTCTACCTTATTTTATAATACAAACTAAATAACGAATGATGAAAATTTGAGAGGTTTGTATCAAGAAACTAATTTTTGTCATTTCCAAATCACTTATTAGAATGATATAAAAGTTTAAATGTATCTGCATTAGTTTTAAAATGTATATTTTCTTAATGTCCAGGGCCCGTATTCACAGTACCGATGCAATTTGTCATCAGTGAGAAGTTGCACACAGAATTGAAATATTTGCTGATTTGTTTAAAATTAAAAGCAATCGACTCGGAATTAAAATAGCTTTAAGCTGGTGTAATTGGATTTTTTGGGAGACGAAAATTGTGTCTTTAGTAGAGTCTCAAAGTCGGAATTTCGAATCCAACTTCGCTCAAGTTTAGAAAGTTCACACTATTCTTACCAAAATAAAAATCGCTTTACAAAATGTAAACCCAAACCGATTATTGTGAATCAAACAGTAATCAACTCGGAATTAAAGTGGCTTTGAGTAGATGTAATTGGATTTTTTGTGAGGCAAAAACTGTGTCTTTCGTGAAGTCTCAAAATCGGAATTTCGAAACCAACTTCGCTCAAGTTTAGAAAGTTCATAATATTTTTACAAAAATATAAATTGCTCTACAAAATGTAAATCCAAACCGGTTTTTGTGAATCAAACGGTAATCAATTCGAAATTGGAGTGGCTTTTAGTACATGTAATTATCATGTAATTTAGTAGAGTCTCAAAATCGGAATTTCGAAATCAACTTCGCTCAAGTTTTAAAAAATTCACAGTATTCTTACCAAAATCAAAATCGCTTTAAAAAATTTAAACCCAAACCGATTTTCATGAATCAAAAAGTGTTTAACTCGGAATTGAAGTTGCTTTAAGTGGATGTACCTAGATTTTTTGTGAGACAAAAATTGTGCCCTTAGCGAAGGCTCAAAGTCGGAATTTCGAAACCAAATTCGCGCGAGTTTAAAAAGTGTACTTTTTTCTTATCCAACAATACAGTTCTACAAAATTTAAACGCGAACCGATTTTCAGGATTCAAAAAGTTGCCAATTGAGAATTGAGTGGATGTAATTGGATTTTTTGTAAGGCAAAAATTGTGTCCTTAGTGAAGGCTCAAAGTCGGAATTTTGAAACCAACTTCGCTCAAGTTTAGAAAGTTCACACTATTCTTACCAAAATAAAAATCGCTCTACAAAATGTATATCCAAACCGAGTTTTTGTGAATTAAACGGTAATCAATTCGGAATTGAAGTGGCTTTAAGTACATGTAATTAGATTTTTTGTAAGGCGAAAATTGTGTCTTTAGTGGAGTCTCAAAATCGGAGTTTCGAGGCCAACTTCGCTCAACTTTAAAAAAATTCACAGCGTTCTTACCAAAATAAAAATCGTTTTTCAAAATGTAAACCCAAACCGATTTTCATGAATCAAAAAGTGTTTAACTCGGAATTGAAGTAGCTTTAAGTGGATGTACCTAGATTTTTTGTGAGATAAAAATTGTGCCCTTAGCGAAGGCTCAAAGTTGGAACTTCGAAACCAAATTCGCACGAGTTTAAAAAGTGTACTTTTTTTCTTATACAACAAAACAGCTCTACAAAATTTAAACGCAAACTGATTTTTAGGATTCAAAAAGTTATTAATTGGGAATTGAGTGGATGTAATTGGATTTTTTGTGGGGCGAAAATTGTGTCTTTAGTAGTGTTGATTCGGATTTCTCAATATTTTATATTTCGTGTATTTTCTGCATTATTTTATTTTTGGGTGTTTCATTACTTTATTTGGCCCCCTTTTTCATAAAAGCAGAAAGGGGCGCTTGTATTTACTTACCAGTTTTATTACTCTTTGTGCTTGTGATTTCTAAAGCGAAACCTGAGAGCAAAATGTTTGGCGGGATTTCATTTATTTCGCTTTACGGCCGAAAAAACGATTAACCATTGTCAAGAAAATGTCTTCAAATTCTAAAGAGCGGGCCCAAAACGTGCCTAATTGGGCCCATAAACGTTAATCCGCGACCGAGTGAAGCGTCCGGACTTGTCCCTTTCACCATGCCCAAAAATTATAGAAATTTCCAGCACCTGACCCTCTGTCCTTATTTTTCACACTGAAAAATCATCCCTCGCTTTCTCTTCTAGAATCCCTCTCCAATCAATCCTGACCAATCAGATTTTCCTATCCCAAACCGTTTCTTCTGTTAACAAAACCAGAAAACAGTCTTGTCTTGAACACAACATCGTTCTTTCGGTCGTACCGCGCTTTTAACTTTCTTTTAACTTGTGTTTTTTAACTGATACTTTCTATCCATGTGTTTTTAACTTCACTTATTTTTTCCGTTATCATTTGTTAATTGTTTTGTATATATGTCAGTATTTAAATAAATCGTTTTTGTTTAACTTACTGGTTTAAGTAATTTTTATTAAAGTCGCGAGAACCGCGCAATTTACAAGTAGAGTCTCAAAATTGGAATTTCGGAACTAACTTCGCTCAAGTTTAAAAAGTTCACGCTGTTCTTATCAAAATAAAAACCGCTCTATAAAATGTAAATCGAAACAGATTTTTGTGAATCTAACAGTAATCAATTTGGAATGAAAGTAGCTTTGAGTGGATGTAATTGGATTTCTTGTAAGGCAAAAATTGTGTCCTTAGTGAAGGCTCAAAGTTGGAATTTCGAAACCAACTTCGCTCAAGTTTAGCAAGTTGACACTATTGCCTCTACAAAATGTAAATCCTAACCGATTTTTGTGAATCAAACGGTAATCAACTCGGAATTGAAGTAACTTTAAGTACATGTAATTAGATTTTTTGTAAGGCGCAAATTGTGTCTTTAGTGGAGTCTCAAAATCGGAATTTCGAAACCAACTTCGCTCAAGTTTAAAAAAATTCACAGTATTCTTACCAAAATAAAAATCGCTTTAGAAAATGTAAACCCAAACCGATTTTAATGAATCAAAAAATGTTCAACTCGGAATCGGTGTGCCTTTAAGTGGATGTACCTAGATTTTTTTTGTAAGACAAAAATTGAGCCCTTAGCGAAGGCTCAAAGTCGGAATTTTGAAACCAAATTCGCGCGAGTTTAAAAAGTGCACTTTTTTCTTATCCAACAAAACAACTCTACAAAATTTAAACGCAACCCGATTTTTAGGATTCAAAAAGTTATCAATTGGGAATTAAAGTAGCTTTGAATAAATCTAATTTAATTTTTTGTACGATGAGAATTGTGGCCACAGCGAAGGCTCAAAGTCTAAAGATTGAAACAAATTTTGCCATTTACAACTCTATTTTTTTAATAACAATAATAATATTTTTACGGCAATTTCCTTTTGATAAAAATCATAACTAAGAAAGTGAAGTAAATAACATAAAAATAAAGTAATTAATTCTACAAGTATACATTAATATTTACTTATTAACAAATATAGGTTTTGAAGATTCGCTTATAAAAAATCGGTAATAAGAACCTACAAATCTATTAATTTTAAAGGAAACTTAAATTTATTCAATGACACAATGACGTTTAATTTGAAGCTTTAAACGAGTGTCTTCCACTCCCAGACTAAGCATGAAGTAAAATTTCGAGTTTAGAAAAGCCCCGTGAAAATTTGTCGAGGGTCGCGCAGCGACCCGAGACAAATTTTCTGGGCTTTTCTAAACTCGAAATTTTACTTCATGCGCCACGTGTATAAAACACTGATTCCAACTGAGGTTCAAATATCCATAGAGTTCACAATATTTTAGTGTTTTATTCGCGTGGCGCATAAAGTAAAATTTCGAGTTTAGAAAAGCCCAGAAAATTTGTCTCGGGTCGCTGCGCGACCCTCGACAAATTTTCACGGGGCTTTTCTAAACTCGAAATTTAACTTTATGCTTAGTCTGGGAGTGGAAAACACTCGTTTTAAGCTTCAAATCGAACTCCTAAAAAAAACAACGAATAACTAAAGATTTAAAGAAAATAAGCTGAATTTGGAATACGTATACTTTAATGACGCATTAAACAATCTTTTTAAAAAAAATGGATAATATTTTGCAACTATTTCCACAAATATTTCCACTATTTCTATACAATCTCTCTAAAAAAAAACATCAAGTTTTGATCGTGGAATCGAGGAATGCTTTTTTTAAAAAAAAACTTGAATTAACAGTGTATATTACAAGCACGAACGTACAATGAAAACTGTCTCTTAATGCAATTAAAAATGTTTTTATTAAATAATAAATGCAGCTTCAGCAGTTCCTTATCCTGGCGTGGGTAATGGTGGATGCAGCGCATAATTAGCACTTCAACCCTAAATTTAACTCCAAACGGTTGGGTAAATTCTTCCCAAAATGACGTCATTTAAGTGCAACTTCTCACCGATAACAAATTGCATCGGTACTGTGAATACGAGGCCCAGGGCACGGCACCTATTTTAATATTAAAGTTATTATAAGAAGAGACTTTTTATCAATTTACAATAAAGTATTCAATCAAATCTGATGGATTTAATTTCATTTAATAAAAGAGAGTAAATGACATTTACCTTCAAGCTAAGCTCATTTGTTAGCATTTATTAACATTGATATGTTATAGTATATTATGTAACAAGAGTGGTATACAGCATATTACATATGAGCGGACAAATTGCGCACGAGCCGCGCAGCGGCGAGTGCAGTATTCCGCCAGTATGTTATTGCCATACCACTCGAGAGACGTACGATACTTTACCTACGCCCTAACAAAATAAACAATGTTCATAAAAGAACAACTTATTTATTGTTATAATTTTTAATAGTATCATGACAATGATGAAAACTAAATTACTACTTGATCAATATACAAGGAATAAAGCTGTACATTTTCCGACATTCGTTGTTTTTTAAAAGAGTTCAATTTGAAGCTTTAAACGAGTGTCTTCCACTCCCAGACTAAGCATGAAGTAAAATTTCGAGTTTAGAAAAGCCCCGTGAAAATTTGTCGAGGGTCGCGCAGCGACCCGAGACAAATTTTCTGGGCTTTTCTAAACTCGAAATTTTACTTCATGCGCCACGCGTATAAAACACTGATTTCAACTGAGGTTCAAATATCCATAGAGTTCACAATATTTTAGTGTTTTATTCGCGTGGCACATAAAGTAAAATTTCGAGTTTAGAAAAGCCCAGAAAATTTGTCTCGGGTCGCTGCGCGACTCTCGACAAATTTTCACGGGGCTTTTCTAAACTCGAAATTTTACTTTATGCTTAGTCTGGGAGTGGAAAACACTCGTTTTAAGCTTCAAATCGAACTCCTAAAAAAAAACAACGAATAACTAAAGATTTAAAGAAAATAAGCTGAATTTGGAATACGTATACTTTAATGACGCATTAAACCATCTTTTTAAAAAAAATGGATAATATTTTGCAACTATTTCCACAAATATTTCCACTATTTCTATACAATCTCTCTAAAAAAAAAACATCAAGTTTTGATCGTGGAATCGAGGAATGCTTTTTTTAAAAAAAACTTTTGAAGTAACAAAGTATATTACAAGCACGAACGTACAATGAAAACTGTCTCTTAATGCAATAAAAAAATGTTTTTATTAAATAATAAATGCAGCTTCAGCAGTTCCTTATCCTGGCGTGGGTAATGGTGGATGCAGCGCATAATTAGCACTTCAAACCGAAATTTAACTCCAAACGGTTGGGTAAATTCTTCCCAAAATGACATCATTTGAGTGCAACTTCTCACCGATGACAAATTGCATCGGTACTGTGAATACGAGGCCCAGGGCACGGCACCTATTTTAATATTAAAGTTATTATAAGAAGAGACTTTTTATCAATTTACAATAAAGTATTCAATCAAATCTGATGGATTTAATTTCATTTAATAAAAGAGAGTAAATGACATTTACCTTTAAGCTAAGCTCATTTGTTAGCATTTATTAACATTGATATGTTATAGTATATTACGTAACGAGAGTGGTATGCAGCATATTACATATGAGCGGACATGTTGCGCACGAGCCGCGCAGCGGCGAGTGCAGTATTCCGCGAGTATGTAATTGCCATACCACTCGAGAAACCTACGATATTTTACCTACGCCCTAACAAAATAAACAATGAGCATGAAAGAACAACTTAGTTATTGTAATAAGTTTTAATAGTACCATGACAATGATGAAAACTAAATTACTACTTAATCAATATACAGGGAATAAAGCTGTACATTTTCCGACATTCGTTGTTTTTTAAGAGTTTAATTTGAAGCTTTTAATGAGTGTTTTCTACTCCCAGACTAAGCATGAAGTAAAATTTCGAGTTTAGAAAAGCCCCGTGAAAATTTGTCGAGGGTCGCGCAGCGACCCGAGACAAATGTTCTGCGCTTTTCAATTGGGAACTAAAGTAGCTTTGAGTAAACCTAATTAAATTTTTTGTGAGATGAAAATTGTGGCCACAGCGGAGGCTCAAAGTCTAAAGATTGAAACAAATTTTGCGATTTACAACTCTTTTTTTTAATAATAATAATAATATTTTTTACGGCAATTCCCTTTTGATAAAAATCATAACTAAGAAAGTGAAGTAAATAACATAAAAATAAAGTAATTAATTCTACAAGTATACATTAATATTTACTTATTAACAAATATAGATTTTGAAGATTCGCTTATAAAAAATCGGTAATAAGAACCTACAAATCTATTAATTTTAAATGAAACTTAAATTTATTCAATGACACAATGACGTTTAATTTGAAGCTTTACACGAGTGTCTTCCACTCCCAGACTAAGCATGAAGTAAAATTTCGAGTTTAGAAAAGCCCCGTGAAAATTTGTCGAGGGTCGCGCAGCGACCCGAGACAAATTTTCTGGGCTTTTCTAAACTCGAAATTTTACTTCATGCGCCACGTGTATAAAACACTGATTCCAACTGAGGTTTAAATATCCATAGAGTTCACAATATTTTAGTGTTTTATACGCGTGGCGCATAAAGTAAAATTTCGAGTTTAGAAAAGCCCAGAAAATTTGTGTCGGGTCGCTGCGCGACCCTCGACAAATTTTCACGGGGCTTTTCTAAACTCGAAATTTTACTTCATGCTTAGTCTGGGAGTGGAAAACACTCGTTTGAAGCTTCAAATCGAACTCCTAGAAAAACAACGAATAACTAAAGATTTATAGAAAATGAACTGAATTTGGAATACGTATACCTTGAAGAAAAACTCCCTGTACATCAAAGAAATTTCATTTGTACGGTAAGCAATCAGCTGTTCAGCTGTCAGCACGTAATGTACTTGTCAAAGCTATTACGTGCATGTGTACGTAATGTCAATCATACTTGTCAAGATGACAGTGTGGTATGATGTGGTTACTAGATAGGGCGTAGGTAATAGTATATTACATTACAAGTGTGGTAAACAGCATATTACCTGCGAGTGTAGAGTTAAAAACGAGCCGCGCAGCGGCGAGTGTGTTAACTCCACGAGCACATAATATGCCTACCACACGCGTATTGTACATAGTTTTACCTGCAACCACCTATATAGGCCACCTAAAGTTAGCTAGGTACAAGCCCGATTTTATTGATTCCAACGGGTTGCAGGGTACACTTTTCATTTTGGTAATTGATAAAAAATGACAAATTTTTCAAATTTGCTTGGGGAGGACGAAGACTCATATACTTTTTAATTATACAGTATTGGTTGCCGATCACTACAAAAGTCCGATCAATTTTTGTTTTTGTGTCCAACAATTTTACTATCAAGTGGTTTCCAGTATCTTCTACGTCTTTAGGGTATAAATTCCTCAATTCAATTTTTCGGCAAGCGCCGCTAATACCCATAATTAGTAGCACCTACAATTTTAAGCTAATTATTCAAAGTTTCTAGATTGGTCTAAATATTTACTTTTGTTAACATTTTGTGTACTATCCGGCGCATTAGCAATGAAATTTCTAATGTGTTCTGGTTCTAAAACTCTTGATGTTTTTCGTTTGTGATTGTGCATTTTTCTTTTCAAAAATGCTTTTAAATTCAAATATTTTGATATGTTCATTTGATGTTTGTTGTTAATCGTGGTTTTTAGCATTGAGTAACAACTCCAAAGTGATGCTTATCCTAGTGTTTTGCTGAGATCATCAAAATATACCACAAGCACATTTTCAGTAAAGGATTTGATCTTTCTCGAGCTGAGCCATTCCATAAATTTGGTATAACATTTTATGTACCGCGCCCGCGATTTTTCGGGTAACTGCATATCATTAATCGCTTTGGCACGTGCGGCCACATCCGGAGGCGTTACTTCACAGTCGCTTGAATCAGACATTACCTGAATAACGTGTCGCACTTGTACGATGACTTTTCAAAACTGACGTTTGTCATTTTTTTGTTACAACAAACGCGTGATTATGACAGTGTTTTCTAGATCAGTAAGGTGGTTAAGAAAACACTGTTTTCTTATGTGGTTGCAGGTAAACATATTAACATTCTAGCTCAAATCTCCTATACTAAATACTAAATGCTTATTTTTAAAAACATTTGCATCGTTATTAAAACTAACTTATTTTGTATCGGGAACAACAAGTTAGAATTGGTAAAACCCTTTTAATGTTTCGTATAATTCCTGGAAAATCAATTTTCCATTAGCCGAATCCCTCATATTCACATTTCCTCGTCGTCCGTCCGTACATTCAAAAGCACGCCATCAACTCGCCAATTATACACTTTGAAATGACTGCGTAATTATGTAAATGAGTTAACTGCTCGTACTTTCCGGGATAAAATGGGGAAGTGAAGGGATGATAATTTGTCTTGTGCATTAAATCCTTTGCTTCCATTGTTTTTGCAGTGCTCTGGCAGCTGAGGACCGAACAAGATCCGATAAAGCGGGAGGAGAGAAAGGCGAAATTGATGAGGGAGACCATACCGTTTTATTTATCCAAATTTGAGAAGATTGTTAATGAGAATAATGGATATTCAGTTGGATCGGATGTAAGTATATCGGAATTTTTATAAGAGTAGCGTAAATCGTTTTATTTTCAGTTTACATGCGTTTTATATCAGATCAATAGAGAATGGGTTTCTCAAATATTCTATAATTTCTTATACCTAGTGGTTTTCTTGCCAAAAATGGAATCTTTTGGGCCAGAGGGCCACATAAGAAAGTAACATCCCCCGGTTGGATTCGAACCCACGACGTTCGAATCCAACCGGGGGTTGTTACTTTCTTATGGGGAAATTGGCACCCTCTGTAGCCATAGAATGCGTTGTGACGTCCATATGAATTATACAGAGTGTTTGAAAAAGAACTCCCTAGTTTTATTGTGTCATAGAAACTGTTTAAAGTGGTACACACTATTCTAGTTTGTGGTGTTTGGTTCAACAACTGTCCAAGTTTTGCTCCCCTGCAGCTGGCACGCCTGCTTGGCCTTGAGACGGCGCCAGGGCTCAGTTCGCTTAATTCAGTTCAGGCGTGCAGTGCAGTGCAATGGCTACTCCGCAAACAAAAACCGCAGTGTGTTATTTGAGTTGTGCAAACTGAATCTGTTATAACAGTGCAACGTAATTTTAAACGTCAGTATTGTGTTGAACCTCCTACAGCAAAAACTATCCGTCATTGGCTACATTCTTTCAAGGAAACTGGTAGTGTTTTAAAAAAGAAATCAGGTAGATCGAGAACTTCTGAAGATGTTGTTCAACAGATCCGTGTTTCGTGTGTTTGGAGCCTAAAGAAGTCATTAGCCAGACGTAGTCATTGGCAGATAGTTTTTGCTGTAGAAGGTTCAACACCATACTGACGTCTAAAATTATGTTGCACTGTTTTAACAGATTCAGTTTGCACAAGCCAAATAACACACTGCGCTTTTTGTTGCGGAGTAGCCATTGCACTGCACTGCACGCCTGAACTGAATTAAGCGATCTGAGCCCTGGCACCGTCTCAAGGTCAAGCAGGAGTGCCAGCTGCAGGGGAGCAAAACTTGACAGTTGATGAATCAAACATCATAAACTAGAATAGTGTGTACCACTTTGAACAGTTTCTATGACACAATAAAACTAGGGAGTTCTTTTTCAAATACCCTGTATACCGTGTGTATGTGGATAAGTTAATTTGAATCGATAATAATTAAAATATAAATAGCAGCTGAATGTATGGCCAAGAGCTGAGGTCAAAAAAAAAAAGTTGGTTTTCAGTTCAATCGGTCAATAAATACCGGAGTTATCGCGTTGGGTGATTTTTATCGAACACCTAGTATATTAAAAAATGTTCAGGCATAATTTACATTTGTAATAACTAGTATATCTTAAACTTTGCAATATTTCAGTGTTGTAAAATTTTTAGTTTAAAAAAGCCTAATAATTTGGATTGGTCCCTTCGCTTTACATTTATAATAACATTTACCAAATTTACTGGAACTCTAATATTTTAGATAACGTGGTGTGATTTCGTTTTCGCCGTCTCCCTGGAAAACTTCGAAGCAATCTTCGGAAAATCCTCGCTGGACTACTACCCGGCTCTGAAATCCCTGAAGAACAAAGTCTACCAAATCCCGAGCATAGCCGAATGGGTGTCAAAACGCCCGCACACCGAATCATAAAACAACAGCAACAAAACAAAAAAAGAGACCACAAAGCACCCATACATATCGCCATTATTTCAATTTATTCGTAAGAGCATCGCCATCGAACAAAAAAGGCGTTAACTGTGTACTTTAATTTCGACACAAAAGAGGTATTTGGATAATGCTTCCGGCCTGACACATCACACAAAACAAAAACGTAGAGGAGAAGACAGATGAATTGTTTAGTTCAGGGCTGGCCAACTTAAATTGCTTCGAGGGCCAAAAATAACAAGTAAAGTCACCTAAAATCTTAAATAACTACATTAATAGGTAAAGTGTTTTAATGGTAACACCTTGGAAATATATATTTTTGTAAAAAACAACTTTTTTACCATATTTTAATTTTTTTTTTAGACTTTTGACATATTTTTAATATTTTTCCAAAAATTTTGAAACCTAAATTCCGTTTAATTATTTTTATATATATATATATATATATATATATATATATATATATATATATATATATAAACTCATACTCATATATATATATATATATATATATATATATATATATATATATACTTAGAAACCACGGAGGGAAGTAACGGTCGTACTTGTTTATATATATATATATATATATATATTAATAAACAGGGACTTTTTCTTTTCTATTCCGATACGTATGGATTTTGGGGCGTTCCTCGCTTATTGAGTTTAAATTGGGATTGTTCTCACTCCTAGATTAAGTTACTCAATGCTTAATCTAAGAGTGGAAACAACTTGAAACAACCTTTCGAGTTTGTCCTAAAAATTTGGTTTGATCGCGTAATTCTGTTCTGAAATATTGTGACACTCAAAATATTCTTCTGAATCCTGCCTTAGCAGTATATTTTTCATACTGATTTAGCAGTATATTGTGAAATAAAATAATATTTCAGTGTTTTACACGCGTGGCGCATGAAGTAAAATTTCGAGTTTAGAAAAGCCTGAAAATTTGGTTTGGTCGCGTAGCGCTACGCGCTACGCGACCAAACCAAATTTTAAGGCTTTTCTAAACTCGAAATTTTACTTCATGCTTAGTCTGGGAGTGGAAAAACTCGTTCGAAACAAATAATTTAAACTGCGAAAGAGTGATAATGCTCAATTTGAAAAAAAACATATATTAATGTTGAATATAAATATAATATTTCAATATAGAGCTATGTTAAATTTTTTTTTTATAAAATAAAAATAATTCAAACAACAGATTTTGATACCAATACAACAAAATTACAGATATTAGTTTGAATCTAAAATTCGACAAAAATTAATGAATCAAAGGAAAGTGATGTTCTCTAATAAAAGCCAATACCCAACCGGTAATTCTCATAGTTTTTTTTTATATTTTTTTTACAAACTTTTGCTAAGTTTCGTGGATTTTCACCACCGCATGTTTTAAAATTGAATTTTTTGAATAATTTATACTAATAATAATAAACATCTTTATTTATGAGTTGACTACAAAACAGATATAATACATATAATACAATACATTTTGATTTTTTTTTTTTTTTTTTTCAACTCGAAAACTGGCTATCGACACGCGGTCTTTCAGCCCTGTCTATGTCTGTTTTTTACAAGTCGTGATCGCTAACGTTATTGTCAGGGTCCGGTTGATGTAATGAGATGAATTGATAAATGGTAGATGGGATATTTGAATTTAGGGTGGGTATTAGGGTTGCGGGGTATACACATATGATTAAGGATAGTAGTGATATTAGGATTTGTGGCGAACTTTAAGGAGAGGTATTCTAGGTGTTGATTAATGGGGGAATATTGCACATTTCATACAGGGGAGTATTGGAGGGGTTGTATAGGGGGATATTAGGGTGTCTGATTTTCGTAAGCACTCTTGGGGCTAATTGTTCGATGACCTCTATATTTTTCAAAACGTTGGGACGAGGATTATGAAATAGGATGAGGGCATACTCTAGCAGGGGGTGCCATATAGTTCTGTTTATATGAACTGCGGTCTTTACAGTTATTTCTTCTTTTCGAAATGTCAGCGATCTAAAATAGCGCGCCCTGCATTTTATCTCTGTTTTTGGGCTTCTATTGTGGTTAATAAAGGTTAGTTTGGGATCGAGGGTAATGCTTAAGTATTTGCAGTTAGGTGACGGTGAGATAGGATGATTATTAATTAAAATATGGTATGTGGGGTTTAGATGGCGCTGGAAGGGGATGAGAAGTTGGGTTTTATTTGGATTAATGGAGATTCTCCATTTCGCGAACCAGGTTTGGATGCTATCTATCAGACCTTGAAGAATGCTTAAGGCTTTAGGAATAATGGGAGCGCGGGTTATAAGGGCGGTATCATCCACGTAAAGTAGAGGGTATGCGGAAGGATTTAAATAGAGAGGATCTGGATTGTAAAGGTCATGGACAAAGATGTTATATAACATGGGGGACAGTGGGGAACCTTGAGGTAGACCTTGTAGTGGGATGAATGAATGTAAATAGGAATTACAGATTCTGACACTTAAGCATCTGTTGGTTAGGAAACTGTCTATGATTTTAATTAAGTATGGAGGGATGCCTAACGAATTGCACTTGAACAGCACACCACGATGCCAGACCGAATCATACGCTTTTTGTATGTCGAGAAATAGTACTGCGGATTTTTTACCTTCGGGGTGTGCTGTCTGGCAATTCGAGATAAGGATTGTTAAGGGAAGGGAAGTTGAGCGATGTTCAATAAAACCAAATTGATAAGGAGGGATCAGATCTAAAATGTGGGTGGTGACTTTTTTTTAGATTTAGGATTCAAACAATTTACTGAGGACAGGAAGCAGGGTAATTGGGCGGTAACTTGATACCAAAGTTGTGTCGTTTCCGGGCTTGTGTATGCAAGTGATAATGCCCTTCTTTCATTCGTCTGGGAAAGCTTGGGATCGGTAGATGGAATTAAATATAAGGAGTATGTATTCATGAATGCGATCGGGAAGGGATTAAAGGATCAATCTGGGTATATTATCGTGACCAGGCGATGTGTTTTTACCTTTATGAAGTATTTCACAATATTCTTCTTCTTTTATGTCGTCGAAGGCTGAATGGTGAATTTACTGTCTCGGAAAATGTGTTGTCATAAGCGTCGTTTTCCGTCGCCGTGAATGTCTTTTTAAAGTAGTCTGCAAATATGTCTGCTATTAACTGGTCCTTCGTAACGGTTAATCGTGTCGTAGGGTCCTGTATGTGTTGTAAATAGTCCGTCTTTTGATATTTGCTTAGTTTTTTTACTTCGTCCCAAAATGTCTTTCCTTTTTTTTGATTAATGTCATTGCAAGTTTGGTCTGTTTTGTATTGTTGAATCAGTCGGTGAATGTCTTTGATCATGTTTGTTAAGTTTTGATTTTAAGTTACTATCGTCGGTCAGTCAGATGTCCCTGTATAATTGTTGTTTGTATTTAATCAGTCGTAAAATATATTTAGGGAGTGGGTATTTATAGGGTGTTTTGGAGTAAACAGGGGTGTTTTGTTTGACTGAGTCAGAGAGATATTTAAAGAAAGTAGAAATGGATTAGGGGGAAATTTCTTGATGGGAATTAATAAAGCTTGTCATGACCTCCGTCACTTTGTCAACGTTACAGTCCTTATGTCTGAATATTTTTGTTGGTGCGGTAGTTATGGGAGGGGCTAAAGAAAGGGAGAATCGTATGGACATATGATCTGAGCCAAGGTCAGGTATTTATTCCACGTTCTGAACGAGATAACGGATGTTGCTAATGCAAAGGAAAATATCGGGAGTAGAGGATTGATTATTTGACATTATAAATGTAGGGTCTGTGTGGATGCGGACAAAGTTGGAATTAGACATAAAAGAAGAAAGTTGTTTATTCTTTCACGTATTTATATTGAAATCGCCAATTATGATAACATGATCAAAGAGGGAGGCTTTAATGAAAATAGTATCTTCGATGGGCCAGGAATGATGTACAATGGCGGCCGACGAAATGTGAACGGTATTTTGTTGTCATAGAGAAATTGTCTAATTTTGTACAGATTTATCAGAACTCTTAACAGTGGCGTAACTTAGGTTTTAAAGGACTATTATTCAATTGCTAATTACAATGCTAAACATATTTATTGTTAATACAAGTAGAAATTATGAAATTAATATTTTGTAGGACCACCATTTGCTGTGATAACTTTTGCCAAACGTGTACTCATGGATGAAACTAGATTCCTCATATTGTAGTTGTCAGCCAAATCCTCCCATGCATTTTCAACAATTTCGTGAAGTTCATCTGCATTCATAGGTCTAAAATCTCTTGAGTAAATCTTTTTTTGTAGGTATCCCCAAACATTCTCAATTGGATTGAGATCAGGGCTCTTCGCAGGCCAAGGCAATACTTGGATGCGGTGGTCATTTAGCCACTGAGTCACAATTCTTGCTGTATGGATAGGACTATTGTCCTGTTGAAATATAAAATTTTCCGGAAATGTTTGTGTTACTGAAGGCAACATTACATATTCTAAAATATCCTTGTATTTAATAGCATTTAAATGGCCATCTATTTTCCAAATTATTCCGGGTCCGTTTACACTGACCCAAGCCCAAAAAGTAACAGAAAAACGACCACTATTTGTTATTGGACGGGTGAATCCTTCTTCATACCTTTGGTTTATTGGTCTATAAACTCGTAGGCTCCCATTACGACATGATTGAAATACTTTTTCGTCAGAAAAGACGACCGAGTTCCAAAAATCATCCCCACGATACACAAATTCGTTGGCAAACTCCAATCTTCGTTGTTTATTGTTTTCTGAGAGAAAAACTTTCTTGGCTGCTTGATAATTTTGTAGACCTGCAGCTTTAATACGTCTCCGAGCAGTTCTAGTAGACCCCGCAAAACCCGTTACTTCTCGAGCATCTAAGGCACTATCAAATGGATTTTCTCTGAGATGATTCACTAATGCAACATCCTGTTCTTCATTAGATACCCTTCCTATTCTAATTCGGGGTAGCCTTCTTAAATCTTGCCTTATTTCAAATCGCCTTTTCAAATTATGTATGCAGGTTTTGCTTACATTCAAATCAGCAGCCACTCGGCTAAGAGACCAGTTTTCTTCTAGTTTAGCTATTGCCCTGCTCTTCTCGTCTAAAGATAGATGTCTAGGCATATTTTTGGATGACTTTTATAAATCTGTCAATCAAATGTTTGTTTTCGCACAAACGCGACGCTCCTGATTAAAAGTCATATTCACATAGCTAATAAACATCGTTCACATTTCGTCGGCCGCCATTGTACATATACAAGGAAAATATGCAGGGTAAAAGAAGTAAGCTCAATGGTACAGTGTAGGCATTCATTCATTACGTGATTTACACGTGGTGGATTAGCTTTACCTAGACGGATTCCTGGTCCCACCGCGACCATTGAGCCACCTCTTTGATTTTGGAGAGGAGCGGTAGAGGAAGGTTGTATGTAGGGTCAATCATTTAGAGGAAATGGGAGTTTGGATTTAGTTTCTACAAACATACTCACATGGATAGGATTGTTGCGGAGGAAATGGGAGACAAGATGGGATTTTTTAGTTAAGGAGTTAATGTTGGTGTATATAAATTTTATTGGGTGACTTTAGATCGAACATACCAACAAACATTTTGTTGCCAGAAAAATTGACATGTGTCGATCTGGAATGAATCAATGAAGCGTTGATAAGTTTTTTATTAAGTTCTTCTCTGTTGGTCATCGTCGATGCATTGATTTAACTTATACTATTTAATTTAATTTTCTTCTTTCATATATTCGTATTTATTGAAGTGTTCAGTAAAATCCGAACGAGTGTTTTCCACTCCCAGGATAAGCATGAAGTAAAATTTCGTGTTTAGAAAAGCCTGAAAACTTAGATTTGCTGGCGCGTAGCGCCCGTCAATCATTCAATTTTGTGTAAATTTATGCAATTTTGTATTGTTGATTTCTTTTTTAATTTTGTACGTCTTTTTAAAAACATTCCATCCTAATTCCTAATTCTGTTTATTTTCTTAAATAAAATAAACTAGTCTATAAAAATGTTATAGATCCGTTCTTCTTCATGAAAATTCATTGATTTTCATGTTGATTAAAAAAATAATCTCATGGTTTTTTATATTTGTATAAAAACTTTTTTTCACCACCGCATGTTAAAAAATTGAATTTTTGAATTAACTTATAATATTTAATTTAATTTCCTTCTTTCATATATTCGTATTTATTGAAGTGTTCAATAATACTCGAACGAGTGTTTTCCGCTCCCAGGTTGAGCATGAAGTAAAATTTCGTGTTTAGAAAAGCCTGAAAATTTGGATTTGCCGGCGCGTAGCGCCCGGCAAATCCAAATTTTCAGGCTTTTCTAAACACGAAATTTTACTTCATGCGCCAGGCGTGTAAAACACGTATTTAATGTGAAGTTTAATGAAAAACACTCAATTTTCAGAATATTAAAATTTATTAAATTCTGTGTAAATTTAGGCAATTCTGTATTGATTGATTTCTTTTTTAATTTTGCACCTCTTTTTAAAAACATTTCGTCCTAATTTTCTGTTTATTTTCTTAAATAAAATAAACTTATCTATAAAAATGTTATAGATCCGTTCTTTTTTATGTAAATTCATTAATTTTCATGTTGATTAAAAAAATAATCTCATTGTTTTTTTATATTTGTTTGCAAGCTTTTGCTGAATTTCGTAGATTTTCACCACCGCATGTAAAAAAATTGAATTTTTGAAATAACTGATAATATTTAATTCAATTTCGTTGTTTAATATCTTCGTATTTATTGAACTGTTCAATAATATTTGAACGAGGGTTTTCCACTCCCAGGTTAAGCATGAAGTAAAATTTCGTGTTTAGATAAGCCTGAAAATTTGGATTTGCCGGCGCGTAGCGCCCGGCAAATCCAAATTTTCAGGCTTTTCTAAACACGAAATTTTACTTCATGCGCCAGGCGTGTAAAACACGTATTTAATGTGAAGTTTAATGAAAAACACTCAATTTTCAGAATATTAAAATTTATTAAATTCTGTGTAAATTTAGGCAATTCTGTATTGATTGATTTCTTTTTTAATTTTGCACCTCTTTTTAAAAACATTTCGTCCTAATTTTCTGTTTATTTTCTTAAATAAAATAAACTTATCTATAAAAATGTTATAGATCCGTTCTTTTTTATGTAAATTCATTGATTTTCATGTTGATTAAAAAAAAATGTTTATATTTGTTTGCAAGCTTTTGCTGAATTTCGTAGATTTTCACCACCGCATGTAAAAAATTGAATTTTTGAAATAACTCATAATATTTAATTCAATTTCGTTGTTTAATATCTTCGTATTTATTAAACTGTTTAATAATATTCGAACGAGGGTTTTCCACTCCCAGGTTAAGCATGAAGTAAAATTTCGTGTTTAGAAAAGCCTGAAAATTTGGATTTGCCGGCGCGTAGCGCCCGGAAAATCCATATTTTCAGGCTTTTCTAAACACGAAATTTTTCTTCATGCGCCAGGCGTGTAAAACACGGATTTAATGTAAAGTTTATTAAAAAGCACTCAATTTTCAGAATCTTAAAACTTATAAAATTAAATTTAGGCAGTTTTGTATTGATTGATGTCTTTTTTAATTTTGCACGTCTTTTTAAAAACATTTCGTCCTAATTTTCTGTTTCTTTTCTTAAATAAAATAAACTTGTTTATAAAAATTTTATAACGGGTGTTTTTTTTAGAGGTATAGAACTTCAATGATTGATATCTGTCAAACTAATGTCAGAATAGGAATCTGTTAGTGGCAATTTCGTTTGGTAAGCTTTGGCAAATTATCATCCAAAGCTCACAGTCGAGCAACGATTAAAAATTGTGGAAATGTATTTCTAAAACGCGAGCTCTGTGCGTCAAACTTATAAAGTACTTTGCCCATTTCGTGGTGTTCATAATCGTCCATCTGAGCAGCATATACGGAATATGATGGCTTGATTGATGGCTATGTATACACTTGAGGGCAATTTCAAACCCAAGACGGGCTCGTACTACGACTTTGACCCCTACTTTTTCAAAAATGAAGACGGGGCCAATGTTACCGTCAATCGCGAGCGCTACAGGTCAATGATTCGACATTTTTTTGATCCCGAACGTCAATGCAAATCTGTTGAGAACTAAATGGACGGCGCAACTTGCCACACCCCGCGTGAAACCTTACATTGTTGGGAGAGACGTTTAGTGAACAAATTATTTCGAGACATGTGCCTGTTAATTGTTAATTAGCCGCCTAGATCGTGTGATTTGACCCCACTGGACTACTTTTTGAGGGGCTACGTCAAACCACTGGTCTATGCTGACAAATCAGCAACGATTGAAGACTTAAAGGTCAACATTTGCCTTGTAACTGGCGAGATTATCCCGGCCACATTGGAAAAACTTATGAAAAATTGGACCAGTAGAATAGTTTATCTAAGACGCAGTCGCGGTGGTCACATGCCCGAAATTATTTTTATACACTTAATGCCATTACATTGGTAACCCAATAAAACCAACAAATCGGTTGTTTAATTGGTTTTTATGGGTTTTATTTAAAAAAAGAAGTTTTATACCTCTAAAAAACATCCTTTAGGTCCGTTCTTTTTTATGTAAATTCATTGATTTTCATTTTGATTTAAAAAATAATCTCATGGTTTTTTTCTATATATTTTTACAAACGTTTGCTAAATTTCGTAGATGTTTACCACCGCATGTTTAAAAATTGAATTTTGTAATAACTAACAAAATTTAATTTGATTTCCTTCTTTCATATCTTTGTATTTATTGAATTGTTCAATAATATTCGAACGATTGTTTCCACTCCCAGACTAAGCATGAAGTAAAATTTCGTGTTTAGAAAAGCCTGAGCCTTTTGGTTTTGTAATGGATTTCAATTCAGATTCAGAAGATTTTTTTCTCCTCGACTGTCCTGCTTTGAGGTTTTTATTGGCTACAGAACGTAGTCATTATGTTGATGAAATATTCGCTGAACGGGAGGAAAAGGGTGAATACGAAATGTTGTTTGAAAAATTAGTAAAACATCCGCTCAAGTTTTCCAAACATTATGCCGTCACTCCGAGCACTTTTTACTACATTTTTGGGGGGATCGAGGATTATATTCACAAAGCGTCTAACTTTCGAACATGTATTTCAGCAAGGGAACGACTAGCAGTTACATTAAGGTAATTTAAACAATAAATGGTTGTTGGTTGATAAAACTTATCTAATTATCTTTAAGGTTTCTGATGACAGGATTATCCTTCAGAGGTTTAAGCGTTACTTATAGGATATCCGCTAGCGCGATAAGCCAAATAGTTTACAAAACGTGCCGCTGCATTTGGGATAATTTCCACAAAAAACACATGCCTATGCCGAATGTAGAAGACTTCCAAAAAATCTCGAGGGACTATTGGGAAAAATGGAATTTTCCGAATTGCTTGGGAGGAATTGACGGCAAACACGTCTACATAAAATACTCGATGATGTCAAGCAAGAAAAACAAGCACTCGATTATCCTGCAAGGTATCGCCGATTGCAACTACAAATTCATCATAATCGATGTCGGCGATTGCCAGAAAGTCAACTGCGAGAGGATTTTAAAACAAACTGATTTCTACAAATTATTGCAAGTGAATAAGTTGAATTTACCGAAAGATGATTTTTTGCCAGGATCAAAGATTTCTGCTCCGTACGTGTTTTTGGGTAACGATTCGTACGCGATGAAAACAAATGTATTGAAGCCTTACGGGAAAAAAATCAACGCGCAAGAACAAGTTTTCAACGAGCGGTCAGCAAAGGCACGCATTCCTGTCGAGCGCACTTTTGGGTTGTTGTTTAGAAAATGGAAAAGCTTGCAAGGGGATTTGCAAATGTCTCCTGATAACGCAAAAGTGATTATTAAGTGTGTTTCTTTGTTGCATAATATTTTGATTGACAGAGAAGGTGTTCCGGAAAACGTCGAAAATGTTCCCTTTACTTCGAGTAAAAACACTTTTGATAATCGTTATAATCGATGTACAATTAGCGCTAAGGAGGTTAGGGATAATTTTAAAACGTATTTCAATAGCGGTGACAACGTTATTAAAACAGAATGCAATGAGATTATTTAAATATTAAGCGATATATTTCAAAACAATATATAAAGTGTTTATTAACATATAACAATTAAATTTAGGAAGTAAATGTTTTAAGAATATCATACATTCTTACAATGGCTTCCTCTATTGCGAGTCCCCTGTCCTTATTTTGTCCCATCGATGTCATATCCCAATCGGATTTCAGTGTGACAAAAGCAGTGAACACTTCAGCCTCCACAATTTCAATTTCACAACTCAAATTTAATTTCTTTGACAACTCTTTCAAAACTTCTTCAGTAGGTTTCATTTCGTAGTACTAAAAGGAAAATAAACTGATGAAAATTAATGAAATCACTTTGTTTAACCTACCTAACCTAACCTCAATGCATTATATAACCCAGTGTTCTACAAACAGTGTTCCTAAATTTGCTACCAGTCCGAGAAAACTTAAATAACGTTTTTAAAAAAAGTTTCATTTATTTACTATGAAATAATCAGCAACAAATGTACTAACTAAAAAAAATAATAACATTTGTCGTACCTTCTGTATTTCTAATCGATGCCGATTGGTAGATAATTTCTCTTATTTTTGCCAGTCCGCAGGTGCTACGTTGTAGCTTAGACGACTTTAGGTATAATCATACTTTTTAGCACCTGCGGACCGGCAACAATATGAGAATTTATCTGTGAACCAGCGTCAACTAAAAATACAAAAAGTTTGACAAATGTTATTATTTTTTAGTTAGTACTCGATCTACTTTATTTCATAAAATGTTCAATTGGTAATGTTGCTTTATGATATACCTGTTTAATGTTTCATAAATTTTGAATGAACTGTTATTTCAAAGCAAAATGAATTGCCGTTTTATTTATTTATATGAATATAATAAACTAACCGGTTCGATATCAGATGTTTGGATGTTCATCCTTTCCAAGTACTTCGAGAAGGTCTCGCTGTACTTTTGTATCTGAATCCCGGAATTTTTCCCCAGCAAAGCCGCCTCCATGTAAGTTTCTTTAGCAGCCTGGTCGACCTCCTGGACCTTAATCTGCTGATCCTTGAGCACGTCCAAAGCATCAGGGAGGATCTCATTCAGCTTTTCCAACATATCCTTGGCGACAATTTGTCTGGCCAACTTTTTTGTGTTGGCAGTCGCCTGTGTTCTCAAGGAGTGCCCGATGCGGCATTCGTAAGTAAATTCACGGGCATGCGGGGGCCCAACGGCAGAGATTTCAGTTATTTCGGGATCGGGCAAGCTGTGGTGAGAACAGAGATCTTTTAGGTCCCCTTTGTAGTTACAGACTTTTTTTAATTCACTGTCGTCCAAATCGTCGTTTTCTCTGAAGTGCGTATTGGGGAGTTTCTCGTCGCTCTGGTACAACCCTTGTTCTTTAAGGCTGATTAGAGCCCTTCTGGCTGAATCTTGTTTGGCTTCTTTTTTTGTTCGACCCTTACCTAAATACACTATTGTATCAGAAAACTCTGACCTATGAGAAGATTATTAATAACTTAGCATCTTACCAGTTGCTTCAATTCCCAAAACATGGACCTTACACCAAAATTCGTTTTCGTGTGCTCCTTCAAGGACTGAAATCGGGGTGAAAACCGGCGAAGAACGTGTTATTTTAATGGCGAGCTCCTCGAGGATCATTGCTGGAGTTTTGTTGCTCATTTTTCTATTTATGTATTTTAACAACAAAACGCACAAATATTTCCCTTCTTTATTGTGTTTCTAATTACTATGTTCGTATTTTACCTAGCAAACACAAGCTTTCTTGTATTT
Source organism: Philonthus cognatus (assembly GCA_932526585.2). Taxonomy (NCBI): domain Eukaryota; kingdom Metazoa; phylum Arthropoda; class Insecta; order Coleoptera; family Staphylinidae; genus Philonthus; species Philonthus cognatus. The sequence goes on from OW052243.1 coordinate 14,423,292, forward strand.
TCAATTAATGTTTATGCAAAATGTTGATCTTATTTTTGAGGTAACGATTCGATCGTAACAAATCTGTCATTTAAAAAAAACATGTATAAACAATTCCATTTGTTTCTGGATCTCGCCTACCATGCTTTCGTGTTGTTATATTGCAGTATCAACATTTACATTTTTTATTAGTTGCCACTCCTGATTCCTTATTTTAACAGTGTTGCAATAATTTATGATATCATAAGTAATCCTCTTTTTAATTTTGAAGAGGTTTATTGTTAATCTTGCAACAATTATTTCACCATTCTGTGCAATTAGACAAAACTCCTTCATTTTCTTGTAAGAAATGCGAAATGCAGGAGTGGTTGGTTAAACACAATGTAAAATTCAATCCAAAATTAACCAAAAAGGAACTATGGGCTTTATTTATACCTTTTCGATCAAATGACAAAATTTACGTAGTTGATGACATTTTGAGAAAGAACGGGCACGAAGTTCTTAGATTACCGCCATACCATTGTCAATACAATCCAATTGAAATGGCATGGGGGTTTTGTAAGACTTACTACAATAAGCACATAAATTCTAAGCAACCATCTAAGGATCGTGTTCAGAATTTATGGCTTGAGTCTCTCTCAAAATGTACATCCGATATGTAGCAAAATTTCTGTGATCATTGTGAAAAACTTATTTCGGATGACTGGACAAAACACATGGGGAACCTTTCTTTTGAAACCATTCCTCCTTTTATTATTTCGCTTGGGGAATCTGGCTCAGAACAAACATCAGAAGATTCAGATGCAGGTTCTCTTGACTAAATAATAAAAGTGGAATGAGGGCTTAAAAATTGTTTGACATGAAAATTATCAGTATCACAAGAGGGTGGGAATAAATTTGCAATTCTACAAAAAAATACTGAGGGCCAACAGAAGAGAGAATGACCAAAATTAAGGTGGATGGATGGAGTTGATTAAAATGTGTTAACGGGAAGACCCAAGCGAGAAATACAAATGGATGACGAAATAAGTTTGCAGAGCCGAATTCATTATATTTGTTATATACAATATTATTGCTGTGTTTGTATGTACAAAAACCAAGTAGTAAATTTTGTTAATCTTAAAACTGCATATTATTATCCTTTTATATCTGAAAATTTGTAAAACAGGCAACAGTGTAAGATCACAATAGTCAGAAATTATAACCTTAAAATCGAACATCTGACAGTGACATTTAAAAAGCCTGATTTAAAACACAACCAGCCCCATTTACAATACTTAAACTGTCACTTTTCCATAGCTAGGCGAGATCCAGAAACAAATGGAATATATAATAAATTTTACATTTCACAATATTACATTCAGATTAATACAGATTAATAAATTACCGTGTTTGTATTTTCCTTACTTTATTGTGTGTTTTGAAAGGTTGTAAACCGTTAGATCGTTTAGAGTGAAGTTTATATTATTTTAACGATTTTAATTTGAAAGCAATCTGTAATACAGCGATTTGATTAAACACAGTGGCGACAACTTTAGTATTCTTTTTGATTGGTTCTTAGTAATTCTGACCCAAAATGGCGGACAAACAGTAGCTTAGGTATGAGGGCTAAAGTTGGTTACAGCAATTCCGTCTAAAGGTTGTGGTTTATTTCACTAACCCCAAAATCGTATCTCAAAAATTCGCAAAGGTAAATAGAATTAGCCTAAACACGTTAATTTGAAGTATTAACCACCATATGTTGCTATTTCAAAATTAAGGGAATAGCTCCCGCCCATGGATGAAGCTTCAAGTAGAAGATGACAACTAAGGTACGTCGATGGGCGTAACACATATGTGTTACAAGGTATGACAGAATTGTATCTTTCCATGTTTTCCCCTACTCCTTTCCCCGCAGGCCTGGGTTCAGGCTTTTCTAAACACGAAATTTTACTTCATGCGCCACGCGCGTAAAACACGGATTTAATGCGAAGTTTATTAAAAAAGAAACACTTAATTTTCAGAATAATAAAATAGCCCAATCCAAAAAGTATTAATTTTTCCCAGTCTATTTTGATTCAATTTACGAGCGGGTGATCAAAAAGTAAGGTTACAAAATGTACTCGTTTCATTGCGAGGTTTGTAACCTTACTTTTTGTAAAAGGTGATCAAAAAGTTAGGTTACAAAATGTACTCGTTTCATTGCGGGCTTTGTAACCTTACTTTTTGTAAAGGGTGATCAAAGAGTAAGGTTGCAAAATGTACTCGTTTCATTGCGGGGTTTGTAACCTTACTTTTTGTAAAAGGTGATCAAAAAGTTAGGTTACAAAATGTACTCGTTTCATTGCGGGCTTTGTAACCTTACTTATTGTAAGGTTATAAAGCCCGCAATGAAACGAGTACATTTTGTAACCTTACTGTGATCAAAAAATAAGGTTACAAAATGTACTCGTTTCATTGCGGGCTTTGTAACCTTACTTTTTGTAAGGTTATAAAGCCCGCAATGAAACGAGTACATTTTGTAACCGTACTGTGATCAAAAAATAAGGTTACAAAATGTACTCGCTTCATTGCGGGCTTTGTAACCTTACTTTTTGTAAGGTTATAAACCCCGCAATGAAACGAGTATATTTTGTAACCTTACTGTTTGATCACCCCTCGTAAATTGAATCGAAATAGCCTTGAAAAAATTAATACTTTTTGGATTGGTTGTCATAATTTTATAAAATTGACAATACAAATAATATTCACGTATGCGCAATAAATTCGGCGAATGCGAGTGTAGAAAAGTGAGCGAAAATTCTCGGCCATATCGAGTTTTTGATTCCCACTCGAAACTTAAAATTACTTGCGTATTTAAAACGAGACTTTTAACAGCATTTGCCGCGGGCCGCACAAAAGCACTCCGAGGGCGGGTTGGCCGGCCCTGGTTTACTTCGTCTGTTGTAGAGTTGATGTTAGATGTACAAAAATATTCATATATTATAAATAATACCTTCTTTTATGTACTACATAGAGGAAAGTAGATGAAAAAAAAATCAACTAAGTAAATATATGTAGAAATGTATTATCAATGGGGGTAGGGTAATAGATAGAAGAAAAAAAAAAACACCAGAATGTTGTTCTGATGTAATTTTTTAGAGATTTCTATTTTTAGATAGTTATTTTCTCAACTAGTCAAATAAAGAAATATAAAATTAAATTAAAAGCGGATGATACAGAAATAACGTGTTTGTTTATAAATGAAATTAAAAACTTGGAAATTACTTTACAGAAATTCGAACTTGTAATTACATGCTACTTCAGTTCTTTAGAAGAATAATTGATGACAATTGTGGTTCGTTAGTACAATGAATCAATGCTAAAAATTGAAATCATTCAGCAATATGAGTGTATAACTGAAAAAAAGACATTTACTTTGAGATCCCACTGAGCAAAATACAAACAAATAACATTACATCAACATTGTAGCAACATTAAAGGTTGTTTTAATGTTGATGAAATATTACTTAAATGAATTTGCGCAGTGAGATATTTTTATCAAATTATCTAGGTTATGCAATTTAACTGAAAAAGAGAAATTTACTTTGAGATATTTTTATCAAATCATCCAAATTATGCAATTTATCATTTTCTATAGATCTTTATATCAGGTCGAGTTGGCTATGAAATTTTCAAAACATTATGAAGTAGGTCGTACGTGAATTTGTCAGTCTCTCGTGTCAATGTTAATCTAACCCAGCTTTTTAAAAGTTTTTTATTTTATTCTATATTGCAATGGCCATTGTTTATTTAGCTGTGAAAACAGCTGAAGACCAAGGCAAACTAATGAGCTACTGATTTATTTAGCTGTGAAAACAGCTGATTTATAAGAAGAAATAACACAACATCTATAAGACCAAGGCAAACTAATGAGCTACTGATTAACACAATCTGACATTTATGCCAGGTATGACAAAACGTAAATTAAGCTGCGACTTCACATTTATCTTTTATCAATAAAACAACCCCACTGAGCAAAAAACAAACAAACAACGTTATATCAACATTGTAGCAGCATTAAACGTTGTATTAATATTGATGAAACATTACTTGGATGTGTTTGCTCGGTGAAACGCCTTCTCGATCGGGTTTTTAAATGATATGTATATGTGACCTGATATGTAATCGATGTTTTGATAAATTTAGGTATAAAGCACAAAAATTAATGAGTTATGATAGTATTGCACTCATAAGACGATCTCTACTCAGCCTTAATTCATTGAACTCACCAGATGCCACTAATTAAATTAAATTATAAAAACGCTTTAATGATTTAGATGAAATAAAATGAATGGTTAGATTTATTTTTATATAGATATTTATTGGAGAATCCACAGGGTTGCCGAATTGAAATGTTATTATTGTCGCATGTTAATTAGGTGAATACGTGTTAATTGTTTTCTGTAAAGGTAATATAAGATGATTGTGAGAAATCAAATATTTTGTTTACTACATCGACATGTATTGTTTATTTTATAAATAGAAAAATCAGTTTAATTCTGTTTATGTTTCTTTCTTTATCAAGATATTTTTCATAAAGTGGGTTATGAAATGAAATTCTTACAATCATCATTGTTTACTTAAATAGTTTTAAAATGTTTTGCTTTAAGGCTGTAGAGGATTCATTGTTAAATGTTTCACGTTATAAAGAAAGACATTATAAAAATGCGTATCTTATATAAATGTAACATGAAAAGAATAACATTGTGTCTATTTATTGATTTGTTTTTTATTGTTTATTCAAATAAAAAAAAAATCACTTAATGTTAGCTTCATTTATCCATGAATATAGTACTAAAACTGGAATCAAGAATATGAATTTGTAAACTTTTAATTGTAGACTCATCCATCACTTGGTGAAACATTTTTCAAAAACACTGAATTTAAACTTTGTTTAAAAAATTTATAAAAAACACTAATGGTTATAACGAAAATGTAATTGATATAATGGTAAATAAAAAACGAAAACGTTCTTTGTTGAAATTAATCTATGCAGGTCTAGATCAATCAAAACCCAAATCTTATGTCGCCCTTAATTATGTAAATCAAAAATCCAGCTCTATTGTAACATTTTAAACAACCTAGATATAAATACAATTTGCGTTAATAAAATCAATTTAGGCAAACTATTGATGAATAATAAAGACAAAACCGAAAAGGATCGAAGGAGTGGCGTTTATCAAATACAATTTAACGACTGCGAAGCAATATATATTGGCCAAACTGGCAGAAATTTCAACACCCGTCTAAAGGAACATAAAAAATCCATATTAGATAATCAGCCAAAGACGGGCTTCGCAAAACATTGCATAGATGAGGGCCACGTTTTCGATCCTTCTAAATTCAAACCTTTGAAAATAATCAACAAATGTAAAAAGCTTAATTATTGGGAAACTTTACATTAAGAATTCAATAGGAAAAGGATCGCTCGTTACTAATGACAACTTAGAAACGTTTAACACCCCGCTGCTGGATATGTTTGTCTCTTTACGCCCCAACAATTAGGTAATGATTTAATCCCCTTTAGGTATAAAACGCACACCGCTCCTCTTGTAACATCATTCTTGTAATAACTTTGAAAATGGTCGTCTGACCGAAACTAGTCAGTTTTTCAAAAATAAAAACAAATAGTGAAACAATAACCAAGTGTTTTATAAATTTTTTAAACAAAGTTTAAATTCAGTGTTTTTATATGAATTTGTGTTTAGTACTCATTCATTCACCGGATAACAATATACGCGTTTCAGGCTTCAACGCCATCATCAGTGGAGTCCCGAACCACTGCTTGAAGAATACTAAAGATCTTTGACCCTGGGCATTAGATGGCGTTTACACTTTCGAACATATGTAAAACTGGAAGCATTGTTTATAATTGTGAGATTTATTCACTCGAATATTAGTATAATGTACAGGGTGGTCTAATTTCGATGTTGCTTATGGGCATCTCTGTAAATATAAGAGTTAGAAAAAAAACCGATTTCGCAGGCGCGATTTCGTTTTCTGAGACTAGGATAATGCCGAAATCAAAAATGCACCATCTTGTTTTTTTCAGAAGTTATGGGGCAACATCGGGTTTTCATGATTTTTAACTTTAATTAATATCTTGGGTAATTTGTAAAATAGACAAAAACTAACTAACCTTCGTAAGACATTTTTTGGAGTAGAATCTAGTGGCGTAGGCACTTTTTTATTTTATGCACACATTTTCGAGTTATGGCCAATTTTTTTGTTTTTAAATGTAAATCATAGTTGGCTTTTGACACAGTTGATAATAGTGGTTTGCTATCACTGATTTCAAAAATATATACTTTTGTGAATTTATTTTAAAAACAATGCTACTATAGAGTAGAAACCAGCTTTTAATCTGCTAAATAATATAATACGGACGACAATAACCATTTTTGATCTTTGAATGCCCAATTTTAATTATGATAAACATTATAAAGTAAAGGTTTTTTAAATAATAATAATAATAATTCTTTTTTGAGTAGTAAATATTTTATTAGGCAGAACATAATTTTATTTTAAATATTAACTAAGATTTGTATTTAGTAAGAAAGAATAAAAACTAATTTTATATATTCGAACGTATGGTCATTATTTTTCAATGCATCTTTGGCATCTACCTCTTACAGCTTTTACAAATTTGAATGTTGGGAACATTTCCTAAGGTATCATGAAAATTTTGCTCCAACACGTCTAAATTAATTATAGGCTGCTTGTAAATTTTGTCTTTCAGGTATCCACCTAAAAAAATCTAACGGTGTCAGATCTCGAGATTTAGTAGGCCCCATAACCGGTCCAAATGTTCCAACCAATTACCCCCAAAATTTGCATTCAAATGCAATCTGATCCTACGCGCATTAAGAGCTGGTGCTCCATCTTGTTGGATGAACAGAACTCTTTGCTGTTGCAATAAAATATTGTCTACATATTGTTCAATATGTTCATCTAAAATGTCTAGATATTCCTCTGTATTTAAATTATTTCTATAAATACGACATCCCAAAATTCTATCTTCTAATAATGCACACCATACATTAAATCCAAATCACCCCTGTCTTCGTCGAAGTATTATTTGATGGGGATTTGTATCAGCCCACCAATGCTGAAACATTCTAACATATCGCATTTTTCATCATTTATAGGTACCCAATAGGTAATACGAATCAATGATGTCTACGTTTGTTTTACCTGTCAAAAAAGAAGTTTAAACGAGTGTTTTCCACTCCTAGGTTAAGCATGAAGTAAAATTTCGAGTTTAGAAAAGCCTGAAAATTTGGTTTGGTCGCGTAGCGCGAAGCGTGGAGCGACCAAACCAAATTTTCAGGCTTTTCTAAACTCGAAATTTTACTTCATGCGCCACGCGTACAAGACACTGATTTCATGCGAAGTTTACTCGTTTACAATATTTCAGGGCTTTCAGTGTTTAATACGCGTGGCGCATGAAGTAAAATTTCGAGTTTAGAAAAGCCTGAAAATTTGGTTTGGTCGCTCCGCGCTTCGCGCTACGCGACCAAACCAAATTTTCAGGCTTTTCTAAACTCGAAATTTTACTTCATGCTTAATCTGGGAATGGACAACACTCGTTTTAATCTTCAAATTGAACTCTTTAAAAAAAGGCGTATGCATATGTATACCTAATAGAAAATTCCCTGTATATATACTCAAAAAAATGCCCTGTATTAACAAATTAATCCTATGACTATTTTGCCAACATATCGCATTTTTCATCATTTATAGGTACCCAATAGGTAATACGAATCAATGATGTCTACGTTTGTTATACCTGTCAAAAAAGAAGTCAGGTAACTATTTTTTTACAATAAAAAAGGTAAGCAACGACATATTTTGTTCTCAACAAAAACAATTTCTATTTAAGATAAATTTACAAAAGTATATATTTATGAGGAAATAAAACACGATCGTTTGAGAATTTTCACAGTTTTTAATGTCGAACACTGCGACAATTGTTTCGCCACACAGTGGCTTCATCAGGCAGATAAATAATGATGATCTGCCTGATGAAGCCACTGTGTGGCGAAACAATTGTCGCAGTGTTTGACATTAAAAACTGTGAAAATTCTCAAACGATCGTGTTTTATTTCCTACATATTATGGAATTTCACCAAGTAAAAGCCTCATCTATCCAATATATTTATGAAATCAGTGAAAAACACTATTTTCAACTGTGTGAAAGCCAACTATGATTTACATTTAAAAAAAATAATTATTTGGCTATTACTCGAAAATGTGTGCATAATATAAAAAAATGCCTATGCCTAGGTCAAATTCTCTTCGTCTATAGATGGCCTAAGACATTAGCTTTAATTCAAGTCCTTTCACTTCTAATTTTTTGTTATTTCTCCCTTCATTTTTAATTTGTATTTGTTAGTTGGTTTAAAGAGAATTTGATCTAAACGTTACATATACTTTAATAGAGCGTTGTAACAAATCAAATTAAATAAGATTTTAAATATTTCATTGTATAATTCAATATCCGAAGGTGTATTTGCACGGGAAGTAGTTGTTTCAATGGATATTTATCGTCTTAAGTTGTCTTATTAATTAAGACATTGTTTGCATTTTCGCGAATAACATTTTCGTAATTTTATATATTATGTTTAAAGTGTGCAAACTATAAGAAGCTTAAGCTTATTTTCTCGAATTCAAATAGCTTTGAATTTAAATTTATTATAAATATTATATTATAGTCAATATTATATTAACAGTACATAAATACTTCAAAATCAATGATTAAGTTTCTGTTTTATTTAAATTTGTAGAAATTTTTGTGTTCTCGTCTGTGCTGGCCACTGTAGGCGCTATTTTTGATTCACTGATTCACTGATTATTTTTTATTTTCCGTTTTGTTTTATAATAATTCGACAGATCAATGATAACAGATTACTGTATCATGATTTGAATGTGTAATAGGGCTTGTAACTGATGTCATCATAAATCGCGTTCTGTGGACCAATCAAAACGCGAATTAGCGTGGTATAAACCATATTAAACACGCAAATGCCGTGTTTAATGAAATTGAGTGTTTAATGCACCCCATTTATGCTGCCCACAAAATTAAATAATGCACATATTTTAAGATTGTCGTGAACAAAGTATTTTATTGTCCTGAATAATGTTTAACTTTCTCATTATTTTAATAATATACAATTATTATGAAGGGTGGAGGCTTCTACTTCATTATACATGTTAATTTAATAAAATAAAACACTTTAACTTTAAACATTAAAAGTGCGATTCTTTTCGCAATCTACAACAAGTTAGTCTTACAAAGACTATACCAAACACTCATTGAAACAACTACTTCCCGGGCTAATACCCCGACGGACATTGAATTATACAACAAGTGTTTGCTGTTACATACAGTAACCTACTGTAAATGTAACAATTTGGGTCAAACTATTCAGGCCATCTATAGACGCGTTTCGAGATTTATCTCTCATCAGTATAGCTTTGCCATTTTAACTTTATTTGTACAATACAACACAATATATTGTGTTATACAAACAAAGTTAAAGTGTTTTATTTTATTGAATGTTTATCAATTGAAAAATACAACCAATTAAACTTTAAGCTTTAATGAACTGCCAAAAATGTTACATTTTGGTAGAGAGAGGATTCGAATCACGAATCACGAATCTCCTGTCATTTAACATGATTCGAATCACGAATACCCGAATCAAAAACCGGTATTTGGTTTGAATTACATGAAGAGATGACTATAATTAAACTTAATAATACACTAACACTTTCTTCACTAATAGAAAGTGTGACGCTACTTTTTAGCTACTGTGTACTTACCGCTCGGCCAAACTAACCCAGTGAAGAAGGGGGGGTTTTCAACTCAAAGATTTAACAAAAAGGGCGCCACGTGATTACTGGCGGCAAGGTAGCTAACCATAAAGGAAAATCACGAACCCAGATTTTACTAATACATATGTTCATTTCCCCATAAGTAAAATGCATAAATGAAATATAATAAACTATTTTATTTCCTGTAGATCGAACAACACAAAAATATATATATATATATATTTCAATTTAATATATGAAAGAAACGAATTGAATTAAAAAAAAATAAACTATTAATTTTAAGTAAAATATGGAATAATACCAAAAATAATTTTCGTAATTCATTCAAATTAATTACAAACCTCGGTAGATAAATATAGCTATATATACCCTTACAAAAATCATACTAACTCAAACCGAAATAAACATAATAAATTTAAATTCAAAGCATAAATTAAAAATATTGAATTATCTGTAATAACTTTAAAATAAACGTTTAAATATTCCTTAAACGGCAAGAATTATCTATTTTCTTATTATTATTTTTTTCTTCAAACAAAAAAAATTATAAATTGAAATGCAAAGTATAAAGTGAGAATTAATTATTATTTTTCAAAATCAAAGTTTTCCAATTAAATTAATATTAATGTATATATTAAGCATCAACAACAACAAAAAAATAGTCCTTTACGTTATTATTTAATTTTTTTTTTCTCTTTTTAAATTCTCATTCGAACAATTTACGAAACACGTTATGCATATATACCCAAATAATTAATCGTAGAATTTATCATTAGAATTCGAAGTTTTAAATTTATAAAAAAAATCTTTATGTAAATACCAAAAAAAAAAAAAAATGTACTTATCAAATTTCACTCGAGTCCAAGGGGTTGAAACCAAACGAATAACACGGGTAAGACGGATAAGACGGACAGCTACGACTTCTCCCTTTCCCGAACCAGAATCACAGAACAAGTCTTCGATGAAGTATTTTTCTTTCGGAACCCGGAACTAGAATCTCCCACGTGATCTCCACTGCTTATCAGCAACCACGGTCAAAATGGAATTCGAATCGAACCGGACCAAAAGTACATCAATCGAAATGTATGTTTGTAAAACAACCACAATTAAAAACCTAAGAACATCCCTACGAATTAGAAATATACTGATAAGAAGAACAATGCTTACCTCTAGGTGAAAGTGAGGTTTTCTAGAATGGCACGCTTTTTCTCTCCGCTTATAGCGTAGTAAATTATTATTTGCCAAATAATTCACTTTTGAAATTAAGACAAATACGAATCCCTCTGGAGGAAACCACAACGGTTTATAATTTATTAATCTTAATTTACGCGTGTCGAACTGGACGTGTGAAACGTATACGCCTGTAGAGTTAAAAATGGACGGGACAGAGCGCAGTGTAAAAACTCCTCCGCGACACCGAATACAATAGAACAAAATCAATCGCAAAAAATTCCAATATTTAAATTTAAATGCGAAAATAAAATTGCCTATGTTAATTCATTAGAATTAGAATAAATTGAATATAAATTATTCGTTTTACCAAAAATTAACGTAACAAAAGTGTTAGTGTTTTATTAAGTTTACCGATAGAATATAATTCGATTCAAATAATTCGAATTCTAAAGTGTGAAAAATAAAAATACTACAAATCGACTAATCATAATTTTAAATGAAACTAATTTAAGAATGAAATATACATACTGTGATGTATCCATTAATCATGTCGCGGCTTTACTTTGATAATGGCACAACTAAAAATAAGTGATTTTTTTCATTACAGTTATTTAATGAATACAGCTTTAAGAGACACAAATAAAAATACGTGCAAAAAATAAGATAAATCGATGGAAGTTATAGACTTGAATATTTGAGTAAAATTGTCTTGTAACCCTTTGCAGGCTCTTCCTAAAAAATTAACAAATTTCACTTGTGCCATTGTCAAAGCAAAGCAGCGATGTAAATGTATAGTGGAATTCGGGAGTGATGTCCTGTGACTCATTGATATGGAATGCGTGGTGCATTTTTTTTTAAAGAGTATTAGTAGCGGAGAGATTAGTAGCGGATTTAATGTAAATATATCTAATCTACCGACCCATTTCCTTGCGGTCAAATTTCGCAAATGTATTTGAAATAGTCATTTACAATTACATTTATCCAAAGGTTAAAAATTATATTTCTACAAATCAGCATGGCTTTATGGAAGGTAAATCTACGACGGCCAATTTGTGTTGCTTTAGTGAATATGTCTGCAGTGAGCTCGATCGTAAGGGTCAGGTTGACAAGATACGGATCTTGCTAAGGCATTCGAACGTGTCGATCATACTACACTCCTAAATAAACTTGGAAATTACGGATTTCATGTCAACCTGATTAACTTATTCAAATCTTATCTATCTGACCGCCATCTATATGTCTCAATCAATGGTTTCTCATCTAAAGCGTTTGTTGCTCGTTCGGGTGTACCCCAGGGATCCAATTTGGGGCCATTATTATTCCTTCTCTTTGTTAATGACCTTAGTGATTTACTAGATTGTAACCATTTATTATTTGCAGATGATCTTAAAATATATTCTAATATTGAAACACAATCTTCATGTCTAAATTTACAAAATATGCTTGATACAATTGCTGCATGGTGCTGTGATAATCATTTAACTCTAAACATTGCTAAATGTAAAGTAGTTACTTATTCGCGTAAAGGTAATCCAATGTTATTCAGATATTCCATTGGAAATCAACCTTTGGAAAGACTCTCAACTTTTAAAGACCTTGGTGTTACCTTTGATGCTCACTTCAATTTCAAAACTCACTACAATACAATCATATGTAAAGCCAACAGATCTCTTGGGTTTATTATTCGTAACACTAGGTCTTTCAAAAATGTAGAAGCACTAAAAGTTCTATACAATTCGTATGTACGTTCTGTACTTGAATACGGTTCGATCATCTGGGATCCGATATATCACACACATAATCAATCTCTTGAAAATATCCAACGTAAATTCTTCAAGTACCTGTGGTATAAAAGGCATGGAAACTATCCTCCGCAGGGTTTTAGCCACGACTTGCTTTTAAATGAGTTTGATGCGTTCTCGCTACAATCACGGAGAAATATTCTGGGTCAATTATTTTTATTTAAAATTTTTCACAGCATGATTCATTGTCCAGACCTTTTATTTAAAATTAACTTTAATATCCCTAGATTATCTAGTCGGCATTGTATGTGCTTCCATATTAGCACTGCGCGGTCTAACGTCCTTGAATTCTTCCCATTGCGTCGTATCTGCGCATGTCACAATAATCTCGATTGTGACATATTTAACTGTAGTCTGAGAAAATTGAAGGCATTAATTTCTAGTGTGGAATTTAACATTTAAGGTTAACGGCGATCGACTACCTACTGTATTATTGTTTTTTTACACTTAATTTAATTGAATTTATTTATCTTGTAAGTTATATATACATTTCCTTATATATATATATATATATATATATATATATATATAAAACATTAAAAGTGCCATTCTTTTCGCAATCTACAACAAGTTAGTCTTACAAAGACTATATCAAACACTCATTGAAACAACTACTTCCCGGGCTAATACCCCGACGAACATTGAATTATACAACAAGTGTTTGCTGTTACATACAGTAACCTACTGCAAATGTAACAATTTGGGTCAAATTATTCAGGCCATCTATAGACGCGTTTCGAGATTTATCTCTCATCAGTATAGCTTTGCCATCCCCTCTAAGCAATATGACACCTTAGACTCGAAAAGAATCGCACTTTTAATGTTTGAAGTATTCTGCAACCAAGAGTTGGCAATTTCATTTATACTTATATATATATATATATATATATATATATATATATATATATATATTGTAACGGTTCTGTTTTCATTTATTTAATTAATTAGTACCCGACACACGCTACGCCATTGGTTTGGTTAAGTTAGATTCCACCCGCGAGAGGCGCGAGGGAGAGGAGAAAAAGAGTGGCGCGTGAGAGCGGGCCCGAGGTTTTTTTTTTTGGTTTTGGCGGTCTTGCGGTGGTGGTCCTGGTGTTTGTGTCGAGGAAATCAGGTATGCATTTTTGATAAATACTATTAAAGTCCGTGTATTATTATGAATGATTAATTTAATATGAGATACCGCCGTCTAACCGGCAGGTTATTTATTCAGTAAGAAGTTTATCGAAAATGCGTACCGCTAACGTAGCACGTGTAATTTTGTAGGTTATGTGTTAGTTTTGTTGTGTTTCAATTATTCAACGAGTCCAATTTAATCGTGATGTCTTATCAGTAGTGTGTGGGTGAATAATAAGCTATTTTTAAGCTTGATGCCGGTGAGAGGAAATTATTTTCCCTCACCGTTTCAAATTGACACCTGTCGCTCCCAGAGGACGGTGTTAATTTTACTACATTTTTCTGTGACCGAATTAATCTGTTTCTGTGTTTTTTTTTTCTGCTAACTAATGATATGTAAAGTCTGGTGTATCACCGTGTTAATTAATTCCTTTTATTGTAGTAAGGGGAATTAATTTAATTGCTATTCATTAATATTATTTAAATTCTGGTGCATCACCGTTTTGATTAATTCAGCTTATTGTTTTAAGTGGAATTAATTTAATTTCTAGTCATTAATATTATTTAAAAGTCTGGGTGTCACCATTTCAATTAATTCCAGTCTCTTGTGTTGAAGGTAATTAATTTGCTCAACTAAGGCCATTTGAACCCGCTTACTAACCACGTCTTGTTCTATTGGCTGTGGGTCTTGATTTTCTTGATTAACTACCCCCCTAATATGCTCCCCAACATGCTTAATGCCTAAACCCTGCGCATGCGTAGAATCATCATATTTGTAAGAGTTAGCGACCCAGCCACCAGGGAACTCATAACGAAACAAATTACTGCCGTCGACTTGAACTTGTAGGTAAATCAATTCCCAGGAGACTCGCTACAATCAAGAAGGTGGACTGGTGACGGAGAGCTGGAGCTAAAAGAGTGTTAATCATACTGCTTCCACCCCGCTGCTTACCGCATGTTGCTGAAGGGATCCATCTAGGCCTGGTGACGGAGAGCTGGAGCTAGTAGAGCGTTAATCATACTGCTTCCAACCTGCTGCTTAACTACCCCACTTGCTAGCTTACCATTCCAGCAGTAGAGCCCGTATCTTGGCCACCACATATGCCAGAAGTCACCTGTTAAGGCAGGAGATAACCGCAACGATCAATTGGTGAGATAAACCCCAGTCACCCGAGCAGAGAGAGAGCCATTACCGACAGTTCAAATCCATCGCCCACGATATCATTCATTTAGCTTTTATTTTATTGTGGCAGGTCAATTGTGAACTTTTTTATTAATCACATATTTTTTCCTTTCCCTTTAATTGTTCTGATAAGTAATCTGTCATTGCCTTTATTGATCTAAATTCTGAATAATTTAATAATATACTTTTTATTCTTCTTTAATTGTTAATATAATTGTTATTAATTGATTTGGTGTTAAGAGTGATTTAATTGTGACCTAACCTAAATAGTTCTCTTCCCCATCCTGTTACTTAGTAACTGGCGCCCGCACGGGATGTTGAATTAAAAAATACCCTGGCCCACGCACCGCTGAAGTACCCTAGCCGAGGTCAGTGAGCCCTCTTATTTATTTTATGATAAGGGGGCGTCACAATATATATATATATATATATATATATATATATATTTTTTGAACATTATTATTCGAATGATTATTTTAGTTTATAGTTGTTACTCTGTAATTGGGTTTTTGCCTGTTGAGTAATAAAGATTATTATTATTATTATTATAAAGAATATTATTCGCGATAGTATCTTTCTCTTAGAATATAATCATATTGAAGTATGTGACTTAATGAGCAGCTTAAAAAATAAACCTTGCGTTGGCCCGGATGGCATTTACTGCAATATACTTCGAGAATTTAGATATCAGCTGGCTACTCCGTTAAGTTATCTAATTAACTTGTCATTCAGCCAAGATTATACCCTAACAAACTGAAAGAATCGGTGATTAAACCGGTTTTTTTTAAAAAGGGGACCCTAGCGGCATCGACCTACGAGTATAATGCTCGCCAATTCCTTATCGAAAATTTTTGAATATGCAATACTGCAACGATTGCAATCTTTTCTTAATAAACATTCAGTGATATCCCCAAATCAATTTGGATTTATACTGGGTAAATCCACTAGTAATGCATTGCTACAGTTTCACGATAACATTTTGCAATCGTTGAAAAACAAGGAATTGCCATTTGGCATTTTTGTGACCTTAGCAGAGCCTTCGACTGTGTTCCCCACAAGCGTCTACTCTGGAAGCTGGAGTCTTATGGCATACGAGGGAAAGCTGCAGAATGGTTTGCTTCCTACCTCTCTAACAGATTATCGTTTGTAGAAATCTCTGGTTCGGGTACGTCTTGTGGAGGACATAGATCGAGGACGCTGCCAAGCTTAATAGGTGTTCCTCAGGGATCAATACTGGGGCCAATATTATTTATTTTATATATTAATGATGTTGCCGACTTCCTCCCCGATCACAATGTAATCATGTATGCAGACGACACCTCGGTGCTAATAAAAGATACATCATTATGCAATATAACAGCCTCAGGCAACACTGCTCTAGCTAAATTAAACTACTGGTTCCAGTCAAATGGACTGTTCTTAAATTCGAACAAAACGCACACGACACTATTCCATACTCCTCAGAAGTTAATTAGTGAAAATATAAAATTAAGCGTGAATAATGACTTCATTACATCAACAGAACACGTGAACTTCTTAGGAGTGACACTATCCCACAACCTGAAATGGAACGAACACTGCACCAAGCTTATAAACAAACTGAATAAATCGGCATACAAAATACGAGCCCTACATCACTGTTTGAATACCTCAGCGCTAAAAATAATTTACTTTACAGAGGTTCAATCAAGAATGCTGTACGGAATCCTCCTATGGGGCTGTACGCAATGGATAAACAAAGTCTTCATTACACAAAAGCTCATAGTTCGCAAAATAAAAAATATTAATCGCACCGAGTCATACCGTCCACATTTTAAGGATCTATCGATCCTAACACTACCATCCCTCTTAATACTGGAGCTCTGTAAATATGTATATATACACCAAAATGACATAAATAATAGAAGAAGCCACACTCATAAAACGCGATTCAGCAATTTACTGTTGCCGAGAAAGGTTCATCTTGAACTATGCAATAGATCCTGGCAGATACAAGGTATTAAAGTCTTTAACAGAATTCCTCAAGAGTTATGTAAATTAAACTACACGCAATTTAAAATAAAGCTAAAGTCTGTTTTACTTAGCCATGCGTTTTATTCTATAGACGAATATCTCAACTGCAACAGTTTAATTTAATTTCATAATTAAACATTTATAATACAATATTTATATTTATATTCAATTGTTTGACGTTCCTGTACTTTTAGTGTTTTATGGTGATTAAAGTATTATTATTATTATTATGTCGACAGTTGTATCTCCAACGATTTTTCCTAGTTGTGTCAAATTTTGACGTTACATGACAATGTCATACTGTTTAGGTCGCGAGTATATTAGTGTTCTTTCTTCTGGAAAAGCTTAAAATCATAGTGTCTTGTGATTTTGTTCTTTTGAGTATACATATGACAATTACGTGCTGTAGATTTTTAAATATTCGTTGTTTTCTTAAAAGCTTAAACGAGTGTTTTCCACTCCTAGGTTAAGCATGAAGTAAAATTTCGAGTTTAGAAAAGCCTGAAAATTTGGTTTGGTCGCGTAGCGCGAAGCGCGGAGCGGCCAAACCAAATTTTCAGGCTTTTCTAAACTCGAAATTTTACTTCATGCGCCACGCGTACAAGACACTGATTTCATGCGAAGTTTACTCGTTTACAATATTTCAGGGCTTTCAGTGTTTAATACGCGTGGCGCATGAAGTAAAATTTCGAGTTTAGAAAAGCCTGAAAATTTGGTTTGGCCGCTCCGCGCTTCGCGCTACGCGGCCAAACCAAATTTTCAGGCTTTTCTAAACTCGAAATTTTACTTCATGCTTAGTCTGGGAGTGAAAAACACTCGTTTGAAGCTTCAAATTGAACTTTTTAAAAAAAAGCGTATGCATATTTATGACCTAATAGAAAATTCTCTGTATAGTATACTTAAATGAAAAATTCCCTGTATTAACAGACTAACCCGATGACTATTTGCCAAATCTACTGAATGCGCATTCGATTCAATTAACACTTTAAATCATAGTGTCTTTTGAATTTTTTCTTTTGAGTATACATATGACAATTACGCTCTCTAGATTTTTAATTATTCGTTGTTTTCTTAAAAGAAGTTAATTTGAAGTTTAAACGAGTGTTTTCCACTCCCAGACTAAGCATGAAGTAAAATTTCGAGTTTAGAAAAGCCTGAAAATTTGGTTTGGTCGCGTAGCGCGGAGCGCGAAGCGCGGAGCGCGAAGCGCGGAGCGACCAAACCAAATTTTCAGGCTTTTCTAAACTCGAAATTTTACTTCATGCGCCACGCGTATAAGACACTGATTTTAGGCGAAGTTTACTCGTTCACAATATTTCAGTGCTTTCAGTGTTTAATACGCGTGGCGCATGAAGTAAAATTTCGAGTTTAGAAAAGCCTGAAAATTTGGTTTGGCCGCTCCGCGCTTCGCGCTACGCGACCAAACCAAATTTTCAGGCTTTTCTAAACTCGAAATTTTACTTCATGCTTAGTCTGGGAGTGGAAAACACTCGTTTGAAGCTTCAAATTAAACTCTTTAAAAAAAAGGCGTATGCATATGTATACCTAATAGAAAATTCCATGTATATATACTTAAAAGAAAAATGCCCTGTATTAAGAGATTAATCCTATGACTATTTGCCAAATCTACTGAATGCGATTAATCCTATGACTATTTGCCAAATCTACTGAATGCTCATTCGATTCAACTAACATTTTCATTTGAGATTACACAAAATCAACATAAATGCATTATCGATTTCTGTAAATAACTGAACTGTTTACTAGATGTGGAAATGGGAACTATACCACTTAAACTCACATTTAAAACGATGGTGCACTTTAATTAAAACGATTTGTAGCTTGGTTTTTGCAGATTTAGTGTTACGAAGACATTGTCAAAATGTGACGTTTAACCTTAAAATTTTAAAGCTGCATACGTTTTCGCATGTTCCATCTAAAACCATAGCAGACATATTATGAAGTTTTCAGTCTCTTTTCACACATGTAATCTGATGACATCAAACAATTTTCGTATTACATGTATTCGTGCAGAAAGCACTACAAATCAAGGAAACCTTACCTTAGTACTTTTTTGTTTATGTATAGAAGCTAAATTTACATTTTCCGCCACAAATGCCATTTACTGATATAAATGGTAATATGACATAATAAAAATTGTTGTAAATACACAGTTATTATAGAACAAACATATCATATGTTCAATAAAAAAAAAATACTAGAGTCCCATGATTTAATCTTTTTATAAATTTAAGTTGGCTACACACTTTAGTAAATGACATATGAAACGTCAGACATAATTATAATGTATATTTTCATAGTTATCAACCTAGAATATTTTCCATGGCACTCTAGAGATTTTTTTTAATTAAACATACGATATAATATATTATGAAATGAACAGATTACACAAACTTGTTGTTACTGACAAAATTCAATCACTGACATTTCACAGCCAGTCCTGTACATGAAAAATTTCATTTTTCAACAAAAATAACAACACAATTTTCACTTTGAATAATTTTTATTCGAATTTAAAAACGAATAGCACAAATTGGGCGTTTCACTACCTTAGGAACAACACACGCTTTTTTTCGAAATAATATTGCGTAAATATAAATACAAACGATATAAACTAATGGTAATCATAATAAAAAATATCATTAACTCTATTTACAGAATAAAACAATAAGTTACAAATATACACGAGCGTTTTAAAATTAAATTACATAATACCACAGACATGTCGAGGATTATTTCAAGAGTCTAATCCACACCACTAGAAAGGATTTTGATGCAATTTGTTTGATTTTTTGTACTATTACTGAATCAATTTTCAATGGGATATTATTATAAAATCCTAGTAAATGTTCAAAAAGAGAATGTTTAATTCTTAATGATTACACTGATTTACAACAATATGGTTAAGTGTGTTTTTATTGTTGTTTTTAACTAATTTGGGTACTATGTAAAGTTAATTAAAGGAAATTCACTTGGTATTGTTTCACAATTAAATCTTTATTCCGACTAGTTTCGGTTTGTTAGACCATTTTCAAAGGAATGTACAGAAAAAAATATTTTCTAAGTATATATACAATATTTTTGTTTCAGGTAATAAGAGAAGTTGGGTACGCTGAATCCGAATCCGATCAGCCCAAAGTCGCCAGATTTTGAGATATTTTATCTCAAAGTACAAGAAGAAATATTGAGATATCTTCTCTCAAAGTGGCCAAAATAAAATGCGCCATTACTCACTCGCCGGTCAGAAATCACGGAAAGTTTTGTTACTGGGGGGCTAAAAATGCCAAAAATCGCCCATTTTGAACACTTTAAAATTAAAAAATATATATAAAATCGAATTAAAATTAATATCGACTTTCTGCAAAAATGTAGTCTTATTGATACAAGTCTCCAAATATTCAATTTAATTAATTTAAATTATGCATAGAACAGTAAATCTGTCGTGTAACTCAAATATTAATTGTAGAATTCAATACCTGTTGGGGTATTAGCTTAAAAAGTTGTTGTTATTTGGAGACTTGTCTCAATAACACTAAATTTTTGTCGATATTATTTTAATTCGTTTTTATATATATTTTTTAATTTTAAAGTGTTCAAAATGGGCCATTTTTAGCCCCCTAGTAACAAAACTTTCCGTGACTTCTGACCGGCTAGTAATGGCGCATTTTATTTTGGCCACTTTGAGATAAGATATCTCAATATTTCTTGAATAACTTTTTCATTTATCACTTGGTTCATCCTTTAAGATATCTCAAAATCTGGCGACTATTTTGGCCACTTCGAGATACGATATCTTAAAGTCTGGCGACTTTGGGTTCAGCGTACCAAAATTAGTAAAGAATAACAATAAAAACCTGCTTGACCAAAGGGTGTATTAACAATCTGTTTATCAGTGTTGTCAATAAATATGTATCACGTAAATTATTTTGAAGTTTGTTTTCTTTTAAATCTATAATTATAATACATACATCTTCAAAAAATAATAATTACCAACTGTTTATAATTAAAGTTACTAATTTGAATTAACACCTAAAGTTCAATGTAGATTATGCTAATCCTGATCCTTTAAAAGTCCTTTAACAAAAATTCTGGATTTTGCAATTAATGATAATTTCTGTATTGTGGAGGCTTCTACTTTGTTACCCATGGTAATTTCACAATAAAACAATTTTTACATTGTTTGTCTAACACTTTTTATTGAATGTGACTGCAGTTTCGACAAATTTAGCTTGTCATTATCAAACATGAAGTAAACATGAAAAACCTTTAGTTTAAGTTCCTTCATGTTTGATAACGACAAGCTAAATTTATCAAAACTGCAGTCACATTCAATAAAATGTGTTACACAAACAAAGTAAGAAGTCTTTGATTTGGTTGGCGTTCACTTTGTGGTACATCTTTATAAAATAATATTATAACACTTAACTTTGTTTTACCACTTTAATTGGTAAAACAAAGTTAAGTGTTTTAATATTATTTTAAAAGTAAGAAGTAATTATGTAATTATGTTTAAACTGTGCAAACTATAAGAAGCGTAAGCTTATTTTCTCGAATCAAATAGCTTTGAATTTGAATTTATCTTGTTTGAAAAGTAAGAAGTGTTTTATTATGTTAATGATAATTATAATAATAATAACTGATATCTGGATAAGGGACTTTTAAGAGTTGATCCATTGCTTTAGCAAAACTACTTTAATCAATACATAAATGGCATCATATCTAATTAAACGTTTTTTGTCTTTCTTATAAAAATTAAATTTCGCATCAAAATGATTGAGTAATAGAAAAGGTAAACAAGTTGCATCAAACCTAACAAATCACAGCACTTCAAACCGATGGGTTCTCCGGAATCGATCTTCTCGATCTGGCAGATGACCTCAAGATCATAGACGACCTGATCTCTCCTCTTACAGACGCTCTCGTCGACAGTCTGGACGAGGAGGTCCTCTTGAAATGTTCGACTTTGTTTTCTGTGGGTCTTCTATATAAAAAAAAAGAGGAAACATCGTATTAATAAACTGAAGTTTATTTAATGTAACGTGACGTAGGAAAACACAAAAGAAAACCAATGGGTGCATTCATCAGATAAAACTGTTGGCAGTTTGATGCCAACAATTAGGGAATTTCTTGAATTAATTTCTCATCTGGCACTTGGTGAAACATATTAGAATATGTAAAGTTATTTAAATAAAAAAACACTTGGTATTGTTTCATTCCTTTGAAAATGGTCTAACAAACCGAAACTAGTCGGAATAAAGTTTTAATTTGTGAAACAATACCAAGTGTTTTTTTATTTAAATAACTTTACATAAATTTGGAAAATTGTCTGATAAATGCACTGTCAACAGCAAACACGTTCGTCATTTTTGCAAGGGTAAAAATAGAAAGGCCAGAGAAGCTTTACTAGATACCAACGTGAAGCGTAAAAAAAACATGTTGAAAGTATATTTTTCTGACGAATGTGCCCAATGTTCATGCGATTCCTTACACCATATTTGAATTCTTTTTTAAGTTTTTGGATTCGAATACGAGTCCTCTTAAGACAATTTAACAAATTCGGATAAAAAAGTATTTGATTTCTCTAAGGGCCAGTTGCACCAAACACGTTAAACTGGTCAAACTTTGAACTTGAGTTCAAAGTGACATTAGAACAATAGGAACAATAGGATTCTGAGTTTAACATTTCTGGTTCAGCTGGGCCTAAATGGATTCAAATCCTGCTCAGCTCTGATACTTATGTATGATAAGTTCTTTCATAAATAAGCAACCAATGGAATTGCTCCATTTTCGTCTCACAGAGCATTCTACAATAGCTTAGAATGTCAATTGCTCGAGGGGAATTGTCACTGCTGATAATCCCCCTGCTTCCAATTGGCTCAAACTGAAAAGACCGCTGCTTTTTAATGCTTTCAGTTGGCTCACATGATTTTTTAATATCTGCCAACTTAAGAAACATCAAAAACGTCATCCCGTTTTGGAGCGAATATATTACAGACAGAGATAATAATATATTACGTCACGAGAGTGGTATGCAGCATATTACATATGAGCGGAATGTTGCGCACGAGCCGCGCAGCGGCAAGTGCACAATTCCGCGAGTATGTAATTGCCATACCACTCGAGAAACGTACGATACTTTACCTACGCCCGAACAAAATAAACAATGAGCATGAAAGAATAACTTATTTATTCAATAATTATTGATAGTAACATGACATTGATGAAAACTAAATTACTACTAGATCAATATACGTCAAAGAAATGTCATTTGGTTGTGCCGTAATTAATCAGTTGTTCAGCTGTCAGCATGTAATATACTTGTCAAAGCTATTACGTGCAATATACGCGTCAAGATGGCAGTGTGATATACATATATGATGTCGTTACTAGATAGGGCGTAGGTAAATAAATTGAAGAAACAACACACACATACACAACATCAGGTATTTGGAACATTTCTGAGGATGTTTGCGGGGTAAGAAATTAGGAATTAATTGTACATTGAATGAATAATTTGTGTTATATGTTATAATAATGTATAACTAAATTATACTTCCATGTAAAGACAATTTATCATAAAGCAAAATTGTGTTTGTCAATAGGTTGCAGAATATTTACAAAATAAAAAAACGAATTAAAATTAATATCAACTTTCTG
Source organism: Philonthus cognatus (assembly GCA_932526585.2). Classification (NCBI taxonomy): domain Eukaryota; kingdom Metazoa; phylum Arthropoda; class Insecta; order Coleoptera; family Staphylinidae; genus Philonthus; species Philonthus cognatus. The sequence continues at coordinate 14,447,094 of OW052243.1, forward strand.
CAAAAAGATTGTCTCCAAATATTCATTGAAACAACTACTTCTCGTGCTAATACCCCGACAGACAGTATAGTTCAATATCTGTCGGGGTATTAGCTCGAGAAGTAGTTGTTTCAATGAATATTTGGAGACAAACTTTTTGCAGAAAGTCGATATTAATTTTAATTCGTTTTTATACTTTCATGTAATTAATGACATTTTATCTGTCAAATTCTTTTGAAGTTTACATTATTTTTGTTGAAACTTCTTAAGCATATACCTAAGATTATACGTGTCTATTTAAGAACTTATCTGACCGAATGTACTTCTGGCAATGATAATTACGTAATTTTATTTAACCAAAAAGTCTGTTGCTTTAGGTAATTGCCCTCCTGGCCTCGGGCAATTACCAAGCAACACACTTTCGGGTTAAAAAAAATGAATGCGTAATTTTCATTGCCCTTGAGACATTATAGCTGGTAATGTGACGTTTTCTTAAAGGAAATTAAGCTTAGTTTTATAAATTTGTATAATTGTTACTATACTGCCTTACCTTTTTATGCATGGGAAATCAAAGAACTTCTGATCGCTTCCAAAATCTTCTCCATCCTGCAGAGTTTGCGGGAGCTCTTGATCCAAAGTTTCCGGTAAGAATAGGCAGAGAATACCTCCCAGAACTCCAAGGACGCCCAAGATTAAAAGTGGTAAATGTACCGAAATGTTAGCCTGAAATAATTTACACAAACCATTAAAAAGCAATACTTTCCCTTTGTTTTATATGTGGGGGAAAGTAAAAATAATAGTGTACCTGATAAAGAAAACAATATCATTTTGATCTGACTAGTTATTTCACCTCCAACGGCAATAAAGCAGGTAAAATAAAACGCAATTCAAGTATATTATGTTTAAAGTGTGCAAATTATAAGAAGAGTAAACTAATCGTTTTGAACTTGAATTTAAATTATTTATAATTCAAGTGGTTTTTTATTAGCACTAACACAAATACAGATAATTTTAAGTGTGCAAATATCTCGATGTGTAAGCTGTTAATTTTAGGCATTAATCGGTTTTTAAATAAGTATAATTTGAAGCTTTAAACGAGTGTCATCCACTCCCAGACAAAGCATGAAGTAAAATTTCGAGTTTAGAAAAGCCTAAAAATTTGGTTTGGTCACGTAGCGCTACGCGCTACGTGACCAAACCAAATTTTTAGGCTTTTCTAAACTCGAAATTTTACTTCATGCGCCACGCGTATAAAACGCTGATTCTCAATTGAACTAACCTAGTATATTATGAACTTCAACTGAAATCAGTGCATTACGCGCGTGGCGCATGAAGTAAAATTTCGAGTTTAGAAAAGCCTGAAAATTTGGTTTGGCCGCTCCGCGCTTCGCGCTACGCGACCAAACCAAATTTTCAGGCTTTTCTAAACTCGAAATTTTACTTCATGCTTAGCCTGGGAGTGGAAAAGAGTCATTTAAAGCAGAGGTGGGCACGGTAGGGGCCCTGCGCTCGCCGGCTTCCCCCACTCACGGCGTCAGCCGGCCGAGAAGGGAGACGTCGACTCTTCTAGATAAGCCAATCGGACACGACCGCGCCGCGGGAAATTTGAAATGCTTCAAAGACTGGAAAGTTTTATTAAAATGTTTTTTTTAATTTTAATAATTTCGTTTATAATTTTATATTCTTACAATGAAGAAATATTAACGTTTATATAAAGTTTACTTCTTCATTGTTAGATTTATTCGCATTAGTCCATTTAACACATTTTAATAATTGGTTAGATTCATCGAAAGAAACCAGTTTGAATCGCCCGCTGTTCGGGCGCATGTGATTGGTACGTATTGAACCAATCACGTGCGTCAGAGCTCTCTCTCTTACTCTCCTCGGCCGGCTGGCGCCGCGAGTGGGGGAAGCCTTCGAGCTCGCTAGTGCCCGCGGGGCACTATTTGCCCACCTCTGATTTAAAGCCTTAGATTAAACTCTTTTAAAAAACAATGAATGCCTCAAATTTTACATTAAACGCATTAGGATATATTCACTTTAAATAAAAATCCTTGTATGTGTCTTCTAAAAAACAGGTAAACATTAGTCTTTAAATGAGAATTTTAAGTGTAAATATCTCTATGTGTAATCTGTGAATTTCAGGCATTAATTGGTTTTAAAATAAGTTCAATTTGAAGCTTTAAACGAGTGTTATCCACTCCCAGACAAAGCATGAAGTAAAATTTCGAGTTTAGAAAAGCCTAAAAATTTGGTTTGGTCGCGTAGCGCGTAGCGCTACGCGACCAAACCAAATTTTTAGGCTTTTCTAAACTCGAAATTTTACTTCATGCGCCACGCGTATAAAACGGTGATTCTAAATTGAACTTACCCAGTATATTTTGAACTTCAATTAAAATCAGTATACGCGTGACGCATGAAGTAAAATTTCGAGTTTAGAAAAGCCTGAAAATTTGGTTTGGCCGCTCCGCGCTTCGCGCTACGCGACCAAACCAAATTTTCAGGCTTTTCTAAACTCGAAATTTTACTTCATGCTTAGTCTGGGAGTGGCAAACACTCGTTAAAAACTTCGAGTTTTACTCTTTTAAAAAGTAATAAATACCATAAATTTTTCAATAAACCCATCAGGATATGCAAAAGAAAAATTCTCTGGATGTATCTTCTATAAAATAGGTAAGCATTTAACGTCTTAAAATATGAAATATTTTTAATGATTTAATACATTTCTTTTTTCTTTAGAAAATAATAATTTAAATAGCTACTTACCAAATATACAACAAATGGTGCAACAATACTTGCGACGTATCCCATGATGTGGATTAAGGCTACACCTTGTGCCCTAACAACAGTTGGTAATAATTCAGCAGCGTATTGAAGACCAATGTTGTAAGATATGTTGACTGAAAATCTTCCAGCAATTGCGAAGGAAGCTGAAGCAATTCCTGAAAAATAAAATAATTTCTTTGATTAATACATAACTAAAAATATAACGGCATGGCGAATTCTTAGTTGTAATGTAATCAAATATTAATATTTGTTCACAAAATTAAAACTTCGGTATGTAACTATTTTAAATAAATAACACGATTGATGAATTTTGTATTGTGAAGGCTTCTACACTACTCAAAATAAAAAAAATGTATTTGTTTACAAAATTAAATTCTCGGTATGTAACTCTCTTAAATGAATAACACGATTGATGAATTTTGTATAGTAAAGGCTTCTACACTACTCAAAAAAAAGTAGTCACTTTTTCAAAGTGGCATACATTTTATGCGAGTTTAGGAATCTTGTTAAAAGTTGGTATAAATATAGATGTATTGTTTATTTGAATAATGTTACAACTGAAAAAAATATAACAATTTTTAATCATTGTATAGATTAGAGTTTAGTAGTAACAAAAACTAAAGTAATCTAAGAAATTTCCGATATCAAAACGTAGTATCTTAAGTCAGTTTTACTTAATGACTGTGAACAGTTCTTGCTAATGAAGAAGACAATCTTCATCTTCAGTACTTTTCATTTCCAAAAATGTTTGATTTTATATGCATGTAGAATGTATTCATCCATAATGTTGAAAAGCACTTTTAACAAGTACACTAACATGTATACATGTAATAAAAATGTTACCCACGCTTTGTTTTTGGCTACTCAATGTATCTTACTTAATTTGACATAAGCACACTTGATGATATTTCGTAATATGTGGAAATTATTAAAGATCAAAGACAAGTGTTCACATGTATCAAGTTTCAACAATGTTTCTAAACTCTCATTAAATTTACGCCACTTTGAAAAAGTGACTACTTTTTTCTTTTACTTAATATAATAGCAGACTATTTATGATTTTCAACTTTTGATTTAACTCACTACAATTGTTTCGCTACACTGTAGCTTCTTCAGGTGAAGAAATATAATACAATTTTTACAAACTAATTTACATTATATACAGTTTTCAGAAGTGTGGGTAGAGGGTTTTTTTTTCTTTAATTTAAGGGGGGGGGGGAGTTAGAGAGTTCAAGCTGGTCGTTCAGCAAGTTTCTTGAATTGATGTGTTTATTTATTTCTAAATTTTCCAACAAATTTAGTTTCCGTCCTTTATTAGAGATGTGGAGGATTTTGAAGTTGTTGTCAAATTGGTGGTTTTCTTCAATTAGGTGGTTTGCGTAAGTTGAATTATCTTTTTGATGAATAACAGCTTTTTGGTGTTCATTTATTCTTTCACTGAATGCTCTCCTGGTTTGGCCTATATAAATCTTCGGGCAATCAGCACAATTACGCAAATAAACCCCACAGCGTTGACCCTTTATGGTTTTATCCTTATTGTTTTTTATTATTTTTGATAGTGTGTTGTTAGATTTAAACGCAACATTTATGTTTATTTTTTTTTTTAATTTTTACTGATTTTTTTAGCTTCAATAGCCATTATAAGTTATTGATCCATAATTTTCAACCTTGCATTTTCTTGTGGGGAATATTGATTTATTTATAATTTCTTTTTCTTTGTTAATTATTAATTTATTTAAACTATTAATGATTTCGATAGCTAACGCCATCTAATGCTTCATAGTGGCATCGTCACCTGGTGCCGGAATACTGAACACAAATTAAATTTTGATTAATTTATTTATTGTATCTATTTTAAAATTGTTTCTGACTGCAATGTATTTATTTATGTTAATTTCTTTTTCAAAATTTTGTTTTGACATTGGTATTGAAAATGCTCGATGAATCATGGATCAAAAAGCAGATAATTTATGTTGTATCGGGTGAAATGAATTATTATTTATTGTCGTATCAGTGTGCGTTGGTTTATGGTATATTGAGAAGTCGTGTTTATTATTATTGTTTTTTATAGTTAGATCTAAGAAATTTATAGTATTATGTATTTCGGTTTCTAACGTAAATTTAATTTTTTCGTGTTGAAGGTTTATTTCCTTTAAAAAGTTATTTAAAATTCTATCCGTGCCAGTGAATGCAACCAATACATCATCAACATATCTCCACCAATAGAGGCAATTTTTAAATTGAGGTAATTTGCATATTTTATTTTCTAAGCTATCCATAAAAATGTCTGCCATTAAAGGGCTTAGCGGGTTTCCCATTGCTAGACCATCTGGTTGGGAGTAAATCTGTTCGTCAAACTGTAAATAATTTTGATGAATGCAAATTTCCAACAGGGATAATATTTCATTTATTATCACTGGATGAACGTTTTTTGACAATAATTTGTTTTTTATTAGGTTCTTTACTCCTATTGGAGGGACGTTAGTCAATAGATTTGCTACATCAAATGACACAAATTTAGAGTTTGATGGTAATTTAATATCTTTAATTTTATTAACAAGTTTTTTCGCGCTAATAATCGCGAATTAAGTGTTTTTTATATATTTTTATAAATTTGTGTGATATTTCTATTTCTTTGAATATTTTGTAAACATTACATTCGGGTTATGAAATGTTTGACCATTTTACAATTCATTGTATCCTTTCTGGTACCTGCAGCCTTTGTGTCGCAGAGGCAGGGTGCGTTTTATAACTTCGAACTTTTGGAAAACATCGTAAACCGAGCGGTAAAACTCATTGTCAAAAATTTTGGAGCAGACAATGGTTTCCAGCATTACGTGTCTTAAATTCCGTAATAAAGATTGAGCCCTCATCCAAGACTCATTAAAAATGAGTTATAAAACGCAGCCCTGACCTAAAATAATTTCTCATGAATTTTCTTCCCCATCTTACTCTTTTCTGTGCAAAATTACTATCATCTCTTCCAAACATTTTCCCCACTTTCAAAACTTTCAACTAATCCTGTGCTTCCTTTACTTTTCATTCCACAACATCCCTTCAACTGAAATCATTCTAATTCCAACCACGACACAAGTAAGTTTAAAATATCTCACCTAATTGTGAAACTTTGTTGTAATTCATTTTCTTGTATTTTTTCAATCATTAACTTGTATTTTTTCGTCATTTATTCTTGTCATTTATTAATTTACTTTATTCATTTTTGTTATATTTTTGGTTTGTATATATATTCAGATGCACATTTATTTAATAAATAGTTTGTTTATTTATGATACAATGTGTTTATTTTAATTAACTATAAAAAAATCGTTAAACTCGTAAACAAAGTTCCATGCTGTTTTTTTATTGAAAATGTCGTTTAAATTCCAAGTATTCAATCAGAATGGAGTTACGTTTTTTTGCTATTACTTCACATGGTGCATTAGTGTAAGATACTACTGGTCTTATTGGATTATTTACTTTGTGAAGTTTTATAAGATCATATAATTTAGGTGGTTGTGGATTCATATTAATTGCAAAATATTTTTCTTTGTCTAATAAAATATAATTAATATTATTCAATGTTTTTCTGATTGTTTGTTGGAATTTTTTAGTCGGGTTGTGCTTAAGAGGTAGAAAGTTGTTAGTCTTTCTTTTAAGTAGTGTCTTTCGTAATACATGTTAATTTATCAATAAAAATCGTTTTAACTTTATTCGTACAAGACTATTTACTTCTTGTTTAATAATGGCAAGCCTAATTTGCTAGAACTGTATTCACGTAAAAATAAATAGTGTTATACAAACAAATTTAAAACGTTTTTTATTAACACAATTGATGATTGGAGAAATTTCTTTGAGATACATTTTTATCAAAACACTGGATAAACACCATACAAATTTAAAATTGCTGTAGAATTATTTTCGAGTTTTCATAAAACGGCTCATCAAAAAATACAACATGAATGTTTTTTAATTCTTTACTCAACCGTGCCTTGGATGCCTTAAAAAATATACTAATATCAAGTGGTCATAATCGGTCAGTAATGCCTTCAACGTGACATCCAAAATTTTGAATAAACAATCCTACGCGTAAGATCGGTTTTAATGTAAAATTATTGTGTCCAAAATGATTCGAAACCGTAAATTAACGAGAACAATTAAAGAACACCCTCCTGCGTTTTTTCATAGCAGATTTCCCAGATACAGTGAGGTAAGCAAAAAACGTTCACTTGTACACATTTAACGACGATTTGTGAATATCATCCTTTAATAATAAAGAAGTATGTTATATCACATTTAGCAGTTTTTAAAGGAAATCATAAAATCTGTTAATTTCATGGATTTTATCTTCCAATTTGTTTAACCTTTTTTCAAGTGATTGCACTTGAAAAAATATTAAACAAATTAGAAGATAAAATCCATGAAACTAAAATATACATTCAGTTTTTATGCTCTCCTGTAAAAAATGCTGAATGTGACATAACATAGTTCTGCAGTAACCCAGCGATATTTAAGCCGCCTATTGGATTCATTGCATTTCGATTTACTATGATTTTTGAGATTCTGAAAATCCAATCAGGGTGTACACCGGAGGCACGAATCTAAAGTTCGTTGGTTAAGGCGACTTACCGTTTGGTCGCAAATCGAATTTTAAGTTCCACTTTCGAGGTTATATATGGTCGTATTTTCGGCTAAATAAGCACATTACAGATACAAATTACACTCATGATGAAATTATCTCCAAAATGAGGACGTAATTCATCCAATTTATAGTGTTATCTTTATTAATTCAGCCAATATCACGATATTAGTTTTACCCGAGATTTGACGTCTACTGACGTTTATTTAAAATAATGGATATATAAATCGAGATTGATTATTAAATCATAGGTAATTTAATTTACGATATAAAAAATAGATTACACTTTCGTACGATAACTAGGATATTTACTGCAATAATAAAATATTAACAAACAAGCAATAGATAATAACAAATATTACTTTTATATTTAATTCACTGTTTTTACTTTAATTAAATTTGTACGGCATATCCAGTTTGGTTAGTAGACACACAGCTAAATTTAAATACAATTAAAATAATTTAATAGAACCACATAACCAAGCAAAATTATCTGATTTTAGCCACACATTTCTTTTCTTTTTTGTTTGTTTGTTTGGCATAGGTTCTAGCCATTCAGCCACTAACGATGATTGTATTAATTTATCATATATTTGGACGTCACGACACATTCACACGACACCCAGGAACACGACGATAGATTATTTTTTTAAATAAAGTCTCCCGGTGCACGGGAATCGAACCCGAGTTTGTGGCTCGCCGAGCGATACAGCCCGACGACGTTACCGCTCGGCCACCACCTGCCCCCCACACACTTTTCTTTAAAATAATACGATGCAGATAAACATTTTATTACGCTTAGGCGATTTTATGTGTTTTTAAGTTAGGTTAGTAGAAAGGTTTGCAATAGAATAAATTGCGAAAGTCTCTTTGCGCAAGTTAAATATTTCACATACTTCTAGGTTAGGTTAGGAGAAAGGCTTGCAATAGAATAAATTGCGTATGTCTCTTTGCAGACGATGACTATTCCACATACTTTCAGATTAGGTTAGGAGAAAGGTGTTCAATAGAATAAACTGCGTAAGACTCTTGGCGCACGGTGACTATTCCACATACTTGTAGGTTAGGTTATGTTAGGAGAAAGGTTTGCAATAGAATAAATTGCTTAAATCTCTTTGCGCACATTAATTATTCTACATACTGCTAGGTAAGGTTAGGTTAGGAGAAAAGTTTGCAATAGAATAAATTGCGTAAGTCTCTGCGTGTACGGACAGCTCCTGAATATTTAAATATTAACATTAATATTTTAAATCATTCCCAAAGATGTCGATGACAGATTTTGTAAACAGTTAATATTTATTACATTACATTTATTACATTTTAATACAACTTTTTTTTATATCGTAAATTAGAATAACTATGATTCGAATTTACGATATAAAAAAATAGATGGCGCTAGATGTATTAAAATGTAATCTTGATTGATGTGAATCAATCTTGATTTATAAATCCATTATTTTAAATAAACGCCAGTAGACGTCAATTTTAGTGTAAAATTAATATCGTAATATTGACTGAATTGATGGAGATAACACTACAAATTGGATGAATTACGTCCTCATTTTGGAGATAATTTCATCATGTGTGTAACAGGTATCCCTAATGTGCTTATTTAGCCGAAAATACGACCATATATAACCTCAAAAGTGGAACTTAAAATTTAATTCGTGGCCAAACGGTAAGTCGCCTTAACCAACTAACTTTAGATTCGTGCGTCCCATACACGTTTACCTTAATTCCGTTTTCAGAATCTCAAAAATCAAGGTAAATCGATATATAACAACCCTATTTCGGAAATAGGCGACTTATTTAGTTGCATATACTAAAATATGTATAACTTTCAGATACAAAATCATTTGCGCGTCTTGTGTAAAACTTATCCAAATCATGTCAGAGTTGAATCCATTGGAAAAAGCTATCAAGGAAGAAAAATCGATATGATAATCATATCCAAAACCAAAGGCCGAACGAATAAAATTGGGGCATTTATCGATGCAAACATCCATGCTAGAGAATGGATATCGAATTCGAGTTTAATGTATTTTATAGATTACGTCGTAAAAAATCGATCCATTCTAAGTCTGATGGATTTTTACATCGTCCCGTGTTTGAACCCTGATGGATACGAATACACTCATACACAGGTAAATAATGTATTAATCAATACTAGCTTCAGCTGATATAATAGAAAAAAACATCAATAAAGAATTCTTTATAAAAAAACTCTGATTATACTTTCGCTGCAATTTTCTCGGTTCATTAGCGAACACTTTTAAATTCAGAGAACATTTGACTCAAGAGTGAGAATAATTCGTTTGCTCTATGAATATTCAAACGTATAATAGCTCGAATTTTATCAGGATTTTAATATAAATAAAAGGTGTTATACCGTTTAATAAATAAATAAATAAGTAAATAAATAAATAAAATAAATATTTATCTTAAAATTTAACCTTTTCACACTTTAAATAAAAAAATAAACGTTTACCCATTTTATGCTATATTTCATTTGTAAATATTACTTCTTTTACATTATAATAAATTATTAGAGAACAATGTAAATGCAATTCTTGTTACACAACATAACTGAATGTAAAGGAATTTGAAAAATTCTCTAATAAAAAATATGGTTTATACAATAGCTTCTCAACGTGGGTTCAGGGGGGCAGTAGAAAACCTAAAGAAAATTAGGGGGGGATAATATTACACGTTTTAGTATATTACGTAACGAGAGTGGTATACAGCATATTACATATGAGCGGACATGTTGCGCACGAGCCGCGCAGCGGCGAGTGCAGTATTCCGCGAGTATGTAATTGCCATACCACTCGAGAAGCGTACGATACTTTACCTACGCCCTAACAAAATAAACAATGAGCATAAAAGAACAACTTATTTATTGCAATAATTTTTAATAGTACCATGATAATGGTGAAAACTAAATTACTACTTCATCAGGAATAAAGCTGTACATTTTCCGACATTCGTTGTGTTTTAAAAGAGTTCAATTTGAAGCTTTACATGAATGTTTTCCACTCCCAGACTAAGCATGAAGTAAAATTTCGAGTTTAGAAAAGCCCCGTGAAAATTTGTCGAGGGTCGCGCAGCGACCCGAGACAAATTTTCTGGGCTTTTCTAAACTCGAAATTTTACTTCATGCGCCACGCGTATAAAACACTGATTTCAAGTGAGGTTCAAATATACATAAAGTTTACAATATTTTAGTGTTTTATACGCGTGGCGCATGAAGTAAAATTTCGAGTTTAGAAAAGCATTACTGACCGATTATGACCACTTGATATTAGTATATTTTTTAAGGCATTCAAGGCACGGTTGAGTAAAGAATTAAAAAACATTCATATTGTATTTTTTGATGAGCCGTTTTATGAAAACTCGAAAATAATTCTACAGCAATTTTAAATTTGTAAGGTATTTATCCAGTGTTTTGATAAAAATGTATCTCAAAGAAATTTCTCCAATCATCAATTGTGTTAATAAAAAACGTTTTAAATTTGTTTGTATAACACTATTTATTTTTACGTGAATGCAGTTCTAGCAAATTAGGCTTGCCATTATTAAACAAGAAGTAAATAGTCTTGTACGAATAAAGTTAAAACGATTTTTATTTATAAATTAACATGTATTACGAAAGACACTACTTAAAAGAAAGAAACAACTTTCTACCTCTTAAGCACAACCCGACTAAAAAATTCCAACAAACAATCAGAAAAACATTGAATAATATTAATTATATTTTATTAGACAAAAGAAAATTAGGAGGCGTATAATATTACACGTTTTAGTATATTACGTAACGAGAGTGGTATACAGCATATTACATATGAGCGGACATGTTGCGCACGAGCCGCGCAGCGGCGAGTGCAGTATTCCGCGAGTATGTAATTGCCATACCACTCGAGAAACGTACGATACTTTACCTACACCCTAACAAAATAAACAATGAGAATAAAAGAACAACTTATTTATTGTAATAATTTTTAATAGTACCATGATAATGGTGAAAACTAAATTACTACTTGATCAGGAATAAAGCTGTACATTTTCCGACATTCGTTGTGTTTTAAAAGAGTTCAATTTGAAGCTTTACATGAGTGTTTTTCACTCCCAGACTAAGCATGAAGTAAAATTTCGAGTTTAGAAAAGCCCCGTGAAAATTTGTCGAGGGTCGCGCAGCGACCCGAGACAAATTTTCTGGGCTTTTCTAAACTCGAAATTTTACTTCATGCGCCACGCGTATAAAACACTGATTTCAAGTGAGGTTCAAATATACATAAAGTTCACAATATTTTAGTGTTTTATACGCGTGGCGCATGAAGTAAAATTTCGAGTTTAGAAAAGCCCAGAAAATTTGTCTCGGGTCGCTGCGCGACCCTCGACAAATTTTCACGGGGCTTTTCTAAACTCGAAATTTTACTTCATGCTTAGTCTGGGAGTGGAAACAGTCGTTTAAAGCTTCAAATTAAACTCTTCAAAAAAAAACAACGAATAACTAAAGATTTAAAGAAAATAAGCTGAATTTGGAATACGTATACTTTAAAGAAAAACTCCCTGTACATCAAAGAAATCATTTGGTTGTACGGTAAGCAATCAACTGTTCAGTTGTCAGCACGTAATGTACTTGTCAAAGCTATTACGTGCATGTGTACGTAATGTCAATCATACTTGTCAAGATGACAGTGTGGTATGATGCGGTTACTAGATAGGGCGTAGGTAAAAATATAATCGCGACAGGTATTAAGTTAAAAATAAATGGGGGGCTCTAGAAAAAACAAAAATTCTCAAAGTGGGCGATGGGCAAAATTAGGTTGAGAAGCTATAGTCTAAACTCTAGAAGACTTATAAAACACTATTTTCCTGTTGGTTATTTCGATTTACATTTACAAAAATATTTACGGACTATAATTATTTAGAACCGTCTGTGGAGGAAAAACAGGAACACCAACAATACGAAAGCTCCTGAAAAACAGGGAGTGGATCTGAACAGGAATTTCCCGTACGGGTACGGACGTAAGGTTCAGTTGACGTGTTTTCGAACTTACAGTCGACGAAGTTTTTGTTTTTAATTTTAGTGCAAGGTAGCAGTTCCGATCCCGCAAGTTTTATGTATAGAGGCGAGCGTCCGTTGAGTGAACCAGAAGCACAAGCACTAGCCACAACCTTGGATAAATACGAGAAGAAACTTAAGTTGTATATTTCTCTGCATTGCTACGGGAATGTTATATTGTTTCCATGGGGGTTTACTAAAGAGAATCTTGAAGATCGAGAGATACTAGTAAGTTTTATTTGGTATTTATTTTGCAACACATTTTTTAAAACGAGGAAGGTAAGCAGACACGTTGAAATGGGATTCTGTTGCCAATTATTATTACAACTTCTTGATTCTAAATAGTGTCCAATTCACGGGAGATGTCTTATGACATTTAGGTTTAAATTAAAATAATTATAACAATATAAACTCCATAGTTAAGAGAGTTTAGCATAAGTTCCAATTGAGTACACACAACTAGAAGAAATAATGTTAATATAAAAATACCCCAAAGAAAAGTTGTACCATAAATTCCAAATCTATAAGCATAGGACACCTCTCGTGAATTCTACTATATATCAGGAGTATATAAATTGGCGGACGATCTACACGTAGTGATATTCTTTGTAAAATTTTAAGCAAATTATCTTAATTCTAAATAGATGTACCATGCTTCCTGAGCCTTCACGAGGTCCTCAAAGTTTGATATGCACGCGTTTCATATGCGTTATTATTCGAAATTAATTTACAGAAAACCCTGCAATTTCAGTAGAATGGCTAGTTTGAAGATTATTTGCCAGTGTGTGCAATCTTTCTATCTCAAACGTCCGATTTTAACACTTCTTTATTAGCTTATTTTCATATAAAGTACAGCCGGCAACGTCGACTCCCGCTTACGTCAGTGACAAACTTTGACACTTACTGTTACGAATTCATTTAAACTCGTTAGTTCCAATTTTATGCCAATTCTGTTTTTCTCGTTATTATCGGTTAGTATCAGTTCCCGCGTTTCAATGTTTTTGTGTTTCTGTGTTATTTTCGTGTTATTGTTCTGTTCATTTTTGCGACGTTGCCAAATGTCCTTTTTTAAATGCCTCCTGATGGTATATGAAGCATGATACAATATTTTTGCGTCGACACTTTGTATTCAGAATTTTATGTAGAATATCGTCATGTGTAGATTATCCGCCAATTTATACACACCCGATATATTAAATATGAATCAAATTCCCAATACCTGGTTGTAGAATCTACAATAAATGTGTCTTACAAAGACTAAATCCAACACTCATTAATAGAAACAATTTACAGTGATGTTTTACATAGAAACAAAATATATTCATCAATATTTGTAACGTAATGAGTATGATGTGTTACTTTATACAACTAATTGTGTTAATTTCAATTGTAAAAACGGTGAATTCCGTAAATAAAGAATAATAATAATAATAATAACTTTTAAATTCCTTAGAACATCAATAGATTAATGAAAATCAGACTTTGAGTGTATCAAGCACAACTTTAAAGCCTCGCAAATTTGTTTAAAATTAAATTAAAGCTAATTAATCGTAAATCGATCAATTTAAAAGAATTATACTTTGTTTTTTGACAAAGAAAAACGTTTTAAAAGGAACAGTGCAGGAAGAGAATAAAATATTATACATTTAGGAAAATTAAAATGTTTTCTAAGGTAGCTTATTTAGAATTGAATAAGCTTTAAAATAAGCTTTTGTTTATTTTAGTGAGTTGAAAATTGCGTTCAGTGTAATCGCGAAAAGTGGAACATTTCTCAAAAGTGAGCGTTTTGAATAAATTATAATTCGGTCTGGTGGTCTTAAGAATTTTTTTCTGAGAAAAATAAACAGCCCGCATTGTTTATAACATGCATACAAACAACTTAAATTGTTTTGAGATTTCTAAAAAATTAAAAAGTTTTGTTCGAAAATTGAAAAATTTGTAATATTGTGGGTATGGAAAAATATCCTTTTATACATGATTTTTATTTTCTAAATTCTTAATAATCTCGCAGGTATTTTTACTTATATCAAAAGTAAATTACATAGTTTATTTGTGTAGAAAAAATAATATTTTATTGAAATTTTAATCTTTTAAATTCACGAGAAAATCAATAGATTTATAAAAATTCAAATTTGAGTGCTTGTACCAAGCATAATGTTAAAGCCTCGCACATTTGTTTAAGGTTAAATTAAAGTTTATTTAATCCTTAATCGATGACATTTTGAAATAATTAAATTAGCTGCGATTTTTGGACAACAGACCAAATGAAATATAACAGTGCCAAAATTCTGGAAACTGACTTTTCTTAGATAAAAGCAAATAAAATGTTATACCTTTTAGAAAATGAAAATTTATTTTAAGGTGGCTTGTTTAGAATTAAATGGGCCTTAAAATAAACTTTTGTTCGTTTCAGTGAGTTAAAAATTGCGTTTATTGTAATCGCGCAAAGTGGAACATTTGTTAAAAGTGAGCTTTTGAATAAATTGTAATTCGGCCTGGTAGTCCTAAGAATTTTTTTCTGAGAAAAATAAATAGCCTACATTGTTTCTAAGATTAATAGAAAAGTTTTAATTTTTTTTTAGATTTTTTTAAATTTAAAAAAATTATTTTCTTGAATAACTTTCTCATTTATCACTTGGTGAAACATTTTGAAATAATATTAAAGGATAAATTAAAAACACTTGGTTTGTTTCACTATTTGTAAATAAACACACAAATAGTGAAACAAACCAAGTGTTTTTAATTTATCCTTTAATATTATTTAAAAAAATTGTTCGAAATTTTAAAAAAATGTAAGGGAATATTTAATACACCGGGTGTTGACTTGGCGGAGGTAACATAGGAAATCGCATGTTAATTTTAAAGTGTTCAAATATTGGCTTCCCTATTTATTTTAGAGACAAAATGTATTTCACTTTTTTGTAGAGGGAAAAGTTTTAAATTTATTAATGTTCACACTTAGCACCTTACGTTTCTCTAAGTTAAAATAATTTAGAAACAGTAATGTGATTTTATAAAAATAATGACATACCATGGAATTGATACAACAATTGCGTATATTCCCTGTTTTTTTTTAAGTTCAATTTAAAGCTTAAAACAAGTGTTTTCCATTCCCAGACTAAGCATGAAGTAAAATTTCGAGTTTAGAAAAGCCCTGTGAAAATTTGTCGAGGGTCGCGCAGCGACCCGAGACAAATTTTCTGGGCTTTTCTAAACTCGAAATTTTACTTCATGCGCCACGCGTATAAAACACTATAATATTTTCAAATTTATGTATATTCGAACTTCACTTAAAATCTGTGTTTTATACGCGAGGCGCATGAAGTAAAATTTCGAGTTTAGAAAAGCCCTGAAAATTTATCTCGGGTCGCTGCGCGACCCTCGACAAATGTTCACGGGGCTTTTCTAAACTCGAAATTTTACTTCATGCTTAGCCTGGGAGTGGAAAACACTCGTTTGAAGTTTTGAAAAGAACTCTTCTAAAAAACAACGAATATCTAAAGATTTAAAGAAAATAAGCTGAATTTGCTGTACATTTTCGGATTTTTTATTTTGCTATACAAATCCCTGTTTACCCAGATAAAAAAACGCATTGGAACAGTTTCCTTTGAGGTAAGCATATGCATAAGCTGTAAATTTTCCGACATCCGTTGTTTTTTTAACATTTTCAATTTGAAGCTTTAATTGACTGTTTTCCACTCTCAGACTAAGCATGAAGTGAAATTTCGCGTTTAGAAAAGCCCCGTGAAAGTTTGTCGAGAGTCGCGCAGCGACCCGAGACAAATTATCTGGGATTTTCTAAATTCGAAATTTTACTTCATGCGCCACGCGTATAAAACACAGATTTCAAGTGAAGTTCGAATATACATAAATTTCACAATGTTTTAGTGTTTTATACGCGTGGCGCATGAAGTAAAATTTCGCGTTTAGAAAAGCCCCGTGAAAATTTGTCGAGGGTCGCGCAGCGACCCTCGACAAATTTTCACGGGGCTTTTCTAAACGCGAAATTTTACTTCATGCTTAGTCTGGGAGTGGAATACACTCGTTTAAAGCTTCAAATTGAACTCTTTTAAAAATCAAAAATTAACAGCTAAAATAATTAAGAAAAAGTAATGTGATTTTATAAAAATAATGACATTTTTATTGTATAGTGTAAATCATTTTGAAAACATTTACTTTAATCAAAACAAGATATAAAGATATATATATATATCGTAGTCACGATATCTTTTGCCATGTTGACATCCGCAATTGTTGTTTCAATTCCATGGCATGTCATTATTTTTATAAAATCACATTATTTTTTCTTAATTATTTTAACTTAGAGAAACGTAAAGTGATAAACGTTAACACAAATAAATTCAGAATTTTTTCCTCTACAAAAAAAGGTAAATACATTTTGTTTCTAAAATAAATAGGTGAGCCAAAATTTTAAAATGTACATGGGATTTCTTATGTTGCGCCGCCAAGTCAACACCTGGTATACATGATTTTTTTAATTCTCAAAAAATGTACGGTTGTTCTTACAAATATTAAAAGCAAATTGCTCTATTCATTTTTGTAGAAAAAAATATTTCATCGAAATGTTAATCTTTTAAATTCATCAGAAAATCAATAGATTTACGAAAATCCAACTTTAAGTGCTTGGACTAAGCACATTTTTAAAGCCTTGCAAATTTGTTTAGGGTTAAATTAAAGCTCATTTAACCCCGAATCTATGACTTTTTGAAAGAATTAAATTAATTGCAATTTTTGGACAAGAGAGGTAGTTGAATGGAACAGTGCCAAAATTCTAGAAACTGACTTTTCTTAGATAATCGCAAATAAAATATTATAGCTTTTAAAAAATTAATTTCTCGTTTAAGGCGATTATTTATAATTAAGTTAGCTTTAAAATAAGCTATTGTTTATTTTAGTGAGCTAAAAATTACGTTCAGTGTAACCGCGCAAAGTTGAACATTTGTTAAAAAATTCTTAAGACCACCAGACCGAATTATAATTTATTCAAAACGCTCACCGTTTTGAATAAATTATAATTCGGTCTGGTGGTCTTAGGAATTTTTTTTCTGAGAATAATAAATAACCTTCATTGTTTCTAACATTAATAGAAAAGTCTTAAATTTTTTTGAGATTTTTTAATAATAAAAAAATTTTGTTCGAAAATTGAAAAAATTGTAAGGGGTGGGTATGTAAAATATATATGATTTTTTAATTTTTTTTTAAATTCTCAAAAACTTTACAGATGTTCTTATAAATATTAAAAGCAAATTACACTGTTTAATTTTGTAGAAAATAATATAAAAATAATATATTGAAATTTTAAACTTTTAAATTCATCAGAAAATCAATAGATTTACGAAAGTCCAAAGTTGAGTGCTTGTACCAAGCACAGTTTTAAAGCTTTGCAGTTTTTTTAAAGTTTAATTAAAGCTTACTTAATCCTAAATCGATGACTTTTTAAAAGAATTAAATTACTTGTGATTTTTGGATATGAGAGCGAGTTAACTGGAACAGTGCCAAAATTCTACAAACGGACTTTTCTTAGATAAAAGGAAATTAAATATTATACGTTTAAGAAAATTAAAATCTGCTTGAAGAAAGCCTATTTAGAATTCAATGAGCCTTAAAATGAGCTTAAATTTATTTCTGTGACTTTAAAATTGCGTTTAGTGTAATTGCGCAAATTGGAACATTTGTCAAAAGTGAGTATTTTGATTAAATTGAAAATCGGTCTGGTGGTCTTAAGATTTACAATTACAATCGACTGAAGTCATGGCAAACTATGATTAGTATTTAAAATAATATAATGTTATGTTATATCTCATAAAAGGTAAACTTCAAACAAAATCTGATATGGTCAGCATATTCTTCTTAAAAAAGTGCGCACAAAAAGTTATTTTAATATTTCAAAATTGTTAAATTTTGAGTTTTGACGTACAACTCGAAAAAATTGAAGATCGATAAATTTTGATTCGGCACATGGAATAAGCTGCAAAAAAGAGCTCTTAGTTTTGATCTATCATTCATATTAATGGTACTTTACTTAAAGAAACCATCGAAATTGCTTCACCCTGTACAGGGTGACCTAAATTCGATGTTATTATAGGGTATCTCAGTAACCCGAATAGTTAGACAAAATTTGACATACATGTCATGATCTCTTCCTCAGAGAAAAAACAATGTCATTAACAGATCATGGCTAGCTTGATTAGTTTGGGAGATATCGGGCGTTTTTCAATTATTGGCTATTTTAAAATACGTCTTTTTCTCAATAACTATAAGATATACAAATAAATAGTTGAATAATTATTTGTTCAGTTTTCAGTGGCGTGCTCATTTTTTTTTTTATTTAAAGTTTTAATTTCAGAGTTATGACACAAAGTTACATTTTTTTTTAATGGAACACTCTGTATGTTTGTATGTTATTAAATAGCATTTTAAATTAGCTTTACATTGATATACATATTAAACAAAAATTCGTAAAGATACGCTGAAAAATACGATTATATTGAAAACTAAGTTAGTTTAAATATTAATTTTATAATTTTTGAAGACTTTTGCGATCAATTACTGAGTCTACCGATCCCTACATTTAAAAAAAATAATACTAACATCTCTGTAATTATAATAGTATGTATTATCATTTATTTATCTAAAAGCTTCAGAGCTAGAAACACAATTTTTCAATTAAAAAAAAAATGTATAAAAATGTAAAGCTTATTTAATATGCTATTCAATGACATAAAAATATATAGGGTGTTCCATTTAAAAAAATGCAACTTTATATCATAACTCGGAAATTATAAGTCCGAATAAAAAAATAGGCACGCCACTGCATTCTACGGTGAAAACTACATAAATAAATATTAATCTGTTTTTTTTAATATCTTATAGTTATTGAGTTAAAGTAATATTTTTAAATAGCCAACAATTGAAAAACGCCTGATATCTTCCAAACTGATCAAGTTAACCATGATCTGTTTACGTCATTATTAGTATCTTAGAAAAAGAGGTCATGACGTTTATATCAATTCTTTTCTAACTCTTCAGGTTGCCGAGATATCCTATAAAAACATCGAATTTGGGCCACCCTGTACATATTAAAATAAAAATCCCTGTATAAAATGAAAAACTCTGTGTAAAATGAAAATCCCTCTATGTTTTAAAATACGGGTCCCTGTATAAAATAAAAATCTGTGTATACAATAAAAATGTGTGTAATGCTTTCATTTTTTTTTTTTTAGGAAGAATGTGCTTATGAGTGTAGAAATGCAATTGAAGCTGCTGGCCAAGATAGAAAATTTCGTGTTGGAAGCACAGCTAGTAAAATGTGTAAGTGTTTCTCCAATAATCAATCTGTCTGCAAAGAATTAAAGAGTTGTGTAACATTTATTGATTTTTCAATAGTAATGCCCAAATAGTAGGATAATTAAAAACAAATTATCTTTTACCTTTATATATTAATAACACGAAACAGTCTAATATTATTCAGTTTTTAATTATAAATATTTGTCTTCTCAAAAAACATACATGTGACATTAAAAACAAGATAACAATTAGGGCAAAGCTATTTAGAAACTTGACATACAAACAAGCGGGCATAAACACTAAAACAGCTGTCCTGATCTATAAGATGATATGTCGCCCCCTAATTGATTATGCACCCATCCTATTCTCCACAATCCAGAATCCCACACTACACCACATCCAGGTTAGTGAGAGAGCTTCCCTTAGGACCCTTACTAAACTCCGACATCCTTCAAACCCACTACACAATCCTTCAAACCAATTCCTCTACGACGCTACCTCTGTAATTCCCATAGAAGAACGCTTTCAATTCCTCTGCGAAAAATTCTCCAAAAACCCTTTTAATTACCAAATCCTATCCCTATTTTGTTTTCACAGAAATCCCGAAATTCCTCCGAAATACAAAACCCCCCCAAACACAATTTTCGAATACATTTTATCCTTTCACCTATTAATGACTGACGCTTGACAGAAATGACAAACCTTGGCAGAAAGACCTCTGGTCGATAGCCATTTGACAGTGACAGTTACATAATTTCCTTATTTAATATTATGTAAGTTCAATACAATAATAATAATAACTATGTATCTGTGTGTTAATAAAGATATTAATATATATATATATATATATCACTGTTTCTTCGGGTTTGGTCCCGCGTATTTTCTTGGCTCTGGTCCATTTTATTTTTAATTCGACGTTTCGATGACGTCGCAGTCATCATCGTCAGGAATAACTATCGAAATTCCATTGCTCTAGCAACCACTTGTTTGACTTTTACGTACTACTTGATGCGTGAATTTCTTGTTTGGCTTCGTGTTACTCTTCTGTTTTGTTCTTCTAATGATGTAGTAGTGACAATTTCAATATTATTTTCGGAAGGGGTTGGATTTTGAATTTCTTGGTTGTTGTTCGGAGATAATATATTTTGACCAGAATTTATACAAGTTTTCCAAATTGGTGGTAGTCTTTTAGCATCATCTCTTTGATTTAGACTGTTCGGCCTCTTTTCAATTTCTATCGCTTCTCTAATAATCCTCGCGTGGAAGAAGTCTGTCTTTTTTAAAATTCTCGTTTTTTCGAAATTTATTGTATGTTTAGAAATGTTTACGTGTTGAAATAAAGAAGATTGTGGATCAGACTTTCTTACTGCTAAAATGTGTTCATCTCGACGAGTACTAATTTTCCGGTTTGTTTGTCCTACATAGCTCTTCTCACACATACCACATGGAATTTCATATACGCCTTGAGCTTCAAGTGGGATAATTTCTTTTGGAGTTCGGAGTAAATTTTGAATTTTTGTGTGTATATTGAAACAAGTTCTAATATTGTATTTGGAGAGGACTTTTCCGATTTTATCAGTTGTTCCTTTAATGTAGGGAAGGGTGACGTTGCTACACGGACTTTCACTTCTTGTTTTTGGACTTTTGTTTCTGTTTAATTTATTGATTGTTTTTTTGGAAAACCCATTTTGCATTAATGCCTTTTTGACATTGGATATTTCAATATTTAAGTGGTGTTCGTCCGATAGCGTACGTGCTCTTAGTAGAAGCGATTTTGCCACAGACGCTATTTGAGCTGGATGGTGATGTGACTTCGCATTCAAGTACCTGTTTGTGTGTGTAGGTTTTCGGTATACGGTGTAATTTTTTTTTTTTTTGTATCGCATCTAAACAATATCCACAACAAAATTCAATTCACAATGGAAGTTGAAGAAAACAAACGTTTACCCTTTCTGGACACTCTTATTATCCGAAATCCTAATGGAAACTTAAATTACACCGTATACCGAAAACCTACACACAAACAGGTACTTGAATGCGAAGTCACATCACCATCCAGCTCAAATAGCGTCTGTGGCAAAATCGCTTCTACTAAGAGCACGTACGCTATCGGACGAACACCACTTAAATATTGAAATATCCAATGTCAAAAAGGCATTAATGCAAAATGGGTTTTCCAAAAAAACAATCAATAAATTAAACAGAAACAAAAGTCCGTGTAGCAACGTCACCCTTCCCTACATTAAAGGAACAACTGATAAAATCGGAAAAGTCCTCTCCAAATACAATATTAGAACTTGTTTCAATATACACACAAAAATTCAAAATTTACTCCGAACTCCAAAAGAAATTATCCCACTTGAAGCTCAAGGCGTATATGAAATTCCATGTGGTATGTGTGAGAAGAGCTATGTAGGACAAACAAACCGGAAAATTAGTACTCGTCGAGATGAACACATTTTAGCAGTAAGAAAGTCTGATCCACCATCTTCTTTATTTCAACACGTAAACATTTCTAAACATACAATAAATTTCGAAAAAACGAGAATTTTAAAAAAGACAGACTTCTTCCACGCGAGGATTATTAGAGAAGCGATAGAAATTGAAAAGAGGCCGAACAGTCTAAATCAAAGAGATGATGCTAAAAGACTACCACCAATTTGGAAAACTTGTATAAATTCTGGTCACAATATATTATCTCCGAACAACAACCAAGAAATTCAAAATCCAACCCCTTCCGAAAATAATATTGAAATTGTCACTACTACATCATTAGAAGAACAAAACAGAAGAGTAACACGAAGCCAAATAAGAAATTCACGCATCAAGTAGTACGTAAAAGTCAAACAAGTGGTTGCTAGAGCAATGGAATTTCGATAGTTATTCCTGACGATGATGACTGCGACGTCATCGAAACGTCGAATTAAAAATAAAATGGACCAGAGCCAAGAAAATACGCGGGACCAAACCCGAAGAAACAGTGATACATGTTACGCCCGCGAAAATCTACCTTTTAACATATATATATATATATATATATATATATATATATATATATATATATATATATATATTTGTCTTCTAGAAATCATGGTTGATGTTCCCTAAAATATTTGTCATATGCTGATTCGTGACTGTCTTTGTATATTTTTCAGGATCTTCTTTGTATATTTTTCATGATCTCTTTTGTATTTTTTACATGATCTTCTTTGTGCATTTCTCATGATCTTTGTACATTTTTCATGATTTTCTTTGTATATTTGTCATTATCTTGTTTGTATATTTTTTATGATCTTCTTTGTATATATTTCATGGTCTGTGTACATTTTTCGTGATCTTCTTTGTATATCTTTCATGATCTTCTTTGTATATTTTCCGTTATCTTCTTTGTATATTTTTCATAATCTTCTTTGTATGTTTTTCGTGATCTTCTTTGTAAATTTTTTCGTGATCTTCTTTGTATATTTTTCATGATCTTCTTTGTATATTTTTCATGATCTTCTTTGTATATTTTTCATGATCTTCTTTGTAAATTTTTCATAATCTTCTTTGTATATTTTTTATGATCTTTTTGTATATTTTCCATGATCTTCTTTGTATATTTTTCATGATCTTCTTTGTAAATTTCTCATGATCTTCTTTGTATATTTTTTATGATCTTTTTGTATATTTTTCATGATCTTCTCTGTATATTTTTCATGATCTTCTTTGCATATTTTTCATGATGTTTGTATATTTTTCATGATTTGTGTATATTTTTTATGATCTTCTTTGTATATCTTCCATGATCTTCTTTATATATTTTCCATAATCTTCTCTGTATATTTTTCATGATCTTCTTTGTATGTTTTTCATGATCTTCTTTGTATATTTTCCATGATCTTCTTTGTATATTTTCCATGATCTTCTTCGTAAATTTTTCATGATCTTCATTGTATGTTTTTCATGATCTTTTTTGTATATTCTCCAAAATCTTGTTTGTATATTTTTCATGATCTTCTTTTTATATTTTTATGATCTTCTTTGTACATTTTTAGACATATCATCTGGTGGAAGCGCCGACTACGCCAAAGGCACCAATAACATAAAATTTTGTTACACCATAGAACTCCAGAGATATGGAAAATCAGGATTTACGCCCTCTGCAAAACGAATTGTGGAAATCGGACATGAAACCACGATGGGTATTTTGGCTATGGTTCGCTACGTCTACCACTATTATAAAGATTTGGAGTGTGAGAAAATAGTTGAAAGATTAGATAAATCGACGTTGACTGAACCCATGGATTTTACAGATGATTGACATTTGTATTGTTTTTAACTTGTACAAAATTATCGAAAAGTGTGAAGTCTATGAATCGTTTGAAATGTCCCTAAATTATTGTATTGTCCTTTGTTCTAATAAAATAATTCTAAATTTAAAATAGATTGGTATTCAAAATTCTAGCGAAAGAATTAAATACATTCTAGATCAATGGTCAATTGCAACAATGATTCTAGATTACTCTGTATTTCTTTTGGATCTTTTGTGATCTTTGTGATGTTCACATCCATCATAAGGACACACTTAATAAATCAAGTCAATTTAATATTGCCAAAAATAAAATGGTCTCATTTTTAAGGTAATAAATCCCTAATTTGCTAATTTTTGAATGTTTTTCTTAATGAGGCATACTTTTTTTAACTGTTTACAGGCTGAAAAAAATGGACATGGTCAGATCGTGATCACCTAATCAGTGTGATGTCACATTTAACTAATTTCATTGGTGGTGTCGGATTGTTTCAACCTTAAATGAAATGACAAAATTATATGCAGGGAGTTTTTCTTTTAAGTGCACATATCCTAATTATGTACTGTACATTTTCAAATATTTGTTGTTTTTTTTTAAAGAGTTCGATTTGAAGCTTTAAACGAGTGTTTTCCACTCCCAGACTAAGCATGAAGTAAAATTTCGAGTTTAGAAAAGCCCCGTGAAAATTTGTCGAGGGTCGCGCAGCGACCCGAGACAAATTTTCAGGGCTTTTCTAAACTCGAAATTTTACTTCATGCGCCATGCGTGTAAAACACTGATTTCAACTGAAGTTTGCGTGTTTATAATATTTCAGTGTTTTTCCTGTTGAGTACGTGTGGCGCATGAAGTAAAATTTCGAGTTTAGAAAAGCCTGAATTTGGATTTGGACGCTACGCGTCCAAATCCAAATTCTAGAGGCTTTTCTACGTGTCCAAATCCAAATTCTAAAGGCTTCTCTAAACTCGAAATTTTACTTCATACTTCGCCTCGTTTAAAGCTTTGAATTGAACTCTAAAAAAGAAACAACGAATATCTGAAAATGTACAGTCCAAATCCAAATTCTTGAGGCTTTTCTAAACTCGAAATTGTTGTAATTCGTCACTCATGAAAGAAAACTCCACTTAAGAAAGATAAACTCCACTTAAGAAAGATAACTAAACTTTATTCCAATTTCGTATTACCACACACTTATTGACGGCATCAGCCAAACTGGCGATTCATTCCGCGAATGAATGCCAGATGTGCGCGACTATAAAAAACGATCGCGAATACAATATAATATATATATATATTAAATATAAATTCCCAAAACCCAACATCCCTTTTCATAATTGGAACTAATTACTAGTACAAAAATTAATAACTAAATATGATTAATTCCACTCTTCTTAAACACAAAAAAAACTTTTGTTTGTTTCGATCACGTAAAAAATATCTCGGCGCTTTTTCACTGTCGGCACTTGGATTTATACCAGTTTCACTATTTGCCGCGTCCTTATCTGCACAAATTATTTCGTCCTTTGCTTCAATAACATCCTTTTTCGTTGATATCTCAACTGCAATTGAAAAGCGTTTAGACTGCAACGATTGCATTTGGTTTGAATATCGTTTAAGTATCCTTTCACTTCCAATTGATACATCATACATTACTCTACCCTCTCTTCCTTCCACCTTTCCTTCTTGCCAAGATGGAGCAGCAGGATTCTCATAATTTCGCACTAAAACTTTTTCTCCTACATTGAATTTTGTTATCTTTATTTCGTCGGTCAATGATTCATTTTTTGAATTAACAGATGGTAATACTGCATCAAACCTTGTTCGTAACTCGCGACTAAACATTAATTTCGCAGAGCTCTCACCTGTCGTACAATGTTTTGCCGTTCTTTAATCAAACAAAAATTGTGATAAATGCTAAATCTTATTATTAAATTTAGATTTTTTTTAAAAGTGTTTTACTGTTTTCACATTTATTTCTGCTGCATTACTCGCGGGGTGGCAAGGCAGACTAAATTTATGAACAATATTATTTTTTCTTAAAAAGATGTCAAATTCATACGATGTAAAGGGTGGACCATTATCTGAAACTAATGTTTCTATTAAACTGTACCTCGCAAATAATGAACGTAAACATTGAAATATTACCTCTGTTGTAGTTTTTAGTAATTTAAAAACTTCCAACCATTTGTTTTAACTTTGTTTTCAAATTGTAAACAATTGTACTGTATTTTGCACACTTAATTAAAAAAGCAATGTTGAATCGTAAAGCATATTTATTGTTTTTATTGCATATTTTGGAAATATCACAAATTTACAGTTCAGACGCAGTTCGAATTTGTTTCTAGGACTAATATGGAACAAAAAATAATGGAAAAAACGTATCACTAATAACGAGTATCACCCCCTCTTGCATTAATGACTGTTTGAAGTCCACGAGGAACACTTTGAATTAAGTTAACGATCACATTTTGGTTGATATTATTCCATTCCTGCAATAGCAACTGTCTTAGCTCCTGAGCAGTTCTTGGAGCAGTTGTATGCCTTCTGATACGTCGTCCCAACTCATCCCATACATGTTCTATGGGCTTAGAGCTGGCTAATCGAATCGCGAAATTCCCACTTGATCCAGATAATCTTTGACAACTCTGGCTACGTGAGGTCTAGCATTATCTTGCATGAAAATGCCGCGGTTGCCCATAATTGTCATGAAAGGCATAACATGATCTTCGAGAACCTCCGTAATGTATCTGAGAGCTGTCAGGGAGCCATTCTCTATAAAGACCAACTCTGTGCGTGCTTCGGTAGAAATTCCTGCCTAAGCCATAACCGACCCACCGCTAAATGGAAGTCGCTCATCAATACAAACTGAAGCGTATCTTTCTCCGCGTCTTCTCCACACTTTTCGACGTCCGTCTGATCCATTGAGGCAAAACCGCGACTCATCTGAAAACAGTACCCTGCTCCAGTCCTCATTATTTTATGCCCTGTGATTTCGGGCAAAAGCCAATCTTGCAACACGATGTCGGCGTTGTAAAGGTGGACCTGTAGCCATCTTTCTACAAGACAATCCAGCAGCCCGAAGCCTTCTCCTAACGGTGCATTCACTAACATTAACATCTCTAACTTCATGGAGTTGATTTCGTAGATAAATTGCGGAAGCTGTTCTATTCCGCAAACTTGTAGACACCAAAGAACGGTCATCTCTGATCGTGGTGACTTTTTTTCGCCCGGATCCTGGTTTTATAGTTATCAGGCCAGTATCCAAGTAACGCTAATACATTTTTTGTGTAGCACAAAGGCTTTTGCCAACAATCCTTGCAGTTTCACGTTTTCCTCGCCCATCTTCAATCGACGCTATAATTCTTGCCACAACAATAGGGCGTAAAGGCATTATGACTTGTTAAGTGAATGACAAGTTTCGCAAAGAAAAATCAACACTAAGTAAGAAAACCACAACGAAACATAGGTTTTCAATTAGAGCGAAATGGATGTTGTTTCATAAAAGTCTGTAACCCTGTGATAGTAACTGATAGATAGATAACATTTGTCAGGAAATGTATTAAAACGCCTACTTTGGTTTACAATTTGTAAACAAAGTTAAAACAAAAAAATTCCAAAAATAAATCATAATTTTAAAGTGACCTCTATTTTTTGCTTAAGTATTTATATCCAAATAATGGTCCCATAAAATCTACATGTACCCTAGCCCAGGGTTTATCGGGTTTAAAGTGACCTCTATTTTTTGCTTAAGTATTTATATCCAAACAATGGTCCTATAAAATCTACATGTACCCTAGCCCAGGGTTTATCGGGGTTAGGTCAGCCCTGGGTGGGTTCTTTATAGGATTAGGTCTAAAATTATTACACACAACGCATTTTTTACATAGTAACTCTATACTTGCATCCAACCCCGGCCATCACAAATATGATCGAGCTATCGATTTCATTTTATTAACTCCTAAATGGCTCTTGTGCAATTCACTTAATATTCTGTCTCTTAATCGAAAATAATCTTAAACCTCAAATTTAGTCATATTTTTTAAAAAAAGATCAATTACATTCGGAACATGGGGCAATATTCTGGGGATACCGAATAATTATTCCTATTCGGTATCCCCAGAATATGGCCCCATGTTCCAAATGTAATTGATCTTTTTTTTAAAAAATATGACTAAATTTGAGGTTTAAGATTATTTTCGCTCATATTCCATCCATGCAAACAACACCCATACACCTTTTGTAATGTCAAATCTTTTCTTGTTTCTTTAACGACTTCATTAAAATTAATTGTTTCAAAATCGTTCAAATAATTAATATGGCCATAATCTAATGATTTATATATATGTTCAGGTTGCGGCAGCCTTGATAAAAAATCTGCAATTGCATTTTTTTCAGATTTGATGTATTGAATATCAAATTGGTAAGCAGACAACAGAATTAAAACCTTTGTAGCGACTAGCGGCTATAACTGGGATTCCTTTTTTATTACCAAATATTGACAATAAGGGTTTATGATCAGTTAGTAAGGTAATGTTTCTACCATATAGATATTGGTGGAATTTTTTAATCCCATAAATGATAGCTAGTGTCTCCTTATCAATTTGAGAGTAACCCTGCTCACTTTTGGAAAGTGTTCGGAATGTATAAGCTATTGGTTTGGAATCCCTATTTGGAAAAATGTGAGATATTACTGCTCCCAGCCCATAAGCACTTGCGTCACAAGCCAATGACGAAGGCAATTCGGGAGTGTAGTGCACTAGCACTTTAGAGGATGTTAATTCCCTTTTTACAGAATCAAACACTAAGTGACAATTTTCGTCCCACACCCATTCGACTTCCTTTTTTAGTAATTTGTGTAAGGCGTGTAATTTTGTACTTAAATCAGGAATAAATTTCCTATAATAATTTATCAGGCCTAGAAAAGCTTTTTATTCTGTAACACACGATGGTACTTTGGCATTAATTATTGCTTGAATTTTTTCTTTGTTAGTATTTAAACCATATTTATTAATGGTATACCCTAAATAACTTACTTCTTTTTCAAATAAGCTACATTTTTCCATTTGAGCCCTTAAGCCATATTCTTTTAATTTATTAAAACCTTGCCTTAATCTTTCTAGGTGCTCTTTTTTATAAGCTCCCGTTACTAAAATGTCATCTAAAAATACTGTGACGCCTTGCATTCCAGAAAAAACTTGCTCAATCACTCTTTGAAGAATACCCGGCGCTGAGGCAACCCCATAAGGCAAACGATTGTATTGAAAAAGTCCTCTTTGTGTATTTATTGGAACATTTTTTTTTTGATTCATTATGTAACATATCCTGTGCATATGCATGTGAAAGATCTATTTTGCTAAATAATATTCCTCCGCGTAAATTAAAAAAAAGTTCGTCAATTTTCGGTAGCGGATATTTATTTATTTGCAAATTTGGATTAATGCTTATTTTAAAATCCCCACACAACCTGATTTTTCCATCCTTCTTTATCACTGGAACTATGGGCGTTGCCCAGTCACTATATTCAACCGGAGACAAAATGCCCTCATCAACTAATCTGGTAATTTAGTCATCCACCTTTTCTTCTAGAGCAAAAGAAAGGGACCTTGCTCTACATAAGACTGGCTTAGCCCCTTCTTTTAAAAATAATTTTGCCTGGAATCCTTTAAGGTTCCCAGTCCTGCTTTAAATGTATCCGGGAACTCATGGATTAATTTATTTTTAACATCCAATGTAATATCTTTTAAATTATATATACAGAGAGTTTTATGTAACACCGAACATTTTCATAACGAGAATATTTCTCTTAAGTATACATATGTATACGTTGTACATTTTCCGATGCTCGGTTTACTAAGAGAATTCAATTTTAAGCTTTAAACAAGTGTTTTCCACTCCCAGGCTAAGCATGAAGTAAAATTTCGAGTTTAGAAAAGCCTGAAAATTTGGTTTGGTCGCGTAGCGCGAAGCGCGGAGCGGCCAAACCAAATTTTCAGGCTTTTCTAAACTCGAAATTTTACTTCATGCGCCACCGGTACAAAACACTGATTCAATGTAAAGTTTAGCGGTGTGTTTTAAGCTTCGTAATATGTCAGTGTTTTGTATCGGTGGCGCATGAAGTAAAATTTCGAGTTTAGAAAAGCCTGAAAATTTGGTTTGGCCGCTCCGCGCTTCGCGCTACGCGACCAAACGAAATTTTCAGGCTTTTCTAAACTCGAAATTTTACTTCATGCTTAGCCTGGGAGTGGAAAACACTCGTTTAAAGTTCTAATTGAATTCTCTTAATAAACCGAGCGTCGGAAAATGTACAACGAAATGCATATGTATACTTAAAAGAAATATTCTCGTTATGAAAATGTTCGGTGTTACATAAAACTCTCTGTATATTCATTTCACAATCTATAGAAATACCTAACTGTTTTAACCACTGTCTACCTAATAAGGGGGGGCCGCCGTTGGGTACAATATACAGCAGATAAAACAGATAAAACCCTTAGTCTGAATTTGACTACCCGTATATGATTTTAATTTTAAATCTTTATTAACAATTTGACATTTCCGGAAATATCTATTACTCCTGGGAACAATTCTTGGATGACAACTTTTGATTACCTTAATATATTTTTTTTTGTGGTGTGAGAGGGGAAAATCCATTTACGGACGGAGTGTCGGACTCCCTCCAGGCGGAGGACTACCGACTAAAAACCCCTCCCACCTTACCGGCTTCGACTACAAGGTCACTAGCCGGTTTACTTGTTTCTTTGAAAACTTAATAATAAAACAAAAGAAACAAATAAACAATAAGATAAAAATATATAATACATAAATAAACCTAAGCCTAAAATCACAGATTTTGTGGTACCAGGGTTGTAATAGACCCTGGCACCGATTATACACAAAATATATTATTATAACAATTTATCTATGTATATATATTTTACTTTCTATTTAATTTGGTCTGTGTAAACATACTTGTAATGTAATAGCACCAATAAATTATTATTATTATTATTATTATAACAATAATCTGAAATCACAGAAATTCCCGACCCCGTGTCAATTTCTATCTCTAACATTACATTTTCAACTTTTATTTTGATTTTTACCGGATCAGAAAAATTCCCAATATTAAAAATACATTCTTCTGAGTCTGACTGTGCACTATAATCGTTATTATTTACGTTGTAATTTAAATTCGATCTGTTTATATTAGACTTACATACCGTTGATTGTTAAGGCACTTATTTTTTGAAAATCCATGATCACTTAATATAATAGCAGACTATTTATGATTTTCAACTTTTAATTTAACTCACTACAATTGTTTCGCTACACTGTAGCTTCTTCAGGTGAAGAAATATTTCTTAATTCTTCACCTGAAGAAGCTACAGTGTAGCGAAGCAATTGTAGTGAGTTAAATAAAAAGTTGAAAATCATAAATAGTCTGCTATTATATTAAGAGACTTACATACATTTTCTATGTGTCCTATCTTGCCACAATTGTGACATTTCGCGGTTTTAAAATAGCACTCGTCGCGTCTATTATTTCTGCGCCCGCATGATTTGCACACCATGCGCGCGCCGTTTCTTGAAGAAGGACTTGCGCCCCTGCTCCATCTCGAAGACGTTTCCATCGTTGATGACGTTCTTCTGCTTCCGGAACCGGAACCGCTTGCTCCGCCATGTTGAACCCGATGTATGCATTGCGATTTATCCAGCATGAGGACCTCTTTGTCGGCTCTTTTCATGTTTAATGCTAATGAAATAGCTTGCAAATAGGTTAACTCCTGTTCTGCGAATAAACGCTGTTTAATCGCGTCACTTAACAGGCCATATACAAACTGATCCCTTAAATTTTCTTCGAGCGTGGTTTTAAATTTGCACGTTTTTGCTAATCCTTTCAAAGCGATTATATAATTGCTGACACTTTCGCCTTCCTCCTGCTTCCGTAGTCTGAATTTATAACGTTCCGCGATTTCCGATGGTGTAGTGTTTGGTAATAATTTCTACCAACTGATTATAACTTTTTCCAGACGGTTTTTCCGGATCACATAAATTCACCATAAGTTCGTAGTTTTCATCACCCACGACAGTAAAAAATATTGGCACTTTATTGACGTCTTCAGTTTTATTAGCAATGAAATATTGTTCTAACACTATTTTCTAAACTCGGCTTCAAATTGAACTCTTTAAAAAAAACAACGAATGAAAATGCATTCGTTGTTTTTTTTTTAAAGTTAAATTTGAAGCTTCAAACGAGTTTTTTCCACTCCCAGACTAAGCATGAAGTAAAATTTCGAGTTTAGAAAAGCCTCAAGAATTTGGATTTGGACGCGTAGCGTCCAAATCCAAATTCAGGCTTTTCTAAACTCGAAATTTTACTTCATGCGCCACGCGCATAAAATACTGATTTTAACTGAAGTTTACGTGTTCACAATATTTCAGTGTTTCTAGTGTTGAAAACGCGCATGAAATAAATTTTCGAGTTTAGAAAAGCCTGAATTCCAAATCCAAATTTTTGAGGCTTTTCTAATCTCGAAATTTTAGTTCATGCTTCGTCTAGGAATAAAAACCACTCGTTTGAGCCTTCAAATTGAACTCTTTTAAAAAACAGCTTCGGGGAAAAACTCGCTGTATTATTATCATAACTTCACTTACCTAATGGTACTGAAATGGCCAAAAGACTGAAAATCCCGCTGATGATCATGGAACCACAGGCCAGCCATCTCCTTCCCCATTTATCGAGGACGAAAGTCAAGAATGTGTCGGCCGGGAATTCCGTGAACGAGGCGATGGAAAAAGTCAAAAACACGTCTAGGCCCAAAGTTTCGACGTTCCTCACGTGACCATCGAAGACTAAAGAGATGGCCATCCAGATGACGATCAGCAGGAGGGTGATTTTACGTAATCTTGGCGTTTTCAGGAGGTCCAGTACTGAATAGCTCTTCGCGTCCGCTTCTTCCTTCTTGGCTTTGTTGCATGTGGCCTAAGTTAAAACATAAACACACTGTATTCAAGAATTAAAATTGAACACATTTGAAAATACATTCAAATTGTAAAGGCAAATACCAATGTTTGTCCCATTCGATGTGGCATATCATAAACATCGGCTCTATTCCTTTTCAAATTTAAGTTGGCACTAAACAAGTTCAAGTTGAGACTTATCAAAATTTGGGGAGCGACACATAAATTTCCCCCAAGGTACGTCGATGGACGTAACACATATGAGCACATATGTGTTACAAGGTATGACAGAATTGTATCAAGGTCCTGCGAAAGAGAACAATGACGTTGTATTTGGTTACGTTTTTGAGTCTATCATAACCTCTCGTTCCAGTTTCACTGTACTTTCATAGATAGATTTTTTAATATTAGAATATTAAGTTTTAAAAAATAACAAAGGTTTTAAGAGCAAAATCTCTCAAATAATATAAAATGCAAAGAGGAGAAAATTAAATAAATTGTTAATAAATAAAATTATTAACAAGTTTAAAAATGTTCAGGGCTTTTCTAAACTCGAAATTTTACTTCATGCGCCACGCGCATAAAACACTAAAATATTGTGAAATTTATGTATATTCGAATTTCGCTTAAAATCTGTTTTGTACGCGTGGCGCATGGAGTCAAATTTAGAAAAGCCCAGAAAATTTGTCTGGGGTCGCTGCGCGACCCTCGACAAATTTTCACGGGGCTTTTCTAAACTAGATATTTTACTTCACGCTCAGTCTGGGAGTGGACAACACTCGTTTAAAGCTTCAAATTAAAATTTCAAGAATTAATATTCAGTTACTGTAATTACTTGTTATTATCTATATCGTGAAGTAGCCACATTTAAATTCAGCGTGCATTTGTGACGTAAGCGACCTCTACCACCACTCCAAAATCTTCGACTCTGTCGATCCTTCTTACAGTATATTTGCCGGCCTTGGAATGACCCTATCAGATTAAAAAAAATAGTTCAGTTGCGAATTCCTAGATGGCGCCACTATACGCTCTGGGAGAGAGGAAAGCTGTTCTGTATTTCTTTCTGTCAGTTTTTACATCATCTGTCAAGTGTATTTTTGTTTTAGTGTAAACAATAACTGTGTTCAGTGTTTTTTCCTTGAATTTATTTGAACAATATATCGAAATCAACTACAATGAACAATAAGTAAGGTAAAGTTTCCTAATATTCAGAGAATTGTTAGCTTTAGTGTAATGTGTTGTAGTTTCAATTTGGCTGTTAATCTTTAACCATTCATTTTAATAAAAACAATCAATTCATTGTTATTAAATTATAGGTTTGTTGTTACAAGTAAATGTATGACGGACTGTTCCCCAAGTGGCATAGAAATCATTGTTATTATTTTTATGATTTTTTTAATTGACGTAAAAATATCGTTTTATGGGTTAGTAAATGTTCTTATATGTTCTTAATTTCTTTAATTTATTTCATAATTAATTACCAAACAAAAACAATATAATCAAGGGCTACATAAACATTTTGAACTGTTTTCATCTCTGAATTGCAGTTTAAAATAACATTTTCTATCGTTTAATCCAACTGAGCAAAAAAAAAAAAACAAATAACGTTATATCAACATTGTAGCAACATTAAACGTTGTTTTAATGTTGATGAAACATTATTTGAATGAATTTGCTCAGTGAGATGTCATTTTGAACTCTATTCAGGATAGAACTCAGTTCAAAATATTTATGGAATTGCCCTTAATTCACATACTACTCATCAGGGTTGTTAAAATAACGTTTTTTTTTTTCATTTTAATAAAACAAACAGTTTCTTTTTAACAAAATGTGTTTTTTCATTGAAACAGCGTGAAAAACATTAACAATTTAAAACATGTTTAAAACGTGTTTAAAACATGTTTAAAACACATTGAAAACGTGTTTTAAACAGAACATACAGGGCATTTTTCTTTTGAGTATACATATCTCGATAATTACAGCGTTTTTCTTAAATTTGCGAGAATTCGTTGTTTCAAAGCGGTTAATTTGGGCTTTTACCGAGTGTTTTCCATTCCCAGACTAAGCATGAAGTAAAATTTCGAGTTTAGAAAAGCCTAAGAATTTGGATTTGCATTGCGTCGTATCTGCGCATGTCACAATAATCTCGATTGTGACATATTTAACTGTAGTCTGAGAGAATTCAAGGCATTAATTTCTAGTGTGGAATTTAACATTTAAGGTTAACGGCGATTGACTACCTACTGTATTACTGTTTTTTTTACACTTAATTTAATTTAATTTATTTATCTTGTAAGTTATATATACATTTTCTTATATATATATATATATATATATATATATATATATATATATATATATATATATATATATATATATATATATATATATTTAAACACTTTTATTCGAATGATTATTTTAGTTTATAGTTGTTACTCTGTAATTGGGTTTTTGCCTGTTGGGTAATAAAGATTATTATTATTTTTATTATTAAAACACACACATACAACAACAATTATAGGCAACCTAATATACGTTAAAGTTATTGGGTTGCCTATAATAACTGTTTTAAACAATTTGTTCAGCGCAGAATTAGACTCACGTTTTATTCACATCTACATATTAGATTGCTAAAGCCGTATATTTTAAACTTTACGATATTTCAGTGGTTATACGTGTGGCGCATGAAGTAAAATTTCGAGTTTAGAAAAGCCTAATTTGGATTGGCCGCTCCGCTTCGCTACGCGGCCAATCCAAATTCTTAGGCTTTTCTAAACTCGAAATTTTACTTCATGCTTAGTCTGGGAGTGGAAGACCCTCGTTTAAAGATTCAAATTGAAATCTATTAAAACAGCAACGAATGTCGTAAAATTTACAGTGTATGCATACGTATACCTGAAAGAAAAATTCCCTGTATTTAAAAATCACATTAATGCACACACAGTTGTAATATCGCAACTGTGTGTATTGTAATAAAGTCTTAGGTTTAATAATGTAATTTGAAATGTCTTCAACAATTTACTTAAAATTCCAAAATGTAAACAAAAAATCTTAGTGAATATATATAAAAATATAATTTAGTAAAGCTAATATAATAAAAAAACCGTTTTAAACAAAATTAATGTTTAAAACATGTTTTAAACAATTTTAAGATTTACCGTTTAAAATACGACAGCTGTTTTTAAACATGTTTAAAACACTGTCTTAAAACAAAGTGTTTTAAACATAACAACCCTGCTACTCATGCATGCAAACAGAAAGCGTATGCATGTATATGGAACAGTGCCTATGCGTTAGTATTAGTTTGGTTGAGCATTACTAGATAGCGCTAGATCGAGCCTTAAAACAAGGACAATGGGATGTCGCTTCCTGTCTTCTACCATGATCAAAATCAAGTTATCACTAATCACAATTGGCCGTATGATTTCCCTTTCGTTAAGGCTTTCGTTAACTAAATAATTAATTAGATTGAGTGAAAACAAGTCAACATTGACATATATCGGGTGTGTATAAATTGGCGGAGAATCTACACGTGGTGATATTGTTCGTAAAATTTTAAACAAAATATCTTAGTTCTAAAATGTTGTACCATGCTTCCTGAGCCTTCACGAGGTCATCAAAGTTTGAAAATTCAATCGTTTCATATGCGTTATTATTCGATATTAATTTACAAAAAACTCTGCAATTTCGGTAGAATGACTAGTTTGAAGATTATTTGCTAGTGTGTGCAATCCTTCTATCTCAAACGTCCGTTTTTAACACTTCTTCATTAGCTTATTTTCATAAAAAGTACAGCCCGCAACATCGACTCCCGCTTACGTCAGTGACAAATTTTGACACTTCTTGTTACGAATTCATTTAAACTTGCTAGTTCGAATTTTGTACCAATTCTGTTTTTCTCGTTATTATCAGTTTGCATTAGTTGTCGCCTTTCAATGTTTTTGTGTTTCTGTGTTATTGTTTTATTTATTTTTACGTTTATTGAGTACGCCGACATGTACATCCATGGTGTACGGTTTCTCTAATAGAAATGCACTAATGGCAAAACTGGAATATCGAGCACGTTTTCAAAATCGGAGGAATCCTTCTAAAAATGTATATCGAAGGCTGGATCAACGACTAGGTGAAACAGGTATTCTTTTCCCCTTAAATGCGAACAGTGGTCGACCATGGTAGATACGCACATTACAACCTGAAGAGCAAGTTCTAGGTGCAACAGGAGAAGATCCCACCGTAAGTACCCGACAATTTGCTGCCACAATAAATATCCCCAGTAACAAGACCGTTCAGTTGGTCGTACAAGAAAACCTTTTATATCCATATCATCTCACGAAAGTACACTTCTGTGCAATACAATTAAGCACACAAAGTATAGTATAGTGTAAAACGGAGTTTCCTAGTTACAAACATATGTAAATATGTCAATTTCCTTAATGTCAAAATGCTGCGTCATTTAGGAATTAAGTCAAAAATTCGAATTCTAATTAAAATAGAAGATGGTTTTTCTATTTCGGCTTTGTTGTATTTACTACAAGCATTTTTTTCAAAAGGTCATAGTTGTGGTTTTTTAATAAAGGTGCTCTTTTTAAGTTATGGTGTTTTATCATTTATTGAAACTGCTGCTAGGCAATTAACACAGACCCAAATTATACAACTAAAATATTGTGAAAAATAGTTATAAAACTTGTGCTTAATTTTATTGCACATAAGTGTACAACCCCTCTATAATCATGATAACATATTCTGAATACATTTCTGCAACTCCATTTTAAATAGAATTCGTAGCGAGGGCGGATTCACGAGACGTATTCTTTGAAACGATGAGAGTATGTTTACCAGAGATGGAGTCTTTAACAAACACAGCAGTCTGTTGTAGGACCAAATTACTTACCACATCGTCCTCATCCTAATGACAACATCAATGTTCTGGAATAAATTATTGATGATACATGCATGATGGAGCCTAGGCTCATTTTGGCAGTATTGTAAGAGACTGGCTGGACGAGCAATGCCCAAACAATTGGATTGGTCACGCTGGTCCTCTTATTTTGCCCCTGAGATCAAGCAATCCATTACATTTTTTTTGTTTGGGGCTTTATTAAAGACAAAGTTTACGCTACGCCTCCAAAGAATTCTGATTAAGTTAGAAACAAAATTGACGCGGCGCGGCGGTACTGGAAATTACACCACCAGAAATAGTGGAGCGAGTAATGAATACGATACAAAAGAGATTGCAACTGTGCTGAGAAGCAGATGGGTTTTATTTCGACAAAATAAATGAATTATGCTGTATCATTAGAAGAAGAAAAAAATCATTAGAAATAAAGAACGCCGTATTACTGCAGGTAACATAAATCACTCAACTACGACAATCAAGACGCTTCGCACATACCTTCTAGACTACTTCCAAAAGAGACTCCTTTCAACACATTTAGTAAACCCCATTCAACCATTATCACTTTTCTGATGCAACCCACATAATTAATCATGAGATTAATGAAAAAAAAATACATGGCAGCCCATAAATGCGACGTTGCCTATCAATTTTTTTTTAAATGCCGCCTGATGGTATATGAAGCATGATACAACATTTTTGCGTCGACATTTTCTATTCAGAGTATTATGTAGAATATCGTCACGTGTAGATTATCCGCCAATTTATACACACCCGATATAAGAGGGACAAACAAACTTAACGAATGTCTTTAACTTTAACGAAAGGGAAATCATACGGCCAATTAAAGTTGAATTTGATTAGTGACAGCTTGATTTTGATTGCTGCCAACTTGAATTTGTTTAGTGCCAATTTGAACTTGAAAAGGTATAGAACTGAGAGTATGTGAGAGGAAACTCGTAACTTAAATCCTTAAAAATCCAACAACTATAATTTTTTTTTTTTAATCTAACTTTTACTTACTATAAATTGTTCATAAATCTTCGGATCGACATTCTTCTTATTAATCCTCTCGAACTTCTTCAAAATCGAAACGGCTTTGTCGACTTTTCCCTGCGAGGCCAACCATCTGGCCGACTCTGGGACCATCCACGGGGTCAAAAGGGCGATCAGAAGAGGGGCTGACGTGGCCACGCTCAGCATTCTCCAATCCCCCACCCAAAGGGCGATCCATGGCAAAATTGTCGAAGCGAAAGTGAAGAAAATCGCGATGGACATGTTGGCGACGAACGTCCTCCATTTCGGCCCCACGTACTCAAGAACTGGAAAATTATTGAAGATTACCATCATGTTCTGGTTGGTATGTAATTAGTAATTGGTCGCAATTAGGTAGATAATCTGGATAATCGATTTAATACATGGTGTAATTGATTTTTTTTTGTGTTTGTGTTTCCAGTGTGATTATAGGAAATTATGTTGAAGTGGATCGGATTGTGATCCAAGTTTAAGTAAATAAAAAATTAATAATGATTATCTGTAATCAAATTAAATTATTATATAAATTTATTATTATGTATTTATATTTCATTTATTATTATTTTTAATTTTTATAATATTAATGTACTAGTTTAAATGGACTTCCGTTAATAAATAAATAAACATAATTGTTAGGGGGTCTTAAATATTAAAATATGTAATTGCAGATGCTAGTAAAAATTGTTTTGTTTATCATATAACTAAGTATAGAGTGTTGGTTTTACGCATTATAGAACTTTAAATTGAAACACAACACAGAAAAGTTGACTAATTAACAGAAATGTTGGCTTTATTCTATAGAAAATCTTATGCCATTTATGTCGGGTTTCAGCAACTTAAGTTAAATCTACCAATATGTAATAGCAGATGCTAGTAAAAATTATTTTTTTAACATATAATTAAGTATAGAGTGTTGGTTTTAAGCATTATAACACTTTAAATTGAAACATAACACAGAAAAGTTGACTAATTAACCGAAATTTTGGCTTTGTTCTATATAAAATCTTTTGCTATTTATGGCAGATTTCAGCAACTTCAGTTAAAATCTAGCAATAATTTCATACATGTCAAAAAATCAATCAATTCACATGACATTAAAATTAATGATATGGAAAATGTCTATTCGACAAATAAATTTTGAATAATATTTAATAGAAGTTGCTAAAACCGTATTTTAAAATTGTTTGGGGCTATGACCCCCCCGCCTGGTTTTAATATAGCGCATCCTGGAGGTCTAATTTTCGACCACTTTTTCTGAATTGAAACAAATGAAAACTATGCAAAAATCCACACAAAAATCATAAAAAAAAAATTCATAGTAATGGGAACTTTAACGAATTCTATGTGGTTAAAAATGCATTGTATAATTTTCTACATACTTTCCAGAGCTGGGACGAATCCTACTAAAAAGGATTCCAATCACGAATCCGAATCACCTAATATGATTCGAACCACGAATACTCAAATAAAGGACTCGTAAGAGATAAATATGATTCGAATCAAAGATTCAAATCCTGTTTTTTCGAATCACGAATACAAATCCTTTAAGAATAAATTTGATTTTATTATTTTTTTGCAACCATTAACATACGAATATCGTTGCCAGTTGTTTTAACAAAAATATTCAAAACCTAATTATTTATTATTAACACTAAAATCGTTGACAACAGACTAAATATCTGATTCCGCTTTAACTCTGATTAAAGATGTATTTGTGTGTTTTTGAACTTCAGTTCAAATCAGTGTTTCGTACGCGTGGCGCATGAAGTAAAATTTCGAGTTTAGAAAAGCCCGAAAATTTGTCTCGGGTCGCTGCGCGACCCGAGACAAATTTTCACGGGACTTTTCTAAACTCGAAATTTTACTTCATGCTTATCCTGGGAGTGGAAACACCAGTTCAAAACTTCAAATTGAACTCTATTATAAAATAGACGATTGCCTGAAAATTACATAAATGAAAAATTCACTGAATATCATTCAAACCGGGAAAGTCAGAGAAAAGTCATGGAATTATATTCAAATTGACCAAAGCACTAACAAAAAAGCCATATGATATTATTAAATTTGTCAAAATCAGCAGGCAAATTACAAAACACGTACAAATTTATAAAATTAACTTAAATTTTGAAAACTATATTATTATCTTTAAAAACATTTTCAGTCATTTGATGTTCTAATCAAAGCATTCAATTTGAAGTTTCGAACGAGGGTTTCCACTCCCAGACTAAGCATGAAGTAAAATTTCGAGTTTAGAAAA
This sequence comes from Philonthus cognatus, assembly GCA_932526585.2. Classification (NCBI taxonomy): domain Eukaryota; kingdom Metazoa; phylum Arthropoda; class Insecta; order Coleoptera; family Staphylinidae; genus Philonthus; species Philonthus cognatus. The sequence continues at coordinate 14,488,305 of OW052243.1, forward strand.
GCCCCGTGAAAATTTGTCGAGGGTCGCGCAGCGACCCGAGACAAATTTTCTGGGCTTTTCTAAACTCGAAATTTTACTTCATGCGCCACGCGTATAAAACAGTGATCTAACGAGAAATTTAAAAACGCACAAAGGACATTTTTCATGTTAATCCTCACAATTAATTCTAACTATTTTTGACGATTCAAATACTTTACTAAGTATTCGAGTCCTTTTATAAATATTGTTGTTTATTGTTTATTGTTTATTCGAATCCTTCTATAAATATTCGAATCCTTTTATAAATATTCGAATCCTTTTATAAATATTCGAATCCTTTTATAATGATTCGAATCACCCACATTTGGATTCAAATACGAATCCTCTTAAAAAAATGTAACAAATTCAGATCACGAATCCGGTTGAATTAAAGTATTCGAATGCCTCTTTTGAATTCACCAAAAGGATTCGAATCCAAGATTCGAATCCTGAATCATTCAAAACCTGCCCAACTCTGGTATACATTCATAGTAATACGAACTGTAACAAATTCTATGTGGTTAAAAATGTTTTGTATAATTTTCTACATACTTACTCACATTAGAATAATAATATACCACTTACAATAAAAACCGTTGTTATTAAATGAATATTTATACAAAAACATATGCACTTAGGAGTCAATGGTATTTCGTTATTTTTATTTCATAACTGCATAATTGATATGGAAATAATGAAACCGGTTTTATGTAAATCTATGAATAGATCAATTAATTTTGCATAATATAATTTATTGAAATAACAAGGCGTGTGTTTTTTTTTTCAAAATTTAGCTAAACGCTTAAATTGGGTGAGTGAAAGAAACAAAATAGTATTGCAATCAATGAATTGTTTTTTTTAATTGCTAATTTCATAAGCAATTGTATACAGGTTTTGGAATCGCTGTCAAGTAGATAAATTCATTCATTTACTTTGCCATGACTGAAAACTGAATACTCAAATTCTTAAAATTATCTCATCCCCAACCCAATATTCCCATCATCCATCAGGCACGTTCGGAAATTGATTACAAATACCAGCAGTTTGTAATCGATTTGACCAATATTCGCTTTTTTTGATATTTGTATTATCCTGAATTGAATAATAATCTTTTCTTTCTCTGTGAGTGTATATGTATGTGAATGTATCGTATGTTCAATTGAGTGCCATGATTTAATTTTCTTTTTAATTTAGGTTGGCTACACGCTTTAGAAATTGACATTTAAAACGTCAGACATGATAATTATAATATATAACTTCAGAGTTGCCAACCTACAATATTTTCCATAGCACTCTAGAGGTTTTATTTTATTGATCATACGATATATGTATGTATATATTTAGTATAATAATACATATATATGTTGTACTGTCTGTATACAGGGCGTCTACGTTAAACCGTTCGTTAAAAGTTTATGGGGTTGCCGTTACCGGAAGTAGCACCAAATTTGTTATTTTAAATTGAACACCCTATATATTAGTAATTGTTTGGATTCCTTGTTTAAATTGCAACATATTTTATTAGAACATATGTACACTTATCTCTTATAGTTTTTTAGAAAACAAATATATTTCTAAAATGTTGATCTCTATAAGGCATCTTAAAATCTGTCTGTAACTTCTCTTAATAATAAGATAAAAATATGATTTATATCTCTATTTGTACCTAGAGAATGCCTCTATCAGTAAAGTAATTAGAAACTGTCAATTTTAATAATTAGTGTTCTTAAAATGTCAATATCGAAGTGCCCTCTTCAATGTCTTGTAATTCAATTTTTTTTTAATTAGAATGACCCATTATTACATGGTACGATTGGGGGGAAAATTTCCTACAAAAAAGTATTATACAACTATACTCCTAAAGCAAGTAGTTTTCGAATTATTTCGAAGATTCGGTTTTCGTCGCATTTATGCAGGGACTAATGCGCGCATAAGTAGCAATTGAATTTTAGTAGACAAGTAGTATGCTTTTGTTTTGTACTCTAGGCAACCTAGACTATAGTCTCTAGACTCTAATAGTTAAGTTCTGTACTCCAGGCAGCCTAGACAATAGTCTAGACTAATTATCTAGACTCTAATCAGTCTGTAGACAAGACTATGGTCTGTATACTCATCCCTAGACTCTAATATCTAGAATAGAATCTCTAAGCGCTGTACTATAGATATCTTAAACTCTAGAGTTTTGACATTTCACCCAAACTCTAAACTCTGCATTTTGCGCAGTCGATTTATGTAGACTAAACTAAAGTTTCTAGACAGTCTAGACTAGTCTGTGGACTAGTTTGTATACTTTAATCTGTGATCTCTAATCTGTGGACTCTATCTAGTCTGTAGACTGTATCTAATCTGCAGCCACTAGTCTGTGGACTATCTAGTCTGTAGACTATCTAATCTGTAGACTCTAGTCTGTGGGCACTGTCTAGTCTGTAAACGCTAGACTGTGCACTCTATCTAGACTGTAGACTCTAGTCTGTGGACTCTATCTAGTCTGTATACCAGTCTGTGAACTCTATCTAGTCTGTTTGTTGACTCTAGTCTGTAAACTCTAGTCTGTAAACTCTAGTCTGTAAACTCTAGTCTGTAAACTCTAGTCTGTGGACTCTATCTAGTCTGTAAACTAGTCTTTGGACTCAATTTAGTCTGTAAACTCTAGTATGTGGACTCTATCTAGTCTGTAGACTCTAGTTTGTGGATTCTGTCTAGTTTGTAGACTCTATCCAGTCTGTAAACTCTAGTTTGTGAATTCTATCTAGTCTGTAGACTTTATCTAGTCTATAGATTGTAAACTCTATCTAGTCTGTGGACTCTGTCTAGTGTATAGACTAGTTTGTGGTCTCTATCTAGTCCCTATACTCTAATCTGTAGACTCTATCTGATTTGTAGACACTATCTAGTCTGTATACTCTAGTCTGTAGACTCTATGAAATCCTTAAACTCTAGTCTGTAGACTTTATCTAGTCTGAAGACTCTAGTCTGGGGATTCTATTTAGTCTGTAGACTTTAGTCTATGGACTAGACTATAATATGTAGACGTATTTCTAGACTCTGATACCTAGACTCTAATCTGTAAGGTCTGTATTCTAGATACCTTGTACTCTAGACTTTGAACAGTCGACCCAGACTCTAATATATGCACTTTAAACATCAACCAGTCGACTCATTTAGATTCTAAAGTGGAGTCTTTAGACAGCCTAGACTAGTCTGTGGACTCTAGTCTAGAAACTATAGTCTAGTCTGTAGACTAGGCTGTAGATTCTAGTCTGTAGTGCAGTCGACTTATGTAGACTCGAAACTATAGTCATTTGACAACCTAGACTCTAGTCTGCAGACTCTAGACTAGGCTGTAGATTCTTTTATAGTGCATTCGACTCATCTATACTCTAAACTAAAGTCTTTAGACAGCCAGACTCTAGTCTGTTGACTCTAATCCATAAACTCAATTATTGAGACTCTTGCCTGTAGACTTTAATTTGGAAACTAGGCTGTAGATTCTAGTCTGTAATGCAGTCGGATGTATGTAAATTTTAAACTAGAGCTTTTAGACAGGCTAAAAAGAATTAGTACAAAGTTTTACAAAAATCAACAAAATCATTAATTGTACAAATCAACAAATTATCAATTTGGTCTCTATACATAGCAACTGGTATAGAATTGTTACTCGAACATGTAGGATATTTAATGAAACTTATCCACATTTGCCGCCGATTAATAAAACAAGATTTAGAAGATTGTAATCAAATTTTGTTCAATTGGCAGTTGCCATGTATAAAGAATAAATTGATAATTTGTTGATTTATGTAATTATTCATTTTGTTGATTTCTGTAAAACTTTGTACTAATTCTTTTTATTATTTGACATTTCGCAATACAATCGCAACAAAACAAAAGCATGATACTTGCCTACTAAAATTCAATTGCGACTTATGTGCGCATTATACCCTGCACAAATGCGACGAAAAACGAATCTTCGAAATAATTCGAAAACGACTTGCTTTAGGAGTATAGTTGTATAATACTTTTTTGTAGGAAATGTTAAGACCAATCGTACCATGTGATAAAAAAATGGGTCATTCTATTTAAAAAAATTGAATTACTAGATATTGAAGAGGGCACTTATATATTGACATTTTAAGAACACGTATTGTCAAATTTGACAGTTTTCAATTAATTTACTCATAGAGGCATCCTCTAGGTACAAGTAGAGATATAAATCATATTTTTATCTTATTCTTAAGAGAAGTTACAGACAGAATTCAAGATGTCTTTTAGAGGTCAAAATTTTAGAAATATTTTTTTTTCTTGAAAACTATAAGAGATAAGTGTACATATGTTCGAATAAAATATGTTGCAATTTAAACGAGTAATTCTAAAAATTACTAATATATAGAGTGTTCCATTTAAAATAACAAATTTGGTGCTACTTTCGGTGGAACCGAAAGTAATATAAAGTTGAAAATATTTCACATTAGGAGAATTGATTCAACCGTATGACAAGGATTTTTTTTCAAATTTTTAGTGCAACGGCAACCCCATAAACTTTTAACGAACGGTTTAGCGTAGACACCCTGTATGTATATGCGCACAAGTGTATTTGTATGAATATATATATTTTAATTTTACAATGTAATATTCAAGTAAATTATTCTGTAATTGGCCTTCTTGGCTGTTGGATTGAACAAATAAATAAATAAAATATACGATTTTATAAATTTGGTAAAATTGGAAAAATCTTTCTATAATTATTTCCACTTGAGAGTTTACTCAAAAAAAGATAGAGCCTATTTGGCCTTGTTTCATAATTGGTTAACATTATGCAAGTGTCAGTATTAAAAATTAATTCAATAGAATAAGCATCTAATTAAATTTGATCGTGAAAGTATTCGCCAACTTGACCTAGCAAATCAACGTGTGGGAAAGTTTTTTAATCACGCTTACGCAACGACCATCTAAAAGTCAATGCCAATAACTGACTATCTCAAGTCATTAACGCGGGGATTTTAAAATTCGAAAAAAATGGAAAAACGGTATCAACAGTGATCTAATTGACATCATTATTAAGCCTTAAGGTCGCCGTATTATTGGAAAGTAAATGTTTGCAAGTTTCTGCAAAAATTATGAAAGCGACTGCAAATACTTGTGAAGTTAAGTGTTGCAATAGTTCACACAATATTTACCGTTTTTTTTATTGGTGTACATATATATCTATATAGTGGAATTCGAGAGAGATGTCCTATGACTCATTGATGTGGAATGTGTGGTTCAAATTTTTTACAGAGTATGTCGACAGTTGTATCTGCAACGATTGTTTCTAGTTGTGTCAAATTTTGACGTTACATGACAATCTCATGCTGTTTATGTCGCGAGTATATTAGTGTTCTTTCTTTTAGGAAAGCTTTAAATCATAATTTCTTGTGATCTTTTTCTTTTAAGTATACATATCCCAATTACGTGTTGTAGATTTTTAAATATTCGTTGTTTTCTTAAAAGAGGTCAATTTGAAGTTTAAACGAGTGTTTTCCACTCCCAGGCTAAGCATGAAGTAAAATTTCGAGTTTAGAAAAGCCTGAAAATTTGGTTTGGTCGCGTAGCGCGAAGCGCGGAGCGACCAAACCAAATTTTCAGGCGCCACGCGGATAAGACACTGATTTCAAGCGAAGTTTACTCAGTCATAATATTTCAGTGCTTTCAGAGTTGAATACGCGTGGCGCATGAAGTAAAATTTCGAGTTTAGAAAAGCCTGAAAATTCGCTACGCGACCAAACCAATGCTTTTTTTACGGAAATAATTGTATTAAATTACAAAAAAAATATAAAACACTAAAATATTTTGTTCATTAAAGTAATATTGCATAAAAAATCTAAAGACTTCAAAAATAGTGGCGGTAGCAGGTTTTTTGTCTCTCCTGAAAAGTTTTGTTTCTCATACTTACAAGGATTTACAGGTAAGCCGACGATATACACATTTTACGCGTCGGCAAATCCCAATATTCAGGCTTTTCTAAACTCGAAATTTTCATTCATGCTTAATCAAATAATTATTAGTCAATGTTTATCATTTTTTATTTAATAATAATTTATGTTTAATTAATATTACTTGTTGATTAAACGAAATAATTTCTGATTAACATTGTTAAGTTGCACGTATTGACAATTATTTCCGTTATTTGAACACGGTAATTATCAATGACTTTGAAGGCTTCTGAGTTTGTCGTGCGAACGAATCATTAGATAAAACGCCGTTGGATATAGTGTCCTTTTTGATTTAATTAAAAAGGTCACTCTCGGTGCGAATTTTAACACATTAATTAAAATAATGACAATCTCTAAAGTATTCAAATCTTTGATTTGGTTGGCGTTCACTTTGTGGTACATCTTCATAACAATTCAATTAAATCACTTAACCTGGATTTACCAATTTTATTTAACTTTTCACTTACTATAATTTCGACTACAAGCTAGTCATTATCAAACTAAGTTGACCTAGTTTGATAATGACTAGCTTGTAGTGAAAACGCGTATTAAACTCTGAAAGTACTGAAATATTGTGAACGAGCAAACTTCGCTTGAAATCAGTGTCCTATCCGCGTGGCGCATGAAGTAAAATTTTGAGTTTAGAAAAGCCTAAAAATTTGGTTTGGTAAACTCGAAATTTTAAAACAAAGTTAAGTGGTTAAATTAAATTGTTCTAAAGTATTTTTCATCAAATTACTGTTATGTTACTGAAAGTAGTAAAACAAAGTTAAGTATTTTAATTAAATTGTTCTAAAGTATCTTCATCAAATTACTGTTATGTGGTACAAATGACAGTAATTTAATGAAGAATACTTTATAGATTGTCATAATTTTAACTATTGTGCTATGGTTACTTACCCAAGATATACATCATTGTGAAACAGTTGTCGAAAGCCATACCAACAAAGAATCTGCAAACGCAGAATCCCCAAAACGACGTGCAGAAAGCTGTGGCGATCCCGGCGACTGCACCAATTAAGTTGGTTCCAACCAAAGCTGGGATTCTTCCTTGTCTGTCAGCGATGTAGCCGAAGACTAATCCGCCCAATATGGCTCCGCAGAAAAAGATGGCTTGAGCTAATGTTGGCAGAGAATCGTTTTCGCAAACCCAATCAAGCTGTAACAAACACAATTCACTAATAAAGCAAGAAACTACTACATAGAAAAAAAATAACACAATTATTAATTAGTTCTTATCCTACAAATAAAATCACCCAGTGTTGTTAATTTCAGTGTGATCAATATGTTAATGATATATTTAGTATTTACCTCAGAAGATATGGTTCGATATGGCACATCAGTATAATTGTACTCCCATCCTTTCAAGCAGGGAACGGTCGGCCATGACGGGTCAGGTTCTGTAATTCCTTCAAGAAGGATTTCGGTATAATTGACGGCATACATTCGGCATTTTTCGAAACCGTCATGTCTTTTCGGAATGGCCAAATGAGTTCTGGAAACAAACAAAATATATTAGTACACACATTTCTCAAAACGACACTTATGATAAAACTAGGAATTATTTCATGTCCTGAGTAAACAACATCTAAAGTTCGTCCGAGAACGCAAGCATATCTAGTTGTTTTCATTGCCATTCCGACATCTCTAAACTCCCTAAACACAACGTTAAAGCAAGCGTTAAATATATGACGTTTTGTTGGTAATACCCCACAGCGTTGCCACTTCAACATTCGTAATAAATCCAGGTGAAAACTCCGAGTGCGAGGAAGAGTGAATCCAAATAAATATATTATAAAATAATAAAACTGTTGTTAAGAAACAACTTTGATTAACATTCTTTTAGGTCGAACATTCTAACAAAATAAAAGAAGGTTAATCAAAGTTGTTTCTTAACTAGAGTTTTATTATTATCGAACATTCTAACAAACATTCTAACAAAAGAAACATACATTTCAAAGAGACTCTCGTGGTATTGTTATTATTGCAGGGGAAGGGGTCCGAATCATATTCGCATCATAATAATGCCAATATTAGTACTAACATTTCAATGCACGTTCAAATTCATATTGATAAATTGCAGTTTTATGTTATTTGGTGTGGATCTGGGCCCTCTCCTTGCTGCGTCACTACAGCTAAACCATAATTCACCACTTTTTAACCATTCATAACTCAACGTTAGGCATCCAGCACCTAACGTTTTCGGACGGGTTTTTAGGTTATGTTGAATGTTAACATGTACTCTTGGCAACAACGCGGAGACTTTAAACCCATTAACATATTGCCTGGATTCTGAGATATACTATATATATTATTCATTAGCTCAATCGTTAAAAGTTATTTTACCAGTAGCGCAGTCAAGATTTTAAGGAGGGGTCAATACAAATTAAATATGTACTATCAAGTTTTTAAAAAAATAAAAATGTGTCTAAATTAGTAAATCGATTACAAATAAATGTTTATAAACTCATAAGATTATAACAATTTGGCATTACATTGTTTTATTTATAAAAAAGTGAAGATGAACTTACAATAATTTATATAGGTATTTGATTGAAATTCACTTGGTTTGTTTTACTAACAAATTGTTTTATTTTCAACTAGTTTCGGCTTAATGCCATTTTCAAGAATTCTTGAAAATGGCATTAAGCCGAAACTAGTTGAAAATAAAACAATTTGTTAGTAAAACAAACCAAGTGAATTTCAATCAAATACCTATATATTAATAGAAATATTTTACCAAGTGATCAATAAGAAACAAGTTAACGAAATAATTTTCAACGTCATCGATTAATTTTTATAACACAAATAAGACACTTTAACTTTGTATAACTAAGGTTTTTATTGTTATATAAAGTTTAAGTTTCTTATTTGTGTAAATATTGATGTATAACAAAGTAGAAGCCTCCACAGTTAACAATTTTTATAAGATGATTATCAATTATCGATACATTTCTTCAACTCCTTGTCAATTTTTAACTAAATAGGTGCATAATTTATTTACGTTGAAAATTGACAAAGGGTTGAAGGAATTGAAGTTAGAGAGCCATCCGGAATACTGAAGACAAATTCAGTTTAGAGAGACATAATTACAACACAATTTTTTTAATAATAAAATAGGCCGTTTGATTTTGTCTGGAATTTCCATTTTTTTGCTAATAATTGTTATTAATTCTCTCGGATACCCTTAAAACAATATCTACTTTTTTTTAAAGCTCAGACAGAGTTTCTTTTTAAACTAAATTAAACTACTAAAGACTTGACGAAAGTAAGTTGGAAATTATCAATGAAAAAATAAAAGACAACATGTTTTTCAAACTTTACTAATTGTATGTTATTGTTAAACTACCAAACCAAAACGCCTACACGTTCTATAAATCTAAACTAATTTATTGATTGTTAGGATTATCTTTAGTGATAGTGAAAAAAGTACCTTCATTTCAAAACTAGTTTCTGTAACTTCTGTGGTCCCGCAAGGAACCCACTTTGGGCCAATATTATTTTTACTTTTTCTAACCGATACTTCTAACGAGTGTTTCCACTCCCAGACTAAGCATGAAGTAAAATTTCGAGTTTAGAAAAGCCCCGTGAAAATTTGTCGAGGGTCGCGCAGCGACCCGAGACAAATTTTCGGGCTTTTCTAAACTCAAAATTTTACTTCATGCGCCACGCATATAAAACACTGATTTTAATTGAAGCTCAAAATATACTGCTTAGGACGTTTACCTTTACTTTCATAGAAAGATATATTTTTTTAAGTTATTTTTATTGTATATTTTTTACTATTATTTAGAAATAAACTATTATTTATTTGTAATACAAACTTAATTTTTGTTCTTTACTTTATCACGCAGCCAGGGGGAGGAACTGGCCCTCCGGCCCCTAAAGTTTTCACAATTTTAAACTGTGATTGTCCTAACTTTACTCTTAAAAAAAACTTAAAAGAGATTTTACAAAAATGGATGAAATGATATTTTTGACAACAAATTTCACAGGATTAATAATTTTAAGAAGGTGGCAAATATCAAGAAATTGCCCTGAAGGAGTATATAAGTTTGAAACTTGTAATAAAATAACTGATATTTGGAAAAATCTCAAAGAAACAAAATTTTACAAAAAGCCGATATTATTGAACATGATATTAATTTTAATTCGATTTTTTTTGTATTTTGTAAAAACTCTGCAAACAATTGGCAAAATCAGTTTCAGTTTATGATAACTAATAGAATTTTTATATTTATGTATACGAGGCGCATCCAAAAAGTAAGTTTCCCGATTTAAACAAAAATAAAACATTTAGGAAAAAATTTATTGGCAAAAGGTACAGCAATATTTCAGCTATTTTTCAATATAGCCACCACCAGAATTGAGACACACAAGGAATACTGCTGCCACGCTACTGGCACCAGGCGGGGCCTGTTTGGCTAGCATATGATTGATAAGATGTCATAGATCTATTACGCATACGCAATTGACACGGCTAATTACGTTTACTTTAAAGGAAAAAAAATCGGGAAACTTACATTCTGGATGCGTCTCGTATAACGAGTGTCTATAAACTGTCGGCATCCCAGTAGGTTCTGACTTCAGAAACATACGCCGTAATTAAATTCAGCACTGCAATACAAGCCAATGACATATAAGTAAATGTATTTGACGTTTCCAAGATTAACCGTTTCGTATGACATAATCTAATATTTGTAATTTATTTTCAAAGCAACCGAGATGCCGACAGTTTATAGACACTCGTTATTTATCCACTCAAGTGCTATTTTTCTGTGTAAACATAAGGCTGGGGCAGGTGGTGGCCGAGCGGTAACGTCGCCGGGCTGTATCGCTCGGCGAGCCACAAGTTCGGGTTCGACTCCCGTGCACGGGGAGACTTTATTTGAAAAATAATGTCTCGTCGTGACCCTGGGTGTGGTATGAATGTGTGTGATTGTCCGAATGAATAGTTATTAATACAAATTGTAATAAATTACTTGATACAAAAATAAACATTGATGATGGCTAATGGGCAAGTTCCCAAGGCCAGGCAAAAGCTAAAACAAATAAAAGAAAAAAGAAAAAACATAAGGCTGATAAATATTTCTTTTACGTATTAAACAAATGCTTAGATTGTATACGATGTTTGTTGATTCTTTGAATTGAATGTAATAATTATTTTCAATTTGTAAGAAATTATTGTGTTTAAGCTAAGATGTAATAACTCAATTAAATCTTTGAATGATGCAAATACCAATTAATGCATTTAATATCCCCCTAGTGATTAATCAACATCACTGCAATAAATTATTGTAATCTTCAACTACACTGCAAATAAAAAAAAAACAAGTAAATAAATTGTTGCAATTAGCAATTATCCGAAGGTCTTTTCAATCTCTTCATTCCTCCACTCGAATCAATACAAATTATCGCCCAGAGACAATCACTTAAGAAAATTCTCAACTTTTTCTCATTGAAGAAATATCACAAAGACCTTGATAGCATCGGACTCCATCGCCGGTTAAAGCTGGTTTTGCATTTTTTTTTCAAATTCACAACTCGCAAGTGATAACGACGTGTTTCTGCAAATGTGTGTAATTTTATGCACAGTATTTCTTCCGCATTGATATTTTTAATGTTTGGCCAACTCAAGGCTGCATCTTAAGAAGTACTAGTATTAATTAATGTATTGAGATTATGTCGAAAAAAAAAAATGTTAATAATTACTATAAACAGAATGTATAAAATTCCGGTTATATAACGACTTAAATTTAATAGAAACCCACGCTTGAGGTAAGTTATTGAATGCTATTAATTTTCCATGTATTTTATACTTTTACTCCTCAAAAACAACGATATAAATCGCAATTTAGTGATAAATTAAATTAATTACAAATAGAAAGACTGTTATTCCTTACTTCAATTTTTATTTTTATGTTAGATGTACATTTCGAGACACAAGGTGCTCATTATCAATAACAAACTATTTGTTATTGATAATGAGCACCTTGTGTCTCGAAATGTACATCTAACATAAAAATAAAAAGTGAAGTAAGGAATAACAGTCTTTCTATTTGTGATTAATCACTTCACGTAAACTCGAAACAATACAGTTAATTAAATTAATTGGTTGAGTTACGTGAGGATCAAATTAAAATGACGAATAAAGCATTAATAAACTTTCTTCACACTTATTTAAATTATCAATTGTTTAAGACATCCGAAATCTACCTTTGATAATTAATATGAAAGTGTGAAAAAAGGTTATTAGTGCTTTATTCGTCAATATAGTAATAAATTAGTAGTAAATTAGTATTCAGTAGATTTGGCAAATAGTCATCGGATTAATCTGTTAATATAGGGAATTTTGTTAGGTATACATACAGGGAATTTTCTATTAGGTATACATATGCATAAGAGTTTAATTTAAAGCTTAAAACGAGTGTTTTCCACTCCCAGACTAAGCATGAAGTAAAATTTCGAGTTTAGAAAAGCCTGAAAATTTGGTTTGGTTGCGGGGAATTTTCTATTAGGTATACATATGCATAAGAGTTTAATTTGAAGCTTAAAACGAGTGTTTTCCACTCCCAGACTAAGCATGAAGTAAAATTTCGAGTTTAGAAAAGACTGAAAATTTGGTTTGGCCGCGTAGCGCTTCGCGCTACGCGGCCAAACCAAATTTTCAGGCTTTTCTAAACTCGAAATTTTACTTCATGCGCCACGCGTACTCAACTCAGAAAGCACTCAAATATTGTGAACGAGTAAACTTCGCTTGAAATCAGTGTCTTATCCGCGTGGCGCATGAAGTAAAATTTCGAGTTTAGAGAAGCCTGAAAATTTGGTTTGGTCGCTCCGCGCTTCGCGCTACGCGACCAAACCAAATTTTCAGGCTTTTCTAAACTCGAAATTTTACTTCATGCTTAACCTGGGAGTGGAAAACACTCGTTTAAACTTCAAATTGACCTTTTTTAAGAAAACAACGAATATTTAAAAATCTACAACACGTAATTGGGATATGTATACTAGTGATAAATTATCGATAAATCAGTTTTGCTAATTACAGGTAATTAAAATAGTCATTACAATTACAATCGCTAGATTCAACCAAATTATTAGGTTTTAACAAAATTAATAGATGTTTTCAAACCTCGCACAATTTAATTTCGTTCAAGTGGAAACATGGCGTAAAAATAAACAACTTATACCGTTTAATACTAATGTATTCAGTTTTACAAAAGGATGTGAATATGTTGTAAGAAGTAAACGTAAACTTCTAATCAGAGCATGACAATCGTTATGGAAAATATCGATACTGCTATTAAACATCGAAATCGTGCCGCCATTTGTTGTGTCGGGCTAAATGTCTTCAGGGTTAATGTCAGTAATGAATTAACAAGACATTCACGGGAAAACTATTAAATTAAATATATTAGAATTACAGAGTGGATTACACCCAATGTACATACAAAAACCTCTTCTTTTAAGTAGACGCTGTAAATTTTTAAGGTGTTTTTGAAATTCGATTTATTTGAAGCTTTCAATGAGTATTGTCCACTCCCAGACTAAGCATGAAGTAAAATTTCGAGTTTAGAAAAGCCTCAAGAATTTGGATACGCCACGCGTATCCAACACTAAAATATCGTCCAATTGTGAAAACATACTGCTAAATAAAAATTAAAAACGCACTGCTAAAGTAGGATTAATCACATATTGTTAAACAAGAATATTTTTAACTTCATTTGAAATCAGTGATTAATAGGCGTGGCGCATGAAGTAAAATTTCGAGTTTAGAAAAGCCTGAATTTGGATTTGGACTCGAAATTTTACTTCATGCGCCACGCCTATTAATCACTGATTTCAAATGAAGTTAAAAATATTCGTGTTTAACAATATGTGATTAATCCTACTTTAGCAGTGCGTTTTTAATTTTTATTTAGCAGTATGTTTTCACAATTGGACGATATTTTAGTGTTGGATACGCGTGGCGCATGAAGTAAAATTTCGAGTTTAGAAAAGCCTGAGTTTGGATTTGGACGCTACGCGTCCAAATCCAAACGCTCAGGCTTTTCTAAACTCGAAATTTTACTTCATGCTTAGTCTGGGAGTGGAAAACACTCCTTAAAAGCATCAAATTGATCTTAACTTGAAATTTTACTTTATTCTAAACAAAATAGTCGTAGATAGGAACACATTTAGTCTAAAAATAATCTACACTCTGTATATCTATTTTAACTTTAACATTAATAAAATTGGTATTTTATAACTACTTAAATTATTTTATTTTTCTAATTTACTTGATTGATTTATACTATAAAAAATTAACAAATCTCATTACAAAACATTCAACAATGAAAACTGATCGAGATTGTTCCATTAATCCAATTCACATCTTGTAATTGATTGTTTGCGTTGCAAAATGTATGGCTATTATTTAAATGTTGGCAACGCCGAGCTAATGCCAATGATCAAAAAGGTAATTCTGTGGAGATATTGCTTAAGTATAATGAATAGCAATTACGTGAAAATTATTATAAGGTGAGAAATACAAGTTGTAATTTTCCTAATTAATCAATAATTAGTATTACAAATAAACTTATTTCCTCTAATAAGTTTGTATATATAATACAGAAACTGAAATTTTTAACGTCATATATGTGTCAAAAACAACGGAGAAGATTAAAGGGGTAGAATCTACACTAACAAAGAATTTAAAAAAAAATATTTGTTTTCGTCGGATCTTGTTTACAATTTTTAAGTAAAATTTAGAAGCCACATATATAGAGATATGTGGCTTCTAAATTTTACTTAAAAATTGTAAACAAGATCCGACGAAAACAAATATTTTTTCTACACTACTTAAAGCACTGTTTTAGAACAAAATATATAATAATAAGTCTAGCAGCATTCTTTGACTTTCTTATATTAAAATATCAACTATATAGTATAAATATTATGATTGTATGATGTTATGAGCCAACATTCAAACTTTAATTATTTTTTCTTATGCAAGATTTAATTTAATTTATTTACGGAATCTCCATTTTACATTATACATTTCCATTTTAAAGAATATTAATACTCATGATTAAAAGCTAACCTAATTGGTGCGTTACATTTAAGCACCCAACTTTCAGTCCCAAAATGGTTTAATAAATCCTTATAATTATAAATGTATCGTGGCTTAACTTTACTGTTAAATTACAAACATGCCATACCTTACATACAGAGAGTTTTATATAACACCGAACGTTTTCATAAAATACGATTTGACACCTTTAATATTTAGGTTATGTGTAAATTGGGTTGCCTATATGACCATTACAAATTGTAGCTAATCAATTGCAATTAATCCCTCAACTTGTACATATAGGGAGTTTTTCTTTCAAGTATACATGTCCCAATTACAGCGTATATGCTGTAAATGTTTAGATAACCGTTGTTTTTTTAAAAGGAGTTCAATTTGAAACTTAAAATGAGTGTGTTCCACTCCCAGACTAAGCATGAAGTAAAATTTCGAGTTTAGAAAAGCCTGAAAATTTGGTTTGGTCGCGTAGCGCGAAGCGCGGAGCGGCCAAACCAAATTTTCAGGCTTTTCTAAACTCGAAATTTTACTTCATGCGCCACCGGTACAAAACACTAACATATTACGAAGTTTAAAACACCCCGCTAAACTTTACATTGAATCAGTGTTTTCTACCGGTGGCGCATGAAGTAAAATTTCGAGTTTAGAAAAGCCTGAAAATTTGGTTTGGCCGCTCCGCGCTTCGCGCTACGCGACCAAACCAAATTTTCAGGCTTTTCTAAACTCGAAATTTTACTTCATGCTTAGCCTGGGAGTGGAGAACACTCGCTTAAAGCTTCATATTGAATTCTTTTAATAAACCGAGCATCAGAAAATGTGCAACGTATGCATATGGATACTTAAAAAAAAAATTCTCGTTATGAAAATGTTCGGTGTTACATAAAACTCTCTGTATATTTCCATTTTAAAGAATATTAATACTTATGATTAAAAGCTAACCTAATTGGTGCGTTACATTTAAGCACCCAACTTTCAGTCCCAAAATGGTTTAATAAATCCTTATAATTAAAAATGTATCGTGGCTTAACTTTAAAGTTGAATTACAAACATGCCATACCTTACATATATAGATTTCATGTCATAGTATGTAGTAAAAAAAAGATAAATAATATATAATCGTTTGTATTACAGCAGTGTATTTGCAAAAGCAAATTATCCCAGATGGAATATCACTTAAATTTATATAAAACAAACATACATATAGAAAAATTACAAACAACAGTACAGGTAATTAGCAAAATACAATCGACTCTAATGAATAAAATAAATTAACATAAAGTACAAAAGTACTAGAAATTATATAAATAATTAACAATAAAACAAAATTATTGAGACATAACAACGACATCGGATAAATTAATGCGGCGTAAATGAGTTTTAAACTGCGTAAATGTCGATGAATAACAAATGAAATTATTATTGTCACCTAACAAATTAGATAAGGAATAACTTACTGCAAAAAATAATTAAAATTAAATGTTGGTTTAATGAAATTTGTATAAAGTAAGCAAAGGAAAACGTTGCCATTTCTTTCTGTGGTGTTTTACGAATTTCTCCTAATGGATGACTTCGAAATCGATTTTATTTACAAACACACATGCACCATAGCTAACTTTCATTAAAATGAGTGTCAGTTGTTATTTTTTGACACGCCCTATATATTGATAAACATAATAATCGATTATTGGAATGGAAATATTCAAACCAGCACATGATATAAAGTCAATTGTCGTGAATTAACGCTTCTGTATTAAAAATACCAACTTATTTCTATAATTAATTACTTATAGAAATAAGTTAATATTTTCAATACAATAATTACTAAAAGAAATAAGTTGGTACTTTTAATACAAAAACTTTAATTTTACGGAAATTGCGCTTCTGTATTAAAAATACCAACTTATTTCTATAATTAATTACTTATAGAAATAAGTTAATATTTTCAATACAATAATTACTAAAAGAAATAAGTTGGTACTTTTAATACAAAAACTTTAATTTTACGGAAATTGCGCTTCTGTATTAAAAATACCAACTTATTTCTATAATTAATTACTTATAGAAATAAGTTAATATTTTCAATACAATAATTACTAATAGAAATAAGTTGGTATTTTTAATACAGAAACTTTAATTTTACGGAAATTGCGCTTCTGTATTAAAAATACCAACTTATTTCTATAATTAATTACTTATAGAAATAAGTTAATATTTTCAATACAATAATTACTAAAAGAAATAAGTTGGTATTTTTAATACAGAAACTATAATTTCACGTGAAATTGCGGTTCTGTATTAAAAATACCAACTTATTTCTATAAATTATTACTTATAGAAATAAGTTGGTATTTCTAATACAGAAACTTTAGTTTTACGACAATTTGCGCTTCTATATTAAAAATACCAACTTATTTCTATAATTAAGTTAAGTTAATATTTTCAATACAATAATTACTAAAAGAAATAAGTTGGTATTTTTAATACAGAAACTTTAATTTCACGTGAAATTGCGGTTCTGTTTTAAAAATACCAACTTATTTCTATAATTAATTACTTACAGAAATAAGTTAATATTTTCAATACAATAATTACTTATAGAAATAAGTTGGTATTTTTAATATAGAAACTTTAATTTCACATAAATTTGCCTTTCTGTATTAAAAATACCAACTTATTTCTATAATTAATTACTTATAGAAATAAGTTAATATTTTCAATACAATAATTACTAATAGAAATAAGTTGGTATTTTTAATACAGAAACTTTAATTTCACGTGAAATTGCGGTTCTGTATTAAAAATACCAACTTATTTCTATAATTAGTTACTTATAGAAATAAGTTGGTATTTCTAATACAGAAACTTTAGTTTTACGACAATTTGCGCTTCTATATTAAAAATACCAACTAATTTCTATAATTAATTACTTATAAAAGTAAGTTAATATTTTCAATACAATAATTACTTATAGAAATAAGTTGGTATTTTTAACACAGAAACTTTAGTTTCACGTGAATTTGCGTTTCTGTATTAAAAATACCAACTTATTTCTATAATTAATTACTTATAGAAATAAGTTCTAATTTTCAATACAGAAACTTTAGTTTTACGACAATTTGCTTTTTATTTTATCCTTAATGACGAACTGGAATCAAATAAAATAACAACTATTTACATATCGTTGATTACTGGGACACTTAACTATATACGTATCTGTATTTCTGTGAATAGTTTTGGATAAAAATAACTGTCTATTTCTACTTGAAACCGAATCACGCAAAGCTTCATTAATGATTAGTTCCATAATTATGTATTGCTTCGCAATTTTGTAATGGACGAACAATGATTAATACCCATGGCACGATTTGCGGTTTTCAGTGAAACAATAATGGATTAACTACGCCTAATTAATTAATTATTCAATTAATTACACTTCCAAAAGTGAAGGTGTGAAAAATAACAATATTGAAGCACACAGTTTAATATTATTTACCTGAATTTCCTAATCCTTTCAGTAATAAGTTATTGAAGTATTTGTAATAATAAGTATAATAATAATAATCACCTGTATTAGAGAAAATTTATTACGGTAAAGTTTTCTCTAGAAATAGAACGTATTTTTTGTTGTTGCAAGAAATATGCCTGAGTATAATGGATTTCTTGATTTCTGTTAATCTATTGAATGTTTATCCTTTTTCTCTACAAATTGAATTGTAGTGAAAGAGGATAAAAATTCAATAGACTCTTCAATTAACACAACATTTATTATGCTAAAGTTTTCTCGACAAGTAGAACGGATTTTTCGTTGTTGCAAGAAATATGCCTGAATATAATGGATTTCTTGATTTCTGTGAATCCATTGAATGTTCATCCTTTTCCTCTACAAATTAGATTGTAGTGAAAGAGGATAAAAATTCAATAGACTCTTCAATTACCACAACATTTTTTACGCTAAAGTTTTCTTGACAAGTAAAATGGATTTTTTGTTGTTGCAAGAAATATGCCTGAATATAATGGATTTATTGATTTCTGTGAATCTATTGAATGTTCATCCTTTTCCTCTACAAATTAGATTGTAGTGAAAGAGGATAAAAATTCAATAGATTCTTCAATGAACGCAACATTTATTACGGCTAAAGTTTTTTCGACAAGTGGAACGGATTTTTTGTTGTTGCAAGAAATATGCCTGAATATAATGGATGTCTTGATTTCTGTGAATCTATTGAATGTTCATCCTTTTCCTCTACAAATTAAATTGTAGTAAAAGAGGATACAAATTCAATACACTCTTCAATTAACACAAAATTTATTACGCTAAAGCTTTCTCGACAAATAGAACGGATTTTTTGTTTTTGCAAGAAATATGCCTGAGTACAATGGATTTCTTGATTTCTGTGAATCTAATGAATGTTCATCTTTTTTCTTTGCAAATTTAATTGTGTTGAAAAAGTATAAAAATCCAATAGGTTCTTCAATTCACCCATTAGGCGCCAATGATGCATATGCGCAACATTATTAATTTTATGTTAATTAAATTACTAAATAAGTTAATTTATTATATTATATTATTTGAGTTGACTTGAAAATACACTCGACCGCAAAATAAACGCGCCACTTGAAAATTTACGTTTTTTCGTGAATTTTGTTGCGCTTTTTTTGAAGTAGAGCTAGGATTTCTTTTGGGCACAGTATAACTTCTCAACTTTTATCATTTTTAACATTCTGAACATTTTTTTGTTTGTAGGACTTTTAAATGCAGAAATGTTTAAATTTCGTTATATCCACTTATGTGCCCTTAAAGAGAAAACTTTAGCGTTCCAAAAACTCAAAAATTCATCAAATTTCATCCACATCGACCGAAGTTATGGCTGTTTGAATATTCACGAAAAAACGTGAATTTTCAAGTGGCGCGTTTTTTTTTGCGGTCTAGTGTATATAAAGAAAAATGTAAATACTTTTTTATTTAAATATCTTTATTATTACCCATTTAAAAAAATGTTTTCAGTGTATTTCTAACTTCACGATATTTCAGTGTTTTATACGCGTGACGCATGAAGTAAAATTTCGAGTTTAGAAAAGCCCCGTGAAAATTTGTCTCGGGTCGCTGCGCGACCCTCGACAAATTTTCTACGCGGGGCTTTTCTAAACTCGAAATTTTACTTCATGCTTAGTCTGGGAGTGGAAATACTCATTCTAAACTTCATATTGCACGTTTATATACAAAATCGACGAATGCCTTACATTTACAGCGTATGCAATATGTAAATTTAAAAACAAAATTTACAGTATGTAAAACAATAAGTCATTCTTAGAGATCTCTAAAAGAAGTATAGAATTTTACCTAAAATCAGCTTTTTGAGTTAGTTCTATAATTGCTCGGCCGTTAATCGGTTAACGCAGGATTCACAGAAATTAAGAATGAATATTTCAAATTCAAAACTATTTGACCAAACTTTTACTTCATGCTTAGCCTAGGAGTAGATCACACTCGTTCAAAACTTTAAATTGAATCGACAAATGCCTAAAAATGTACAGCGTTTACATTATGTATATTTAAAAATTGCTAGTATGTAATAAAATAATTCATTCATAGAAATCATAAAAAAAGTGCAATGATTTTTAACTTGAATTTTTTTTTTTTTTTCAATCTTGGAGACGGTCACTTCGTGGTATATTTTCAATTTGATTTAAAGAATATAAAGATAATATTTATTTTATGAATATATTAATATCAAGAGGCTATTACTCAAATATAATATACGTATATAAAAATATGAATTAAATTCCTTCATCTCTCTGTCTTCAATTTCAATGAAAACGTTCAAAAAATGTTTCATTTCCATTTAAATGAAGTGGATGAATAATTTTGTTCAACACACACAGATCAACTATCATTCAAAGACATGCTTAGAAAAAATAAAAACAAACACGAATTTATTCGTTAATCATAATCGATCCCAACATCTCTAATAATATATTACGTAACGAGAGTGGTATGCAGCATATTACATACGAGCGGACATGTTGCGCACGATCCGCGTAGCGGCGAGTGCAGTATTCCGCGAGTATGTAATTGCCATACCACTCGAGACACGTACGATACTTTACCTACGCCCTAACAAAATAAACAATAAGCATGAAAGAACAACTTATTTATTGCAATAATTTTTAATAGTAACATGACAACGATGAAAACTAAATTACTACTTGATTAATTTTTTTCTTGAATTAATTTCTCATCTGGCACTTGGTGAAACATATTAGAATATGTAAAGTTATTTAAATTAAAAACACTTGGTATTGTTTCACAAATTAAAACTTTATTCCGACTAGTTTCGGTTTGTTAGACCATTTTCAAAGGAATGTGTAAACATTCCTTTGAAAATAGTCTAACAAACCGAAACTAGTCGGAATAAAGTTTTAATTTGTGAAACAATACCAAGTGTGTTTAATTTAAATAACTTCACACATTGATCAATTTACAGGGAATTTTTCTTTTAGGTAAACATATGCATAAAGCTGTACATTTTCCGACATTCGTTGTTTTTTAAAAGATTCAATTTGAAGCTTTAAACGAGTGTTTTCCACTCCCAGACTAAGCATGAAGTAAAATTTCGAGTTTAGAAAAGCCCCGTGAAAATTTTCTGGGCTTTTCTAAACTCGAAATTTTACTTCATGCGCCACGCATATAAAACACTGATTCCAAGTGAGATTCAAATATACATAAAGTTCACAATATTTTAGCGTTTTATACGCGTGGCGCATAAAGTAAAATTTCGAGTTTAGAAAAGCCCAGAAAATATATCTCGGGTCGCTGCGCGACCCTCGACAAATTTTCACGGGGCTTTTCTAAACTCGAAATTTTACTTCATGCTCAGTCTGGGAGTGGAAAACACTCGTTTAAAGATTCAGAGTGAACTCTTAAAAAAAAACAACGATTAACTAAAGATTTAATGAAAATATGTTGAATTTGGAATACGTATACTTTAAAGAAAAACACCTGTACATTATAGAAATGTCATTTGGTTGTGCTGTAAGCAATCAGCTGTTCAGCTGTCAGCACGTAATGTACTTGTCAAAGCTGTTACGTGCATATGTACGTAATGTCAATCATACTTGTCAAGATAGCAGTGTGGTATGATGCGGTTACGTGTGTTCATTTTATTTAAATATCGTTTGATTTTTGTGTATTGAAGTGTGTATGAGCTATCGTGTAATGAATGATTAAAATTATTTTACCTACGCCCTATGTAGGTAAAATAATTTTAATCATTTATTACACGACAACTCATACACTTCAACACACAAAAATCAAACGATATTTAAAAAAAAAAACGAACACGCGTTACGCACCAGGCGAATAATTCACCTGAGTAGGGAGAGATAGCCGATTCTAGAACCTCCTCCTCCTCGCGGAGGAGGAGGTTCTAGAATCGGCTATCTCGTGGGAGGAGGAGGAGGATGAGGAGGAGGAGGAGGATGAGGAGGACGATGGGGAGGACGATGGGGAGGTTTTTGAATTTTGGCTAACAAGGAAGAAGAGGGAGTACTTTTCTTATTAGTTTTTTTTGTTATTTCTTTTTATTATTTATTTTAGTTTTTAGTTTTTTCCTTAGTTTTTTTAATTACAATGAGGGTGTGTGTTTGAACAACTTCAGTAAGATTGTAGAAATGTTTCATGAAATAAAAAAAAATATATTTTAAATTAATTAAATCAGATATTTAAAAGCAGTTACCTGGGGAAATATTTATAATGGATAGTGGTTTTATAATAAAGTAGACGAAAGTAATATTTGAAGCAATATATTTAAAATAAAACAAATATACATAAACATAGAATTGAAATTATAATTGTTCAGACATACATTTATTAAAGATACAAATAACCTTATAATAATTATAATTTAATTGTATCGAAAGAGTAAGGGTTTTCTTACCCACGTTTATGAAAAATCAAAATATATTTAAAAGTAATATTTAAAGCAATATTTAAATTATAATTGTTCAGACATACATTTATTAAAGATACAAATAACTTTATAATACTTATAATGTAATTGTATCTTACCCAGGTTTATAAAAAATAAAAATATAATTGAATGTTTAATCAAGCTCTTGAATTGCATCGTTAATCATTTTATCCAACACCTTTTTGTTTTCTAAATCCGCTATACGTAAATGGCCCCATGCTAATGTATGATATTTATCATTTAAAATGTATCTTTTGTCGTCTTTTGAATTCTAGGCAATTTTGTTTTGAAGTTCTGTAAACATATTATGATAACTGGATCTAAATTGATGATAAAAATTGATGATAAAAAAGTATAAAAAAGTATACGACAAACACACAAAATCTGTGCAATCGTTAATATTATCAAAATTACCTCGCCTCGAGCGAAATCGATGCGTTTTTTGTGCCCCCAGTGCACGCAAATTGAAGAAAGAAAAGCACAGGTTTTTTATTTTTGGGTTTTGGCTTTTTGCCTGGCCTTAGTAACGTAGACTATGGCCAACATCAATATTTATTCCATTTAAGTATTTAATTCTTTACACGCTTATGCAACTAATTATGGACGACACAGCACATTCACTCACATCCATGGCTCCAGAGGGTGCCAATTTCCCCATAAGAAACTGGCACCCCCCGGTGGGATTCGAACCCACGACCCTCTGGCCCAAGAGCAGGAGCTCTATTCACTGACCCACGAGGGTCCCCGAAAACACAGGTTTATTCTAAATTTTAGTAAGTGAGTGAATGTAAACTGTTAACGCGACCGGGTTAATTTATTAATAGTGAGGTTTTAAATTTTAATGGCTGAATAGTAAATTGTTTGTGGGTTTAGAGTAGTTAATTAAGTGTGTGATTTTGTTTTCAATTCGGGAATACAATCAGAAGAAGGACACATCAGCATTTTCAATTGGAAGAAATAATAAAAAGGTAAAGGCAAATTCAAATGTTCAAGCTACGAGTAAACGAATAATATTGCTATTGTCCATTATATTCAGTTCAATCAGAATAAGTTGAAACAAATATCGTCGATAGGAAAATATATATCTCTAAATACTTGATTTAAAATTAATTTGATCTTCACGTAACTCAATCAATTAACTTCCTAATACTTGGTTAGTTTTGTATTATTGCTAAGATGAATTAAGTATTTTCAGAAATTCGCACTAAATCAGTGTTTAATAATAATAACCTATACAGGCAAAAAACCCAATTACAAAGTAATTAAATCGTGTAACTCAAATTTTCGTTGTATAGTTCAATATCTGTCGGAGTATTAGCTCGAGAAGTAGTTTCAATAATTATTTGGAGAAGTCTCGAAGAGACTAAATTTTTACAGAAAGTCGATATTGATTTTAATTGTTTTTTTTATATTTTAAATCAGTGTTTAATACAAATACATACAAAGAGTTTTATGTAACACCGAACATTTTCAATGTTCATTTTCGTATATTCTATTTATCAAACCAAAGCACGATTTGACATCTTTAATTTTTTAGGTTATGTGTAAATTGGGTTGCCTATATAACCATTACAAATTGTAGCCAATCAATCGCAATTAATGCCTCGACTTGTAAATACAGGAAGTTTTTCTTTCAAGTATACATATAATCGTTGTTTTTTTTTCAAAGTTCAATTTTAAGCTTTAAACGAATGTTTTCCACTCCGAGACTAAGCATGAAGTAAAATTTCGAGTTTAGATAAGCCTGAAAATTTGGTTTGGTCGCGTAGCGCGAAGCGCGGAGCGGCCAAACCAAATTTTCAGGCTTTTCTAAACTCGAAATTTTACTTCATGCGCCACCGGTACAAAACACTAACATATTACGAAGTTTAAAACACACCGCTAAACTTTACATTGAATCAGTGTTTTGTACCTGTGGCGCATGAAGTAAAATTTCGAGTTTAGAAAAGCCTGAAAATTTGGTTTGGCCGCTCCGCGCTTCGCGCTACGCGACCAAACCAAATTTTCAGGCTTTTCTAAACTCGAAATTTTACTTCATGCGTAGCCTGGGAGTGGAAAACACTCGCTTAATGCTTCAAATTGAATTCTTTTAATAAACCGAGCGTCGGAAAATGTATAACGTATGTATATGGATACTTAAAAGAAAAATCGTCGTTATGAAGATGTTCGGTGTTACATAAAACTCTCTGTATATGTAATAATAATAATAATTAAATACTATCAGAACTTTTCAGAACTTCTCACTAAATAAGTGTTTAATACGTTTCGAGTATGTACTAAAAATTTTGAATTTTGAAAAGGTATAATACCATTGAAAAGTTAAATTAAAAACCGATTTTTTGTGTTTTTTTTTTTTAATTAATTAAAAAATTCATGATTCTTTTTTAATCGTCATGTAGTTTTTATGATTTTATTTCCACATCTTATTTATTTCAAATTAAATATTGTAATAGAATGCATAATTTTTGAGATTTATTATTTTGTGCTAGTTATTTTTGTTCTTTTTGTAAATTTTATAAATAATATTAACTTTTTTATACAGAGAGTGTTATGTAACACCGAACATTTTCAGTGTACATTTTCGTACGTTCGATTTGTCAAATGAAAGCATTCAATACGATTGGGTTGCGCATACGCGACCAAACCAAATTTTCAGGCTTTTCTAAACTCGAAATTTTACTTCATGCTTAACTTGGGAGTGAAAAACACTCGTTTAGAGCTTCAAATTGAATTATTTTGATAAATAATAATATGTATACAGCATTGTATGAAAGTTAACATTGATAATGTTCGGTGTTACATAAAACTTTCTGTATATAATATCTTTATTTATAGACTTTTAACAACTTAAATTTTACAACTAGAATAAATAATTTCATTAAATATGCCTATATACGGGCTATCGACCAGCGGTATTTCAGCCTCAAGAGAAAGTCGACCGCTCTCTAAACGTATAAAACTAAGCATAAGGCATTATGTCTTAATTATATCCTTGTTTAGGGATGAAATATTTTGAAAAAATAGGTATACTTCAAGGAAAGTACAATTTTTAAGCCCATGTCAATAAAATATTTTTTACTTTTACCGTTATTTCATAAAAGTATATCAAACATTGGTCAACTAGCAAAATCGCGTTCCTAATTTTATTTTTGTCTGCAGTATCTATAAAAAATATTAAAAAACTAAATTAGTCACATTGTAGATAATTCCTTTGCAAAGATATTTGATTTTTTTCATTTATTTATTTGGAAAAGCTGGAGAGGGAGAGGGAAAAGAGAAGGGAGGGTAAGAGGGATACAGGAATGGAGTAATAACGAATGGTCTTGTTTTGTTTTTTTTACTCACTAAGATGTCGCCCGTAAAACAGTTTTTCAAATTTTCTGAAACTTCAATATCGCGCGACATCCCAGTGAATTTATTGTACGATAGATAAAATTGGAAAAAATTAAAATTCTTCGAAAAGAATTCTTCTACAATGTGACTGATTTAGTTTCCCAATATTTTTTATAAATGTTGCAGAAAAAAATTATATTGAAGATGCGATTAGGCTAGTTTAACAATGTTTGATATTTTTTTATAAAAGAACGGTCAAAGTGGGAAATATTTTATTAAGACAGGCATTAAGATTCCACTTTCCTTAAAGTATGTCTATTTTATCAAAATATTTCATCCCTAAACAAGGATGTAATTAAGACGGCAGTGTGCTTAGTTTTATACGTTTAAAGAGCGGTCGACTTCCTCTTAACTTTGTTATTTATTGTGAATATTTTTTGTCATAATTACTAAAAAAACTCTACTTTGCGCAGGATTTTACATACAGGGTATTTTAGCGAGGACTTAAAATACTTGGCCCACTTTTCTACTTTACAATAAAATAGCGAGCGCGTTTCGAAATCCCTCTATCATTCAATTTCATTACCAAACCTCTGCCACCACAGCTCGCATAAGAAAATAAAACACCAAAGTGAAACCACCGCAAATAATCATTAACCAACAAATACAAACCGACTTCCTCACGAACAACAATTTTTAACAATTCTAATAACACGCATAAATGCAACCAACGTGCTTGATGTTAGAATTAGTAAAAAGAAAATGTGTGTATGTATTTTCCAAGTTGACGGCCAGTCAACGTCTCGGTTTGGTTTTCAAGTAATTCTCTTCAAAGATTAACGGTGATTGCCGCATGTTCAACGGTGTTACAAAAGAGTTGCGATATTATGAAATCGCACTGAACATTGGTCACCTTGTTCCTCTCGTGATATAAATAATTCATTCGGTTGTAGTTTTGCACTTTATTCATGGCTCTTTTTATGGGCAACTCAATACGGCAATTTCATGTTTTATTTAATTTTAACCAATTATTTATTTATGGTTACGATTAAAGAATAATATTGTGGTTTTCTATTGGTAAATAGGAGTACCTGTGTCCACAATAACAATAACAATGTGTTAGTTTAATAAAAACAAAACACATTTAATTTACTGGGTTATGTGAACTTTTTATATTTTATAATCTATATAAAAATGTCATTAACATTGCCACTTTTAAAGATTAGAGAAAATTAGCATGCGTGCTAGTACTAAACGTATTTTTTGCTTAATCGAAATTCTCTTACTTTTTTAATAAATATGAGTCGCCTATTTCCAAAAATCCCAAACTCATGGTTCTCAAATGGATTTAAAGGTCTTTAGAAATAGGCGACTCATATCTGTCGGGGTATTAGCTAAAGAAGTAGTTGTATTAATGAATATTTGGAGAAGTCTCAAAGAGACAAAATTTTTGAAGAAAGTCGATATTTATTTTAATTTTTATATTTTTTATTTAAATCAGTGTTTAATACACATACATGTATGAAATAATAATCAAATATCAGAACTTTTCAGAACTTCACACTAAATTAGTGTTTAATTCGTTTTGAGTATGTAGTATATATTTCTACTTAAGAAAAGTCTAGTACTAAACGTATTTTTTGCTCAATCCCAATTCTCTTACTTTTTTAATAAATGTGAGTCGCTTATTTCCAAAAACCCCTAAATTCATGGTTTTCAAATGGATTTAGGGATTTTTGGAAATAGGCGACTCATATAATCACCCACTGAGCAAAAAACAAACAAATAACGTTATATCAACGTTGTTTTAATGTTGATGAAACATTACTTAAATGGATTTGCTTAGTGGGCAGATCCCCGTATATATTTAACTATTTAAAGCACTAAATTTGAAAAACAAATAAAAATGATTTAAAGGAAATGTCTTTACAAATAATTAAGTATTAAAATAATCTCAATTTCATATATATTTAACTATTTAAAGCACTAAATTTGAAAAACAAATAAAAATGATTTAAAGGAAATGTCCTTACAAATAATTAAGTATTAATATAATCTGAATTACTTATTTCTAACATAAGAATTGAATGACATGATGATTATAGTCAACACATTACCCTTTTACACACAAAATACAGCATGACAAACGCATGTCTACTTTTTTGTTTGATTTTATTACCTTATTTATTTAAAAACCTATTAATGGGCAATCAAATTATCTATATACAGGAAATTTTTCTTTTAAGTATACAAATGCATACGATGTTAATTTTCCGACATGCGTTGTAATTTAGAAGAGTTAAATTTGAAGCTTTAAACGAGTGTTTTCCAATCCCAGACTGAGTATGAAGTAAAATTTCGAGTTTAGAAAAGCCCCGCGTAGAAACTTTGTCGAGGGTCGCGCAGCGACCCGAGACAAATTTTCACGGGGCTTTTCTAAACTCGAAATTTTACTTCATGCGCCACGCGTATAAAACACTAATTCACAGTGAAGTTCGTAATATATCGCTTAAGCTTGATCAGTATTTTAAACGCGTGGCGCATGAAGTAAAATTTCGAGTTTAGAAAAGCCTGAAAATTTGGTTTGGTCGCTCCGCGCTTCGCGCTACGCGACCAAACCAAATTTTCAGGCTTTTCTAAACTCGAAATTTTACTTCATGCTTAACCTGGGAGTGGAAAACACTCGTTTAAGGCTTTAAATTTAACACCTAAACAAGCACTATCTGCAAATTTTAAGTATAAATGCTGTAATTGGGATATGTATACTTAAATGAAAAACTCCCCGTAGAAGGAACGACAAACAAGAACGAACGGAAACACCTAGAACAGAAACCTCAGTTAAATTCGACATTAGCACATTAAATTAGTCACATTATTCAAGAAAATATTCGTTTTAAATGATAATGATTTCCTCTTGGTTCTGTGACAAATTGTAAGTGATCAGTCTGTATGGATCCTCTTTATTTCTAGCATTTTAATTATTCTTTCACTTAGGTTAGGTTAGGTTCTAATGGCAGCAGTTAGACCGCTCACTTAGGCCCAAAGGGCCCCTTGTGATACCATAAGGGTGAAACGGAGTCAGATCTCCCCTCCCTCCCTACTTATACAAACCAATCCAAACACCTAATGAACCCGATCAGATTTCTCACATCTAGAGGTGTGAGGTCCGTTAGTCCATTCGTGTAGTGCATACCAAGGTACTTGATCGTTTTCCCTTCGAGAGCAAGGCATTGTCCCAGATAGTGGAGTACCGTCTCTTCCTCCTCTACATCCAGGCATCCTCTGCAAAAGTCGTTGTGCTTAAGACCTATCTTTTGTGCATGTCTGCCTAGGAGGCAGTGGCCTGTGAGGATGCCTACCGCCTTCTTTATGTCGATTCTGCTAAGTACAATTAATCTGTTGCTGTTTATAGTATCCCATATAGCTGCCTTGTTATGAGACACGTATCTTCTTCTCTCCAGCTATGGTTGACCGATGCTATCATCTGGTCCCTAAGTAGTCTCTTGCATTTCATAAGAAGAATGTGGGTGGAGAGTTCAGTAGATAGGTCCTTCACTCTTGCCCCCTTCCTTGCAAGGTCGTCGGCAATTGAATTTCCCCTGATATCACTGTGACTAGGTACCCACATGAGTCCCACGTCACAGTTATTTTCAAGCCTATTCAGCGATTATTTTCAGTCTCTTTTTTAACTTACTTCTAATGCAAACCTTTTGTCTACTATTGAAAATCCAAAACATATTGGATTTTCAATAGTAGACAAAAGGTTTGCATTAAATGTAAGTGAAAGAATAATTGAAATGTTAGAATAGTTTCACCACAGTTCAAATGAGATTTTGAACAATTTTGTAAAATTGGCGCATTTGTAGTATTTTGACAGGCGTCATGAATATCATGATGATAGAAACGCAAACTTAACATCCGACATGCCAACACACTGAGCAAAAAACAAACAAATAACGTTATATCAACATTGTAGCAACGTTAAACGTTGTTGTAATGTTTCACCCATAATCCATTGATTGAAAACAGATAGAAGTTAATGACGTCAAGGTAGAAGGGTAATGTGTTGACTATACTACCGTGCGATCGTTTATAATATGATTTAGAGTAGGCTTTGAACTTTAAATTAGATTGGCACTACTGACTGTTGACACATACTTTACCATAACCCCAAATTTATTCCATCATTCAATTAGCATTCTGGGCAACCGCACAACAAAAATGTCACCTACTCTAAATCATAATTTAAATAATCACACGGTAGAAGTAGGATATAATTTAAAATTATTTAATTCTTAAATCTTTACTTGAAATCTGCATCGAGCGCATTTTAAAATATATCACGAATAAAATTGTCAAATAACAGCTGGTTTTCAAATTATATTTCCTTATAAGTTACATTAAAGTTAGCATACTTATATTAATTTATACTTAATTTAAATAATTAGTTATACCATTATTGTACTTATATATCTTACAGTCTTGCAGTCAGACTTACTTATATATCTTACAGTCTTACAGTTAGAACGCAATCTGTTCGTATTGGTAATCTAATATCAATCTCTATTAAAGTTACCTCAGGTGTGCCTCAAGGGTCCCACCTGGGGCCTTTATTATTCAATATATTTATAAACGACGTTTCCGACTGTTTTAAAAACTGCCAGTACCTACTATATGCCGTCGACATGAAAGTATTTCTTAATATTAAAGATTACACTAAATCGCAGAATATGCAGGAGGATCTAAATAGATCGAGCCAATGGTGTATCTCGAATAGACTGAGATTAAATATCGCCAAATGTTTCACTATATCTTTTTCGCGAAAACAAACTGCAATGCGAAGTGCTTATAATCTCGGTGGTATTCCACTAAATCGAGTATACCAATATAAAGATCTGGGGGTTGTTCTAACCAGTAATTGGTCTTTTTCAGTTCATATTTCCATTATATCATCTAAAACAAACCAAATGCTTGGATTTATTAAGAGATCCACTGCTAATTTCACTAACATCGAAACAGTATTATATCTTTACAAGACATTGGTTAGGCCACAGCTGGAGTATTGCTCTATTATATGGTGCTCTTTTACAGCAAAAGATATCTCGGTTTTATAGGGAACTCAGCGGAGGTTTCTAAATTATATTTCTTATAAATTTAATATTTTAGGAGCCTACGATGTTGTATTACAAACAACATCTCGAAAAACGACTATGAAATAGTGACGTATTACTCGGTTACCAATTAATCAATGGTATAATTGACTCTCCCACCCTTGTTAATTCGTTTGGCATTCATGTTCCGAGTAGAGTAGTTCGCAGCAGAAGTACCTTTCATATACCTTTAATAAGAAAGGACTATGTCAGGAACTTCGGTATATGCAGAAAAGCGGCCAATTACAATGCTTGCAGTTTTGACTTTTTTCATAACGACAGTCTGTACGTCGTTACCTTAATCAGTAGCGTGCTGTCTAGTAATTGGTTTAATGTTTTGTTAGTAATTAGGTATACTTTTAATATGTATTTTAATTTAAGCTCGGTGAGCAGTCACCTCTTTTTGTAAATGGCGTAAACCGTGTATTTGAATAAAATAAAAAATAAAATAAAAATAAAATATTTATTTATACTTAATTTAACTAAATAGTTATCGGTATTTTATTATTAAATGAATAAGTAAGCACTCATACCTTATTTGTACCCATTATATGTTATTGTTATATTGTTAACCCAGTAATCGGCACATTTGTCTGTTGGGTTGTAGATGAATAAATAAATTAATATCCTTTTATTGTACTCATACTCATATACTTATATACAAGTACAATCTGACATACGCATAGATATTGCATTATTTCAATTTTAATATCCCAATTAACTCCCATAACCCTTACCATTCCAATTCATATTAAAGACCTCAATTCTGAACCGATACAAACCAGCCTTTTTGAATGCCAAGTCTAACTTTCAAATTGATACGACTAAATCGCACCGCCAAGAATGTAAACTTGTGATTAGGTTATTGGGTTATGAAACCCAATCATACACCATAAGCATAAAGATTTGCATATAAATTCAGTACTTGCAAACAGACTGGATTAATTCTTAAATAATTTTCACGAACAAATTCTATTACGTGTATAAATGAGTAGATTGTTTTTAGAAAAAAAAAACAACATTATTTTAGGAAGTTGATGTTAATTAGTGGAGGAGTCAAGGTGGTATTTCCTAATGGGTATTTACAAAAATTTTCCCGAACATGTTTATTAGACGTTAAACATTAGTAAAAGATTATTAATTCTTAATTATTATAACTTTCAATAAAAAAAAGATATTGCTAGTCTACACAATTTTGTAATAAATTAAATTGGTCACTAATAAAACACGGTTTGATTTTTGTAATATATTAAATTGATCACTAATAAAACACGGTTTGATTCCCTATCTTCACTAATTTATTTGTCACTCTACATTTCAAGTACCATCCCACTGAACAAAGAAACGTTGCATGACACGTTGCATCAATGTTGCCGCGCAACACGAAACGTTGCGTTTTAAGTTGCATGAATGTTGAAAAAACATTGCATAAACGCTGAATGTCCGCCTGTTGGAGCATTGCATGCTAACATTCAAAGAAAAATGTTGCTGCACCGTTGAAAAAGCAACGCCCATGCACAACATACACCATACATACAACTGTATGTATGTTAAGTTGCATACGATGAATGCATAGAATCCGTATTGTATACAACCCGATGTACAGCAATTAAGTGAACGTTATAGGAATGTTTTTCTCGTAATCTTAATGCAATATTTATTTCTGGGTTTAAATGGGTCAACAAATATAAATATATATTGTTAACAAGAGAAAAATTGTTTTACAAAAAGTAATGTATAGTCTAGGGGGGGGGGGGCTTCCGAATTACCTAGTACCCTTAATCTCTGAAAACACTTAAATATTTGTAAGAAGTAAACTTCAATTAAACTCAGCGTCTTATTCGCGTGGCGCATGAAGTAAAA
This sequence comes from Philonthus cognatus, assembly GCA_932526585.2. Taxonomy (NCBI): domain Eukaryota; kingdom Metazoa; phylum Arthropoda; class Insecta; order Coleoptera; family Staphylinidae; genus Philonthus; species Philonthus cognatus. The sequence continues at coordinate 14,521,675 of OW052243.1, forward strand.
TTTCGAGTTTAGAAAAGCCTGAAAATTTAGTGTAGATATTAGGTAGGCATTGCTCTTTCAAAATATGTCAAAATCTGAAAATACCCCATTCATAGTTTTTCAGTAATTTTCTCTTAAAGTGAAAACAATGCTATTAGAACATATTTTTTTTTATGAAAATTTAGTTTTTAGGAGCTCACAACTGAAAAACCCCTAGTAGAATCTTTATAAAATTTAGTGTAGATATAAGGTAGGCATTGCTCTTTCAAAATATGTCAAAATCTGAAAATACCCCATTCATAGGATTTCAGTCATTCTCTCTTAAAGTGAAAACAATGCTATTATAACATATTTTTTTATGTAAATTGAGTTTTCCAGAGCTCACAACTCAAAAACTCCTAGTAGAATTTTAATAAAATTTGGTGTCGATATTAAGTGAACACTACTCTTTCAAAATATATCAAAATCTGAAAATATCCTGTGCATAGTTCTTTAGTAATTCTCTCTTAAAGTGAAAGCAATGCTATTATAACATATTTTTTTATGAAAATTGAGATTTCAAGAGCTCACAACTCAAAAACCCCTAGTAGAATTTTAATATAACTTAGTGTTAATATTAAGTAAACATTGTTCTTTCAAAATATGTCAAACTCTGTAAATATTCTATTTATAGTTTTTCAATTATTCTCTCTCAAAGTGAAAACAATATTATTAGAAGATATTTTTTTATGAAAATTAAGTTTTCAAGAGCTCACAACTCAAAAACTTCTGGTAAAATCTCAATAAAAATTTGTGTTGATATTAAGTAAACATTGCTCTTTTAAATCATGTCAAAATGTAAACATACCCTATTCATAGTTATTCAGTTATTCTCTCTTAAAGTGAAAACAATACTATTATAACATATTTTTTTTATAAAAATTTAGTTTTCAAGAGCTCACAACTCAAAAACCCCTACTAGAATTTTAATAAAATTTGGTGGTAATATTATAGTTCTTCAGTTATTCTCTCTTAAAGTGAAAACAATGCTATTATAACATTATTTTTTTATGAAAATTGAGTTTTCAAGAGCTCACAATTTAAAAACCTCTCGTAGCATTTTATTAAAATTTAGTGTTGATATTAGGTAAACATTTCTCTTTTAAAATATGTTAAATTCTGAACACGCCCAATTTATAGTTTTTTATTTATTCTCTCTTAAAGTGAAAACAATGCTATTATAACAAGATAAATTCAAATTCAAAACTCTTTGAATTCGAGAAAATAAGCTTCGCTTCTTATAGTTTGCACACTTTAAACATAATATATAAAATTACGAAAAAACTATTCGTGAAAATGCAAACAGTGTCTTAATTAATAAGACAATTTAAGACGATAAATATACCATTGAAACAACTACTTCCCGTGCAAATACACCTCCGGATATTATAACATATTTTTTTAATGAAAATTGAGTTTTCAAGAGCTCATAACTCAAAAACCCTAAGTAGAATCCTAATGAAATTTAGTGTTGATATCAAGTAAACATAGGTCTATTAAAATATGTGAAAATCTAAAAATAACCTATTTATAATTTTTTAGTTATTCTCTCTTAAAGTGAAAACAATGCTATTATAACATATTTTTTTTATGAAAATTGAGTTTTCAAGAGCTCATAACTCAAAAACCCTAAGTAGAATCCTAATGAAATTCAGTGTTGATATTAAGTAAACATTGCTCTTTTAAAATATGTAAAAATCTAAAAATAACCTATTAATTATTTTTTAGTTATTCTCTCTTAAAGTGAAAACAATGCTAATATAACATATTTTTTTATGAAAATTGATATTTCAAGAGCTCACAACTCAAAAACCCCTAGTAGAATTCTAATGAAATTTAGTTCTTATATTAAGTAGGCATTGCTCTTTCAATGTATGTTAAAATTTGAAAATACCCCATTTATAGTTTTTCAGTTATACTCTCTTAAATAATAATGTTTGAATAAATTATTTGATATCTTTTAAAAAACGTAAAACTAATGACAAAAATTAATATTTTAAGAGGTAAATAGTGTTTATTTATTCTTCATTATGACCCTCATGGGCATAACCCAAGCCTATAATTTAACACGACGTACTGTTAAGTCAAGTAATTGTTATTATTAAGTGTGCTCAAGCAAAATTAATCGTTTTGTGTAACCTTAAGTCTAATATGTGTGTAATAAAAGTGAAAATTACTTCCAGCTTGCGTATTTTTACTATATGAATACTATCTACTGCAGAATCTATGCTATTTAACCTCGAAATTGCGCGTAAAACAATCTTGTAATTACCAAAATAACCTCCTATAATGTGGACTTATATAAGGACTCTTATTTTATCTAATCCAATCATGGAGCATTTGGATTCAAACTGCTCCAGGCGCTACAGTTTAGGTTAGATGAAATAAATATCTGTAAATATACAAGGATTTTTTCTTTAAAGTATACCGGGTGTTGACTTGGCGGACGCGACAGGAAATCCTATGTAAATTTTGAAGTGTTAAAATATTGGCCGTTATATCAGGTGGATTATGGCATTTTGACTTTAAGTCCCTTGATCGACTGTCAACTTTCGTTTGCGTCTGATATAAGAAACGACTGCTTCCTCTGTAACTTGTATTAAAATTGACTTTCTGTTTTGACGTTATTAAACTTTCTTCGTTAATAAAATAAGAATCAATGTAGTATGTCAATTATCAATTGTTTCAATGCTAAAACGAGTGTCTTCTACTCCCAGACTAAGCATGGAGTAAAATTTCGAGTTTAGAAAAGCCCCGCGTAGAAAATTTGTCGAGGGTCGCGCAGCGACCCGAGACAAATTTTCACGGGGCTTTTCTAAACTCGAAATTTTACTTCATGCGCCACGCGTATAAATCACTGATTTAAAGTAAAGTTGTAAATATATACTGATGAGATGTGATAGATATTTACTAAGTTATGGCGAATAAATGCAAAACATTATTTATATATGCTCGAAAGCGTTAACGCCATCTAATGCCCATTAGCTTAAGTAACATCCTCAAACTAAACGTTTATATACAGCAACTGTTCGTCCACGACAGGGCTTTATGTTATAGAATACAAAAGTATTTATTTTGTGAATATTCTATAAATGTTGTTTTTTTTATAAAAGTGTAAAATTTAAAACATCTAACGTGTGTTTCCATTCCTTGATTAAGTATGAAGTAAAATTTCGAGTTTAGGGAAGCCTAAAAACTCGTCTTTAACATCAAAAATACCTTGAAACAGCAATCTACAAAATTATTTCGTAAATGTAAAATTTAATAATTGGAAAACTAGTGCGTTAAAATAAAATAAAATTCTTCAGATATTTATGAAAAGGCGATTGGGATCGACTCCGAAAATACTAAATGTAAAATAATTACGTATTTTACTGCATGTTTAACATAAGCATCAATAGTAGTAAGTCAATTATCAATTGTTTCAATGCTAAAACGAGTGTCTTCCACTCCCAGACTAAGCATGAAGTAAAATTTCGAGTTTAGAAAAGCCCCGCGTAGAAAATTTGTCGAGGGTCGCGCAGCGACCCGAGACAAATTTTCACGGGGCTTTTCTAAACTCGAAATTTTACTTCATGCGCCACGCGTATAAATCACTGATTTAAAGTAAAGTTATAAATATATACTGCTAAGATACAGCGAAAAAATGCAAAACTAAAATCCTTCAGATATTCATGAAAATGCGATTGATATCGACTCCAAAAATACTAAATGTAAATAATTACGTATTTCCCTACAGCTTTAACAAATATTTGTATGTTGATTAGTATGAAGGTTTGTAAAACATAAAAAATCCTCAAAAATAATCTCCGTTATTAACCCAAACTAGAAAAAAACCAACATCCTGTGTTATCCTGTAATGATTAAACGAAAAACGTGGAAGTCTAATAACACGGTATTCCCAGTATACATACATTTTTGAACACGTAATAGAAACCATTAATTGCGAATCATAACAATGTTTTCCTTTATTTTTTCTCATCCTCTTCTCTATCGTCATCAATTAATTGTACGATGTTTCATTTTTAGTATCGCACATACAAATGTGTGTATAATCTATCATTAACGACGTCGTTCATCGAAAACGGCGTGTGCAAGTGCTCATTAAGTACCATTCTTGCGTCAGTTGACCAATTGCTGATTGCATTCTCGAAAGGAAGTGAGCAGCTGTTTTAATTGCAACATTACAATGAACTTGGTGTGTATTTTTATTTTTATCGCGTGATAAAGTAGAACTCTAATAAAACCGAATATAAACATAATAATTAACAAAATTATACATAAATAAGACACTTTAAACTTTGTTTGTGTAACTGGTTAACTACCTCAATTATACAAACAAAGTTAAAGTGTCGGTAGCCAATTTCTGAATTGTAAAAATGCAAAATTTAGTGTAGTTTATTTTAATGTACTGTAAAATTAGTGTTGTGTAATTATAATTCAGAAATAAAGATATTTATGTATATATATATGTATATATATATATATATATATATATATATATATATGTATATATATGTATATATATATATATATATATATATATATATATATATATATATAAACAAATTGGAATAAACGACCCACCTATAAGTACCAAATAAGAAATAACAGCGAATTAGGTCATGTTGAAAAAATTATTTTATCAAGTGAGTGTGCAAGGAGGACAGAATTGACGAATTTAATCAAATTCGGCTCATTTGATAAATAATTGAATGCACTTCAAAACCAAATTCTCTCTAATTTGTTTTAGTTTCGATATTAAGCGCCAGAGGGTGCGACTGAGACAATCAACAGATTTTCTCAATTTTCTTTAAATTTTCAAACTAAAAGGCATGCGTAAGTTACGATAGATAATCAAAATAGGAAATAGTGTGAAAACTGGCGAAAACCGCATCCCGGTATCTTTATCCTAACCGGAGATATAGTAAAAACTTTGCAGAATGGGGCATTTTGTACTAATAGCGCCCTCTGATTCTTATTATAGACACTAAATTAAATCAGAATACATAGTGTTTAAAAGTAAATTCAATTATTTATCAGTTTAGTCAAATTTTATTGAATTCGGTTAAACCTAACTAAAGTTACAACCATTTTAATGATTAGACTTTTCCATTTTCATTCCTTCTTATGTAAAAGCAAAAGAAACGAAAAGTTAATTGAAATCGATAAAAATTTAGAGTAGAATAACATTTACATATTTTTAAAATATCCAGTTTAATTTGGCATTTTGGATAACATCTTGTTTTTATCCTTTGCGGTAGAGATTGCGCCCTCTACCAAGCTTCGCTGGTAGAGGGATTTAATAATTATATTCGTTTTATTTTCTTTCGTTTTGTTTGTTATTATTCTAATAAAGGATTGTAATAAGTATTTTTAATTGTAGTAAGTCTTAAACATTCTACTAATCTCATAGCCTACTTTATTTTGAGATATTAAATAATCTTTAATTTACTTACATATTCGCTTTCCAAAGCATATAAATTGGGAAAAGTGATCTCCGTTATTCTTTAAATTATTGTTTTTGACCTCTCGAACATAAAACAATAAACCCTAAAGGCATACTAGATTTTAAAATATATTTTTATATGGCACGCGGTTGAAAATGAGCAAATCTACCAGCATTTTTACAATATCCTTGATTAAGATAAAGATATCAAGATGAGGTTGGTTCTGGTTCTGGTTCTTTAGGGAGTGCGCATGTCTGCACTGCACTTAGGCCTCATTAGGCCCATTGTGCTTTCCTCCCGCTGCTACGACGCCGGAGATTAGGTCTACAGCTATCCGGGAATTTTGCCGAACCCGGTGGGAGTTCCAACCCACCGGTAGGGATCTTTAACGTGAACGCAACATCCAGGCAGTACACGGGTCCTACATGCATTTAACGTCATATCCGAGAAGACGGAGTGTTTGGCAATTTTATCCTAACCTATATAAATGCAGACAACTTGTTAGGCCGGTATTTGAACCCCGGTCCGTGGCGTAGCAGTACAACACTCTAACCACTACACCACCAAGCTGCCCAAGATGAGGTTTTCACCACATTATAATTTGAAATTTTTAAGGAAATCTAGAAAATATGTCGGTTGTTCAAAATACGCTCTCTGGCGCTTTCTATAAGAACTAAAGTAAACGAGAATAAACAGTGATTTTAAGTGCTTTAAATAACCTATCAAATGAGATTAACTTGATTCATTTCAGTAAGTCCTAACAAAAGTTACACGCAGTTCAATGATCACACTTTCCCGCTCTCCCCTGCTTCATATGTGCGAGATAAAGAAAAAGTGAGTAGTTAAAATTGAGGTAAATTTAGCGTAGATTACAATTTGTATATTCTTCACCTAGCTCGATTTAGCAGTTTTTAGAAAAAAATATGTTTGTATTTAGCGATAGATGTTACGCCCTCCAGCGACGGAGGTAGGGACTTAAAACTAATTTCCAGTGATTTCTTTTGGCCACTTTCGATATGCAATTTTTTACCCCAACATGCTGCGCTACATAGTTTCTGAGATACAGCCGGTGGCCACGCTTAATCAAACACCCGGTACAGGGTGTCCTAACTAAAAGTTGCACCCCATAAAATCTCCGATACGGTTTAAGTTTGGAAATACTGCTAAAACAGGTCAATTTTTACTTGAATTTCTAATCTCTATCTTAGTTTCAAAATTATTTCTTCATCCCTCGAGCGCCCACAGCCACCCCATCAAAAAATTTAAACAGCACTCACCTTTTAAAAGCTGCTTTCATTGTCTATGCAACTATGATTTTTTTTTTCAATTTTAAACCATTTTTATTGGAAAAACTACCTAAATGACAAACTTTGTTCCCCCTAAAAATTTACTAGTTTCAGCATTTTTTCTAGCCTTGGACCGAATCGGAGATTTTATGGGGTGCAACTTTTGGTTAGGACACCTTGTACATATACTATAATAATGAGTATTTAAAATAATAGCAAATGAGTTGTTCGATCACGCAAATTAAAAATCCCACGTTCTGAAAATGATGTAATAATGTCAATAAATTCGCTACTGTCTTTACATAATACCATATGAATAAGAATAAACACACATGCACTATTCCCATGAAATTATTTGTTTAATTTTGCGGATAGTTATTAACATAATGTATGCAAACATTAATTTTGTTAATAATTAATCATAAAAGAATCTAAGCATTTTCAATTAAATACAAAAATAACCTAAATTCCGATTTAAGTCCTTTGAATAACCCATCATTTAAATTTATCCCTGAAACTATCTGATTTCAAATCCATCGCACTTGTTTGCGGAACTTCATGCGCCACGCGTATATAACACCGATTTAAAATGAAGTTCAAAACATACTTCGACTTAATAAATAATTGAAATAAAGCGACACCTATAAGTTCTAATATCGGTTTAAAAGTAAAATATATTATACAGGGTGTCCGTATTTCAACAGGCACTATCTTCAAATAACCGAAAAAAAAAACTAAAATTCAAAAAATCCGTTTTTTGACCATATCTCAAAAACGAAAAAAGATATTTCAAATTTGTTTTTAGATTATTATTAGGCGCTAAATTACGCAACTTTGCCTCAATTTAACCGACTCTTTATATCTTCAAATAACCGAGATGAAGATATAGAGAGTCGGTTAAATTGAGGCAAAGTTGCGTAATTTAGCGCCTAATAATAATCTAAAAACAAATTTGAAATATCTTTTTTTGTTTTTGAGATATGGTCAAAAAACGAATTTTTTGAATTTTAGTTTTTTTTTTTATTCAAAAACTATTGATTCCAGACATTTACAATTTTGATATTATTGAGGCACTTTTTAACGATTATTATAGTAACATATTTTATTTTAAGATAACTATAACATTTAACCAGGGACCATAACCAACGTTTGTTTTTCTTATGGGCGCCACTTTGGATGTTCATATTTTTTGGATGCATATTTTTTTCTGAATTCAATGGTATATTACACTTATAGTTTATTGTACATTTTATATGTAAAATTTTAATCTTTGTTTTTTGTAAAAAGTGCCTTGGAAACTGTTGAGTAACTCACTTATTTGACAACTCCTTGTACCCATAATTTGCTTACATATTACCCCTGAAGACGGGCAGCCGACGATACATATTTTAACAGTTCTGATATATTTTAAACTAACGAGTGTCTTCCACTCCTAGACTAAGCATGAAGTAAAATTTCGAGTTTAGAAAAGCCCCGCATAGAAAATTTGTCGAGGGTCGCGCAGCGACCCGAGACAAATTTTCACGGGGCTTTTCTAAACTCGAAATTTTACTTCATGCGCCACGCGTATAAACCATTGATTTACAGTAAAGTTAAAAATATATAACGCTTAGATGTGACGGTGTTCAATATTTACCAGATGTAGCGAAAAAATGCAAGATTTCCTTTTTTTGTGAATAGTGTTTGAATAATAATAATAAAAGTAGAATAAATTTAGTTTGTGCAAGTTTTATATGATAATCGATATTTATTTCTATTATTAAAAAATATTAACAGTTAATAATTAATTTTGAGTGCTAACAATGATTGACTGCTGTCAAGATTTTATTGATTAACAGATATGACGTCATTCTTTACAAAGCACTCTTTGCAAAAAAGAAAACATCATAGTTTTAAATATCAAATCTATGAGTGTGATACATCACTAAGTTCAGAAAAAAATATTCTTTCAAAAAATATGAAAATCCAAAATAGCGCTTATAAGAAAAACAAAAGGTCCCCAGGTAAATGTTATAGTTATCTTAAAAAAATATATGCTAATATTAGTAGTTGTTTCAATGAATATTTGGAGGAGTCTCAACGAGACTAAATTTTTGCAGAAAATCGATATTAATTATAACCAATAAAGTTGATTATGGCCAAGTAAAAATTACCGAGATTTATGCATAAATTAATATAATGCGAATTATATTAAAAAAATGTGTTATTAATTCATACATTGCAACTAATATATTGAAATAAAATTGATATCATGTAATAATACGCGTAACGTAAATAATTAACTCTTATAAAAATTTCCTTGAAAAAAAGACTACCAATAAATATTTCACACACCGTGTAATTAACACGTGCCACACAACAATTACATTTATTATTAAAATTGTTTAGAGCACGTTATGTTAAACTTCAAATATATTTATAATTACTATTAACCCATGGCCTACTTTACTAAATCGCTATCGATTTGTCCAAAATTGTTGTTTTTGTGTATATTTATAGATATTTTTAATAGAACTTATTAAATATCTAATTCAAAATAAAAAGTAGTTAATTTAATTGGCAAGCGAGTGAAAACCTGTATCTTTCTGCCAGTGTTTATGAATAAAAACTTATTTTGTTTTGTTTATTTAAGAATTAGAGGTCACTCTGAATAATTTCCTTTGGGTCACGCGTTAACAACCGTAAAATGCTGTACTTCTAATAAATAAAGTTTAACTAAATATACAACACTAATCATTGTGTTGTTTAATCCAATTCATCTGTTGCTATTCCGAAAGAACGCAACATTGAGCGAAATTTTCAGATACTAAAATTACAGATAATGAGTTTAAAGAAAGAAATGTTACGTTTACAAAACTAGTTAACAAACCAGTACTATTTACAATATAGCTTCGTTGATTCCTTGACTCATGATTTGAAATTGCATTTAGGCAACATACGGGGATGTTTCCTTTTTAAGTATATATATATATATATATATATATATATATATATATATGTATAACTGTTTCTTCGGGTTTGGTCCCGCGTATTTTCTTGGCTCTGGTCCATTACATTTTTAATTCGACGTTTCGATGACGTCGCAGTCATTATCGTCAGGAATAACTATCAAAATTCCATTGCTCTAGCAACCACTTGTTTGACTTTTACGTACTACTTGATGCGTGAATTTCTTGTTTGGCTTCGTGTTACTCTTCTGTTTTGTTCTTCTAATGATGTAGTAGTGACAATTTCAATATTATTTTCGGAAGGGGTTGGGTTTTGAATTTCTTGGTTGTTGTTCGGAGATAATATATTTTGACCAGAATTTATACAAGTTTTCCAAATTGGTGGTAGTCTTTTAGCATCATCTCTTTGGTTTAGACTGTTCGGCCTCTTTTCAATTTCTATCGCTTCTCTAATAATCCTCGCGTGGAAGTAGTCTGTCTTTTTTAAAATTCTCGTTTTTTCGAAATTTATTGTATGTTTAGAAATGTTTACGTGTTGAAATAAAGAAGATTGTGGATCAGACTTTCTTACTGCTAAAATGTGTTCATCTCGACGAGTACTAATTTTCCGGTTTGTCTAAACCAAAGAGATGATGCTAAAAGACTACCACCAATTTGGAAAACTTGTATAAATTCTGGTCAAAATATATTATCTCCGAACAACAACTAAGAAATTCAAAACCCAACCCCTTCCGAAAATAATATTGAAATTGTCACTACTACATCATTAGAAGAACAAAACAGAAGAGTAACACGAAGCCAAACAAGAAATTCACGCATCAAGTAGTACGTAAAAGTCAAACAAGTGGTTGCTAGAGCAATGGAATTTTGATAGTTATTCCTGACGATGATGACTGCGACGTCATCGAAACGTCGAATTCAGAGCCAAGAAAATACGCGGGACCAAACCCGAAGAAACAGTGATACATGTTACGCCCGCGAAAATCTACGTTTTAACATATATATATATATATATATATATATATATATATATATATATATATATATATATATATATATATATATATATATATATATATATATATATATATATATATATATATATATATATATATATATATATATATATATATATATACTTAAAAAGGAAACATCCCCGTATGTTGCCTAAATGCAATTTCAAATCATGAGTCAAGGGAATATATATATTCCAATACTTATTCTAAAACAAATTGGTTCAGACGTTCGAATGAAAGAAAATGAACATTTCTAAAATTAATTAACATAAGATCAAACACAAGGCGAAGTATATTTTAAACTTTACGCGCTACGCGACCAAACCAAATTTTCAGGCTTTTCTAAACTCGAAATTTTAATTCATGCCTAGTCTGGGAGTGGAAACACTTGTTACAAATTTCAAACTGAACGTTTTTCAAAATACAACGAATACCTAATAGTTTACAGAGTACACATCTGGGTATGTATACTTAAAAGAAAGAATCCCTGTACAATAAATGCATATAAACAATTAATTTATTTATTTATGGAATTTTTTTACAACATTACAAAAATTGTATAAAAACAAAATAATAATTCATAGAAGCTACATATTAAACTCTTAAAAAACCTACGAATGCCTAACAGAGACTTGCAGGGAGAATCAGAAACTATTGGTTCTTCAAAATTCTAAATGTGTTTTGTATAAAAAAAATACAATTTCCTTTTTAGTAGATGTAGAGACGTAGATACAATCGGCAAAATTTATAATTGATAATCAGAAATGTTCTTTGTTGAAAAGCACATAATTACCCGCAATTTAGAATTTTGCATAAAACTGAACGATTTAGAGTTTCAGGGCAAAAAACGACATGATTGATTTGATAATTCCTTACAGTACTCTCTGACTCAGTTAGAAGAATACTCCGACGTATACAAAACCCACATATAAATATCCCCTCCCAAAATATATCCTTAGACTGATTAAATATAAAAGACAACTATACAGGGACTTACAACAGACGAACGAACAAACTCTGAAACAAAAATATTATGCACTAAACAAAGACATCCACAAATGAATTGAAGATTACAAACAAGACAAATGGATACTAGCTTGCGAAGAAATAAACACACGACAGGGCAAGAACTACTGGGACCAAGTAAAAAAGCTATCCAAATATAAAAAGACAGACATACTACAGAAACTACGACATCCGACAACAAGGGAAGTGACATGTGACTCCAAAGAAATAGCCGACATATTTGCCGGGTATTTCGAAGAATTTTTTTCTGAGAAACAGACGATGACATATAATGACGATTTTTATAATACTGTACACTCCTGGTACGCATTCTTCATTAATAATCATAATTGCTATCTCGCTGATGAGGACATAGAAGAGGAAGAGTATTTTTGTGTGCTACATAGAGGTAAAAACAGCGCGCCTGGTTATGATAACATTCCTAGATCAATCCTCAAATCCCTCCCAGAAAACATCCATAAATATATTATCAAAATCCTCAATTTCATTTACCAAACCCAAAACATCCCCCAGGAATGGAAGCAGGGTATAATTACGTGCATATTAAAACATGATAGCGATGCGCTAAAGGTCTCTAGCTATAGACCAAATACCCTGCTTCCAGTTCTAGGAAAAATATTTGAATCCATCCTCAAAAATAAACTCCTAGCTCATATATCCCAACACATTCATCCCTATCAATTCGGATTCCTCCAGAATAGGTCAACCACTATCCCACTCACTATCCTAACCTCCAACTGCCAAACAGCACACCTCGAAAACAAAAAATCAGCTATATTATTCTTAGATATAAAAAAGGTCTTTAATTCTGTCTGGCATCGAGGTTGGCTGTTTAAGTGCAACTCCCTTAATATCCCATTACACTTAATTTATCTTATTGATAATTTCCTAAACAATCGACTCCTCCAAACAACCATCTCCCGGCATTTTATCCCCCAACAAGGTGTTCCTCAAGGTTCTCCATTATCTCCCCTTCTGTACAACATCTATGTTCATGATATATACAACCCCAACCCACAGTACCTTAATCCCTCTGCATATTTTCTTCTCTTTGCTAACGACACTGCCCTTATAACACACCAACCCACCCTTCCTAAAGCTCTCTCGGCTCTCCAAGGGCTAATAAATTCCCTATCTCTTTGGTTTGCTAAATAGAGAATATCCATTAATCCCAATAATTCCCATCTATTCATACCCTTCCATAGACCGCTCAATTCCCCATTTAGCATAAACATATCAAACATCGTAATCAGCCCCTTCCCTGCTTGTAAATACCTTGGCATCACTTTCGACCCCAAATTATCCTTCAAACTCCATTCCCAATCCATGAAAACAAAAACTCAAAATAGGGCGCGGTATTTCAGATCGTTAACCTTTCAAAATAAAGGAATTACGACAAAAACAGCAAAATATGCTTCAATCCTCTTCCTCAACCCGCGTCCCTCAACATTAAATAATATCAAAGTAGCTGAACGATCAGCCCTCAGAATCCTCACAAAAATCCGACATCCCAATAACCCACTTCACAACCAATACCCTACTGTATGAAAAACAGAAATAATTCCCATTCAACAACGTCTTACCCAACTGTCCCGAAAATTCGCTACTAACCCACACATCCATGACATCCTTAATTAACTCTGTCTAGTACGAAACCCCAATATTTCTCCCAAATTCAACAACCCAGAAACCACCATTCATCAATTCATCTCATCTCACATGAATCATAACTAACTGGCAAGGCAAGGACAACTACAACTCAGGCTGATAGACTGACGGTCGATAGCCAAAGATCTTTAAATAAAATATAAGTGTAAAAATAAACAAATTGTAAATGTTTTAGTGCTCAATAAAGATATATATCGAAAATCTCATGAAAATTTTATAAATCGACAAAAACCTAGTAATATCCAAAATCTCGACATGTTGAAAATCTTGACGGTCCACTCCCAGATTAAGCATGAAGTAAAATTTGGAGTTTAGAAAAGCCCGGTGTAGAAAATTTTCACGGGGCTTTTCTACACTCGAAATTTTACTTCATGCGCCACGAGTATAAAACCCTGAAATATTGGAAAGTTTAAAAAATACTAGCCTTTATTTTATTCGGTTAGTTGACAAATTTTGTTAAATCTTTTAAACTGATTATAGACACTAATTCTATTTATAAATTTTAATCAGTATCAAAAGTCCAAATTTGTTTCAAGGCACACTACATTTATTGCCAAAAAATCATGTGAACAAGATTTATTATAATGATTTTCTGGCATAAATATTAAATAAAAATCAACATATCAGGCATGATTGGATTCAGAGAAGCAATGTCCAATGTAATAAAATAAGAAAAGTATATTATATACAGCCATTTAAAAATGTAAAGTTGACGATTATTTAGCAATAAAGTTAATTTTGAAAAAAAATATAAATACTGTCAATTTTTACTATTAAAACGGCCATTGACTTTGCTTTATAGTTCATTCAAATCCGTCAATAAATAGAGTTACGGCGTTGGGCGTTCTTTTATCGAACAACCGCTATTTTGAAAAAAGTGTTAGTGTTTTAATTCCAAGTTTAATAAACTTTGACTGGTCGCAATTCAAATTTAAATATATCCACTGGATTTTCCAAAATATCAAATCAAAGCTCAAATAATAAAAATTTAAATATCTTTGCTGCATATTTCAAAATATCAAATCAAAGTTCAAATAATAAAAATTTGAATATATTTGCTGCATATTCCAAAATATCAAATCAAAGTTCGAATAATAAAAATTTTAATATCTTTGCTGCATATTTCAAAATATCAAATCAAAGTTCAAATAATAAAAAATTTAATATCTTTGCTGCATATTCCAAAATATCGAACCAAAGTTAAAATTTGATTTAATATATATTTATTTTATCAACGTATTTCTTTATTACGTTAAATTTTAAATAATTTCTGATCAAATAAGTTTCTGATTGATTCTCTAACGAGGGTTTCCACTCCCAGGCTAAGCATGAAGTAAAATTTCGAGTTTAGAAAAGCCCCGTGAAAATTTGTCGAGGGTCGCGCAGCGACCCGAGACAAATTTTCGGGCTTTTCTAAACTCGAAATTTTACTTCATGCGCCACGCGTATAAAACACTAACTTCAAGTGAAATCTTCAACCAATTAGTTAATGTAAAATAAATTTAGTATATCAATAATCAATTCTTTAAATGACGGGGAATTGGACACATCACCATTATTTTTTTTTTAATACAAATATATGTTATTATTTAATTTATAAATCGTAATTTTGAAACGTACCTTTCTTCCCTAGTTAAATTTTCCAATTCAGGTACCCAACACCAATGTTGTTCCGGACTCAAAGTGATAAAAATCTGCGTGAAGTACACCCAGGCGACGAAAAACGCGAACGGTATCATCATGAAGAACAGCAAAATCTGATATTTCCCGAACTCCCCAATATGCGGAAGGAGATCATCAAACTCGAATTCTTCGTCGTTTTTGTTACCGGCACCCTTATTACTATTATTTTCACCCGCGTCTCCAACAAAAGCACCATTCGAAAATCCATTCGATTTACCACTAGAGATCAAACTCGGCGGCTGCACGTGCTCCAGATTACTCTCTTTGGCCGACGTATCCGCCACTGGGTAAGTTTCCTGGGGTGGCATTTTTGAAATTGTCTATTTAAATCACCACACTAAATAACACATACACTTTTTTCAATAATTATTATCTAGTCTTGATGTTTACGTGTGTTAAGGGTGCGCGTTTTTTCCTATTTTTATTGTCTTAAATTTTGGTTAGGCTATGCCTCAAGAGTAGAGGTAAATCCTAACCGGAGGATTGGTTAATGACTAAAGCAACTGACAGACGGCGCGCTGTTTTTATATCTAATGTTAAAGGCCGAACTTCGCCTTGAATTTCCCTTCCAACCAATGATACTCGGTATCGTTCAGTTCTTTCAATTTTTGTGGGTTGTTTCGTTTTGTCAATCGATTCCGGATTCATTTGTTATTCACTGGTTATTATTTAATCGAACCTGTTGAGCGTTCATTTAAATAAATAGAGCAAAACGTAAATTAGAGCAACACAACGTTTTTCACATGATTAAACGATTAAATAAAACTGTTTTTCACTGGTAACTTTTACTTACTCTCCGCTCTATCGTTTCAGATAAGATGTATAAAAATATGTTTTTTATGTTTAACTGTAAATTTTTTGAGGATTTTTAAAAAACGTTTTTCACACGATTAAATGATTAAATAAAATTGTTTTTCACTGGTAACTTTTACTTACTCTCCACTCTATCGTTTCAGATAAGATGTATAAAAAAATTTTTTTTATGTTTAACTGTAAATTTTTTGAGGATTTTTAAAAAAACGTTTTTCACACGATTAAATGATTAAATAAAACTGTTTTTCACTGGTAACTTTTACTTACTCTCCGCTCTATCGTTTCAGATAAGATGTATAAAAAAATGTTTTTTATGTTTAACTGTAAATTTTTTGAGGATTTTTAAAAAATGTTTTTCACACGATTAAATGATTAAATAAAACTGTTTTCGACTGATAACTTTAACCTACTCTCCGCTCTATCGTTTTAGATAAAATAAATGTATAAAAAAATGTTTTTTGTGTTCAACTGTGAATTTTTTGAGCATTTTGAAAAAACGTTTATCACTTGATTAAATGATTAAATAAAACTGTTTTCCACTGATAACTTTAACCTACTCTCCGCTCTATCGTTTTAGATAAAATAAATGTATAAAAACATGTTTTTTGTGTTCAACTGTGATTTTTTTGAGGATTTTTAAAAAACGTTTTTTACTTGATTAAATGATTAAATAAAACTATTTTCCACTGATAACTTCAATCTACACTCCACTCTATCGTTTTAGATAAAATTAATGTATAAAAAAATGTTTTTTAAGTGGATTTTTAAAAAACGTTTTTCACTTGATTAAATGATCAAATAAAACTGTTTTCTACTGATAACTTTAACCTACTCTCCACTCTATCGTTTTAGATAAAATAAATGTATAAAAAAATGTTTTTTACTTTTTTGAGGATTTTTAAAAATGATAAAAAAAAATCTGATACAATTGGATTTGTCCCATACCTATCCTTTATAAAAATTACAGATTTCTTTAAAAAAAATTAAAATTCCAAAATTGTTTAAAAAAATCTGACAAAATTGGATTTTTTCCTTACCCACCCTTTATAAAAATTACAGATTTCTTCCAAAAATTTTAAAATTCCAAAATTGTTTAAAAAACATCCAGCTATTCTTGTTGATGCTAGAAATTATTTTTGCAGGTTATTTACTTGAGAAAACAATTATTTCATCCACTGTTAAGCTTTTTTAAATCACTGAAAAACTATTTTAAACATTAAATTCTGTCTTTCCGTGTCGACCACAAACACAATTTTTATGTTAGGAAAAAACAAGTTGCATAAATTTAAAGCTTATTTAATTCTCCATTGATCGCTTTGTAAATAAAATAAATCGGTTGAGATTTAATTTA
This sequence comes from Philonthus cognatus, assembly GCA_932526585.2. Lineage (NCBI taxonomy): Eukaryota > Metazoa > Arthropoda > Insecta > Coleoptera > Staphylinidae > Philonthus > Philonthus cognatus. Next base: position 14,538,934 of record OW052243.1, read on the forward strand.
ATTGCAGCGGTTTCCGCGAGAAGAGTGCAAATGTACATAAAAACCACTAACATAAATTATCGTCCATTATAAAAAACGCCGTTTGTTGTATCACTACATTATTTACAGGATTTAATTAAGAATTAAATAAACTTTAATTTAAGCTATGTAACGTGCTAATATCTTAAAAATTGTATTCACAGCAAGCGCTACAAGTTGGAATTTTGTGATTTGATCAATTTTCAATTTTAATTAAATGTGACAGAAGTGGTTCTAAAAAAGAAAAAAAAATGGAAAAACCATTGCTAAAATAGTTTTCTATGTTCTTAAGAATAACTGTGATTTTTTATAAAAAAATTACAAATTAAAAAAAATGGAAAAATTTGATTTTTTCCATACCCACCTTTATGAAAATTACAGATTTCTTCCTAAAAAAATTAAATTCCAAAAATGTTTAAAAAGAATCCAATAAATTTTTTCTCGAGGAAATAACCTGCTCAAATTGTCTCTAACATCAACGAAAATAGGTGTTGGAAACAATTTGAGCAGGTTATTTACTCGAGAAAAAATTTATTTCCTCCACTTTTAAATTTTATTAAATCACCTAAAAACTGTTTTGAATATTAAATTCTGTCTTTTAGCGTCCACCACAAACTCAATTTTTATGTTATAAAAAATCAAGTTACGTCAATTTAAAGCTTATTGAATTCTCAATTGCCACTTTTATAGTGAAATAAATCGGTTGCGATTTAATTTATTTACAGCGGGTTTCGCGAGAAGAATGAAAATGTAGATAAAAACCACTAAGATCAATTAAAATTTATTATAAAAATCGCCGTTTGTTTTATCAATATATTATTTACAGAATTTAATTAAGAATTATATAAGCTTTAATTTAAGCTTTGTAACGTGCTAATATCTTGAAAATTGTATTCACAACAAGCGCTAAAAGTTGGAATTTTGTGATTTCATCAATTTTCAAGTTTGATTAAATGTGATAAAAGTGGTTCTAAACATTTTTTTTTTTTAGAAGAAAACCGTTGCTAAAATTGTTTTTTATGTTCATAAGAACAACTGTTAATTTTTTTAGAGTTTTTTAAATTAAAAAAAAATCTGTCAAAATTGGATTTTTTCCCTTATAAAAATTACAGATTTGTTCCAAAAATTTTAAAAGTCAAAAAATCTTTAAAATCAAACGCAGTTATTCTTCTTGATGCTAGAAACAATGTGAGCTGGTTATTTAAAAAAAAAAATAAATTTCATACCCTTTTAAGCTTTTTCAAATCATTTGAAAACTGTTGGAAAAACGAAGTTCCGACTTTAAGCGCCCACCAAAAGTACAATTTTCATGATGTAAAATTGAATGTAAAAAATTTTTTTGGAGAAAAACCGTTGCAAAATTGTTTTTTATGTTCATAAGAATAACTGTGAATTATTTGTGTTTTAAAAAGTTAAAAAAATATCAAAATTTATTTTTTTTTTCCATCCCCTTATGAAAATTACAGATTTCTTCCAAAAATTTTACAATTCCAAAATTGTTTAAAAATATTCCAGTTATTCTCGTTGATGTAAGAAACAATTTAAGCAGGTTATTTACTTGAGCAAAACATTATTTTACCATTCACTTTAAATCAATTTCATTTTTTAAATCACCCAAAAACTGTTTTAAAATTAAATTCTGACTTTTAGCATTCACTACAAACAATTTTTATCTTTGAAAAAATCTAGTTACACCATTTTAAAGCTTATTTAATTCTCAATTAATCATTTTGTAAGTAAAATGAATCGGTTATGATTTAATTCAATTACAGCGGTTTTCGCGAGAAGAGTGCAAATGTACATAAAAACCACTAACCTGAATTATCATCCATTATTAAAATCGCTGTTTGTTTTATCACTATATTATTTTGAGGATTTAACTAGAATTTAAATAAGCTTTAATTTAAGCTTTAGAGCTTGTTAATATCTTCAAAATTGAATTCACAGCAAGCGCTCAAAGTTGTAATTTTATGGTTTCATCAAATTTTAAGTTTGATTAAATGTAATAAAAGTGGTTCTAAACATTTTCCTTCGGAGGAAAACAGTTGCTGAAAAAAATTCTCAGTTATTCTTATGAACATAACACATAGGAATAACTGTACATTTTTTGAGAATTTTGTAAATTAAAAAAAAATTCAAAATTGGATTTTTTTCAAACTCACAAAATTACAAAAATTACAGATTACTTCCAAAAAATACAGATTTCTTCCAAAAAATAAAAATTCCAAAAATGTTTAAAAAAAGTCTAGTTATACTACTTGATGTTAAAAACAATGTGAGCTGGTTATTTGCTTAAAAAAAATTGTTTCATCAATTTCTAAACTTTTTTAAATCACTTAAAAACTGTTTTAAACATTAAATTCTGTCTTTTCGCGTCGACCAAAAACACAATTTTCATGTTAGAAAAAATCTAGTTACGTCATTTTAAAGCCTATTCAATTTTCAATTGATTACTTTTCAACTGAAATAAATCGGTGGAGATTTAATTTATTTACAGCGTTTTTTACGAGAAGAGTGCAAATGCACATAAAAGCTACTAACATGAATTACCATCCATTATAAAAATCGCCATTTGTTTTATCACTATTTTATTTACAGGATTTAATTAGGAATTAAATGAGCTTCAATTTAAGTTACGTAACTCGTTATTATCTTGAAAATTGTATTCACAGCAAGCGCTCAAAGTTGGAATTTTGTGATTTCATCAATTTTCAAGTTTGATTAAATGTGATAAAAGTGGTTCTAAACACTTTTTTTTTAAAGGAAAACCGTTGCTAAAATTGTTTTTTATGTTTATAAGAACAACTGTCAATTTTTTTAAGTTTTTAAAAAGTAAAAAAAAACTGGCAAAATTGGATTTTTTCCCTAATGAAAATTTCAGATTTCTTCCAAAAATTTTAATATTCTAAAAATGTTTAAAAACAAATCCAGTTATTCTTCTTGATGTTAGAAACAATGTGAGCTGGTTATTTTCTCTAAAAAAAAAATATTTCATACACTTTTAAGCTATTTTCAAATCTTTTGAAAACTGTTGGAAAAACGAAGTTCCGACTTTGAGCGTCCACCACAAGCACAATTTTTATGTAACAAAAAAACAAATTACGTCAGCTTAAAGCTTATTCAATTCCTAATAGATACTTTCTAAATAAATTAAATCGGTTGAGATTTAATTTATTCACTACGGTTTTTGTTTGAAGACCGCAAATCAATACAGAAGCACTAACGTTTGATCGAAAAACTCGAAATTTTACTCCATGCGCCGCTCGTATAAAACACTGATTTCAAGTGAAGTTTACTTGTTCACAATATTTCAAAGTTTTCATTGTTTAATACGCGTGGCGCATGAAGTAAAATTTCGAGTTTAGAAAAGCCTGAAAATTTGGATTTGCCGGGACGCGACTCGCTTCGCTCGCGCGCTCCAGCAAATCGAAATTTTCAGTCTTTTCTAAACTCGAAATTTTACTTCATGCTTAATCTGGGAATATAAACACTTGTTTGAAGTCTATACATTTTTAAAAATTGCAATATTTTCTAAACATCTACATTTCACGAAGTTATCTCAACATATTTTTAATTTAATGTATTTTTTAGTGTTTTATTAACTTCACAATATTTCAGTGTTTTATACGCGTGGCGCATGAAGTAAAATTTTGAGTTTAGAAAAGCCTGAGTTTGGATTTGGACGCATCGCGTCCAAATACAAACTAAACTTGAAATTTTACTTCATGCGCCACGCGTATTAAACACTGAAAGCACTGAAATATTGTGAACGAATAAACTTCGCCTGAAATCAGTGTCTTATACGCGTGGCGCATGAAGTAAAATTTCGAGTTTAGAAAAGCCTGAAAATTTGGTTTGGTCGCTCCGCGCTTCGCGCTACGCGACCAAACCAAATTTTCAGGCTTTTCTAAACTCGAAATTTTACTTCATGCTTAGTCTGGGAGTGGAGAGCACCGATTTTATACATCTTTTTATTGTGTCTAAAAAGAAAAAAAATCGCTGATATTTTTTTTAATTAGAATGACGCTTCTAACGTTAATTTGTTTACGATTCATGTGAAAACAATTCACATTTAATGCTTTTAAGTAAATTTGGCACGTTTCGTGTCTAAAAGAATAGCTGAGATCTTTATAGAAATCACGATTTTTCTTATATTTTGCCCGGTTTAACTAACTTCAAATTTCTATACATTTTTTAACACGTTGGTCGCGGTATTCACTGGTGCCGCAGTAAAATTTGCTTTTAGGCCCCGCGGCATGTACCTTGTGCCGCATCCAAAAACAACTTTTAAAAAATTGTGGCATGCTGCCCGTGCCGCGGAACTAATATGGCCTGAACGTTTGAAAACGTTTATGTCCCTTCGAATGTTTGCTTTATTATTCTGTTATATTTAATAATATTTGCATAATTGGAACAAAAACTTAAGCAGCGGCCTGAGGGAATATTTTTATTTTTATTTATAAATATTTGTATAATTGTATAATTGGAACAAAAACTTAAGCAGCGGCCTGAGGGAATATTTTTATTTTTATTTATAAAAGTAAAAATATTCCCTCAGGCCGCTGCTTAAGTTTTTGCTCCAATTATACAAATATTATTAAATATAACAAAATAATAAAGCAAACACCTTTAGGTGGCGATCAACGTGTTAAGATGTGTTCAAAATAAACCTTGTTGATCTACATATTTTAAAACGCTATCAGTATCATAAAATTCTGACGGTCACTTCCTTTATTCGTATGTTTTTACAACGAGAACACTGAATTTTGTTTTGTATGAGAACTCTGAATTTTACGTGATCGTGATTTTATTTTCCTGGACTAACACTCGGTAAATCAAGGGTTATAATGTGACTAATACTATTCCAATTTATAATCAATAATGAAATATAAAATTTATAGAACAATCCTGGAATGTATAATACTTACTATTTATTGACCTACTAACATAATAATCAATTAATTTCATTCATAAAGGAGTCATTCAAAACAGGATTTAAAATATTTATTCATTGTTTATAAACAATAATACCGGTTACGTAATTCCGTCTAGATTTCTTGCAGAGAACTGGTTGTACTCAAGACACCGTTAAGATCATCGAAAGTGTTTTACAGCCGAGTTCACTGAGTCGATTTAATTTCGATTTCTTCCTCTTTTCGAATATAAAATAAATTCATTACATGGATATTGTTATTCACAAAAGGTGAACATTCGTGACTTAAACGTTCTAAAGGGCTGTGAATAATTTATACATAAAGTATGAATGAAACTGCTAATACTTGCTTGTAGAATATTTCACAAACAAAAATTCGAGTTAAGAAAAGCCTAAACATTTGGATTTGCCAACCTTTTTTTACGTACAAAACCTATATTCAAAACTAAATATCGCTCATTAACCCATTAACGGCCGAGCTATTATAGAGATAATTCTAAAAGTCGATTTTATGTAAAATTCTGCACTTCTTTTTATGATATCCATGAATGACTTATTGTATTACATACTGTGAATTTTTCTTTAAAATATACATGATGTTTGTGCTGTAAATTTTCAGGCATTCGTCGATTTTATATAAACACGTGCAGTATGAAGTTTAGAACGGGTGATTCCACTCCCAGGCTAAGCATGAAGTAAAATTTCGAGTTTAGAAAAGCCTGAAAATTTGGTTTGGTCGCGTAGCGCGAAGCGCGGAGCGGCCAAACCAAATTTTCAGGCTTTTCTAAACTCGAAATTTTACTTCATGCGCCACGCGCATAAAACACTGAAATATTATGAAGTTAGAAATGCACTCACATTCTTTTTTTAATGAGCAATAATCGTAATATTTAAATAACAAAATATGTACATTTTTCTTCATACATTTTCTAGTCAGGTCAAATAATATACTATATCAAATTAACTTATTTAGTAATTTAACTAAAATGTATCTAGTACAACCTTATTGTCATCGCCGCTACGCTGGAACTACCTGCGGGTACCAAGCTAAAGTCTGCAGAAAGCGTGAGGGATTGTACAAATCAAAACTAAAAAATGTTTAATGCATTGAAAATACAATAATAGCAAGAGTGGAGTGATAAGGGGTGAAAGGAGGGTGCGTAAGCCGAATAGTTGTGGTTGGAGAATGATGTATTGTTGAGGTAGTAAGGATGCGGTGGATGGAGACAGCAGTATGTATATTAAAAGGACTCTGTAGCTCGCTAACGCTCACCCCAGCTCGCTTCGCTCGCTTGCCTGCTCGCTGCGCTTGCAAAAGGCTCGCTTCGCTCAAATCAAATCAAATTGTTTATTGGTCCTTCATTGTTTAATTTTACAATATTAGACACGTCAAAGAAATAAATATATGATATAAATAAGTAGAAATAAAATTTTACAATATAAACTACAGAGTATAAGGACATTTGATTACAGTGATACATTAAAATGTTGATATGCATGTATTAAATAAAAAATAAAATTTGGTCAGTTGGATAATTTTAAGTTATTTCCGAATGATTAAAATGTTCAAAATCTTCTATACTGTAGAATGCATTTATTTGGGGACAAGCTTTTAATTTGGACTTGAATTTACTTAGTGTCAATCCTGTCAGCGACTCTGGAAGTTTGTTATACAGGTTAATACCGGCTTGCTGAGGAGCTTTACCAAAGAATGAATGTGTGTGTTGGTATGATACTAATTTCTCTTTATTTCTAGTTTGGTAGCTATGAATGTCACAATGTCTTATGAAAGTAGATTTATTTGAGTGAATATAACATAACATTTTTAAAATGTAAATGCAAGGTAGTGTTAAAATCTTTTCTTTCTCTCGCAAGCTGAATCGCGCTTAGCTTTGATTTTGACACTTTTAAAATCCCTAAAATATCGTTAAACATGCTATTCGTATTTATTTCGTTTAAAATATAATTATTTTTAAATTTAATTAATTAAAAAAATACTTGTGGTTGAGCAGAAAAAAACCACTTCCTACGAAAACGTCATAGAAAAAAATTAGGAATTTTTTGATACCTTTAACAAACATTTTTTTTCGTTAAACATGCTATTAGTATTTATTTTGTTAAACATATAATTATTTTTAAATTTAATTAATTAAAAAAAATACTTCCGGTTGAGCAGAAAAAAACACTTCCTACGAAAACGTCATAGAAAAAAATGAGAAAGTCTTGATACCTTTATCAAAAAAAAATATTTTTTCAAAATAATCCAAGGGGTACGAGTACCCCTTGATTCAAAATTTAACATTGAAACCCGTATAAGTCTGTCCTTTTTCCACTCATGGCTTTTGATAGCCAGCGCCTCAAAATATTCCTACATTGCTAAAAACTAAAAAATATTCATTGCTCCGGTCCTACTTGAGCTAGACGAATGAAATTTTCAGCATTTATACATATTTGTATTTCCTATTTATTGGTACTTCTGTTGTTTCACTGTATTAAATGCTATAGCAAAAAAAAATAAAAATTGTTTATTTAAATAATTTAAAAAGTAAAAAAAAATCTATTTCCGATCAAAATTGAGCTAGGTCAACAAAAATGTACAGTATTCATAGAGGTTTATATTACCTATTTATTGATGAAATTCCCATTGTTGTACTGTAAACAATACTGGAGCTAAAAAATAAAAATCGTTTTTTTTTAATAGCCGTTTTAGCCCGAAAAGCGGTTTTGCAGCGCAGAAAAAAATACCAATTATCGTCCTAATAGACCTGGATCAATGAAACTTTCAGCATTTATGCAGATTCGTATTGCCCGTTTATGGTCCAACTTCCATTAATAATTATGACCGAAGTAAAAAAATAAAAATGGTCGTTTTTCGTGATTTCGACGACTTCGCCAACATAAACAGTAATATTTCAGCAAATATCCAAAAGATAAGAAGCGATTCGAAGCACATAAAAGGTATATCGGCCCTCTACGATAAACTTACAGGAAATGGTGAATTTTTTTCTTCGATTTTTCGTTAAAAAATGCTATTTTAAAAATTTAGAAAATTATTGAACTTAGTGAATTTTTGACGGCTCCCCTGGGCCCTTCAGTAAGGGCGCATAGCGCACACCTTAATAAGTGATCTTTTGGCTACTTGTGAGTATTTTTTTCAGTCGGATAAGCTATTGCGTAGGCGAGCAAAATGGCGGAGGACCGGACCGGAAGTTTCCACGATTGTGGGCCCCATAATGGGGCTTCGGTACATCAATCGAAAGTTCTTTTAATGGGCTACAATACCCTGAAATCGAATATTTTTTTGGAGCTTCCATTTGGTCGCTATAGCACTTTAAACTTGAGGGACATTTTGGTTTAAAAAAACCGTTCCGACCCCCGAGGTGGAGATTGGAGGCGGCGCGGCTGGTATAATTCTTATAGAGCACGTCAAGAGCTACAGTTTGCTGAAAAAAAGGTCGACGTAGCTCATCGCATAAGGGCGTTATTAAGGTCAAAAGTTTAAATTTGTTTTATTAAATTGCTGCTCCCCAGGGGGCGGCAGGAGCCCAAATGAAATCATTTGACGGAAAATTTCAAGGCGCATCCGATGCCGTTGACCGTGATTTGATCGGACGTCGCAGCTCGAAGCTACAGAAAATTCGAAAATCCGAAAATTCGGAAATCAGCTCCAAAATTACTTGTATTTTTTTTTCTCGGCCCCCAGCCACTTGATTTTAACGCGCTTAGACAAAAGACAAAGACAAAAAACGTGGTTCTATAGCCTGATTTTTTTTGTCGGCGTAAGTTCAAAAATGCAGATTTGTATTAGGTGGTTAGTTTTGGTTTTTTTTGAAATTTTCGGTGTTTTTTTTTTCGAAAATTCCCTCCACCTACGGGGGTAATGATTTTTTGGAAAAAAAGTCCTTGTCTGTGGAGTTTTTTGCGCTATTCCTAAATCTGAAAACCACGATTTTTTATCTCTTTTAGTTTTGTCAAAAAAAATTGGCAAAGTCAGGATTTTTGCCCACAGTGGCACTTAATGTATATTTTGAAGAAAAAAAAAATATGTGTTTAATGTATACAATACCCCTACCTCTGACGAATAAAAGCACTAAAAACCTTTCTTCACACGTTGTGAAAAAAGGTTATTTTATTCGTCAAATTAATTTTATCTTCGCGTAACTCATCCAATCAACCCCTAGCTTCTTCAAACTAACAATTAATTTTTAATCTGTACAAGAAATACGTACTCTTGTCTTAAAATTCAATAATGTTTTCCTTTTTAAAACAAGAAATAAAGAGGTATTTTCTATTTTTCTATTTCTATTTTCTACTATTTTCAGATCAAACAATAAACAAAATACTATTTTAGTCAATCAATGGGCTCTTCAAAAGCAGAACTCACGAATAACCCCGGATATTAATGAGTCACGAACTTATATTAATTATAGAATGTGTATTATTTTTAAGTATTTTCACGTGAAAGCTACTGGCATTGGTGTTTTCCAGGATTAAGTTCAAGTTCATCCGATCAAAACGAAAAATTACGTGAACTATACTTTCAATCCGTCTTGAAGGTTCACAGTGAATGACTTTACCTACCCTTCACTGTCATTGCGGAAAATTGTTATTTTATTATTTTTTAGAAATAAACATCTTTATAACAAAATAAATTAATTAAAGAAATATTGTTTTTCTCAAGGTACTCGTATATTAATTTTTTGATATTCATTTTCATGCATTCGTTGTTTCTATAAAAGCTTGTAACGAGTGTTGTACACTCCCAGACTAAGCATGAAGTAAAATTTCGAGTTTAGAAAAGCCCCGCGTAGAAAATTTGTCGAGGGTCGCGCAGCGACCCGAGACAAATTTTCACGGGGCTTTTCTAAACTCGAAATTTTACTTCATGCGCCACGCGTATTAAACACTGATTTAATGTGAATTTCGAAATACACGCAGCCCTTATCTTTGATCCTAACGTCAATTCATTCTACAAATGTTTGATACGGATTTATTACGGAGATGCATGCATATATTAATTATGCATGAATATCCGAAATTGAATGTACCATGACTTCATTTTGTTATTTTTAATGGCTTGTGTAAACTGTTAAGGAATGGCACTAATATATGTCTATACTCTTTTATTCTATTCTATACTCATGCACCGTTTTTTTGTAACTCTTGGATTTTGAGATATATTATTATCTTTTCTATATTTATAAGAGACAAATGTGGTGTTCATACCCAAAGCAGGGAAAATAACCCATTCAACATCGAAGGACTATAGGCCAATCAGCTTGTCGTCCTTCTTACTCAAGACGTTGGAGAGACTAGTTGAAGCGTACACACGCTTATACTAAGGGCAGATCAGTGGACACGGCGCTGCACGCCCTCATTAGCCAGGTTGAGAAGTCCATGTGCGATAAGTAGTTTACGTTGGCGGTATTTCAGGATATCGAAGCCTTCAACTTTGTGCAGCCAGAAGCAATTCTGTCTGCCCTCAGAAACCTGCACATGGACGAGTCGATATGCCTCTTTATAGAGGAGCTGCTGACGGGGAGGCACGTTGTCTCCTCGCTGGGTGGCTCACACTCAAGAAGAGAGGTTAATAGGGGTACCCCTCAATGGGGGGGGGGTCCTGTCTCCGCTACTATCGAACGTAGTCATACATGATCTACTGAAAGAACTAAAGTGGACTGGTGAACTGGTGGTAAAAGAGCAAGCTAAATATTTAGGCATTCTAATTGACAGGAAGCTTAGTTGGGAGTCCAATATTCAGGAGAGAGCACGGAAAGCGCTCGTCGCGCTGTACTCCTGAAAAAGAGCAGTGGGCAAGGACTGGGGACTGAAACCAACCGTTGTTCACTGGATATACACGGCCGTGGTAGGGCCCATTATGTTCTACAGGGCCGCAGTCTGGTGGACTGCCCTGGACAAAAGGATACCAGCGATTCCATCGGTAGCATCGGTTCTGATCCTCTCCTGTCTGTCCCGGCGTCCACTGTAGAGTTACTGTGTTTACGGTCGCCAGTTTCGTCAGGTTTTGAATACACTCCCATGTTAGCTTAGATTAGATCTCGTAGCTATCAAGTGGGCTTAGAGCAGCTTGGCTGTCTGTAAGGATCAAGATCTTTTCCCTCCTATATCCCCGTCGCAGGTTTTCCATAATACATTGGTTAATCGCGAAGATTTCGGCTTGATGTGCAGTTGCCATCCTCCCCAGAGACACAAAGATGTCACATTTTGGAGTTACGACGTGGATTCCAGCGCCAGCTTCACCTTCTTTGCTTAATCCGTCGGTGTACCAGATCCAGGTTTCAGGTGGAGGGTTACGCCTCTCCTTGTCCCCTTCACACTGCATTGTGAAGGATCTATTAGGGGAGTAGCGTGGTATCATGTAGTCACTTCCCATTTGCAGTAAAGGTTTGGTAGCTACCTGTTCTATTCTCGAGTGGTTTCCTGTGAGGTGCCAGTTTCCAGTTGTGATCAACCTATAAACCTATACGCCCCTAGTCTGGCCTCACTTTTAACCACTAGGTCTAGTGGTTGGAGGTTTATTAGGGTCTCCATTGAGGCAGCTAGATATAATACTAAACCTAGATCCAGTCGACCTCTACTGCAGATATGCTGCAGCTACCACAGCGATTAGAATCAACTCAGTTGGGATATGGAGCACTAGCAAACAGGGCCATGGAAGGATCCTGAATGAGCTTGTCGATATTCCCCCAAAGACAGACAGCTGCACTCCAGAACTTAATTTTGAAAATAAGTTCTCCACTTCCATCTCGGATAAAACAAAATGGTTAGAGGGCAAGATAGTTCAAGGTAAGGACGTCTGGCTCTTTACAGAGGGTTCCAAGTCTGAAAACAGAGTAGGGGGAGGAATCTTTTTACAAGATTTCAACCTTAAAAAGCCTTTTAGACTCCCAAACCACTGTAACATACTTTAGGCAAAAGTCATGGCCAACCGAGTGGCAGTGGACTGGATCCACAAAAATGACCTTCAGGGAAACCGAATCAGGTTCATTACTGATATCCAAGCCGCCGTTAAGACACTGAATAGTCCGTACTGCACCTCGAAGGTGGTCAGAGACTGTAAAAAATCGCTAAATAGGCTTGCAAATAACTATGACGTGGGACTCATATGGATACCTAGTCACAGTGATATCAGGAGGAATTCAATTACCGAGAGCCTTGTAAGGAAGGGGGCAAGAATGAAGGACCTGTCTACTGAACTCTCCACCCACATTCCTCTTGTGGAACGCAAGAGACTACTTAGGGACCAAATGAAAGCATAGGTGGAGAGAAGAAGATATGTGCCTCATAACAAGGCAGCTATGGCCTATATGGGATACTATAAACAGCAACAGATTAATTGCACTTAGCAGAATCGACATAAAGAAGGCGGAAGGCATCCTTACGGGCTACTGCCTCCTAGGCAGACATGCACAAAAGATGGGTCTTGAGCACAACGACTTTTGCGGAGGATGCCTGGATGTGGAGGAGGAAGAGACGGTACTCCACTATCTGGGACAATGCCCTGCTCTTGAAGGGAAAAGGATCAAGTACCTTGGTATGCACTACGCAAATGGACTAACGGACCTCACATCTCTAGATGTGATAAATCTGATCGGGTTCATTAGGTGCTCTGATTGGTTTGTGCAGGTGGGGAGGGAGGGGAGATCTGACTCATTTTCACCCTTATGGTATAACAAGGGGCCCTTTGGGCCTAAGTGAGCGGTCTAACTGCTGCCATTGAAACCTAACCTAACCTATATTTAATCATTATTTAAATAACAAGGAAATAGTATTATAAATGCATAACCATTTTTTATTTTTTTCATTTATTATCGTCTGACTATTCATGATGAATTTCCCCTATTAAACTAACGCAAGTCAGGAAAAACTGGAGAAAATTACTCTCTGCCATAATGACATTGTATATATTATATATATATATATATATATATATATATATATAATATATACAATGTCATTATGGCAGAGTGTAATTTTCCCCAGTTTTTCCTGACTTGCGTTAGTTTAATAGGGGAAATTCATCATGAATAGTCAGACGATAATAAATGAAAAAAATAAAAAATGGTAAGGCATATACAGAGAGTTTTATGTAAAACCGAACATTACAATACACGTTCAACATTAATTTTTGTATGTTTGATTCGTACTGAAACGAGTCTAAGCATTAATCACAATTTGACACGTTTAACTTTGAGGTTAAGTATAATTTGGATTGCCTATATGACTATTAGAAATGGCAGGTAATCAAATGCGATTCAGTGCAAATCGTACAATGTTCGGTATTACATAAAACTCTCTGTATATGCCTTACACCACATACCCACTGAGCAAACACATTTAAATAACATTTCATAATCATTAAAACAACGTTTAATGTTGTTACAATGTTGATATAACATTATCTGTTTGTTTTTTGCTCAGTGGGTAGTATTACAAATATCAATGATTAAAAAAATACATATTTAACATTGCACAATCTTGAATGAATTTCTAAAAATAAAAACCGATTTGGCAAACGCAAATATAGCACACACACATACACACACACACATCTAAATTAACACCTGTTATAATTAACAAGTTTACCTTTGCTGATTTGATTTCGCGAGTCGTAGACCGAAGAAATGTGTAAATTTCGTCTGGTATATTCAAGTTTATACAATGATTAACTTATTTGCATTATGAACGCTTTCTGTAAAATTCCATAAAAAATTAGCAATTACAAATATAGTATTGCCCATCTAACACATAAGTGACAATTTAACAAATAAATATCATATACACGAGCTGTTTATTATATACATTATGAATATTAGTTTAATTACATAGTTGGTATCATAACTAAGTATATAATATATAAATAATATACGTTAATCATAATCACGGGTTATTTTTTCAACTTTAAAAACATCATTGTTCATATCATATCTTTTAAAAAAGATTAAAAATGACGAATTAAGATTGTCCTGATTTTAAACTGCAATTATAAATTATACGAAATAAGATGGACACCAAATTATTTGTTGAATATTGTAGAGTAAAATCTAAAGTTTAATAACAAGTTAAATGCTTAATCTTAAATTAACAATTAATACTTAAAATTTACATCGATCCGTTTGCTTCGATGCATGACTGAGATCAATGCAACAATGAACGCATTGCACCCTGGCACATTTCTGGCGAAATATCACCAATAGCTTGTCGAATGTTTCGTTTTAAGTCTTCCATGATTTTATGTCGGTTTTGATAAACTTTGGATGACCCCACAACATGGAGTTCGTTCGAATAAAATGCTCTACAAAAGCTCAATCGGCAACCGCTCCATTTTCCAAAAAACTTAAAAGTTTACTGAAGATTTGTAACGGGCGAAGGTGTTGTTTGTCGTTGCGGTTCTTTTATATATTTTAGATTTCCTGTATTTGTCGTTGAAGACGCGACTTAGTCAACTTGAGTCCAATCACAGAGATTCAAAGTTTATAGTTGTACGTGGTATTTAATTTTATACTCAATAAATTGAATTTACAGATTGAAACAGACTTAGAATTAAGATTTAGAATTCGAAGATTCAGAGTTTAAGATTTAATATAGAGATTTTGAATTGACTGTCTTGATCAAATGCCGAAGTAGAAGTGTTCTCCTCAGCACAAGAACAACTCCATTTCTTTAGTGATAAGATAAGTTAATGATTATGTGTACGCATAACATGGAATAACAAAAAGAGATTATAATTACTAAGAAAAGATTTGGAATGTGAAAAATATTTAAATTGCGGATTATTTGCTATTTCCAATATTATCTGTACAAAGAGATAAATGCACTATAATGATAAATATATACAGAGTTATTCATAAACACATTAAATATAAATTAAACTGAGAGATACATTACAATTTCATGTCGGTTCTAATAAACTTTGGATGACCCCACAACATGGAGTTCGTTCTAATAAAATACTCTACAAAAGCTCAAAAGTTGACTGAAGATTCGACAATTAAAATGATGGCAATTAAGTCATTACTTCTTTTTGTTTTTATTAAGTAAAAACAGGACACTCTTAATTTGTCACCCTTTACATGTATAACAAAATCACCTTAAATCATTAATAAACAGTTAAAATCAACATTGATAGTAAACGACTTGAGCATTATGCAATTATATCATAAATTCAATGTCTGACAAAACTGGACCATCGAATAATATCAATTAGTACGGCTCAATAATCAAATTGCACATATTCTGTAACGATTTGGAGTTCGAAATAATAACACGTTTCGCACTAATAAGCATTTAACCCAAATCACATCCTACGAAACGAGCGCGTTTATGCGACATTTAGCGAATTCACCGATTTATGCTAAAATCACACACAATACACACAAATTACACGGTAATAAATCCATGCAAAGTGGGTCACTGCTCGGAATGATGATGACTGTCCTTTCCTAATCAAATTAACCATATCTGTTTAGTTTTAATTGAAAAAAAAATGTATATTCAATGGGAAAATCAAATCATTACTTTTTTTACAATTATATTTTACAAACTAAACCATTTCGATATAAATATTTTTGATAAAGAATAAGAGTGCATTTTGACACAAAAGTATTAACGAATTTTACTATTTTTGTGCATTTTGAGACAGAACCCACTGAACACGGAAACATTTTAAATATTGCAGGAATATTGAACATGATACTAAAATAAAACATTCTATTCAAATTATTACAACAAAGTTTTAGACACGTTACAAACAATATATAAACGTTTTCCGTGCAATATTGATTTATATACATTACCGAAATGTTAAACATGATACTAAAATTCAACATTGTTTTATAACGTTTTAAAAATATTGCGGCAAAGTAACACAACGTTATATAATTATTACAATTTTACTTTTATGCAACATTGTATTGTAAACAATGGATATATATTGAAAATGGTAACATTGCATTTATAACATTGTATAATTGTTGAAACTGTTGCTATAATGCAGCATCGTGGTTTACACATTTCATGGACATTGAACATACAGAGAGTTTTTCATCTAAGAAAACATGCCCCAATTATATGCAGTAAATCCTCTGATATTCGTTGTTTTTTTAAATTGTAGTAGATTGCGCAAAGAATTGCACTTTTAATGTTTGATCAATACGTTTTAGGATTAATCATTAGATTAAAGATTAAGTCGTCAAAATTGTGTAAACCTTGTACGGTTAAATGCAGCCAACATAAAAAATATCCTTTTTCTTGTGGCGGTCGTCATCGAGGCAATCATTGTAAAATTGCGCTGACCTCAGTCGGCTTTTGTTTGTGTAATCCACCGAATTTGTTTGATTTGCAAAATTAATTCAGACAGTTGACACTTTTTTCTACTGAAAAATAGGAAAACGATAATTTTACCCGCACAAAACCTTGCAAACAAAGTTGTTACATTTGCATACTAACGTTTTGGTTTAGATAGTAGACGTGATTTAGATACGCTAGTAGGAATTCGATATCGTTTTTCGTGTAATTGGAATTATTCTTGTTTGAGACGTATTAGTCTCAAACAAGAATAATTCCTATTACACGAAAAACATTTTCGTAATTTTATATATTATGATACGTCTTGTTGTATTAAGCAGAAGTTGTGTATTTGCGAAATGACTTACATATTTATCAGGAATAACATAGCAAGCGTAACTTGAAAGTTAGCGTGTTAGAAGCCACGCCCACTATTGTTTTTTTAAGTTTTATAGGCTAGATTCCTCGGTTCTGAGCCAACTTTGAATGTTCTGCAACAGAAAATTGATCTAAGTTTATAATATTTTAACAATTGCAGTGTTTCTCTACTTTTAAATAAGTTATCAAACAATAAAAAAATACGTTAATACTTCTGTCTCAAAATACAGAAAAATAGTAAAATTCGTTAATACTTCTGTGTCAAAATGCACAAAAATAGTAAAGTTCGTTAATACTTCTGTGTGAAAATAAACAAAAATAGTAAAATTCGTTAATACTTCTTTCTCAAAATGTACAAAAATAGTAAAACTCGTTAATACTTCTGTGTCAAAATGCACAAAAATAGTAAAATTCGTTAATACTTCCCACTGAGCAAAGAAACGTTTCTTGACACGTTGCATCAATGTTACCGAGCAGCACGAAATGTTGCGTTTTAAGTTGCATGAATGTTGAAAAACCTTGAATAAACGAATGTCCGCCTGCAGGAACGTTGTATGCTAACGTTAAAAAAAAATGTTGCTGCACCGTTGACAAAGCAACGCCTATGCAACACGAGTGGTTACTCTTATTTGTATGCAACCCAACATACGAATGTATGTATGTATGTTAAGTTGCATACGCTGAATGCATATTGTATACAACTCAATGTGCAGCAATTAAGTGAACGTTATAGGAATGTTTTTCTTGTAATCTCAATGTAAAATTTATTTCTGGGTTTAAATGACAAAAAATACAAATATATATTGGTAACAAGAAAACAATAATAAAAACTATCTTACAAAAAGTAATGTATAGTCTAGGGGAGACAGTACCCCGGAACCTAAGGACCTAGTACCCTTAAACTCTGAAAACATTAAAATATTGTAAACAAGTGCATGAACTTTAATTGAAATCAGCGGCTTATACGCGTGGCGCATGAAGTAAAATTTCGAGTTTAGAAAAGCCCAGAAAATTTGTCTCGGGTCGCTGCGCGACCCTCGATAAATTTTCACGGGGCTTTTCTAAACTCGAAATTTTACTTCATGCTTAATCTGTGAGTGGAAAACACTCGTTTAAAGCTTTCGGTTGAACTCTTTTGAAAAAACAACGAATATCAGAAGATTTACTGCATATAATTGGGGCATGTTTTCTTCGATGAAAAACTCTCTGTATGTTTAATCTCCTTACAATATGTAAACCACGATGCTGAATTACAGCAACAGTTTTAACAATTATACAACCATTACCATTTTCAATACATATCCAATGTTTACAATATAATGTTGCATAAAAGTCAAATTGTAATGATTATACAACGTTGTGTTACTTTGCCACAATATTTTTGAAACGTTATAAAACAATGTTGAATTTTAGTATCATTTTTAACATTAAGGTAATGTATATAAATCAATATTGCACGGAAAACGTTTATACAATGTTTGCAACGTTGCTAAAACTTTGTTATAATCATTTTAATACAATGTTTTATTTTAGTATTATGTTCAATATTCGTGCAATGCTTAACCCATTAAGCGCCATTGGTGCATACACGCAACATTATAAATATTTTGTTAACCAAGTTACTAAATGAGTTAGTTTTGTATATTATATTATTTGACCTGAGTTGAAAATGTATGAAGAAAAATGTAAATATTTTGTTATTTAATTTTTTCGATTATTACTCGTTTACAAAATACATCCGTGTATTTATAACTTAACAATATTTCAGTGTTTTAACCGCGTGGCGCATGAAGTAAAATTTCGAGTTTAGAAAAGCCCCGTGAAAATTTGTCTCGGGTCGCTGGCGTTTATTTTTGGTAAAATTCGGCAGTTCTTTTTATGATTTCTATGAATAACTTATTATTAACTTTATCGATTATTACTCATTAAAAAAAATACATCCGTGTATTTATAACTTCACAATATTTCAGTGTTTTATACGCGTGGCGCATGAAGTAAAATTTCGAGTTTAGAAAAGCCCCGCGAAAATTTGTCTCGGGTCGCTGCGCGACCCTCGACAAATTTTCTACGCGGGGCTTTTCTAAACTCGAAATTTTACTTCATGCTTAGTCTGGGAGTGGAAACACTCATTCTAAACTTTATATCGCACGTTTTTATAAAAAATCGATTAATGCCTGAAAATTTACAGTGTATACATTTTGCATATTTAATAGAAAAATTCTACTTACTGTGAATTTTTTCTTTTAAATATGCAAAATGTTTACACTGTAAATTTTCAGTCATTAATCGTTTATTTATGAAAACGTGCAATGTGAAGTTTAGAACGAGTGTTTCCACTCCCAGACTAAGCATGAAGTAAAATTTCGAGTTTAGAAAAGCCCCGCGTAGAAAATTTGTCTCGGGTCGCGCAGCGACCCGAGACAAATTTTCGCGGGGCTTTTCTAAACTCGAAATTTTACTTCATGCGCCACGCGTATAATACACTGAAATATTGTGAAGTTAAAAACACACTGATGTATTTTTTTTATTGAGTAATAATCGAAAAAGTTAATAATAAGTTATTCATAGAAATCATAAAAAGAACTGCCGAATTTCACCAAAAATAAACTTTTAAAGTCAACTCTATAATTGCTCGGCCGTTAATGGGTTAAACTGTTTGTATGTTCAGTGGGATCCTTATATTTAAACGCTCCTAATTTAGATTGGGTAGATTCATTAGGTAAAACATTACTTAAATTATAAATAACTCTACCATTAAGCATAAAAAAACATTAAAAAAACCAACTGTTTGTTTGTATAAATAATGTTCCCCTTATTTAGTCACTCAGCAATTAAAGTTCTATAAAAATAAAAGGAGCAACAATATCGTGCTGAGTAACGACAGCCAATTATAGAATACCCGTTTAAGAATGCAAGAATACCGTTAAAATGGAATCCCCAAACAACCTGTTTTCATCACTCTTGACGTTAACAAAGAGAAACGACAAGGAATTTAAATATAGCACGTCTACTTGAATCGATTTGCGAAAGGTATTGAACGTTCAATTCGGATCATTTAAATGCCATTTCCTAGATATGAGCCACAGGTGGAAGTAATAGACTTTTGAAGGTTGTTAATTGTAAAAATTAATTGTGTGTTTGTTCCGTTCGAAATGATTTAGAATTTAAACGTGAACGCTCATTTGTGTTATACAAATACACTTGTACACTTTCAATGCACAATTTTTAAACAGTAAATACAACCTAATGTCAGTTTAAAGCCATCAAATCGACCAAAACATTAAATTGTTATGTACAGGGTGTCCCAACCAAAAGTTGCACCTCCATAAAATTCCCGATTCGGTCCAAGTTTGGAAAAAATACTGAAATAGGTTAATTTTTACTTAAAGGGGAACCACATTTTATCTTAGTTTCATCCCTCTAGCGCCCACAGCCACCCCTTCAAAAAATGTAAATGGCAAGAGGAGTGATACCTCATTTTTACGCTGCTCTCATCATCTATGCAAACCTATTATTTATTTTTAATTTTGAATGATGTTGAAGTGATGCCAATCTTTCATTGGTATCACTTCAACATCATTCAAACGCCCCAAAAGTTGAATACCAACCCTCACATTTTCAATGAAAGACCCAAAGGCCCCAAAAGTTGAACGTTTGAGCAGGCATTCTTGATGACCATATTATCGAACCACTTTTTGTTAAAGGCAATTTGACTGGTGATAGTTTCTTTTAGTTGCTAGGAGATCTTATTAGCCCTTTAATCACCCAATTACTGGAAGATGATGTAAATCTCCAAAAAGACAAATTTTCTTTCACCCGATTTAACCACTTTGGATTTCGTTTTGTGGAATCACTTAAAATTTAATGATTATTCTAAGCCACCTGAATCTCCTCAAGTGTGCTTCGAGAAATAATCGTCGCAGAGTGCCGTCTAATCACTCAGGAAATGTTGCAAAACGTTAGAAAAGCTTTTAAAAATCGATTAAAATATTTAACATAAAGAAAATTTTACATAAAGAAATATTGAGTTTGTCAATAGTTTGCAGAATATTAAGAAAATATTAAAAACGAATTAAAAATAATATCGACTTTCTGCAAAAATGTTGTCTCATTGAGACGTCTCTAAATATTCATTGAAACAACTACTTCTCGAGCTAATACCCCGACTGATATTGAATTATGCAATGAATATTTGAATTACACGACAGCTTTACTGTTCTGTGCATAATTTATATGCAAAATGCAACATCAGGTCAAATTATACTCTAACCAAACTAAATGAAACAACAGGAAATTTAAATAAATTGAAAAAATTACAGGGAATGAATATTAATTGTCTTAAGCCATCTATAGACGCGTTTCGAGATTTAACCCTCATCAGTATAGCTATGCTTTAGACTTTCCATACAAAAAATATTAAAATAAACAGGATTAAACTATTGCATGGAAGTTGGGGGTAATAATTTTGCGCAGTACATTCGTTAAACTAGTTTGTTTTTCCATAACCACTTTTGTTTCCTGAAACAGTAATTTGGGTAGTTTTTCCAATAAAAATGGTTCAAAATTAAAAATAAAATAATGGTTGCATAGACAATGAAAGCAGCTTCAAAATGAGATGTCGACCTTCTCTTGTCATTAAAATATATACAGGGAATTTTTCTTTAAAGTATACATATGCATACGTTGTAAATTTTCGTTGTTTTTTATAAGGGTTCAATTTGAATCTTGAAACGAGTGTTTTCCACTCCCAGACTAAGCATGAAGTAAAATTTCGAGTTTAGAAAAGCTTGAAAACTTGGTTTGGTTGCGTAGCGCGAAGCGCGGAGCTACCAAACCAAATTTTCAGGCATTTCTAAACTCGAAATTTTACTTCATGCGCCACGCGTATAAATCACTGATTTTAAGCGAAGTTCGAAATATACTAGTTAAGCAGTATGCTAAACGTACATTCTAAACTTCACATCTAATCAGTGATTTATACGCGTGGCGCATGAAGTAAAATTTCGAGTTTAGAAAAGCCTGAAAATTTGGTTTGGTCGCTCCGCGCTTCGCGCTACGCGACCAAACCAAATTTACAGGCTTTTCTAAACTCGAAATTTTACTTCATGCTTAGTCTGGGAGTGGAATACACTCGTTTAAAGATTCAAATTAAACTCTTTCAAAAAACAACGAATGTCGTAAAATTTACAGGATATGCATATGTATACTTTACAGAAAAATTCCCTGTATATGTTACTACAATGCGCAAAAATATATCTTTGCAACACAATTAATATTGATGAAGGTTTGAATTAAATTACACTTGCTTTGTTTCACAATTTTCTCTTTACTATTTACTGGACTAGTTTCGCGTTTTACAGCATTATTCAAGAAACAATTAATATTCTTTCCTTCGCCATTTACAATCAAATAAAATCTTTATGAGAGCCCACCTTGTATCCAAAAATCGACACTCACGTATCCGAAAAAATGAAGGGAACGGATATTCGTGTTTTTGTTTGTTCAAGTATACAGAGAAGTGGAATTAATAGCATTGATTTGGCGTCAACATCCAAAAAGATCAGTCGACCTTCCAAGACTTCCTTCCTTATAGATTGTTTTTCGAACAATGTATTCTTGAAAGGAAATTGCGTAAAACGGACATAATATTCGCGAAATTAAAATTGGCGAGCCCACCGAAAAAGTGTCGATCTACTCATATGGAAAGGTTAAATATTTTCATATTAAAACGATATGAATCTTAGGTGGCCGAAAGAATATTTTTAACAAAAAAATTGCAGAGAATTTAATAAATCTAAAACGAATTTTCATAAGTATTTAAAACTATGGGATGTTCAATAAAATAAAACCTCTAGAGTGCCATGTAAAATATTGTTGGTTGGCAACTCTGAAATTATACATTATAATTATTATGTCTGACGTTTTATATGTCAATTTCTAACGCTTGTGGCCAACTTAAATTTAATAAAAGATAAAATCATGACACTCTAGTGGTTTTTTTGTATTGAACATACGATATGAAGCACTAAATAACATTTTCAGCCGTAATATAATGAGTGGTATGATTATTATCGATGATATTTTGGAGTTGAAACCGAGCTGCAGATTCAACGAGTGCACAGCACGAGTTGAATGTGCTGCTTCGGTGTCAACGACAAAATATCATCGATAATTAATCATATCATGAGTTATATTTAGTGAGAGAATATAACGAATAAAATAATGTGAGACCCTTAACATTATCGACAGCTGAGATATTGTTGTTTCCCTATTAATTGAGAATTTTTTAACCGCACAAAAGTTCGTAAACTGCCGCCACTGTGATTCTATGTTCATGACGGTGTTTTTTGGCGTCGCACTTTTCACTTTTCTATTAAAATCACTGCACGAAGCTTTACCTATTTTGACGTTTCGAATGACAGGACAACTTATCACCCACCGCTTCTTTTGTTTTTTATCATCGCGGTGATAGACATGTACCTACGGCTTGCATCTCATTGGTTTAAAATTCGTTATAGTAGACTATGAGTTGTATTCTCAGCCGTAATATAACGAGCGGTATGATTATTATCGATGATATTTTGGAGTTGAAACCGAGCTGCAGATTCAACGAGCCCGAAGGGCGAGTTGAATGTGCTGCTTCGGTTTCAACGACAAAATATCATCGATAATTAATCATATCACGGGTTATATTTAGTGAGAGAATATAACGAATAAAATAATGTGAGTCCCTTGACATTATCAACAGCTGAGATATTGTTCTTTCCCTATTGATTGAGAATTTTTTGACCGCACAAAAGTTCGTAAACTGCCGCCACTGTGATTCTTTATTCATGACGGTGTTTTTTGGCATCGCACTTTTCACTTTTCTATTAATATCACTGCACGAAACTTTACCTATTTTGACGTTTCGAATGACAGGACAACTTAACACCCACCGCTTCTTTTGTTTTTTATCATCGCGGTGATAGATATGTACCTATGGCTTTCCTTGCATCTCATTGGTTTAAAATTCGTTCTAGTAGGCTATGAGTTATATTCTCAAAATAATACACGTCCAATGGGTTTCTTATTTAATTGTTTGTGGACATGTGGAAACTTCATGATTAAAATTATGACTAAAGTTTCACACCTTGTTCTTAAAACTTAGAAGAAGGAGATAGAGACATATATTTTTAGTTTGGTTCTCATTGATCACTTGATGAAACATGATTAAAATATACGAGGTGTGGCTAAATAATTCCATAAAACATTTTATTTCATATTTACACATATTTAGTTATTATCCCCTTCAATATACAACCCTCCTCTTTCCCTACAACGCTCCATGCAAATTTTCCATTGTTCGAAGCAGTGCTGGAAGTCTTTTTCTATGAACCCCTTCATGACGCGTGTCGCCTTTTCTTTCGCAGCTTCAACGATCTGAAATCTGTTTCCTTTTAATGCAGATTTGACCTTGGGGAACAAATAAAAGTCGCATGGTGCCAGGTCAGGCGAATAGGGTGGATAGTCTAACACTGGGATGTTATACTTGGCTAGAAACCTCTTGACAGACAACGCAGTGTGAGCCAGTGCGTTGTCGTGATGAAGAACCCTGGAATTGTTCTTTCAAAATTCGGGTCGTTTTTTTCCAACATTTTCACGGAGATGAGCAAGAACCTTAAGGTAGTAATGTTGATTAATTGTTTGACCTTCAGGAACCCAGTGGAGGTACATAACCCGATAATTATCGAAAAAAACAATGAATTTTGATTTGCTCATTCGAGCTTTTTAGCTCTCGGCGAAGTAGGTCCCTTCCAGTGCATAAATTGACGCTTAGTCTTTGGATCATAAGTAACAAACCAAGATTCATCAAATGTTATCACTTTTTCCAAGAAGGGTAATTTTTGGGTAATTTTCAATTACATTCAAAGAGTCAGTATAAACATTTTCACCAGCTTATTTTTGTTCGATTGTGAGAATTGTAAACACTATTTTCGCACACACTTTTTGCATGTTAAAATTGTTATGTAAAATTTGCCTTACGCATTCTTTGTCAATTCCTACAGTTTCAGCAATCGCACGAATAGTTAACTGACGGTCAGATCGGATCAGATTACCGATTTTTTCAATATTTTTATCCGTTTTTGACGTGGAAGGGCGACCCGGGCGTGCATCATTTTCAACGTCTTCTCGGCTTTCTTGGAAACGCTTAAACCACTCAAAAACCCGCGCACGTGATAAACATTCATTACCATAAACTTGTTTTAATAAAAAGATAAGTTTCAAGAGCGGTTTTTCCAAGTTTCATATGAAATTAAAATTAAAACACTTATTATTTTTTTCGGCAAAACAAAAAAACCGGTCTCATACAAATAAAGGCTTCGACCACCTTAATATATCTACAGACACAGGTAGAGCGACAATCAAAAGAGGAGGCTTTACGCTACACAACTTTCAGTCGTATGATTTTAGCGCATGCGTAGTTCTTGTGTAGAAGCATAAATCTCGGAATTATTTAGCCACACCTCATATGTTAATTAATTTGTAAAACTGAATAGAAAGGGAAATCACTTGGTTTATTTTCACTAATATAAGTGAAACAAACCAAATGATTTTCCTTTCTATTAATTTATACAAATTAATTTACATATACCGGGTGAGCATTTTCAATTCGGAGCATATAATATAATTATGAGTGAGCATTTTCAATCCGGAACATGTTATATTATTAATTACATAAATATGACTATCATTAACTTTAAATGTGTTTATTGTTGGCGCCAAGGGGCGCCGGAGCTGGGCTACAGGGGCGTCGCGAAAATAAGCTGGTAGTTGAACCTGCCTCGCGCTGTCGGTTCACCGCCCACTGTGTTAAACACACGTCGAAAATGGCAAAAATGTTTTGGCTTAGGACGCCGCGGAAAAATTCTGATACATTAAGGGTGGCAGGAACCGAAAATGGTTGGGAACTACTGAACTAGTCTATTCCTGAATCCAGCATCACGTCACCTAACCTAATTGATTCGGCAGGAACCGAAAAAGTTTGGGAACCACTGAACTAGCCTATTCCTG
This sequence comes from Philonthus cognatus, assembly GCA_932526585.2. Classification (NCBI taxonomy): domain Eukaryota; kingdom Metazoa; phylum Arthropoda; class Insecta; order Coleoptera; family Staphylinidae; genus Philonthus; species Philonthus cognatus. The sequence continues at coordinate 14,564,624 of OW052243.1, forward strand.
AATCCAGCATCACGACACCTAACCTAATTGATTCGGCAAGAACCGAAAAATGCTAGTTCAGTGGTTCCCAAACATTTTAAGTTCTTGCCGAATCAATTAGGTTAGGTGTCGTGATACTGGATTCAGGAATAGGCTAGTTCAGTGGTTCCCAAACTTTTTCGGTTCCTGCCGAATCAATTAGGTTAGGTGACGTGATGCTGGATTCAGGAATAGACTCCTGAATCCAGCATCATGTCACCTAACCTAATTGATTCGGCAAGAGCCGAAAAAGTTTAGGAACCACTGAACTAGCCTATTGATGAATTAAGCATCACGTCACCGTTAATTGATTCGGCAGGAACCAAACAAGTTGGGAACCACTGAACTAGTCTATTCCTGAACCCAGCATCACGTCACCTAACCTAATTGATCATCTCTCATCTAACCTAACCCCATCGCCTCTCAACTACCCTATCATAATTCCATCATGCCACTATGGTTTATCTCAAAAGAAGAAGGATCTCAGCAAAAATTATTTGATCAAATTACGCGACCTTATTGGCCACTGAAAAGACAAATTCAAACTGGAGCATAAGTATCTAAGCTCGCGATATTTCGGCTGTCATGTTAAAACCACAATTAATGTTTCTTTGCTAAGTGGAGGTTTGCGTCTATTTACACAACTTGTGTTTGATCAGTGTTATCAATGTGTTGAAAGTATTTTGGTATTACCTCTTCCCACTCATCAAAATATTATTGGCCACCGAAAAGACAAATTCAAACTGAAGCATAAGGATCTAAGAACGCGATATTTCGGCTGTCATGTTAAAATCACAATTGACGTTTCTTTGCTAAGTAGAGGTTTGCGTCTATTTACACAACTTGTGTTTGATTAGTGTTATAAATGTGTTGAAAGTAAGTATTTTGGTATTACCTCTTCCTATTCATCAAAATATTCGCTTATATTTCGGCTGTGTAAACCGGAAAGTTTGTTGTGGTCCTCCTACTTTTGAGACAAGGTAATAAAATAAAACCTCTAGAGTGCCATGAAAAATATTGTAGGTTGAGTTGCCAACCTACAATATTTTCCATGGCACTCTGGAGGTTATATTTTATTGAACGTACGATATCTGAAATTATACATTATAATTATTATGTCTGACGTTCTATATGTCAATTCCTAAAGAGTGTAGCCAACTTAAATTTAAAAAAAGATAAAATCATGGCACTCTGGAGTTTTTTTTATTGAACATACGATATAACCTAATACAAACTGCCACCATACTTAACCCGACTTCGCAATCTAACCTAAGACTATTTCCAAAACAACTTAATCTAATCTAGCACTACAGATTATGAAAACCCATATACAGTAAATGTTTCTTTTAGGTAAATATATGCATAAGCATTTCAGACATTCGTTGTTTTTTAAAAGTGTTAAATTTGAAGCTTCAAACGAGTGTTTTCCACTCCCAGACTAAGCATGAAGTAAAATTTCGAGTTTAGAAAAGCCCCGTGAAATTTTGTCGTGGGTCGCGCAGCGACCCGAGACAAATTTTCTGGGCTTTTCTAAACTCGAAATTTTACTTCATGCGCCACGCGTATAAAACACCGATTTCAAGTGAAGTTCGAATATACATAAATTTTACGATATTTTAGTGTTTTATACGCGTGGCGCATGAAGTTGAATTTCGAGTTTAGAAAAGCCCAGAAAATTGGTCTCGGGTCGCTGTGCAACCCGAGACAAATTTTCATGGGGCTTTTCTAAACTCGAAATTATACTTCATGCTTAGTCTGGGAGTGGAAAACACTCGTTTAAAGCTTCAAATTGAATTTTAAAAAAGAAACAAGGAGTATCTAAAGATTTAAAGAAAATAGGCTAAATTTGGATAACGTATACATTTTTTAAGTTCAATTTGAAGCTTTAAACGTGTGTTTTCCACTCCCAGACTAAGCATGAAGTAAAATTTCGAGTTTAGAAAAGCCTCGTGAAAATTGGCCGAGGGTCGCGCAGCGACCCGAAACAAATTTTCTGGGCTTTTCTAAACTCGAAATTTTACTTCATGCGCCACGCGTATAAAAACACAGATTTCAAGTGAAGTTCAAATATACATAAATTTCACGATATTTTAGTGTTTTATACGCGTGGTGCATGAAGTAAAATTTCTAAACTCGAAATTTTACTTCATGCGCCACGCGTATAAAACACTAAAATATCGTGAAATTTATGAATATTTGAACTTCACTTGAAATCTGTGTTTCTGTACGCGTGGCGCATGAAGTAAAATTTCGAGTTTAGAAAAGCCCAGAAAATTTGTCTCGGGTCGCTGCGCGACCCTCGACAAATTTTCACGGGGCTTTTCTAAACTCGAAATTTTACTTCATGCTTAGTCTGGGAGTGGAAAACACTCGTTTAAAGCTTCAAACTGAACTTAAAAAGAAAAAACAAGGAGTATCTAAAGATTTAAAGAAAATAGGCTAAATTTGGATAACGTATACTTTTTTTAAGTTCAATTTGAAGCTTTAAACGTGTGCTTTCCACTCCCAGACTAAGCATGAAGTAAAATTTCGAGTTTAGAAAAGCCCCGTGAAAATTTGTCGAGGGTCGCGCAGCGACCCCAGACAAATTTTCTGGGCTTTTCTAAACTCGAAATTTTACTTCATGCGCCACGCGTATAAAAACACAGATTTCAAGTGAAGTTCAAATATACATAAATTTCACGATATTTTAGTGTATTATACGCGTGGCGCATGAAGTAAAATTTCGAGTTTAGAAAAGCCCAGAAAATTTGTCTGGGGTCGCTGCGCGACCCTCGACAAATTTTCACGGGGCTTTTCTAAACTCGAAATTTTACTTCATGCTTAGTCTGGGAGTGGAAAACACTCGTTTAAAGCTTCAAATTGAACTTTAAAATAAAAAAAACAAGGAATTTCTAAAGATTTACTGAATTTGGAATACGTATACTTTAAAGAAAAACTCCCTGTATGTATTAGTATACGTTGTGAAACTTTATTTGCAAAATGAATATCAATTATAGCATTGAAGAAACAGTTTTTATAGTAAAAAAAAACCGTTTAACACTGAAGGCAGCATAAGGAATGCGCGTGATTTATTTTGTTTTCGCACAAGGAAGCAGTATCCTCAAGAAATCAATATTTGGACTTGAATTTTCAAAAATACAATTATTGGACCCTTTGAAATTATCGGAAATTAAAATTTGGGATCATATTTAGATCTTTTAATCAACAAAATTGGCCTTGCAGTAGTAACACGTGACAATCAGGTTTTTTGGTTTCAACAAGATGGCTGCTCAGCGCATTTTGGAGTAGATGTTTGGAAATATTTAAGCCAAACCTTTCCAAATGGAATAATTAAATGGCTAGATCTCCTGATTTAGCGCCATGTGGTTATTTTCTGTGGGGCAAAATAAAAAGCAAAATTTGTCAAAAATTGATTATTTAAGGAATGCAATTTTTAAAGAATCATTCACAAAAAATACTATAAACTCCATTAATCACATTCGTTAGTGTTTTAGAATTAAGACGCGCACAATTCTAAAACACTAACGAATGTGATTATTCGAGTTTATAGTATTTTTAGTGAATAATCCGAAATAACAGCGCATTTTGGAGTAGATGCTCGGCAATATTTAAGCCAAACCTTTCCAAATGGAATAATTAAATGGCTAGATCTGATTTAGCGCCATGTGATTATTTTCTGTGGGGCAAAATAAAAAGCAAAATTTATCAAAAATTGATTATTTAAGGATTGCAATTTTTATAGAATCATTCACAAAAAATACTATAAACTTCATTAATCACATTCGTTAGTGTTTTAGAATTAATACGCGCACAATTCTAAAACACTAACGAATGTGATTATTCGAGTTTATAGTATTTTTAGTTAAAAATCCGAAATAAAAATGCTCACTCTAAATTGTATTATATGTTCCGGATTGAAAATGCTCACCCGGTATGAAGACATACATATCATAACTTAAGTGTCATTATTTTCAAATAAACTTGCCCACACAATATAAATGTTATTATAAGACACATTATTTTTCCTCTGGAATTTACTTAAAATATAATTTTATTACTTTTTTAATGACCCTTGAACAATTCTTGAATTTAATAATTAGATTAGTTAGTTTTAAATAATATATAGAATACAATTTGTTGCTATTTCAAGGAGATAAACAATTAGGAAATAATTGTGTTTAATTTATTACGGCGGCGTATTAACCTTCGAGTTAACATTCGTATACGAAAATCGTGGGTGAAGTAAACCTCTAATAATTACAATTAATATCCCATAACATTGAACCAAGTTCGATCACATAAATCGATCGATCGGGATTTCCACGTGTGTGACCTCTTAAAGAAGGATTCACTTTATTTATCTTAATTGTTAAGTGTATCTAATGAGTTTTCTTATTTATATATTTTTTTCTACTCCTACCCTGGAATACATATTATATTTATTTATTTATTATAACGGTAGGCCATTACATCCTAATAACAAATACAAATAACAATGTTAAACAGATTTTTGAACAAAATGAAATAATGGCAAAACAAAAAAAAAACATACATTACAATATGAACATCTACTAAAACTAAAAAGAAAAATATATATTTATATATAAAGATGCATACATACCCTAACCACTACTTATAATAATAATAATAATAATAATAATAAATTGTCTTTATTCAAAAATTCGGGAATATTACAAAAGAGAATAACATACAGTAGTGCAGGCGAAGTTCAACCAGTCTGTATGACTTTAGTTGCTCTTCCACTTTCAAGCACATTTTTACAAATTCTTTTGAAGCGTTGTAAATTGACACTAAAAACATCAATTAATTTACAGTACATAGTAATGTTATTAATTAAAACATTTCTAGGGCTGTTGTAAGCATAATTTGTTGCGTGATACTTGCTAGCAAGAAGCTGCTGCTGCCTAGTAATGCGCGTAGGAACATATAATGAAATAGATGAGAGTATCTCAGGACAATCAATTCTGCTATTTAATATGCGATACGCAAGACATAATGAAAAGTAGATTCTTCGTTTAACTAAAGGAAGGAACCCAAGATATTTAAGTATCATATCATAATCATGATAAAATACATGACAGCGAAAACAAATCAGTGTTATCATTTTACGTTGTACATTTTCTAGCCGATCTACGTGACATTTATAATAAGGTGACCATATAATTGCACAGTAATCCATAATAGGTCTTACAAAAGATATATAGAGAAATACAAAAGTTCTAATTGAATCAAAATGTGACTTACATTTACTAATATTTAAATATAGATTATTCTCATTACACCAAACCATGATCTGATTTAGATCATTTTGAAGGGTATTACAATCATGTATAGACTTTATATTACGAAATATTTTCATATCATCTGCGTATAGAAGAACATTTGAAGCAAGATTTTTACCAATATCATTTACAAATATAAGAAAAAGTATCGGTCCTAAATGGGAGCCTTATGGCACCCCTGAGGTTGCGTTAATTATAATGTCAGAGGTGATATTATTTACTTTAACTAACATTTTCCTGTTGCAAATAAAGGACCGTAGCCATTCAAGCATGAGTTCCGAAACGCCATATGAGCAAAGATTATACAAAAGCCTCGTTTGATTAACCCTGTCGAAGGCTTTGGAGAAGTCGGTGTAGACGGAATCCACAACCGAGCCTTCTTCCAAAGTATCCGATATAAACTTTGAATAAATAAAAAGATTTGTTTCTGTAGACCTGGAAGGAAAGAATCCATGTTGTTGATCAATTATTGTGGGTGAAAAGTGCAGCATCATTTATTTATAGATAATTTTGTCAAACAGTTTCGGGATACATGACTGAATGGCTATAGGACGATAATTTTCTACATCCTCTTTGATACCCGACTTAAAAAAAAGAATGGCAACGTTTCCAAACAGTAGGAAACTTACCATCTTGAAGAGATTTGTTAAACAGCAAGGTTAGAGGAATGCATAACTCATTGGTACATGCTTTAATTATTGACGGAAGAATTCCATCAGGACCAGGAGAACTGTTTGCTTTGATATCAGAACTTGATTCTACGATATCAGATTCAGTAAGATGAAGATAATTGAATGTTATATTTGACTCTACGGTAAAAATAGGACCCACACTGGAGTGATTAGAGTGTGACTCTTGAAAAAAAACTGGCGAATAAATTGGCTATATCTATATTAGATGTAGCCATCGCTGTTCCTTTGTGCATACATGATGGAAAAGTACCAACCCTATCTCTTTTAGATTTGCAATATTTCCAGAAAGCATTAACATTATTTGGTATGTTATTTTCAATATTACGAATGTAGATAAGGTGGTCATTTTAAATAAGTCTTTTGCAATCTGATCTTAATTTGGAAAAGGTGTTGTAATCTTTTATATATCCAGTATTCTTAAATTTTTTGTGTGCAAGACGTTTACATTTAATTAACTTAATTAACGATGGCGAAAACCATTTAGGAAAATGAGACTTTACTTTTTTCCTAACTGGAACATGTTTATACAAGATATTTTATAATATTTCATAGAAAATATCAGCAGCATCATCAATACAACTAGATTCTAAATGGTATACCTAATTGATACTGCTTATTTCATTACAAATAGCATTAACATTACAGTTCGTAAAGTCCAAATAAAATTCCTCATTTGAATCATCGTTAGCAATTGCAGCATCAAAGTCTATGTGCAAAGGCGGATGGTAACTATCTGGATTACATATAGGATCACCTATGTCACAACTTATATTAGGGTTATTAGAAAATATTAAATCAAAGATATTACAAGTACTATTTATATTGTTATTAAACTGATATAAACCATTGCTCATAACGCCATCACATTAAAGGCGGGCACAAGCACTATCAACACTAGCTGGTAAGAATCCTACGCAATCTTCTTCTGGAATCCATCTAACACTAGATAAGTTGAAATCTTCAACCACAAGTAACGTAAGATCTTCATATTTATGTATGATATCTGATATTGTGTTTACATGTTCAGCATAAGTGTCCTCATAAGATCGCGAAGGAAGATAAACACAACCAATAATATAAGAATGATTAACTATAATCCAGATCTCCCCCCGATTTCGAGTATTGATTGATATTAGTGACGACTGTAGATTCCTCTTCACAGCGATAAAAACCCCATCCACGTCTAGTAGTATCACCCGCAGCATAATCACGATCACAGCGATGTAAAATATATCGATCATTAATAATTTCATTATCTGAAATATTGTGATGTAACCAAGATTCAGTTACGCATATAATATGATAATCATTTGCTAGAGTGTTGTTATAAAATTCAAACAGTTTAGTTCTAAGACCACGCACATTTTGATAAAAGATAGATAATTTACTTATATTTCTGTTTGTTGTATCCTGGCAGGTTGAAAATGGCGATTTTGGCGAGGTATAAACTCTTTTAGAGCCACACCTGAAGGCCACTTCGAAGAGTCCATAAGGGAGTTAAAGGGAGGTTCATCGACTCCAAGTTTAAATGATGAAGATTGATCAGAATTCATACAATCGTTTTAGGTTCAACGTTTGGTTCGACCCTATAAACGTGTAACCGTTTTTTCTTTACAATGCTCGATTGAAAACCATAGTTTGGAACATTCGTTGACTCGTCAGTTGTAGAACTCGAGCCAATTATAATGGTATTTATATTATTATTGAGCGTTTTCTTATTCTTGTTATTATCTTCAATGATAGTATTATATACATGTATTCGATTTGTTTTAATGTGTAATTTTATATCTTGAACAAGTTTCTCATCTTTCACGTGGTGAAACATATTTAACTATGATTAAAAAAGGAAAACACTTGGTTAAATTTCACTAATATTTTGGTGTTTTATTCCAACTAGTTTCGACTTTGAGTCATTCTGAAGGAAAATGACTCAAAGTGGAAACTAGTTGGAATTAAAAATCAAAATATTAATGAAATTTAACCAAGTGTTTTCCTTTTTAAATCATAGTGTAATTTTATATTTTTAGTTGTACTGTATCATGTATTTTTTAAATAGAATCCGTTAACTGAATAATAGTAATAATAATATTTATTACCCAACAGGACAACCCAATTACAAAGTAATATTACAAAAAGATAAATTTAATGGCTTATTGTAATAACGTGATGTGCCATAAGTTAACAAAAATGAGTTATTGGAGTTTGAAATTTAAAAAAATGTGTTGAATGTTTTACTATGAAATTTAAACTTAAAGCATTTTTAATAATTTCTGACAAATATGCTTAGAAAGGGGATACAAAAATGTAATTGTCTTCCGAAAAACAATTTTATTTTAAAATAGTGTAGTTTATCATGTTGTTGCCTACAAAAACACGTGTAAATGTTTTTCCAAGAAAATATGTAATTCTATATTAATATTTGCCACCATGCAAATTTGCATTAACTGTTAAAAAATGGAAATCACTGGTTATAAATAGAAATACAAAATATACGTCTTTAGCATACTTCTTTAGAAGCATATTGTGAATTTCACAATATTTTAATGTTTTATACGCGTGGCGCATGAAGTAAAATTTCGAGTTTAGAAAAGCCCCGTGAAAATTTGTCTCGGGTCGCTGCGCGACCCTCGACAAATTTTCTACGAAGGGCTTTTCTAAACTCGAAATTTTACTTCATGCTTAGTCTGGGAGTGGAAAACACTCGTATAAATCTTCAAATTGAACTCTTGAAAAAAATAAAACAACAAATATCTCAAGATATATAGGAAAATGTATATTTAAAAGCAGAGCTGGGCAGAATTCTAATCATTCAGGATTCGAATCCGTTTAGAGGATTCAAAAGAGGCATTCGAATACTTTAGTTCAACTGGATTCGTGATCCGGATTCGTTACATTTTTTTAAGAGGATTCGCAATCGAATCCAAATGTGGGTGATTCGAATATTTATGGAAAGATTCGAATATTTATAAAAGGATTCGAATATTTATAAAAGGATTCGAATATTTATAAAAGGATTCGAATACTTACAAAAGGATTTGAATCGTCAAAAATAATTCGAATTAATTGTGACGATTAACATGAAAAATATCTTTTGTGTGTTTTTAAATTTCTCGTTAAATCACTGTTTTATACGCATGGCGCATGAAGTAAAATTTCGAGTTTAGAAAAGCCCAGAAAATTTGTCTCGGGTCGCTGCGCGACCCTCGACAAATTTTCACAGGGTTTTTCTAAACTCGAAATTTTACTTCATGCTTAGTCTGGGAGTGGAAACAGTCGTTTAAATGAAGACAACCTTATACAAGACTGTCTCAGCTTAAACCGAGTCGACCTTATACAGTAATAACTTTGATTTTTACGTCATGTTAGGATTTCCGCGCGTGATAAGGTCGGCTCGGTTTAAATCGAGACAACCTTGCACAGTAATGATCTTGGTTTTGACGTCACGTACGGATTCCCACGCGGGACGACATCAACCAAGGTGTGTAAGTAAGTTTGTCTTGATTTAAACCGAGCCGACCTTGTATTGTTTAATTGCCTTGATTGTTGACGTTACTTGAGAACTTCCACGCGTGACGTCAGTAATCAAGGTGGTTCGTGTATAAGGTTGTCTTAATCTAAAACCGAGTCGACCTTATTAGTTTAATTACATTGACTTCTCACGTCACGCGAGGAATTCCATGTGTGGCGTCAGAAAAACTCTCTGTATTTCTCGGGACATAGATATTTCTAATAAAATTAAACTGAATTTGCTATGAAATTCAAACATAATAAGTAAAAACCAGTATATTTTCAATTTTACAATATTTCAGTGTTTTATCCGTTTCGCTACTCAACTAAACCAAATTTTCAGAATTTTCAAAACTCTATATTTTACTTCGTGCGTAAAGAAGGATAGTGAATCTATGTTAAAAAACAAAAATTAACATTTCTTAAGATATAAACTTTTTGTCTCGTTTAATATAAGGCAAAAGTAATGTCATATTATGAATTGGCTGCCATTTTATTAGAAATGACTAGAACGTCACGATTTTTTTTTTAAATTAACTAAAATTGTGGAAATTCATGAAAAAAATAGTTTAATAAATTCACGAAAATTGCTAACGTTTTAAAATATGACGAAAATCTCGAGAATTCGTGAATAGCATATCAGCATTTTAAAAATTTACAAAATTCACAAAAAAAAACGTTAATATTTAAAAAAACGAAAATTTGGAATTTTATAAGACGCTTCAACATTTTTAAAATTAATAGAAATCTTGGGGAAATTCACAATAACTGGAAAATTCACGAAATATATCAACAGTTTTAAAATTAAGAAATATGTAAACAATTCAGGAATTTAAAAAATTAAATGAATTCTTGGAAAAGTTAGGAAAAGCATTAAAGATTAACCAAAATGTATTAAAAATTCTCAAAACTGTGAAAATGAACTAAAATCTTCTAAATTCACGGGGCCCAATAATTATTATTAAATAAACATAATAAAAATCATTGATTAATGAGGCACTTAATTTTTGAAAATCCATGATTACTTTAATAAATTAATAAATAAAATATTTCTGATTTTCAACTTTTTTTTGTATTTATTTTCACTACAATTGTTTCGCTACGCTGTAGCTTCTTCAGATAAAGAATGTTAATAATGTTATGTACAGACAGATAATAAAAAAGATAATATAAATTAATTAAAATCTTTTAAAATGTCAAAAATAACAAAAACAAATAATAATACTACAATTATTTATTTGTACAGGGTCGCCCAAATTGGATGTTACTATAGGGAATCTCGGTTATTAGAAGAGATAGAAAAAAATCGATGGCGCATCCTCTAGCTCTTTTTTTGAAATAAACTCAATGCCGAAAACAGAATATAGCTATCGTCTTTTGTTTTCAAGTTATAGCCAAAAATTCAATATTTTCCATTTTCGTTTTTTATTAATATCTCAGTCATTTATTATTTTATCAAGATAAGAATTGTATGTTCTACAGGTACTTTTTCGAGGAGAATCGAATGCAATTACAGCTTATTTCTATCTTCATTAATAAAAGAGATACAGCCCAACGTTATATTTTTTTAAGTAGAAGTCATAGTTGGCTGTGCTATTAAAAAAATGTTATTTTTCTCTGTTTTCATTGACATATAATAGTTGATGTTATATTTGCAATAGTAAAATTTGAATAAATACGCAAAAATAAGCAGATTAAGTCAATTAAAACACAAGTCGTCAAAATTGACTTTAAAAAAAGTTAAAATTGCTTATTTTAACAGAAATATAATTTACAGAAACGACAAGATTTAAAACACATATCATCATCAAAATTGACATAATCATTAAAAATTTGGTTAAATTGATAAATTCTATATAAAATGATTTGAAACTTCAGAATATAAAAATCTAATGTCAGTTATAGAAAATTAGATTATTACAAAGGAATACCTAAATATTAGATTTTAAGATATATTGAAATATGTATACTGTACATTTTCAAGCATTCGTGATTTTTAAAAGCTTTCAATTTGAAGCTTTAAACGAGTGTTTTCTACTCCCAGAGTAAGCATGAAGTAAAATTTCGAGTTTAGAAAAGCCTGAAAATTTGGTTTGGTCGCGTAGCGCGTAGCGCTACGCGACCAAACCAAATTTTCAGGCTTTTCTAAACTCGAAATTTTACTTCATGCGCCACGCGCACAAAACACTGATTTATTCCAAAGCTCAAAATATATTGATCATGTATGTACATTTACAAATCATAGCATAAATAAATAATAAACGTTGATTGATTCTAAATAAGTCAAAAATACCTAGTACGCGAAGAATGTCTACTAAATATTCACGGGACCTGAAAAACGCTAAGCTAACTCGTTGATCAAATCGCCGAATGCCGCATATTCAATTTGATAAATTATAAATGAAAAAAGAATTTTTCCGACTCAGCACTTTAATCAACATTTACTGGCATTCCATATTCCTATTCAAAACATGAATCCAGAAATACAATTATATTTACAAAATGTATTGGGTAATATTTTAATAATGTCTTTCTTTGTTGTGTATCAATAACATAATGAATGAAGATAAAATACATTCGCAATTTAAGGTCGGAAGCCGGGAGATAGGAGCCCGTGTCGCGACAAATGTCGTACACGAATTCTACATATCAATCCCAATTTCTTTTCACATGTTTTTAGAAATCACAGTATATTTTTAAAATATTACTAAAAAGGCACTATCCCTATTTATCGAAAGTATAATCAAAATTTACATTGCTCTTATGGAGATTTCTAAGCAACGATTAATTTTATTTATCATTTATTTTAGATCAATCTATTTAATACAACATGTTTATAATAATTACCTTAATAAATTAAAGCAATATGAAGAAGAAACATTGTTTCCTATGGAACTAATACACGGATTTGAGTAATCATTTAAGAATGTTCTATTATTTAATTTATATTTAATTTAAGAAACATTTTTTTGAAAAATAAATACTTTCAATTTATTTGCAAAGCTTCAGTGTACAATATGTATAAGTTTCAACGCTTTATTTTCATTATTGTGGAAGATTAATCGTTTTTCGTTCTTATGGCCAAATAACATGTAAATTTCCGACCTTAAATGGTAAATGGCATCTATTGAGAATGCTCGTCTTGAAAATGAAATTATTTTCATTTATCCACATTTAGACACAGTTTGTTCACCTTACACCAGTTACAAAAAGAAGTAAGGTCTACCTGAAGGTTATTTGTATCTTGCAATGATTAATTACGGAAAAAGATCTTCATGTCATCCGCGAATAACAGAGTTTCGGCATATGAAAAACAGTTAACAACATCATTAATGAATAAGTTAAATAAGAGGGGTTCAAGGTGGGAACCTTGAGGTACCCCTGATGTGACGCTTATAGATCGTGACGTCGTTCGACCTATTTTAATAAATTGTGTACGACAGGTGATATAAGATTCTACCCAACATAGTAGAGCTCCAGAAATTCCGACATGTGCCAACTTGTCCATTAAAATACCATGATCCACACTGTCGAATGCTTTAGAGAAGTCGGTATACACAGTATCAACTTGACACCCGCTCTCCAATGTACGAGTCCTATACTAAGAGGTTAGAGGCAGTTGAAGCCCCAGCACGAAACCCGTGTTGATTAATAATAATGTTTATTGCCCAACAGGAAATAAATTCCCAAATACAAGACAATTTAGTATAAACAAAAAAATTTTAAAACTATAAACTAAAAATAATAACATTTTACTTCGTAATTAACAAAATTCTAATAAGGATGACAATGGTTGAAAAAATACGTCACAAGTTGGTGGAAGTTGATTAAACGAATTGCAGATCACATTAATAGGCGATTTTCATCCAAAATTAGTTCTATTATACTTCATATGGAATGTGGTCTTATATCTACTATGGACAGTTGGAATATGCAAGCCAACTAGCTGTAAAATATCACGGCTGTCAATTAGATCATGCAGAAGCTTGTGTAAGAACGTAATGCCTAGTCTGTGACGTCGGCATTCAAGAGATTCGACATTAAATTATCTGGCAGTAGTAAATAATCACAGCCTCTGTTATTAAAAGATATTGTAGAATGTAAAGCGTCGGTTAAAAATGATGTTAACAGTTTTTCAAATATATTTGGAATAGCTGATATGATCGATATAGGTCGATAGTTTTGAAATCTTTTATTATCATCGCTTTTAAAAATTGGAACAATATTTGCAATCTTCCAGCATGCAGGAAACATACCACTGGATAAAGATTTATTAAATAATAACCATAAAGGTCTAGACATAGAAAACTCACATTGTTTCAAAAAAGAGGCAGGTAAACCATCGGGATCTGGGCTATGATTTATTTTTAGTGAGCAGAGAGTTTAAAATCTCAGTAATCTTTAACTTTGGTGGATGAAGGATATTTGTAACAGAAGATAGTGCATTAGATGATGTCATCGTATTGTGAAAGGCAGACGATGAACAATAAACTGATTCAAAATGTTGTGCAAATAACTCAACAATATGGCTTTTTTCAGTCACTGCATTGAGTCCATCCATGAATATAGATGGTAATTGACAACAGACTCGCTTGGTTTTGACATGGATTCAAAAAGATTTAGGGTTACACTTAATATCATCTTCCATCTTATGAATGTACTTCTCATAACATAACTTCGACAGCAATTTACACTTTTCACGTACCGAACTGAATTGATTATAGTCAGAATTCAATTAAGAAATAATAAATATTTTATGTAACTTCTTCTTTTCAATTATTAAGTTTTTCAATTCATTATCAAACCATTTGCATCAAATATTTATGTAATGTTTAGTCGATTGTTAACGGCAAACATTCTACACAAAATGTTACAAACAAGTTCTTGTCGCATATTTTTAATATTAATGGCATCGTGAGGCTTACTGAATAATTATACACTAGCAAGAATAATTCAAATTCAGAACTATTTGAATTCGAGAAAATAAGCTTACGCTTCTTATAGTTTGCACACTTTAAACATAATATATAAAATTACGAACATATTCGTGAAAATGCAAACAAAGTCTTAATTAATAAGACAACTTAGAATAATAAATATCCGAAGGTGTATTTGCACGGAAAGTAGTTGTTTCAATGGATATTTATTATCTTAAGTTGTCTTATTAATTAAGACATTGTTTGCATTTTCACGAATAACATGTTCGTAATTTTATATATTATAAATTATACACTATTTCTTGTTTAGTTTTATATTTGTATCTAAAGATTTATTTGAATGGTGACCTAATAAGGCCTGAAGTATTGACGAATTAAGTGGATCAATAGCACGGCCATGAATCTAAGGCTGAGTCTTGTGGTTTTAATTACTCATTTTGCATCCTCAATAAAGTAAACAGAAAATTCTATACATAATACACCACAAGCAAGGAAAGATGAGTTATAATTGCCGAGAGGGAAACAGTTTTTTTTATCGCACTGAGGAACTTTCCTCATCTCCTTTCAGGATGTAATTATGTACAGTAATATCACGGAGAGTAATTTAATATTTTTTGTGTATGTGTCATTCGGGGAAAATCATATTTTATCTACTTTAATCAACGATGGGAGTATTATGTAATCATTTGTTGGTTCAATTACGGAATATTTTTTTTTTTTTAGTGGGATTTAATGGATTCTCTCTTGAAGTTTATTGTTTGAGTGTGGTAACAACATTTGCATTTGTAATTGTTCTTTGTGTAATTTTTCGTAAAATAAAACTGTGATCAGAATAAGATTATCGATTCTGATGAATGCGGATTTATGCTTTGTTTAGCATAAGATCTCGTGCGTTAAAAAAATGTTAACTGAAACAATGTTGATTTTCAAAAATCATAAACTGTGAGGGTTTATAATTTTTTAAAATAACATTGTTTCAGTTAAAATTTTTATTACGACGGAGGAAATAAATTTTTAATTTTTATCAAAATTAAATTTGTGTTCAGTATTCTGACACCAGATACCCACACACGCGTTTCGGACTTCAAGGTCCTCTTTAGTGTGGTCCCGACCCAGTGCTGAAGAATACTGAACATTTCTGACTATTTTAAGCCCATATGTGAAAACTATTAATGGATTCGATAGCTAACGCCATCTAATGCTCCATAATGACGTGGCATTAGATGGCGTTAGCTATCGAATCGATTAATAGTTTAATTTTTACTTTAAATAATATAAAAAAAAATGGATTCGGTAATAAATCACTTTCAATTATGAAAAGAAGATTTTTATTAAATACAACAAAAATGCATCTTTATTGACAATATAATATTATTACAATACATAATACAGTTAAAATCGTTGCTTTGATATAGTTTAAAACGAACACATTTCTAGAAACTGTGGCTGTTGATATTGTCAGTTACAGCGTACAATTTGTCACGTCTTTTGTTCTACGAGCTAAAAACAAATGCTAATTATGTTTAAAGTGTGCAAACTAAAAGAAGCGTAAGCTTATTCTCTCAAATTCAAATATCGTATGTTCAATAAAAAAAAACTCTAGAGTGCCACGATTTAAACTTTTTTTAAATTTACGTTGGCTACACGCTTTAAGAATTGACACATAAAACTTCAGAAATAATCATTATAATGTATAATTTCAGAGTTGCCAACCCACAATATTTTCCCTGGCACTCTACAGGTTTTTTACAACAAACAAAATTTTACATACCATAAAACTAAATCCCCTCCCTTCTATTTTCCCTCTCTCCCTCACTTCTCCAACGTCCTTACCCCTACCCCATCCTCTCTCATCCAATCCATCACCCTTCTACTCCCTTTCGCTTCCATCCATTCCTCCTTCACCCCCTCGCATTCCTCCGCCAAGTGGCCCCAAGTATCCTTCCCATGTTCACACAATACACACCTTCCATATTCTTCCCCCATCCACACTTTCCTTCCTCTCTCCTCCGATCCACACCTCGCCCTTGCCACAATCACCCTATCCTCTCTACTTCATCCCCTCTCTATCAGATATCTCGCCACTCTTCCATACACCTGCCATACATATAATTGTTCTCACTTCTCTCGATACGCCCTTGCCTTTCCTGCCCTTCCACCTCCTTCGCTTTCCCCATCACCCACTTATCCACCTTCACCTTATTCCCTAGCCATTCCATTACTTTCGCCCCCGACAACCCTACCCTCTCATACATTTTCCACCCTCCAGCTACCCTCACCCCCCCACACACGCTCGTCACCCATACATCCTTCACTAATCTCTCTTCCTCCAGTTCCCATAATCTCATACCTCACCACTCTCACCATTGCCTCGCACTCTAAACTCTCCCTAGTCTCCTGAAGCACTATGTAGCTGGGCGTGGATCTTTCCAGCTCTAACATGCGCTTCAAGAACCACATCTGTTCCCTCTCCATGCACTCATACCCTTTCGTCCCCCACACTTCCACTCCATACATAAGCACCGATCTCACACACGCATCCCATATTTCACATGCCACTCTCACATCCACTTCCCCACTTTCCCTAAACCATCCCCCACGCTTTCCTTGCCTTACTCTGCACCCATTTCACATGCTCCTCATACCCTCCCGTCCCTTTGAACATAAACCCTAAATACTTAAAACTTTTTACCCTCTTAATAACCACCCCCTTTTACTCCAATTCTTTCACCTTTCCCTCCCTCCCATTATATCTGAACTTCACCCACTTTGTTTTTTCAACATTAACACTCATCCCTCTCTTATCCATGAAACTCTCCGCTCTTTTCAACATGTCTTTCGTCCCTTCATGCTCTCTTGCCATTAACACCATGTCATCCGCATACGCTAACATCCACACTTTCCTCTTACCCATCCTCGCATCCTTCTCGTCCCCTCCTTTATACACCGGGCACATCATCCGCACCCTCCACGCCTCCGGTAAGCTCAACCCCCCCCCCCTCCACATCTGATTAAATAGCTCTCTGAATTTCTTCTTCCCCTTTTCCCCAATCTCCTTCCACATCTCCGCTTTGACACCATCCCTCCACTTTTCACTTCCTTGAAGGCCCTCTCCACCTCCTCCTCCGTGAACACTTCCCCTCTGTCTCCCCGTCTGTCTTCTCCAATCCCCTCCTTCCCTGCATTTCCTTGTCCATTCTTTCAGTGACACCCCTATCTGCCTCCTCCTTTCCCCTCTCCTCAGTACCACGTATCTACCTCGTATCTGCCTCGTTCCACGTATCTGCCTCGTTCTTACAGTCTCTCAATTCCTCGTCCAGAATTGTCCACTGTCTGCAGCTTCTTCTTCTCATATATATTCTCATATCTCCTCCTTACTTCCGCCACTCCTCTCTCCCGCTCCACCTCCTACACATTCTCTCATTGCCTTCCGCAATGATGCCTGAATGCATACCTGATCAAACCATGTGTCACCATCTCTTCTCTGACCCTTTATTTTTTTTCCACATCCCACTATTATCCCCTCCATCTCCTCCATCGTACTGACCTCCTCCCATTTAATCCTCTCCAACTTTCTCCTCATATGCTCCATCGCTTTTACCCCGCACTCAAGAACCTCGCTTTCCTGCCATCTTTCACTCACTTGTCCCTTCTCTACCCACATCTCTACCTTTAACGGTAGGTAATCTGATCCCAAAACCTCTATCTCCATACTCTTTATCTCTCCTCTTGTTATTCCCTTCACCACTACATAGTCTATCACGGATGCCTCTCGTGGCCCAATGTAGGTTGTTCTACCCTCCCAATCACCCTCCGTGCATCCGTTCAAAATCTCCATCACCCACTCCTTTAACCTCCTGCCCTCCCCATTTATACATTTATCCTGCGAACTTTTCTTCACATCCGAACCGTCCTCTCTAATCCCTTCCCCCATTTTCCCTATTCTGGCATTGAAGTCCCCACCCACCATCGAACTTTCTCCCTCGCCTGCTCTCTAATCTATTTCTCTTCATATGTCCCCCCAATTTTTATTGACGTATACCACCCCCACCTTATCGCGGTATCCGCCTTGCTGGTATTTCACCCACACCAGCCCTTTACCTCCCTCCATCATCTCCCCCTTGAATCCGTTTCCATCCTCTCTCTATCCAACAAACATTCCCCCCTTTGCCCTTCCTCTCATCGCACATTTTGTTGCCTCTTTCATCTCCCATCTAAACCCCCTCGGTAACCATCCTTTCACTTCTCCCCATTCCTTCTTCACCATCCAAGTCTCTACTATCCCCACTATGTCCTTTCCGGTTATCCACTCCTCAAAGTCTTTTTTCCACTTGCCCTCCTGCCCTTTAGACTTTATTCCGGCTACATTCCAAAACCCTATTGTTATCTTCCCTTCTTTCCCCACTCTCCTACACTTGCTTCCTAGTCGCCTGCTTCTCTCACAGCCCTTCTGCCCCTGCCCTACCTCCCCCTCCCCTCCGTCCCTTCTATATCCGCTGTCTCCATCCCTCCCCCCCCCTTCCTCCTCCACCCTTTGTTCCACCTCTGCATTTTTTCCAATTCCTCCTCTATCATGATATTATCACACTCTCCCCCTCTTACTCCCTCCTTCCTTCTTACTTTTTAACATTAAACATTACATATTCCTATTTAAAGAAATATCAATTTTCTTAAAGTATTGGAATACCTCTTTTGAATACTCTAAAAAGATTCGAATCCTAAATAATTAGAATTCGAATCGGCCCCTCTACTTGCATGATCGAACAACTCCAAAAGATTAGATTAATTATATTATTTCTGACAATAATAATGCTGTTTAACATAAAAATAATTGATCGAGTCGATAATTATCGAATTAGTCGAAGGCGTTTAGCACCTCCTACTTTCTGTTTGATCAGTTGTAATTTGGGTAAAAGTTTATGTAAGTAAATATGAATTTGTTAAGGTTGCACGACGAGGACACTGCACCTGCTCTCGCCGTTCCTGTTTGATTCCAATTACCATAATTACTTTTTTTTATAGAAACAATTTTAACACTGCACCAAGAACAATTCGTTTAATTAGCGTTTAATTAACGAGCCGCGTAAAAATATGTGCGGATTTTGTAATTTATTCCTACCTGCACTTTTGCAATTGTTAACACCGTTTGTTGCTGAATTATTCATTAATGTAAACATCTATTTGCAAACAAAGATAATTGCTTGATTATATTTAAAAAAAACAAAGATATAATTTTTCTATTTTGTTTATTGACCTACGGGGAATTTTTTACAATCTCGATTCAGCGTGTGCTTTTTCGAGCATTCATTGTTTTTACTTTCCCCCGTATGTAATACAAAGGGAAAGTATTGTTTTCGTGAAAATTTTCGAATCAAAAATTTTAGCGGAAATATCCGTTTTGAGGTCCCCTGAGTCGAATAAGACCATTTTTGAAAAATGTCTGTCTGTCTGTCTGTCTGTCTGTCTGTGTGCGCTGTACCGCAAAAACCGCTAAAGATATCGAGATGAAACTTGAAACTTAAGCTTTTTGTTACAATCGGAAGAACTGAAAAGCTTTTGGTGAAAATCGGAAAACCGGAAGTGGTACTTTACTCTTAGCGTTTTTCAGTTTTTTCAGATTTTTTCAATAAATGTTCATCAAACAAAAAATTCTTTCAAATAAAAGTTGTAGATAATAACAAAATGAAGATGTATTGTTCATTTACTTTTTGTCATAGCACTCTTAGTTTTTGAGATATTTCAAAAGTTGTGTGTTTTATCTAGTTATTGGTGTGTGACAGTGTATGTGTCGATACAATTGAAAAATGTTTCAAATAAAAGTTGTAGGAAATGAAAAACTAAAGATTTTTTGTAGATTCACTTTTTGTCAAGTTGTAGTTATCAAAAAGTTGAAGACATTTTGAAAATAATAATGCTACAAATATTTTAAAAGTGATTTAATACGCAATTTACGGGGGAAAGTACTATGATGGACACATCACCATTTTTTTTTATGAGTTCAGTTTGAAGTTACGAAAGAGTGATGTCCACTCCCAGACGAAGCATGAAGTAAAATTTCGAGTTTAGAAAAGCCTGAGGGTTTGGATTTGGACGCGTAGCGTCCAAATCCAAACTCAGGCTTTTCTAAACTCGAAATTTTACTTCATGCGCCACGCGTATAACTCACTGATTTTAAATGAAATTTAAAATATTCTTGTTTAGCAGTTTATTTACTTTGTTACTTGGTGAAATTCTATATAAATACTTTTAATAAATAAAAAACTTAGTTAAGATTTCACTGTTTATTAGTTGACACTGCAACAATTGTTTCGCCACCAGTGGCTTCATCTGGCAGATGAATGATGAATGTGGCTTCATCAGGTATCATTTAAATAGGATAAATTGAAGCAACTCATCTCTGATATAATGTAAATTGAATTGTAATAACAATGTTTAATTACAATACAGAAATAAACTCAATTCAAACTCAGGCCCATTAAAAGTAAAGTAGAAAAAAATCTCACTGCGGATTAGAAGCAATTATCCATCAACTCCCACGCCAAAATATTTATAATTAAAAATCATTTATGTAAGCATTACTTGTAATTTTAATGTCCGATAGCTAAGTATATAAATCTTGGATAATTAAGCCGTGACACTAATGAGTGTTATACATAAATCTCGACAAATCCCTTCCTCAATCAATTTATCCATATTTCCTGATCAATATTTATTGCTCCAGGGAATTAATTACATGCGAAAATAAGCTAAGAAGTTGTACAACCTCGATTCATTCATGGCCATCTCGATGTATCTGCTCCATTTAGTTGGCCATTAGGTGATAAATCCAATCTCCTTGAGTTATTCACTAATTATGTGATGATGATTTATACAAAAAAATTATTACCATTACGGTAATTGCAGCTTCAGGCTTAATAAAAACCTAATCTGAAACTGCATCTTACAAAACAGAGCTGGGTCGAACCTCGTAAAAAGGATTCCAATCACGAATCCGAATCACCTAATATGATTCAAATCACGAATCGATATTTGTTTTTGAGTTTCGTGAAGAGTATAATCATAAATAATTAACACTGTTGTATCCTTTCTTCACACTTTATTTTCTAATGGGTAGATATATATTTCAAGTGCTAAGCACTCATTAGTTGTTATTGAAAATGAGTGCTTAGCACTTGAAATATATATCTAACCATTAGAAAATAAAGTGTGAAGAAAGGATACAACAGTGTTAATAATTTACAAATCACGAATACTCGAATAAAGGATTCGTAAGAGATAAATATGATTCGAATCAAAGATTCGAACCCTGTTTTTTCAAATCACGAATACAAATCCTTTAAGAATAAATTTGATGTTATTATTTTTTTGCAACCATTAACGTTATCAGTTGTTTCAACAAAAATATTCAAAAAATAATTATTTATTATTAACACTGAACATCGTTGATAACAGACTAAATATCTGTGTTACTCTGATTAAAGATGTATTTGTGTGTTTTTGAACTTCACTTCAAATTTGTGTCTTGTACGCGTGGCGCATGAAGTAAAATTTCGAGTTTAGAAAAGCCCCGTGAAAATTTGTCTCGGGTCGCTGCGCGACCCTCGACAAATTTTCTACGCGGGGCTTTTCTAAACTCGAAATTTTACTTCATGCTTAGTCTGGGAGTGGAAGACACTCGTAAGAAACTTCAAATTGAAATTTATTATAAAATCGATGAATGCCTGAAAAATTACGTAAATAAAAAATTCACTGAATATAATTAAAACCGGGAAAGTCAGAGAAAAGTCATGGCATTTTAATCAAATTGACTAAAACACTAACAAAAAAGCAATATGATATTATTAAATTTGTCAAAATCAACAAGCATCATAAAACTTACAAAACACGTAAAAATGTATAAAGCTCACTTAAATATTGGCAAAAACAATGAAAACAATTGAACAAAATGGGGGTTTCCCACAGAACAAGGTTATATTAAAAGGTCAGGAAAAAAATCTTAAATTAGGGCAACGTCGGAAAACTTTAACATTTTAGATTGTCGCCATGTCAGTTTTACTTCAAATAATGTTAAACAAAATTTTGAAAACTAGATTATTATCTTTAAAAACATTTTCAGTCATTTAATGTTTTTATCAAAGCAATCAGTTTGAAGTTTCAAACGAGCGTTTCCACTCCCAGACTAAGCATGAAGTAAAATTTCGAGTTTAGAAA
The DNA here is from genome assembly GCA_932526585.2 of Philonthus cognatus. Lineage (NCBI taxonomy): Eukaryota > Metazoa > Arthropoda > Insecta > Coleoptera > Staphylinidae > Philonthus > Philonthus cognatus. The sequence continues at coordinate 14,587,295 of OW052243.1, forward strand.
AGCCCCGCGTAGAAAATTTTCACGGGGCTTTTCTAAACTCGAAATTTTACTTCATGCGCCACGCGTATAAAACAGTGGTATAACGAAAAATTTAAAACACACAAAACACATTTTTCAAGTTTATTCTCACAATCAATTCGAATTATTTTTGACGATTCGAATCCTTTTTTAAGTATTCGAATCCTTTTATAAATATTCGAATTATTTTATGAGGATTCGAATCACCCGCATTTGGATTCAAATACGAATCCTCTTAAAAAAATGTAACGAATCCGGATCACGAATCCAGTTTATCTAAAGTATTCGAATCCATTAAAAAGATTCGAATCCAGGATTCGAACCCTGAATGATTCGAATCCTGCCCAGCTCTGTTACAAAATATAAGTCATAAAAATTAGTTCAATTGATTGAGTGAGTGACGTGAAGATCGAATTTAATTGATAAATAAGCACTAATAATTTTATCAATTATAAAAATTAGTATTAACTAAAGATAAACTAAATACCGGACGATCATTTAAATGATAATTTAGAGTAGGCGGCATTTTTTTCGTGCGGTTGCCCAGAATGCTAAGTGAATGATAGAATAAATTTGAGGTTATGGTAAACTATGTGTTAATAGTCAGTAGTGCCAATCTAATTTAAAATTCAAAGCCAACTTGAAATCATGTTTTAAACGATTGCACGGTATATTGTATGTATCACAAAATGTATGATACGAAATGTTTAATTTATTTCCTATTAATTCAAAATGCATGTGGATAATTTCAATGCCCAATGAGTTTTACCTTACCGTTTTATATTGCTTCCATTTTCAGTTTCATAACTTTAGTACAAGAGAAAGCCCCAAATTCGTGTATACAGGATGTCCCGATTAAGTAGTCGAAACACGGGTATCTTCTAAACGGTAAGAGATAGAGAATCGGTTAAATGAGAGAAAATGTGCTGCGCAATGAGTTCTATCTATGCCCGGCGTAAAACTAACAAAAAAGTTAAACTTTCAGAGCTTACTGCGAAAAAAATGTTTGCGTTTTTTTGTTTTCCTTTATAACTTGGTGATTATTGATGATAAATGGATGATTTTTTAACATTATTAGGGCACTCTTTTCTGCTTTCTGCTAACATGTAGTTAGTTTTACTATGGAGTAAATATTTTTTAAGATACGCATACTAACTTCATTTTTTCAAATGGACATCAAAGTTGGCTATGAGCTCATTTTCTAGATATTTTATTTTTTTAATTTGTGGTATCATGTGACTTTATTTAAAAATTTAAAAAAATGAAAATATTATCCTAGAAGGCTGTGAAGTTTTATAATATAACAAAAGAATGTTTATAAATTATTAATTTAGTACATGTAGGTAACAAATTAAGTGAGTTTTTACACAATTTTAGTATAAAATACATCACTTACGAAAATATCATCTAATTATTGAGGTTACAATCGTAAAATCCTATTTGTTTACATCAATCTTTGAGGTTATGTTTGTTGAATCCTGTTTGTTTAGATCAAATTCGGAGTCAATGGTTGTTAAATCTTGTTTGTTTACATCAAGTTTGCAGGTTAGGTTAATTAAATCTTGTTTGTTTACATCAAATGTGTAGGTTATGTTGGTTAAATCTTGTTTGCTTACATCAAGTTTGCGGGTTAGGTTAATTAAATCTTGTTTAAAATTGAATTTGTGTTCAGTATTCCGGCACCAGGTACCCACAGACGCGTTTCCGGAATACTGAACACAAATTCAATTTTGATATTTGTTTTCTGGTTTCACAAACAGAGTTCTGCTCGCTCGTGGACGAAACAGTGATCTGTATATGCACTTTGTGCATTCGTGTCACTGACGATGCCACTATGAAGCATTAGATGGCGTTAGCTATCGAAATCATTAATAGTAAATCTTGTTTGTTTACATCAAATTTGTAGGTTAGGTTAGTTTGTTTCATGTTACCAAAATTTGGGAGTTAGGATTGTTAAATCCTGTTTCTTATCATCAAATTTGGAGTTTAGATTAGTTGAATCTTGGTAATTTAGATACTTTATGTAGCATAGAATAAATAAGTAGTGCAAGTATTAAATTTTTTTTTTTTTTCGTTTCAAGGCACACTACATTTATTGCCAAAAAATCAGGTGAACAAGATCTTTGTTATTATGTGTTTACATGACTTTGCTAATACGAGGGTAGATTGAAAAGTTTCCGGAATGGGCAAGAAAACGCAGTAATTGAACAGGTTTTATTTTTTAATTTTCAACATAGTACGCTTGCAGGGCGATACACTTTTCCCAGCGGTGCTCCAACTTTTTTAAGCCTTCAGAAAAATATGATTTCGGGAACTCTGCAAAATAAGCTTTTGTGGCGGCGATGACCTCCTCATTTGACGTAAAGCGCTTGCCTCCGAGCCAAGTCTTCATGTTTGTGAACAAAAAGAAGTCGCACGGGGCCAGGTCTGGAGAGTACGGGGGATGCGGCACCACCTCGTAGCCCAATTCAACCAATTTAGCATTGGCGATTCGGGATGAATGGGCCGGCGCGTTGTCGTGGTGGAAGAGCACTTTTTTCCGCTGCAAATGAGGCCGTTTCTCCTTCAATATGCCGTTGAATTGATCCAATAAATCGCTGTAGTATTGTCCCGTGATAGTTCTTCCCTTCTGCAAAAAGTCGATGTGTATCACACCTTGCGAATCCCGAAAAACGGTGGCCATGGCCTTTCCAGCCGATGGGACAGTCTTTGCCTTCTTCGGACCAGATTCGCCTGGAGAAATCCACTGTTTCGACTGCTGCTTGGTTTCTGGTGTGTAGTGGTGGATCCATGTTTCGTCCACGGTCACGATTCGGCGAAAAAAATCCGTTGGATTACGCTTTAACAAGGCCAAACACTCTTTCGAAGTGGTCACACGATTTCGCTTGTTGTCCATAGTCAGCAAACGCGGCACCCATCGCGCCGACAGCTTCCTCATGCCCAAATGTTCGTGCACGATATTTTGCACACGTTCGTATGAGATGCCCGTGGTCTCTACTATTTCGCGCAACTTCACTCGTCGATCGGCTAACACGATATCATGGACTTTGTCGACCATTTCTTCATTTGTGGCCGTTTTTGGACGTCCACTGCGTGGTTCATCCTTGGTGCTCGTACGGCCACGTTTGAACTCGCTCACCCAGAAACTAATAGTCGAAAATGAAGGTGTGGATGTGCCATGAACCCCTGCAAAATATCTCGTATCTCCGTTGCCTTTTTCCCATCCATCCAGAAATGTTTGATGACTGCACGAAATTCGTTTTTATCCATTTTTCCAAAGGTGCCTGACTTGCTTCACAAGATATCCTAGTAAACAAAAACGGAACGACGCACGTGTCTGAAAATTTGACAGCTTACCTAAAATAGGTTAGCCTTGACAACCATCATAACAATTTCACGATACGCGCGCGATCTCTTGCCCATTCCGGAAACTTTTCAATCTATCCTCGTATTATATTATACAATCTAATAGACCAATAGTTTGATTTATAACTGTATGTTTTGAGTTTACATGAAGTGACTATTACACATAAAAGTACTGTTATTCCTTACTTCACTAATTATTAAATTAAAAATAAAGTAAGGAATAACAGTTTTTTTATGAGTGCTTAGTTTGTTATTATATTTTTCTGGCATAAATATAAAACTAAACTCAACATATCGGGCATAATTTGATTTAGAAAAACAATTTCTAATATAATAAAATAAGAAAAGTATATGCAGCCATTTAAAAATGTAAAGTTGACTATTATTTGGCAATGAAGGTAATTTAAAAAAACATACAGAGAGTTTTATGTAACACCAAACATTTTCATAACGAGAACTTTTCTTTGAAGTATCCATATGCATACGTTGCACATTTGCCGATGCTCAGTTTATTAAAAGAATCAAATTTGAAGCTTTAAGCGAGTGTTTTCCACTCCCAGGCTAAGCATGAAGTAAAATTTCGAGTTTAGAAACGCCTGAAAATTTGGTTTGGTCGCGTAGCGCGAAGCGCGGAGCGGCCAAACCGAATTTTCAGGCTTTTCTAAACTCGAAATTTTACTTCATGCGCCACCGGTACAAAACACTGATTCAATGTTAAGTTTAGCGGTGTGTTTTAAACTTCGTAATATGTCAGTGTTTTGTACCGGTGGCGCATGAAGTAAAATTTCGAGTTTAGAAAAGCCTGAAAATTTGGTTTGGCCGCTCCGCGCTTCGCGCTACGCGACCAAACCAAATGTTCAGGCTTTTCTAAACTCGAAATTTTACTTCATGCTTAGCCTGGGAGTGAAAAACACTCGCTTAAAGCTTCAAATTAAATTCTTTTAATAACTGAGCATCGAATAATATGGAACGTATGCATATAAATACTTAAACGAAAAATTCTCGTTATGGAAATGTTCGGTGTTACATAAAACTCTCTGTATAATTACTATCAATTTATAGTATTAAAACGGCCATTGACTTGGTTTTTTAGTTCTTTCAAATCGGTTAATAAATAACAGAGTTGGGCGTTTTTTGCCGAACACACGGTATACAGTGTCCCACCGAAACCGTACATTAAAAGTATACGGACTTCTAATTAATGTATTGTAATGAGATTCTCAGTGATATGTAATCACGTCTGCTCTTTTTAATGAAAATATTTTGAAGATTATTCGACTTCCAGTTATACCGGAAGTAAACACCAACTTCCTTATTTTAAATAGAATGCTGATTTTTTATTTGAAGCTTAGATTTGACATAAAATTCGGTGATAAAAATTACGTCAAGTAAGATAACCTACAAATTTAACCGTTTTCAAAATATTTGACATTTTAAAGAAATTTAGTGCGTTTTTGTGATTCATTTTGAAATTCTCGTATCTCGGAACAAAAAAAAATCGATGAGATCGAATGTTGGGTATACCCGAAGGTATCCAACGGTGGTTAATTTTTCGTATAATACAGTGTTCAAAATTTCACACCAGATTTGGTCAACTTTAAAATATAATACTGGATGATTTAAATTAAATTTAAATTAAAACACTTGGTTTGTTTAACTTATTTATATTTTCTCCGACTAGTTTCGACCATTGGTCATCTTCAAGGAGGAATGGCCTCCTTGCTTTGTGACTTTGTGTGCATCTTGCACTATAGTTTGTTATTAAGTTTATTGAACGAAAAGTAAACAAAAATGATGTCTGGTGGAAAGAAACGAACTATAGTTTGTTATTAAGTTTATTGAACGAAAAGTAAACAAAAATGATGTCTGGTGGAAAGAAACGAAAAGTAGATACAGAGGGTTGCCATTTTCAAGAAAAATGGACTGAAGAATTCTTTTTTATCTTGCACAATGGTAAGCCTATTTGTTTGCTGTGTAATGAATCCATTTCAGCAATGAAAGAATTCAATATAAAGAGGCATTACTCAACTAAGCATGCTACGCTGCACTCACTGACAGGACAATTAAGAACAGACAAAATCCAGAAGCTTACCGCAAATTTGGAAAAACAGCAACAAATGTTTCATAAACAAAGAACACAACTTGATAATGTTGTGAAAGCTAGTTTTATAGTTAGCTCAAAATTGGCAAAGGCATTAAAACCATTTGCCGAAGGAGAATTTATCAAGGAGTGTATGTTAGAAGTTTGCGGTATTATGTGTCCTGAAAAGAAAAAAGAATTTGAAAAAATTTGTTTGTCAAGACGAACTGTTGTTCGACGTATAGAAATGATGGCTAATGATATAAAAACAACATTGACTGACCGTATGGCTGGTTTTGAATCATTTTCTATAGCATTAGACGAGAGCACCGGCACCGATTTGTCTGACACAGCTCAACTGGCTATATTTATTCGAGGTGTTGATAAGGAGTTCACTGTTACTGAGGAATTGCTTGCTTTACAGCCGCTAAAAGGAACCACTACAGGAGAGGATATTTTTATTGAAGTTCAAAAGGTATTCACAAGTTCTGGCTTGCCATGGTCAAAATTAATTGGAGTATGCACTGATGGTGCACCTTCTATGGTCGGCTTACGTAAAGGTTTCATCGGAATTTTGAATGAAAAAGCAACAGAATTAAATGTGCAAAAAGATGATCAAATTTCCACCAACAGAACTTGTGTTCTAAGTCCATTCGACTCCAGAATGTTATGAATGTGGTAGTAAAAACCATCAACTTTATTCGATCCCGAGGGCTTAACCATCGTCAGTTCAATTCGTTTTTGGATGAAATATCAGCTGAATATAACGACGTAACATATTATTGTGAAGTCAGATGGCTGAGCAAAGGAAAAATGTTGAAACGGTTTTACGAGCTTAGAAATGAGATAGCAGACTTTATGAAAATAAAAGATAAACCACTATCTGAATTAAGTGACCCAAAATGGATATGTGACTTAGCATTTCTGGTCGATCTTACAGGCTATTTGAATGATTTAAATTTGAAACTTCAAAAACAAGGACAGTTAGTAAATGATTTGTACAGCCATTTAAAAGCGTTTCAGATCAAACTACGCTTGTGGGAGTCACAGATGCTGTCTGGTAACAGTTACCATTTCAACACGCTCTCTGCGTATGAAAATATTGCTTATGCTCAATATGCTGAAGAACTCAAGTTACTGTCGGAACAATTTTCGAACAGATTTTGCGACTTCAAAAACATGGAAGACTGTTTCAGTTTATTTGCTACTCCTACAACATATATTGTACAAAATGCTCCAATACACTTACAAATGGAGTTGATCGAGATTCAAGAAAACTCACTCCTAAAATCCAAATTTAAAGACGTAGAGTTGTGCGATTTCTACAAAAAATACCTAGAAGAAGACAATTTTCCGCAGCTTAGAAAATTCGCAAGAAGATTGATTTGTGCGTTTGGCAGTACTTATAAATACGAACAGTTCTTTTCATTGATGAAAGTTAATAAATCAACACATCGTACAAGACTGACTTACGATAATTTGGAAAATTCTTTACGTCTTTGTGTCAGTGGAATTAATCCAAATATCGATGGATTAGTTTCCTAAATTCAAGCTCAAGTGTCTCATTGATTTCGGTGTATTTAACTTTCATAGTTTGTAACAATTGCAAATTTAACGATTTAATTATAATGTACCATTTTTTTAAATTTCATTTTGTTATTTTAATAAATTGTACTATAATGACATTGTCGTATTATTTTATGTCTAATATCTATCGCAAAAAATATTATCACTACTTTAAAATGCACTAAGTACTTTTAAACGCGGCCCGCGAACGTATTTGCACGCTAAAGTTTGGCCCTCAACATGTCAAAGGTTGCCCATACCTGCTTTAAACGGTCGACTTTTTTGTTGGTTTCACACCGGGCATAGATAGTACTCATTGTGCTACATATTTTCTTCCATTTAATTGATTTGCTATCTCTTACCATTTAGAAGATACCCATGCATCGACTGCTTAATCGGGACACCCTGTATACACATCATCTTTAGTCAGACAACATGCAGCGAGTTTTTCTTTTTTCTTTTAAGTATACATATCCCAATTATGTGCTGTATAAGTTCAGATCATCGTTGTTGTTTTTTTTCAAGTTCAATTTGAAGCTGTTAACGGGTGTTTTCCACTCCCAGACTAAGCATGAAGTAAAATTTCGAGTTTAGAAAAGCCCCGCGTAGAAAATTTTTCGAGGGTCGCGCAGCGACCCTCGACAAATTTTCACGGGGCTTTTCTAAACTCGAAATTTTACTTCATGCGCCACGCGTACAAGACATTGATCTTAAGTGAAGTTCACTTGTTCACAATATTTCAGAGTTTAGAAAATTCAGTTACATTGTAAAAAATTACTTTGTGAAGATTTTTTATTTTCTTTATTCATCACTAATGTCACTAGGATGTCGTGCGTAAAACAGTTTTTCAAATTTTCGGAAAATTCAATATCGCGCGATATTCTAGTTAAGTTCACTAGAATATCGCGCGATATTGAATTTTAGGAATTTTTAGGATAAAAATAAATGGAAAACAATACAAATCTTCACATAGGAAAAGGTTCCTTTGCAAAAATTTGTATTTTTTTTTCATTTATTTTCTATCATATATTCAATAGAAAAAACACCTCTAGAGTGCCATGATTTCATCTTTTTTTAAATTAAGTTGGCTACACGCTTTGGGAATTGACATATAAAACGTCAGACATAATAGTTTTAATATATAATTTCAATGTTGCCAACCTACAATTTTGTCCATGTCACTCTAGAGGTTTTTTTAATTGAACATACTGTATCTACAATGTAACAAAAATTGTTAAAGTAGCGCAATCACTTCTTAAATTTGATGTTTTCTGCAATATCTATAAAAAAATATTGGAAAACTAAATTTCCAATATTTTTTATAGATATTGCAGAAAACATCAAATTTAAGAAGTGATTGCGCTACTTTAACAATTTTTGATATTTTTTTATGAAATAACGGTAAAACATTTTACTGAGACAAGCACGAAGTTTGCACTTTTCTTAAAGTATACCTATTTTTTCAAAATATTTCATCGCTAAATAAGGATGTAATTAAAACGACAATATGCGGAGTTTTAAACGTTTACATAACGGCCTATTTTCTATCATCCTTGATGAAAATTTTGTCTTCTTATAGTGGGACACCCTGTGAATTCAGAGAATTTGTAGTCAAGTTTAAACAGTAAAATGAAATAATTACATTATTTCCCCATGACCAAATGAAATTAATCAAGACTAATTAAACAATTGTGTAATTTTCTTTAAACTAAAAAAAAAATGCGGTGATTAGTCACCGACATTGAGAGCTGAAATTCTCAATGTTAGATTAATAGCGCTGTACAGTGAAAAGAATAATTATTGGTTGTTTATTTAAAATATTCTTCCTACATATTCTGCTTCACTTAATTACATTTATTTACAGCACAGAAACCAGCGATTATGAAATTGTTACATGATTACGAGAAAAGTAAATTGTTTGATTATTTATAGCTTATGGTGGCTTATTATTAATTCATTATTTGAATAAGAATCTGCTCGATCTATGCAAATTTTTGATTTTTATTTTCTTAAAGGATTACGGTTGGTTGGTTGTTTTAATATTTTAATTGCATATTTGAGGCAGATAAATACACATGGGTGTGATAATATACAGAGAGTTTTATGTAAGACCGAACATTTTTATAACGAGAATTTTTCTTTGAAGTATCCTTATGCATACGTTGCACATTTTCTGATGCTCGGTTTGTTAAAAGAATTCAATCTAAAGCTTTAAGCGAGTGTTTTCCACTCCCAGGCTAACCATGAAGTAAAATTTCGAGTTTAGAAAAGCCTGAAAATTTGGTTTGGTCGCGTAGCGCGAAGCGCGGAGCGGCCAAACCAAATTTTCAGGCTTTTCTAAACTCGAAATTTTACTTCATGCGCCACCGATACAAATCACTGATGCAATGTAAAGTTTAGCGGTGTGTTTTAAACTTCGTAATGTCAGTGTTTTGTACCGGTGGCGCATGAAGTAAAATTTCGAGTTTAGAAAAGCCTGAAAATTTGGTTTGGCCGCTCCGCGCTTCGCGCTACGCGACCAAACCAAATTTTCAGGCTTTTCTAAACTCGAAATTTTACTTCATGCTTAGTTCGGGAGTGGAACACACTCATTCTAAGTTTAAAATTGAACTCTTAAAAAAAACGAGTATCTAAAGATTAACGGCATATGCGCTGTAATTGGGACATGTATACTTAAAAGGAGAACTCCCTGTATGTACAAGTGGAGGCATTAATTGCGATTGATTGGCTACAACATGTAATGGTCATATAGACAACCCAAATAACACATTATTTTAAAATTAAAGGTGTCAAATTGTATTGGATGAAAATGTTCGGTGTTACATGAAACTCTCTGTATGTAGTTTATGTGTAAACGCAATACATCTTAATAATAAATTAATTTTTACACCTTTGTGTATTTTATTATTCTTTAGTGAGAGAAAAATCTTGAATCTATAAACTAGAGACAAGGAATAATGATTTGAGACATTACAAATCAAATCCCTTGAACCATTAATCTGATTAAAAAAATATAATTAAACAAACATTACTTCCTGTTTGCTAATTAACCAGCAAGAATATGCACATAATATGTTTATTAATAATAAATATGATAAAAATCAGGTGGGATATATCCGAGTACAAGTGGGACATTGAGGATATGAATATATTAATATGCGTAATTGCGGAAACCTTCGAAGCTGTTCTCTGCGTTTGCCAACAAGGACAATTGGTCTATCATTCGAATGTGAAGAGTGGTAATTAAAATGTCGTGATCACGTGTTGCCACTTGCACTTTCAACAAGTCAGGGCAAAGAGTAAATCATTTGCAGAAGAGTGAATGAACAATTGTTTTGTCTAAAAATTGATGTAACCTTCTTTACGGAGATAAATGGCTGGATTAACAAGGAAGAAATTAATTAGTAGTGATAATTCGTTTTATAACTGGTACTGCATTGAAACATGTTAGAAGATGCTGCAAAATAATATTGTTATTTTCGGTTTAAATGAATGGACATTTAGGTTCATTTGCACCCCGAGCGATTAGCTTTAATCACCCAGTAATCATTGATTAAATCTCTGATTAAGTCAAATTTCTAGAACATAAGAATGTTATAAATTTTGAAGATATCCTAAACATGTCTCTTTCATCAATATGCAATTGTGTAAATAATTTTAAATACAATTGTTGTGTTTTTAAAAAGTACTAATCACTGATTAAATTAATCGACTTGGGTGCAAACGGGCATTAAAATACCCAATAATTGATTGGGTTATGAATTATAATAACTATATGCAACGGTTTCGCTTCAACTTTCCCAATTGAGTTATTTTGATTTTTTGTAATTCGACTAAGAAATATAACTGCAAAATCCCACATGCCGTCAAACAAAAACATGATACATATTTTTTTTTTTTGCAATGACCAAACTTAGGGTGTATTTACTGCGAACCGCTGCGCTACGCGACCAAGCCAAATTTTCAGGCTTTTCTAAACTCGAAATTTTTTTTCTTGCTTAGTCTGGGTAGGAACGTACCTTGACGCGGTGTGGGAGCAAGGAAGGGTGAGGGTCAATGAACGAGGAGCGGAGACACGGGTCTCCTTCTGGGAGACCCGGATACCTGTGATGTTTTTTTTTTTTTTTTTTAGTTTATAGAGGGGATTGGGAAATCTGCCGGCAGACAAAGGCCTTCGGTCTTGTTAGGCCAATAGTGTCGGGTTTTGGTACCGACTAAAACCCTTCCCCCTCACTTCCCCGGTATCGCCATCACGGCATTTCTTCAGGGGTCTTCTACTGGTTTCTTACTCAACCTGTCCGTTCCTCGGCGTATTTTCTGCGCATAACGCAGGTCGTGAATGCGCTAACAGCGTCCCAGGCCTCCTCGCACTCCAGCATCGTCTCCACGACGGTCTTCTCGTCTAGCCTAATTTTGTTTTCTAAGACAAGTCTTTCCAGCTGCCATTCCGGGCATATGAACATGGTATACCTAGCCGTGTCGTCCTCGCTCCGGCAATACCGACATTCGCCGTTCTCTGCCTTTCCTATCCGGTACAGATAGGCCCCCAAACTGCCGTTTTCCGTCAGCAATTGTGTAAGGTGGTGGGTAACCAGCCCGTGCTTCCTCTCTACCCATGATTTAATTTCCGGGATTAACTTTTGTGTCCAACACTCTGCGCCCACCTTTCCTGCCAGTTGATCATGGCCCTACTGTGAGCCCCCTCCCTGGCCATGGCTCGGTCGCCAGTCTCCCTTCCTCCATGGTACGCTTCTGCCCTTTCCGTTACGTACAGGTCGCCTGGCATCATTGAGGCCAGGACCTCCGCTGCCTCGGTCGATACCGTCCTGTACGCTCTGGTTATGCGTAACGCTCCTGTTCTGAGGGCCACCCTGGCTTTATTGCGGTTCCGCGCTGTGGTCATTGCTCCCGCCCACACCGGTGCAACGTATGCTAGTTTGGCCCTGGCCACCGTGGCAAGCAGTCGGCGTCTGCCCTCGCTCGGCCCTTTCAAATTTGGCACGATTCTGCCCACCGCTGCATCCGCCCGTAGTGCAGCTTCCGGTGCCTCCGCACAGTGCCTGCTATTCCGCGGGTTAGCTTCCAGCCATATACTTAGATATTTCATGGCCATCCCGATCGGCACTTCGCTGCCCCCGATCTCTAGGGTTTCCTCAGATCTTTTCCCCGCCCTCCTCGTAGACAGCCACACCGCCATGGTGTTCTCGGCAGCTACCTTGAGCCCGTTCGTCTCCATCCACCGGATTATGGCTTCAGATGCCACGCACGCAATTCGACGCACTTCGTCCATGCTCCTGTGCTTGCAAATGAGCGCGAGGTCATCCGTGTACGCGATGGTGGTGGCGCCCTCTGGCAGTTCTAGTTCGAGCACTCCGTCATACACAAGGTTCCACAGTGTCGGGCCGAGTACCGACCTCTGTGGGACACCCCGGTCCACTGCCCTGGTCGTCGTTTTTTCCCCTACTCTATATGTGATGTCCCTGTCCCTGAGGTAGGAGTCCACCATCGTCGCCATCCTTCCTGTTAGCCTTTTGGCTGCCTCCTCTTTCACGACCTGCCATGGCAGGTCGTGAAAGACCTGTGATGCTGTGAGGCGTTACCCTACCGCCAAACGTTCCGAAGCTAAAACAACCTTCTTGCTGTTACAGCCTCCTTCGTAGAATCACTTCACCTCTATATTGCCACCCTTGGCAAACTCTCTAGCTTTTCTGAGTCCCCTACAGTTCTTCGAACTAATCGGAACTCAAGGGGGTAACTGTCCATCCATGTCCTGCCTTAAAGGCAAACACGGTCAATCCGGAAAGGACTCCAATAGGTCGGGGAAAGCTACGGCTAAGGCTGGCACGAACCGACCTTCCTACAACGAAAACCTGAAGCCCTCTAAAAGAGCCCTCAGGGATAGAAGGGCGGCTCACAGAATTCGCCTAAAATTCGAGTCCACTCCGGAGACCGAACTTTCCGCAATAGAGGCTGATAGAGGTGGCCCTCTTCAAGGTCTATATGGAGGTCCTATCTAAAAATCCAGGTACGGCTTCTAAGTGCCGAGACGCAGGTTGGCACTAGGGCCACGTTAACTGGTGGCCTTTGCAGATCAGAGATCCGCTGATCTGTTCAGGTTGGCCATAGGGAAGGTGGGTGAAGTCTGGCCAGGTGCTAGGATCGAGGCTGTCACCAGGGACAAGATCCCAAACAGACCTCGGTGTAGGGCCTGGATCCCTGGACCCGCCGACAATAGAGCAATTCATCCGAATGAGCAACCCAGAGCTGCTGACGGATGACTAGATCGTGGTCAGCGTAGAGGAGAAGGGCAACACCAGACCGGTGATTCACCGTCAATGAGGAGTTCGTCGACCTTCTGGAGACCTGTGGGGGGGTGATAAGCTACGGCTTTGAGTCGATCACTTTCAAAATTCACAAGAAAGACCGGGAGACCGTCAAAACCAATAAGGAGACGACCCCTGATGGAACCGGGTCCCCATTCTGACATGGAAAGCGAACCGGTTCTTGAGGCTTTGAGCAGCCTGCGGTATTAATCCTAATACTAATACTACTCCTACTCTTCAACGGTTGGTAACTTATGAAGAAAACTTACTATTATTAATTAATTCAAATTCACGCATACTATACTCTTCAAGATCAACTATTCACTCACTTCTAAAATAAAACTGGCTTTAATCAATTAATCTTATTAATTAATCCAAACGTACAAATATTACTTAGCATCAATCCACTCACTATTAAAATTAAAATAAAACTGGTTCTTCTTCTTCTTCTTGCGTTATTAATGGCCTCAGCTAAACAGCTCTGTCGACCAGCCACAGCTACTTGATTTGAAGGTACTTTCAAGGTTCAAACAGTGGAAGGAAATTATTAGTGGAGGGATAACCCTTAAATAGACTAATAACAAGCATAGAATTAGATAAACAGTTATTATCAGATAAAAAGGAGAAGAGGATAGAATATGTTTTAACAGAGGGGAAAGACAGAACAGATACAGTTGAGAGAGGGGCATAGTGACCAGCTAAAATAAGATCCGAATACAGAATTTGACACTTATGAATTTCTTTATTGCAGGAAAATAAAATATGATTTAAATCTCCAAATTCTCCACAAGAACAATTTGGGGAGGAGATCGCACCTATTTTAAATAAATGACTCGGTGATAAATTATGACCCATCTTTAAACGTATCATAGAAGTAACAAACCTTCGCCCTTTGACCTTCGTGTCAAAGAACCAAGTGTAAACGGGAATTTTTGGGTGTATCGAATAATATTTAAGGTGATGAGATGATGTAGACCAAATATCCTGCCATTTTAATCTGAGACTGGTTTTAAGCACGTTAAAGTAATCTTTACAGGGGGAAGAATGTTCGAGAAGAGGAAGAGCCTCTGTAGATTTAGCTAAGTAATCTGCCGTTTCATTTCCTTGAATCCCTGAATGACTGGGGATCCAACAAAGAATAACTTTAATAAAACTGATTGTAATCGATAAATCCTTTCTTCTATTCACGTTTGTGAAGGGCACAAAAAACGCCGAATTGGACTGCAGATGAGATTGCTGTGCGAATTTCCTATGTACTCATTTTTCTCAATCAGCTCAGTTAACGTCAAAAATTTGCACGTTTCGCGTCTTCGGTTTTATGCAAGTAATGCATTTTTTTGCAACATCTAAGTGAAATGAGTGATGTGTTGTGTGTGACGGTGAAAAATTCCCCCATTGGAATATTGGATTTACAGGCTCGTCTTTGATTTATAAATAGGTTAGTTAGTTTATAAATAGGTTAAGTTAAAGTTGTCGAAACTATAGTCACAATAAAAAAACCTCAGTTATACAAACAAAGTTTAAGTGTCTTATTTATGTTAATAATGATGTATAACGAAATAGAAGCCTCAACAGTTAACAGTTTAAATAGGTTAGTGATGATTTTATAAGTTTAAAGCAAACTGTTCGCTATAACCGATACTACTGCTTAAAGAGAACACCGACTACAACGCACAACGGCGATATTTGTGCGTCCCTTGAAGTTTGGTATAAACGATTTCGACTGTAGTTAAAATTAAGCTCAGTTGCACCAAAAACATTTAACTTGGATTCAAGCTAAACTAGAGTTCAAGATAAGAGTTCCCACTGTTCTAATGTCACTTTGAACTCGAGTTCAGAGTTGAACCAGTTCAACGAGTTTGGTGCAACTGACCCTTAGTGTTAATTACTCGTAACTTCTTTTGTACAAAAAAATAAAAACAAAAATTAATAAGGTCAACAACTCAAATACGACACTTACAATAATCTACAATTTTACTAAGAATCGTTAATTACACAAATTATCTAATCACCACGTGGGTTTTTTTTTTAAATTATTCCGTTTACTTTCCTGAAGGTGTTTAACTATAATTAAAGCAGTGATTTTTGAAAATAATTTCCCCGATAACATTCAATAATAACACGCTGATTCTATATTTAAAAGGCTGTTTCAAATCCGGCATCTCTTTCCCTGACCCAATCCAAAGACGTGAACTATAAAATCGATTGTCCGCGTCTGTTACAATTAGAATGTTATTGTTAATTAATATTCCAATGGCGATAGTTGAAAAATAAAAATTTACAAGAAGGACGTTAGCTTAATAATAAGCGATTGGATTTGCCGGTTTGCTAAGGATATGTCAATTTGCATGTTAGTCGTGTTAAGAAAGTAAACAACTTATATTAATTAAATTCACGTAATAATGATTTATATACCATACAAGCGAAAAGTTTCATCCTTTAACATGCTATGACTTTTATTTGCATTTAAATGTGAGTTGGTACCACTGACAAATCACCGTGATCTAACGCGGTCTGACATTTAACGCGCGACGATAAGGTTATGTATGTATGTGGTTTAGAGAGCTGGGACGAATCCTCGTAAAAAGGATTCGAATCACGAATCCAAATCACGTAATATGATTCGAATCACGAATACTCGAATAAAGGATTCGTAAGAGATAAATATGATTCGAATCAAAGATTCGAATCCTGTTTTTTCGAATCACGAATACAAATCCTTTAAGATTTTGGTTTTGCAACCATTATAATATAACTATCGTTACCAGTTGTTTTAACAAAAATATTCAAAACCTAATTATTTATTATTAACTCTGAACATCGTTGATAACAGACTAAATATCTGATTCCCTGTTACTCTGATTACAGATGTATTCATGTGTTTGTGAACTTCACTTCAAATCAGTGTTTTGTACGCGTGGCGCATGAAGTAAAATTTCGAGTTTAGAAAAGCCCTGTGAAAATTTGTCTCGGGTCGCTGCGCGACCCTCGACAAATTTTCACAGGGCTTTTCTAAACTCGAAATTTTACTTCATGCTTAGTCTGGGAGTGGAAAACACTCGTTGAAAGCTTCAAATTGAACTCTATTATAAAATCGACAAATGCCTGAAAATTACGTTTATAAAAAAATTCAGTGAATATCATTAAAAAGGGGTTTCCCACAGAAGAATGTTATATTAAAAGGCCAGGAAAAACATTTTAGATTGTGGCTACCATGTCAGTTTTACTTTAAATAATATTAAACCAAATTTTTAAAACTAGATTATTATCTTTAAAAACATTTTCAGTTATTTAATTTTCTTATCAAAGCATTTATTTTTAATGTGTAATAGAAATGCTACTCCCTATCTGATTAATCTTAAAAAACAGTTAAGAACATCCTATAAGTACGCAATAAAATCAGCAAAAATTGCAGTAAATGATACGGACATTAGGTCAGCACCGAATCCCACAAAAGCAATGTGGAATATTATTAGCGGGCATCTAATTCTAGTACTACCTCAACTTGTGATATAACAGCTACAAGCTTTAATACATTCTTTACTTCAATTGGAAGCGATTAGTCAAATAATAAACTGTGATATAGGTCCCCTTGTGATAGCATCATCTGTGATAAACTGTCAGTCTAGTTTCTGTTTTAGTAATGTCTCGTGTGATCTTGTTTGTAGTGTTATAAAAAAGCTAAAAACAAATAATAGCTGTGATATATTTGGCCTTAATATTAAAGTAATAAAAAATGTTGCTGAGGTTATCCTGGAACCACTAACAAAATTAATTAATTATGTTAAACCATCTAGTGAATTTCCTGATCAACTAAAAATAGGAAAAGTTATTCCCATTCATAAAAAGGGTGATAAAGACGATATGAATAATTACAGACCCATATCATTGCTTCCTATCTTTGCAAAGATCATAGAAAAGGTGATGTCACTGCAAATTATTGACTATTTTGTAAGTAACAGCCTGTTTAACGAAAATCAATACGGTTTCCGTCAAGGGCTATCGACAGTTAATGCAGTATTAGATCTTACTCATCAAATTGTCAAATCCTTTGAAACAGGCGAAACGACAATCGCTTCATTTTTAGATCTAAGTAAAGCGTTTGACTGTGTTCCGCATGAGATTATTATTGAAAAATTACGTTTCTATAATTTTCACAGGACCAGCCAAAAACTAATAAAAAGTTATTTGACAAATAGAAAACAGGCGGTATTTTGCAGTGGCACCCTTTCAGAACCATTGCCCATAAATTACGGTGTGCCTCAGGGCTCGATTCTCGGACCGTTACTTTTTCTTATTTATATAAATGATTTTCCTATGTACGTAGATGGTTGCAGAGTGATCCAATTTGCAGATTGACACCACCTTAATTGCAACCGGCCGAGATGTTAATACTGCAAGCTCAATAAATACAGCTACTCTAGCTTAAGCTGAAACATGGTTTACGAGCAATAGGTTAAATCTGAATGAGAAAAAGACGGTCACAAGAACTTTCTCCTTGAGTAAGTCAATTCAGGGAAATGAAGCAGTGAAATTCTTAGGAATGTATCTGGACCAAGGCCTATTGTGGTCTAAACAGGGAGAAAATATAGCTAGGATAGTAAACAAATCGATCTTTTTACTTCGTAACTTGCATAGCAACCTATCTCCATCGATGGTTCGCACAGATTACTTCTCCTTAGTTCACACTCACTTAGCCTATGGTATAATTATATGGGGTCATTCTTCATGTCGCCATAGGTTATTTTCTTTGCAAAGAAGAGCTGTTAGGATTGTTGCAGGTATTAATTACCAGGATGATTGTAAGCAACATTTTGCTATGCTAGGGATATTGACCTTACCCTGTATGTATATTCTTGAATGTTTATTGTATGTGAAACAGAACATACATAATTACAGGTTACACGATGACATCCACACTCACACTCACAACACAAGGAACAAGGAAAATATGTACCAGCCTAAACTCAGATTATCGCGCAGTCAAACTGGAACAAGTTATTATGGGGTAAAATTTTTCAACAAATTACCACCGATTTTGCGACAACTTGATCTAAAAAAGTTCAAACAAGAAATGAAGAACATGTTAACTGTTAACGCATTTTATAGTTTTGAGGATTTTTTAACGTTTGATTTTAATGCGTGATGAATTCATTATATTACTCCTTATGTGGATCCTATTTGTGTGTCCGAATAGATTTTTTTGTGAGTTATCGTTCTTTTATACATATAAAATTTTACATTTTTTATTATTTATTACATAAGCTATTGTTTGTTTGCTTTTATTTATACACTTATTTTAACTCGTTTGTTTTGTCAATTTTTTGTCATTTTACCACCTAATGTATACACTTATTTTAACCTGTTTATTATGTTGAATTTATTTTTATGTTTACATTATCTCTATATATTATCTATATCCTGGTGATTCTAAAACGTATAAAGGCATTCTTGATTTCGACCCATATTCTGATTTGACAGTCGAAAAAAAAGAATGCATCGGACATGTCGTTGACATGTGTATGTATTGGGATTTGCACGAATAAATATATTATTATTATTATTTAGTTTGAAGTTTCGAACGAGCATTTCCACTCCCAGACTAAGTATGAAGTAAAATTTCGAGTTTAGAAAAGCCCCGTGAAAATTTGTCGAGGGGCGCGCAGCGACCCGAGACAAATTTTCTGGGCTTTTCTAAACTCGAAATTTTACTTCATGCGCCACGCGTATAAAACACTGATTTCAAGTGAGGTTCAAATATACATAAATTCACAATATTTTTGTTTTGTACCTGTGGCGCATGAAGTAAAATTTCGAGTTTAGAAAAGCCCAGAAAATTTGTCTCGGGTCGCTGCGCGACCCTCGCCAAATTTTCACGGGGCTTTTCTAAACTCGAAATTTTACTTCATGCTTAGTCTGGGAGTGGAAAACACTCGTGTATAGCTTCAAATTGAACTCTTCTAAAAAAAACAACGTGAACATTTTTCTTTTAGGTAAACATATGCATAAGCTGTAAATTTTCCGACATCGGTTGTTTTTCAAAAGAGCTTAATTTAAAACTTTTAACGAATTTGAAGCTTCAAAGGAGTGTTTTCCACTCCCAGACTAAGCATGAAGTAAAATTTCGAGTTTAGAAAAGCCCCGTGAAAATTTGTCGAGGGTCGCGCAGCGACCCGAGACAAATTTTCTGGGCTTTTCTAAACTCGAAATTTTACTTCATGCGCCACGCGTATAAAACAGTGATTTAACATAAAATTTAAAAAGACACAAAAGACATTTTTCTTGTTAATCCTCACAATTAATTCGAATTATTTTTGATGATTCAAATCCTTTTGTAAGTATTCGAATCCTTTGTAAGTATTCGAATCCTTTTATGAGGATTCGAATCACCCGCATTTGGATTCGAATACGAATCCTCTTACAAAAATGTAACCAATCCGAATCACGAATCCAGTTTGACTAAAGTATTCGAATGCCTCTTTTGAATCCTCTAAAAGGATTCGAATCCTGAATGATTCGAATGCTGCCCACCTCTGGTAGTTTATATACAAAATATTGACAGTGACAACTGCAGTGAGAATTATTATTAGGTCTGTTTGTTACATGAACTAGGGCAGCACTTTTTACACTTTTTCTACCGAATCTGTTCGTTACATAAACTGGACGCAAGCAATTGTAAATATAAAGTTACACTAATTTGAACTGTGACGTCACAAACTTGAACTCAGTTCAACTTAGTGCAGTACAAACGAACAAACCTATTGTTTTAAATAATTTGTTACCAGCATAATAGTTTTTAGAAATAATTTCATAGCCTTCTAGAGGATAAAACTGTTAGATCATATGGTACATCTGATTTGTAATATATCATAATTTAATTATATTCAACAAAATCATTCAGTTTAATTCAGCGAGAATTTAATCTTCAATCTTCATAACCTCAAATCGTTTATTGTGGTGTTTTATTTTGTTTTTTAAACATATGTTTAAGCCTGAAAATTTGGATTTGCTGGGGCGCGCCCCGGCAAGTCCAAATTTTCATGCTTTTCTAAACTCGAAATTTTAATTCATGCGCCACTAAAAATGTTAGTTTTGATAAGGTCTCATAAATTAAAACAACCATACTGGATTCTACGTGAAAAGTCAAAACACTTTCGTGTTTAAAATATTTTTTTATCTCTATAAATAACCGAGTCATAAGAGATAATAAAAACCAGTAGATTTTGAGAATGATCCTGTATCTTCTAAACCAATCTAGTTATCGTAGATCTGATCGCGCTGTTAAACTAAACACTAAAAAAGAACGGGACACATATCTTAGTTTTTTTGTATCTCTTACCGTTTAGCCTATACCCTATAATATCAACAAACATTATTATTTTTATAGTACACTAATTGACGAATGGTGTTAACTTGAATACATCATTTCTAGAAACAAATGTTTGTTATTTCGAAATCACTAAGAATAAATAATAATAATAATAATAAATAATAAATAAACTACATTAAATTATCTTCAATTTGGTTCTCATTAATCACTTGATGAAACATGTTTACAATATTGATAATTAAATAAAAGTCACTTGGTTTGTTTCACTACTATTTTTTATTCTCTCCGACTAGTTTCGACTTATCGTCATTCTCAAGGAGTAATACAGAAAATTATTTTACAAGATATATATACATATTTTTGTGAAGGTCAGGTAATAAGGGCTTTAAGAATTGGAGAGTTCCAGATGTCTTCGTACTCATTTACAATGTGTTTTTCCTGTTTTATGCTTTGCTTATTTCCAGGCCTTCTCTAAAATTTAATTCTCGTCCCTTATTACCCGAATATAATATTTTGAAATCGTCTGAATTAAATTACAAAAATTTTCCTTTATAGGTACGGGGAATTTTTCTTTAAAGTATACACATCTCGATGCACACACTGTTAAATTTCAGGTTTTCATTGTTTTTTTTTTAAACATTAAATTAGAAATTTCTAACGAGTGTTGTACACTCCCAGACGAAGCATGAAGTAAAATTTCAAGTTTAGGAAAGACTGAGCGTTTGGATTTGGACGCGAAGCGTCCAAATCCAAACTCAGGCTTTTCTAAACTCGAAATTTTACTTCATGCGCCACGCGTATAAAACACTGATTTCATATGAACTTCAAAATATACTACTAAAGCAATATTTTAAACCACTAGATTTTAAACTTTACATCAAATTAGTGTTCATACGATCTGTGTATAGTAGAGTACGAAACTTAGGCCTTGTATCGGGGCCATTTCTTTGTTGACCACTAATTCCCCAACATAGGACTTTTAATATTAATTGTCAACATTTCGAAAATCTCATCAATAAATAGAAGGAATAAAATACACATTTTCTGAACATTTTTCTAAGATTTGTTCACGTTTACTGGGTGTGCATTTACTTAAGGCGGGCACCATAGATTAAATTAGATTGATAACTCATAGGGGGCTCCACGTATCATGATTTTAGTTAACCGACCCACTCGATGAGACGGCGCTGCAATCGGAAATGACGTCATTGGGCGCGGGGAGCGGGCGGGATTCCTGCTAAGCGGGGTGTGCGGTGCAGGGGGTCATAACATTGAATGGTGGGTACGGTGCGGGGAACATAGCACGGTATTAAATTACCGTGCGATGCGAAAAATACCAAAGACCTAATGAACATGTTAAATGTATATTTAAAAAGTTATTACAAATATATTTCGCTACATGTCAAAACCTAATTACATTTCACTTTTCAACAAAATGTCTGCAGTTAGTCAAAAAATGCATCTTAGAAATGAAATAAGAGGTCTCCTTATCCGGATAAGGATGTTGGCGTAAGTAGTGTTCCATACAGAGAATTTTTCTTTACGGTAAACATATGCATAAGCTGTAATTTAACGAATAAAGCACTAATAACCTTTCTTCACACTTTTATTTGAATTACCAAATGTACATTTCGGACACAAAGTGACCATTATCAATGGATTAACACTCTGACATTCGTTGTTTTTCAAAAGAGTTCAATATAAAGCTTAAAACGAGTGTTTTTCACTCCCAGACTAAGCATGAAGTAAAATTTTGAGTTTAGAAAAGCCCCGTGAAAATTTGTCGAGGGTCGCACAGCGACCCGAGACAAATTTTCTGGGCTTTTCTAAACTCAAAATTTTACTTCATGCGCCACGCGTAAAAAACACTAAAATATTTTAAAATGTATGTATATTCTAATTTCACTTGAAATCTGTGTTTGATACGCGTGGCGCATGAAGTAAAATTTCGAGTTTAGAAAAGCCCAGAAAATTTGTCTCGGGTCGCTGCGCGACCCTCGACAAATTTTCACGGGGCTTTTCTAAACTCGAAATTTTACTTCATGCTTAGTCTGGGAGTGGAAAACACTCATTTAAAGCTTCAAATTGAACTTTAAAAAAAACAAGGAATATCTAATAATTTACAGAAAATAGGTTGAATTTGAAATGCGTATACTTAAAAGAAAACTCTTTGTATGTATAAATACAAATAAAATATTTCCAGAAGAAAGTTATTGTTATTGCAAAAATGTTCAGCGAAAATATTAAAGGGAAGTATTTGGTATATAGTGAAACTTATTTCGTAAATCGGGAAATCTTTTGTCTTATATTTGACAAGGTGAAAGATATTTGGGATATAGTGAATCTCATTTGATCAATAGTGAAATGCAATAGAAAAACCGTGTAATTGAATTTAAGACATTATTTTATGTTCTGGGATCGTACTTTGTGACTAGATGAAATTTCAGAATTGCTTGATCCAACAGCAACGGGAACATTCTCCATGGAAGTATGCTCCTAGCCCAGTGTGAA
Source organism: Philonthus cognatus (assembly GCA_932526585.2). NCBI lineage: Eukaryota > Metazoa > Arthropoda > Insecta > Coleoptera > Staphylinidae > Philonthus > Philonthus cognatus. The sequence goes on from OW052243.1 coordinate 14,610,489, forward strand.
GAAAATCTCCACGTTCGTGGTTGTTTCATGCATAGTACTTGTAGATCATTCACGAATGCTAGGAAGAAATAAAGAGTAATAATGTAGACACACTGGTTTTAAATGTGTTGACTGCAGATTTAATTAAAAGAATAGACAATGGCTTAAAAACTTAAAATATTACATAAACTTACGGTTTTAATTATTAATGTTAACGCCCATCCCCAAAGATTCAGAATTGCTTAATCCAACAATAACGGGGATATACTCCATGAAAAAATGCTCCTAGTTCAGTGTGATGAAAATATCCACGACCATGGATATTTAGTATACTTGAAGATCATCCACATGTACTAGGAAAAAATAAAGAGAAATAATGTAGTAACACCCTGGTTTTAAATTTGTTTGACTGTACACTTATTTAAAATAATACACAATAGGTTGAAATTTAAAAATATTTTACAAACTTGCGGTTGTAATTATTTATATTTATTAACGCTCATCTCGAGACGATTTCGTCTTATCAGCATTTTTGAATCAGCTGTTGAATGAAAACGAGCCCACGTTAGAAATTGCGGGAAATTTGAAATTCCGACATATGCGCCCTCCCATCGAGTGGGTCGGTCAACTATATATGTGAACTTACAGAATCATATGGAGTCGACTGGGTCTGGCGGGCACTATCTGTTTGTGATAGTTACCAGAAATCCCACTAAATGCCGCAGAATGAGCTATCGCCCTCCAGATGGCACCAAAAAGCGGAGTGTGGGCTAGCGCCCTCTACTTTTTATGTTAAAAACTAATTTTTCTACGATTTTATAACCAACTTCATTAGAGTTTATTTTTCTATGATTTTATAGCCAACTTCATTGGAGTTATTTTGTGAACTTTAAGTAAACTTAATACCCAATTATTTAGAATTCGTTTTCTCTCAATTAATTAATAATTACAATACCAGTAAAGTATGTCTTTATCACAAAAATTCAGTGGTTTTTCCATAGTTCCTTGGTACAACAGGTAAGGGTTTGAATTAATAGTGAAACCCGACATGCCCCCCCTACATAACCTAACTCTTACAGCGCCGAATGGAAACGTGTTTACCAACTAATTTTTGGCGAAAATCCCTCAGTGGACAAACATACCGAAGCTTTGAATATACTGATCTTATGGAAACAGAGAATGAATTTTCTCCCGAGCGGTGTCGAAGGCACTCTTTATATTCTAGAAGCCTTACTGATCGATCGACACGTAATCAGCGAACGCCAGTGCTGTACATTTTGCTGTGCTAGCATAATGCGGTTTCTCAATATCTGCGTAGCGAATCGATGTCAAGTGTATAGTTTCACAAAAACAGCAAAGAGCCATAAAATACCTGATTGGATTATCAATATTAGACACGATTTCGCTCATAGTCCTAAACCGCCGAGTTTTTCGCTTTTAAAATTGGCACTTGACGAATGCTTCAAGTGGTTGAAACATACTTATTGGGATCCGGAGTCATTGATTATTAAAGATTACATTATAGAAAAAGAAACTTGTGATAATAATAAAAACGAACAAGGGTTTGCTATTATCAAATTGATTGCTAATTTAATTGTTTGGTTGAATGAAGATTACCCGTTGCCGCATGATTTGTCTGAAGAATTAAAGAATTTCGATTTAAATCATGTTGATATTGATAATTTTCCAGAGGTAATGAATGAGCTTTTTAATAACTTGGGTGACAGTTGTGTAGATGATGAAAAATGGAGCGATTTAATTAAGGATTTGATATTAAGTGGATGTTTTTATTTCTACCCTAAAACAGAAACTGGTATGTATAAGTTATACAGAACCTTCATAAATAATTCAAATAACTCGTCGAAACATGGCAAGTTATTTAAGGGCGGCAATAACCACTAATTTCTCATTGTCGTTCCAACCAGGCACGCACCCAGGCCTAACTAAATGCACGCCTGATTCCAAGTTTGTTTATGTCAATTCGTGTTTCTTCAAGTATCTTGTTCTTACCATTAAAAAAAAAAGTGCGATGTTTTGGCGTGTTATTTGAAAACGTTCGATCATTTGTGAAGGCTATGAAAATATGTCGTAATTAAATCAAATTTCATTGATAAATATTTGGCGTTTACTTTTTTAAATGTTAAGTGTTCTTTATTCAGCCGATGATAAATTTGTTTATTGCAGAAAAGAAGTCGACATACACATTTAAATATACATCAAAATTAATCGTTCACCTACAGATAAATAATAATTTAGTCTATCTAATTTCTGAGCTACTAAGATTAGTGAACGATAAAAACGAGTTGGAATCGAATCGATTTTCAGTTTCCTATTGGTTGAACGAGATTTTCATCGGGATGCTGAAATCGAGGCGGTCTAACATGAAGATAGATGTTAATGAATTAACGGGAAAGGGAATTAGATTCCAAACCATGCCCAACAATATTTATAATGAAGTCATGGGTTTCCGGGGTGAGATGTTCGAAAATCTCGACGAGGTTCATCGAAAATGTTTTCATAGGTAACTGTATTTTTAAAGAGTTGTATTTGGAGTATGAAATTTAAAAATTAAAATACTTCCGTATTTTGTACACACCGTACACTTGATAGTAAACTCATGAATTATTTTGTACATTTTCTTTTTCTCTTGTAGTTTTATGTTAGTGTGCAACCAAAAAAATGTTAAAGAGTGGAATGCATTCTTTAATCGAATGAAAAATTCGGGTGGAAAATTCGGGTGGCAAAATTTGCAAGAGTGCGATGATTTTGTTGATTTGAGTAAATGTAAGGATTCATGTATGTCTAATTTTTCGATAAATGAAACCCTTGTAGCAGATAGTAATGAGACAATACAAAAAGAGCCAAGTAAAGAACGTAAAAAGAGGTGGACTCTCATTACAGGTTAGTTGATTTTCAATTTAAAACTTTTACCATTGAATAAATATCAAATAACTTCAAAAAATGCATTATCTTAGAAAAAAATCATGTTTTTTTTTTATCCCTGATTGTAGTCGTAGTACTTAATTTTGAATGACTGTTGTTAAATATATTTTGTTTTTACAGATGTGAATTTTGCAAGGTGTCCGTTAGGAGTCCATCCTTACACAATTCAATCACCAAAGGAACTGTGTTAATGTTAAAGTTAACTGTACTCCTTTAAATAATATTTTTGTACTGCGTAAGGCCGTTATTTTATATTTAAATTAAATTTGTCTTTTTTTCTATTGTTTTATTTAAACAAATGTGCACCCATTTAAAAAAAAATAAGATCATTAAAGAAATTATAAAAGTATAATGCCTTTATAATTTTTTTAATGATCTTAAAATCTAGTAAAATGTTGAAAACAAATCAGATAATAGTTTATGGATATGTAATAAATTTATTGGGATTAAATCATTAATAAGTCTATTGTTATTAAATGAAGTAAAACACATTAAAAATTTTCATTGGTTTATTTTGGTAACTATAAATATATAAAATTAAAGGTACATATTTCACTTGACGTGACAAATACTTCCACGTTTACAGCAGCGCCCGCTTGTGTCAAACAAACCTAAAACTAAAATTTGACTATACCCTCACTAAAAACAATATATATATATATATATATATATGTATACATATATATATATATATGTATATATACATATATATACATATATATATATATATATGTATATATACATATATATACATATATATATATATATACATATATATACATATATATATATATATACATATATATATATACATATATATATATATATATATACATATATATCAGGAACTGATGAGTACAAAAGCACCAATAACAAAAAAAATAAGAAATAACAAATAATATGGAATGCGTTTAAATGTGAGCCATTTTTTTTTCTACAGTCTTCAATGTCTGGAAATCATTTCACCAAAAACCACGAAAGTTCCGGTTTCGTTTTTGTACGCCTAAGCATTTCGATCAAACCATTCGATGTATCCAAGCCCCAAACGTCCATTGGTTTACGGTTCATTACACTAACCCTGCATAAACAAAATAAAAGCAATATTCAACTTTTTTATTACTCTGTTCATTGCATAATAATATATGTAAAGACTGTATAATAATAATCAGAGTACTATAAAGTTCTAGGTTAGGCTAAAAACCCACTTAAACTGGTTCAACTTTGAACTCGAGTTCAAAGTGACATTAAAATTAGTGATGGGAATAATCGATTTAGTAATTAGTTGATTATTGAAATATATCGATATAATCGATTATTATGCGGAAATTAGTATATCCTAATTTAAGCAATTATTTGATCAGGTAAAATAGTAAGTACTAATTTAAACGATTATCTGATCGGGTAAAATAGTAGATACTAATTTAAGTGATTATTTGATCGGGTAAAACAGTATATACTAATTTTAGCGATTATTTCGTCGGGCAAATTACTAATTGGCAAATTTAAATAATTGATTATTGTCTCGGTAGACTGGACTATTAACTATTATAAACAATTGTATCGCTTATTATCTCGGTAGACAGGACTACTAAATATTATATAGTAATATTAATAATTACTTATTTAACGGTTGTTATGTATTTCATTAAATAATTAAAAACTTTTATGGAAAATCACACATACGGAAAAAAAACACGTCATGAAAAACTACCCCACGTAAAAATATTCATGGAAAATTAGCCCCACTTCCGGAAAAACATCTCCCGAAAGAAAAAAATTATCCTTACGGATTCCCGAAATTCATCCCCCGAAAAAACCCCTCCATAAAATCACTCCCTTGAAATACCATCCCCTTAAAATACCATCCTCTCGAAATACCAACCCTTCGAAATACCACCCCCGAACAACGACCCTCCGAAACAACTACCCATAAAAAACTTAGCCTGTAATATTAACGACCCCCACCCCCTCCCTAATAAAAAACTAGCACTAAAAAATCGACCCCAAAAATACCCCTGTAAAAACATTCATTCAAAACATTGGGAGACCACTTTATATCGCTTGTTGTTTGTTGTACTACATAATTATTCATTTTACATTTTAACTCCCCCCCCCCCCGCGCTTATTATATTTTTAATCTGAAAGGTTAACTACTAATTTTCAATTACTAATTTAATAGATTATTAAAATATCTCGTTTTAAAATAATCGATTATTAAAATATATCGATTATTCCCATCACTAATTAGAATAATAGGAACTGTCATGTCATCTTTAACTCAAATTCAGCTTGAACTCAAGTTCAACTTTTTTGGTGTAACTAGGCCTTGCTGTATTCAGCCATCGACGATATTTATGAACAAATGATAGCAAACAGTTGATTTTTAAACTTAAAACTGCTAAATACTGAATTTTACTGTAATACTAAGAATATTTTTGCAGTAATTTTTAATAACCGGCTTCTAATGTTTATTAAATGATGATTCTGTTATAATTCTAAGAATAATTATTTATGGCACAAAAAATAAAACTAAATAATACATTATGAATTACTAAATTTTACCTTCCACCAGATATCGAGTGTAAAAACTTCCAGTAACTAGGCCTTAAATTAAGTGGTTCGACGAGAGCCGCGTGGAAGAGTATCGCAGTGCTTAAACAGTACAAAAACACCATAAATCCTGGAACGTTGGGCAGATAACCTTTGAATATTCCGATGTTGTAGACTATTTGCAACATCTTCCAAAACACGTAGAGAGCTATGGTCGTGTCTGGATATTTTACGAATGAACAGCCAGCTATTAATCCGGCCAATAACGCATGGCTCGGGTCATCTTTACCGGTTAATCTCCTTAACATGCACATCGACGCCTGCGAAAAAACATGATGATGAAATAAGATCTTGTATGGACTCTTTGTGATGTTTAAACTCACTCTGAAAAGGCCACTTGCGCCACATAAAAACGCGGCAATGTTTAAATTATCCTTTCTAAAAATAATATCCTTAATTTTACTCGGACTTTTGAATATAGTCTTAACGTTTAAAACCAGCCTCAAGGCCAGCTGAAGCCCCAAACCTGTTGAAAACATTTTTGCACTACCCTGCGTAAACGAAGAAAGAATAAATTACATTCGAATTAAAGGTAAAAGACTATATACCACAACTGGGCAGGATTCGAATCCTTTTAGAGGATTCAAAAGCAGTATTGGAATACTTTTGTGAAAAAGGATTTGTAACATTTTTTAAGAGGATTCATATTCAAGTCCATATGTAGGTGATTCGATTCCTTATAATAGGTTTCGAATATTTGGAAAAGGATTGGAAAAGTAATTTGTTATATTTAATTAATTTCTCACTTAACCCATGCTGAAACATTTTTGAATCTAATTATGGTATATTTAATTAAAATGCTTGGTTTGTTCCATTTATTATCAGTGAAACAAACCAAGTGTTTTAATTAAATCCACCATAATTAAAAATAATTTGAATTCATCGTGAGGATTGGCATATTTTCAATTTGGAGTTTCTAACGAGTGTTTCCACTCCCAGACTATGCATGAAGTAAAATTTAGAGTTTAGAAAATCCTCAAAATTTAGAGTTTAGAAAAGCCTGTAAATATGGATTTTGAGCGCGAGCGAAGCGTAGCACGTTGACAAATCCAAATTTTCACTCAAAATTTTAGTTAATATACCAGCAAGACCGTAGCTAGCAAAAAACTCAGGGGGGTATACAAAAATTTCGAGGGGGGGTTTACTGGTAAAAATATTGTTTTTGCTCTTTCAGGGCCACTTTTACATACAAAAATTTAACATTTTGAAAATTTTTGAACCCCCATATCCACCCCCTGGCTACGGCCTTGTACACCATGTTTAAACTTAAAGAGAGAAAAGCCGGAGCAGCCGATATTAGTATAAAGTTTAAAATATACTAATAAGGCGGTGAATTTTTCCAGTGTCTGAATATTCATTCAAAAACGCATTTGAATATTTAAATTTGTGAATAATTTATACCCGACGCCCTAAGGGGCAACAAGGGATAGCATAAGAATAATTTAGTGATTGAAATATTCATATATATAAATTTGTAAATAATTTAGCGATTGAAATATTCATATATTTAAATTTACGAATATCGAGACTCACTTGTAACACATAATATATGCAGCTAAAAGGATGCGGACACGTAACGTCCCTATCACAGCACTTAATTTTTTGAATCAACTTTTTGTAAACTCTGAGAGCTTGCATGACTAGACTGTAAACAAAATTCGACCTCCGTCTGTTGGTTCTCCACCTCCTGTTCGAACCCGACGCCTCGTTCGGGTTGTTTTCATCTCGTTGTCTGTAAATTGAATTCGCCTGGTTCGTCCTTAAGGTATAACCTTTCTCCTCATACGGACCCACAACAAATCTACAAATATTAAATTATTTTTATAAATTTATTCTATTTCGCTTTTATATAAATAAATACTTGCTACAATTATTTCATCACACTATGACTTCTTCAGGCGAAAATTATTCATTATTCCTTTTTTTTATTATTCAGAATTTATTTTTCACTGTTAGATTAGAAGGGAAAAATAAATTAGTGGACAACGGAAATCAAACCGTGTTTTATTAGTGATTAATTACTTCACATAACTCAAAACAAACGGTGAATATATAAAAGTGAAGATTCCATTCCATTTTATTAAAAAAATACTAACAGTAAATTCACCAAATAAGTGTTAAAAGAATCTGAGAAACATTTTTATTTTTTTTTAATATATTACAATACTTACATAAACTAACCTTAATATCTTAAACATAGAATCAGTCTCTCGTTCACCCATAATTTCGTGATAACCGGCTTTTGCTAGGGCCAAAAGTGCAGCTATACTAATGGCGAAAATCACCACCTGTCCGTTTTTAACATTCCTAACCATATTTCTGCGCTCCATCATGTTCCAAACGGTTTCAGTTGCCACGTTGCTTACGTACAATGCTAATAACGCTCGGCGTGATGGACGTTCTATTAAAATAGCGAATACGCAAGAGAGAAAAGCCGGAGCAGCCGATATTGTTACTATATTGTAATGTCCCATTATTTTTCTAAAAATAGATTTACATAATTGGAAACGGCTTTGTAAAATACAAACTCTTAGTTTATAAACATGAAATATTAAATTCTGGACTGTACAGTATATTCTTTTCAGACTAAATAATAGAGAGTTTAAGTTTATCGTTTTACGAAATACAGTAATGTTAACGTATACACTAAACTTGCTTGTTACCCGGTAACGCAGACGGTTACTGGGCAACAATCAAGTTTAGCGTTACCGTAATGCTTTTCTTACTAATATTAAATAATGTGCCTACACATTCTTTGTGTGTTTTTAAAAGATCAACTATTAATTATTCTACTAGCGCCAGCCAATCCCGTGCAAAGTTTTTTTATTACTGAATTGTGCCAACATTTTGTAATCAAATTAAAAACCACAAAACACACATTTCGATTGTATGAAAAAATGATTAAATAGTTAAAACTTGTAGAAATTCATTTCATTCCGAACAGTTTTTGTGTGCAGGACATGACAATGAGTAAGGAAGAATAATTCTCTGTATGTTGAATAATGGCTAACTTCATAATTTTTAATTAGTGCACATGTATTTGTTATCTTGTTTTCTTTTTTATAAAATCAAGTAATACTTTTACCTTAAAAGACAAAGAAAACCTGAGTACCCCAATGACGTGAAACTAAGAAAAGCCGTCGATTGCAGAATGCCTTTCAGCGTTTTTTTCAAGTCTTGTAACGTTGGTATCCTGCCTTTCATAACTAATGCAAGCTGAAAAAGTATTTCGTAAATAACATGCAGTGTTGAGAATGTGTAAAAAAATCAGAGCTTCGACCCAGAAACTGAAAAAAACCGCCATAAATTATGGTAGAAAATAACTTTCAACCGGACATTGTGTAACCGAAAACCTTCAGTTGATCCCTAACCTCTAATCAACTAGGTCTGTATGATTTCCTTTTCGTTAAAGTTAGAGACAGTCGTTAAGTTTGTTTGTCGTCATACATCATGTTAATTTTTATATGATGTCAGTCACTCTAATCAATTATTTACTTAACAATGGGGAAATCATACGGCCCCTAGACATTATAAAAGCGGACATTAGTAATATACCACAGTGATATAAAATGAGAACAGCAAATTATCAACAGAATAATTTATTGTTATAAATAACAAATTCTTTATATTAAAAAAGCCATCAATAATGGCTTCTTTCATGCAATTAAGAATATTATTTTATATACAAGGTGGCCAGAAAAGGTGTGATAATCTTCAGGTAGTGTGATTCGTTGATTAATTTTGGATAAAAAATCTAAATAAAAAAATATTGTATTCTTCCTCGTAACATCTCACGAGGTCGTTAAAATATTAAACGTATCTCTGGAAATTAGTGTTATTTTCTATTATTTTGGAAAAGATCAATAGAACTTACAATCAATTACACATTTGTATAATTTAAATGACATAGGTGATAAATAAATTGGAAACTTTAACAAATTAATAACTTCTTCAGAAGCATTTTTTTAATAAAAATAGACCTGGCAACTATGTATTTTCATATGTAACCTTATCAAATTTCACTTGACTTTGACATATACTTGTCATCATTTATTTGTGTAAGTTTGTATAAGTTCATCATACTTTTTGAAGATGTACACATTCAACGAGTATGCAGATATGTACATGATATTTGGATTCTGCAATGGTAATGCAACTAGTGCCAAAGATGAGTACCAAAGAAGATATCCAAATCGCCTACAGCCCTGCGTAAATACGTTTAGAAAATTAGACCAAAGGCTACGTACTTTTGGGTCGTTCGTTTATAATAACATAGATGGAGGGAGACCTAGGGAACGTCGCACTGTTCACCTAGAAGAACAGATATTGAATGCAGTTCAAGAAGATCCCAATATTAGTACGAGACAAATAGCTCAACAGTTAAATGTCCCCAGTAAAACAACAGTCCATGCAGTATTGAAAGAAAATCGAATGCGTCCATTTCATGCAAGAAAAGTTCAACCACTGTATGAAAATGATAACGAGCGTAGACGTATGTTTTGTGACAGGATTTTAGATCAAATTCGGGAAGAACCAAATTTTTTATTTAAAATTCTTTGGAGTGATGAATGTACATTCACTAGAGATGGGGTATTTAATTGTCATAATTATCACTTTTGGGCAGAAGAAAATCCTCGGGCGGTTAGAGAAATGGGACATCAAAGGAAATTTTCAGTTAACGTCTGGCTTGGTATTCTGAATTTACGTGTAATTGGGCCTTTTTTTATTCATCAAAGATTAAATGCCTTAAATTATGTAAATATTTTAGGAGAAGTTTTGGAGAATGTTCCACTAAATTTAGTAAACAACATGCTGTACATGCATGATGGTGCAACACCTCATACAGCAAGAATTTCAAGAGAATGGTTGGACGAACATTTTCCAAATAGATGGATTGGGCGCAATGGACCCATACTATGGCCAGCAAGGTCGCCGGATATGAATCCACTTGATTTTTTCGTTTGGGGATTTTTAAAAGAAAAGGTGTATGCAACACCTCCAGTGGACAATGTAGACGTCATGAATAGAATTCGTGTTGCAGTGGAATTAATTACTGAAGAGATGTTGCTCCGAGTAATTAATTCTATCCCACGACGGCTCCAGATCTGCTTAGAAACGGAGGGTTATCAATTTGAACATTTACTTTAATCTTTCATTTTTAATGTATACTTCAAATATTAATTTTTGTAGATTTGTTAAATTTATGATTATTATTAAATTAAACACTTGTTTGATCCATTGTTGCCAATTTTACATTCCTTTAAATTGGCTCGTGAGGAGTTATAAGCCACAATACAATATTTTTTTACTTAAATTTTCTGCTTGAAATTAATCAATTAACCACTCTACCTGAAGATTATCACACCTTTTCTGGCCACCTTGTATATGTATACGTAACATCCATAAATCTATTTGCCAAGTCATACAACTATTAAAAAAAATTACGAAGAATCCATTAACAGCAATTATAGTTGTTTTTATAATATTAAAGTAACGTTGTCGCCAAACACCGGTTGGTCCAATTAATCGGGGCTATTCTGAACGCGAAATGTTAAATTTAAATTATACGCCATTGTTTAACATCACAGTCTAATTATAAAAGGATGAAAACTTAATTTTCAGGAAAACACAATTTAAATTAACAGCACGTGAAAGTTGAAAGTATGACCAATCACAAATATTATCAATCAACGACAATCCAACCAGGTTACATAATTATCAATAATAAAACTCACCACGTAAACAGTGCTATAGATCCTTAAAGAATCCAAAATTCCGTGCAGAAATAATCCGCAAGATGCCTGTGCACAGCTATTTGTCCACGGGTGTACGTAATGATGGCAAGTCACCCCAATCGGGGCCAACTTACTCACAACTTGGACCATTTTTGGCGAGATATCTGATTATTTACAATCGATTTTGGAAAGGGGTCAATGGAGATAGGAATTGTTTATTTGTAATATTTCATACTTGTGTTATAATACTGTTCGGATGGAACTAGTGAAACTCGAATGTGTTGTTTGCGTGGTTGCTTTGGGATTACGTCGACTGGACATAGATAACGTTGTAAATTATCAATTAACTACAGAACGATATAATTAGACGTCAGTTTTACTGGGTAAATTATTGTAATCGATATTGAATTTGTAGATGTGAAAGTTTACACCTAAATATTTTTTTTCTTACGTTGGTTATTTAAAACTCACAAATGTGGTGCCAACGTACCGTATATTTTTAAAAGTCAACAGAGTTGCCAATATTGCTTATAAAAATATTACTAGTAACTATTGTGGACAAACCTTGGCACTCAAAAGTGTCACCAATATGTAGTATAAAATAATTCCTGAAAATACAAGTTTTTTTTTCAACTATACCATAGATAGATAGATAGGTGTTACTATAAGGTATTAACATCTATGAAGTGTACATATCCCGACTAATCTTCTGATTTTCGTTGCTCTTTAAAAAATGGTGATGTGTCCATCATAGTACTTTCCCCCGTAGATTGCGTATTAAATCACTTTTAAAATATTTGTAGCATTATTATTTTCAAAATGTCTTCAACTTTTTGATAACTACAACTTTTATTTGAAACATTTTTCAATTGTATCGACACATACACTGTCACACACCAATAACTAGATAAAACACACAACTTTTATCTCAAAAACTAAGAGAGCTATGACAAAAAGTAAGTGAACAATACATCTTCATTTTGTTATTATCTACAACTTTTATTTAAAAGAATTTTTTGTTTGATGAACATTTATTGAAAAAATCTGAAAAAACTGAAAAACGCTAAGAGTAAAGTACCACTTCCGGTTTTCCGATTTTCACCAAAAGTTTTTCAGTTCTTCCGATTGTAACAAAAAGCTTAAGTTTCAAGTTTCATCTCGATATCTTTAGCGGTTTTTGCGGTACAGCGCACACAGACACACACACAGACACACAGACAGACAGACAGACATTTTTCAAAAATGGTCTTATTCGACTCAGGGGACCTCAAAACGGATATTTCCGCTAAAATTTTTGATTCGAAAATTTTCACGAAAACAATACTTTCCCTTTGTATTACATACGGGGGAAGGTAAAAAATCGATTTGAAGCTTTAAACGATTGTTTTCCACTCCCAGGTTAAGCATGAAGTAAATTTTCGAGTTTAGGAAAGCCCTCAAACTTTGTTTTTCAGTGGTTAATACAAATACAGGTGGCGCATGAAATAAAATGTCGAGTTTTTCAAAATGTTACTTCATCCTTAACCTGAGAGTGAAGAACACTCATTTAAAACTTCAAATTGAACTCTTTTAAAAAAAGTGTACACATATAAATACCTAAAAGAAAAATTCCCTGTACGTATACAATTTTTTTATTTACAAATTGGAAATACTTGAGTCAATATAAACTTTTGGAATTCATTTATATCATTTGTTTGTTCGCATGCTTAATGGGCATTTATTAAAATATATGTAACAAAATACAAAAAAATATTGTTACGAAAATCATTTATTTTCTAATCGTAATTTTTTCCGTTCTAAATATTCTTGAACGTTGTCAAACTTGCGCTTATACAAAACAGATACATCTTCTTCCAAAGCACACTCATCAAAAATCTCTTTATTAACATTATAAAATTCACAAACACTCTCTTCGTTAATTAACACAAATTTTCCATCCTTAAATTTGTATAAAGTTAATCCCTCATTTGTTAAGACATACAATTTTTTATTAAAGGAAAAATCTAATAAAACACCATTGTAATCAATATTTTGACAAAACTCAATTAACACTTTGTTATTAATAACTTCGATGTGGAAAATTAGTAAATAATTTACATTCAGCAAACTTGCAGCAATGTACGAGTCTTTCGACCGATTAAATAATTTAAAATCGGTTATCGGCAACGATTTCACTTCGACTTTATCGGCGTCCATTTTATCACAAAACCTCTCAATCGCTTCTTTTTCCAAAATAAAATCATTCGTGTTAAGCTTCGCGACCTCCTCGCCACTTTTATAATCCCAAAAACGCACCGTTCCGTCTCCCGAAGATGAGATTAGGTAATCGCCGAATAATTCAATATTCGTTACAAATTCCTCATGACCCAAACAAAAGCTCTGTATGTTATAACAATTGGGGTAATTCGAAACTCTGATTTTCTCGTCACGATCGGACGTTATAACAAACTTTCCAGAATCTGTCGTGAGGATGTTGAGGAGCATGCTCAAGTGCCCCAAAATTAGTTTAGGCTCCGATTCCTCGCCGTTCACCTTCTTCAAAAAAGCATCACCTGTTTTGTCGGCAATAAGTAAATTGCCATCCTTTGTAAACCGTATTTTGCTGGCTGTTCTGTTCAAAACGAAATTGTGGACGATTTCGAAGTTGTCGGCTTTCAATACTACGATTTGTTTGTTTTTTGTGCTCGCTGCTAGGTATTCACCGTTTTCCGATAAGCACATTGAGTTGATTACTTTTTTGCGTTCTTTCAAGACTTCTTCCTGCCCGGGCGATAGTTTTTCTGGTAGGATTATGTTGGGTAGTTTGTGAGTTTTCTTCTCGCCATTTTCACTGTTGTGTGTTAGAATTGTGTCGTTTACAGCAATGAATAAAGTGTCTGCTTTTTGAATCAACACAGGCATTTTGAAATTATTTGTTTTTTAAATATAAACAAACGTGAGCTGTGGAGGTTATGTACATTTCAGTTTTTTTAGGTTAGAATCATAGATCAATATGAGACCTAACATTCAAGGTCAAAAACATAGACACCGAGAATATCAAATATACATAGATAAAAACTCTTTAATTGAAAATGGGTTGTTTCTGGAGCTTACGTTCAAATTTTTCAATAGGTGATATTTGTTTTTGGTTGACGAGGGTGTCGTTTTGGATATTTTCTGTTTGTATCCGGGGTTTTTGGATTTTTCGGGGGGAAGAGGGAAAGCGGGAGTGGCAAAATCTATGGTAATTACCTAAGTATAGTCAATTATTAACATTTAAATCCAAGAGGCGACCGTTTTGCCTGTTGGATTTAAATGTGTCTTAGATACGTAGCATCACCTAGAGTTGCATGCGATAATTTTCAAATGAACAGTTATTTTAAGCCAACTGCGCAGTATAGATCGCATACATTTGGTATATATAACACTACGCGGTCTAGGCTAAGCGGACTACGCCCAATCCGCCCAGTCGATAAGATTTTCTAAGATTAATCGTAAGTATTTTACAAGCACAAATGTGATTCGGTTATAATTTGACAGTTGCCGGTGTTTTTTGGATGCGTGTGTAATTAAAAGATCAAGCTCGCTGTTTTTTGTTTGTTTGCATTTGTTCGTTTTTAATCATCTGAAATCACGTCATCTCACATTGTGAAAAGTATTATTTTGAACATTGTATTGTGAGAAAATTTAAAACGATTCTGTTTTAAAAGGTAAGTTATTACATAATTTGATGAAAGTGCAATCAATATACGCAGTATACGTCGGTAAGATATAAACCGGCAGCGGCGACTCTGCGGGCGGCTTCCGAGAGTAGTATGGTTTACACGGAAAAACTTAAAGTGCTTGATGGGCTTAATTTAAGCTAAAAATAACCCATTGATCGCAATCGCCCCCGGCCGCCAAGAGGACCTCTCCTAAACTGGGTTGCTTGATAGTCTGCCCTAAGTGGGTGGTAAACTCGATTTAAGGCTAAATATGATCACGAGGGTTCAATTTATTATTGTCAGAAAACTGTGCTTTCGTTCTTGACACATATTTAATTAGTATTAATAAAAATCAATTGATTTTATAAATTAATTACTTTTATTCCAACAGAAAATGGCTCCAGCTTACAAACTCACGTATTTCGATATCAAAGCCTTGGCCGAGGTATCTAGATTCCTCATGAAATATGGGGACATCGAATTCGAGGATGACCGCTTTGAAAGAGAACAATGGCCAGAACTTAAACCAAGTACGTATAGAACTTTAGCAATTAAATTAAAATTATTACATAAAAATATGCAAGGGATACTATGTAATAATTTCTCTCATCAATTTAGAGATGCCTTTTGGCCAAGTACCAGTATTAACAGCAAACGGCAAACAATACCATCAAAGCTTAGCATTGGCTAGATTCTTTGCCAAAAAAGCGAAATTGGTCGGTAACGACGAATGGGAAGATCTTGAAATTGATTCTGCTGTGGATACAGTAAATGATTTACGCCAGAAAATTGGATTGTATTCCTACGAAACGGATGAAGCTATAAAGGAATCCCGCAAAGGGCCCTTGATGAGTGAAACCTTACCGTACTACTTGACACGTCTCGATAAAATTGCCAAGGATAACAATGGACACTTGGCTTGCAATAAGGTAAGAATAATTATTAATTTATAAATGCACGTGATAAATATTATTGTAACGAATATGTTTTTGTTCTCGCAGTTGACTTGGGCTGATATGTATTTTGCATCTCTATTGGATTATTTGAATTACATGGTTGGACATGATATGATCAAGGATTATCCTAATTTGCAAGCTGTTAACAAGAACGTGCTGGATATCCCTGCTATCAAACAGTGGGTAGAGACTCGTCCCAAAACTAATGCTTGAATACATTTTAAATGAATTATAAATATTTTCTTTAAATAAACTTTAAAACTAACACAAATGGCGGCTTACATTCAATATACTCTTATGTAATAAAATTGAAATATATTTATTTTAAATGTAAAAATATGGATGCATTTCTTGTTATTACCACCAAACCTGGCCATTGCATTATTTCTATTTTATTTATACTTCTACCAAGTGTTCCCACTCCTTGATTAAGCATGAAATAAAATTTCGAGTGTTGAAACTCCTGAAGCCTTGGATTCACCAACAAGAAGCAAAGAATTTCTGAAATGTTTCTTGTCCTGTGTTTTTGAACTTGTAGAAGTACCCTTGAAAAAGCTAAATAAAAAAACTGCTTGTCAAAAAAAAACGTACTAATAGTAAAGACTTAGCTATACAAAATTAAAATCTTCAATTTAAATGGCATTGAAAAGATGCCCGCCAAATATTTAAAGTCTTCAACGCAGCATCAACTAGAGTTGTATACGATGATTTGCGCAAATTATCAATTTCGTTTTAAAGGTCAAGTGGGTTGGCCACGCATGATTTTTAATAACCCATTTTATCAGCACAATTCGTATGTATAAAACCGCAGTAGATTGGTTGCAGCATCTAGTCTGTGACTTGCAGTTTGATTTAAAGCATCCTTAACTTAAAAAAAACGTATATATCGTAAGTAAATACGAATGTGGTTCTCAATTAGAATCCGTTATAATTACATAGTTGCCGGTGTTTTATGATTTGTATATAATTGAAATAACAAGATCGCCATTTTTGTTGCATTTGTTCGCATATTTAATCATTTTAATTGAATGTCGTTACAGTATAATGGTATATAAGGTTATCTGGCGTAAATAGGGGAAGGACCTTAAAATGTAATCAGGGTAGGATCTTTGTATATAAGAAAAAAACAATAAAACGACATACGAATGTGCAACACCCTAGTTACGTCATCTAACAACTTGAAAATTGCGCAACTTGCTGTTGCGTAATTTTTAAATAGCAAACTTTGTTAACAAACAATAAATTGTCTATTAAATTAACTAGTATAAATATTAGTAATGTTGTAAGCGCTACTGCACAGTATTCCATATTAATTAATGACTGAGGAGTATTTCCATATTTTTATAACACTTTATTTATACTTTAAAAGCATTGTATATTTGTCAAACTTAAAAACGGCATTGAATGTGTCGAAACTAGAATCGTGTAAAGTATAAATATAGTGGTGTAAAAACATAAAAATACTCGTCAGTCATTAATTCATGAGTAGTATATTTCAAAGTTCACAATATCACAGTGTTTTATACGCGTGGCGCATGAAGTAAAATTTCGAGTTTAGAAAAGCCTGAAAATTTGGATTTGCCGGAGCGCTACGCGCCCCGGCAAATCCAAATTTTCAGGCTTTTCTTAACTCAAAATTTTACTTTATGCTTAGTCTGGGAGTGGAAAACACTCATTAAAAGCTCAAAATTGTACGCGTTTTATAAAATTAACAAATACCTGCAAGATTAGAACGTATAATTACATCGTAGCATGTATACTTAAAAGAAAAGTTCCCTGTTTGTGCACATTGATCATTTCTGGAATACATAAAAATATTTAGAAAATTACATTATTTATAGTTTCAATTAAACAAATATAAATTTACAATAAATAAAACTGTGTAGATGAAGAAAACAGAACACAGGATTTTTAATGTTAATTTATATTGGAATATTATCTTTCCTGGTTATTTTAGAATAAACATGTAAATTAAATTTTTTTTAGATAAAAATCATTGTTTTTTTCGGGGTTTTATGAATGCGAAGAAATAAACAATAGTAGGATAATATTCCAGAATAAAGAAATAACATTGAAAATCCTATATCCTGTTTTGATTAATAACCACCTTAATTTTAATAAATTAACTGATTTTATTGTAACAGAAAATGGCTCCAGCGTTCAAACTCACATATTTCGATGTAAAAGCCTTGGGCGAGGTGTCTAGATTCCTCATGAAATACGCAGGCATCGAATTTGAGGATGATCGCTTTCAAGAAGAACAATGGCCAGAACTAAAACCAAGTATGGATAGAACTTTACCAATTAAAAATTGAAATCATATAAAAATATGTATGCCAGAGAAACTAATATAATAATTTTTTTCATCAATTTAGAAATGCCCTTTGGACAAGTGCCAGTGTTAACAGCAAACGGGAAACAATACCATCAAAGTTTAGCACTTGCTAGATTCTTCGCCAAAAAAGCAAAATTGGTCGGTAAGGACGAATGGGAAGATCTTGAAATTGATTCTGCAGTGGATACAGTAAATGATTTACGCCAGAAAATTGCCTTGTATTCCTACGAAGAAAATGAAGCCATTAAGCAATCCCGTAAAGGGCCCTTGATAAATGAAACCTTGCCATACTACTTGACACGTCTTGATAAAATTGCCAAAGATAACAGCGGGCACTTAGCCTGCAATAAGGTAAATATAATCTATTAATACTAATTTATATAGATAAATGAAAACGATTTTTTTGCAGTTGACTTGGGCTGATATGTATTTTGCATCTATATTGGATTATTTGAACTACATGGTTGAGCATGATATGATCAAGAATTATCCTAATTTGCAAGCTGTTCACAAGAACGTGCTGAACATTCCCGCTATCAAACAGTGGGTCGAGACTCGTCCCGAAACCAAACTTTAACTAAATACATTTCCAATAATATATAAATATTTTCTTTAAATGAATAATAAAAATAATTATTGCATTTTCTTTTTTGTATTCTTCCTAAATGTCTGGTAGATTAGCAGCAGTTCGAACAGCGCCATCTGACGAAATCACGTCAAATCACTATTTATGTTGGTAGAATGTGCATTTCATATTTATTCATTATCTATTTCGTTTGACAGATGTCAAAGTCAAAAATGGCTTCCGGTCACGCCATATTTGTTTACACCATGGAGTAAACTGTTGAAATTGGTGTTTATTTTAAAAGCGTGACGACGACGCGCGAAGTTAAAATAACTAAACTCCACGTTGAAATTAAGCAGCAATGTGGAAAATTGTGGGAATTGAAACCGGTGCGCCGTTCAAGGAAACGTGAATGGAATGTAGTATTATTTATAATAAGGTGAGCACTTGTTATTGCTACGAATAATTTCAGTAGATAGTTTTTACCATTATCACATATAAACCGTATTATAAGCCTTTTTGGTAAGTGGACTTGCTTTTTAAAATCACATTGATATAAAATTGTATGCTAGAAAATGATGTTATAAATAAATGAAAATAGAAATCTCCAAATTCATTACATTCAAATTACAATTAGTTTTGAATCCCTAACCATAAGTATTTGGATTTATTACAAAACAGGAAATAGTTTCGAAATAATTCGTGATACATTTTGTATTTAAACAATCATACAATACAATGTAATTCTATACTTTATTATTATTTACATGTACGGCCACGTACTTTCGTTTGCACAATCTTTATAAATCAAAAGTATATGAGGGTATAGAAAAAGAAAAGAAAACACTAACAAAATTAAATACAAAGTGTTAAATTATTTATGTATAAATAAGTAAAGTAACGTAACATAAAATGTTAACAATTACTTCTGAAAAAAGTGGTTTCCTATTTTTGGGAATGAATAAATAAATAAGGAGAAGACCTTGGTATAAGTAAGTATACCTGTAAGCATACAATGGGTGTGTTGTTGTTAATGTGTAGACACATTTTCTGTGATAATCAATAGTTGTGTTATTATTTAAAAAAACTTAGCAACTAATTCTATTAATATCTCCTGAACGATTTTATTAATACGATCTGATATAATAGGTACGTGTTGTTTTATCTTCATGTGCGTTTGCTCCGGTTCTCGTTGAGGTCCTCGTTAATTTATGTTGTACCTAATGCCACTTATGTTACAGGTGCTATCTGTTGCATAAATCAATTCAGGCATAGGTTATGTTGTAGTTAGCTTAGCGAAGACCGGTGCAATCGGAGATTAGTTGATTGATTGTAACTTGTATAATTTTCTAACAACATTAAGTCCATTCTATATAATTATTTTTTACAATATATTTGCTTCCTTCTTATTAAAACCAATGCAAAGAGCATAATTACTACTGACAGTCAATCGATAATATTGAATTAAAGAGCTTCACAAAAGTTTATACATAATTGAATATGCGAGTATTAAGGCGATGTATCTATCTTTTATACTATTGTTCAGGGCTAATGTTAAATTTAACGTATGTGTTATTCTGAATCAACGCAGTCTAAACGAGTATGGTAATTGATATGTATACATAGATTCTTACGCTACTAACAACGTATGCGTTAAATTTAAAATTTCGTGTAAGGAATAGCCTCGATTATCCAACCGATATTATAAAATAAATAATGTTTGTGTATTCAACATACATGATAAAAGGTAATCTAATCAATCTTTATATAAATAAAAAGTTGCCAATATTTACACAGGTGTGTAGAGAGCTGTTTTTTATGTTGCCGTAAGATGTTTTAATTGATTAATTGATTATTTTCATAAGAAAAA
Source organism: Philonthus cognatus (assembly GCA_932526585.2). NCBI lineage: Eukaryota > Metazoa > Arthropoda > Insecta > Coleoptera > Staphylinidae > Philonthus > Philonthus cognatus. The sequence goes on from OW052243.1 coordinate 14,631,165, forward strand.
ATAGGCTCATTTTTTAAATTAAATGTTATAAAAGTAGTTCCGAAAATATTTGTGTTTATTGTGGTTTTATAATCGTATTAAATCAGTTAACACAGTTTTAATTTATTAAGGCTATTTCACGACAGAAATCAGTGTCTATGAAATAATGTAGTGCTAAATTATTGCTTATTACTGTACATATAGTCTACATTGGTGAGATTTAGCATTTTTAAAAATTGGTGAGATTGGTGAGATTTAGCATTTTTAAAAAGAGGATAAAAAGGTGACTAAATTACCATTTGGATTATATAAACGAGCGCTGACTGACATACCCCAATTATATGCTGTCAACCTTCAGATATTCGTTTTTTTTTTAAAGTTCAATTTGCAGTTTTAAATGAGTGCTTTCCACTCTCAGGTCAAGCATGAAGTAATATTTCAAGTTTAGAAAAGCCTGAAAATTTGGATTTGGGCGCGGAGCGAAGCAAGCACCCTAATCCAAATTTTCAGGATTTTGTAAACTCGAAATTTTATTTCATGCGCCACCCGTACAAGGCACCGATTTCATCAGAAGTTCACTCGTTCACAATATTGCAGTGTTTTCCGTGTTTAATACGGGTGGCGTATGGAGTAAAATTTCGAGTTTAGAGAAGCCTGAAAACATGGATTAGCGCGCTCGCTTTGCTCCGCGCCCAAATCCAAATTTTCAGGCTTTTCTAAACTTGAAATTTTACTTCATACCTAGTGTGGGAGTGGAAAACACTCGTTTAAGCTTCAAATAAAAAAAAAACATTTCCTAAAAGTAATGTTTATGCCTAATAGGAATCTGTGATTGTTGAAAATGATGTACCAATCCGTTTAGTAATTAAACTTATAATTCCAAAAACGATAAGACACATGCAGTGTTTAATTACACCAGATGTCGAGTTAATAGACTAGATTAATCGAGGTCGCGTTGGTATTTACAAAAATGGGAGTAAGAGATTCAAGGTTTAATTTTAAATAGTTTCAGATTTGTTCTCGGGAGGATAATGTCGATAGCCCTTTAATTATAAAATTTATATTGTTGGAATGAAGTTTATTATTTTATTAATTATTTTGGTAAGCAGAATCATTTTTAATAATTTCTGCAAATATAATTGATTGTTTCAATTTTACTTTCATGTATAATGCAGCAATAGCAGTGATTTTCAGTAATTGTGACTGCGACTACTTTTTTTTTATATCTACATACGGTGTGATAATAAATCTGTTACAAATTCATTACATCCTTCCTGTTATTCACACACACATAATAAACCTTTTAAAAACTGTTTTAATGTACAGCGATTGAATTACTCTGGAATAAATTACCATCATACAAACTTCATTATAATTTTGAACATAGTGGTGGAACGATTTTTGTTACAATAAAATTATTTACCTCAAATTTGTGGTTATAAGGACTCGATTGAATTTTAATTATACCATTGCTGATGACTGAACAAAAGGCTTGTATTTTTATTCACACTATATCAAAATATTCTATTATTAAATTAATTAATGAATTAAGTTCGAATTCCGAAGAAAATTATTCACGGCACATTAAATAAAAGTCCCAATAGAAGAACAAAAAGCAAAAATTGTTTAAATATTGTTATCTTGAATTTTTTGTGACATCTGCTTATAAAACTGTCTTTATTATGCAACTACAGTTTAAACTTTAACTTGTCATTATCAAACTAAAAGTGATTGTTATTATAAAAACCTTGAAGAGGAAATAACATCCCTATTGTAACCGTTGAATCTTTTGTTTTGTTTATTTTTAGAAAAGAAAAGACCTTCAATGATCTGATTACATAAACGCACAACACCAGAGGCATTCCGATCGTCTCGATTATGAGTGATTTCAAGCCGCGCTTTTTGAGACCGGCCGACAGCACGAGCTTCCTTGAGAGAAACGAGCCGAACCTCGCCGAGACAACGACGGACTTTGTATACAACAGGCACATCTCCCAAACGATCGGTACACAACGACAGAGGTTGCCCATATTCAACAACCGCAACCATATACTCTACTTACTCGAAAAATATCAGACGTTGATCCTGGTGGGAGAGACCGGATGTGGAAAGAGCACGCAAATTCCACAGGTTAGTTAACAATTTTTTTCTTTTTTGATGGGAAGTCGACTTTATAAGTTTAATCTTGATTTTTTTCGTCATATGAAGAATTCCACACGTGATGTCATTGGCCAAGGTCTTTAATCGGGTAAGGTTGACTATGTTGAATTGAGTCGACCTTATAAGTTTAATAACCTTGATTTTTGACGTCATGTGAGGAATTCCCCGCGTGACGTCATTGGCCAAGGTCTTTAATCGGGTGAGGTCGGCTATATGGAATCGAGTCGACCTTACAAGTTTAATAACCTTGATTTCTGACATCATGTGAGTAATTCCACTCGTGGCGTCATTGGCCAAGGTCTTTAATTGGGCGAGGTTGACTATATTGAATTGAGTCGACCTTATAAGTTTAATAACCTCGATTTTTATTCACATTTTCAGGCTTTTCTAAATTTGGTAAATTTGCCTCAAGCTTAATCAAGAAGTGGACAATTTACTAAACTATATTTAAAAGATCTAATAAAACTCTACCAAAAAGAATTTGAATGCTTTAAATCAGCCGATAAATTCTAATATTTTTTTTAAGAAATTGATTAGGTGGACGAACCTGTAGCTTTTTTCTTAATCTGCAGTGCAAGATTAGGTTTGGTTATTTTTGAAATAAATAGGTTAGATTGCATAGTGGGGTTAAGTATGGTGGCAGTTCATAGAGTTTGGTTAGGTAACATGATGATGGATTCATGATAGGCTAGTTAGGAGATGATAGGCTTAGGCTAGGTTAGATAAGAAATGATGACAAGTTGGGTGACATGATAACGGATTCAGGACAGGCTAGTTGAGTGACCATGGGCTTAGGCTAGGTTAAAAGAGAAATTATAACTTAGATTAGGTGACATGATGATGGATTCAGGAGAGACGATGAGGATAGGTTAGGTTAGATGTTAGCTTGAGTTAGATACCAGACTGCAGAATTATTTTACAAATAAATATAGTATATAAAGTAAATTTTCAGAACTTTGTTGTTTTTTAAAAGAGTTCAATTTGATGCTTTAAACAAGTGTTTTCCACTTCCAGATTAAGTAGTAAAATTTCTAGTTTAGGAGAGCCTGAACATTTTGGGCTTGGGCCGCTGAGCAAAGCGAGCGCCCAAACCCAAATTTTCAGGCTTTTCTAAACTCGAAATTTTACTTCATGCGTATGAAGCACTGATCTAATATGAAGTTCAAATTCGAGTTATGTTATTGTATTATTCAGTTATGTCTAAGTTGTTAAATTGTATCAATCATAATAATTTATTTCGTAAAATTTAAATCAGCTGCAGTTTCGTAAATAGTGAAAATCGGACTATGTTTATTTAACAAACCGTCTTCAAATAAGATGTTAATTTTTTTTACACCTATTCTAAATCACCCTGTACAAGCAATTGAAACAAATATTTTGTTTTGTTGATTACAGGTTAGCAATCATCATTCCTTCAGCTCGATAAAAAGTATATTCCAGTATTTTTTCAAAATTTAACGTTTTCAATTCCTAAGAATATAATTATTTTTGCGCGCTAATAAAACTTCTACCTAATTAGTAATTAAAAAAAGTATTTCCACATGTGTATAGATAAGTAAGATAAAAAAATATATATAATTTTTGAGACTGAAAAACCGTCCAATCAAAGAAAATAAAAATACAAAAATCATCAAAGGCCTATCAAAATATTTAACCGCACTGCAATGATCGGACCGTCGTCTCAAATCAGCAAGGTCCTCCTAGCCTCGCTGCTCCTCCTCCTAGTCTGGTACTTGTTCATGGATTTCAATCTCTACATGCGGGTGCAGAACTACCCGTTTGAGAGAGGCAGCGTCTACGACAACATCTCCAGCAGTTACAAAGATGTTAGCTGGTTGGGTTGTGAGATTTCCCCATTGTGCGACGTAACCGTTAAAGCTCTCCTCTTGGATCACACGAATCACTATCTGTTTTCCCCTCTGGCGGTAGTTGTTGATGATTTGTTTAAAATCGACGATGTTGTTTGGATCACGCCGAATATGATTAGTTTTTTTCATGTTTTCGTAGCGGTTTTGAGTGCCAAGTGCATTTCGAGCTCGAGTTTGTCGTACAGGCGGGTGGGGGTCCTGTTGTTTCAAGTCAGGACTTTTCTGGATGATATGGACGGGCACGTGGCTAGGGCGAGGAAGAATATAAAGGGTGAACATTCCGAGATAGGCTCGAGCGGGTATTACGTTGATGGTATTTGCGACGGTTTGGGGTGCATAGCGTTAATGATAGGCGCTTTTGTTTTTTTGAAAAACCACCCACCCCGCAGAGGCTACACGCAGCTCCCAACCATAGCCACCTCTGATGGTAAAGATAGGGAAAGCGGGATCGCCTTTAAAGCTAAGGTCACCACGAGGAAAGTCGCCCGAAAAATCTGCTGTTTTTCTGCGCAGCTCTTGCTGAGCTCAACGGGTTGGAACCGTTACATAGCGCTGTACCAGGACATGCTGGAGAGGACCGATGTCGACCTGACCACTTACAACAGGCAGACGGAGGTGTTGCAGAGCTCGTTTTTCTTCGGCGTCGCGTGGATGTGGAGGCTCATCAACGTGCACAACATGATCCACTGTTTCCTGCTGGCGATCTTTTGTGATAAACTGTGGGAGTTTCTCAAGCTCGTGCAGTACAGCTTCTTCGGGGTCCTGCTGACGGCCATCTGCGTCACCGAGATTCACTTGTTGGACGTTAAGAATTTTGTTTACAGGAAATTGGCTGCTTTCTAAGATTACAGTAATTATTTGTTGATCAATGCCATTTTTTTTTATTTAGTCACTTTTGATTGTTTATTCATAGCTTGAAAACATTTGATTTTGTGAGCAAGACATTCTTTTTACAGATAACTTACCTACTTGTATATTAAATCCCAATTTAAAAGAACACTTAGCATACCCTTTTTTCTGTGCTCAAGTAAATAACATTTTCCAAAACACGTTGATGTAGACTAATATACAAATAATTCAAATATGAACATTTCAGTCATTAAATTATTCACATATTTGAATAATTCCAATATGTTTTTAAACGAATATTTAAATATTCGATACTTTAATTTAAAATCTTCCAAGCCTTAACAGTATTTTTAAAATTTCGCTTGAAATCAGTGTTTTATACGGGTGGCGCATGAAGTAAAATTTCGAGTTTAGAAAAGCCTGAAAATTTGGTTAGGTTGCTCCGCTTCGCTACGCAACCTAACCAAATTTTCAGGCTTTTCTAAACTCGAAATTTTACTTCATGCTTAACCTGGGAGTGGAAAACACTCGCTCGACAGCTATTAGAACTTTTAATGACAACCCTGGTTTTTGAAAAAATTAAAAACACAAACTGTAGTTATTTTCATAATCTTAGGAGTTTCGTTAATTCCTTCATTTTTTTTTTTTAAGAATCTGGTGTTGTCATTAAGGGTTTTAATAAATTTTTAACAAGGGTTTTCCACTCCTTGAGTGACCATGAAGTAAATATTTTGGGGTTATAAAAGCCTGAAAATTAGGATTGGTCGCTCCGCGAAGTGATTGTGTTTTAATACAGATTAAGATGTTGTAAAGATTTTTAGTATTATAATATCAGGAAATAAACTATTTTTAAAAATAATTGATTAATTCATTGCACAAGAGCAATTGTTTTCAAACTGATGAATCGAGTCTATTTTCTTATACATATTAAATATAAATTTGTTGTTATTTTTATACTTTTAAAATGTTAATCATATTGTTTTTATTTCACTTTTTTGCTAATGTAAACACCTATTTTTGTTTATTTTTAATCAGGGCTTGCCTATGACATATAATAATTCTGACTAAGATTTGGTAAATCTAAGTGACAATAAAGTCAGAAAATACTAAATGTGACTATTATAGTACTTTAAAGGTAAAAATATTGTTTTTGCTTTTACATACCAAAATTTTACTTTTTGAAAATTTCGGGGGGGTCACACCCCCCGTCTAAACCCCCCCCCCCCCCAACCCCTGGCCACAGCTTTGGGTCCAAATATTTTGTTGCTTATTTTTAACAAATACTTGATTCACTATTAAACAATTTACCATTGGAGATTCGATTTAATAACATAATTATTTTCTGCTCGATCGTTAAACGGGTAGAGATTTGAGGTATTTATTGTCTTAATATTTTAGTGATGAGAAACCATCAATATTAATTATTGAAAGCAAGTCCCTATTATTATTTTTATGTTGTGATTTTTGTTTCTTACAATTGTCTTGCCATTATGTATTCTTAATAAGGAAATGAAAAAGTATTATACACCTATCAAAGTGTTCTTTATAATTGTTTATTTACGTATAAATCCTATAAAATTGTTGAAAAATATATTAACAGTGTACAATTGAAAAGTACTAGTCACGTGTAATATTTTCTATAAAACATAATCCAAAACAACAAAATGTTTTCATTCTAAAACATATTTCAATTTTCAAAATTCCCACCAACATAACTTAAGCGACGCTTAAACAAGCTCAGCTTGTTTCGGGATTCAGAAACACACTACGAACTAAAGCGCATCTTATCTAAAACTACAGTTCACGAAAACTGCAGCTAAATCCACCATTCAACAATAGATGTTCTAAATCTTGTATTTTCTTGTTTTAGCAGTTGCTTTGTACGAGATATAACTGATCATTTGTGAAATTTAAATGAGCTGTGAGGATTTTTACTAAAAAAATAAAACCCTTTTCAATAAACTTTTTAATTGTACACCTGTTAAATTGCATTCTGTATCTGTTATTGTTTTACTAAAAATGTGAAAGAGTGTACACTTAAAAGAGAGAGATATATCTATATTATATATATAAAAAAAATATATATATATATTATTTATATTATATGGTGTTTGAGCTAAATAAACACTGCTTTATATAAAAAATAAATTAATTCAAAAAGAAATCTGTTGTTTTATTTATTTTTATTTAGGCAGCATTCTTTCTCACGCTATGTTATTGTTTTGATTATTATTTATTAAATAACATTAGAAATGATCTTCATTTTCTCCTTCGCTGCTTTTATCTAGAGATAAAAATTATCTTCATTTTCCCTTTATTACTTTTAACGCCAGTTTTTTTTCTCTTTTTCTCCCCGTTTAGTATTTGATTGAAGCGGAATGGCCGGGAACCGTCGGAATATGCGAACCGAGGAGAGTGGCCGCGATTTCACTAGCAAATCGTGTGGCCGAAGAGACTGGGAGTTTAGTCCAGGGTGATGTGGTAGGTTACGCTGTACGCTTCGAAGGTTGCACCCAGCAACCCAAAATCAAGGTTAGTATTGTTTTAATCTGAAGAGGATATTTATTAGAAGTAAATAAATAATGTAAAATAGTATTTTCTCATTTCATGTCTTTGAATATCTCTGCTTTAACCACCATTATATATATAATATTCTTAAATAATAGTAAAAAATGTACCTTGCGATTATTAAATTATAAATTAGAGTAGGCAGAATTTTTTGTGTGCAGTGCCGAGAATGATGGAATAAATTTGAGGTTATTGTAAACTATGTGTTAACAGTCAGTAGTGCCAATCTAATTTAAAATTAAAAGTCTACTCTAATTTATATTTTTAATGATCGCACGGTACAATAAAAAAAATGGTGATGTGTCCTTCATAGCACTTCCCTCCTCATTTAAAAAATTAATAAAAGTCATACTCAACTTATTTCACTTTAACAAATTCGTTGAAGATTTCACTTGAAGTCAGTGTTTATTTAGTAGGCATGGCGCATGAAATAAATTTCGAGTTTAGAAAAGCCTGAAAATTTGCCAAATTTTCAACCTATTTTAAATAAGGAAAAGTAAATCAAATACGATTAGATTTTTATAAATTTACAAGATTTTTATCAATTTTTGATAAATTTCTTCATTTTTTTTTTGTAAATTTCAACTTTTTATCGATTTTCAATAAAATAAGTGCATAATTCCACAAAATTAGAGACATTTTAATTTATCTTTTTAGATTGATCGAGTTTGATTTGTTCTGCTCCCCCCCCCCCAAGACCAACCCTTGCCCCAATCTGAATATATATGGATTTGCTTCTTTTTACTCCCTCACTGTAGAATTATTGTACATAAATTAATTTAAAAATTTCTAGTATATGACTGAAGGTATTTTGATCAGAGAAATGATGAGCGATCCATTATTAAGTGGATACTCAGCTATAATGCTGGATGAAGTGCACGAGAGGACTGTGTACACAGATATTTTGATGGGACTGATGAAGAAAATTTTAAAGGTTTACTAAATCTGTAACTAGTTATTATTAACGGCATAAAAACGAAGTATTTTACAGAAAAGAAAAGAACTGCATTTGATAGTGGCGTCGGCTACGATGAACGCCCGAGATTTAATGGCATATTTCAATCGAAACGATGGCGGGGATACAAGAAAGGATACAGCAGTCATTATGTCGGTTCACGGAAGACAATATCCTGTCGATATATTTTATGTGAAAGGTATACTCGTACAAACAGTATATAAAATTTGATTTATGCATAAACCATTTTTTGTCTATACTGTATAATTATAAATAATTGAAAAAATCCTATATAATTATAAATAATTTTAAAAAAATATATTTATTTTTTAAACATATTTTTTTTTATGTTAAGAGAACAATTTCTAGAATAAAGATTGCTTATCTTCACATTACTTAAATATTGTTTGTTATCAATTCTAAAATGAATGCGCACATTTTAGATCCAGTGCCATGTTATGTACAAGCAATAGTAGATTTAGTTTTAAGCTTGAACAGGTCAAAAGAAAACGGTGACATACTTGCGTTTTTAACTGGTTCTGAAGAAGTAGACAGAGCGGTGCGTTTACTTAGAGAGCACGCTAACCTTATAGAGCAAGAAGGCAAAAAGGAAAAAATGCTCGTTTTACCGATGTACGGTTCACTTCCTTACAACGAACAATTGAAGGTTTTCCAACATGCGCCCGAAGGACACAGAAAAGTTGTTATCGCTACAAACGTTGCCGAGACTTCTGTTACCATCCCAGGAATTATTCACGGTAGAAAATTTGTTGTTGAAATGATTTTATTCGCTTTAATTAAATTAATTGTAGTGATTGATTGTGGGTTCGTTAAATTGAGATGGTATAATGTGGAGACGCATACAGATAGCTTGGTGGTCGTTCCTATTAGCAAAGCTTCGGCGAATCAAAGAGCGGGACGGGCTGGAAGGGTCAGATCTGGAAAAACTTACAGGTATGTTATTTGAAAATTCTAAAATAGGGTTTCTATTTTTACTTGTATAACTCAGTATTAAATATATTTTGATTTTTACGTCCTACTGACAAATAATAGTACTTCCTTTGTTTTCATCATATTAAGTTTACAAAAGTATCTATCCTTACATTATGATTCTGATAGCAAATAAATTCTTTTAGGTTGTACACAGAGGATGTTGCACAAACATTACCGGATACGACACCGCCTGAAATAACCAGGACTAACTTGACTTTTGTTGTATTGCAACTGAAAGCCCTCGGCATTAGTAACATACTGAAGTTTAATTTTCCAAGTCCGCCGCCTACAGAAAACTTAAAAAGTGCTCTGGAGATTTTATACGCACTCGACGCCATTGATATTAAAGGCGAATTAACAACATCATTTGGGTACAACATGGCCGAGTTCGCCTTAGATCCATTGTACTCAAAAGTATTACTAAATTCAGGTAATGGAACACGTTAGTTAAAAATTTTTGTATTTTTTTAATACAAAAAACAAAATTATTTAACTCACTTTTAATTTTCATTGAGAAAGAACTGTTGAAAATAAGTATATTTGTTTTTTAGGTGAATTTGGTTGTTCTGACGAAATATTAACAATAATCTCGATGTTGCAAGTCGAAACTATATTCACCAAACCATCATCCGGCACGAATTCCATCAAAGCCAAAATCCAAAAACGCCATTTCGAGGTCGAAGAAGGCGATTTGCTCACCTATCTAAACGTATACTTGGGCTTCATGAAAAATAACATGGACAAGGGTTTTTGCCATAAGAATTTCATCAACTACAAATGCATGAAACGTGTCGTTGAAATCCGAGGACGCCTCGAAAGAATGCTCAAAAATTACAATGTTCCAATCGTCTCCTGCAACAGTTTCGCTGAGACTGTTTGTAGATGTTTAGTGACTGGGTTATTTCCGAACGCTGCGTATTTGCATCATTCCGGTGTTTATAAAACGATTAGGGGGGACGTTGAACTTTACGTGCACCCTGATAGTGTTTTGTTTACAATTGAACAACCGCAGTGGGTGCTTTTCAGTGAGGTCGTCCATACGACCAAGCTGTTTATGAAGGATTTGACGGTGATTCAAAGAGAATGGCTGATTGAATTAGCTCCACATTTTTATCATATGACAACTTCTAATGATTATTAATTCAAAATATAAAATTTTACATTTTCTGTGATTAGAAAATCAGTATTTTGATTTTCTAATCACAAAAAATGTTTATACGGCATGAAATTGATCATATGTCATTTTAGGCTATATGATACAATATTAATTATTTTTTCATAATTTTAGCTAGTCTGCAATAAATAATGTCTTTTTTTTATATCAAGAATATCCCTTAATATTTTGTATTTGTTTTATTTCAGTTTTTATTAGCTTGAGAACTTCTTTAGGTTTATCGGTTTCAATAACAAACCCTATTAATTTCTATAATTGAGGGTTTTATTCACATCGAAGTTGCTAGTTACAATTTTAACGTTTTCAGTAACATCAATGGTTTTTATGTTTACCAAATCAACACAATCAAATTTAGTGAAGTGTGCGCTTATAATCATGTTGATTAAAGTGTTGAGGTGTTGTTACCAACATTTTTATTATCAATTGGAAATTATTTTCCGACAAAGAATCACTAAGTGTGCTTTCACTTTTATTTTATTTTTCATATGCAATTCTTAATTACACGGATATTTGTAAATAAATAAACATTTGGCTACATATTAAATCTTATTTTGTGTATTTGCAAAGATTTTAAATAAATTGAACACTAATGTGAATATATTATTCTTATTATATAGTATTTTTAATACCTATTTGGAAGTACCAGTCGTTCTAGTGACTTAACGTTTGTGGCTTCTTGAGCACACGCACAAAATTAGATTAGGAACATGTCATGTCAAATGGCTGACATCTAAACCATTCTTAGGGCATTGGTAGAGTAATATTAATTAATTTCATAATATGGAACATAATAATTTATATAGACGTTATGCTATTATAACACAACTAAAAGTTTCATAAAATAAATTATATAACCCGGAAGATCCAAACACATAATGGATTTCGAATTTAGATGGAATATGTCTGCAAACGTTTCCCTGAGCAAAAAGATATTTTTCTTTCCAAGCCTTTATAAAGAACTTTTCGAGATCTCAATTTCTGGTGATTCTTCCATAAATTGCCAATAAATAGTTTCTAAAGTAATACGTTCCTTTCGGGCATACATTTTGTAAATCAATTCCCTTAAAAAATGCAGAGCTCAGGGAAACGTTTGCAGACATATTCATTTTAAATTCGAAATCAGTTGCCCTGTTTTCATCTTGTAGGTTTTTTAATGTGCTTTGTGGAACTTTTAGGACTTCGGACGCTTTTTGAATTGCCTTAAATCAAGATCTTGAAAATAACTTACTGGATTAAGCATAAGCTATTCGGATCCATCGGAATAATTTTTTGTTTCATCTGATTCATGATTGATAAATAAGGATGGGAATATTCCAAATGGGTATTAAAAATACTATACATCGAAATTCATTAATTATAAATTTCGATGCATAGAAAATATTATAAATCAAAGTTCATTATAAAAAAATTTCGATACATACAAATTATTATACATCGAGTTTTATCATTTAAAATTGTCGATAAATAGAATATTCACCATTTATAAATTTCGATGCATGGAAAATATACATAGATATTCTCTATATACAAATTCATTGTTATAAATGATTCCACTCCTCTATTTATAAATTTCGATGCATAGAAAATATTATACATAGGAATTCATCGTTATAAATGATTTCCACTTCTCAATTTTAATATATTCTTGGGGCCGTTCAGCAAAACGTTCAACTTTCAACATGTTTGGATTTGTTTGTGATGTTTGTTGGTACCTAATGAACGGTACTGCGGTCGGTCTATTCCGTACGATTGCAAAAACCCCAAACACGTTCACAATTAACAATCTCTGTTGTCTCTGCTGAACAAGCCCTATGTATCGGCATAGTAAATAGAATTTACTGCATTCAAAATATTAAAATGGAGGATTGGAAATTCTCGTTAGAAACTTGAACCTGAAATTTTAGAGCGTACAGGATCTGTACACTTAAACGTATATTTCTAGGTAAATAAATTAAAAAAATTAACAATGAATAGTATATTTGATATATAAATATTATTTTTTATATTTGATCGTATTCCACTTAAAAATTATAACAGAAATAAATTTAAATTCTTTGTTTTTGTGGATCCTAAACATTACTTGAAGTACAGTAATTAAATTATTACATTCTAGTACAGATAATACTCTTGATAAACTTATTCCCTAACCAATATAAATAAATAAATATTCAACGGTTTTATTTAATACCTAAAATTAACCTTCTTTAGACATTAATATATCTTTTAATTAACTTTCTAAACTAATATGTCATACTAAAATGAATCAAATTTTTTTGCAATTAGTTTGAATTACAGAATTAAATACAAAAAAGCAATCTTCAGATTCTAGGATTTTATAATATGCCTAATGGATTATTAAAACTCTTTATTAATCTACCAATAAGGGTTTTGATGTTTTAAATTAAACATTTGTAGAATAAACTGTAAATGCAATAATATATTTTTATTTGGTAAAGAGATTTAACAATCTTCTAAACATATCATTTGTGCCTCGGTAAACTCTCTACTAACTTTAATGAATAAACGAATATTTGTTGAATGTTTTCATTCAACGGAATAACTTTTTTTATCACAATTAATTTTCGTGAGTTTTCATGTGGAATGCGTAAAATCTAGTCGACAGCAATTTTCCGCATAAGTGGCAAACGTAAAATTTTTTCAAATGCGGAATGACTTCGGCAGACTTCTCTTCGTTTTCCGAGGGCTGAGTCTCCATTTTGTTCTTGTTCGAGTCGTAAGACTTCGGATCGATTATATCTTTATAAATCGGAAAATTATTCAAATCCTTTTTACGACGTGATTGAGATGAACGTTTTTTTTTAACCTTTTTACTTAAAGCGCATTCAGGTAATTTGTTTTCTATTATATCAGTTTGCGTTTCGTTTTCGTCGATATCAATTACAAGAACATCATCAGAAATGTCGGATTTTGTTTCAAAAGAATCTATTTCCGAAAATGTTTCATCAGAAATTACAGCTTCTGTTAATAAAGTATTTTTTACAAATAATTTTTCATTAGAAACTAGATTTTCCATTGATAAGTTTTTATTATTTCCTTCTAATATATTTTCATTTGAAGTAACAGCTTTTTTCCCTTCTAATAATTTTTCGTTAGAAACATTAGTTTCCGTTTCTAATAATCCGTCTATGTTAAACTTATATTTGTTTTGTTGAGGTTTTTGTTGAGTCTCCTCACTTAACTTCCTCTTCTTATAAAAATGATTTGGATTATTTTCCAAAATTGAACTAATTTCTGTTAAATGCTTATTATTAACACAACCGAAACCAGCACATTTATTTTTATCAACTTTGCTGTAACCAAATGAGTTTTGTGAAAATGTGTTTTTGTGATGTATGTTTAAATATTTATTCGAATTCAAATCAACTTCCTTCCTGGGATACCAAACATCTGGTTCAGGATAATATTGATAAGCTTGATGTAACTCGCTTTGATGTCGAAACATTGAATTCATTTGCGACATATTTGTGTTGTTGATTATAATATAATTATTTTGATTTTGATATGCTTGGTTGCTAAGATAAGAATGAGGGTATAATTGGGGATTATATGGAGGAATTGAAAATCTATTTCTATGATTAACCTTTTCATTATTAATGTTTATAGATGAATTATTTTTCTCTAAATATGAATACGGATTATAATCCTTAATGTTATTATTGGAATTCGGCTCCATAACATAATTTCTACTTTCAACAACTTTCTCGTGACTAGAAAAAAAGTTCTTCACATCATGTTCAACTATTGTGATATCCTCACCATCATCTTTTAACCCTGATTTCAAACTAACATCATTATTACATTTTGTTGTTGGCATTTCAGTAAAATGCGATTTTTTATAATTTTTATCAACAATTTTCTTATTGCTCGTGTTCTTTTCGCGGAAAGTTTGTTCCTCCACGTTTTGAGTATCTTTATTTTCTACAATATCACCGAACTCAAAAGCTACTGCTTTTAAATCGAAATCGTCAAGGTTTATAATTGCTTTAGTGTTCAGATATTTCAGTACAGTTTGTTCGGTTTTAAGGCACTGTGTTTTAAATTTATAAGCAATTTGTAATGCAGTGTGGCATGTGTCACAGAAAAATATTTGATTCGGAATGTTCAGATCCTAGAATATAATTTTAAAAATGTAATTTTAATTAAACGTGTGAAAAGAATGTTAATTTTGAATAGTTGCAAACAAAACGTGCTTTTTAAGTTTATTAATTTGAAAACGTACCATTTCAGGAATTACGGCAATAAACATTGTTCTTTCGGTTTTTGATAATGATTTGTTATTGAATTGGTGATACGGATTTGTGACAACGTTGAATGATTTTAAGCAAGCTCGGCAAATTTCAAACATGATTGGGCCTAAAAATTAATTTATTACAACAAAGACGGAGTAGAGAAGAGATCAGAATATTGAATTTAAAAAAACAAAACAAAAAAAATATTTTGAATTCTCACCTGATTTTTTTTGGAATTAGCTTAGTTTTGTTATATTTCTTAAATTATTACAAAAAAAGCCACTACTACTAATTAAGGGAAATCAAACGAAATATAAATTTTAAAGCTCCATCGTCTGGTTTTACAAAATATGTTTATTATAACCTATATTTTTTTTTATATTTGTGAATGTTGATAATAAAATGTTCATTGATTCAATAAATTTGAATGTTGTATTAACTATAGGTTTATTTACACTAAACGTTAAAACAATGACTGTAGAGCCAGGTAAATGATTGTATTTAAATATTAAACAAAAAATATTTTACAAAAAAAGTATATGCAACCAAATATACGCAAAAAGAGCCATCTGGTAGGGATTTCCCCAGTTATTTAAAACCTATTTTTAAAAGATGCTCTTGCCTAGGGCTGTTATTTCTGGAATTGATCGAACGATCTGTCGTCCGCCAACTGACAAATCCACATGTTAAATCCCTATCTGAATGAAAGATTTCATACGACCGAATCGTACGATCAATTTCGGAAATACCGGCCTAGGATGCATTGCACTACATACCCAACGTTGGTATCTTCTTGTCTAGGGTAGCGTAGTCTCAGACTAAGAATAGAATCAAAGAGTTTAAATAGTCCATTCTTAGTCTGAGATTCTATTCTTAGTCTGAGATAACAACTTTTAAAGTTTTATTTATTTATAGGTAATGTAGATTTCTGTTTTGTAGGCATATTTTTGCAGGGTTCTTCCTTACCAGCTTTTTATTGTGTTTAATTAATTTCATTTTTTCTCATTAATTTAACGCCTAAATTATGTTAGTAACACCTATCAATTGTTAATAGTGCAATAATTTGAAGTAAAAATTGAGTATTTGCAATACACTGCGGTGAAAGCGTAGATATTTTGGCAACGCCGCACTTTTCTCTAATCAATCAATGGCCGCGCCTGCAAATTAGTCCATCCACCATTTCGCTTGTTCGGGTGATAAAGAGGTTGACGACATTCTAGGGGCGTAAGTAAAATGCATAACTTTCCCAAAACACAACGCAAAATTAAACAATCGAACTAAACGGTTATGCATTACAATTTCCCGCATGAAAACCGACTTTCCCAATTTTCACTCCAATCGCGCAAAAAGCGACGCCAGAGATGAAAAAGCTGGACGCGTAATGGCCGTTTTGGTCCGTCGTGTGAGAAAAAAAGCCTCTCTCGGTGCTGGTTTGGATTACGTTAGGCCGTTTGGTCACGATTTAAATTTAATTAGTGCAGGGAGAAGAGTTGTGCGTGTGCGGAATCCGGTACGTTGCTTACTTTACTAACAAATTGATTTATGGGCGGATTTTTCCCCCTGCAGGGGTGCGAAAATGGCTGCATACGTTTGCGTTTGATCAAATTTCGGAATATGCAACAAGTTTTCAACCCCTGCATTTTGGGTATTTATTATCATAACAAATGTTGTTTCTCGACGGCCAACTTATTTTATTTTGTACTTTACAAACGCGTCGCACAAAACAAACGTTGTTTATTCTTTAGTTCGGTTTATTTTATAATGAAATGTTTTGTGTGGGTTGTAACCCCCTCGAAACCCAGTTGTTTACTCTTCAGTTTAGTTGTTTTTTTAACAATTTGTGCCCTCTTTTGAGTCGGTTAAAAATGTGTTGTAGCCTCCTTAAAAACCTCGAATCAAAGGGGCTTTATACCGTAAGTACTATACACAGTCTAAGTTAAACGCCCTATTTAAAACTTTCCAAACAGGATTTTCTTAGGGCTAGCCCAAATTCGAACAGGATTTTCTTACTTAGGCTAGCCGAAAGGACCTAGTTGCCTACGTGGGTGACCTTTCTGAGGTTCTTTGTTTATATTGCAATTTGGAACTAGGAAACATAAATTGACCCCCAAATTTACTTTAGAGGCAGAGTCACCGTCGCCGGTTTAAATCTCATCGATATATACTGCACTTTTAAAGAATTCTCTTTAGCGTTTTAGTTACACATACATATGTATGTAATTCTCGTTTAGGCTATATAATTCAATAAAAGTTTTGATTTATGTTGATTATTTCGTGTTTCTGATTGTGTTTGTTATGGTAAAGTTTCTTCTTGGATCATGGCGGATGAATCAACAGAGCCGACGGTCATCGGTAAGCTGGAGCCCGTCGGGCAGGAAGAGGATGAGGATGACAACGAGGATGTGAACATGAAGACGCTGAGGATCTTCCAGCAGTCGGACAACATCGAGGTGCTCGAGAACGTGCACGTCAACACTACCGATGGGAACTTGCAGATAAACACCTATCAGATCGTCGAAGAGGTCATCGACGACGAGGAAAAGTAAGTGAAACGTATGAAAATAATCATTGTAAGTGTTTGCAAAATGAAAAACAATTGTTATTAAATTTAGAAGTTAGATTAACGAAGTCTCTAGAAGTAAGGTTAGAGAAATCTCCAGAAGTGAAGTTAGAGAAGTGTCTCGAAGTAAGGTTAAGAGAAGTCTCCAGAAGTAAGATAAGAGTTTTATTTTAGTTTCTAATCCTAGATTAGGTATGAAGTAAAATTTTGAGTTTAGAAAAGTCTGAAAATTTGGATTTGGGCGGGGAGCGAAGTGAGCGCCCAAATCCTAATTTTCAGACTCCTCTAAACTCGAAATTTTCCTTCATGTGCCACCCATACAAAACACTCATTTGAACTAACGTTTATATTATACAAGGTGATTCTTGACTTATACGCATAATTGGGAGGAATTGTAGTTCGTGATGTGTATTGTTGGAAAATAAAAAAAGTGTTGTAAAAGCTTTGTATAACAGAGATAACGAATTAATTATGTTGAGATAGGTGAGCTGATAAAATGATTGCATTTGCCTTAAATTGTATCTGTTTGCAAGAAAAGTTACCAGAATTGCTTGAGGAAGTTATTATTGACGTTCAACAGCGAATGTCATTCCTTCACAATGGTGCACCACCACATATTGCGCTAGTGGTACAAACACAGTGAGGAAGAGTTACGAAATATACATGCTGCTGCTGAGTTAATTCGGCAACATGCGCTTAGTTGTGCATTGAAAACGAAGGAACTTACTTCGAACACTTATTGTGATAATTCGTTTAAGTTACATAATTAATTTGTTATTTCTGTTAATAACAAACTTTTACAATTTTTTTTTCATTTTCCATCACTATAATTACTCGTAATTAGGCGTATAAGTCAAGAATCACCCTGTATATTACTTGATTATTTTAAAAATTTTCATTTAAATTTATAATTTCCTGGTTTTTCCTGGTATGAAATTTACAAGAAGAAATTTCTGTCATTTCTGATTTAAATGTATGAAATTTCTAAGACATCTGATATAAATTTAAGAAATTTCTTATATTTCTGATTTAAATTTATATATTTTTGATTTAAATGTATGAAATTAAATTAAATTTTATGAAATTTCTGATGTCTGGTGGAAGGGCTCTAATGGCGCCCCTCCGCTTGATGCACCTGGGGCTGTCGTCTCCTTGACCCCCTTCCCTAGTTACGCTATCAAATCAGAAATTTGAATGAATTACAAAAGTATGTATTTCTGTTTTTCATTGTTCCATAAAATTTTTATTAATGTCTATCACAAATTGATTTATGGGCGGATTTTTCCTCGCGCAAGAGTACAATTTTCATTAATGTCTATTTTTATTCTCGCAGTGATTTCCCACACGATGAACCCCAGCACGTTCTGATAAGAACACAGGACGGCTCGTTTATCCACGACGATGGCCAGCTCTACGTGGAGGACGAGTCGTTTGAGGAGGAAGGAGAATATGAGGAGATCGAGCACTATGAAATCGAGAACATTGGCGGTGATGACGGCAGCGAGGACGATGACAATTTAATGGGCGGAGGAACTCTGCAGGATGCTGACGATGCCGAAACCGAGAACTCTGTGGATGCCCCCTCGACCGACGACGTCGAGGAGGAAGAGGAGCAATTCAAACCGCACCCCTGTCCGATCTGTCACCGAACATTCAAATCTGCCGCTGTTAGTATTGATTTTCGAAAAGGATTATACCTAACCCTTTCGACTCTGACGGTGGCATTTGCCATCACTAAAATTTGATAAATGTATATCTAAGATAGTAATAAATAATATACAGTGTACGAAAAATTTCTTTCGGCACCAGAAAAATTCCAGGGCTGAAAGGGTTAACGTGACTATATGTCCTACTTTGGGCGAGACAGTCTCGCTTTCAGGCAGTCTGTCTTGCTGCGAGAGGCAGCTTATGTATCGATGATGCTATATTCTATTCTAGAACACCGTCGATATTCAACTGTCACGATGTTTTTGTTTGTGTGTTTAGAGTTTGAAGAGGCACATCACGGTGTTGCACAATCAGCTGGATGCCTCGCACAAGGATCCGCTTGAGTTGGCGTTGTGCAACTGTTGCGGGGAGCCCAGCGAGACAGGACACACTGTAAGTTATTTTTCCATAAAATTGTTTGCAACTCACAAAAAATTGTTGCTCTTCCTACAATCACTGTGATATTTTAAAGTAATTAATTAATTAAATTGTCAACGGGAGGGAAGGTACCCCATGCTGATTTGCTGAATTGTAGATGTGATTTACAATTCTTGTTGCTCTAGATTAAAATAATCCCCGGTAACAAAATTAACAATTCTGTCATTCGTTTCATTATGCAATTGTATTGATAATTTTTTAGAGTGGCTCGATACCATGCACGAAAGACGATTGCCCATCGCGCTTCGTCAACCAGAACAACTTGATCCGGCATCTAAGTATCGAACACCCAAACGACCAGGGTGTTTACAAGTGCTGCGATTGCATCCGCTCGTTCGACAACCGGGACGCCATCAACAAGCACATGGCATCCCATCCGCTTGCCAAGCCATTTTCCTGTCTGGCGTGCAACCGGGATTTCACCAGGAAGTACCACCTGGAGCGGCATGTCATGCAAACCGGGTGCGACGGAAAACAGAGGGATCAGTACAAGTGCAAAGTAAGTAAGAAGAGGAGCGCTTTTCTTGGTATTGTTGAAATGAGGGAATATATTTTTTTCTTTCCATTTTTTACTAGGTTTGTGACAAGAAGTTTACACGGAAGGATAATTTAAGGGATCACCTGCGAGCGCACGCGGGGCAAGTAAAGCAGAAGAAGGTGTTCCCGTGCATGTATTGCAAAAAGGTGTTCCAGGGGGCCGCGCTCTTGGCCATACACACAAGGACACATACCGGTGAGTCTCTAGAAGTGAAGGTTAGAGAAGTCATTAGAAGGGATGTTAGAGAAGTCTCTAACTAAACAATCAGCGCTTTTGTTTATTTGTAACTATTTTTTTTTAATTTCAGGTGAGAAGCCCTACGCCTGCGATATGTGTCCTAAATGGTTTCCCTCTAGTGGCGCCATGAAGAAGCATAGACGAATGCACACCGGCGAAAGACCCTATCAATGCATGCAGGTAGATTATTGTAGTAGGAGAATTATAATTTTCCATTTAGGAAGTTACAATGTTGCCAAATTTCGTATGTTGTAGCTTGCATGTAAAAATAATAATAAAGTAAACACTTTGGCTGTGAACTAAGTACGATTTACACAAAATATGGGTCTTTACTTATTTTTTTTGTGTTAGTTAATGTGTTAACAGAGCTGGCTTCCGGTATACACTTAACAGAAAACTATTTTTATTTGAATTTTAGTGCAAGAAAAGGTTCGCGGCTAAGGAAACCCTTAACCGTCACACCCGCACGCACACCGGCTACAAGCCGCACGTCTGCTCCTACTGTGGCAAGGGCTTCATCCAGGCCGTGCAGCTCAGGGCGCACGTGTTCCACCACACCGGCGAGCACGCGTTCACCTGTCCCCATTGCAACAAGGCGTTCAACCGGCGGGTTCGACTGACCACACACATTAAGTTTGTGCACGAGGGCGCCAAGCCGTTGCAATGCAAACTGTGTTACGCGAAATTTTTCCGGAAGGAGGACCAGGCCCGACATGAGTTATTGCACAGCGGGGAAAAACGTTAGTAATAAAAACAAATGTTCCCTTTTTCAACGTACGAGTGCAATGTATGTCACAAACGCTCAGAGTCATCGAACTTAACTTCAATTACTCGCTCAAGGTCATCTAACCTAACATCAATTTCTTATTCTGTCTTTTAAAGTCGGCTAACCTAACGTTAATGACATTGTTCTAACCTAACTTTTTGTTGCATTTAAAAAATGAAGGTTTCTTTTTCAGCGCACGAGTGCGAAGTGTCACAAACGCTTCGCCTCAGGTTAAAGTCATCTAACCTAACATCAATTACTTGTTCTGTTTTCTGTCACCTAACATTAATAACACTGTTCTAACCTAAGTTTTTTTTACATTTATATGTTCATTCAAACTTTCTTTTTTTAGCGTATGAGTGTGAAGTGTGCCACAAACGCTTCGCCGTGAAGGCCTCGCTGAAGATCCATTCGAACACTCACCGCAAGGAGACACCCTGCTCGTGCTACGAGTGCGGGCGCGCCTACATCCGGCAGGACTGCCTGCTGAGGCACATGCGGGCCAAGCACCGGGACGTCCTCGAGGACATCATGGTCTCTGCCGAGAAGAAACGTCTGCAAGAGCAGCTCCTCTCCGCCGCCTCCGAAGCCGCTGAATCCGAGGATTTAAAATCGAAAATCAAAGGATCCGAAATATGGACCGAGTTAACCCTCACAGATTCCATCAAGGAGCTACTGGGGTTGCTGATCGATGAGGTTACTCTGGTTTCGTTCGGGTGGCCAGATACGCCGGTGGATAAGATCTTGGATTGCGTGATCAAGCGGTGTGGACACGAGCCGGCTTCGCCGGAAGATTTTGATTATATTAATAGGATTAGGGAAAATGCAAAGCTTTTATTTACAGTCGTCATCGACGATGAAGCTGTCAAATCGTTGCTGAATAACCAGACTGTAGACGAGGTTATTCAGCACGTTTTAAAATTGGCTAGAAGCGAGTAAAGCACATTTAAAAAAGAAAACTAAAAATTTAAAAGTGAGCTTAAATTATTCAAGATTTAAAGGATATTTATTTTATTTTAAATTTGAGGTTGTACGAGAGGTGTCCAAAAAGTAAGATAACATACAAAGCCTGCAATGAAAAGTGTACATTTTGTAATCTTACTTTTTGATTGCCCCTCGTATATAATCTGATATTCGAGGTCCGTGTCGACTAGAACATTTGCCCGTTAAGTAAGTATACATACACCCAATTGTATACTCTGTAAATTTATTATTTTTGGTTAACTTAATCAGTGATTAGTGCTTCTTAAAAACACAACAGTTTTTTTTTAAATTTATTTACGCAATCGCATATAAAAACATTCGATTTTTGTTTTTAACGAGTGTGCCAACTCGTTAAAAACATAAAATCGAGTGTTATTATATGCGATTGCGTAAATGAATTGTAAATAAATCTGTTGTCTTTTTAATAAGCACTAATCACTGATTAAGTTAATCGACTTAGGCGCAAACAGCATTAGTATAATTTGCTGACGAAGCCTCACTGTCAATCACTGATATTTAATTTAACGTCAATTCTGTTGCTGCTACATATTTCAATCTTTGACTGTCTTACTCCGATAGGAACCTCGGAGTAAGAGTCTTACTTGGTTACAATCCTCTCGAATTGTGAAACTTTAAGCTCGTCTTTAAAAAAAATGTATCTCAGTGCATAATTGTAACACTTAGCATTTAAGGTTAGTAACGCAAACAAAGAAACAAAACACAAAAAAGCATAAGCGCGCATTCATATTTGACAGCTACCACGTAAAAACCAAGTCGCTTGTTTTTAAATTTAACAACATAATTTTACTTAGATTGATAATTTTACGTATATATTTATTAAAATGTATGTTGGGTTTATAAGACCTTTAACGTTTAGTGATTTCGTTTAGTGTGTAACGTTTAAGGAAATGCTGCTGTTCATACAAGAATTAAGGTTTAAGAATTTTAGGTTATGTGTCTGCATCTCGACATTGCCAAATGTTTCATCACACATTTCTGAAAATACTGTTTTACAAGTAACCTTAAACGAACATCTTATAAACCCAGCATTAGTTTTTTACAAAATCCAGAGAAGAGTAGGATGGTTTATTTTAGACGAGGGCAATTTGATTGTCTTGTGTTTAATATTTTTAAGTTTAAATTTAAAAAAAGTTTTAATTGAGACCAGAAAAATTGTGAGTTACTTTTTTTTATCGAGAGGAGGATATTTAACACATTGACTGTCGCGCGAGTTAAAACAACTCGCACATACTGTAGGCTCGGAAATCATATGATTTCACGATAGTTTTGGTGTTAATTCCGCATGGTTTGCGGAGGTCTGACAGCAGTATGTTAAAGCTCAGAGCCTTAAGCAAACATTTTTGCAACAATTTTTAAATACTGTTGTTTAGATAGTTATTGAAATGCGTGGCCTAGGGTGCCTTATCCCATTTCTGGCGCGGCGGTTAACGTATTAAACAAAAGTTTTTGTTGAGATGAAAAAGAGTTTACATTTTTTTTTGTATGGAGAGGAGAAAAAGATATGTGTACTATTTTTATTTTATTTTCGGTGTCGGATTCACTGAATGGGGTCGTGTTTACTCTTATTTGTATGTAATATGTATATTACGATTTAAAGTTTTCCGGATTTATTTTTATCGAATGCTAGCTTGTTTGTTTTTTGTCAAAATGAAAGACCTTTATATAAAAAAATAACACTTAAAAGAATTACACAGTTATGTTTTTTATTATTCCTGTAAAACTGCACTACTATCCTTTTCAAAATGCGAGGAATGTCACTTTCAGGTGCTGTATTTTAAAACAAAAAATCTAAGAATGAATATGAATACAGCTTTATATTCCTTGGAATGTTCTTTATAATTATTGAGAATATCAAATTTTTATCACAATTATTTACAAAGATAATAATTGTGATAAAAATGTGATTTCCTCAATAATTATGCGTATTTTTACAAAAAGATCAACTTTAATGTTTTATAGAAATTGATTGGCTATACAGGGTGTCCTATTTTGAGTAGTATGGGTAACTTTGTTATTATAAATAATAGAGATTTCGTTAAATGGGCAAAGTTTTGTAGTTTTGTGTGCTTATCCAGATTCCAATAAGAGACATTTTAAAAGTCGGAAAAGTTATTCTGAAAAAACTGAAAATCGTCTATATATACCTTGTTAGTGACTATTTTTGAAATCTATAAAAACTTTGCCAAAGTAAATGTTGTGACGCATCAAATTGATCACTATAATTTTAATTTATCTAACGATTAGTTTTTGTTTTAGAAATATCAACTTTTGTTTTTTAAATGGGATCATATGGTGATATGCATATCATTGAATTGCATTTTCAACGCAAAAATGCAGTTTTTACATATTTATTTGTTTATGGTATGTTACCATGGCCACAGTTCATATCCAGTTAGCCAGTCCCCATATAAAATTTGGGAACACGAGAATGGGAGCAGAGCGGAAGATGCCAAAATAGTGTATATGTTTGCCTATATACACCAGTACGGCCTCCTGCGGTCGGCCGGCTACGACTATTTTGATCCAGATGTCGCGAAATCAAGTCTCAGAGAGAGAGTGAGAGAGAGAGAGACAATTGCTTTCTCCCTTTATTCCGCGCTTCTCGTTGTATCATATTCCAGATGTTGATTTTTCAATCTTGAAAACACGTTTTTTTCTTTCTTTTAACGAGCTAAGGATGCGTGTTATATTCATTCATGCGTTTCCTTCTACAATTTTATTTTCTGGGTTATTAGAGAATAGATTTTATGAAATTATATGTGAACGTTGTAAAATTCATTAAGTATTATTTATTTTATACAAAAAACGAAAAATACTAAACTATTTAACTTTTGATAAAAAGTAAAACAAATACATCAACTTATCATTTTATTAACTAATCAGATCAATCCTATTGATTAGATCAAATCTACTGATCGACAAGGGTTTCTTTTTCAATTGAAGGGGCCAGTGCAAAATGCAGTTAAGTCATTTATTTTTTTTAGTTTTTGAGTTATTACCGTTTGAAAGTTTTTAAAATAGTTTTAAATATACTGTGTGTCCCGTTTCAAGGCGCATTGTATGCTTCATGTAAAAATTTCACATGTAATTTGAATTTGAGTTTGTATCGCTTATTGAACCAAAACGATTACAATAAAATTAGAATCATTTCTTTACCTACTTGCAGTATTTTCGAGGTATTATTTTTGAGTTCTTCTCAGTTTCATTTGAAATATAGCTTGAAAATAGTGAACGATTATACGAAAATAAAATCGTCAAAACAGTAGTTGCTATGAAAAGTCAGTGTTTGGCATCAAATTTATTAAAACACAAAGCTATAATTCAATTCAACATGAGTGTTTATTCTGCAAAAGTAAAAGACAGATCCCAAAAGCGACACAGTATATATTTTAATCACGATGCGTATTTTATGAAATGAACCATACTTTTAATAAATATTAACACAGTTTCAGAAATTTGTGGTTTTTGCACTGACTACTATAATTATCCGTTCATTTTGAACGATTTTTACGTGATATACTTGTACTTTTCCGATTAAAATTTTATAAACGCTTATTGTGTGCCATTTGACCAACACCGACAACACTCAGCGGGCACTAAAATGTTATAGTGTATTCATCGCTCTTTTGCTGAGCAATAAAAATCGAACTTGAATACCCTCAATAAAATTATAATCATTATACAACCTTGCGGCTACCGGCACTGCGGGTGACCAGCGCGGGGGGTGGTTGGACCGGGACGACAAAGACGCAAAATGGTTTGGTTTGCTGTTTCTTCTTCTGCCGGCTCAAAATATACCTGCGATCCTGACCCTTCGCACTATTCAGAGGTCGTGAGTAAAATAAATCTTCCAATATTTGTTTTCTTCGGATGCAAAGCATGCCCTGATCAGACGTATATTTGTATTATTGAAAATTGTAATAAGATGTTTATCTAACACTTAGGGGAAAGTGTAAGGTTAGAAATAAATTTTAATTAATTGAATTACATTGTCATTTAATAAAACAATATTTACATATGCAAATATAAAATTTTAAACGAAATACTGTTGACTAAACATTTTACTAAAATTGTTATATACACTTCTGTGCAATATAATTAAGCACAAGTCATAACTATTTTTTACAATATTCTAGTTGTATAATTCGGGTCTGTTTTAATTACCTAGCAGCAGTTTCAATAAATAATAAAACACCATAACACTTCTTTACTGCTTCCACCGTTTCTTAACTCTGAAAACAGTGACTTTACTGATGTTCACCAATCGAACAATTTGTATAGTAGAATAATCATCTTCTATTTTAGTTAGAATTCTAAGTTTTGAATTGTAGTCTAAATGACGCGGCATTTTGACATTAATGAATTGACATATTTACGTAACTAAGAAACTCATCGTGTCCGCTTTAAACTATAACATATTTTGTGTACTTAATATTATTGCACAGAAGTGTACATTCATAACTAATAAATTAAAAGTTAAATTTCTGAATCTGAGGAGTCTTCGATTTCGTCGTCGGTATCTTCCATATTAATAATAAATTGAAAATTTGAGTCATATGTATTATATTCCTTTTACACTCTAATAGTATGTTTCACACATCTCGACCAGTGAAGCGAGGTAATTTTTTTCATTTCCATATTGATACATACTATCTATAACTGTTTTGTTTAAATTCGGTGAAGTGTTATTGTTTCTTAATGTTCGCTTCAATTGGGCCCAGATTAATTCAATTGGGTTAAAAATACAGTGATACGGGGGTAGCCGTACCACCGTATGCCCATGTTTTTCCGTTTTCCGCCAATGTGTCAATATAAAATTGTTTTTTGTTTGTGTTTTCAACACTTCCAGAAGCTGCGCCTTTGTATAGTTGTCCTCGTAAAATAAATTATTTTTATATAAATAATCAGATATTTCTGATTTTTTACTAGACGTAGTCGGTGCCTCATCAATTTGTCGACTATGGTATAATGCATTGTCCATAACTATTACGGAGTTTTTGGCCAAATTCGGTATCAGTTTATTTTCGAACCAGTTTTCAAATAAAACCGCAGTCATATCGTCATGATAATCAGATGGCATTTAGAGATCTGCTTTCCCGATAGAAGTAAACAATCGTTTACCCATCCATTTTCGTTGCCGCAATGTAAAATTGTTATTCGTTTTCCTCTAGATGGAGGAACTTTCATGATACTATTATCTGTCTGGTCTGACCACATTTTTTTTGAAGTATCATGTGTATCAAACCAAGTTTCATCTAAATAACAAATATTTCTTCCAGCGTCTCTATATTTTTGAATTTTCTGTAAATATTCGTATCGCCTTTTTTTAATATTTTCCCTATCCAATAGATGCTTCCTTTTATCTATAGTGGCGAATTTAAATCCATTGTCCTTTAAGGATTTCCATAATGTTGTTACTACACCATATAATTTCCCTGTCTTTCAAAATATTATTAATAATTTTTAGTGTAGGTGTCTTTTTAGCCTTTATTACTTCATAAGTAATTTAATTTTTCTAATTTTATTGAATACTTTAGGCGTAATTTTTTTCACAACCCCTTTATCGCACCGATTTGTTCTTTGGTTCGTAGAATTTTTTCTGCTATTTCCAAAAAATTCTTTACTCCAAGAACATCTTTAAGACCTCGATATACGTCCTTTATAATGCGTTTTGCGTCGGGTGAAAAATTATTATGTTTTGCCTGGTTATTTCGTTGGCGGGAACTTGGGATTTCTATAACTAATAAAAACCATTATGAGATAAAGATTCTATAATTAAAAATGTAAAGCCTTGTTCAGAGTTCATTATTTACATCATTCACACTTTCCCCTTTTTTTATGTAGTATAAGTAAAAACAATGTATTGAACTTTCTTGGGTAAATATAATCACAATTTTAACGACAATATCCACCATTTTTTTTAATATCTGTCTGCCCGGCTGGCGGAAACCATTAGAAATATCGACATATTTTGAAAACTGAAAGTGGTAGTTTACTGTTAGCGGTTTATAATGTTTCCCGATATTTTCTTAAATATTTACTAAACCAAAAAATTCAATTTTACCAAAACAAAATATATTTTTGTCATAGCACTCTTAATATGTAAAATATGTTAAAAATAGTGTTTTTTTTTTTATCTAGTTGTCGGTTTATATCTGTGAAAGTATTGGTAATATTGAAAACTGCTTTACATAAAGTAGATAATGAAAAGTTAATCATAAATTGTAATCACTAAAGAGCGGATAAAAAGTGTAAAAAATGTGAAATAAAGCACTTAAAAAAGCATTTAAAAAGCATTAAATGAGTAAAATACATAAAAACTATAACATTATTTAGTATTCAATATGCTTATCAATATTTTTTAAATAGAAATTTTACAACTAACAGGTTAAAAATAAAAAAAAAATATTTTCTTTACGTGTTATGTTATGTAGGAGTATTTCAAAATAAAAGGTTTTTCTTTTATACATTTCAAAATATCTACAATTTGATTAAAAACATTTAGATCCTTTCTTCAACACTTTATTTTGTAACCAAATGTACATTTCGGACACAATGTGTCCATTATCAATGGTTTGATACTAAATACTAAAAAATAAAAATTATTTTTTAGTATTCAGTATCAAACCATTAATAGTGGACACATTGTGTCCGAAATGTACATTTGGTTACAAAATAAAGTTTGGAATAAAGGATCTAAGTGTTTTTAATCAAATATTATCATCTTCAAGTAACTCAATCATTGGGTTATTTATTCATGAAAACAATTGACCACCAAATCTTATTCTAAACGAGGGTTTGCCAACCTTTTTTTTATCTACTTTAAACGCTTAACTTAAACAGAAAAACAAAAAATAATTGAAGTAGTTCTCGACGCAGCAGGAATTTTGCAATACGTATTGGTGATTATTATGATCGATATTAATATATTTTTGAATAACGTTGGAGTTGGATATTCATTTTGACATTTTCAATTGGTGGTTTAAAGTATTGCAAATTTAATTGTAACGTCATTTGTTTAAATTTATAATTTGTGTCATGTACTTACGCATCTCTACATTAAATATAATACTTAGAAACTTTCATCATTAGGCGAGATTTTTTTCTAGACTGAATCCTGCACACTTTTTCATTTTAAAGATTTTCTTTAACTGTCAAAACAAAAGAACTACGGACGATTACAACTATCGAAACAAACGAGCTATATCTTCAAAACGGTGACAGCTGTCTTAGTTCTGTTAAAACAATTAAAAACTATACTGAATTCAGAATTTGTGTTCACTATATTATAAATAGCTATTTATGTAACAAGAAAAAAAACTTAATAAATTCCAATAATTTGAACTAGTTTAGAAAAGCCTAAAAATGTGGCTTGGCCGCGTAGCGCGAAGCCAAATTCTGGCTTTTCTAAACTCGAAATTTTACTTCATGCGCCACGCATGTGAAACATCCAAATATCATGAAGTTCAAAATATTCTCGGTTATCAATATGTATATTTTCAATCAATTGCTACAACTATATTATATGTGAGAAAGCAACATCATTTTAAACATGTTTTAAAGTTTTAAACGGTGTTTCAATGAAAAAAAACACGTTTCGTAAAAAAAAACTGATATCCAGTTAAAATGAAAAAACATTTTATTTAACAACCCTGGTAAAAAATAGATTTTTTTGTTTTAGCATATTGCCTATTAATTTAAAATAAGCGTAATTTTTTATTAAAATATAAAATATTTTTCAAAACTTTGAGAAAATGCTTTAAATAATAATTTATATTATAATTTATTTTAAATAAATAAATAAATAAATAAGCACAAAATGACAAAAAAAGCAAACAAATTCTTAGTGCCAAATTATCACATTTTTCGTGATTCGTATACTATAGCTAGAAATCCGCTGTCTAGTAATCACACTTTTTGTCATAGCTTTCGGTCAATAAGTGTTGTGTATTATTAATCAGAATTGGCTTTGGGTATTCTCTAGCTATAATGCGCTCTTTTATAGTGCGCTTTACCCTATGAAAACTAATATTACTGATTTTTTTTGTTATTATTTCGAATATTTTAATTCTTTCTTTACACATCCGTCTGAAATTAATTTGCAATTTTGATTTAATTTAATTTTTTATTTTAGAATTAATAAATATAACGACTATAACGATTTTATGATTATATAATTCTAATATCATATTCTCGTAATTTAAAAGAAAACCGTTATAAAAACAACTTTTTCCATTAAAAAAATTAATCGTTTATAATATCATTACAGACCATTTTATTAGACAAATAATATTTTTTCAAGCAAGAGTTGACAATTATGACCAAAATATATATTAGTATACCACCACTTTGTGTGCCTTCATAGTATAAAATGATTTTATACTATTAACGATTTAACGACGGTGAGGCTTGAGCGCAGCCTAAATTTAATCGACTCAGGGAATCCCAAAACGCATATATCTTGTTATTCTTTTTTTACGTAAAAATGTGATATTATTTTGTCAAAATAATAAAATATGTAATAAAGATATTATTAGATATTAAAGAAGTGTTGTTATAAATAAATTAAAATTGTTCAATACAACATAAATGAATTCTTACAATTTTTAATGCGCTGGACACTGCTATTCTGAACATGGCTTTAGCGATTTGGATCAGTAAAAATATTTTTAAAATACTTTCAATAATATTATATATTTATATGATATTATTAAATACATACCCTGGCTCTTTACTGAAATTTTAGTGTTGCTATTATCTGCTTCAACGGCGCCCTCAATCAATTGATTTTGGTCCATGATGAAAAAATTATCCCAGGGTCGCCACATATTTTATCAAAAATAGGTAGTCGTCATAAGCAAAAAGTAAACAAAATCCGTGAGTAGGCACAATAAGAAACAATGAGAAAACCGAGAACGAAATATGCACTAACACAATTGCTGATAAAATGATGAATTTTAAACCAAGCAAAACGACCTGTACTCACAAAAATGGGGGTAAAAGGAACATTAAAAGCTAATTATCAAACCAATTCACAGAAAAACATTCCAAAAATGATTGGAAATGCATACAGGGTTTACCCATTGAAAATCCAATGGATACCCCTGGATCGGAGTAGGTTTTAGGGAACATTTCGAAAAAAGATTATTTTTGCTTTCCAAAAACACGCAGGTAGTTGTGCGAGGCGAAATAGAACCGATTTAGCATCCTTGTCGGCGCGCACCAACTACTCCCCGCGCTGGTCACCCGCAGTGCCGGTAGCCGCAAGGTTGTATAATGATTATAATTTTATTGAGGGTATTCAAGTTCGATTTTTATTGCTCAGCAAAAGAGCGATGAATACACTATACCTACTTTTCGGATTAAAATTTATGGCATCCCCCGTGCGGCTGCATGGGGACAATGGTTATTGTGTTATGCTAATTACTGAAAAATATACCGACGGAATTCCCTAATTCCGAATTAACCGAAAAGTGCTCAGTAAATATAGATGAATACCTATAAAAGATTATAACGAAGAAGGAATTTTACTTATAAATCTTCAACCTCACCCAATGATCGAAAAACCCCCTAAAATTCAGTACTAATCCATTTTAAAACATTTTGCTATAGTCCAAAATTTTACTCATGTGAAAGGAAAACGTCAGGGGATTTTATTCATCGGGAAAAGTCAGGGAAATTCCGTGTTTTTAACGAAAAGTCAGGGATTTTTTATATTAATAATACGATTAAAGATTTAACAAATGGGTAGTTCTGTTCGGAACACGAATTTGACACATTAAATAATATTAAACAAAATTAAAAATAAATGGTGTTGTATCCATCATAGCACATTTCACGTAATTTGAACATTTGATAACTCACATACTAAATTTATTTCACTCTAACCAAGTAGTTGGAGATTTCACTGGAAGTTAGTGTAAAAGTTAGTGTAGAAGTCAAATTTCGAGTTTTGAAAAGAATGATAATTTGGATTTGCTTAAATATATAGAATAACAAAAACGTTGAATATATATTTAAGAATTGTTAATTTCAATGTAAATTTAAGTTTTTATAAAATATAACTAATTACCAAAGTTCATAATTTGAAACACGCTTGAAATCCTAAATTAAAAGAAATATTTTCGAATAGACTTTTTGTGGTGATAATAAATTTATATAGCGCATAAAGTTAATTTTTCAGGCATTTCTAAACTCGAAATTTTACTTCATGCATTAAACACTCGTTTAAAGGTTACATTTAAACTTTTTTCAAAAACGACGAGTATCTGAAAATGTAGTGTATTCAGTACATCAATAATATAAATTATTTTCCAAATTTGGTTTTATCTGTTTTTATTGAATTTATGAAGAAAAAAAACTAATCAAAATAAATATAATATCTAATGAATTCTGGCAAAGTGAAATAGATTTCATTTAATTTTGTGTAAACTCATTGAATTTTATTCTTTTATTTTTAGTTTAATTTTAGGTTTATTTAGCTTTTTTTAAATATATCTGATTCCTAAAGTTCATAATTTCGAGCACGCTGAAAATAAAAGAAGTGTTTCGGAATTGTTTAATTTTTCCTACCTACCTACCTACGCGAGCAATCGGGAATTCGGGACTATTGCTATCTCGCTTGCTCTAACAATATAACCCGTGGATAAGCCGCCACCGCGCTGCCGTCTTCGCCGCGCCGCCGGCCGCGGTGCTTCCTCAAGAAAACGAATTTAACCGAGATCGGCACGAACATTACCGACCGCTGTTTCCGACGCATGCACGGCGCACCAGGGGGTGTCGACTCTTTTGGGCACTTAAGAGCGCGCGCGCGAGATTCCAATTACTTTTCGAACATATTTTTTTTGGTTTTATTCTGGAATAGAATTCAATATTTTTCGAATGTATGAGAGTATTATTTTTGCTGTCGGCGGACCACCAGTATTAGACCGGCGGGCCGTATGCGGCCCGCGGGCCGTGGTCTGTGAATCCCTGGTGTAGACGGAACCGGAGCAGTTTTCTCTAGAATATTATCACGTTTACTCTGTTCATAAATAGATGGACCCACTTCCCGACCACAGTCTCTCCTTTTCTATCCTCGAAAACTCAGAATCCAGTTCTCCCATAAGCATTGTCTACCCTTGTTATAACTCACTCTATGCAATGATTAAATCAAATAAGAAAAATGTTCAAACCGCTTATCACAATTTTGAGAAGTACAAAGAAAGCTTTTGTCGCAATTATAGTAAAAGACATGATGGAAACTAGAAGATAACAATAACAAAGAAATAAGGTTAAGAATGTTTTCTCCGTTTTCCCTTTGTGCGACTGCAGTTTACTACTTTTTATGGGGCGAAATTTGAAAAATACGATAGTGACATCTGCTGAGTATTACGTTAGTACAAACAAGCCCCATAAGCGTGTACCGGCACTGATTTAGACAGGGATTTAACCAAGGACGGTCAAGTATACGGTAAGAAGGATCGACAGAATCGAAGATTTTGGAGTGGGGGTGGAGATCGCTTATGTCACAAATGCGCGCTTAATTTAAATGTGGTTACTTCATCATTTAGATAATTACAAGTAATTACAGTAACTGAATAATAATTCTTACTATTTAAAAAAAGACCTCTATTGGCATAACAATACATTACATCTACACTAATCACTACTACCTCTCTTTCTCCTGCTTTCCCACTCTTCCCCTAAATTCTCCAGCGTCCTTACATCGGCCCCATCCTCTCTCATCCATTCTTACTATTAAATTATAACAATAATATAAAAATTATCTCAGATAAAAGACATTATTTGATTTGGAGATTGCATTATTAGCATCATAATGTATATCCACATTAAATTCTCCGTAACATTGCATGTTCAATTTAAGCTTTAAACAAGTGTTTTCCACTCCCAGACTAAGCATGAAGTAAAATTTCGAGTTTAGAAAAGCCTGAAAATTTGGTTTGGTCGCGTAGCGCGAAGCGCGGAGCGGCCAAACCAAATTTTCAGGCTTTTCTAAACTCGACATTTTACTTCATGCTCCACCGGTACCAAACACTGATGCAATGTAAAGTTTAGCGGTGTGTTTTAAACTTCGTAGTATGTCAGTGTTTTGTACCGGTGGCGCATGAAGTAAAATTTCGAGTTTAGAAAAGCCTGAAAATTTGGTTTGGCCGCTCCGCGCTTCGCGCTACGCGACCAAACCAAATTTTCAGGCTTTTCTAAACTCGAAATTTTACTCCATGCTTAGTCTGGGAGTGGAACACACTCATTTCAAGTTTCAAATTAAACTCTGTTAAAAAACAACGAGTATCTAAAGATTTACGGCATATACGCTGTAATTGGGAAATGTATACTTGAAAGAAAAACTCCCTGTATGTAGAAGTTGAGGAATTAATTGCGATTGATTAGCTACAATTTTTAATGGTCATATAGGCAACTCAATTTACACACAACTTAAAAATTAAAGGTGTCAAATTGTATTGGATGCAAATGTTCGGTGTTACATAAAACTCTCTGTATGTGTTACGCCCATTGACGTACCTTGGGATTTAACATGCGAATTTGACAGTTGACGGGCGACTGATCGTTTAATTAATTTCAGGAATACGGGGCCTGGTCACCCGGAATAAAAAAAAAAAAACAATCTAGACATGATCAAATAACTTCAATTTTGACATAATTCAATATTTTTGTACATTATTTCTGTCGTAATGGAAACAAATCGTAAGTAGTATATTGAGTTGCCTACATTTAGGCGCTTCTTAAAAGATCTTTGAGAATCTCTATCCTTAAAAGTAAACACTTTTGATTATACATTTATTAACAAAAAATTATTGTTTCTATGTATACTTTAAGCTCTAGACCAGTGGCGGGGAAACTTTTTTTAAGACGGGCCATTTGTAATAACCAGACAATCGTAGCGGTCCAAAGAATAATGCTTAATCGTAGGTAGGTAGTTTTTATGCGGGTCGTCACATTACGAAGTAAGAACGCGTTCAAACATTCTCACGACGGCACTCTTAAACGGGCCGGATTAAACCTTTCCGCGGGCCGGACTTGGCCCGCGGGCCGTAGTTTCCTCATCACTGCTCTAGACGTTTGTCCTTGCAATTTATGAACACCCTTTAAAAAAATAAAGTTTGAGAACAATTGACCAGACCGAATCTAAAATATTTAGCTACAAAGTGACATGCCTCGCTTTTTGAAAAGGATAGTAGTGTGCTGCCGTGAGAGATTCCAGGTGTGCGCACAAAATTTACAAATGTAAATAAAAAAGTTTTAGGGATATTTTTAAGGTAGACACATAAAATAAAAACACTTAAAACATTACACACTGAGCAAAAAACAAACAAATAACGTTATATCAACATTGTAGCAACATTAAACGTTGTTTTAATGTTGATGAAACATTACTCTAATGCATTTGCTCAGTGGGTAGTATAAATAAATAAAAATTACCACTTTCTTCACATTTATTAAGGACACAACAGTGTTAATTTTTATTGATTATACTCTTCACGAAACTCAAAAACATAAATTGTCTACTTAGCAATAAAGAAACAAATAACGTTACATCAACATTGTTGCAACATTAAACGTCGTTTTAATGTTGATGAAACATTATTTAAATGTGTTTGCTAAGTGGGTTGAGTATAAATAAAATTACCAATATTTGGTTGTAGAAAATACTTTTAATGTTTTGAAATATTAATACTTTAAACATTTTGTAGGTATATTAGTAAGTTAACGATTTTTTACAGCCTTTATTAACATTAACATATTTAATTAAAACATTAAATTAGTTAGTATACTTTATAAAATGACCTAAGACGATAGGAAGATAAAATAATCACTGAACATTTTCCTTACATTTAATTAAAAATAAAAACAAATCAAACACAATAAATACATTGTAAAAAAAATAATACAAATATAAAAAAGCGCAGCTTTTGTTTTACTCCAATACTTAAAAGTCCCTTATAAATAAAAAAATCCTAGAGTTGTAAAACCTAACATAGCAGGGATTTTTCATTGAAATATACACATCTCCTTGCATAAAAAATCAGACATTTGTTGTTTGTTTGAAAAGCGTTTAATTTGAAGTTTCGAACGAGTGTTTCCACTCCCAGACAAAGCATGAAGTAAAATCTCGAGTTTAGAAAAGCCTTATAATTTGGTTTGGGCCGGTATTCCTAAAACAACTGATCATACGATCGGTCGCCCGCCAACTGTCAAATTCATATGTTAATTTCCTATCTAAAGACAGATTTCGTATGACCGAATTGTACGACCAATCTAGAAAATACCGGCCCTAAGCCTAAGCTGAAATTTATCACATGATCGGTCGCCTGCCAACTGTCAAATTCACATGCTAGATCCCTATCTAAATGACAGATTTCGTATAACCGAATCGTACGAATAATCTCGGGAATACGGGCCTTCGGGGGCTATTCACAGCACCGATTCAATTTGTCATCGGTGAAAAAATTGCAGTGAAATGACGTCATTTTACTCCGAACGGTTGGGTAAATTCTTCCCAAAATGACGCCATTTCAGTGCAACTTCTGCCGTATTCCCGAGATTAGTTGTACGATTCGGTCGTACGAAATCTGTCATTTAGATACTGGTTTTAACATGTGAATTTGACAGTTGGCAGGCGACCAATCGTGCGATTAATTTCAGGAATACCGGCCCTGGGCAGGTATTCCCGAAATTGGTCATACGATTAGGTCGTATGAAATCTGTCATTTAGATAGGGATTCAACATGTAAATTTGACAGTTAGCGGACGACCGATCATGCGATCAATTCTAGGAATACCGGCTCTGGGCCCGCATTCACAGTACCGATGCAATTTGTCATCGGTGAAAAGTGGCGTTATTTTACTCCAAACGGTTTGGTAAATTCTTCCCAAAATTACGTCATTTTAGTGCGATTCTCGCCGGTGACAAATTGCATCGGTGTTGTAAAAAGGGGCCCTGGTTGCGTAGCGCTACGCGACCAAACCAAATTTTCAAGTTTTTCGAAACTCGAAATTTTAAACACTGATTTCAAGTGAAAGCTAAAAATTCAGCTTTAACAGTAAATTTTAAACTTCACTTAAATCTATGTTTTTTTTTATACGCGTAGTGTTTAATTTTCGCAACTGTAGTTTAATTCAATTTGAGCCGAACCAATCCAATTAACAACTCGAACTCGATGTAGCCAACTTTCTAAGTATTGAATTCGATGTATCAATTTCGAATTTTAAGGCTTTTCTAAACTAGAAATGTTACTTCATGCTTAGTCTGGGCGCTTGCGCTCTTCATTTAAAAAATAACAATTGCATTTTTTTGATACCTAATCGAGCACCCTGTATAAAAAATACGCCCATCTTGCAGAACTCCTCAAAATAGCCAAAATGCATGTGCTATACTTTTCTGTAACTCGGATAGTTTTCGAGTTATTGCGCTTTTGTGAAAATCGAGAACTTTGCGCGAGCGCGCTCGTTTTTTTGTATTTAGCAAAAACTTCGAATAACTTAATTGTTATTGGGAATAGAGAAAAATGGTTCCAATGAAAGCTGTGGGCCCGCCGTGGCCGAGCGGTTGAGCCGCTGGTTTCGCCAATCGTTCACGGCGGTGATCTGGGTTCGATTCCCAGCGGGGGCGAGTAATTTTTCGAACGAAAATATTCGTCCCGGAGTCCATGGGTGTGTGTGAATGTGTTGTGACGTCCAAATATATAGTTATATGTAATTAGTAATAAGTTCAAATTAACAAATGTATACAAACAATAAAAATTGATGATGGCTAATAGTCTCGTAACTAAGGCCATTCAAAAGCCAAAAACCCAAAAAAAAAAAAATGAAAGTTGTAGATTATTGAATTTAAAATAATGTTTGTATTTACAAAATTTCTGGTAGCTGTTTTGGTTTTCGTGTAAATTATACAGTTGTTGGGAGATTCGTAAAAATTTGATTTTTACAAGAAAAGCGAATAACTAGATTTTATTGGAAATTTAGAAAAATTCTCCGAATGAAACCTATAGATAGTTAAATTTGGAACAGTGCTAGCGCGTTGGCATTTGTTTTTTTTTTCCATTTTTTTAATTGTTTACCGTAAATAAATGACCAAAATAAATAAAAATGAACCAAACTAAAGTTTTGAATGATTGCATTAATAGGTGAATAGTGTGTGTTATTCTTTCGCACTTTAGAATAAATCAACGTTTTATACGGGTGGCGCATGAAGTAAAATTTCGAGTTTAGAAAAGCCCAGAAAATTTGTCTCGGGTCGCTGCGCGACCCTCGACAAATTTTCACGGGGCTTTTCTAAACTCGAAATTTTACTTCATGCTTAGTCTGGGAGTGGACAACACTCGTTCGAAACTTTGAATAGAACGCTTTTCAAATGCCTAACAAAATTACAATTAATTGGCCATGCTAACACCCAAGAATTCAACTTTTCTTCAAGAACTTAAAAAACAATCTTAAGTTTTCTTAACGCCTAAAACATTCAAAACCATTCCGGCTAAATCAGTGCCGGCTGTAATAACTTTTCCGGCAATGTCAGTAATTGGAGCGATTATGTTGTTAACACCTTTAAGAACAATATTCAAACCGTTGGCGTGATGTAAAACTGGAGGCTTTACAGTCAGAGCAAAATCATAATTGTAATTAACCCTTTTCGTTTCGTGAACCTTATTTTTTCTAGCAGTTAAAATAGTTGTTGTAATTTGGTTTTTAGTCGTAATTTCAGGTGTTTTAGCAGTTGAAGAAGTTAAGCTTTCCTTTGGTTTAGTGGAGGTAATTTCTTCGCGTTTTACCTGGGGTGTTGGTGTCGAAAAACTAATCGGTTTGTTGGCTACAGTATTGGCTCTCTTTGTCGATGCCGTTGATGAAGTCGAATCGTCCTCAGCAAATCTGTTTTGTAGATTAATATTAGTGTTCGCGTTGTCTTTAGGAATGTTGTTGTTATCATTGTTATTTTTTGTTGTTTGTGGTTTTTCTGGTGCATTGGCGAATGTGTTCTGGATGATGGTTTCAGCGCCTACTGTCGGGGATCTGTTGGGTTTTTTGGTGAGGGATTCTTCCAAGATTTTTACGTATTCGCCGGTCGGGTCCCAGACTTCCGCTAGTTTCGCCCAAATTTCCGGATATTCTTTCATCAATCGTTTGATGCTCTTCATCGTCACAAAGCGCTGTTTCTCAGTACAGCGCAGGCAGTTTGTGCGGATCGCTTCGGGCAGGATTCCTGAATAAACGAAGAAGTTAAAACACAATGAATAAATAAGAGTCACAAGAAAGAGCAGGAAAAATCGTTTATGAGATAACAACAGTACCAAAGGTTAACAAATGTATAAGTAAAAACACAATGAATAAATGAGAATCGCGAGAAAGAGCAAGTAAAAGCGGTTAGATGATAATATCATCTTAATATCTTTATTATTAAGGTTATTAATATTATTATTAGATATTAAGATGCGGTTTGCGCAGGCTTATTAGTTGGTCATTTGTCTATTTTCTAGTCTAAAAAAAAAATCATATCATCGCATTTACATTTTTTGAGAAAATCCAATATTTTGGTTATAATATCGAATAACGCCCTCTATCGGCGGCCGTGTAGGTCACAACTGTCATGATTACGACGAACCTCCGAAGCCCAAGAAATGCTCTTTTCAATGATACCAAATTTATCCAAATCCATTAAGCCGTTTTGAAGTTACAGGCATTTATTTAAAACAACATTCAAATACCCTCCACCACTTTATTTCGAAAGATAGAGAAAAATTGTTTTTACAAAAAATGTTCCACTTTAAGTTAACATTAAAACGCAAATACATTTTTGTTATATTCATCGGGGAAAATCGCGAGAAACGTAACTTTATGTAGTTAATTGATGAGGCGGATACATGATGAAACTCCATAATACTATTTGAAATAAAACAACGCAGTTGGGAGGGTTTCACTTTTATTGTTGAACACTGCAACATGTTTCACCACACAGTGGCTTCATCAGGCAGATGAAATAATAATAATTTCATCTGCCTGATGAAGCCACTGTGTGGTGAAACATGTTGCAGTGTTCAACAATAAAAGTGAAACCCTCCCAACTGCGTTGTTTTATTTCAAATAGTAACTTTATGTAATTCAAGATGGTGGAAACGCCCACTGGCAGCCATCTTGGAAACTTGAAAATAATTTCCAGCATTTTCCCTTGCCCACTTTACCCATAAAATTTTTTACCGTAACTTTCTACGATCGTTAGTTTCTGAGATACAACCGCTTACCTCGCTTATTTGCCCACCCGGTACAGTCGGCGCAACCCAAATCTGAACGCCAAAATTTAATGGTGTAATTTACACTTTGCATCATAGTCGCTCGTCGCAATTAAATTTGACAGCTCTCAAAAATTATTGTCAAAAATGTCCGATGTCATCTTAAATTTCGTAGTTAGCCATTGGTAATGGATACATAGTCCCCGAAATCGAAAAATAAAAGTGAAGAAAGGTATATAACTGCGTTTTCATCAAGCGACTTAAAATCTTCACGCAACTCAAATAATTACATTCATTAAATTTTGTACTTTAATAAAAAGCTTGGATCGTCGAATGACGAATAAGTAAAACTGCTGAACGGTAAATTTAGATGACGCTAAACTTATGCAACCTAAAGTACAATTTCATTGTTCCTCTCCACAAAATAACGCCCTCTGCTTTAATTTTATTCTATTTCTATCAATGTTGTGCAGTATTATATGGCACTGATTCTCTCGTGAAATAGTGTTTGAAATTTGAATTGAAATGTATAACCGATTGTAAAAACTTAGGTGTTGCATTTAAAAAAATCAACTACTACCCAATAGTGATTGTGTTTATTGTACAGTCGGCGCAATTAAAATCTGAAGCCAAAATTTAATGGTGCAATTTACACTTTGCATCATAGTCATTCGTCGCAGTTAAATTTGACAGCTCTCCAAAATTATTGTCAAAAATGTCCGATGATTGATGTATAATTATTTATTCTGTTACTTTGTATTAATTCATTATATTCGTTTGTACTTTGCTAGTTGCTAGAACTGTTTGTCTATTAATATTAATATTCTTTGTAAATGAAATATAGATTGTAAAATGGAGATTCCGTAAATAAATTAAATTAAATTAAAAAAATGACGCCTCTCTTTGATTGGGCCCCATTTTTACCACTCCATTTTTACCACCGTCCCTTTTTTACCACCAATTCTTTTTACCACCAACGTATTTACCACCGTATTCTGTTTACCACCAATATTTTACCGCTATTTAAAATCGAATTAGAATAACAACTGACAACTTCAATTCGTAACCTGTCAATGTCGAGAACATTTACGTACGAGGCAAACCAGCAAGAGGAAGACGACGTGCCACATCCCCGCGATATCCGCCAATGCTGTGGAACATGTATCAGGCAGTTCTGCAGAATACGGCACGCACGAACAACATGTCTGAAGGATGGCATAACCGTTTTTCTGTAGTCGTCGGCCGGGATCATCCTAGCCTATATGCTTTTGTCGCCGAGCTTCAAAAAGAACAGGGAGACACCGAGGCAATGTTCCGGGAATTGGACCTTGGGCGAAAAATTAAACGTACGGAAAACCTTGCCAGAATTAAAACTGAGGATAGGATTACAAATATAGTCCGAGATTACGATGTCAGAAAAGAAGAAGGGGAAATTGCAGAATACTTAAGGGCGATCGGTCACAACATACAATTTTGAATAAAACTGATTTTATTTGTAAAAAAGTGTTTTATTGTATAATTATTGGTACAAATATTAGTGGTAAAACTGTATAGCGGTAAAAAAGTATGGTGGTAAAAATGCGGTGGTAAAAATGGATTGGTAAATTTGGAGTGGTAAAACTGTACCCCTAGCCCTCTCTTTGTAATGCCACTGGCCAAAGCCTGAATAACAGGAATTAATTTCAGTAACAAATGCCATGACAACCAAAGAGCGTTCACATTTAGGTTGCGTCGACTGTACGTTGTCAATATTTCAAATCTCTAGGACAATTTTTCACAACCTTTTTGGACCTTATAAATTTGGATGCCCGCCCCCTAAATAATAGAATGTTAATTTATAATTCAATGAAAAATTATAAAGTCAAATTATAATTAGAAGCAATACAGATTGCATATATTGTTACTATATTGTTATTCAGTATAGAAACAATATTGTCTTTATCCAGAATAAAAATAAAAGATATTTAATGAATTTACAACTTTATTTAATAATGAATCTACGTTCTATCTATTAAATTAGATTATTAATTAATTATAAATAATACAAGAATTGGGTGAAAAATTATGAGTTTTCAATAAAACAGTACTAATGTTTTTTATAGAAGTGCTAATTCTATTCGAACGAGTGTCTTCCACTCCCAGACTAAGCATGAAGTAAAATTTCGAGTTTAGAAAAGCCTGAAAATTTGGCTCGGGCGCGTAGCGAAGCGGAGCGACCGAGCCAAATTAGGCTTTTCTAAACTCGAAATTTTACTTCATGCGCCACGCGTATAAACAGTGGTTTTAACGTAAAATTGAAAAAACACTGCCTAGATATTTAAGTTTATAATTTATAGCTCATTCAGGTTGAGTTTATGATTTTCTTTCTCACTTCGAACAATTTTCCAATATATAAAAACGAATTAAAATTAATATCGACTTACTGCAAAAATGTTGTCCCATTGAGACAAGTCTCCAAATATTCATTGAAACAACTACTTCTCGAGCTAATACCCCGACAGATATTGAATTACAAAAATTTTCCAATAGTTGAAGATTTTTCTTAAATTGCCCGGCGCGTCCACCAAAAACAAAAGCACCATTTGTGTTTCTCAGAATTAAAATCAATATCACCAGTCGAGGAAAAGATCATCCGGTTTATTAATCACCTTCAAGGAAATGCAAACATTCAAAAATGGAAACGAAACAAACGCTAATCGAGTTGAATCTGAAATGATGATAACCTTGATGTCACAAAAAAACACACACTCACATGCACATGTTATCTCTTTCTTTTTGGGTTCATTTGTATCGGGAAGAAACATTGAATAAATAAATCAATAAAAAATATAGGATAAAGGAATTCACTTTAACAACATGATAATATTGATAATGAGTGCTTAGCACTCGAAATGTACATCTAACACATAAAAATAAAAGTGAAGTAAGGAATAAAAACAGTTTTTTCATTGTCACTTTAACAAGTTGAGCAAAATAGATTAAAATATTGTTTGATCAACTCATGAAACGTTATTGTGATGTTGATCAAATATTACTCAAGTGTTTTTGCTCAAGGGAACGTTACATCAATGTTTAATGGAATCCTAACATCAATTGTCAAAACTGACATGGAAAATAAACGTTTAAATCGAAACTTTGTGGGACGGGTGTTTCTGATGCCCGGTTTGAGGCTATCTTTATTTAAATTTATAAAAACTTAAAGAATAAGTACGTTATTGCAATGTTGATCAAATAGTACTTACGTGTTTTTACTCAGACTAACGTTACATAAATGTTTATTAGAATCCCAATATTAATTGTCAAAATTGACATTAAAAATAGAGGTTATAATCAAAACTTTGTGGGACGGGTGTTTTTGATGCCCGGTTTGAGACTATCTTTATTTAAATTTATAAAAACTTAAAGAATAAGTACGTTATTGCAATGTTGATCAAATAGTACTTACGTGTTTTTACTCAGACTAACGTTACATGCATGTTTATTAGAATCCCAATATTAATTGTCAAAATTGAGATTGAAAATAGAGGTTATAATCGAAACTTTGTGGGACGGGTGTTTTTGATGCCCGGTTTGAGACTATCTTTATTTAAATTTATAAAAACTTAAAGAATAAGTACGTTATTGCAATGTTGATCAAATAGTACTTACGTGTTTTTACTCAGACTAACGTTACATGAATGTTTATTAGAATCCCAATATTAATTGTCAAAATTGACATTAAAAATAGAGTTAGAATTGAAACTGTGCGGGACGTGTGTTTCTGATGGCTGGCTTAGGGCTATTTCTTTAAAATTTATTGAAAGCTTAAAGTATAAGTATCGGATGTCCAAAGATTATTATAGTCCTAGGTGGCTGTGGAATCAAACAATGGAATGTCGATTCCAAGGTACGTCGATGGGCGTAACACATATGTGTTACAAGGTATGACAGAGTTGGATCTTTCCATGTTTTTCCCTACCTCTTTCCCCGCAGGCCCTAGTTCGTGTGAGAACAATGACGTTGTTTTTGGTTACGTTTTTGAG
The DNA here is from genome assembly GCA_932526585.2 of Philonthus cognatus. NCBI lineage: Eukaryota > Metazoa > Arthropoda > Insecta > Coleoptera > Staphylinidae > Philonthus > Philonthus cognatus. The sequence continues at coordinate 14,675,473 of OW052243.1, forward strand.
TCTATCATAACCTCTCTTTCCGGTTTCGCTGTACTTTCATAGATATTCATAGGAATTAGTATCAAACCATTGATAATGGACACTTCGTGTCCGAAATGTAAATTTGGTTACAAAATAAAGTATTGAAGAAAGGTTCTAAGTGTTTTTTAATCAAAGTGTCATAGATAGATTTTTTAATATTTTGTGTTAAAAATAAGTGTTATTAAAATAAGACTTAGTGATAGTGTTAAGTGTAGTTAAAATAATAGTTTGTGTTACGTGCAATTAAATTAAAAAAATATGTTGACGTTGATTGGGTTATAACCCCACTGAGCAAAAAACAAGCAAATAACATTGTAGCAACATTTAACGTTGTATTAATGTTGATGAAACATTACTTGAATGTGTTTGCTCAGTGGAACAAAAACATATTTGAAGCAAATATTATTTATAAGCGTTAATTATTTAAATTACTATTATTAAGTTTTTAAAAATAACAAATATTTTAAGAGCGAAATCTCTTAGATAAAATAAAATACAAAGAGGAGAACATTTAATACATTGTAAATAAATAAAATTATTAACATGTTTTAAGTATTAATAATTTCCCCTTTCCTTAAATATGTATTTACATTATACAGGGAGTTTTTGTTAAAGTTCAATTTGTAGCTTTAAACAAGTATTGTCCACTCCCAGACTAAGCATGAAGTAAAATTTCGAGTTTAGAAAAGCCCCGTGAAAATTTGTCGAGGGTCGCGCAGCGACCCGAGATAAATTTTCTGGGCTTTTCTAAACTCGAAATTTTACTTCATGCGCCACGCGTATAAAGCACTGATTTCAAGTGAGGTTCAAATATACATAAATTCACAATATTTTTGTTTTGTACGCGTGGCGCATGAAGTAAAATTTCGAGTTTAGAAAAGCCCAGAAAATTTGTCTCGGGTCGCTGCGCGACCCTTGACAAATTTTCACGGGGCTTTTCTAAACTCGAAATTTTACTTCATGCTTAGTCTGGGAGTGGACAACACTCGTTTAAAGCTTTAAATTTAATTCTTTTAAAAAACAACGAATGTCAGAAAATACACAGCTTATGCATGTTTACCTAAAGTTTACCATGAAGTCACCACATTTAAATTCAGCGCGCATTTGTGACGTAAGCGATCTTTACCCTCACTCCAAAATCTTCGATTCTGTCGATCGTTCTTACCGTATACTCGACCGTCCTTGTGTCGATTCTTACTTCTCTCAAATAGGTTATGACTTTACAAACGTCAGATTTAATAATTTTAAAGTAAGAATCGACATTCACGTTTGATTTCACAGCCACCTAGTTCTTCAATACTTGTTAGACACCCGATAAAAATAGTGAATAATGTCGGATTTTAACAAGAAAACGAGGTTGAAACGTAGAATTTAATTTTCTATTTCTTTTGCTATTTTTTTAAATTGATTAGTGAAGCAGGAATTTTGAAAAAACGTATTTTAGAGGTAAAATCCCTAGACGCGTAATTTTTTTAAAAATATTTAAAAATGTTTCACCAAGTGATAAGTGAGAAAATTATTCAAGAAATATTTTTTTTATGTCATTTTCTTCAAAGAGAATAATAATAATATTAATAATAATCTTTATTTCTTCTGAAAAAATATATAACAAAAAAAATCTGTGTATATTCGAAGAAGAAAGGCGTCAAAAAAAGGAAAGAAAAGAAACATTTACATAATTTCAATTAGGAAAAGTATTCATTTATGCCAGTGGTCTCCAAACTACGGCCCGCGGGCCAAATCCGGCCCGCGACTTGAATGAATCCGGCCCGCGATTGTTTGTAATTTTCTTTGTAATGTCATATTTTGAAATATTGTAACAATTGTTCCTTAAATTTTTCATAATTTTATAAAATTAATCGGATCTTGGCCGACTTTATTATGTAGAATTGTATTTGTGGCCCGCGAAGAAGATAGTTTGGAGACACAGGATTTATGCTGTATAAATCTTTGTTACAAAGGAAATCAAATAATGTATTTTTAATGTCTTACTATTTTCTATTGTTTTAATATTACCTGGCAAACATACAGAGAGTTTTATGTAACACCGAACATTTTCATAAAGACAATTTTTCTTTTAAATATACATATGTATACGTCGTACATTTTCCGACGTTCGGTTTATTAAAAGAATTTAATTTGAAGCTTTAAACGAGTGTATTCCACTCCCAGGCTAAGCATGAAGTAAAATTTCGAGTTTAGAAAAGCCTGAAAATTTGGTTTGGTCGCGTAGCGCGAAGCGCGGAGCGGCCAAACCAAATTTTCAGGCTTTTCTAAACTCGAAATTTTACTTCATGCGCCACCGGTACACAACACTGATTCAATGTAAAGTTTAGCGGTGTGTTTTAAACTTCGTAATATCTCAGTGTTTTGTACCGGTGGCGCATGAAGTAAAATTTCGAGTTTAGAAAAGCCTGAAAATTTGGTTTGGCCGCTCCGCGCTTCGCGCTACGCGACCAAACCAAATTTTCAGGCTTTTCTAAACTCGAAATTTTACTTCATGCTTAGCCTGGGAGTGGAAAACACTCGCTTAAAGCTTTAAAATAAATTCTTTTAATAAACCGAGCATCGAAAAATGTGCAACGTATGCGTAAGAATATTTCTTCTTCTTATGAAAATGTTCGGTGTTACATAAAACTCTCTGTATAATTACAAAAGAGCTAATCACAGAAATTTATCAGAAAATCCCCAAACGTACGTTTATTCATTTATACAATTTTCTTCGAATAGTTTAAGCACATAATTAACAAAGAAATAATCATTGAAAATTATCTTTGATTATACATTCGCTTTATTTCGACTGTTGTATGTGCAATTATTGATTCTTGATTGCACAGAACTGTCGAAATTCGCGTCGTAATTTTTATATATATTCACGTTCGAAACCAGGGAACAAAAACATGACATTGAATTAAATAATTATTGGAGGTTCTTTTTTTTGACTTGGGTAATAATAATTGATTTCGCATGTTCGCCGAAAAGAAGTTGATTAAAAAAATTATGAAAAGATCAAGTAAATTAAGTTCACAATTATCGTCGTGCAATTATGTATTCAATTGAAAACAAAAAAAAAAAACTTAATCATGAATGTAAAGGTTTACAATTTTAACGCGACGCACGTTTTGACATTCATCATCAGGCAATTTTTCATTTGAAGAAAAAAAACTTAATCATTAATTTAAAGGTTTACAATATTAACGAATCACGTTTCGTGTTGAGCTTGATTGGCGAATAAAGTAAAAAAACAAAACGTATTCTATTTGTACTTGTTTAATGTCCTTGAAGCTTATGTCGTTTTTATTCGTGTTTTTATTTTCTTAAATTTTGTAGTTTGCCATTGATAATGTATAACTCCCACTGAACACGGAAAAATTTTAAATATTGCACGAATATTGAACATGATACTAAAATAAAACATTGTATTCAAATGATTACAACAAAGTTTTAACAACGTTACAAACATTGTATCAACGTTTTCCGTGCAATATTGATTTATATACATTACCAAAATGTTAAACATGATACTAAAATTCAACATTGTTTTATAATGTTTAAAAAATATTGCGGCAAAGTAACACAATGTTATATAATCATCACAGTTTGACTTTTATGCAGCATTGTATTGTAAACATTGGATATATATTAAAAATGGTAACATTGCATTTTTAACATTGTATAATTGCTGAAATCAGCGGTTTATACGCGTGGCGCATGAAGTAAAATTTCGAGTTTAGAAAAGCCCAGAAAATTTGTCTCGGGTCGCTGCGCGACCCTCGACAAATTTTCACGGGGCTTTTCTAAACTCGAAATTTTACTTCATGCTTAGTCTGGGAGTGGAAAACACTCGTTTAAAGCTTTCAGTTGAACTCTTTTGAAAAAATAACGAATATCTGAAGATTTACAGCATATAATTGGGACATGTTTACTTGAATGAAAAACTATCTGTATGTCCATAAAATATGTAAACTGCGATGCTGCATTACAGTAACAATGCAGCATCGCAGTTTACATATTTTATGGACATACAGAGAGTTTTTCATTCAAGTAAACATGTCCCAATTATATGCTGTAAATCTTCAGATATTCGTTATTTTTTCAAAAGAGTTCAACTGAAAGCTTTAAACGAGTGTTTTCCACTCCCAGACTAAGCATGAAGTAAAATTTCGAATTTAGAAAAGCCCAGTGAAAATTTGTCTCGGGTCGCTGCGCGACCCTCGACAAATTTTCTGGGCTTTTCTAAACTCGAAATTTTACTTCATGCGCCACGCGTATAAGCCGCTGATTTAAATTTAAGTTTATGCACTTGTTAACAATATGTTAATGTTTTCAGAATTTAACGGTACTAGGTACTTAGGTTCTGGGGTACTGTCTCCCCTAAACTATACATTACTTTTTGTAAGACAGCTTTTTTTATTATATTCTTGTTATCAATATATAATTGTATTTTTTGAACCATTTAAACCCAGAAACAAATTTTGCATTGAGATTACGAGAGAAACCTTCCTATAATATATATTTAATTCAATATTGGAATTAAATGACTCACCTAAACCTGGACCGGATGGCTTACCCCCTTATTTTTTAAAACAATGTATTTATTCCCTTACAACCCCGATTGAATCATTATTCAATAAATCTATTAATACTGGATTGTTTCCAACTTTTCGGAAACATTCTTACATTAACCCTATTTTCAAGGAGGGATGTAGGCAAAATTATAGGGGTGTTTCCATCCAGTCCACAATTCCTAAAATGTTAGATAAACTAATTTTCGTTCAACGCATTTGGGGCTGCAAGAATATTATTTGTGATGAACAACATGGATTTTAAAGGGCATCTAATCTTATTTGCTTTCCTACCAGATGTATCTGTTGAATGCGTTGGAAAGGGGACGTCAGGTTGATTCTGTTTACACTGATTTTTCCAAAGCCTTCGTTCGTGTTAGTCACTCTGTTCTATTAAATAAACTTGAAGGCTTAGGATTTAGTGATCTTGTGACAAAATGGTTTGCAAGCTATTTACATGAACGTAAACAGTTCGTTAAGATTGATAACATTATCTGAAGAGCAATCAACGTTACATCTGGTATGCCCCAGGGCTCACATTGTGGACCAATCCTGTTCTTAATCTTTATAAATGACATTGGGAGTTATATTAATGATAGTAAATTTCTGATGTTTGCCGATGATGTTAAAATATTTAAAGTAATTGAGAGGAGTTCCGATCATACGCTATTACAATCAGATTTAATTTTTTTTTTTAATTTATTTATATAAGACATATGTTTCACATGTATTACAATTGTCAAAGGAGAAGAAAAACACCTATATAAAATACTTAATATAAACATGAAATACCATAAATTAAAATTACAGCTAAAATTATTCACATATTTGAGGAGCTTACTTATAAATAATTTAGCAAATTGGTGTGCATCTAATCATTTTCAGCTTAACCTAAAAAAATGTATGTCTATTTCATTTTCTCGCCATAACAATAATATCAAGTTTGAGTATTCAATTAATGGTAATAAATTGCCTGGCTGAAACAGTGCGCGATTTGGGTATATTATTCGATTCGCGCTTGAATTTTGTTACCCATTTAAATAATATTTCTAGTAAGGCTCTTTCCATGCTCGGTTTCTTAATAGATTTTCAAAACAATTTAGCTTGGATACGTTCAAAACCCTTTACATTAGTTTAGTGAGGCCACACTTGGAATATTGTTCTGTTATCTGGTCTCCTTACCACAACTGTAATATTGAAATCGTTGAAAAAGTTCAGAATAGGTTTTTGCTACTTGTTTCATTTAAAATGGGGATCGCACGCATTGACTATAAGCCGGTCACACATATTAGATTGTCTGAATTTAGAATCTTTACAATATAGAAGAATATCACTAGACTTGTTCTATGGGCTTAAACTGATTAATGGACATATCAATTGCAGTTTTTTTATTATCGTTGTTCAACTTCTTTTTTTTTTATATAACTCCAGTTCGTTGTAGGCCCTTATTCCGCTTAAATTTGAATCGAACATCGTATGGTTCTCATAATCCTGTGACACGTATAATGCGGTATTGTAATGTCCTTATGTTAAATCCTATTTTTATATTTTTAGGAATTCTTATAGTTTATTCAAACGTCGTTTACGTTTATTTAATCTAGATATTGTTAATTAGTATAGTTGCTTTTGTTTTTTTTTCCTGTAGGGGCCGTCTTCCTTTCGGATCTTGCTTGCTTTTGTTATATTTTCACACTATTTTATGTTTTATTAAATTTATATTAAGTTAATCTTAAATTACTGTTGTTAAAATGTATTGTGTACAAAGGACATTTCCGTAAATTAATAAATAAATAACGTTCTCTTAATTGTTGCACATCGGGTTGTATACAATACGGATTCTATGCATTCATCGTATGCAACTTAACAAACATACATACATTCGTATGTTGGGTTGCATACAAATAAGAGTGATCGCTCGTGTTGCATAGGCGTTGCTTTGTCAACGGGGCAGCAACATTTTTCTTTGAACGTTAGCATGCAACGTTCCTGCAGGCGGACATTCAGCGTTTATTCAACATTCATGCAACTTAAAACGCAACGTTTCGTGTTGCCCGGTAACATTGATGTAACGTGTCATGCAACGTTTCTTTGGTCAGTGGGATAGTACCCGAAATGTATATCTAGTATCGAAAAATAAAAGTAAAGAAAGGTATATAACTGCGTTTTCATCAAGTGACTTAAAATCTTCACGTAACTCAAATAAATACATTCATCAAATTTTGTACTTTAATAAAAAGCTTGGATCGTTGAATGACGAATAAATAAAACTGCTAAAATTGAATGGTAAATTAAGATGACGCTAAACTTATGCAACCTAAAGTACAATTTCATTTTTCCCTTCCACAAAATAACGCCCTCTGCTTTAATTTTATTCTATTTCTATCAACGTTGTACAGTATTATATGGCTTTGATTCTCTCGTGAAATAGTGTTTGAAATTCGGATTAAAATCTATAACCGATTGTAAAACGAAGTACAGGTGTTGCACCCCCTCGAATATGGTTGGGGCCTTGACGTGGTGAGGGGGCTCCTCGGCCCCGGGAGCAGAGAACCTTATCTCTGCTGGCGGTGCTCTGGCTAAATACCAACCCCACGTGTTCGTGCCGTGCGTGGCGACCCGTGTCGACGGATGAAGGGGTCCTGGTGGTTGAGAAGAAGCGTCACCTGCGGGGATGTGAAATCAACACACCACTTTGGCCTAGATTTCGTCTAGACGGGCGGTTTGAGCGACCCGACTCCAACCAATCGGCTGTGTCGTCCTGTCAGAGGGTCGGCGGGGTAGACCCTGAGGAGTGGCAGGCGCGCAGGAGGGCTGTGTCGTGGGCCTTCGTCTGGTTGCCGGAGGTCTGTAGCCTGGATCCCTCTCAGGTTGCAGGCCGCTTCTTGGGGACTATATCGGACCGGCAATCCTGGGTGTCAAGTTGACACTCCTCTTGTGGACTCCGTGGTGGGTGGGAACCGGATAGATGAAGTTTAGAGATCAGCTGATATGGACAAAGTCGAAAAAACCATAACAGGAGTGGACGAGCCACTTCGTTCGCCACTTAAATTTATGTCATTGGCAAAAAGTACCCCTACAAGAGCTGTGGCTGGGCCTTCGGGCACGCCGCTGTCTCTAGTAGGCAGGTTCTCGGGTTTACCAGCAAGTAGTCAACCTGAGGCTGATCCCTCAGGATCACCACAGGATGACCTGGCTGATTTCACCCCTGTTGTTCCCAAGAGGAAAAGAAGCCGCATTTGCGAAGCAGAGGCCAAGCGAAGGAGAAATAGGAGGACGGCGGAGAAATGCGCAGACTCAGTGAAAAAGACTGAGGGCTCCGCCAAGCCTCTGAAAAATCCTAAGCAGGCGAAGCCCAGGCTGGATAAAACCACCTAGGGCAAACCGATCCCTGACAAGCAAGGAAGGAAACCCAAAGACCAGGGCACCAAGAGGTTGCGTTCCAACACCTCCTCTGAGTCAACCCCGAAACGCCACCAAGGCCAACGGGTGGGGGCTACAGCGGCAGTAGGAAGGAGAGTACCTCTGGTATTCTACAAGGATGCGGCGGAAAGTCAGTGGTGATAACGGATTGATCCAACCCCTTTGGCAAGCTCTTCCAGGAAAGGGCCACCTTAATTAGGCAGGCGCTTTTCAGGGTGCTTGACTCGGTGGTGTTGGGCTCACCAACCGCCACATCTAGTTCTCCGCCGAAATTCAGGGGCTGGTCCTACGCGGGTGAATTTGTAAAAGTTCACTGCGAGGATCAACGTACTGCTAATTGGCTTGTGAGGATGGTGGCGGTGATCAAGCCATGGCCTGAGGCTAGTCTACTAGCCATAGTCGAGGACCGCCTTCCTAAAATCACGAAGTCGGCCCTTTGGGTTCCAAGGGAAGATTTTGAGACTACGGAAGGCGAAGAAATGGCGCTCGGGAGATTGGCGGGGCAAAATCCTGAGCTCGATACGGGATTGGCCGATCTTCCACCGGTCTGGCAGACAACCCACCTGGGCAGTTGCTCATACTGGGGGTGGGGGAGGAGGATCTTAAAATCCTAAGAAGAAAAGGTAACCGTATCAGTTACAGGCTTACCTCTTTAATCCTAAGGTTCAAGGACCCAAAGAAAGAAGAAGAGAGGAAGGTGAGTGGGGTGAGTCAGGCAGTGGCTGAGAGCCAGCCTGAGACATCCAACTCGCCGCTTTTCAGAACGGAAAAGAGGAAGGTGAGTGGGGTGAGTCCGGCGGTGGCTGAGAGCTAGCCTGAGACATCCAACTCGCCGCTTTTCAGAACGGAAAAGAGGAAGGTGAGTGGGGTGAGTCAGGCGGTGGATGAGAGATGAGACATCCAACTCGCCGCTTCTCAGAACGGAAGCTCCCAAACAGGCCGAGCAGGTGGCTGCGACATCCGTGTCGATGCAACCACCAACCTCGTCGGTCATAAAACGTAAGCCAAATTCTGCGTTGAACAAGTTGTTTAAAACAGAGATTATAGGCAACCCAATATCTCTAACGTATATTAGGTTGCCTATAATTGTTATTGTATGTGTGTGTTTTTGAGCTTCACTTCAAATCAGTGTTTTTAAGCGTGGCGCATGAAGTAAAATTTCGAGTTTAGAAAAGCCTAATTTGGATTGGCCGCTCCGCTTCGCTACGCGGCCAAACCTAATTTTTAGGCTTTTCTAAACTCGAAATTTTACTTCATGCTTAGTCTGGGAGTGGAAAACACTCGTTAAAATCTTTAAATTAAACGCTTTGAAACAAGGTATTCCCGCAAATTAAAAAAAAACGCTGTAATTATCACGATATGTATACTAAAAAAAAAGCCCTATATGTTCTGTTTTAAACACGTTTTATACGCGTTTTAAAAATGTTTTAAAAACGTTTTAAATCGTTAGTGTTTTAAACGCTGTTTTAATAAAAAGCACGATTTGTTAAAAAAACTGTTGTTTTAATTAAAATGAAAAAACGTTTTTTTAACAACCCTGTATTCAAATGACAATCCATAAATAAATACTCTAGTGTATAAATGCAAAGTTCTTGTCCATAAAGAAATAAATACTCAAGTGTATAAATGCAAAGATCTTGTCCATAAGGAACTAAATACTCTAGTGTATAAATGCAGATTTCATGTTTTATAATTGATTCATCTTCTAGGCATGTGCATAAAAATGATCTTGAATTTGCTTTATTCAGATAGTTTATTTGTCGTAAAAGCATAAAAATTATTCATCGATGTTTCATCTTGTAAAGTTGATGCCCTCTCTTTATTATGCTGGAATTGAAATTGCATTCTCTGAAATGCGATTTCTTTTTTATGTACCTATATATTTTTTGAAAGGCTTATGCGACTTCCAGTCATCCGAAATGCAAGCGAAAAGAGACGCACCTTTGACCACACCCCAAAAAACACAAATATTCATAAGATATTAGCAATCCTTCAGACATTTTAATCTTGAATAAATAACAAAAATAAGTTAAGATTCTTATCTTAAACATACATATATACAAACATCTTTATTCAGACAATACAATATACGGTACAAAAATGTATATACCTATCATACATGTTAGTGTTAGTCTAATTATCCGATTGAGACGTTCGACCTCTCATTTTGTAGATATTTTAATTATCTACAAATCATTTCATTGGGGCATTCCGATCGCTCCATTAGTTTCAAAGTTACAAGCAAACAAAGACAAAAATCACGTTTTTTTGCAATAAATTGTTAATAACTAACAAATGGACCGGAAACTCGAGAGAAAAACACATACCTATTCATCTGCTTATTATCTTTTATATCATCGCACAATCGGTTTGCTACTAGTCTTTATGTCAAGAAAAAATGCTCTACAGCTTGGCCTATGTCCGGGCTATCGATCAAAGGTCTTTCTGCCCTGTCTGAATTTATGGTGATGTGCAATGAAATGTCTGTGCTAGCTAGCTTAACTGTTTTAGAGCGAACTAATGAATTCATGAAGTGTGAGAGTAGGATACTTGTATTTAGGAGGGATATTAGGATTTCGGGGGATACTGAACTTCCTAAGAAGGGGTTGATTATAGGGATTATTTGCAAACTTTTTAGTAAGGTTGGTTACACGTTGGAAAATGGGTGTGATTTGAGTGGAATTGTAAAGGTATTGATTGGAAGGATAGTGGAGAGGATTGTTGGGATGTCTAAGTTTAGTAAGGATTTTTAGAGAGGATCGTTCGGCAACTTGGAAGTGGTATAAAAAAGATGGTTTGATGAGCGTAAAAAGTATAGCTCCGTAATCCAATATGGGCCGGCAAATTGTTTATGTGGCGGTTTTTATGCTTATGCCTACTTGCTTATAAGTAAGCGATCTGAAATGACTGGATTTTGGTTTTCGTAGATAGGATGTGGGGTTTGAAGGAAAGTTTGGGATCGAAAAGGATGCCTAGGTATTTGCATGTGTGGGAGGGAGAAATTATGAAATTGTTAAAAGTGATTGTGGGGGATCGGGGTGTGATTTTGTGGAATGGGATAGAAAGTTGGGTTTTAGAAGGATTTATTTTAATCCGCCATTTGGAACACCAGGCTTGGACGGAATCAAAGGATTTTTGGAGGGCTTGTTGGGCTATCTGAAGGCAAGGAGCGTGGGTAGTAAGTGCGGTATCGTTTGCAAATAAAAGGGCGTATTGAGAAGAGTTAAAATGAGTGGGATCAACGTTATGGATATCACAGCAGTAAATATTATAAAGGAGTGGGGATAATAGAGAACCTTGAGCGACTTCTTGTAAGATAGGGAATGCGTGGGAGAGTGTTTGACGATATCTTACTTGGCAGGATCTGTTGGAAAGAAAGTGATGGATAAGAATGATTAAGTGGTGTGGAATTCGTGAAAGGAAGCGTTTGTAGAGGAAGCCAATATGCCAAACTGAATCAAAAGCTTTCTGTATATCTAGGAAAAGCACTGTCGATTTTCGTCCTTCTAGATGGGCGGCTTGCAAATTGGAGGTGAGTATGGATAAAGCGAGTGTGGTTAATTTTTTTGAAAGGACTTAAGCATACATAAAACTAAACAGAATTTATTTGAATTAATAATTATTAGCAAATTAACCAAACTAATAAATGAATAACTTCAATTTCAATGGATGTTCACCTTGTCTTGATATGTATGCACTTTTAATGCAGCAAAGTCAAACTTAATTTTTCCAGCTTCTTTGATTGGGATGTAAAGATTTAATTACTTACTTAGTTTGATTATGTTATGCGCAATAGAGAATGTTTCTTCTTGTAATACAAGCACTTTATATACATATACTTACAATTCTGTATGATAATAATTTAATCAAGGTTATGAATTAATTGGATTTCTTGTAAAGAAGTAGGTACGTAAGAAAGGTGCGGCTTTTGCATTATAATTTTCATATCCAACAGTAAAATTTGTTTGTATAAACGCAACCTAGCTGAGACGAGACGATGATAAACAAACAAAACTTTCTAATTTTATCGAATCGTCCAAACTTCTGAATTATAAACAAATTTTCACTTTCCGTTCGTAATCAAAACAAACATGCAAAATACCAGGATTAATTAACTTATTTTGCTGAATTTGTAGAAATTAATCGACTTAAGGTTTGGTTGTTTGTACAGGGTGGCCCAAATTGGATGCTACTATAGGGAATCTCGGTTATTAGAAGAGATAGAAAAAAATCGATGGCGCATCCTAGAGCTCTTTTTTCGAGACAAACTCAATGCCCAAAACAGAAACTAGCTATCGTCTTTTGTTTTCAAGTTATAGCCAAAAATTCAATATTTTCCATTTTCGATATTTATAATATAATATCTCAGTCATTTATTATTTTATCAAGATAAGAATTGTATGTTCTACAGGTACTTTTTTGAGGAGAATCGAATGCAATATACAGCTTATTTCTATCTTCATTAATAAAAGAGGTACAGCCCAAAGTTATATTTTTTTAAATAGAAGTCATAGTTGGCTGTGCTATTAAAAAAATTGTTATTTTTTTCCCTTTTCCTTGATATATAACATGTTGATGTTTTATTTGAAATTTATTGATATATATTATATTTTATTAAATTTTAAATATTCTTATTAATGGCAGTAGGCATGTTTAATATTAAATTAATAATTGCTCGAATTTAAGTAGGCTTATATTAGGATGTGATAATAATTCTAATTATTTCGAAAAAAATAAATGAAAATAAATGATTATTATACTTAGGTTTTGTTTATTGACCAACCAGATTTCAGATTTATTTTTCTTAGGTTCTTTGATTATTTGTCATGAAATGACATTGATATATGAATGCCATGTTGCCATTAATTAATTATTTGACAAAAAGTGGGATTAATAAATGAAACCTGTTCCGCCGCGAAATTAATCTTTATGGCAAGGTAATTAAGCACATGGCAACCATCTGTAAACATAACCTCAAATTTATTTTGAAGACAAAAATCACAATTACAATCAACAAATCTGGTTGGTCAATACAAAAAAAAAACAACGATTATACTCAAGATTGGCAGAAAAATTACAATAAATGCTCAAATTGATTGTCATTGTTCAAAATGCATGAGTTACATCTATTTATGACACTTCTACATGCATTATGAATATGAGATATAGAATTTACAATATAAATGAAATTTTGTCGTAAAATATTGATGTTATTTAATTTATATAAACTGTCTATTATATAGCCCCAAAAAAAGAAGTCCAGCGGTGTTAGGTCCGGAGATCGCAGAGGCCATTTTACCTGTCCATTTGTGCCTAACCATTTTGCTCCAAAATTAACATTTAATAAATTTGTTACTTCTCTGCACTTATGGGGAGGTGCGCCGTCTTATTGGAAATATTTTGTTGTAAAATGTCTGTTTATTTCCGTCCATTCAAGTTTCCCTCGTAAATTTTGTAACATAAGATTCGGTTTCCCAGTAGAGCACACCAAACAATAAAACCCAATCTACCTTGTGCCTTAACATCAACAGTCCGATGAGGGTTAGAATCGGCCCAAAAATGGGCATTGTGCCTATTAAATATTCCCGCGGAGCTTATGAATGCCTCGTCGGTCTAAATAATGTCGTTGTAAAAGTTCGGATTTGTTAAACATCTAGCTTTGTACTAGTTACAAAATTCTAATCTTTGTTTAAAATCCTTAGGGTTCAAATGGTGTCTTTTTCGAATCGTGTAAGAACGGAATTTCTTTGAAATTCTTTGTTCGTCTTCTATTTGCCTACTTGATATTTCTGGATTTTTAATTACAGCCCCAATAACATTATATCCAGCTTCTTCTGCGTCTAATATATTATATTCTCTGGATCTCGAGATAGTAAAGGAACCGTGGTTGATGAGATTCGTCTTCAACCGCTGGAATATGGATTTATCGGGCTGTTTGTCTCCGGATATCGAGTATAATATGTTTCCAATGCAATATTAGAATTACTGTTGCTTTGAATACATTTTTTTTATTTTTTTATTTTTATTTATTAGTTACGTGCCAATACAAAAATGTTTACACAAGTCAAAAAAAAAAACATATAAAAGTATAAAATGCATTAATATCAAAAAATCTAAAAACGGATAATAATACTTAAATATCTAAATACATAAAAACACTACAAAATATGAGCAGTAAATTGAAACATGTTCAACTGATTATAGCATTGAGCTATTTAAGAACTCATCGTGTGAATAAAAAGCTGATGTTACTAGCACAGTTTAAATTTTCTGCTTAAAATGGCTAAGATCCAGTTCACGATAATGCATTGGTAGATGATTATAAAATCTGCTGGCATAATATCTTGTGCCGCTTCTGGTAATGGATAGTCGTACATAATCTGGACATATATTCATTTTATTCCGCGTATTATAGGTATGTCTGTCTTCATACATAAGGTATTGATCTTTATGTTTATGTGTATGGATTAAACATTCGTAAATATAAATACAAGGGAGTGTAAGTATTTTAAATTGTGAAAATATTTCTCTGCAATCGGCTGTATAACTAGCCCCAGCAATAATACGAACAGCTCGTCTCTGGAGTGCAAAGATATCATGTCTGATGGAGGAATGGCCCCATGATAGAATGCCGTATGATATATGACTTTGAATTACTGCGAAGTATACGGTTCTTAGAACTGTTGTAGATATATTATTACTGAGGTTTCGAAGCAGAAAAATATTTTTGTTTAATTTTGATCTTAAATTATGCCCATGTTCGTGCCATAACAATTTATTGTCTACATACACCCCCAAGAATTTAGTGGAACTACCAAAATGTAAGCTCTCATTCAAATCAAGATTCCGTAGACTGAACATTAGGTTAGTTGTCTTAGATTCATTAAGTTTCAGTAGGTTTGACTGGAACCATTTACTGGCCTTCGACCGTGCATCCTCCTGAGGTGTAGAGTTGTCTGCAGATTATCATCAGATGTTAATATGGTGGAGTCATCGGCATATAACACGACTTTACTGTCAGTAAAACAATGGGGAAAATCGTTAAAAAATATTAAAAATAATAGTGGCCCCAAAATGGAACCCTGGGGCACCCCAATTTGTGTATCAAGATGATCAGATGTTCGACCATTTATTGATACACATTGCTTTCTGCCTGACAAATATGATAATAATAACCTGCAGCTTTCGGGATGGATATTGTACATATATAGCTTTCTCAGCAGAATAGTATGAGATACACAATCGAAAGCCTTCGACAGGTCTAAGAACGTTACATTCTGGTACTTCTTTTCATCCATACTGTTCATACAAGTACCTAATAAATCCTTGATTGCATGTGCCGTAGACCGCCCAGTTCTAAATCCATACTGTGAGTCATGAAATAAGTTATGCTTATCGAAATGCTCAGACAGTTGATCGTGCATAATCTTCTCAAATACTTTCGATATTATTGGCAATAGAGCAATAGGACGATAATTATCTGGATTATTTTTATTGCCATTTTTGAGAATGGGAATAACCTTAGCAGTCTTTAGGCAGTCTGGAAAAATGTTGCTTTTGATACATTCATTCAATAGTTTGCAAAGAGGAGGAATTATAAGGTCCTTGATGCAGATAACAATGTCTAGTGACAGACCATAAATGTCTTTTGCTTTTGATTTTTTTAGATTTACAATTAAATTTCGAAGCTGCGCTTCCGACACATATTTAAAATTAAAAACAGGGACTGAACACGACATGTTAATATTGTTAAAATATGACAATGGATCAGTTCCACATTTTGGAATTGCTGACACAATGTTTTCCGCTACAGCAGTGAAAAAAATATTAAATTCACAGGGTTCAATATCACAGATACTATGTTGAGGTTGAGGTCTGTACGAATTTACAATTTGCCACATCGCTTTGGGACTGCAACCAGATGACCGAATGAAATTGTCTGTTGCACTAATTTTAGCTTGTTTCAGTTGAGCACTATACACTTTCCGTAATCGCTTGATTTCACAATTTACATAAGCACTGTTAGGATTTCGTTGGTGAACTTCATCTAGGAACTGCAGGCGTTTGCCTAAGATCTTGAAGGTTTTTGTTGAACCAATTTATTGATAGCGACTTTGGTTTCATCACATACGATTTAATCGGAAAAGCAGATTCCATTGCAGTCGTTATTTGTTTTAAAAATGAATTACATTTTTCGGAAACTGACAATCTTCCATTATCCAGAAAATCCCATTTATACGCCTCTACCATTTTATATAAGTGAAATTTGCCGATTTGTGTGATTGGTCTAACGTGCATTTTTTGTGTAGTTGTATCGTGGTTTAGGTTACAGGTCACTTCAATTCCTATTCCTGTATGATCAGCTAGTCCCCAGTGTACTGGGTATACATAAATGTCGTCGACAGCGATGTTTGTAAAGACATTGTCCAATTGATTAGTATTTCGTGTATTGAATGATACTATAGAAGTAAGTCCATGGCTTTTCATAAGTCCAGTAAGTAAAATCGCTTGATTATCGTAAGTTGAATTAAAATGCACGTTAAAATCACCCCCTATGATGATTTTGCAGGTTTTAATACAATTACTGTTTAACAGAAGTTCCACATTTTCAATAAATCTGTTATAATCACCTGATGGTGGACGATAAACATTGATGATGATTATATTATTCAGATATAGCTTTGTCATTGATAACTCGCAGACATGTTCAATACTAAATATTTTTAAATTATCCAGCACATTCTGATTGGTTTCTATTTGATTTGCAAGGATTGCGGAGCCTCCATATGGTGTTGATCGACAGAAACTATCAGCTACCTTATAGTTAGTAATAACTAGTGAGTCCATCTCAAATTTTTGTAACCAGTGTTCTTGAATAGCAATAAGATTAAATGGGATGTTTTCATTAATAATATGTGCTTCTATTTGCAAAATTTTGTTTCTAATAGAGCGTAAATTTAAGAATAATAATTTTAATTTAATTTGTTTAGACGTTTTGTGGGATTGCAGTTTTTTGGTGTCTCTTACGAAAAAAGTATCTACCAAGAATAATGTTTTCTGGCCAATTTGATGGCGAATTAACTATATCATAGTCAGATAGTTCAATACCTAACTTGAAACTAGATTTATTTGTAGAAATTGTATCAAGTTTTTCACAAATGAAGTCTGTTTTATTAATTAAATTTACCACATGATCGTGAATATCATTGACATTAGTTGATTTATGAGCGTTCCCAATAAAGATCCATGCCTTTTTTGTTTCAGCAGTAAAAGATGTTTTTGTGTTGCTACCAGTGCAAATAACTCGGTGTTTGTTTTTATTGGTTTTGAGGCGCGAGCGATGGGAATCGACTCCGCTCTTATCAGGCACCGATTGTAGAATGTTAGTTTTTCCGTGTTCTACGGAATTAATTCGATTTCGATTTAAATTTGCAGGCTTTGGATTGCTCGGACATATATCTGACATCTGGTGATTTTTCATTGAAATCAATGCCTCGCCAGGTGCATGTTTATCATTTTGGTTTGCAGATGTCTTGTTTGAAGTGTGAGACACCTGTGATTTGTTATTAACATTGGAAATTGCTCGTTCGGTATTTTTAATTTCAGAAACCTGCAGTTTAGACGAATAGGTTAGGATTTGTTGATTTTCAAGTAAATCAATTTTCTCCTTGAGTAATTCAACGTGATCAACGAGGATCTTATTTTTATGTTCAATTTCTCTAATAAGATGACGTAGAGTATCGTTTTCACGTTTAAGATAATATGCATTGTCGGACGATATTACAGGTAAAGTGCACTCACCGGCAATATCCCTTTCTGAGTTTTTCCTTGTGGGACATTTCCCTTTTAATGCAGCTTTCATGTGTTCCTTTAAACAGGATGGATGGAAACACAGGTCGCAGATATCACATTTAGTAAAATCAACTACTTTAGATCTGCATTTACCACACAGAGTTTCAGAAGCACCTTCGTTGGCTGCCATCTTGTGATTATCTTTCAGCATTCTATCATATCAAACTTTTCATAATTTTCGTACTTCATGTTTAAACACTTAGTTTATTAATACACAACACAATACAACAAACAACTAATATAATAACAACGTAGTTGTTTTTTGTTTCGGTAACATCACACATAAACTGTTCTATACAGGGTGAAAAAATATCGACAAAGCATTGAATTATAAGAAGTATATTTTGAACTTCACTTGAAATCAGTGTTTAAATAATTTACTATATTATTATTATTAACAATATCTGTATTTAACTTCATAAAACAAAATTAACACGACGAATTAAATTTATAATATTATTATCATTAACAATATTGTATTGAACTTCACATGAAAAAAAAAAAATGTAGGGGCGAATAAAATTTACCATAATACTATTATTACTATTATTTCGAAAAATATTTGAACTGAACTTCACAAGAACAAAAAAAATAGAAAGGACGAATTAAATGTACCATATTACTATTATAATTATTTAAGCCTGAACAAACGTTCAGACTTTTCTAAACTTGAAATTTTACTTCATGCTTAGCCTGGGAGTGGAAAATATTCGTAAATAACTTCAAATTATTGCATTTAAAAAATCAACGATTGCCTAAAAATTTCAGCATGTACAGGGTGCAGCATTTTCGATGGTTTCTTCAAGTAAAGTACCAGAAATATGAATGATAGACAAAAACTAATATACACTTCCAGAGTTCTCTTTTAGAGAACATTTCATGTGGATAATCAAAGATTGTCTATCATCAATTGTCTTCGAGTTATACGTCAAAACTCAAAATTTGGCTATTTTGAGATATTGAAATAACTTTTTTATTTAAAAAGATATTATCATGCGGCAAATGCTGTGTTGTCAATTTATCAATAGTTCAAAACTAATTATTAGCATGTAGATTTCGTTCTATTAATCCGAAATGTTAGTATAGTGTTTCCACGAGTTTAGTAGAAATTAACTACTAGCACTAAACTATAACGTAGTTCTTTCTAATGTTATAATAAAGCTGTAATTGATTTCCGATTGAGAAATGAATTAACAAGTGTTGTTTTCACATTTAAGATCAAGATGTAGGAAATATCATTAATATCTGATTAATCTGTCTGTGGGGTGTGGTCGAAGGTGCGTCTCTTTTCGTTTGCATTTCGGGTGACTGGATTCAAGCCATTCGAAAATAACACAAAAAAGACTGCAACTCAGAGAATACAATTTTAATTCCTGCACAACAATAAAGAAAGGGCATCAACTTTCCAAGATCAAACAGCTATGAGTAATGTTTATAAAAAAAAAACATTTTTCCAACGAGTTTGCAAGATTTACAATTTAAATTCATGCAAGAAAGAATAATCAATTTTAAACCTCCAAAATTCATGAACCAAAAATTAATCTTAGCCTCCAGGCAGTGCCGCAGTGAGGAGGGGGCGAAGGGGACGACGGCCACAGGCGCATCAAGCAGAGGGGCGCCATCGAACCCCGAGATCCGAAATTTCGTAAATTTAAAATTATATAAGGAATCTATATTTTAAACTAGGGCTATAAATTTGAATATTCGCGAATATTCAAATACCACATTATTAAATCACTCACTTTTCACACATTTGATTAATTTAGCTATTTATTTAAATATTTCAATAAATGAGTGTTAAAAATGTTTAATATATTTTCTAAAACTAAACAACTTATAAATTCAAATAGTTTATTTGTTATTTATTTGA
The DNA here is from genome assembly GCA_932526585.2 of Philonthus cognatus. Classification (NCBI taxonomy): domain Eukaryota; kingdom Metazoa; phylum Arthropoda; class Insecta; order Coleoptera; family Staphylinidae; genus Philonthus; species Philonthus cognatus. The sequence continues at coordinate 14,695,201 of OW052243.1, forward strand.
TTAATTTAGCTATTTGAATATTTAAATATTTTAATAAATTAGTGTTAGAAAATGTCTAATATGTTTTCTAAACCTAAACAATTTATAAATTCAAATAGTTTATTTGACTAATTTGAATGTTTAATATTTGAATATTCGCAAATATTCAGATTCCCAGCCCTATTTTAAACTTCACAATAAATTGGTGTTTTATACGCGTGGCGCATGAAGTAAAATTTCGAGTTTAGAAAAGCCCCGTGAAAATTTGTCTCGGGTCGCTGCGCGACCCTCGACAAATTTTCTACGCGGGGCTTTTCTAAACTCGAAATTTTACTTCATGCTTAGTCTGGGAGTGGAAACCTACGTTAAAAAATATAATGTCAATTATTCGTGACATTTATTTACTAAGATTATAGGGAAACGTTACTCACACAGGCATAATTAGAAACTTTTCGCCACGTTTGTCAAAAATAGACTATTTCCTATTATTACAACACTTTATATTATATTAGGTTTTTGTTTAGTTTCATGTTGTTGTATTCAGTTTCCTGATACTAAAAACTAGTTGGATTTGTATATATACGTCGATTTTTTCACGTTGAACAGATGTTTCCATTTTTACCAAGAAAAGTGTGTTAATTGACTGTGGATACATTTCTATTTAAAGAAAACCCATTGTCAAAGCGATATTTTCAGGTCAACGAATACACTTGGCCAGTTTTGTACTAATGAGATCTTAATTAAGCAGACGAATCTATTAATGTATGTAAATATAATGATTATCCATGTCAAAAAATATAAATCACACATACGCCATAAGATCATGTGTAATTTTTTGACATATATGTTATTTGCTAATAATAATAATAATTTATTCTCCAACAACAGAATAAACTTCAGATAAATAATAATTTATGAATTTGTTTATCGTTTAAGTATACACAACCCGATGTATACGCTGTAAAAGTTCAAGCATTCCTCGAATTTATTGAATCATCCATTTTGATGCTTCTAATGAGTGTTTTTCACTCCCAGATTAACCCTTAGAAAAGCCTGAATTTTCAGGCCTTTCTAAATACGAAATTTTACTTCATGTGCCACGCGTATAAATCACTGATTTCACATGAAATTTAAAATATACTGCTTCAGTTTATCCTCACGTTAATAAATTTCATAAATGCTTTGTGTTGCCCGCTTTAAAAACTCGAGTAATTTGTTTTTGGGATATTTAAGTACTTTAAGCAATTTATTTCACATAAAATACAGGTTATCATAAGAACTTTACATTTACAATTGCAGGCGTCCGTTTTATGTAACGTACCATCGGTGGACATAAAATATTAGGACAAATCGAAAATTGGATAATGTAAAATATCACCAAATTTATACCGGTTAATTAATGTAAAATATCACCAAATTTATACCGGTTAAATCAGGTTTTTAAATAAAAGTTATAATATGTGTTATCAAATTTAAATGAGAATTAACTGACAAGTCCAAAGTTTGACACACACTAAAAATTGTGTACGTGTCCCAACATTTTATTTCCACTGAACCTGTATCAGTGCAATTTTTTTTATTTTTTTTTATTTTCTGCACTTGAATTTTGGTGTTTCCAACATTGAAAGAAAAGTTCTGTTCGTTACATGAACTAGTGCAACACTTTTAACACTTTTTGCACTGAACCTGTACGTTACATGAACTGAATGCCTGCAATTGTAAATGTAAAGTTACACTAATTTGAACTGTGACGCGACAAACTTAAACTCAGTTCAACTTAGTGCAGTACAGGGAGGTGCATTTTAGAGGTGCCACATATGGAAACCTTTTTTATTTGAAGAGATATTAGAACCGTTTTCGCGAGCCAGAGGCACTTTTTCGTGTTTTAATCAATAGCAAAAAGAAAATCGATCTATCTCTAACCGTTTCCGCTCTATAACCAGAAGTTGGCACCTCCAAAATGCAACACCCTATGCAGGGTGGCTCAAATTGGATATTACTATGGGGAATCTCGGTTATTAGAAGAGATAGAAAAAAATTGATGGCGCATCCTCGAGCTCTTTTTTTTAAGGAAAACTCAATGTCGAAAACAGAAATTAGCTATCGTCTTTTGTTTTCAAGTTATAGCCAAAAATTCAATATTTTTCATTTTCGATTTTTATTAATATCTCAGTCATTTATTATTTTATCAAGATAAGAATTGTATGTTCTAGAGGTATTTTTTCGAGGAGAATCGAATGCAATTTACAGATTAATTTTATCTTCATTAATAAATGAGATACAACCCAAAGTTATATTTTTTTAAATAGAAGTTATAATTGGCTGTGCTATTTATAAATTTATTATTTTTTTCTCGTTTTATTGATACATAATATGTTGATGTTAAATTTGCAATTTATTAAGATATATTATATTTTTATTAAATTTTAAATATTTCTCATTAAACGCAGTAGGCTTGTAAATAAAATGATGCCTGTTACGCATGAAACAAAAAACAACTACGTTGTTATTATATTAGTTGTTTGTTGTATTGTGTTGTGTATTAATAAACTCAGTGTTTAAACTAAATTCTTTTGAAAAACCGAGCATCGAAAAATGTACGACGTATGCATATGTATACTTAAAAGAAAAATTCTCTTTATGAAAATGTTCGGTGTTACATAAAACTCTCTGTATATATTTCTCTGTAATTAGGCTATGCTTGTTGAGAAATAAATTATTATTATTATGTTTGATTACATTTTACAAATCTTTATTTCGTTTAACCAAACCTTGTCCTATCAACATTTTTTTGCGATAAGTAAGTATATTTAAAAAAATCCCTGTATGAAAATAATTTTATTAAAAATGGCTGTATTTTTTTTCCAACACTAAACTTAAACATGACCTTTTCTTAAGAATCGCCGTGATTTTTAATAAAACTGCACTAATTCTATTCACAAATTTAGTCGAACGTTTCATTTCTTAATCGAAAATGAAATTGCACTAAATCAACTTCATTAACGATTATGAAACACAAATGAAATCAAATTTATAATATTGCAAAATACATACTCAATGCAATTACCTAATTAAATCTTTAACAATGCAATAAAACATCGAAAATAAACGCCAATTTCACAATTTCTAAATAAAATTGCCCAGCCTGTTTTTAGTTTATATCCTTCTTCCTTTTACACTTTCAGAATTGAAAAAGGACGAATTGAATTTACCATATTATTATTATTAACAATATTTGTATTTAACTTCATATAAAAAATAACAGTACGAATTAAATTTACAATATTATTATTTTTGTAAATAAAACACTTTTTACTTTGTTTAACCACTATATTTATATAAAATATAGTATTTAAACAAATTAAAAAGTGTTTTATTTACAAGTGTATTTAAGATGTACCCCAACGTGAACGCCTACAACACAAAACAGTCAATATTATTATTATTAACAATATTTGTATTGAACTTCACATGAAAGAAAATAAAATTTTAAGGGCGAATAAAATTTACCATTATACTTTTATTATTATTATTTTGAAAATTATTTGAACTGAACTTCACAAGAACAAAAAAATAGTAAGGACGAATTAAATTTACCATATTACTATTATTATTTCAAACAATATTTAAATTGTACTTCACCAAACAAAAAATGTGTGCAATACTAAACATACATTCATTAATCTTTGGTAAATTTCATGGAATTTTATTCCAAAGGCCAAACAAATATTTATGTTAATGTGGTTTTTCGAAATATTTACGATTGTTTGGAATTAACACATTTATAATTTCGGAATTGCCCAATATATATTTTTACAAGTCAGACAAGAATCGAATTGTAAAGTTTATGATTCAATTTGTGAATTTCTTTGTTTGTTTTTTTAGGTACGATTGACATTCATTTAATTACAAATAAAAGCTCGAAGGTTTTCTTAATATTAACAAGGTTTTACTTACAGCATTAAGAAAGATAAAATTACACATGATTTAATAAAGAAAACACTTGGTTAAATTTCACTAATATTAGTGAAATTTAACCAAGTGTTTTCTTTATTAAATCATAGTTAAATATGTTTCACCACGTGAAAGATGAGAAACTTGTTCAAGATATAAAATTACACATTTATTGCGTTCAATTGAAAATAACTCAAAAACTATTATTAGGGTATTTTTTGATTTTCGCATATTTTCAAAGAGTAATGTAATGTCTATTTGAAATTAACGCAGAGTTTCAAAAATCTATCAGAAATAATTTTCAAGTTATGATTATTCGAAATTTTAATATTCCCCAAAAAAATGATAAAATGACATATTAATTGCGTTCAATTGAAAATAACTGAAAAACTATCAATTGATGTTTACATATTGTAAAAGAAAATGTCTTTTTAATATTCATGCAGAGTTTTAAAAATGTATCTGGAATGGTTTTCAAGTTTTTGAAAATTTTTGAAATTTAAATAGCCCCAAAAAGATCGATAAAATCACACAATTATTCCGTTCAATTGATAATCATTCATAAACTATTAACAGAGTGTTTTTTTAATTTTCGCATATTTTCAAAGATAAATGTCTAGTTAACATTTACATAGAGTTTTAAAAATGTATCAGAAGTAATTTTCAAATTATGATATTTTGAAATTTAAATATCCCCAAAAAGATCGACAAAATCTCACATTTATTCCATTCAATTGATAATTACTCAAAAACTGTTAATGGGGTCTTTTTTGATTTTCACATATTTTTAAAGAACAATATCTATTTAATATCATCATCAACAATCTTTATTGACAACAAGCAATATTACATAGTATGTACCTATACAGGGTGTTCCAGACCACCCCTTTTAAAATTTCGCGGATGAATATTTTTCAAAAACTGAATGGGGGGTTTTACTAATGTTCATGTGCTCTATCTAATGACGTATCACTCGACCCCCCCCTGCTCCCCTGAAGGGGGGGCGGGGGGCAACTTTAAATTTTCAAATGGCAACTCCTATTTTTTTTACAGATTCGAATTCTCTATAAAAAAATATTAAGAGTTTATTCGGAACATTTTTTTGTACGACCAACAGGTGGCGCTACAATCGCAAAAAACTACTTTTTAATACATTTTTTTGATATTTTAGGACCGTACGTGGATGAATACATATTATTCGAAAACTCAGTGCGGGGTATTACTAATGTTCATGTGCTCTATCTAATGAAGTATCACTCAACCCCCCCTGCCTCCCCTGAAAAAGGGCGGGGGCAACTTTAAATTTTTAAATGGAAACCCCAATTTGTAATTGCAGATTAGAATTTTCAATTAAAAAATATGAACAATTTATTCAGAACATTTTTCTGTACGACCAACAAGTGGCGACACAATAGCAAAAAACGACTTTTTAATACATTTTTAACGAATTTTAGCATTGTACGCGAATGAATATTCTTACAAAACTTAATGTTCATATTTTTTAATTGAAAATTCAAATCTGCAATTAAAAATTGGGGTTTCCATTCAAAAACTTAAAGTTGCCCCCGCCCTTTTTCAGGGGAGGCAGGGGGGTTGAGTGATACTTCATTAGATAGAGCAAATGAACATTAGTAATATCCCGCACTAATAATATTCATCCACGTACGGTCCTAAAATATCAAAAAAATGTATCAAAAAAGAGTTTTTTGCGATTGTAGCGCCACCTGTTGGTCGTACAAAAAATGTTCCGAATAAATTCTTAATATTTTTTTATAGAGAATTCGAATCTGCAATAAAAAATAGGGGTTGCCATTTGAAAATTTAAAGTTACCCCCCATCCTTTTCAGGGGGGGGGGGGGGGGGGTGGTCGAGTAATACGTCATTAGATAGAGCACATGAACATTAGTAGTACCCCGCATTGAGTTTTCGAATAATATTCATTCACGTACGGTCCTAAAATATCAAAAAAATGTATTAAAAAGTAGTTTTTTGCGATTGTAGCGCCACCTGTTGGTCGTACAAAAAAATGTTCCGAATAAACTCTTCATATTTTTTTATAGAGAATTCGAATCTGCAATAAAAAATAGGGGTTGCCATTTGAAAATTTAAAGTTGCCCCCCGCCCCCCTTCAGGGGGGCAGGGGGGGATCGAGTGATACGTCATTAGATAGAGCACATGAACATTAGTAATACCCCACATTCAGTTTTTGAAAAATATTTATCCTCGAAATTTTAAAAGGGGTGTACGGGTGGTCTGGAACACCCTGTATATATATAATTCAATAACATATTATTACTATTGCCAATCGGCTATCGACCCGTGGTCTTTCCGCCATCTATCTAATATTTACGTAGAATTTCAAAAAATGTATCTGAAATAATTTTCGAGTTATGATTATCTGAAATTTTAATAACCACAAAAAGATCGATAAAATCGGTTCAATTAGCAATAACTTAAAAACTACTAATAGGGTATTTTTTAATGTTTGCATATTTTTAAAGAAAAATGCCTAATTAAGACTTACGTAGAGTTTCAAAAATTTATCGGAAATAATTTTTGAGCAATAATTATTTGAAATTTTAATATCCCCAAAGAGATCGATAAAATCACACATTTATTCCGTTCAATAACTCAAAAACTATTACTGGGGTCTTTTTTAATTTTCACATATTTTAAAAGAACAGTATCTATTTAATACTTACGTAGAATTTTAAAAATGAATCTAAAATATTTTTCGAGTTATGATTATCTGAAATTTTAATAAAACGAAAAAGATCGATAAAATCCGTATAATTACTAACTTAAAAATTATTAATAGGGTATTTTTAAATTTTCACATATTTTTAAAGAGAAATGCCTAATTAACACTTACGTAGAGTTGCAGAAATTTATCAGAAATAATTTTTAAGCAATAATTATTTGAAATTTTAATATCTCCAAAAAGATCGATAAAATGAAACATTTATCGTGTTCAATTGAAAATAACTCAAAAACTATTAACCCATTAACCCATTAACGCCCAAGCAATTATTAAGTTAGCTTTAAAAGTTGATTTTAGGTAAAATTCTGCACTTCTTTTTATGATTTCTATGGATCACTTATTGTATTACATACTGTGAATTTTTTTATTAAATATGCATAATGCATACGCTGTAAATGTTCAGGCATTCGTCGATTTTATATAAAAACGTGCAATATGAAGTTTAGAACGAGTGTTTCCACTCCCAGACTAAGCATGAAGTAAAATTTCGAGTTTAGAAAAGCCTGAAAATTTGGTTTGGTCGCTCCGCGAAGCGGAGCGGCCAAACCAAATTTTCAGGCTTTTCTAAACTCGAAATTTTACTTCATGCGCCACGCGTATAAGACACTGAAGTATTGTGAAGTTAGAAATACACTGACATTATTTTTTTTTTAAATGAGTAATAATCTAAATATTTAAATAACAACATGTTTTCATTTTTCTTTATACATTTTTAAGTCAGTTCAAATAATAAAATTTATCAAATTAACTTATTTAGTAGTTCAATTAACAAAAAATTAATAATGGTGCGTATATGCACCAACGGCGCTTAATGGGTTAATGGGCTATTTTTGGATTTTTGCATATTTTTAAAGAGCAATATTTGCTTGACATTCACACAACGTTTTATAAACATATCTAAAATAACTTTCAAGTCATAATTATTCAAATTTTTAATTTACTTGAAAAATCGACATCATCAGACAATTTTTGAGGATTCAATTGAAATATCTCAAAAACTATCAACGGGGAATTTTTGGATTTTTACATAATTTGAAAGAGCAATATTCGCTGAACATTTACACAAAATCTCAAAAATATATTTGAATCAATTTTCAAGTTATAATTATGAACATTTATAACTTGCTTGAAAATACGAGAAAATCAGAAAATTTGTAGGTAGGTAATTGAAAATAACTTAAAAGATGTCAATGGGGTATATTTCAATTTTTACATATTTTCAACGAGCAATATTTCCTTAAGATTCACACAAAGTCTCATAAAAATATCTGAAATCATTTTTAAGTTATCATTTTTTTAAACTATATTCAATGATTGCCCGACAAAATCAGACATTCTTTTGGCGTCTGTCAAATGTTTTGAATTATTGCACTAAAATATCAATATTGTGTGTGTGTTTTTGAACTTCAGAATAAATCAGTGTTTTATCCGTCCGACGCATGAAGTAAAATTTCGAGTTCAGAAAAGACTGAAAATTTGGATTTGATCGCACCAAAGCCAAATTTTTAAGCTTTTCTAAACTCAACCTAGTATATGAATATTGTGTGTGTTTTTGAACTTCAGAATCAATTAGCGTTTTGTACGCCTGACGCATGAAGTAAAATTTCGAGTTTAGAAAATCCTGAAAATTTGGATTTGCCGGGGCGCGCGAGCGGTGCACCAAATCTAAACTTTTAGGCTTTTCTAAACTCAAAATTTTATTTTATGCTTAATCAAGGAATAAAAAACACCCTTTTGGATTTTTATTTTAATAACTTTTATAAACACCTGTTCTTTTGATTAAAAAAAAGAACAGCTGACATTATACACAGAGTTTTATGTAACACCGAACATTTTCATAACAAGAATTTTTCTTTGAAGTATCCATATGCATACGCTGCACATTTTCCGATGCTCGGTTTATTAAAAGAATCCAACTTGAAGCTATAAGCGAGTGTTTTCCACTCCCAGGCTAAGCATGAAGTAAAATTTCGAGTTTAGAAAAGCCTGAAAATTTGGTTTGGTCGCGTAGCGCGAAGCGCGGAGCGGCCAAACCAAATTTTCAGGCTTTTCTAAACTCGAAATTTTACTTCATGCGCCACCGGTACAAAACACTAACATATTACGAAATTTAAAACATACCGCTAAACTTTACGTTGAATCAGTGTTTTGTAGCGGTGGCGCATGAAGTAAAATTTCGAGTTTAGAAAAGCCTGAAAATTTGGTTTGGCCGCTCCGCGCTTCGCGCTACGCGACCAAACCAAATTTTCAGGCTTTTCTAAACTCGAAATTTTACTTCATGCTTAGCCTGGGAGTGGAAAACACTCGCTTAAAGCTTCAAATTACATTATTTTAATAAACCAAGCAAATGTGCAACGTATGCATATGGACACTTCAAAGAAAAATTCTTGTTATGAAAATGTTCGGCGTTACATAAAACTCTCTGTAGATAACCCTGTATAAAAATAAATATGCCCATCTTGTAAATCTTCTCAAAATAGAAATTCATGTATTATACCTTTCTGTATCATAAATAGTTTTTGAGTTATAGCGTTTTTAGTGAACATTTAAAAAGGTTGAGAATTTACGCGGCTACTCTAAATTTTTTGTATCTTGCATAAATTGCGAATAACTCAATAATTATTAGAGATACAGAAAACATGATTTGAATAAAAGTTGTAGATAATTAAATTTTCAACGAGTTTTGTATGTTAAAATTTGCTCGTAGCTGTCTTATTTTTTGGAGAAAAATGAGTAATTGTTCGAAGATTAATAAAAATTTATAATTTTTACAAAATTATCGAATAACTTGGAATTTATTGGGATTTGAGTGCGTTTTTAAACTTCTGAATAATAAATTTATTCAGAAGTTCAAAAACGCACTAAACTCCCAATAAATTCCAAGTTTTTATCCTAATCCCGCTCCTCTGTATTAAAACATGTCAACATTTCTGAACGATCATCTTTCCGCATTTTAACTACGACATCCACATAACCTATAAGGGGTTATGTGGATGTCGTATTTTAGTTAAAGTACGGAGAGATGATCGTTCAAAAATTTGGATATGTTTTAATACGGTGTGGCGGGATTAGGATAATTTAATTTATTCAGAAGTTCAAAAACGCACTCAAATCCCAATAAATTCCAAGTTAATTCATCAAACGTCCTACTCTATAATAGAACCGGAATTTATTTATTTATTTATTTACGGAAAAATCCATTATACATAATATGTTATAGTAATACAATTCAAATTTCATAATACAAAATATATATAAATACAAAAAACATGACTACAAATTGGCAAATTAAAGAGAACAACAAACATTTAACCGCTTAAGATTAGATATAAATTTAGGATACGAATTAACAAAAAGATCGAAATTTTGATTTAGGGATAATTTATTTGACGTACGCATGAACCGAGAAAGTGGACTATTAAGACCGTAGTTGGATTTATGGAACGGCATGGAAAACAGTGTTGGATGTCTGATTTGTCGATTCGAAGGGTTAATACAGAAATTAATTTGAATAAAAATAGATATAAACAATCCGCTTGGTTACTAATTAATTCATAAAAGAAGCTCAAGTCCGCGAAAGTTCTTCTACAACATAATTTATCGATAGTAAGTTCCTGACGAACTAAATTTATATTTTTATCTTTGTTGTAACCTAATTTAAATAGCATTATTTTCAAAAATTTATTTTGAATTGTTTCGATCTTATTGCTATACGTTACTTGATATGGTGACCAGACACATGATCCATATTCAAGAATGGAACGAACATAAGCAAAATAAATGACTTTGAATGCTGTTGGGGATAAATCGACTGCCAATCGTCTTATATAGCCAAGCATCCTTAGAGCTCTCATACAAATTCTATTAATATGGCTACCGAATGTCAATTTTTTGTCGAACGTTATGCCCAAATCCACAATTTCATCAAGCTCATCTAATTCAAAACCGTCTATAAAGTAAGAAGGAGAAAAATCCAAAGGAGTAAATTTCCTGGAAAAACTCATTATTTTACATTTATTAATATTAAATAAAAGATAGTTTTTGCAACACCAGTTGTGTATTGAGAATAAGTCCTCTTGCAACAATAAGCAATCATTTGGTAAGTCGATTCTTTTGAATAGCTTCAAGTCATCAGCAAAAAGCAAAAAGACGAATGTTTAATGACTCGATGTATATCATTAATAAAAATTAAAAACAGCAACGGCCCGCAATGTGATCCTTGCGGAACACCCGAATCCACTTTGATTTCCTTAGAAAGAAGGTTTTTAATTTTTACGCACTGAATACGATCAATTAAAAAACTTCTAAACCAATTGACTACATCAGCATGGATTCCTAGGGCAGTAAGCTATCCAATTAGTATTTCATGGTTGACACGATCAAATGCTTTAGCAAAGTCGGTAAAAATCGTGTCGACCGAGCTATTAGCTTCAAATGCATTTATAATTAGACCTATCCAAGACCGCCTTTTAACCTTGTCCATGTAACACCGAACATTTTCATAACAAGAATTTTTCTTTGAAAATTCATACGTTGCACGTTTTCCGATGCTCGGTTTATTAAAAGAATCCAATTTGAAGCTTTAAGCGAGTGTTTTCCACTCCCAGGCTAAGTATGAAGTAAAATTTCTAGTTTAGAAAAGCCTGAAAATTTGGTTTGGTCGCGTAGCGCGAAGCGCGGAGCGGCCAAACCGAATTTTCAGGCTTTTCTAAACTCGAAATTTTACTTCATGCGCCACCGGTACAAAACACTGATTCAATGTAAAGTTTAGCGGTATGTTTTAAACTTCGTAATATGTTAGTGTTTTGTAACCTTCTCCCAAAAATTCTCCACTAACACTAAAAATCTAGAGCTCCTAAATAAACTATGTATTCCCAGAAATCCCGAAATCTTCAAAATACAAACACCCATCTAAAACAACATTTGAATTCATCGAACATTTCAAATCGTTAGACAATGACAGTTAGCAATTATGACGGATAACCCTTTGGGTAAATTTTAGCTTTAAGAATATGTTATGTTATATCTGTATTATACACAACCAATACAGATTTATTTATTATTTTCTATTCTGAAAAATTTTGCGGGTTTAATTGAAAATAATTCAAAAACTATCAATGGGGTATTTTTAGATATTTACATGATTTCAAAGAGCAATGTCTACCTAATAATCACAAAAAGTCTCATGAAAATAACTCAACAAATTTTTAAGTTATGATTATTTAAAATTATAAACATCTAACAATTTCCCCCTAAAAAATCAATGTTTGCCGTTCAATTGAAAATAACTTAAAGACTATTCTTAGATCTTAAAAACATGCGAGAAACGGTACTTCTAATGAAGGAAGCAAGTGAAAAAAATAATGAATTTTTTTTTGGTTCCTTTGGCCTCGACTTTCGCCATACAGCCATCTACTATTGTATTGTTTTCTATTTAATTTAACTAATTACATACACACTTATTTTAATCATTTGGACGCCACAATACATTCACACTACATCCATGGCATGAACCCGGATTGAATAATTTATTATTCATAAATTATTCCACCGGACGGGATTCGAACCCGCGACCTCTTGGTCTGTGGGCAGGGTCTCTACCCACTCGGCCACCGAGGCCCCGTAAAATAATGAATTGAGACCATACTTTAAAAAGTATCGCTATCAGTATCGACCTGCATTAAATACTGCTAAAATAGCAGCTAATAACGCTTATATAAAAAACTCTTCCAACAGCACTAAAGCAATGTGGCATCTAGTAAATGCAAATAAAAAAAACTAAAATAAATAATGAGTCATGTCAACTTCATCCTAACATTTTAAACGAATTCTTTGCTTCAATATCAAAAGAATTATCAACTAATATATCAGATAAAGCTGTAGATCCAATATCTTTCTTGTATAACATGCCAACTCCTGCACAATTATTCAAATTTACTGAAGTAGGATGTATAGAAGTAAGGGATACTTTCAATCAATTAAAACAATCAAAATCAGAGACATATATGGTTTGAATATAGAGGTAATTAAATCCGTCTTTGATGTAATTTTAGAACCTTTAACCATGCTGTTCAATCTGTGTGTTAGAAATAGAGTGTTTCCATCATGTCTAAAAAGGGCACGCATAACGCCTATTTTCAAAAAAGGTAACAAGAATGAACCGGGTAATCATAGGCCCATATCAATTTTACCTGTATTATCTAAAGTCTTCGAAAAATTTATATTTAAACAAATTATTAAATATCTTGAAGAAAATTCTCTATTATCAAATGCACAGTATGGTTTCAGAAATGGTAGGTCAACAATAGACGCAATTGTTGCACTTACAGACAACATCATCGATGGTTTTGAGTCAGGACACACTACAGTAGCTACTTTTCTAGATATGACCAAAGCATTCGACTGTATTGATCATATCACCCTTTTAAGAAAACTCAATTTTTTTGGTTTTGATTCTAGTAGTTGCAGTTTATTCATATCTTATTTGGCTGAAAGAGAACAAGTTGTTTTAATAAATAATACAAAGTCCCTTAATTAAACACAGTTATATTCCTTTCTTCACTTTTTTTTTTTTTTTTGCTAGAAGTACATTTCGGGTACTAAGTACCCATTATGAATAGTTAACTATTAGCTATTGATAATGGGTACTTAAATTAAACACAGTTATATTCCTTTCTTCACTTTTATTTTTTTTTTGCTAGAAGTACATTTCGGGTACTAAGTACCCATTATCAATAGCTAACTATTAGCTATTGATAATGGGTACTTAGTACCCGAAATGTACATCTAGCAAAAAAGAAAAATAAAAGTGAAGAAAGGAATATAACTGTGTTTAATTAAGTGACTTAACACCTTCACGTAACTCATACAACTACATTAATACAAAGTCCGATAAATTAAAAACAGCGGGGTACCCCAAGGATCAATAATTGGGCCCCTATTGTTCTTGATATATATTAATGATATTAAGCAAGCTTGTGAAGATTCAATTATATATCAATTTGCAGATGACACAACCTTTATAAATCAAGAAAAAGATATTTCAAAAACATAAAACAAAAACCAGCAAAACATTAATAAACAAAAAAAAAATGGACAGTAGCAAACTGCCTAACCCTAAATGAAAACAAAACAGTAAATGTTGGATTCTCACTTTCAGCAAACCATTTATCCATAGACAATAAAAGCGACAATTGTAAATTTCTTGGAATGTGCCTAGATTCAAAATTAGCCTGGTCGATGCAGCTTGAGAACGTTAGAATAAGGGTTTGCAGATCAATTTATTTACTACGCCAATTACAAAACAGTTTTAGCCCGATTGTAATTCGAAACGCATATTTTGGGATATGTCAACCCCATCTAACATATGGGATACTTGTCTGGGGTCACTCGAGTATTATAAGTAAATTATTCGGTTTACAGCGACGTGCCGTTAGAGTAGTAGTAGGGTTGAGATACAGGGATGATTGTAAAGAGACATTTATTACGCTGCGTATTCTAACACTACCATCTATATATATTTTAGAATGCTTACTTTACACTTATAAGAACATTGAATTATACCGAACACCATCTGAAATCCACAGTCATAATACCCGATGCAAATCAGATATTCGACTTCGTCCTCTAAGGCTATCGAAATCCAGAAATGGTACAAATCACATTGGACCAAAATTGTTTAATTTACTCCTAGATACATTTAAAATACTAACCATAAAGCAGTTTAAGCTTCAAATTAAATCGTATCTGCTGAATAATCCGTTTGATACTGTAAATGAATGTGTGGCACAGGCGTTTAATAATATACAGTAGTTGTAATGTATTGTCCAGCACGAACCTTTATTATACTTTTATTATGTTTAATTTATTATTGTGTATTGTGTTTACGAGCCCTAACAACCATATATTGGGACAAAATCAAATTCATGTATAATTCAGATATTAGATAGTTTATTTATTTTTTTCTTTTTTTTTTTAATTTAATTCTATGTAATTAGTTAATTAACATCAATGAGGGCCAATCAGCAACACGAAAAACAAAATTATTATACTATTCTATTCCATCATCTCTAATTAACAAGAAAAATGTTCATTTTGTGTGGCAACTAAATATTGGGACAGTATAAAATAACTGTTAAAAATGAAACAAAATAAGACAAGTAAGCTGTGAAAACAATGCAGAACGAAAAGTCAGATTACTTGGTAGTTGCTTTCTTATCGTATCGGGTGAATCGCTGCTTTTATTGAACAAAATGGTGCGTGGTATCTCTACAAGTTCCAAAATTCGTGAGTTAGTGATTAAAAATTATTGCCGAAATACAACGATACGTGAAATGGCGGATGAACTTAATATTCCTAAAACAACAGTGTGGAATATAATTAAGCATTATGGAGAAACCGGAAATATCCTAGACAAAAAAGGCAAAAGTTCGGGTCGTCCAAGATTAGTTTCTGATAGAAACAAGAGATTATTAGTAAAACTGTGCAAAAAAGGGAGAAGAAATACTTTAAGGCAAATTACGACTGAATAGAATCACGAAACTGGATTGAATCTGTCAAGGGAATACTGCCGCCAGTGGATTCATAAATGTGGACTCAAGTTTTATAAGGTTGAATTTCAAGTAGCAATTTAAAAATGCATTTAAAAAAAAATATTTTCTTGTATTCAAAGGAAAAACCACTGTTGACGGAAAAACAAAAGAAAGCCAGACTCACATGGGCAAAATCTAAATTATCTTGGTCAGCTACAGACTGGTCCAGAGTAATTTTTAGTGACGAATCAAAATTCGACGTATGTGTTGGTGATTACCGCAAACGCGTGATTCGTTCAAAACATGAGGCATTTCACAAGGATTGCCTAAAACGTACCGTAAAATTTCTTAAAGGAGTGATGATTTGGGGCTGCATTATAGCTTCAGGATTAGGATGTTTTGAATTTATTGATGGTACCGTGAATGCTGCGAAATATCAACAAATACTGCAAAATAGTTTGCTACCAAGTATCGCCAAGTTAAATGTTGACGAAAATTACATTTTTCAACAGGATGAGGCGGCCTGTCATACGGCCAAAACCACAAAAAAGTGGTTTGGCGACCACAACGTAAATGTTCTTTCTTGGCCTTCCAGCAGTCCTGACCTTAATGTCATTGAAACAGTATGGCATAAAATGAAACAAACATTGAGAAACAACACACAACGGACATTACCTGAAGTTAGAGACAAGATAGAGCATATTTGGAACGAAATTTCTCCTGAAACGTACAGATCCTTAGTTGAGTCAATGCCCACCGAATTCGAGCTGTCATAAAATATAAGGGCGATGTTACTCCTTTTTAGAAATAAAATTCGTGCAATGTCCCAATATTTAGTTGACAAACAAAATTAACATTTTTCTTGTAAATTAGAGGTGATTGAATAATTAATTTGTTTTTTGTGTTGTTGATTGACCATAACTGTTGCTAATTAACTGATTACATAGTATTAAATTAAAAAAATACTAGAAAACTTAAATAAACTGTCCAATACCTGAATTTTATATGAATTTAATTTAGTCCCAATATATAGTTGTTAGGGCTCGTATTAATTAGAAACTATTACTATTTTAAATTCTGTATTGTGGAGGCTTCTACTTCGTTATACATGTTAATTACACAATGAAACACTATTAACTTTGTTTGTATAACACGTTTTATACAAACAAAGTTAAAAGTGTTTCATTGTGTATTACTTTTTTATCTTGTTTACTACAAACTTTAAAATTATCTTAAGCTAGTGTGTATTAACTATTTGTGTATATTATCTAGTAACATGACGAGTGTAAAGCTGTAGTGCTATTTCTCACAATAAAGATTATTATTATTATTAACAGAGTATTTTTAGATTTTTACATATTATAAAAGAGCAATACCGCAAACAGTTTTCAAGATATAATTTCTTATAGTTATTTTTATTTTGTGTCTGTATTTTCTTTTTGCTGTTGGGCATAATAAATGTATGTGGGAAGTAAACTACATAAAGTCACATTTTATTGAAATTTAACAGTTCTCGATGGAATAAATAAAAAACCTTGATTCCAACAGTACAAAAAAAAACGTATTTTGAAAGCAAGTCACATTGCTTTTTCTGTACTGTTGGAATCAAGATTTTTTATTTACTCCATCGAGAACTGTTAAATTTCAATAAAATGTGACTTTATGTAGTTTACTTCCCACATACCGATTTATTCTCGACATATAAATTGATTGTAAAATTTGCCTAAACATTAACACAAAAATTAATGATGTGTTAAACAAGAAATTAAACTCAATTGCAATTCGCATTACAAGCGCATACCACATGTCGCTACTTAACAATGGTTATTTTAATTATCACCGCGTGCAATCATTAACATTTCTAATTACTGTTACTGCTAACAGATTGTTTAGAATAAATTGCAAGCTGCAATTGGAAATAGCAATAATAGTAATAAAAAGAACTCTCTCATATACTTGACACGAATATTTCTGATTGTTATAAAAATACCCGCATAATTCGTGTGAACATTTTTTAATCAACAATTTACTTATAAACAGTTTTATTTATTTTTTTAATTATTTGCGTTTCAATTCATCTTTGTGAGATAAATTAGTTGTAGATTTGCGAAAATAATCTTGACACTATAATTTTTTTAAATATGAATGAAATTGCCAATTTTAAAATTAAAATTTACTTATAAAGAATTTCATATAAAGGGAATGTTCCTTGTAAGTATATATACATATCCCAAGTACAGGGTCTATGCTGTAAATCTTCAGATATTCGTTGTGTTATTAAAACAGTTCAATTTGACCATTTAACCAAGTGTTTTCCACTCCTAGATTAAGCATGAAGTAAAATTTCGAGTTTAGAAAAGCCTGAAAATTTGGTTTGGTCGCGTAGCGCGTAGCGCTACGCGACCACACCAAATTTTCGGGCTCTTCTAAACTCGAAATTTTACTTCATGCGCCACGCGTATAAATCACTGATTTCAATTAAAGTTAAAAATATGCTACTCAGGCAATATGCTAAAGACGTACATTTTGAACTTCACTTAATACTAGTGTTTTATACGCGTGGAGCATGGAGTAAAATGCATAGTTCAGAAAAGCCTGAAAAATTGGTTTGGTTTGGCAATCAAACCAAATTTTCAGGCTTTTTTAAACTCAAAATTTCCATTCTCTTGTAGAACTTTACTTTATTTTTATATTATTTACTTTATTTGTTATAATTTTTATAAAAAAGGCATTGCCGTAAATAAAAATCATTATTATAATAATGGATATCCTTTATTATTATTATTATTATTTCAAAATGTTTTACAAAGTATAAAGTAAGAGAGTTATTAAAGAAATAATATATTTCAAATTATAATATAATTTAACAATACATTTTGAACAATAAATCAGTGTTGTATACGCGTGGCGCATGAAGTAAAATTTCGAGTTTAGAAAAGCCAAACCAAATTTTCAGGCTTTTCTAAACTCGAAATTTTACTTCATGCTTAGTCTGGGAGTGGAAAACACTCGTTTTAAGCTTACAAATTGAACGCTTTAAAAAAAGCGTATGCATATGTATACCTAATAAAAAATCGAATTTTTAGGCTTTTATAAACTCGAAATTTTATTTCATGCTTAACCTAGGAGTGGAAACACTCGTTCGAATTTAAATTTAAATACTTTTATAAAAAAGAAAACTAACGGGGATACCACAAGGCTCAAGTATTGGCCCTTATACTGTGAGTGTGAGTGAAAACCCTTGTTCGGTGTTTATTCATCATTTATGATTTAACTTTATCAACAATTGAGTTTATGTTTATGCGTAGTTTATGCGTAGCGCTACGCGACCAAACCAAATTTTCAGGCTTTTCTAAACTCGAAATTTTACTTCATGCGCAACGCGTATAAATCACTGATTTCAATTGAAGTTAAAAATATGCTACTCAGGCAATATGCTAAAGACGTACATTTTGAACTTCACTTAATACTAGTGTTTTATACGCGTGGCGCATGAAGTAAAATGTATAGTTCAGAAAAGCCTGAAAATTTGGTTTGGTTTGGCAATCAAACCAAATTTTCAGGCTTTTCTAAACTCAAAATTTTACTTCATGCTTAACCTGGGAGTAAAAAGCACTGGTTTAAAGCTTCAAATTGAACTCTTTAAAAAATCAAGAACTTCGGCAAATTTATATGTTCATTTCAATTAAACTAAAATTGCGTGTTCGAAAAAAACTCAGGGATTTCCAAATCAGAAATTAATCACACTTAATTAATCGACTGTGCTTTGATAATAATTTATTACCAAGGAAAGTGATTAAAATTTAATTTCTATAATTACACAATTCGCTAATTACACATGCTGTTGGAGAGGTAAAATTCCGTTAAGTGCTCGTCGTTTCGTCTGCATTTGTCGAGTTTTTAGTTTTAAATGTTCGCTGTGCTAAATGGAAAGAAAGAGAAAACGCGTGAGAGTAATGATAATAATAAACTCAATTGTTGATAAAGTTAAATCATAAATGATGAAGAAACACCCAACAAGGGTTTTCACTCAGACTCACAGTATAAGGGCCAATACTTGAGCCTTGTGGTATCACCGCAAGTTTTTTTTTTTATAAAAGTATTTAAATTTAAATTCGAACGAGTGTTTCCACTCCTAGGTTAAGCATGAAGTAAAATTTTCAGTTTATAAACACCTGAAAATTTGGTTTTCTATTAGGTATACGTATGCATACGCTATTTTTAAAAACGTGCAATTTTAAGCTTAAAACGAGTGTTTTCCACTCCCAGACTAAGCATGAAGTAAAATTTCGAGTTTAGAAAAGCCTGAAAATTTGGTTTGGTCGCGTAGCGCGAAGCGCGGAGCGACCAAACCAAATTTTCAGGCTTTTCTAAACTCGAAATTTTACTTCATGCGCCACGCGTATACAACACTGATTTAATGTTTAAAATTTATTGTTAAATTATATTATAATTTGAAATATATTATTTCTTAATAACTTTCTTACTTAATACTTTGTAAAACATTTTAAAATAATAATAATAATAATAAAGGATATCCATTATTATAATAATGATTTTATTTACGGCAATGCCTTTTTTTATAAAAATTATAACAAATAAAGTAAATAATATAAAAATAAAGTAAAGTTTTACAAGAAAATGGCTTACTGACGAGTCGAAACTAGTCACCGTAAAAATAAAAAAGTGAATACAGAAATGTTAAAAGTGTTATTAAATTAAATAGTTAAAATGTTTCATAAAGTAACCGCCTCCACCACCAAATATTTAATTCTACAAGTCTACATTAATGTTTACTAATTGACAAAAATAGATATAGGAGATATGCTTAAAAAAAATTGTGATAATAAGAGCCGACAAATCTATTAATATTAAATGAAACCTATTTTTTTTTTATTGATAATAATAACAGAATGTTAATAACACGTAACTTGGTTTGTTCTTCCCCTAATTTTATCTCATTTGATGCGATAAAATTAGGCGAAGAACAAACCAAGTTACGTGTTATTAACATTCTGTTATTATTATTAAATATATTATCTTTAATAATTATTAAGCTGGAAAATTTCCCGAGAGCGCAATTGGGTTTTTCTCTCAACACCTAACAACAATTAAATATTACACAACTGTGTGCGCATTTAATACAATTTTAAATGAATTATTTTTGTAATAATCAAACATGTTATTTTCTAGTTTTAATCGGCATTTTTTCTTCTGCAATTTTCAATAAAACAAAATTAATTACGGAAGTGAACGCTTCTGTACAAAAATATATAAACGAGTTAAACGAGTTTATTGGAAATATTTAATTTTGCCATTTATTAAAAATGTATGAAGGAGTTTTTAAAACGTAATCAATCCTTTGATTTAAAGTTTACTCGGCGATTTATGTCTTTTTTTAATCAAGTGAATTAATTAAATAAAGAATTATTTAAAGTTTGCTTGACGATTTATGTGTTGTTTCTTGTTGTTGTTTTTTTAAATTAAATCGAGTGAATTATGAGGAAATATTTATTATGCTATTTATAATTAAAACCCTGTCTAAGACTGTTGTGAAATACTGTTTTTTTTTTAATTTTTCAGAATTTATCTTTTTAAAAAGAATAAACTGTAAAAAATTTAAAAAAAAAATATTCCACAACAATTTGAAACAGTTTTTGAAAAATAAACATCGATTGTTAATCTGTTCAAATTCATTAACTTTGATGGCGATTTTGTTAATTTTCAATGACAACAATAAAAAATAAATTAAATTGCCATACAAAATAAAATGTCAAGAGAGCTGTCTAGCTGAACATTTCGCTATAAAGCGATTTAGTCTACTTTAAATTGTTCGGAGCCGAAGAAAATTTTTGATTAAAAATATAAATTGCTCAATAATTAATAATTCTTCCCTTCTGCCCTTTACCACCCCCAATTTAGATTTAATTTTTTACGAAAAATTGTTAAAATTAAATTTGAAGATAATGTCATTATTCGAATTTTTGTTATACAATTTTTATCTAAAAATATTAATTATATTACAACCCTTTCCCATGTTATATTTAATTATAAAGTTATTCAAAAAGAAACAAAATTAAAAAATTGCCCGTATTTTGACAGAATGTATGGGGATCTCAGTTATTTAAAGAGATAGAAAGTCGGTTAAATTGGAGCAAAGTTGCGTATTTTCATACCTGTTAATCAATAAAATCTCAACAGCAGTTAATCATTGCTAGCACTCAAAATTAATTAATAACTGTCAATTTTTTATAATAAAAATAAGTATCGATTATCACATAAAAGTTGTACAAAATTTATACTACTTTTATTATTAATATTTCAAAACTATTCACAAAACAAGTAATTCTTGCATTTTTTTCGCTACATCTCGCTAAATATTGATCAACATCACATCTAAGCGTTATATATTTCAGTATAAAGAGTGATGTCTATCCAGAATGGATGACAAATGAACTTAAATCTCTCATTCATAAGAAGAAAACTGCTCATTATGACTACAAAAAATCTGGAAAACATGAAGATTACTTAATTTTTAAATCACTTCGTAGCCAGTCTAATACACTATCCGATAAGTTGTATAATGAATATATATCATTTATTGAAGGAAAGTTATACGCCGACCCAAAATACTTCTGAAATCATGTCAGAAAGGTCCGAAAGAATGATGGTATACTTGCTTTGATGGAGTATGAAGTAATGGTAATGATGGAAATGAAATTTCAAACTTATTTGGGAAGTGTTTTGCTTCCGTATACTCTGGAGAATGTAGCAATATTAATAGTACAGAACCAATGATGGGTAATATAGTTAACGATACAAAATTGGAAACATCTAAATCTGAAGTATTTAATGAAATAACTCATCTGCGTCCATGCAAAACAATAGGATATGATGGAATTTGTAATTATCTTTTGATTAACTGTGTATATTCATTATGTGGTCCTATTTATGAATAATTTTATAACTCCCTGCGATCTGGAGATTTTCCAGTACGTTGGAAATCAAGCTACATCTATCCAATCTTTAAATCAGGTGAACATCACCTGGTTAAAAACTATAGAGCAGTTTGTTTACAATCTACCATCCCGAAAATGCTGGATAACATTGTATCAAAACCAATCTTTTGGATGACTAAGTCTGCTATGTCATCGAAACAGCATGGTTTCGTACCTAAACGGTCTACAGTATCGAATCTACTATGCTATACACAATTCATTAACGATGCCTTAGATAGTAATATACAGGTTGATTCAATATATTTAGATTTCTCCAAGGCATTTGATAGAGTCAACCACGCTGTACTCATAAATAAAATCACTTCCCTTGGATTTGACAACTTAACTATTCGTTGGTTAACCTCGTTCCTGACAAATAGGACACAGATAGTGAAAATTAATAACTTTGTATCAAATCCGATAGCCGTAACATCTGGGGTGCCACAAGGAAGTCACTGTGGTCCTATTTTGTTTTCACTGTTTATTAATGACATCGATGATTATATAGTAAATAGCATGCACTTGTTGTATGCTGATGATATAAAGATATTTAGAAACATTCGCTCAATTGAAGATTGTATTCTATTACCGGATGATCTGATGAGATTATATAAATGGTGTGAAGTGAATAAACTATATCTAAATACCGAGAAGTGTAATGTATTAACATTCACTCGTAAACATAACATCGTCGATTTTACTTACATAGTTGGGGATCATGTCATTTCAAAAACATCTGAACTGAAAGACCTGAGGGTGATGTTTGACAAAAGAATGAATTTTAATTCGCACATTGCATCTATTTGTTCTAAATCGTTAAGAACCTGGGGCTTTGTTTGGAGATTTTGCAAACAATTGGATGCTACTTGTTTAAGTCGTTTGTATTCAGCCCTTATACTACCGAACTTGGAATATGCGTCAGTGATTTGGACACCTCACACGCAATGTAATATTAACCAATTAGAAGCGGTCCAAAAGAAATTTCTGCGTTCACTCCAATTCAAGCTAGGTCTTGTTCATGAGCAGGGAAAATATGATGATGTAATGGAGAAATTCAAATTGAAGCAGCTTGCTGAGCGGCGTCATATCATCGATCTATGTACTCTTCATAAATTGCTGAATGGACTGATTGATTGCCCTGAACTCCTTTCACAATTGGATTTTCAAATATTATCGAGCACGCGTCGACATAGAACAATGCCTCTTTTTTGATTGAAGACTTTCGGATCAAACTACACCTATAACAACCCTATAAGTAGGATGATGAGATCGGCAAATACATTTAATTCACAGCCATGGTTTAATTTGTTTGAGTTGTCATATAACCACTTTAAGCATAACTTGTATAAATTTATATAATTGTTAATTCAATATTTTAGTGTATAATGTATAATTTTAGTGTATAATCTAGTTATTCTAATTAAGTTTGCAATATTTTATTGTATGTTAAGTATTTGTTATGTATGTATTTTATGTAATAGGGGTTTCCCGTTTAAATAAATGAAATGAAATGAAAACTTTACTGTTAATCAGTGGTTTATACGCGTGGCACATGAAGTAAAATTTCGAGTTTAGAAAAGCCCCGTGAAAATTTGTCTCGGGTCGCTGCGCGACCCTCGACAAATTTTCTACGCGGGGCTTTTCTAAACTCGAAATTTTACTTCATGCTTAGTCTGGGAGTGGACAACACTCGTTCTTAGGAGTTTCAAATTGAAGGATCCCTCTAGATTACTAAGTTTATTACCATTTACAAAGGCTACAGCTCGAAGGCCCAATCATAGTCTTCGGAGAGAGACTTTAATCTTAACATTTTAAATTTTACTATTTAAAATGTCAAGATTAAGGTCTGTTAACATCTATGCTCTCTTGACATTTTTAATTGCTTGTTTTTATCTTTTAAGTCTTGAAAAAAGTTACCTTAATTTCTAAACCAGTTTCCGTATCTTTGGGGTTCCTCAAGGAACCAACTCTAGGCCAATATTATCAAAACTTTTAACGTGTGTTGTCCACTCCCAGGCTAAGCATGAAGTAAAATTTCGAGTTTAGAAAAGCCTGAAAATTTGGATTTGCAGGGGCGCGCGAGCGAAGCGAGTCGCGCCCCTGCAAATCCAAATTTTCAGGCTTTTCTAAACTCGAAATTTTACTTCATGCGCCACGCGTGTTAAACACTAATTGAATGCAAAGTCAAAAATATACTGCTTAAAATGTGTATGTTTACTTTTATAGAAAGCTAACGTTTTTAAATTAGTTTATATAAATATTATATTAGTACAATTATTCAAAAATACATTATATTTATATATTTGTAATACAAAAAATGGTATTCCTAATTTACTTTTTTACGCAGACAAGAATGCTAATTTAAGCATTTGTTTCCTAATTGATTGAAGCATTTGCTTATTAATTTGAAATTATATTTAATAAGAATAACATCTCTTAAAATGAACTCATGATGTGTATTTTAAACTACAATACAAATTATCTGAATGGAATTTTAATTTTCCTTCCGGATATGTTGCAATTGCCAGTGGTCATACATTCATGTTATTCATAAATGAATATAAACATAGCATAAATCAGTTACTTAACAATGCCATTGACAAAAATACACACACATATGCCTATTTACCATCTTAATTATTTTCCTTTAATTTTAAGCAAACATTTGTTGCCATTGACAAAAATACACGCACTTGATAGCTGTGTTTTTAAATTATATACAAATATCTTGATTTAGGGATTATATACATTATTCAATAATATTATAATACGATCTTGTATTTAAAATTGTCCTATAATAGGCTATCGACCCGAGGTCTTTCTGCCATTGTTATATGGAATGTGCTTAGTTAAAGTATGTTATGAATAAGTATAAATGAAATTGCCAATTCTTGGTTGCAGTATTCTGCAACCAAGAATTGGCGAATTCATTTATACTTATGTTTGAACGGTAACGTGACCGCCAGTCTAAGGTGTCAAATTGTTTAGAGGGAATGGCAAAGTTATACTGATGAGAGATAAATCTCGAAACGCGTCTATAGATGGCCTGAATAATTTGACCCAAATTGTTACATTTGCAGTAGGTTACTGTATGTAACAGCAAACACTTGTTGTATAATTCAATGTGCGTCGGGGTATTAGCCCGGGAAGTAGTTGTTTCAATGAGTGTTTGATATAGTCTTTGTAAGACTAACTTGTTGTAGATTGCGAAAAGAATCGCACTTTTAATGTTTTATGTTATGAATAGATGGTAATGAATGAATAATATGAATAAATAATAGTTTAGTTAGTGGGTGTTTTTGAAATAAAGTCAGCGAAGGTGAAATTAGGAAATTTAAATTTGGGGATTGTGTTAGGGTTCCTGTGTAGGTAAAGGTGGTTTATAGGATCAAAATGAGTGGGCTTGGATGCAAATTTATGAGCTAGATGGATAGTTCGAGTTTCTATAGGGATAACTTGTGTTTGTGAAGGGGTTATGGAGGGAGTTGTTGGGATGTCTGATTTTTGTCAACACTCTCAGGGCCGATCTTTCTGCTACCTGTAATTTTTTTAGGGCTGTAGGATGGGGGTTGCAGTAAAGGATGGCCGCGCAGTCAAGAAGTGGACGGCAGATCATTATATATATTGTCACAGCAAATTGAACTGTGATTCCATCGTTTCTATAAGTGAGGCATCTAAAATGACGAGCCCTCTTCTTGACCGCGGCTTTGATATTTTGGGTGTGGGCTTTAAAGGTTATTTTGGTATCATACAGGTATTTACATGTAGGTGGGAGGGATATTGGGATGTGATGTATGGAGATAGTGAAAGGAGAGTTATGAACTTTATGATAGGGGATGAGCAGTTTAGTTTTTTGGATATTGATGGATATCCTCTATTTGTTGAACCAGTCTGTTATATTATTGATCAAAACCTGAAGAGTGTTGACTGCTTTTGCTATAGTGGAAGAGTGAGCAACTAGAGCAGTATCATCTGCATATTGTAAGATATAGGAGGAGGGATTGTGATGAGTTGGGTTAGGATAATATATATCGTGGACGAATATGTTATAGAGCAAGGGAGATAGCGGGCAACCTTGAGGGACACCTTGAAGTGGGGAGAAAGAGTATGAGAAGGATGTTCTTATTTTAACTTTAAGGGAACGGTTGTGTAGAAAATTGTATAGGATATTTATTAGATGGGGTGGGATGTTAAGGCAGGCGCATTTATATAATAGACCCTGATGCCATACTGTGTCGAATGCTTTTTTGATGTCAAGGAACAGGATCGCGGATTTATTACCCTGAAGGTGAATTGTGTGTAGGTTTTAGGTGAGAATAGCTAAGGGAAGAGTGGTAGAACGGTTTTGCATAAATCCGAATTGATATGGAGGGATGTGGTTGGAGACATGAGTAAGGACTTTATTTTTAAGGATATTTTCATACAACTTGCCCAAGACTGGAACAATGTAATAGGTCGATAGCTAGCCACGTTTGATTTGTTGCTGTTGGGTTTTGGTATGCAGGTTATTATACCCTGCTTCCATTCTTAAATAATTTTCTTCAATTTTAATTATCAAACATTCGGTATTTCTGATTTCAAAACAACAAAATGATTATACAAAAACACAAAATGATAATACAAAACAATGAGATGATAATACCATTAAGGATTTAATTTTGTGCGTGGCCAAAAACAAGAAATTAGCACACACACACACACATACAAAAAAAACATAATTAAATTGAAGGCCGTTGAGGAACATAATTGAAAAGGTAAACGCGAAACAAAATACCAAATATAATAAAAAAATATTCTCAGCTGCATATTATGTAAGATTGTATGCTGAATTGAGAAACAGAAACTTGTTTATAAATCTGGCATCGAGAGAATGAATGATTGAAGAAACAAAAGATAATTGAGTGTGTTTTGTTATTTTTTTTTTAATATTCCATCAGTTTTTAAATTATGTTGTCCGAAATAATTTTAAAAATTCAACAATAACAAAGAAGCTGGAGAATATTGTTGTTGAAAAATAAAGAAATACAATGGTATCTATCTAAGCAGGTTTTATTTTTGTTAATCAAATTTACTACTTTATTAATTAGATGTTCAATACATATTTTTGATCATTCAATTTGTATTTCTATCAATCTACGTGTTTCAACTTTTAATATTAGGAATAAAAGCACATTTAATGTTGCTTTTAATCGCACAATTTATGGCTCTAAATCACCGTTAAGCATAATCTGTGATATTTTTAATCAATTACCATCAACCTGTGATATTTTTGTTGACACTTTATCGTCTCTTAATAAACTTTATTAATTTATTTATATTTATTATCTGTATGTTGTTTCATGTTACTGTGTATTTTCCCTCTTTATACCGATTTTTTGTAAATATATTATCTTTTAATGAGGGCTGTTTCTGTTGGACAATAAATAAATATAATTATTATTCATCTGCCTGATGAAGCCACTGTGTGGCGAAACAATTGTTGCAGTGTCAATCAATAAACAGTGAAATCTTAACCAAGTGTGTTATTTACTAAAAGTTTTTTATAATTATTATTATTATTATAGTTAAATTTGTAGTTATAAAACTATAGTATTGTTTTAGATAACAAATGGTCTATAATTATAATATATTTTGCTATAAATCATTATTACAATTTAAAATGTCAAGAGAGCATAGATGTTAAGAGACTTTAATCTTGACATTTTTAATACAAAATTCGAAAATAAAAGAAAAACAAGCAATTAAATGTCAAAAGAGCATAGATGTTAAGAGACCTTAATCTTGACATTTTAAATAGTAAAATTTAAAATGTCAAGATTAAGGTCTCTTAACATGTATGGTCTCTTGACATTTAATTGCTTGTTTTTCTTTTATTTTCGAATTTTGTAATGAATTGTTATGATGATAATCTTAATAATACGAAATTATGTAACCATAATGCAGCTGAGTGATTCGATTGAATGCAAGTTGGAAAGCTGTTATTATTTGCCTATTATGAAAATGTCTTTCCATGCAAAGCATGTTATCAAGAAAACACACGCTAACTTTTATTCTACAAAACAAAACCTCTTCGGTATAACATGAAAAATTCCTTAGTCTACAAAAATTTAATAATGAGATAAAGTAGTACAAAATTGCACCTTCAGTAAACTAATATTTTCCAGTATCTTTCTTTTGTTGAATTAATTTCTCGTGAAAAAGTGTGATTTTTGTTGTTAGTGCAGATACATCTTGTAGCAACAATAAAATTTGCATATTATGAAATTAGCACACAGTAAGAGATTGAGAGATATTGCGAAGATTCCAAAAAAAGAAAGAGAAACGCGATGCGATTTCGTTTCGCATAAATTGAAATGGTAATAATTAATGTTACGAAAGGTTTATTTAACTGTTTTGGGATATCTTAATAATATTATTTTTATACCACAATATAATTAATATATTGTTTTAAATCTTATTAAACAGTAATTTTTCTGTTTAATAATATTTAACTCCCGGTATTATCAATTTTGTTTTAAACAGGCATTTAGTTAAATGATGTTTAGGTTAAAGGTACATTTAAAATTGTCATGTGTCTTATGAATCTTTGTAAAGGATTTTTAAGTAAATGTCATTTAAAGATCTGTTGGCAATAGATTGTATATGGCCTTTTGGTAAAATTCATATTTGCACCTACCTGCAAATATGAAACACTGAATTATAACCTCTAATTTTTGTAGTCAGTTCGTTCGTGTGTCGTTTTATAAAACACTTGTTTGGTTATACAGAGAATTTTATATATCGGACACTTTTTTCTCATTAATCACTTGGTAAAACATTTTAAAATATAATGGTTTGTAAATTAAATTCACTTGGTTTTGTTTCCTTTTTTGTATATTATGTTCTACTAGTTTCGGCTTAATGCCATTATCAAGAATGATGTACAAATGGATTTGTTTGGGAATATATACAGTTTCGAGTTTTAGGTTTTATTGGGTAATAAGGGCATTTAATATCGGGACAAACCGGCAGGTCTTTTGATATCAGGTTAAAAGAGCATAAAAAAGACATAGAGAATAAAAAACAAACCACCGGTTTTTCTAAGCACTGTATCACATCTAATCACCATTTTTCTTCAAACGATTTAAAAATTCTGCATACAGGTAATGAGGGAATAACGCTTAACTACCGGGAGGGTTTAGAAATTTCAAAAGCCATAAAGGCAAGTAAAAATGTGGTCAACGACAACGAAGACCTTTGGAATTCCCCGATATTAAATGCCCTTATTACCCAATAAAACCTAAAACTCGAAACTGTATATATTCCCAAACAAATCCATTTGTACATCATTCTTGATAATGGCATTGAGCCGAAACTAGTAGAAAATAAAATACATATAAGTGAAACAAAACCAAGTGAATTTAATTTACAAACCATTATACAGAGAATTTTACTTTTAGGTAAACATACGCATAATCTGTAAATTTTCCGACATCCGATGATTATCAAAGGAGCTTAATTTGAAACTTTAAACGAGTGTTTTCCACTCCCAGACTAAGCATGAAGTAGAATTTCGAGTTTAGAAAAGCCCCGTGAAAATTAGTCGAGGGTCGCGCAGCGTCGCAAAATTTACAGCTTATGCATATGTTTACCCAAAATAAAAAATGTTCACGTTGTTTTTTTAGAAGAGTTCAATTTAAAGCTATAAACGAGTGTTTTCCACTTCCAGACTAAGCATGAAGTAAAATTTCAAGTTTAGAAAAGCCCCGTGAAAATTTGTCGAGGGTCGCGCAGCGACCCGAGACAAATTTTCTGGGCTTTTCTAAACTTGAAATTTTACTTCATGCGTCACGCGTATAAAACACTGATTTCAAGTGAAATTAAAATATACATAAATTCACAACATTTTTGTTTTGTAAGTGTGGCGCATGAAGTAAAATTTCGAGTTTAGAAAAGCCCAGAAAATTTGTCTCGGGTCGCTGCGCGACCCTCGACAAATTTTCACGGGGCTTTTCTAAACTCGAAATTTTACTTCATGCTTAGTCTGGGAGTGGAAAATACTCGTTTATAGCTTCAAATTGAACTCTTCTAAAAAAACAACGTGAACATTTTTTATTGTGGGTAAACATATGCATAAGCTGTACATTTTTCGACATCCGTCGTTTTTTAAAAGAACTTAATTTGAAGCTTTAAACAAGTGTTTTCCACTCCCAGACTAAGCATGAAGTAAAATTTCAAGTTTAGAAAAGCCCCGTGAAAATTTGTCAAGGGTCGCGCAGCGACCCGAGGCAAATTTTCTGGGCTTTTCTAAACTTGAAATTTTACTTCATGCGCCACGCGTATAAAACACTGATTTCAAGTGAGGTACATATATACATAAATTTACAATATTTTTGTTTTGTACGTGTGGCGCATGAAGTAAAATTTCGAGTTTAGAAAAGCCCAGAAAATTTGTCGAGGGTCGCTGCGCGACCCTCGACAAATTTTCACGGGGCTTTTCTAAACTCGAAATTTTACTTCATGCTTAGTCTGGGAGTGGAAAACCCTCGTTTATAGCCTTAAATTGAATTCTTCTAAAAAAAAACAACGTGCACATTTTTTATTTTAGGTAAACATATGCATAAGCTGTAAATTATTCGACATCTGTTGTTTTTCAAAAGAGCTTAGTTTGAAACTTTAAACGAGTGTTTTCCACCCCCAGACTAAGCATGAAGTAAAATTTCAAGTTTAGAAAAGCCCCGTGAAAATTTGTCTCGGGGCGCGCAGCGACCCAAGACAAATTTTCTGGGCTTTTCTAAACTTGAAATTTTACTTCATGCGCCACGCGTGTAAAACACTGATTTCAAGTGAGGTACATATACAGGGTGTATTTGAAATAACGAACAGGCATTTAAGGGCACATACACAAAATATGTGTAAACCCATCTCCACCAAAAATTTTTCGAAATTTTTTTTTTTAATTTTCAACATTTTTCGAGTTTTTTTCTATACAATTTGAGAACCAATGCTTTTCTCGTTTAATTCGGTCTGCGTGGAATGCGTGTTTGTTTACTTTAAACGCGAGAGTCTTTGCCTTCGAAATTTGAAGTGTAATCACATTTTTTTGTAAAAGATAAACATTCCTCTAGTTCATTCACATTCATTAAGAAAAATGCACTTGACTTGAGCTAGTAAATTGATATCTTCTACACATGTTATTTTCATGTATAAATAGCAGTAAAATAGCAGTTTTACTACGATAACACTTACCACACACTCGTGCATGCAATTTGTTTAAAGTAGGTCACGTATAAAACAATTAAAAGTCGGTCACAATTATTTTATAAAAAGTCACATGATACTAAATTAAATGTTCAAATTGACGCCCTTCGCACTCAATACACAATTGGGCTCTCCTTAGCCAGTTTTCACGAACCGAAGTGAACATTTGCCGCGGTTTTTCTTTTATTGCGTTAGCTGCGTCGTGAACTCGTTGTCTGAGTGTATCAGCATCGTCAATTTCCTCGACATACGCTTCACTTTTAAAATACCCCCAAAGAAAAAAGTCTAACCATAACTGTCTCAGCACAGCTAGAGGCACATCTTCTAAAAGATCTTGAAGTTCATTTTCTAGAAAATCTAAATAACGGCCGCCATTTAAATTAAATGGAAAAATGAAAGGTCCAATTAATTGGTCATTTACAATGCCTGCCCAAACATTAAGGGAGAAACGATGCTGAAAATGCGATCGGCGCATAGAATGGGGATTATTCTCTGCACAAACATGCATGTTAAGAAAATTAAAACAGCCATTTCGCGTAAAGCACGATTCATCCGTCACTAAAATGTTATTAGTGAAGTTTGGATTTCGGGCACTTTGTTCTAAAAGCCATTCACAAAACGCAACTCTCTGTTGAAAATCACCTGGCTGAAGATGTTGAACCCGTTGATAATGATAGGGGTGAAAATTTTATTTTCGCGGATGATTTTATGCGCAAAGCTATGAGAAACACCCAACTGCCGAGAGATAATCCGTGTACTTAAACCGGGATCCGCTTCTAACAAATTTAAAATTTGATTTTCCACTGCAAACAAATGATCTGCTCGGTTAACACCTCTGTCAACTGCGCCAACGGGTTGCAAACTTCCTGTATCACGTGCTCTTTGAAGTAACTCCCGAAATCGATTTGGTGTTGGTAAATGCCGTTCGGGAAACCGATCCTGATAAAGCCTTACTGCTTCCCCGGAATTGCACCTAGCTTCGCCGTAAATAATTAATATATCGGCTAGTTCAATATTAGAATAAATGTGTCGCGCCATTTTCACAAAAAAAAGATGTTTGTCTGAATAAGTTTCAGCAAAGACTAAACACAAACATATTTTTTCTTGAAATCCGCCCTTACCACCCCTACTTAATTCATTGTAAATTTCTAAAAATGTGTAAGCAATAAATGTTTTTACAAGTGTGCCATAAATCGCGAGGCCCGGCCGTTGACCTGCTCCATTGACACAATACGGCGCACAATGTGCCAAATCCGAGCGCGAGCGCCAGGGGGGGATTTGGAGGAAAAAAATTAAATTAAAAATTTCGAGAAAAAAACATATCCACTCCATTGTAGATACATGAAACCCTTATAATCTTGCATGTTTATATTTTTTAACCCCCTATATTATTAACAATTAACGCCTAAAGTTGAGCAATTTAGAAAACATCGATTTTACGGCATTTCATTCGCAAGTTTAAATAATTTATTACATGGATAGTAGGCGTACTATAAATATAACGTTATACACTATTGTTTATAACATAATACTGTATATTATGGTTGAAAGATCAACTCTTTAAATATTTTAGAAAAAAAGTTAAAAAAATTTGAATATGAAATATATTTTAAATATAAATTTTAACTTTAGTAAGTGTTATAAAAAAAATGCCAACTCGATGAGGTCTGTGACTATCACTAAAAATTAGTTCTATGTTTTCTCTAACTACCCTCAAAATTTCGTATCTCCACCGGTGCGTTTTTGGGGTCTTTTTAATTTTTTTATTCGACGCCACCAATTAAAATTGGGTCGGGCGAGGCCCGTGTGCGGTGGCATCGCGGAGTCGAGCGCGCTATTCTCAAGCAGCACGCAACATGATTTCTACGTTGGCCCCGAACAAAAAAATAATAAAAACGCACTTAAAACGCACATGTAAAAATTCAAAAAAATTAGGGCTGTTACAGAAAATATTGACAAATGTTTATATAATAGTCATAATCCTCACAATCTACAATTTTTCTAATATACAGGTATATATCATAGGGAAATTATTTCTTCTCTGAGTATTTTTTGCACCATTTAAATCACATTTACAAAAATAGTTTTATGGGTTTTTTTCTTATTGATATATAAGGGTGTACATCTGTTACTGATAAAGGTCATCTGGTTTGTGTTTACATTTTTATTAGGGGTCCGATTGGAGCTGTCATTTACCGTAACAAATGGCATTCTTGTCACACAGTTTTTACGGTTTAAGTATCTGAAATGGATTATTCTTAATTTTCTTGAAAGCAAAATATGCGTTTAGTGTTGAACGAAGTCTCCAACAGTTCACATATTTTTCTGATCCCTAAGCGAACGATTGAACATTATAAAGTAATTATTAATTAAGTTAGTGTTAAGTGTTATTTAATTTGTTGACTATATACTCTTTCTTTGATTTAGTGTTTTTTTGTGTATAAAATAGTTTACTTTAATTAAACTAGTGTTTAGTGTTAGTGTAATTTAATTAATCCAAAACGCTGAGTGATAATGGAGAAAATTAAAATTACAAACGGTGATTTATATAAGGTATGGTACGAACTAAAACCTAAAAACCTTATTCAGTCAAGCAATACCATTGATTATTTAATAAAATATATTGAAAATGTTTCGACGAAAAACAATAGTGAAAATGATGACATTCTTAAAAAAGTTAAGGGTTTCTGCAGTACTCTTAATAGAAAGTGGAAAATGTGCTCAAGATCTCATATCAATTTCATAAAAAAAAAAAATAGAAATTGGTTACTGCTGCCTTTTAAATACAACGAGGGTTCTGTCTTAATTGAAAATACAAACCTCTTTGAAAATATAGAAAATATTTCACCAATACCAAGTACATCAGGTACACAGTTCACAATACAAAGTAATACATCTAAAAGAAGACAAACTAATTTATTGATCACCGAAAATACACCAGAACAAATATTTTCAGCAAAAAAAAAAATTTTACGCGATAAAGGAATTATACCAGCGGCCAAATTAGTGGAAAGTGCTTCCTCGGATTCACAGGAAAAAATAAAAAAAGTCTTAACTTATTTAAAAACAAATGAAGTTGAAACTGTAAAAAAATTTACAGATGAAGAAGCTCTATCAATTTTTATTGATTCAAAAATGACGACAGCAAGTTATAAAAATTTAAGAAAAAAACTACGTTCTCATGGAGCAAAAGACCTTTTACCATCTTACAATAAAATTAAAATAATGAAGACAATGTGTTACCCAGCTATTTCTATTTCTCAAAATGGAGCATCAGTACCTTTGCAGAGCCTTCTTGAGCATACTTTATGTAGATTAATATCAACAATTAAATTTCCTCAAGATACATCATTTAGAAAATTAATTTTGTTGTGTAAATATGGTTGCGATGGCAGCTCAGGGCACTCTACTTATATGCAAAAGCCATCTGATGATAGCAGTACAAATGAAGAAGAAATTACAGAGAAGAGTGTCTTTGTGTTTTCACTGGTTCCACTTAGATTATTTTCTGATGAAAGTGTTATTTGGAAAAACGGAAAACCTTCATCTATTAAATTATGTAGACCGATAAAATGTATTTATGCTAAAGAAACAAAACAGCTTATTCTAGATGAAGTTAAGAGTATGAGGCAAGAGGTAAATTTATTGGAAAAACAACAAATTTATATTAATGGTAACCATGTATAGGTAAAATTTAATTTGTTGTTTACAATGATCGACGGCAAAGTTATAAATACCTTAACAAATACTCCGAGCTCAAATTGTTTTATATGCAAATGTTCTCCGAAGGGGATGAATGATATTGAAAGAATTAAAAATATTCCTATTATCGAAGATAATTTAAATTATGGTATTTCTTCCCTCCATGCATGGATTAAGTTCATGGAATGTGTTCTTCATATCTCCTATAAATTAGATTTGAAGAAAACAACTACTCACGGATGTACGATAGAAGAGAAAAATAATATATTTAGTCGGAAAACTAGAATACAAAAACTCTTACGTAAAGAGTTAGGGATAAGGGTTGATATTGTTGTGCAAGGAGGAGGTACTTCAAATACTGGCAACGATGCTCGAATATTTTTTCGAAATTATGAGAATGTAGCTGTCATCACTGAATTGAATGAAGAATTATTGAACAGATTTTATACAATTCTTATAACAATGTCGAGTTCTCGTAAAATAAATGTATTGATGTTTGATAAATATGCAGAAGATACGGCCCGACTTTACACCTCGTTATATGGATGGTATAGAATGCCTCCTAGTGTCCATAAAATTTTAATTCACGGGAGCAAAATAATTGGACAATGTCTTTTACCAATCGGAGAACTTTCGGAAGAGGCACAGGAAGCAACCAATAAAATATATAAGAGAGTTAGAGAAAACCATACTAGGAAAAACTCTAGGCTTAATACAATTCGAGATTTATTTAATATGCTTCTTGTATGTTCTGATCCAATAATTTCTTCTTTGAGAAGCGATGTAAAAATTCATAAAAACAACTACATGCAGACGCTAAAAAATTAGTTATTTGTCAAACGGACACAAGTGACAACGAAGACGAACAGACTGATGAGGATACTGACAATTTTTCATTTTAAAAAAGTAAGTAAATAAAACAGTATAAAATACATAACTTCGTTGTGCAAAATCAGGAAAATGTAATGTATATTCTGATTAAAAATTCATATTTTAAACAACAGATTAAATTATTTTTAAACTACAGCAGATACTTTTCACATTTGTACGTTTTTTTGAGGTGCTTTATTTTTTATTAGGCGCAACCGATAAAAATCGACTCGGTCATTCGTAAAAACCTGACACAAAACGCACATGTAGAGTTACGAAGTTTTTAGGGCATTTAAAAACATACCACAGTTTTTGGTGAAAGTCACAACCTATGTAATGATTATAACAATTGTATATAATTTTGCTGCCTTGAATTATTATTATATTATTTTTTTATCATATAAACATTTGTTAATATTTTCTGTAACTGCCCTAATTTTTTTGGATTTTTACATGTGCGTTTTAAGTGCGTTTTTATTATTTTTTGTTCGGGGCCAACGTAAAAATCATGTTGCGTGCTGCTCGAGAATAGCGCGCGCTCGACTCCACGATACTCACCGCACACTGGCCTCGCCCGACCCAATTTTAATTGGTGGCGTCAAATAAAAAAATTAAAAAGAACCCAAAAACGCACCGGTGGAGATACGAAATTTTGAGGGTAGTTAGAGAAAACATAGAACTAATTTTTAGTGATAGTCCCAGACCTCATCGAGTTGACATTTTTTTTATAACACTTTCTAAAGTTAAAATTTATATTTAAAATATATTTCATATTCAATTTTTTTTTAACTTTTGTTCTAAAATATTTAGAGACTTGATTTTTCAACCATAATATACAGTATTATGTTATAAACAATAGTGTATAATGTTATATTGATAGTACGTCTACTATCCATGTAATAAATTATTTAAACTTGCGAGTGAAATGCCGTAAAATTGATGTTTTCTAAATCGCTCAACTTTAAGCGTTAATTGTTAATAATATAGGGGGTTGAAAAATATAAACATGCAAGATTAGAAGGGTTTCATGTATCTACAATGGAGTGGATATGTTTTTTTCTCGAAATTTTTAATTTAATTTTTTTCCTCAAAATCCCCCCCTGGCGCTCGCGCTCCGATTTGGCACATTGTGCGGCGTGACGACCTTGCACTAAGTGCACTCCGATATTTTCCCTAAGCACTTGTTGTAATTTGATAAAGCTGATGCCGCATGCCGTTTAAAAATTATTTCTAATTGCCAGTGCTTCCAAAAATGTTGTCTATTTTTACTCATTTATTTTAATAATTAATTGCGGGCTCATTGTTGGAACTATAAACAAAATAATTGTGAATTATGTTTAGAAATAATATAATCTCTTTGTGGTTAAGAGCCTGTTCGATATTTCAAATACACCCTGTATACATAAATTTACAATATTTTTGTTTTGTACGCGTAGCGCATGAAGTAAAATTTCGAGTTTAGAAAAGCCCAGAAAATTTGTCTCGGGTCGCTGCGCGACTCTCGACAAATTTTCACGGGGCTTTTCTAAACTCGAAATTTTACTTCATGCTTAGTCTGTGGAAAACACTCGTTTATAGCTTCAAATTGAACTCTTCTAAAAAAACAACGTGAACATTTTTTATTTTGGGTAAACATATGCACAAGCTGTAAATTTTTCGACATAGGTTGAGCTTAATTTGAGACTATAAACAAGTGTTTTCCACTCCCAGACTAAGCATGAAGTAAAATTTCAAGTTTAGAAAAGCCTTGTGACCCGAGAAAAATCTGTTGGAAAGAAAGTTATGGATAAGAATTATTAAGTGGTTTGGAATACGTAAAAGCAAGCATTTGTAGAGGAGGCCAATATGCCAAACCGAGTCTAAAGGTTTTTGTATATCTAAAAAAAGCAATGTCGATTTTCGTCCTTCTAGATGGGTGGCTTGCAAATTGGAGGTGAGAATGGATAAAGGGAGTGTGGTTGATTTTTGGGAAGGAAACCAAACTGGTATTCTGGGATAAATTTAATGGATGCGGTAAGGAGTTTTTCTTTAATTAAGGATTCAAATAATTTTCCAATTACTGGGAGAAGGGTAATGGGGCGGTAATTGGATACTGGGGAGGGATCGTTTTCTGGTTTGGGAATGCAAGTGATTATACCTTTTTTCCATAGGGGTGGGAAATACTGGTTGGGGTAGCAATAGTTAAATATTTTAAGAATTAACATGTGGATTTCATTAGGAAATTTTTTTCAGGATAGATCTGGGAATTTGATCAAAACCTGGAGAAGAATTTTTACCGGCGTGTAATATAGTAAAGTAATCTATTTCATCTATTGTACCATTGTAGGAGGTGGAGAGGAGGATATATCGTATGCATTGAACCAGTCTTTTACAAAATTAAACAAGTTTTCGTCATAATTGTTATTAACTGTTGGCTAAATGTCAGGCAAAAGCCTCTGCAATTAAAAAGTCGTGCGTTATTATTGAACCGTCTATTTTTTATGTCATTTGTGTATTTTGTCTTTTTATATTTTGATAATTTTTTGATTTCAGTCTAGTAAGTTTTTCCATGCATGTCATTTATAATAGTGCAGGCCTCAAGCCATTTGGATTTTTTGTATTCTAAGATTAAATTTTGTCAGTCTGTTAAAAGTCTGTTTTATTGAACTGTCTGTGTAGAATTGACTGTCTCTATAAATTTGTCGTTTGTATTTTATTATTTTCTATATATTGTTTTTTTAAATTATCACTTTTAATTATTCAATACGTAAAAGTAATTTCACTTCTAATAATATTAGAACTTCTAATATTATTAAAACATTGATTAAAACACTTGGTTTGTTTCACTGATTTTTATTTTTACTTAAAAAATCACTCAAACAGACCAATGTAATAATATTAATTGAATATGTTTCACCACGGAGAAATTAATTCATTATTGCTTCTAATACTTTAGATTTTCATTAAATTGCAAGGAATTATCAGCTTTGATTTTGCAAATAAATAAAAATAAATGCAAATAAGTTTTCTTGGCTGGGAAATAATTTATCAAAGCATAAAGTTTATTCATGTTTTTTTTATAGCAAAAAACTAAACCGACAGATTTTTTTTGAAGAATAGAAAGTTGAAGGATTAAGCTTTCATTGTATAGTAGCATGTAATAAAATTTCTCATCTTGAAAAATATTATGGACTTTCAAAATTGATCAAAATGAGAAAAAATTGAAAAATGCAATAAATTCAAAATGCATTTAATGAACAAGAAAAAAATTCTAAAACGTCACATTTTTATAAATTTTGTAGGAATCTGCAGAAGAAAGATCGTGCTTTTATTTGCATCTAGGCGCATTTAAGAAAGAATAAGATATTACTAAAACGTCAGATTTTTATAAATTTAAAGGAATCTGCAGACAAAATATGGTACTTTTATTTTTATACAAGCATAAATAAAACATCACAGCTTGGAGAAAATTATAGACGCTAAAAGTAGATTAAAATAACAAAAATTTGGTAAAAAACAATGAATTCAAGTAGTTTGTAAAGTTATTTAAATTAAATAATAATTAAAATAACTTTACATATTCTAATATGTTTCACCAAGTGCTAGATGAGAAATTAATTCAAGAAAGAAAAAAAAAA
Source organism: Philonthus cognatus (assembly GCA_932526585.2). Taxonomy (NCBI): domain Eukaryota; kingdom Metazoa; phylum Arthropoda; class Insecta; order Coleoptera; family Staphylinidae; genus Philonthus; species Philonthus cognatus. The sequence goes on from OW052243.1 coordinate 14,734,853, forward strand.
TTCAAGTAACATTCATAAAACTATCAAAAATTACTAAAACGCCAGATTTTTATAAATTTTGTAGGAATTTGCAATAGAAATATAGTTTTTTTTTTATTTTTTTTATTTTGGGTTTTACGTCATCTATTTCCGCTGCTATGGCCAATCATGACGCCGGAGATTAGGTCTACAGCCATCCGGGCATTTTGCCGAACCCGGTGGGAGTCCAACCCACCGGTAGGGATCTTTAACGTGCACGCAACATCCAGGCAGTACACGGGTCCTACATGCATTTAACGTCATATCCGAGAAGACGGAGTGTTTGGCATTTTTATCCTAACCTATATAAATGCAGACAACTTGTCAGGCCGGTATTTGAACCCCGGCCCGTGGCGTGGCAGTACAACACTCTAACCACTACACCACCAAGTTTTTTTATTTGTATTTAAGAAAAAGAAAAATATCTCAACTTTGAAACAACTTATTGACGTTCAAAGTTGATCAAAATAATACAAATATCGTAAAAACTATTAATTCAAATTGCATTTAGAAAACTGTGAAAAATTATTAAAACGTCAGATTTTTCTAAATTTTGTAGCAATCTGCAGAAGAAAGATAGTGCTTTTATTTGTATGAAAGCACAAATAAATAACGGAGCTTGGAAAACAATTAGAGACGCTTAAAGTTGATTAACCAAAAGTTCAGATTTTTAAATAGTTTAAAGAATGAGGACAGGATAGATAAAGCTTTTGTTTTTATGGCAGCACAAATAAAATATCTCAGATTGGAAAAAAAAATTAGGCGCTCAAAGTTGATGAAATAAAGAAAAAACAATATATTTAACGCGTATTAAAAATCCTAAAACGACAGATTGTTACAAATTTTGAAGCAATCGAGTGAAAAACAGATGAGTTTTAATTTTTTATAGCACTGCAAATAAAATACCTCTGCATATAAAATGTTATAGAGATTGAAAGTTGATAAAATAAAAAATACTCCCAACACATTCCTCCCTATCAATTCGAATTCCTCCAAAATAGATCAACCACTCTCCCACTCACTATCCTAAGCTCCAACTGCCAAACAGCAAAATTCGAAAACAAGAAAACAGCTCTATTATTCCTAGATATAAAAAAGGCCTTTGACTCAGTCTAGCATCGAGGTTTGCTGTGTAAGTACAACTCCCTCAATATCCCATTACACCTAATTTATCTCATTGACGATTTCCTAAACAATCGACTCCTTAATGTCCGGGTCCAAAATACCAGCTCCCGGCCCTTTATACCTCAACAAGGTGTTCCCCAGGCTCTCCATTATCTCCCGTCCTATACAATCTATGTTCGTGACATAAACAACCCCAACCCACAGTACCTTAATCCCTCAGCATATTTTCTGCTCTTTGCCCCTTATAAAACACCAACCCACCCTTCCTAAAGCTCTCTCTACTCTCCGAGGGCTAATAGATTCGTTATCTCTTTGGTTTGCCAAATAGAGAATATCCATTAATCTCAATAAAGCCTATCTATTCATACCCTTCCACAGACCACTCAATTCCCCATTTAGCATAACCATATCAAACACCGTAATCAGCCCATCCCCTGCTTGTAAATACCTTGGCATCACTTTCGACCCCAAACTATCCTTCAAACTCCATTCCCAAACCATGAAAACAAAAATTCAAAGTAGGGCGCGGCATTTCAGATCGTTAACCTTCCAAAATAACGGGATCACGACAAAAACAGCTGTCAACATCCTCTTCCTCAACCCTCGTCCCTCAACATTAAATAATATCGAAGTCGCAGAACGATCAGCCCTTAGAATCCCCACAAAAATCCGACATCCTAATAACCCACTCCACAACCCCTCCAATACCTTATTGTATGAAAAAACAGAAATAATCCCCATTCAACGACTTACCCAACTGTCCCAAAAATTCGCATCTAACCCACACATCCATGACATCCTTAATCACCTCTGTCTAGTACGAAAACCCAATATTTCTCCCAAATTCAACAACCCAGAAACCACCATTCATCAATTCATTTCATCTTACATGAATCATAACTAACTGACAAGACAAGGACAACTACAACTCAGGCTGAAAAACTGACGGTCGATAGCCAAGGATTGTATAATAAAATATAATTGTAGAAATTAAACAAACTGTAATTTATTAGTGCACAATAAAGATGTTATATATAAAAAAATAAATAAATTGGTAAAATTCAACAAATTCAACGTGCATTTAAAATCATAAAAAAATGCTAAAACTTCAAATTTTAATAAAATTTATGGAATTTAGTAAATACAACAAGATAAAGCCTTATTTACGCGTGCAGACAATAGAGAAATCATGTCTAGAAGCTCAAAATTAACTAAAATAAAATGAAAGCAATAAATTCGTGTTTTATAAAAAAAAAAAAATGGAAAAAAATACAAAATGATCACATTTTCATAAAATGTTAAGGATAAATGAGTTAGAAAGATGGAGCTTTAGTTTTCTGAAAGCCCAAACAAAATTCCTTAGCGGGAAAATAATTAATTGAGATTCATAATTTACTGAAAATAAAAAACAAAAATAGTGACACTTATTAAACTCAAGTTACGTATAAAATAATCATAGAAAAATGCAGAAAATGCCATATTTCCAACTATATATTAAATTAATTCCCGCAATAGAAACGACAATGAAGTACGTTGATTACTGAGGCACTTAATTTTTGAAAATCCGTGATTACTTTAATAAATTAATAAATAAAATATTTCTGATTTTTAACTTTTTGTATTTATGTTTACTACAATTGTTTCGCTACGCTGAAGCTTCTTCAGGTGAAAAATGTTAATATTATTATTAATTATTAACATTTTTCACCTGAAGAAGCTACAGCGTAGCGAAACAATTGTAGTGAAAATAAATACAAAAAGTTGAAAATCTGAAATATTTTATTTATTAATTTATTAAAGTTGGGTTACTGTAGAATTGACTTTAGCCATTCGAATATGTTAACTCTTCTGAATTTAAAACCATTAAAAACCAGGCGAATAGTAATTGACGTAAATTTTAGTTTTAGGCTTATTAATGGGCTTGTTGATTGTAACTATCTGTTATATTTATTTCAATTTAATGTATATGATAAAAAAAATAAATTATTAGCATATTTATTCGGTTATGTTTTTTGGGTGATTTAATTAATAGGGATATTGGTGTGTGTATGTGTATGTATGTATATATTTATGTGCGTGTATGTGTATGTATGTACATATTTATGTGCGTATGTATGTATGTATGTATGTATGTATGTATGTATGTATGTATATACATATATATATATATATATATATATATATATATATTTATATATATATTTATTTTTATTATATTCTTTTTTATTTTATTATTTTTATTTTTTGTATTTGTAGCAATATTATTTATTTAAATATTTACTATTATAAGTTAGATTTGTTTATTTTTTGTAAAAGGAGATTCCGTTCAATAAAGAAACTTAGAAACTAAAGTGACAATGAAGTACAAAAGTAAAAATCTAGGAACATCCTTTTATTATTTTTTAAGTAATTTATGTATCCTCATACATTTTTTAAGTATCTCCGTGAAATTTCGCGTGAATATTGGGCAAACATTGTTCTTTCAAAATCTATAAACATACAATTAATAGTAATATCGTATCTTCAATAAAATAAAAGCTCTAGAGTGCCATGCAAAATATTGTAGGTTGGCAACTCTGAAATTATACATTATAATTATTATGTCTGACGTTTTATATGTCAATTCCTAAAGCGTGTAGCCAACTTAAATTTAAAAAAAGATAAAATCGTTTCACTCTAGATTTTTTTTTATTGAACATACGATAGTAATCGAGTTATTTTCAAATATTCTTTTTATTATTATTAGCCCCGAAGTATTATAATTTTATAAAGCTGTCAAAGTTTATTTTAACGTATTAATTAAATAAATATACGAATTTCATAAAAAATTATTAGTAAAACAAATCAAGTACATTTAAATTAAAAGCTGATATATTCATAGAAATGTTAATTATAAAATATATATATATATAAGTATTTTGAGATACCTTTTCGACATGTTATGTGGATGTTAAGCAAATATTGCTCTTTTAAAATATATAAACTTCGAACGAGTGTTTCCACTCCTAGGGTAAGCATGAAGTAAAATTTCGAGTTTAGAAAAGCCTGAAAATTTGGTTTGGTCGCTTAGCGCGTAGCGCTAAGCGACCAAACCAAATTTTAAGGCTTTTCTAAACTCGAAATTTTACTTCATGCGCCACGCGTATAAAACATTGATTTAATGTGAAGTTTAAAATATACTGCTTATGTTTAATTTCAAGTTAATACATTTCACAAATTAATTTTTAAATTTAAGTATTCTTAATATTTATATAAAAAATTCGAATATTAAAATGTTCGAAAATTTAAATGTACAAAATATTCGAATATATGAATCAAAATATACTGCATATGTTTGATTTCAAGTTAATACATTTTACAAATGGATTTTACAATGTAAGTATTCTTAATATTCATTAAATAAACAGATTTTTCGAATATTAAAGTATTTGAATATCTAAATATTTGATATATTCGTATATGTGAATATTTAAACATTTATACTGTTCAAATATTTTAATATTCAAAATATTCGATTTTCGAATATCAAAATATTTAAATAATTTAATAATTTAAATATTCATATTTGAAATAATAATAATAGCTTGAAATAAAATACAAGCAGTATATTTTGAACTTCACGTTGAAACAGTGTTTTATACGCGTGGCGCATGAAGTAAAATTTCGAGTTTAGAAAAGCCTTAAAATTTGGTTTGGTCGCTTAGCGCTACGCGCTAAGCGACCAAACCAAATTTTAAGGCTTTTCTAAACTCGGAATTTTACTTCATGCTTAACCTGGGAGTGGAAACAGTCGTTCGAAGTTTACGTATTTTAAAAGAGCAATTGAGTAGAATGCATCTTTTTTTTTCCACAAAACTATCAGCTATAAAAAAAGATGCATTTTACTCAACTTTAAGTTAATGTAGTATTACTAACACTCGATCGATTTTGTTTTCTTTTTTACAAACTATCAACTATAAAAAAAAGATGCATTTTGATCAACTTTAAGCTATTGAAATATTACTAACACTTGATTGATTTTGGTTTTTCTGACATTAGTACAAAGTTTAAGTATTTCTTAACATTCTCTATGAATTTGATGATAATCAGGGCCCGTATTCACAGCACCGATGCAATTTGCCATCAGTGAGAAGTCGCACTGAAATGACGTCATTTTGGTAACAATTTACCAAACCGTATGGAGTAAAATGACGTAATTTTGGTGTAAGCTCTCACCGATGACAAATTGCATGGGTGCTGTGAATACAGGCCCCGGTGTTTTGTTGATTTTTGCGATTTTTATAATGTTCAATACTGACCAAAACTCATGTAACATTTGTTGTATGTTTTGAGTTTACGTGAAGTGATTATTAACATAAAAAGACTGATTTCCTTACTTAGCTTATTATTTGTTTAAGGATTACAGTATTTTTATGTGTCATGGAACATTGGTGAAACATTAAAATGTGTCTGTCCTCCACTGAGCAAAAAACAAACGATTAACGTTAAATCAACATTGTAGCAACATTAAACGTTGTTTAATTAAATGTTGATAAAACTTTACTTTAATTAAATGTTGATAAAACTTTACTTTAATTAAATGATGATAAAACTTTACTTTAATGTGTGGGTCAGTGGGATCTGCAATTATTTTATGTTCAGTGTGACCAGTGAATTATTTGTTATTTAGTGGGATTTGAATTTATTTCAGTGTACAAACCAAATTGATTTATTTTATCGACCAAAAAACACAAAGGAAACGAAAACAGGAACAAGGAAATCAATTTTCTTCATTCAATCCTTTCTTACTCACTCAACCAACCACGAAATTACCAAACAAACACCCACAATTAATAAAACACTCTTCATTACACATTACCCAACACATGTGCAGCCATATAAATTTCGCGATGGATACAACTTTTAAATCGCAAAGTGAAAGTGAAAAACGCCAATAAAAATTATTACAGTGCTCAAGCAACTCACGTTTGAACTCGATTCCTTGCGGAGTGCAAGGTCTTCTATCCAAAAGGCATTCGGAGTAATAATAAACTAAACGTTTTTGATTCAGGATATTCTCAACATCGATGTGATCGTATCTTGTGGTGTAGAAACCCCCAGGAGGCGGAGAATCTTGTCCATGGGCAAAACCGGATCCGGAAATTATCAACAGGAACAGGAAGTTGAAGCACTGCACTAACGTAGACATGATTGCACTTAAATAGTCTTTATTCAAATATGGGTTATGAAAATAATTGTTCACTTAAATAGTCTTAAAACACACAGCATAACAGAGGACAAACTAATATATTGTGAAAGTCTTTGTTGAACTTTAAATTGCAGTTCTTCTTTCAAACTAAGCAAAAAAAATCTGTAAAATATTGAGAAAGTCTTTGTTGAACTTGAACAGATTAAAATTAAAGTTTTTTCAAACTAAGCAAAAAAACACTCTAAAATATTGAGAAAGTCTTTGTTAAATTTAAACAGATTTAAATTACAGTTCTTCTTTCAAACTAAGCAAAGAAAACACTCTAAAATATTGAGAAAGTCTTTCTTAAATTTAAACAGATTTAAAGTACAGTTCTTCTTTCAAACTAAGCAAAGAAAACACTCTAGAATATTAGGAAAGTCTTTGTTGGACTTAAACAGATTTTAATTGCAGTTCTTCTATCAAACTAAGCAAAAAAACACTCTTTAATTTTTGTAAAACTTTGCTGTACTTCTTAATTTAATTAATTCGATTGAATTTGCTTCAGCAATATTGCAATAATTAGATTAATTCTGTCGAATTTGTTTTAACAATAAACTGAACTTAGTTGTTTGAACAAAAACTCAAATAATTAAACTAATTTCGCGAATATCAATGACCAAAAGCAATATTTAAGTTCATTTAAATAATTTTAACAACATTTTTATAATCTAATTAAATTAATTTTGCGAATTTGAATGTCCAAAAACAATATTTAAATTAATTTTATTAATGTTAATGATCTTTTTATAATCTAATTAAATTAACTTCGCGAATTTCAATATCCAATTTACTTTAATATTATCAACAATATTTTTATAATTTCAAATCTTTAAATAATTTAGAAGAAGGTTTTTTATTTACTGATTTCCGAAGATAAGATTCTCTTGAATCATTCAATATTGAATAATTGTTGAAAATCAATTCTTGAACCAACTGAATTAACGTAATTATTGTAAAATTGCGTGTGTGTTGAATGTTGCAAGGATTCGAAAATACTAAAGTTTGTCGAGAGTCGATATTTCTGCATTACCTCCTCTCTCTTTCTCTCCCTCTCTCCGTCTCACTCCTTTTGAGTCTAATGTGGAAGGAGCAAGGACTCTGAGGATGGAGTGAAGTGTATGTATCGTATTCATTCAATTGGAATGTTTTGAGTGAGGTTTTATTATCCGATAAAGGATTTTGTTTTGTCTGTCGTTTTAAAAAAAAACCCTAATGGATTTTTTTAATCTTTTTGAGATTCCTTTTGTGTTTTTCCTTATCTTAATTCTTGTTTGATTAGTTGAATTGGTCGTTAAGACGAGCGTTTTTAGTTCATTCATGGCATTCTTAAGATGTATTTGGAAATTGTAATTTTATTCAGAAATTATGAAGTTATTAAGACTCATAGAAAGGTTAAAAAGTATTTTTATTTAAAGTTATTATCATCTTCACGTAACTCACTCATATTTATTCAAAATTAAGGAGTTTATAAATAAACAAAATATTTAAATAAAACATAAAATAAAAATAACGCTCATAATCATAATAAAAGTCATGATAACTCAATGGATTTTGAAAACTGAATTGAAATACTAACAGATACTGCCTTATCAATAGAATTGTCGTTAATATCGTTATAGTATATAGCTAAAAACTAATATTTCGTATTAATAAAACAAAGTCAACATGTTATTAATTAGTTCTGAAATATCAATAAAATGAACGTGGCAACGTGTGTTCCAACTTCACTCCGGTTAAATTTGGAGTGATTTAGAGGTTATGCTAATCTATTTTTGTTTATCTTTGTGAACATGTCTTTCATCTTATGTTAATCTGGTTTTGTTTATCTTTGTAAACCTGTCTTTCATCTGCTGAATTATTTATTTGAAATTTACTTCTAACGAGTGATTAGATCTTCACACTAAATCCGTGTTTTATACCCGTGGCGCATTTTTTAATTTAATTATATCATTAATTTACGGTAAATAAACCTTTTAAAATTAGAAAACATTAAAAATAACAAATTCCAATACGCTCGGATTGTTTCAAATTTAACTGCCGATAGCTTTCATTTGAACAACTCTTCGAAATTTCGAATAAATTCCAAGTTATTCGATTTTTTTGTGAAAATCTGAAATTTTACGAATCTCCTAGCAATTGTTCATTTTTCTCCAAAACCAAGATAGTTACGAGATTTAATTGGAATTTAATTACCTACAATTTACATTCAAATCATTTTTCTCTACTCCCAATACAAATTGAGTTAAAATGAAATTGCCAATTCTTGGTTGCAGAATACTTCAAACATTAAAAGTGCGATTCTTTTCGCAATCTACAACAAGTTAGTCTTACAAAGACTATATCAAACACTTATTGAAACAACTACTTCCCGGGCTAATACCCCGACGGACATTGAATTATACAACAAGTGTTTGCTGTTACATACAGTAACCTACTGCAAATGTCTAAGGTGTCAAGTTGTTTAGAGGGAATGGCAAAGCTATACTGATGAGAGATAAATCTCCAAACGCGTCTATAGATGGCCTGAATAATTTGACCCAAATTGTTACATTTGCAGTGGGTTACTGTATGTAACAGCAAACACTTGTTGTATAATTCAATGTCCGTCGGGGTATTAGCCCGGGAAGTAGTTGTTCCAATGAGTGTTTGATATAGTCTTTATAAGACTAACTTGTTGTAGATTGCGAAAAGAATCGCACTTTACAAATTGAGTTGTTTCCATTCTTAACTTAAAAAAAAAACATAATAACTCGAAAACTGTTCGTGCTACAGAAAAGTATAATACATGAATTTCGGCTATTTTGAAGAGATCTACAAGATGGACATATTTTATACAGGGTGTTTGTTGTGTACCTAAAAGAACATTTCAATTGTTCTTTTTTTATTCAAGAGCGCAAGGGTGGCTTTTGGTCAGGTTTTTCTAAACTCGAAAATTCACTTCACGCGCCACGCGTATAAAACACTGATTTTAACTAATGTTAAAAGCACACTCTTTATGTTTAATTTCGTCTTAATAAATTTCACAAATGTTTATTTAATCTAAAAAATTTTTTTTAATTTCTAGAGCAATTGCTGTGCGACGTGTATATTTAAAAAAAGATAATTGCAGTGTATTATTAGTTTATCTATTTATCTAAAAACTGAGAGCTAAACTTAATATATCGCAGCTCTAACTACATTAATTAACGTTTTAACTTTGATTAAATTTAAATGATTATTCTACTTTATGCAACCAAGTATACACTCGCTATCTATTAGATGTTTACATAATTTTTTTAAGTTTTTCAACAATACATACAATTTTAATTAAAATACATTGTAATTAAATAATTTTGAACAGCCATTAAGAAAATAATAGTTATTTAATTATTGACTTACTTTAAAGACACAAAATGAAGCAATTTTAATTACATAAAATTTAAATTATTATTCTACTATATGCAATTAAGTGTGCTCTCACATGTGTCGCCATCTATGGATGTTTATAATTTAATTTGATTTATTTTGCAGTTTATGAAAAGCGACATCTATCACAATACTATTGAGCTTATTTCTTTAACGAGAGTAATGATTGCAATTAATACTAAATCTCATTGAAATAATGATAAATAATGCTATTTATATTCGATAAATTTATGACTTGTTTAATTTTAATTAGCAAATAATTTAAACTATCAATATTTAATTTCCGAAAAGTAGCATCTATTTAAATTCGAGCGAACTTTGTTGAATCAACTCCTAGAAAAATGAACTCTCTGAAGGTGCCAATGCCCATTTATTGGAAAATACTGCAAAGAGCGCCTCTGGGCGGCCATTACGCCAACTAACTCGAATACATTTTTGCCGGGCGGTTCGATTTATTCGTTTAAATTTAAATTGATTTGATGTTTCAAAAATTTTACGTATTATTCGTCCATAACTAATGAAAACTCTCATTTCATAAATATATATTTATGAATATCACTTACCTTCCTTTAAGAAACTAATATAGGTTTTAAATTTTTGTTTTAATTTTTGTATACAAGAATATAAAAAGAATTATGTACAAAAGTAGATTCAATATTAATAGCATTTATTAAAAGTAGTAGTCAAAATACAATATCAAACGTAATTTAGGAAAATACCTGCCCATTATTCGTGTAGAACTCTTTAAATCCAGATTTGTGCTAATAGACAGAAAGAAAGAAATTAATATTTAAATTAAAATTTGAATATACCTTTGTTTAAATATATTATAAGTATACACGATATTTATTGATTTAAACTTATTTTATATTTATGCATATGTTTAAATGTGAAAGCCCCCATAAGACCCGTGATGAGAACCCCCCTAAGCAGCGACGGCTCGCAGCCTAACTTCAGGGTCGGCCAGAGACCCAAGGTAATATGTATCCGTTATTGAAAGGTGACTTTGTTGTGCAATTTCTTGTATTTGTAAAGCGCGATCCCAACCTCAAATTTTGTGTGCCTTGGCGCTGTGGCCGACCCTGAAGTTAGCCTGCGAGCCGTCGCTGCCCCTAAGACTAATTACTGAGTGCATGTCTGTTTGGGAGCAAGTCCTTGTAATGATATAGTGCTGTGTGAACACATCTCTTTATCTACTAAATCATATCGTTCTATTGAAAAATGTTTTCAAGCAAAATATGGATAAAATATCCTCTTCCCTTAGTAAATCAACACTAGCCATAAACTATCTAAATATTTTTTATCACATGCTGCAAGCCGTTGAAGAAATGTTGACATTTTATTCATTGATATCGAAACGAAGTGCCTCAATAAATTTTATCACCACAATCTGTGATTAAACAAGCCTTCTTTCGAGGCATTTTGTCCTAATTGTACTAACAACACTACATACACAAGATATATAATATTATAAATCAATCATAAAACACTATTGAATACCTTTGCTAATATGTATGTTTTATTTTACCTCACTAAATTATTTTGTAAATAAACCATTAAACCATGTTATAGCTCACACTAGGCAATGATTAAATGAAATAACAAAAATATTCAAACCTTTTATTATAATTTTAAGAAGCGCAGAGAAAGCTTTTGTCACAATTAAAGTAAAACACATGATGGAAACAAAAAGATAACAATAACAAAGAAATGAGGTTAAGAATGTTTTCTCCGTTTTCCTTTGTGCAACTGCAGTTTACAACTTTTTATGGGGGGAAATTTGAAAAAACGCCAGCGACATCTGCTGAGTATTACGCCTCGAAGTTTGCCATAGTATACACAACCCGTAAGCAGACCCAGTCGACTCCATATGATTCTGTAAGTTCACATATATAGTTGACCGACCCACTCGATGGGAGGGCGCATATGTCGGAACTTCAAATTTCCCGCAATTTCTAACGTGGGCTTGTTTTCAATCAACAGCTGTCAGATCCGTCGGATCTGAAGGCACAAAAACGCCGATAAGACGAAATCGTCTCGAGATGGGCGTTAATAAATAAAAATAATTACTACCGTAAGTATGTATAATATTTTTAAATTTTAACCTATTGTGTATTATTTTAAATAAGTCTACAGTCAAACAAATTTAAAACCAGGGTGTTACTACATTATTTCTCTTTATTTCTTCCTAGTACATGAGGATGATCTTCAAGTACACTAAATATCCATGGTCGTGGATATTTTCATCATACTGAACTAGGAGCATTTTTTCATGGAGTGTATCCCCGTTGTTGTTGGATTCAGCAATTCTGAATACTTGGAGATGAGCGTTAACATAAATAATTAAATCCGTAAGTTTATGTAATATTTTAAGTTTTTAAGCCATTGCGTATTCTTTTAATTAAATCTGCAGTCAAACACATTTAAAACCAGTGTGTCTACATTATTTCTCTTTATTTCTTCCTAGCATTCGTGAATGATCTTTAAGTACTACGCATGAAACAACCACGGACGTGGAGATTTTCTTCACACCGGGCTAGGAGCATACTTCCATGGAGAATGTTCCCTTTGCTGTTGGATCAAGCAATTCTGAAATTCCATCCAGTCACAAAGTGCGATCCCAGAACATAAAATAATGTCTTAAATTCAATTACACGGTTTTTCTGTTGCATTTCACTATTGATCAAATGAGATTCATTGTATCCCAAATATCTTTCACCTTGTCAAATATAAGTCAAAAGATTTCCCGATTTACGAAATAAGTTTCACTATATACCAAATACTTCCCTTTAATATTTTTGCTGAACATTTTTGCAGTAACAATAACTTTCTTCTAGAAATATTTTATTTGTATTTATACATACAAGAAGTTTTCTTTTAAGTATACGTATTTCAAATTCAACCTATTTTCTGTAAATCTTTAGATATTCCTTGTTTTTTTTAAAGTTCAATTTGAGGCTTTAAATAAGTGTTTTCCACTCCCAGACTAAGCATGAAGTAAAATTTCGAGTTTAGAAAAGCCCCGTGAAAATTTGTCGAGGGTCGCGCAGCGACCCTCGACAAATTTTCTGGGCCTTTCTAAACTCGAAATTTTACTTCATGCGCCACGCGTATAAAACACAGATTTCAAGTGAAATTAGAATATCATAAATTTTACAATATTTTAGTGTTTTATACGTGTGGCGCATGAAGTAAAATTTCGAGTTTAGAAAAGCCCAGAAAATTTGTCTCGGGTCGCTGCGCGACCCTCGACAAATTTTCACGGGGCTTTTCTAAACTCGAAATTTTACTTCATGCTTAGTCTGGGAGTGGAAAACACTCGTTTAAAGCTTTATATTGAAATCTTTTGAAAAACAACGAATGCCAGAAAATTTACAGCTTGTGCATATGTTTACCTTAGAGAAAAATTCACTGTATGGAACACTACTTACGCCAACATCCTTATCCGGATAAGGAGACCTTTTATTTCATTTCTAAGATGCATTTTTTGACGAACTGCAGACATTTTGTTGAGAAGTGAAATGTAATTAGGTTTTGACATATAGTGAAATATATTTGTAATAACTTTTAAAATATACATTTAACATGTTCATTAGGTCTTTGTTATTTTTCGCATCGCACGGTAATTTAATATTGTGCGATGTTCCCCGCACCCTTCATTCAATGTTATGACCCCCCTGTACCGCATACCACGCTTAGCAAGAAGCTCTCCGCGCCCAATGACGTCATTTGCGATTGCAGCGCTGTCCCATCGAGTGGGTCGGTTCACTAAAATCATGATACGTGGAGCCCCCTATGAGTTATCAATCTAATTTAATCTATGATTGCAGTTTACAACTTTTTATGGTGGGAAATTTGAAAAAAACGCCAGCGACATCTGCTGAGTATTACGCCTCGAAGTTTGCCATAGTATACACAATCCCGTAAGCGTGAACCGCCCCTGGATCAACTGACGTGGACGACAAGCTCGACAAGCAGTCAAAAGTTGACAACCGGCGATTTTGTGAAAGAAATATTTACGTGCACACTTAAAAGCCATTCAAATTCACAAATTTAGAAGGAAATACTCAAAAAAACATTCACGTGAGTAAAAGTCGAGTTGAAATAAGTACGCAAAGCAAGCTTTTCTGCGCGAGGAAAACGCAAATAGTGTTTTTTGAGGTTATGTCAGTTAGGAGTTGATAACACTTATTTGTAAACGTGTTAATTAACGAAATGCTTGTGTTAACTACTGGTATTTTGACTGTTTCACTTTTGCCAAGGGGGAAAATATGATTATTGTAATAATTAGCTCATTAGAAACCATGTATTAATAAGGAATTTTTTGATAAATGAAGGTGTTTATTGCCGAAAGTTTAATTTATTCGGGCTCATTTTGCATGCAAAATGTTAGATATTATTCTTTAACCTCACATTTTAAGTATACATAAATACCAAATCAGTGTAGAAGTTTCATTATAACATGCACTTTTAATTCCACATTTTTTTGAAGAATCTGCTCGATTTATCGAATTAGTTAATAAATTGCATCAATATTTCGTTGAATATTCATGTTAATTAAGTCAAATATCTCAGGAAAAAGCAAGCCCAGTTGTTTATAACGCATATAATTGAATATGACAGTGCGAATTGAGCCATGAGTCAAGAGACGCAGTTTTCTCATTTAAATACATGCTGCGTAGGAAACTGTGTTGCTTTTTTTGCGTGATGTGATTCACCTGCGTCTCATTTTGTTTGTGACTTCAGAGTCCAATAAAGTTTATTATTAAATATGTTAAATGATAAAACAGTCTATTTTGGATTAAGATTAATTAGATTTGTAAGAACTGTTATTATAATGTACATTGTTTAACACTTCAACTGCCATGCGACGCACCGGCCCTCCTATATATTTCTGAGCAACTAGGCCTTACGGCGCCCGGTCGTCGTAAATATGGCCATACGACGGCCGGTAGTCGTTTGTTTATGTTTCCAAAAATGTATTACATTTAATATTCTTACCATATTCCTATCTTTAAAACCTTTATTAAAACTTATATAACGAAAATATTGCCTTTGGCCCACAAGAGTGTACATACCGGGTGTTGACTTGGCAGACGCAACATAGATAATCCCATGTAAATTTTGAAATGTTCAAATTTTGGCTCCCCTATTTATTTTAGAAACAAAATGTATTTACCTTTTTTGTAGAGGGAAAAATTCTGAATTCATTTGTCTTAACGTTTATCACTTTACGTTTCTCTAAGTTAAAATAATTAAGAAAAAGTAATGTGATTTTATAAAAATATTGACATGCCATGGAATTGAAACAACCATTGCGGATGTCAAAATGGCAAAAGATATCGCAGTCACTTGATTAAAGTAAATGTTTTCGAAATGATTTACACTATACAAGAAAAAATCCTCCTAATAAAGTGGTATTATGCAGACCACAGTTATCATGATGTTTGCGTTATGTTTTTTGTCGTTAATTAAGTAACAGCAATATCTTGTGCTATTTTGACATCCACAATTGTTGTATCAATTCCATGGTATGTCATTATTTTTATAAAATCATATTACTTTTTCTTAATTATTTTAGCTATAAATTTTCTGACATTCGTTGATTTTTAAAAGAGTTCAATTTGAAGCTTTAATCGAGTGTTTTCCACTCCCAGACTAAGCATGAAGTAAAATTTCGAGTTTAGAAAAGCCCTGAAAATTTGTCTCGGGTCGCTGCGCGACCCTCGACAAATTTTCACAGGGCTTTTCTAAACTCGAAATTTTACTTCATGCTTAGTCTGGGAGTGGAAAACACTTGTTTAAAGCTTCAAATTGAACTTTTAAAAAAACAGGAATATCCACAATTGTTGTATCAATTCCATGGTATGTCATTATTTTTATAAAATCACATTACTTTTTCTTAATTATTTTAACTTAGAGAAATGTAAAGTGTTAAGTGTGAACATTTATAAATTTAGAATGTTTCCCTCTACAAAAAAGTGAAATACATTCGGTCTCTAAAATAAATAGGGAAGCCTATATTTGAACACTTTAAAATTAATATGCGATTTCCTATGTTGCGTCCGCCAAGTCAACACCCGGTATAAAATATGCATATGGCAGTTAAAGTGTTAATGTAATGTTTTACTGTTTAAAGTAATGCTTTTTACTGTTTTTTTTTTGCAGGATGGTAACAGACGTGCATCTGGCGATCCTGGCCAACGCCCTGGGGGTTACGTTGTTCCTCCTGGTTGTGCTGTACCACTACATAAACGCTAATAATTCGAAATGATTCGAGAATCTTCGTAAACACCAATAATTTTAAGATGTAATTTCTAAGTGGTAAAAAAAATCAAATTTTTATACGGATTTGTTTTATTAGTAAAATTCCCTCTAAGAATAAATCCATCATTCGAAACTTTGAACTGTTTTTCCTCTACTTCTTCTTTAACATAAATCAAAGACAGAAAAGCCATAAATCAAGTTTTACGACATTATTACAATTTAAATATTTACTGACATTTTCACTCTTCAAAGTAAATGTACATGTATAAAATATTTACTTTAAGAAGATGTTTGCCTTTATGTAGCAAGAGTGCATTATATTAATAATAATTTATCATAACTTTGACAGGAGAAGAATTATTGTGTTTACAACAAAAACATCTAAAACTCATTAAGTGTTGTTGAATTTCTCTGCACGAATTTCACTGTTAAATCAAAGAAAGGTCGATGTGTATCTTGGATACTTTCATAAGTTTAATTGGTTTGTAGGAAAAAGTCATTAAGTGCTGAGGAAATTAATAGAACTTGATGAGTTTTATCATAATAAGATTGTAATGATAACAAATGTTGGATAAAAGAAACAGTATTTTTTTTGTATTGATTTATTTTAATGTGTTTGTTTTGTTTTCTTACCTTTTGTCTTATTTCATATTCACTGATGCATTGTTGAATATTTAAATGAAAGTGTAAGGAAAACTCACATTTCTTTGTTGGAGTTAAGAGCGATAATATGATTGTTATATTAAACAAAAAAATGTAAGTATTTTAACCCACCAAGCGCCATTTATGCAATAACGTAAAATTACAAATGTTTTGTAAATTAAATTACTAAATACGTTAATTTGATACATTATATTATTTGATCTGACTTAAGAATGTGTAAAAAAAATAAGTTAATATTTTCTTATTTATATTATTACTCATTTTAAAAAAGTATTATTAAGTGTATTTCTAGTTTCATAATATTTCAGTGTTTTATACGTGTGTACATGAAGTAAAATTTCGTGTTTTTTCGAATTTTCAGGCTTTTCTAAACTCGAAATTTTACTTCATGTTTAATCTCGGAGTGGAAACAGCGAGAGTTAACTTAAAATTTAACACTTTTAAAAAATCGACGAATGCCTAAAAATGTACACGGTGGTCTAATTTCGATGTTGCTTATGGGCATCTCGGTAAATATAAGAGTTAAAAAAAACCGATAGCTCAGTCGCGATCCCTTTTTTTGAAACTAGGATAATGCCGAAACCAAAAATGCGCCATCTTGTTTTTTTCAGAAGTTATAGGGCAAAATCGGGTTTTCTTGATTTTTAACTTTAATTAACATCTTGCGTAATTTACGAGCTAGACAAAAACTATAAATACCATCTTAAGAGACTTTTTTGAGTAGAATCCAGTGGCGTATGCATTTTTTTATTTTATCCACAAATTTTAGAGTTATGGCCAAATATTTTTTTTTTCAAATGTAAATCATAGTTGGCTTTGGCACATTTGAAAAGAGTGTTTTTCACTGATTTAAAAAATATATACTTTTGTGAATTTATCTTAAAAAACAGTCTGCCTATAGAGTAGAAACTAGCTTTTAATCTGCTAAATAATATAATATGGAAGACAATAGCCATTTTTGATTATTTCAAAGCTCAGTTTTAATTATGATAAACATTATAAACTAAAGGTTTTCTAAATAATAATAATTCTTTTTTGAGTAATAAATATTTTACATAATTTCATTTTAAATATTTAATAAACATTTTATTAATTAACCCATTAACCGCCATTGATGCGTACACGTAATATTATTATTTTTTTGTTAATTAAATTACTAAATAAGTTAATTTGATATATTATATTATTTGACTCGACTTGAAAATGTATGAAGAAAAAGGTAAATATTTTGTTCAAATAATTCGATTATTACTCATTTAAAAAAAAGAGAATGTCAGTGTATTTCTAACTTCACAATATTTCAGTGTTTTATACGCGTGGCGCATGAAGTAAAATTTCGAGTTTAGAAAAGCCTGAAAATTTGGTTTGGTCGCTCCGCGCTTCGCGCTACGCGACCAAACCAAATTTTCAGGCTTTTCTAAACTCGAAATTTTACTTCATGCTTAGTCTGGGAGTGGAAACACTCGTTCTAAACTTCATATTGCACGTATTTATATAAAATCGACGAATGCCTGAAAATGTACAGCGTATACATTATGTATATTTAACAAAAATCACAGTATGTAATACAATAAGTCGATCATAGAAATTATAAAAAAGAAGTGCAGAATTTTACCAAATATCAACGTTCAGAGTTAACTCTATAATTGCTTGGCCGTAAATGGGTTAAGAAAAAAACACTTATTTTAAATGTTCGAACTGATAGCCATTATTTTCAATGCATCTTTGGCATCTACCTCTTACAGCTCAAATGGCGTTATAAATTTGAATGTTAGAAACATTTCCTATGAAAATCATGACAATGTTGCTCCAATACGTTTAAATTAATTTTAGGCTGCTTGTAAATTTTGTTCTTCAGGTATCCCCATAAAAAAATCTAACGGTGTCAGATCTCGAGATTTAGTAGGCCACCTAACTAACCGGTTTAACGGCCAGTTTCATAATCAAGTTAAATCTACTTTAAATATTTAAAGTCGACTTTAATATAAAATTCTGTTTCATAATGCAAATTTAAAGCAAAAGTCAGTTTTAAAGTTAAAAACGGCTTTTTGACACTTAAATAGACAAAAAACTAACCTAAAAATATTCTCAAATGTTAAAAAGAACCAATCGCGTGCTTGACATGGCTGCAAAGCCAGGGCCATTAATTTCACAAAAAATTGTGTTGATGCATGTACCACTTAACGAAATAAAATAAATTTAATAAATTAACCCGGTCGATTCAAGTAAACTCTTATCTTTAATTTGTGTTTGATAATCAAAATTTATACGGATTTTCCCCTTAAATTTTGATTATCAAACACAAATTAAAGATAAGAGTTTACTTGAATCGACCGGGTTAATTTATTAAATTTATTTTATTTCGTTAAGTGGTACATTCAGCAAATGATTGAATGCAAATTTATACAGACGTTTTACCTTTCTCGATTGTGACAATTTATTTGTTTTTTATTGCAGTAAATTATGTGGTTTTGACTGTTAACAAGTTGAATTTAATGTAATTTCTCTTTGTTTGTACAATTAATTGCTTTAATGGTTTTAATGGAATTCTTTCCTTTAAAAACCTTACCTTATGAAGAAATAGCGCCAGAAAATAAAAACGAATTGAAGAAGTTCTCAGTGATGAAAGGTATTGTTACATTTTTGCATAACGTTAGAATTGGATATTGCTTTTGAAGTAAATTTCACTTCAACATAATTTGTGTTTTGTAACCATTCATCACTATATTAAATATAATACTTCAAAAAAAACCTTCATCATCAGGTCGTAAACGTACAATTTCTGTTTAGCAATATGAAAAATAGTTTTATCTTAATAAATTGTAATGATTTGAACTAATTTTAACAACATGTTATTTTTGAAAACAAATTATACTTTAAAGCATAATGAATTTTCTAGAAATGATATATAGATAATCAAGTATTTCAGTTTTCTATAAAACGCCAAAATTAAAGCTGCAAATGTTTGTAATATCTTATTTATACAGGGAGTTTTTCTTTAAAGTATACGTATTCCAAATTCAGTTTATTTTCTTTCAATCTTTAGATATTCGTTGTTTTTTTTAAAAGAGTTTAATTTGAAGCTTTAAACAAGTGTTATCCACTCCCACACTAAGCATGAAGTAAAATTTCGAGTTTAGAAAAGCCCCGTGAAAATTTCACGAGGGTCGCGCAGCGACCCGAGACAAATTTTCTGGGCTTTTCTAAACTCGAAATTTTACTTCATGCGCCACGCGTAGAAAACACTTAAATATTGTGAATTCTACGTATATTTGAACCTCACTTACAATCAGTGTTTTTTACGCGTGGCGCATGAAGTAAAATTTCAATATCTTGTGCTATTTTGACATCCGCAATTGTTGTATCAATTCCATGGTATGTCATTATTTTTATAAAATCATATTACTTTTTCTTAATTATTTTAGCTATAAATTTTCTGACATTCGTTGATTTTTAAAAGAGTTCAATTTGAAGCTTTAATCGAGTGTTTTCCACTCCCAGACTAAGCATGAAATAAAATTTCGAGTTTAGAAAAGCCCTGAAAATTTGTCGAGGGTCGCGCAGCGACCCTCGACAAATTTTCTGGGCTTTTCTAAACTCGAAATTTTACTTCATGCGCCACGCGTCTAAAACATAGATTTTAAGTGAAGATCGAATATACATAAATTTGTTAATATTATAGTGTTTTATACGCGTGGCGCATGAAGTAAAATTTCGAGTTTAGAAAAGCCCAGAAAATTTGTCTCGGGTCGCTGCGCGACCCTCGACAAATTTTCACGGGGCTTTTCTAAACTCGAAATTATACTTCATGCTTAGTCTGGGAGTGGATAACACTCGTTAAAAGCTTCAAATTGAACTCATTTAAAAAAACAACGGATGTCGGCAAATTTATAGCTTATACATATATTTACCCCAAAGAAAGATTCCCAGTATATTATTAAATAAAATTTTAATGAAATTTCGGAACTTTCAACTTAATATTGATGATTTTTGTTTTAGTTAATCGTAACACACTTTTTATCAAAATGTTCATTAAATTTAAAAATTGGGACGTTTTGTTTTATGAATTTACAAGATTCCAGTTAATCTTCAAAATTCTGATGATTTCCATGATTTTCTTTAATTTTAAAAATTTGGACAATTTTTATGACTTTTCGCCAATTTTTAAAGTCTTTGTGCATTTTCTAAGCTTTCGTAAAACTTATAAACGAAGACGATATTCATAAATGCCCACGCTTTTAGTTAATTTTCAAATTGTCGACGATTTTTAGTCAATTTTTGAAAATTTGTCAATGTGCGAAATTTTGAAGATTAACAAAAATCCTAAATTTTTGTTAATCTTCAAAATTTTGACATCTTTTGCGAATATTTAACATGGAACAATTGACGTCTTTAATCTTTTTTCGAGATCTTATAAAAAAATTTAATCTTGAGGATAAAAACTCGAATTATAACTAAAATAAAAGATGGTTTCTCTATTTCTGTATTGTTGTATTTATTATGAGCGTTTTTTACAAAAGGTCTTAATTTTAGTTTTTTAATAAAGGCGTTATTTTCAAGTTATGGTGTCTTATCATTTATTGAAACTGCTGCTAGGCAATTAACACAGACCCGAATTACACAACTAGAATATTGTGAAAAATAGTTGAGGCTTGTGCTTAATTTTATTGCACAGAAGTGTACATTTTTAAGATTTAGATTTTTAAAATGTTGACGCTTTTTGTGAACTTACAAGATTTTTATAAAAATGATGATGTCATTTTTTACTGGAAAAATCATAGTTTGTATGTTCACTGTTAACAAATTTCATAGCTTTTCCTAATATTTACCATTTTACGACTTTTCTTAATATTGCATATTTTTTTTTAATTAAACAGAAAAACACAAAACAAGCTATTGACAATTATCGAACGAGTGTTTTCCACTCCCAGACTAAGCATGAAGTAAAATTTCGAGTTGAGAAAAGCCCAGAGAATTTGGATTTGGACGCGCAGCGTCCAAATCCAAATTCTGGCTTTTCTCAACTCGAAATTTTACTTCATGCGCCACGCGTATAAAAACTGATTTATTCTAAAGTTTATTTTATTTCACAAAAATGATATAATTATTATTTTTACTTATTGTTTGTTGTGACATTTCTAATGACATAATTTAAGTATAAACAATCAAAATGAAGGCTGTGCAACATTATATAATAAAAATAACTATAAAACGGTGCTACCAACCTATATTCATAACCAATTCTTATATTATCTATATAAGAATTGTTTTTTATTTTTGTTAAAATTATCTGTGTAATTATTTAATTATTTGTTTAAAATTTAAATTGTAGTATCTAGTTGTAATACTATTGCTTGTATTTTTCTTATAGAATCGTTGTTTGTACATTTTGTTTCTCCCTGTATCAGGATTGTATATCTGTTGGGAAAATAAACTTCATTATTAATATTATAACCTTAATCAATATTTAAAGTCGACTTTAAGTTGAAGTCGACTTTTGTTAAAGTTACTTTAATCCAATTATTATGAAACCGACCAATTGCCCCCTAAATTTATATTCAAAATCAATCTGCTCCATCTTGTTTCAAGAACAGAACACTTTGCTGTTGCAATGAAATAATTAAATAAAATTGAGCATGTAAATGATCAAAAATATAAGCTCTATAGGAACACTGATTTTTAAAATAAATTCACAAAAGTATACATTTTTAAAGTCAGTGAAAAACACTCTTTGCAACTGTGACAAAGCCAACTATGATTTACATTTAAAAAAAATAATTTGGCCATAACTTGAAAATGTGTGCATAAAATTAAAAAAATGCCTACGCCACTGGATTATACTTAAAGAAGTGTTTTAAGAAGGTATTTATAGGTTTTGTGTACCTTACAAATTACGCAAGATATTAATTAAATTTAAAAATCAAAATAACTCGATTTTGCCCCATAACTTTTGAAAAAAATAAGATTTTGCATTTTTCTTTTCCGCATTATCCTAGTCTCAGCAAAAGACATCGCGATCGCGCCATCAGTTTTTTTCTAACTCTTATATTTACCGAGATGCCCATAAGCAACATCGAAATTAGACCACCCTGTACAGCGTATACATTACGTATATACTGTAAATTTTAATAACTTTGTTAAGAAACTTTTTATAGAAAAACCAATCATTTGTTTTTATTTAAACATTTTAGATGAAAAGAGAAAAAATGCACTCACCCAAGGTGTCTTGGTGCTCAATCTCTTGCAGGACTTACTTGTAATAAAACAGAAAAATTAGAAAATTAACAAAACCAGCTCTAATTATTAAAGTTTAAATACGTTGAATGAAGAATTCACATCAATCAACGTACATTAACTGTCTCATAAGTAGCAATTTATAGAGTGTTATGTTTCGTCTGGCCAGAGTCTTAAAATTGTCTACTAACGTCTATTAATACCACAGGAAGTTCGTTAAATACGTAAATATTACCTTTAATAGAAGTACGAAAATACGTTGGGGAAAACGTACTTCGAAAAAAATCCATTTTGTGTTGGTTTATAATCACGTTTGAAGCTACTAGGAGGAAGGAAACATCTGCAAGAAAAGAAAATAACACAATTGAATTTCAGACACGTAGAAATAAAACATTATTATTATATTAATTACTAATAAACACAAGACATTATTATTATAATAAGTAATCACTATTAAACATAAAATATCGTATGTTCAATAAAATAAAACCTCTAGAGTGCCATGGAAAATATTGTAGGTTGGCAACTCTGAAATTATACATTATAATTATTATGTCTGACGCTTTATATGTCAATTCCTAAAGCGTGTAGCCAACTTACATTTTAAAAAAGATAAAATCATGGCACTCTAGAGGTTTTTTTTATTGAACATACTATATTATTATAATAATTAATTACTAAGAAATATCAATAATATTATAAAAGTTGATTATTATTAAACATAAAACATTATTATAATAATTAATTACTATTAAACATAAAAATGTTGATATTTATTTCTTATCAAGTGTGTTTGCAGTTGTTGATATTTTTCTTCCTAATCAAACAAAATCAAACTGCCGGCTCAAATTCAATTGAAAGCGAAAACCAATTCAATTGCATTGACAAGATTTTCAAGACAATCAACAAAAAGCACTGTTTTCTTATTAGAAATAGAAACATATCCGATTACAATCAAATTTTAAGTAATAATACAAAAGTTGAAGACTCTTTTAATAAATCGAAAATATTATTGAAGAATAATGAGAATACAAAGGTTGATGATTTTTATAAAGAACTGAGAATATCAACAATTATTTATGATGTAGACCAATTTATCAATGAAGAAATTAATTTCTCTGACGAGACTTGCTTTTATATTAAATTAAATTTGGAAGATGAATCCACTTTAAGAAAGCTGTTGGAGAAAATTTACAAGAGGAAACATTTTAATCCGGAGAATAATTTCCTTGTAATTTCGAAAAGCCAGTTGAATAAAATCCAAAATCAGCGCATTTTTGAGTTATGCTGGGAAACGTTTGCGATTAACGTCGTTATAATTAATAAGAATATTGAGTTGTTTACATATTATCCTTTGAGTAAAGACGGTTGTGAAAATTTCAAAGCCGTTTTCTTGGAAAATTGCTTAACATTAAAAGAAAATTACGAAGAAGATGCGATTAGAATTTCAACTCAACAGAATAATTTCAAAGAAGATATTTCTAAAATATTCAATGAACATCATGTTGCAAAAATGCAAAACTGTACAATTCGCATTTTCGGGATTCCTTACAAGCCGTATTTCATGGATGAAGATTTTGAAACCAACAGAGGATTCGCCGCAGTCGTTTTGAGAGAGGCGCTCGAATTTTTAAAAATGGTTCCTTTGAAAATCGAGCACAATTACAAATCAACGGCTATTAAATTGGAAAACGGGACGGTTTTTAACATGTTTGATAAGTTGCCTAATGGAAGTTACTCAGGACTTTACAGGTAAGATATCGTATGTTCAAATAAAAAAAATCTCTAGAGTGCCATGGAAAACATTCTAGGTTGGCAACTCTGAAAATATTATATAATATAATCTTAATGTCTGACGTTTTATATGTCAATTCCTGAAGTGTCTAGCCAACTTAAATTTGAAAAAAGATGAAATCATGGCACACTAGAGGTTTTTTTTATTGAATATATTATACAAGAAGTTTATTATTCGTAGGATTAAAAAAAAATTATGAGAGTTCTGTACGTTTTATTTTATTGGATTGGGCTTCCGTTGGAAGTTAAACATATGTATTTAAAAAAACATTCAATTAGCTACAAGTTTTATTTGGGTGATTATTTAATATTTCTAATCATATTCAAGGTTTTTGCCAACATGTGAGCACGATTTTTATTTGTAATCAACATTGTAGATAATTCCTTTGCAAAGATTTGGTTAAATATAGTCACTAGGATGTCGCGCGTAAAACAGTTTTTAAAATTTTCTGAAACTTCAATTTCGCGCGACATCCCAGTGAATTTATTGTACGATAGAAATAATTGAAAAAAATTAAAATTCTTCGAAAAGAATTCTTCTACAATGTGACTGATTTAGTTTCCCAATATTTTTTTTAAATGTTGCAGAAAAAAATTATATTGAAGATACGATTACGCTAGTTTAACAATGTTTGATATTTTTTTATAAAAGAACGGTCAAAGTGGGAAATATTTTATTAAGACAGGCATTAAGATTCCAGTTTCCTTAAAGTATGCCTATTTTTTCAAAATATTTCATCCCTAAACAAGGATGTAATTAAGACGGCAGTATGCTTAGTTTTATACGTTTAGAGAGCGGTCGACATCCTCTTAATGTATTGTTCTTTGTTGGATTTGTTTAAAACTTAGAAATTTTGCTGTGATGTGAATCTTTACTACATTAAATTTTGCTAATTTTGATATGTAATTCAATGCGTTGTTTTTATCATGAGAAGAAATTTAGTGTTGGGTTTTTGCTTGTGTTGAGAAAAAATAAAGGGCATAAATCGGAGAGCGGTCGACTCCCTCTTAATTATATTATTTAAATAATGGACTTATAATATAGGCAACTTGTTATGGGTGTGCGTATGTTGAATGCCTGCCTCACTGAGAAATGTGTTAAGTTGCCTACCTTACCGAGCTGCGTGTTAAGTTGCCTATCTCACCGATCCGTGTGTTGAGTTGTCTACCTCACCGAGCCGCGTGTTGAGTTGCCTACCTCACCGAGCCGCGTGTTTTCAAAAAACGTCAGTTATAAATCAACTTTTTGTAAGCCAACCTCACTAACATTTTAAAGTTGTTAGTGTTAACGTGTTATCTGTTGGATGCCGAGTATTTTAATATGTAATTTATGTCAGAGCGCTGTTTTTTAACATCTCAATATTGATGAAAGTAAACGTCGTTTTTAACACAACGTGTCCATCTTTTTATTGTGGTGTTTCAGTGGTAAAAGTCTCAACTAATGATTACTGCTAGGGTAATCTGTTTTGATTTTACTTATAATACTCTATCCTAACGTTTGTTGATAAATCAATGCGTCTTCTTTTCAGTGTTAGTCTCATTTTGTTAAATAATTCGTCACAATCTTGCTTTATTAATAGAAGGTATAGCACTGATTTTAGATCGTTTATACTTAAAACTGTCTTTTTTAAAGTAAAAACAATGTGTTTAGATTCTGCTAAGGTCTAAAACTATTTTTTTCCAAGTAAGAACTATGTGTTTAGACTCGCTAAAATAAAAATTCAAATATTTCCATAAATGAACAGGATTTTTAGTATTTTTTTTGTATTTCATGAAGTTTGTTCATTCATGATTTACAAAAATGATTTATACCGGGTGATGGCTTAGAAAAGATCTAAATATGCTAACATTATTTCAAATCTAATTAAAATGTGAACTCTACAGTTTCATTTGTAGAATTTTAGGTTTGGTGAATATTTAAAGCACTAATTTAATTAATAAAATTGTAGCTAATTAAATTTGTGCTTTAAATATTCATATTTTGTTTGAAAATGTTACATTAAATAAACTAAAAATTATAGCTTATTAAATGTGTGCCTTAAATATTACATACAGAGAGTTTTATGTAACACCGAACATTTTCATGACGAGAATTTTTCTTTGAAGTATACATACGTATACGTTGCACATTTTTTGATTGTTGGTTTATTAAAAGAATTCAATTTGAAGCTTTAAGCGAGTGTTTTCCACTCCCAGGCTAAGCATGAAGTAAAATTTCGAGTTTAGAAGAGCCTGAAAATTTGGTTTGGTCGCGTAGCGCGAAGCGCGGAGCGGCCAAACCAAATTTTCAGGCTTTTCTAAACTCGAAATTTTACTTCATGCGCCACCGGTACAAAACACTGATTCAATGTAAAGTTTAGCAGTGTGTTTTAAACTTCATAATATGTCAGTGTTTTGTACCGGTGGCGCATGAAGTAATATTTCGAGTTTAGAAAAGCCTGAAAATTCGGTTTGGCCGCTCCGCGCTTCGCGCTACGCGAGTAAACCAAATATATATATGTAATATATGTATATGTAATATTTTTGTGCCTTAAATATTACATATACGGAGAGTTTTGCGTAACACCGAACATTTTCATAACGAGAATTTTTCTTTTAAGTATACGTTGTACTTTTGCCGACGCTCGGTTTGTTAAAAGAATTTAATTTGAATCTCTAAACGAGTGTTTTCCACTCCCAGGTTAAGCATGAAGTAAAATTTCGAGTTTAGAAAAGCCTGAAAATTTGGTTTGGTCGCGTAGCGCGAAGCGCGGAGCGGCCAAACCAAATTTTCAGGCTTTTCTAAACTCGAAATTTTACTTCATGCGCCACCGGTACGAAACACTGATGCAATGTAAAGTTTAGCGGTATGTTTTAAACTTCGTAATATGTCAGTGTTTTGTATCGGTGGCGCATGAAGTAAAATTTCGAGTTTAGAAAAGCCTGAAAATTTGGTTTGGCCGCTCCGCGCTTCGCGCTACGCGACTAAACCATATATATATATGTATATGTAATATTTTTGTGCCTTAAATATTAGATATACAGAGAGTTTTATGTAACACCGAACATTTTCATAACGAGAATTTTTCTTTAAAGTATACGTTGTACTTTTGCCGACGCTCGGTTTGTTAAAAGAATTTAATTTGAATCTCTAAACGAGTGTTTTCCACTCCCAGGTTAAGCATGAAGTAAAATTTCGAGTTTAGAAAAGCCTGAAAATTTGGTTTGGTCGCGTAGCGCGAAGCGCGGAGCGGCCAAACCAAATTTTCAGGCTTTTCTAAACTCGAAATTTTACTTCATGCGCCACCGGTACGAAACACTGATGCAATGTAAAGTTTAGCGGTGTGTTTTAAACTTCGTAATATGTCAGTGTTTTGTATCGGTGGCGCATGAAGTAAAATTTCGAGTTTAGAAAAGCCTGAAAATTTGGTTTGGTCGCTCCGCGCTTCGCGCTACGCGACCAAACCAAATTTTCAGGCTTTTCTAAACTCGAAATTTTACTTCATGCTTAGTCTGGGAGTGGAACACACTCATTTCAAGTTTCAAATTGTTTTTTTTAACAGCGAATCTAAAGATTTAAGACATATATGGTGTAATTGGGACATGTATACTTGAAAGAAAATCTCCCTGTGTGAACAAGTTGAGGCATTAATTGCGATTGATTGGCTACAATTTTTAATGGTCATATAGGCAACCCAATTTACACATAACTTAAATAGTAAAGGTGTCAAATTGTATTGGAAGAACCTGTTTGGTGTTACATAATACTCTCTGTATGAATAATAAAAGCACAAATTTAATCAGCCATCGTTTTTATATTGCTCAATGTAACGAATAACATCTATTTATTTATTGTTTTAGAAAACTTTACGAAAAACAAGGTGATATAATCATAGGCCCGATCGGATTATCAGAAGCCCAAGATTTCGACTTTACTTACAGCCATTTATTCCTAGAACTTTCATTCTACGTACCAACAGCGAAACCTCTACCAAAATGGATGAACATTTTGTACATTTACACTTCAACAACATGGCTGGCAATTTCCATAGTAATCACCACAATGAGCTTACTCTGGTACAGCTTAAATCCAACCTTAACTTTAACAGAAAGCGCATTTTTTATAATCTACACGTTTTTAACTGTATATCCAAGAAAATTAACGAAATTTCATTTGAGGATAATTTACATTTTTTGGATTATTCATGGGTATTTGATTACAAGCGTTTTCAACAGCGTGCTTTTATCCTACATGTTCAAACCAGTTTACGAAAAGCAAATTGCGAATTTCGAAGATTTAATCGAATCGAATTTACCTATAACAGGCTTAAAAGCCTCTATAGATATTTTGAAATACTCAACAAACCCGCAAATTTTAACCCTTTTCAACCGAACTAAATCCACACTAGTTCTAGACAACGACACCTGGAAACAATTGATAAACGGCCATCTTGCCATCTATACAACCGCAACAATCGCTGGTGCCGGTTTGGAGAAATTCAAAAATTCGAAGGATAAAGTCAAAATTATAACGCCGTTCGTTTCGCTTTACGGTACGATGGTTTTGAAAAAGGGCAGCCCGTTTTTGAATAAGATTGATACAGTTTTTAAGAGGTTTCACGAATGCGGGCTGATTTTGAAATGGAGCCCTTCAATTCCGAAAAACTCGCCAATTTTCGTTGAGTCGGAATTTTCCGTAATTAGCTTAGGAAATGTGCAATTGATTATTTTTGTGTATGTAATTGGTGTGATTATTTCCAGTTTGGTTTTTGTAGTGGAAATATTGGTTTTTAAAATATGTAAGAATTCTTCAAAAGGTTGAAAATATATTACCATTATTGTTATACTGTTATTTTACTATATTGGCAATTAATATGCTATAGCTGTTGTAAATCTAAAATATGAACAATTATGTTATTATGTTTTTATTTGAATTGATGAATTTAAAAAAGAAACAGAACAACCCTCGTATTTAAGATTTGTATTTTATGTTTTTTATGCACTACCCTGTACAAATTATTCTTATGTTTCATGAATGAATTATCTTCATGAATTTAAACAAACAAATATGAACATTTCTTATCATGTTTCTCTTAAATTATTTTAAAATTATTTCCACTTTAACGTGATAATTGAGCGGTTTTATTTAAATTTTAAATAAAATATAACTTAAAACATTTTTAGGATATCCTCATGAAATTATATGTGAATATAACAAATATTTTGCTCATTTAAAATATGAGAAAATCTAAAATTACCCCATCAATAGTTTTCAAGTTATTTTCACTTTAACGTCAAGATTAAGTAAATTTATGTTAATTCTATTGACGAAAAATTTCCTTAAAAAATGGTGATGTGTTCATCATAGTACTTTCCCCGTAAATTGCGTATTAAATCACTTTTAAAATATTTGTAGCATTATTATTTTCAAAATGTCTTCAACTTTTTGATAACTACAACTTTTATTTGAAACATTTTTCAATTGGATCAACACATACTGACACAAACCAATGACTAGATAAAAAATACTATTTATTGAATATCTTAAAAACTAAGAGTACTATGACAAAAAGTGAAGATACAAAAAATCTTTAATATGTTATTACCTACAACTTTTATTTGAAACATTTTCCAATTGTATCAACACACACACTGACACAAATCAATGACTAGATAAAAAACACTATTTATTAAATATCTCAAAAACTAAGAGTGCTATGACAAAAAGTGAGTCCACAAAAAATCTTTAGTTTTTCATTTCGTACAACTTTTATTTGAAACATTTTTCAATTGTATCGACACATACACTGTCACACACCAATAACTAGATAAAACACACAACTTTTGAAATATCTCAAAAACTAAGAGTGCTATGACAAAAAGTAAATGAACAATACATCTTCATTTTGTTATTATCTACAACTTTTATTTGAAAGAATTTTTTGTTTGATGAACATTTATTGAAAAAATCTGAAAAAACTGAAAAACGCTAAGAGTAAAGTACCACTTCCGGTTTTCCGATTTTCGCCAAAAGCTTTTCAGTTCTTCCGATTGTAACAAAAAGCTTAAGTTTCAAGTTTCATCTCGATATCTTTAGCGGTTTTTGCGGTACAGCGCACACAGACAGACAGACAGACAGACATTTTTCAAAAATGGTCTTATTCGACTCAGGGGACCTCAAAACGGATATTTCCGCTAAAATTTTTTATTCGAAAATTTTCACGAAAACAATACTTTCCCTTTGTATTACATACGGGGGAAAGTAAATATGTATTTCGAAAAGCTTCTGAGATATCTTCAGGAAATTTCGTGTGAATATAAGAAATATTTTGCTCCTTCAAAACATGTGAAAATCTAAAAACTATTTTCACTTTAACTGCAAAATTATTTAAATTATTTAAAAATTTAAAAAAAACTTGAAAAATTGTGATAATTGTTGAAAAATTCACCTGTTGTAAAATGTCGAAATAGTCAAAATTGTCGAGTGGCAGTTAATGTAGTCATAATAGTTAATGTAGTTAAAGAACAGTCGATATTTTACGTTGAAACTGAGTGATATTTAAATTTTAAGGATGGGAAAATTTAAAAAAAATTATAATTCGGAAAGTTTTCAGGATATCTTCGTTAAATTTTGAGTGAATGTAAAGAATACATTGCTTTTAAAAAATATATGAAAATCAAGGGGATTATCGCAGTGTAACAAGCCGATCGTGTTGGAAAGACCCTCATAGTTTAGAGTAGCTTATCCGATGCCAAATTTACAGGACAAGTGGGGCGAATACAGTCAGAGAGAAAAGCGGCAGTTCACTGTCTCGCGTCGCGTGGAATAGACGAAAAAAAAACCGTATAAAAAAGACGGATCGAAGGAAAGTGTCGATTCCTATTATTTAAACACGCTGATAATACATACAAGCTATGTATTGTTTTCAATTTGTTAGAAAGCGATGCTGTGTTATTTTTCGGTATTTACAAAACCGATGATTCTTATTGTTGTCATTATAACTAATTATTTTTACTTTTAAGACTCCAGTTTCGACAGCTGAACAAACTATGTGTTTTATTTTATTAAATTAGAGATTATTTCTTAAAAATATAATAATAAAATAATTCATGTTCATAAGCTCCTTGTGAATATTTATATGCCGGATATACAGAGAGTTTTATGTAACATTTCCATAACGAGAATTTATCTTTTAAGTATACAGAAGCATACGTTGAACATTTGCCGATGCTAGGTTTATTAAAAGAATTTAATTTGAAGCTTTAAACGAGTGTTTTCCACTCCCAGGCTAAGCATGAAGTAAAATTTCGAGTTTAGAAAAGCCTGAAAATTTGGTTTGGTCGCGTAGCGCGAAGCGCGGAGCGGCCAAACCAAATTTTCAGGCTTTTCTAAACTCGAAATTTTACTTCATGCGCCACCGGTACTAAACACTGATGCAATAGAAAGTTTATCGGTGTGTTTTAAACTTCGTAATTTGTCAGTGTTTTGTACCGGTGGCGCATGAAGTAAAATTTCGAGTTTAGAAAACCCTGAAAATTTGGTTTGGCCGCTCCGCGCTTCGCGCTACGCGACCAAACCAAATTTTCAGGCTTTTCTAAACTCGAAATTTTACTTCATGCTTAGTCTGGAAGTGGAACACACTCATTTCAAGTTTCAAATTATTTTTTTTAACAACGAGTATCTAAAGATTTACGACATATACTGTGTATTTCTCACATTATACTTGAAAGAAAAACTCCCTGTGTGTACAAGTTGAGGCATTAATTGCGATTGATTGGCTACAGTTTTTAATGGTCATAGAGGCAACCCAATTTACACATAACCTAAAAAATAAAGGTGTCAAAATTGTATTGGATGAACATGTTCGGTGTTATATAAAACTCTCTGTATATGAAAAAAACGGAACATAGGATTTTTAATGATATTTTTTATATAGGAATATTATCTTTGATAACTGCTATTGCCATGAAAATAATGTGTATTAATTTGGCCTGTGCCAAATTGGGTAAATACCCCAGATTTTGGGGAGAATTTCAATTTTTATTTTATCCAATATTCTAGTTTTTATGAATGCAACAAATAAATAATAGATTGAAAAAAATTAAACGGACAGCTGCCCTGTTTTTTTATAATTAGTACAGGGTTTACAAAATGATGATGTGTATAAATAGAGGATTGCAATAACATTCAATTACAATTTATTCCTTATTTACTTACTATCAAAATATGACTCATCATAAATCAGCCAAATTTGAAATAAACTATATTGGGTTCGGTGCAATGTTGAGCAAGAAGCTTGTTATTTGAAATGCATTATAATAACTACCTTATTATTATTATAGTTCTATTTTTTCTAAAATAATTAACAATGAATATGCACGCAGTTAAACCCTACATTTTTGTAAACATTCGTTAAACATATATTACCTGTGCTCAGTAAAAAATAGTTGATTTGTAACATTAATCTACGACAACGTCATATTGGTGACGTTATTCTCACTATTCTTATAGTTTTGATATCATTGATTTGTTGATGAAGTCGCAGTTGGTTCAAATAGGTCCAATTGCTAGAAACTTTACAATTTACTTTAATAGTTTTATTGCGAGAAGTTTAATGGCATTTAACAACTGTTTTAACAACGAAAGATTTAAGACGAAATAATGATTTGAACAAGACTGATTGTTATTCGATTGCTTCTGCTTATTAATCAGCTTAAAACACTTTAAAAATAATTTAATAATTCCGACACTGTCAAATAATTAGGAAAGCCAATATTAAAGGTATATTACACATCTTTATTTAAATTAGTGAAACATTTCGTGTTTTCTATATTAGTGAACATGCAGTATAAAAAAATACTTATTCCATTAGTAGTCAGAAAGCATAAAAATAAAACACTAGTACAATAAAATATCGATTATAATTGCGAAATATTAATTTTACGAGAATAAATGCTAACGACGCGAGCCGTTTTTGTTAACTATGATTGAGAAAAGAAAAGAAAAACAAACGCGAAGCCGCGCAGCGTTCACCAGCCCAGGGTTAAACGCTGGCCGCATGCTGCTCGCCCCTCCAATAATTGTGCAGATGAGTGTACAACGCGTTCAACTAAGAGAAGATCCGCAAGGCGGCGGTATTTTACGGTCTTATTTTTTAAGATTTTTATTTTAACCTGACTCGGGCATGAGCTATCGCATCCTTATGAAATGTTCACATTATATTCCTTATAGTATAAACTAGCAAGATATGGGAATATTTTTTTTAATTTTGAAAAATATAACATTATTTTTTTCATACCTCTGAAAGCAAATTGTTAAAAAAAAAGTACTTCGATATTTTACTAGATAATTGAGCTTAATATACGCTGTCAAAATTTCAACTTTCTAGGATCTATAGTTTTTAAATAAACCTGACATTAAATTTCAGACCACTGTTATATTCCCCTTAAAACATCCGATCAATAGATTTCAAGTTATTTTGACTTTAATTCAATTGAAATTTTAGAAACAAAAAAAAATCCTAAAAAAATATAAATTTTTTAGATATATTCATGAAATTTTGACCGTTAAAAATGGATAAATTTATAAACATTTTAGGGACAAGAAAATTCCTACAAAAATATACCTCAAAGAGTTTCTGGGATATCTTTAAAAACTTTGTGTGAATATTAGGAATACATTGCTATTTCAAAGTATGCCAAAATCTGAAAACACCTCATCAATAATTTTCAAATTACTTTCTCATTAACATCAAAACGGAATGATTTTACCTACATTTAAACATTTAAAAATTCGCAGCTTGATGTCAAGATATTTTCATTAAATTTTGTATAAAGATAGAGTAAATATCTGAAATATTAGTAATATTTTCACTTTAACTTAGAAAAAAAAAATGTCAATTTAGTCCAAAATGATTGGGAATAAAATACAACATTACAACTTACAAAATGTGATATCCATGATATCTTTATGAAATGTTGGTGCGCATATTGCGTTTTTTTAATAGTTTAAGGTTTGAAACTACCCCATAAATAGTGCATACTTGCTCAAAATTTAGGGGATTTGTTCATTTTCCACGATTTTTAAAAGTTGAAAAATAAACCTGGTAAGTATTTCGTTCTTTGAGAAAATGCCGCCAATTGTTATTACAGTTATAAATATTATACAAAAGAGTGTTTCCACTCCAAGGTTAAGCTAAAGTAAAATATACAGGGTGATCATAAACAC
Organism: Philonthus cognatus; assembly: GCA_932526585.2. Lineage (NCBI taxonomy): Eukaryota > Metazoa > Arthropoda > Insecta > Coleoptera > Staphylinidae > Philonthus > Philonthus cognatus. The sequence continues at coordinate 14,769,796 of OW052243.1, forward strand.
TCGCCCTTTTGATTCGGATAAAACCAATTGAAATGTTCCTTTAAATGCTTTATAAATAACCCTGTATAAATATAAATATGTTCAACTTGTAGATCTTCTCAAAATAGCCAAAATTCATATATTATACTTTTCTTAAACTTAAATAGTTTTTGAGTTACACCGTTTTTTGTAAAAATTATAATTATCAAGAATTTATACGCGTACGTTCGATTTGTTTCTATTTCAACAAAATTGCGAGTAACTGAAAAATTATAGAAATGACAGCGAACATATTCAAATAAAATTTGTAGATGAATCAATTTTGAACAATTTTTGTTTTCTCGTAACTCTTTCGGTTTTCAAGATAAAAGAGATATTTGTAAAAGATTCATACAAAAATTTCAATTATTCAAACCGCCCACTGAACAAATCCATTTAAATAGTGTTTCATCAACATTAAAACAACGTTTAATGTTGCTACAATGTTGATATAACGTTATTTGTTTGTTTTTTGCGCAGTGGGCGGACTTTTCAATATTTCTATTTTAAAACGAAATAGCCTACTTTGTTTCATATATTAAAAAAAGTCTGTGATTTGTTCAAGTGCTCTAATTGCATTTTAACGAGTGTTTTAACCTCCCTTTTTAATCATGAAGTATTTCGAGTTTAGTAAAGTCTTGGTCCAAATTCAAATTCAGGATTCTCTAAACTCGAAATATTTACTTAATGCGCCACGCGTGTAAAACACGGATTTAACGTAAAGTTAAAATTGTATGGCTATACAAAATTATAAAATTAAATTCGCATGACAATAAAATATTAAATGCAACTTTTAATGCGCAAAATGTGTATATTATACCGGTTGTTCGATAAAATACGCCCAACGCCATAACTCTTGTATTTATTGACCGTTTATATTGAACTAAAAACCAAAGTCAATGGCCGTTTAGATACTAAAAAATGACATGAATATTGATTTTTTTCAATTATAACTTCATTCCCAAATAATAGCCAATTTGAAATTTTTAAATGGCTGCCTATAATTTTTTAATTTTATTACATTAAATATTATTTTTTTGAATCCAGTAACGCCCAATTTCTTGGTTTTGTTCAATGTTTTGGTTGATTTTTTTGTAAATCTTCTATTTAGTATTATATTTTTAAAAAATGTTAATTAATGTGCCTTGTAAAGAGACAATTCTCATTTATTGTGAGGTTATGCCATTAAAAATAACGAAACAACAAATAAGTGCCTACGATACAACTTAATGTAAAATAAAAGCACAGGAAAAATGTAAATATTTTGTTATTTTAATACTTCGATTATTACTTATTTTTTAAGTGTATTTATAACTTCACAACATTTCAGTGTTTTATACGCGTGGCGCATGAAGTAAAATTTCGAGTTTAGAAAAGCCTGAAAATTTGGTTTAGTCGCGTAGCTACGCCCAAATTTTAAGGCTTTTCTAAACTCGAAATTTTACTTCATGCTTAGTCTGGGAGTGGAAACACTCGTTCGAACTCTAAATTTAACTCTTTTATAAAATCGACGTATGTAATATAATAAATTATTCATTGAAATCATAGAAAAATATGCAAAATTTTACCTAAAATCAACTTTTAGAGTTAACTTTATAATTTGCTCGGCTCTTAATAGGTTAATATTTTATTCGTAGGAAAAACAGTATTTATTAAATATTAAAGTTGGATTTAATATAATAACAAATTGTGAATAAATCAACAAAAATCTAGAAATTTCAAAAATCGTGATATGTTGAAAATCTTGACGGTCCACTCCCAGACTAAGCATGAAGTAAAATTTCGAGTTTAGAAAAGCCCAGAAAATTTGTCTCGGGTCGCTGCGCGACCCTCGACAAATTTTCACGGGGCTTTTCTAAACTCGAAATTTTACTTCATGCGCCACGCGTGTAAAACACTGGAATATTGTAAAGTTTAAAAAATACTAGCCTTTATTTTGTTCGGTTGGTTGACAAATTGTGTTGAATCTTCTAAGCTGATTATACCCACTGAGCAAAAAACAAACAAATAACGTTATATCAACATTGTAGCAACAGTAAACGTTGTTTTAATGTTGATGAAACATTACTCTAATGGATTTGCTCAGTGGGTACATACTAATTCTATTTATACATTTTGATCAGTACAATTTAGTCTAATTTCGTTTCAAAGCACACTACATATATTGCCAAAAAAGAATGTGAACAAGATTAAATATAATGTTTTTCTAGCATAAATATAATTTAATATTAGCATATCAAGCATAATTGGATTTAGAAAAACAATAACTAACGTAACCTAACCTAACCTAACCTAACCTAACCTAACCTAACCTAACCTAACCTAACTTCAGGGTAGGCCAGAGATCCAAGGTAATATGTATCCTTTATTGAAAGGTGACATTGTTGTGCAATTCCTTGTATGCCTTGTGTGCCTTGGCGCTCTGGCCAACCCTGAAGTTAGGCTGTGAGCCATCGCTGGTCCAATATAATAAAATAAGAAAAGTATATGCAGCTATTTAAAAATGTAAAGCTGGCCATTATTTGTATATAAGTTAATTTTGAAAAAAATAATATATACAGGGTGTCTCAGACCACCCGTACCAGCCGTTTATTTCGACAACGGTTGGTCGAATGTGACTGGGACAAAAAAATTATTACCAAAGTGAACCCAAGGAATCCACTGATGAATTTATTTTTTACCGGAATAATCCGGAAGTACCCGGAACCGGAAGTAACTTTAAAATTTCAAATGGCAACATGGGTCGAGTTTGGTATTAATTGATAAGTCTTTTTAAAAGAAACAACTTTTATTAAAATGTTTTTTTAATATTTTGCATATTTACAAAAATAAACGAAAAAAACTAAATTGAAAATTAGTTATCCATTCAACACTCAATTTTTATTTTAACTTAATATAGTTTTTTTATATTAGTTAACAACAAAATATAGATTTTTATATTTTTAAATTACTTTTTTATTTTTGCAAGCTGCAAGGATGCTGTAAAAATTAAAAAATTAAAATAAGTATAAAAAACTATACTATTTTTTTTTGAGGCTATAAAAGTCTAGATTCTTTGCAGCTTGCAAAAATAAAAAAGTAATTTGAAAATATAAAAATCTATATTTTGTTATTAACTAATATAAAAAACTATATTAAGTTAAAATAAAAATTGAGTGTTGAATGGATAACTAATTTGCAATTTAGTTTTTACTTTCCCCCGTATGTAATACAAAGGGAAAGTATTGTTTTCGTGAAAATTTTCGAATCAAAAATTTTAGCGGAAATATCCGTTTTAAGGTCCCCTGAGTCGAATAAGACCATTTTTGAAAAATGTCTGTCTGTCTGTGTGTCTGTGTGTGTGCCTGTGTGCGCTGTACCGCAAAAACCGCTAAAGATATCGAGATGAAACTTGAAACTTAAGCTTTTTGTTACAATCGGAAGAACTGAAAAGCTTTTGGTGAAAATCGGAAAACCGGAAGTGGTAATTTACTCTTAGCGTTTTTCAGTTTTTTCAGATTTTTTCAATAAATGTTCATCAAACAAAAAATTCTTTCAAATAAAAGTTGTAGATAATAACAAAATGAAGATGTATTGTTCACTTACTTTTTGTCATAGCACTCTTAGTTTTTGAGATATTTCAAAAGTTGTGTGTTTTATCTAGTTATTGGTGTGTGACAGTGTATGTGTCGATACAATTGAAAAATGTTTCAAATAAAAGTTGTAGGAAATGAAAAACTAAAGATTTTTTGTGGACTCACTTTTTGTCATAGCACTCTTAGTTTTTGAGATATTTAATAAATTGTGTTTTTTATCTAGTCATTAATTTGTATCAGTGTGTGTGTTGATACAATTGGAAAATGTTTCAAATAAAAGTTGTAGGTGTCAAAAAGTTGAAGACATTTTGAAAATAATAATGCTACAAATATTTTAAAAGTGATTTAATACGCAATTTACGGGGCAAAGTACTATGATGGACACATCACCATTTTTTTCGTTTATTTTTGTAAATATGCAAAATATACAAAAAACATTTTAGTAAAAGTTGTTTCTTTTAAAAATACCTATCAATTAATACCATACTCGACCTATGTTGCTGTTTGAAATTTTAAAGTTACTTCCGGTTCCGAGTACTTCCGGATTATTCCGGTAAAAAATAAATTCATCAGTGGATTCCTTGGGTTCACTTTGGTAATAAAAATGTTTGTTCCAGTTACATTCGACAAAGCGTTGTCGAAATAAAAGGCTGGTACGGGTGGTCTGAGACACCCTGTATAGTGTCAATTTATGGTATTGACACTGCGATTGATTTTGTTTTTTAGTTCATTCAAATTGATCAATAAATAACAGAGCTATGGCGTTGGGTGTTTTTTATCGAACACCCGGTATACAAATTCAAATTAATTCAATTCAAAAGATTTTTAGTGGTAATTTTTAGATTTATTCACATTGATAACACTTATTTCGATTTTCACCAACACTAAACTATCTATAAATTTATTGACAAACTTTAGGGCAGAGTATTATGAGTAAAATCAAGACACATTACCTTATTAATCACCTTTAGTAGAGACTTTTAAGACCGAAACAGCACAACACGCACTTACACCGCTTACACCAATTCAAACTTAGTTGGTTATGTTACTTTTGTTATACTCAAAGAGTGCGTATTAAATAGATTAGGTTGGTGCCACCTGCTTGCATTCACAGTTGGCAATAACGCGCGCGTGCGCGTTAAGTAGTTTTTGAAGTTTGCTACAAGGACTCCATTTTTGCAATCCGCTCCAGTTTGCAGCAAATTTCGGTAAGTAAAACCTACTTAGATTAAAAATACAGTACAGCAGTTTAATCTTTATTGAATTGAATTAAATGTTTTAACAAGTTTTACTCAAGATGGAAAGTGTAGCGTGGGTTTTCGTTTGTATTGATAGTCTTAAAGTGTGACTTGTTAGACTTATTTATTGCTATAAAGTGATTTTTTGTAATATTCTGCGTAATTTGATATGCTATTTATATTTGAGCGGTATTGTAACAAGTTTTAATCATGAATGAAAGTTTAGTCTTGATTTTCATTTGTGTTGCACAATTGTCGAGAAACTTGGGCGGACGATTTCAGAAACGTAAAAAGGTTGCATTAAAAAAATGTTCCATTTAATTCTGCGTTTATTGAGATGTATTGAATTGATGCATTTAGCAATATTTTTACAAGTATTAATCAATGTGGAAAGTTGAGCATTGGGCATTTAAAATGTGTCAGGATAAATCAAAACGGTTGCTAGTTGCAGTTGTTTATTTATCTATATTTACCTACTGATCAAAAACCAAACAAATAACGTTATATCAAAACTGTAGTAACATTAAACGTTGATTTAATGTTGATGAAACATTACTTAAATGGATTTGGTCAGTGGTTAGACTAATACAAGTTTTACATTATCAATAATATGAAAGAAGTTTTCACACTAAGTGTACAACACTAAAAAAGACTGTTATTCCTTACTTCACTTTTTATTTTTATAGTTATATGTACATTTCGAGCCACAAAGTGCTCATTATCAATAACAACAGAGTTTGCTATTGATAATGAGCACTTTGTGTCTCGAAATGTACATCTAACAATAAAAATAAAAAGTGAAGTAAGGAATAACAGTCTTTTTTAGTGTAATAATTACTTCACGTAAACTCAAAAACATACAGTTACTAAGTGTACAAGTATAAATAAAGTAGGAGCTTCAAAGCTTGGAAATGTTGCTGTAATTTATATTTGTTCAAATTAATGTATCTTGATAATGACAAACTTGCGAAAATGCGGGTTAATTACTAACTTTTATCAGTATACTTGTAATTAAGTAGCAACAGGTGGGGCAAAGAGTGAAGACCGACCGGTCAAGAAAAAGTGGGGATTGTTAGTTCGCGCAGACACACATCGCGCTCACCCGCGACCTCAACAGTCCGATCAGGTGCGCCGAACCGACCGACAAACGCACACATAACTGTTCTTCTCTACTCAGACACAAACTTCAATTAACACCTGATTTCTCAACAAACAAGTGAGTAAAAAAACGAAGCGACGAGAACCAGAGTAATAATCGTGCGTGAGTGCGTATATCAGTTATTACTTAACAAATCGAAATCAGTAATAATAAAGCAAAGTGCATAACTCGATCAATTCTGCAGTGTGTGTTGCGTGCGCGTGTTTTCGTTACTTAAGTACAGGAAGCGCGAAATTGGTGAGTCTTTGCTCTTTAATTTTTAGTCTTCGGGTGGATGGGTTCCTTTCGTTGTCGTTGTCGTTGTTAAATCATCCGTTTCGCAATGCCTTCGATATACGTGTGTGTGTGATAATCAACGACCTGTGTGAGTTGGCTTGAGGAAGAGAACTTTCTATTCCCCTTGCGATTACGGCGAGTCTTTCGATTCGATCGGTGACGGTTTTTTCTTCTTATAATCGTTCATTCATTTTCTCTCTTAGAGTCGAGCGAAATTGTTGTTATCCAACGGTTATTTAATCATCTCGCACAAAATTCGTGTGTATTAGAATATTCACAGATGATATAAGATTTGATTATCTTTTGGTACACTAACATTTTTAATTTAATTAAGTATACATATCCCGACGTATACGCTGTAAATGTGTTAGCCTGAACATTTGGTTTGGTCGGGTATGAAAAATAAACACGATTTTCATGTGCATGTTTTTTTTTTAAATCTTTAATAAATCGCAAGCATACTTAACAATATAAGAAATAATGTAAGCTACTTATTTTCTCCAGAGAAAAAAATGAAACCAATTTTTTGCAAGCTTTAGTAACCATAGAGAATCAACAAACGTTTATACATTATATTACATTTTATTTATATTTTTATATATACAATGTCATTAAATATTTAGTAAATTAATTATGTATTTATTTTACGTTTATTAACGACTGTTTGTCTTGTCATTCAACAGTAAAGTTGAGCAATAATAAATTTATAATTTTAAGGATTTATTGAACCATTTTGGGACGTGAAGTAACATGTTTAATTTAAGGCACCAATTATGTTATGTTTTTACTATTAGTATTACTATTCTTTGTAAATGAAAATATAGATTGTAAAATGGAGATTCCGTAAATAAATTAAATTAAAATTAATTAATCCACCAGTTTGTTATTGATAATGAGCACCTTGTGTCTCGAAATATACATCTAACGATACAAATAAAAAGTGAAGTAAGGAATAACAGTCTTTTTATGTGTAATAATCACTTCACATAACTCAAAAAACATACAGTTAATCCACTAAAGACTAACTTTAAGCTTAAAGTCACAAATTTCATTCAAGTCGACTTTTTTTAAATAATTTTACTTTGAGTTGGGGGTGTTGGGATTTTTTTCTAAAGAAAATAAACGCACCACGTTGTTACTAGTAGTAACAAAAATGTTTGTGATTTTTTCAGATTTGAAAAAAAAACAGAATTTTCAAGTAAAAATTACGATTTTTGTATGAAAAAAAAAATATTTTAGCGAATTTTTTTTTTTGTTTTTTAAAAAACCTTTAAAAAAACAATGTATATACTTAACAATATTGAAAGAAATGCAAGCTGTTTATTTTCCCCTAAAAAGAATTGAAACCAATTTTTTTCAACCTTAAGTAACGACAGAAAATCAATACTTCTACTAAAGTCCAACTTTAAACGCTTGTTCTGAGCGCAATTTTTAAACCTTTGAAAACTGCTGTAACTCAAATTATGGCTTGTTTTATTCCAAATCAAATGGTTTTTGAATGAATTGAATTGATTACGAAATTTAAGCACTAAAGCTTTTTAGGCGCGCAAAGACGAAATTTTGTAAAAGTTACGTTGTTAAGAAAGTATATATAAAAATTATATACTTTCTTAACATTTTCCCAAGAAAACTAACTTTTACAAAATGTCCTCTTTGTGCGTCTAAAAAGCTTTAGTGTTTAAATTTAATTAAATTAATTTGATTACAATTCGGTTCAAACCAATATATTAAAAAATAATTGAACTTTAATTTGAGCTAACGGCATTGTAGTCACTCGACAAGTCATGGATTACGATTAAATCGACTTTTTGAAGTAAATTTAATTGATGTATGGGTGTTAAACATTATTTTATTAAGGAAATAAAAACACCACGTTGTTACTAACAATAACAAGAATGCTTTTAATTTTTTGTTCATTTAAAAAAAATCAACATTTCCATGCCAAAAATTTCAATCCAATAATATATCAGGAGAAATACATTTTCACAAACATAAAATAAAAAACAGTGTAACATACCTTCTAAATTACTTGATTACAATGAAGTTAGAACATATGAAAACGTAATGTTGCTACGTTTATTCTATCATTATTTCAAAACTAACTAATAACTGTTGTTAAAATGTATTATGTACAAAGGAGATTTCCGTAAATTATTAAATAAATAACAAACATTAAAAGTGCGATTCTTTTCGCAATCTACAACAAGTTAGTCTTACAAAGACTATATCAAACACTCATTGAAACAACTACTTCCCGGGCTAATACCCCGACGGACATTGAATTATACAACAAGTACAAGCAAATGTAACAATTGTTACATTTGCAGTAGGTTACTGTATGTAACAGCAAACACTTGTTGTATAATTCAATGTTCGTCGTGGTATTAGCCCGGGAAGTAGTTGTTTCAATGAGTGTTTGATATAGTCTTTGTAAGACTAACTTGTTGTAGATTGCGAAAAGAATCGCACTTTTAATGTTTGAAGTATTCTGCAACCAAGAATTGGCAATTTCATTTCTACAAATAAATAACATGTAGATTTTGCTCTATTAATACGAAATGTTAGTATCGTGTTTGTATGCGTTTAGTAGAGATTAATAAGCAATAAACTATAATGATATTGACAGCAATTCTATTAAAAAGGCTGAACATGTTTAGGACACGTTTTAAATCAAATTTATGCACACATAATTCCCACTGAGCAAACACATTCAAATAATGTTTCATCAACATTAAAACAACGTTTAATGTTGTTATATTGTTGATAAAACATCATTTGTTTGTTTTTTGTTCAGTGGGTTGTGATATTTTAATATGATAAAATTTTATTTTTAATAATGCAATTTGACATATCTTGAACAATTTAACTAAAATTTAAAAACGTAAACAATTTTTTTAATAAAGTAGTATAAAATATAGTTTAACTAACCTAAGACAATAAAAAACTTTTTAAACAAAATTAATGTTTAAAATATGTTTTAAACGAACATAACATTTTAAACATGTTAAAAACAAAACCATTTTAAATACGACGGCTGTTTTTATAAATATTTTAAACACTGTTTTAAAACAAAGTGTTTTAAACATAACAACTCTGTAAGTAGGTATAGTAAAATTAAAATTCCCATGATTTTTTTAAAAATTTCAAAAAAAATTTGTATATTCTTAACAGTATTAGAAACAATGCTAGCTGCTTATTTTAGTCAGAAAACAATATTTACACCATTTTTTTAAAACTTATTAACGAGAGAAAATCTATAAATCCACTAAATCTAACTTTGCAACGGAGCTGGGATGAATCCTCAAAAACATGATTCGAATCACGAATCCGAATCACCTAATATGATTCGAATCACGAATACTCGAATAAAGGATTCGTAAGTGAAAAATATGATTCGAATCAAAGATTCGAATCCTCATTTTTGAATCACGGATACAAATCCTTTAAAACTAAATTTATTTTTTTTTGTGTTTGTTTGGCCTTGGTATCTAGACCATTAGCCATCAATCTATTTATATATTTAACATTTTTAATGTATTATATCCAATTCTAATTTCGATAAATAACCATTTACTCCTGAAACAACACAAACTCATTCATACTACATCCATGGACCCGGATGGAATAATTTATTATTCATAAATTATTCCACCGGACGGGATTCGAACCCGCGACCTCTTGGTCTGTGGGCAGGGTCTCTACCCACTCGGCCACCGAGGCCCCAAAACTAAATTTGAATCTATTATTTGCAACCAGTAATATTTTATTCCATCAGTTTCTATTAACAAACATGTTCATTTACCGACTAAATAGCTGATTATATAATGATTTTAATTAATGATGATATATGTGTTATTGAACTTCATTTCGAATCTGTGTTTTATACGCCTGGCGCATGAAGTAAAATTTCGAGTTTAGAAAAGCCCCGTGAAAATTTGTCTCGGGTCGCTGCGCGACCCTCGACAAATTTTCTACGCGGGGCTTTTCTAAACTCGAAATTTTACTTCATGCTTAGTCTGGGAGTGGACAACACTCGTTCTTAGAAGTTTCAAATTAAAGGATTACTCTAGATTACTAAGTTTATTACCAATTTACAAGGGTTACAGCTCGAAGGACCAATCATGGTCTTCGGAGACCGAAAGACTAAAGGGAATCGAAGTTTATTTACAAGAAAACAACGAATATCTGAAGGTTTACAGCATGGATAGGAAAGAAAACATCCAATTTAGAAAAAATATCGAAGTTGGGTTGGTTTTCAGTGCGTTTTTAACTTCACTTTAAATCAGTGTTTTATACGCGTGGCGCATGAAGTAAAATTTCGAGTTTAGAAAAGCCCCGTGAAAATTTGTCTCGGGTCGCTGCGCGACCCTCGACAAATTTTCTACGCGGGGCTTTTCTAAACTCGAAATTTTACTTCATGCTTAGTCTGGGAGTGGACCGTCAAGATTTTCTACATGTCGGGATTTTTGATATTTCTAGATTTATGTCGATTTATTTACAGTTTGTTATTGTATTAAATGCAACTTTAATATTGAATAAAAACGGTTTTTTTAGGAATAGAATATTCACCCATTAAGAGCCGAACAAATTATAAAGTTAACTCTTAAAGTTAATTTTAGGTAAAATTTTGCATCTTTTTCTATGATTTCAATGAATGATTTATTATATTACATACGTCGATTTTTTAAAAGAGTTAAATTTAAAATTCAAACGAGTGTTGTCCACTCCCAGACTAAGCATGAAGTAAAATTTCGAGTTTAGAAAAGCCCCGCGTAGAAAATTTGTCGAGGGTCGCGCAGCGACCCGAGACAAATTTTCACGGGGCTTTTCTAAACTCGAAATTTTACTTCATGCGCCACGCGTATAAAACACTGATTTCAAGTGAAGTTAAAAATGCACTGAAAACCAACCCAACTTCGATATTTTTCAAAATTAGATGTTTTCTTTCCTATCCATGCTGTAAACCTTCAGATATTCGTTGTTTTCTTGTAAAAAAACTTCGATTCCCTGTAGTCCTTCGTTCTGCGAAGACCATGGTTGGTCCTTTGAGCTGTAGCCTTTGTAAAACGGTAATAAACTTAGTAATCTATAGTAATTCTTCAATTTTAAACTTCTAAGAACGAGTGTTGTCCACTCCCAGACTAAGCATGAAGTAAAATTTCGAGTTTAGAAAAGCCCCGCGTAGAAAATTTGTCGAGGGTCGCGCAGCGACCCGAGACAAATTTTCACGGGGCTTTTCTAAACTCGAAATTTTACTTCATGCGCCACGCGTATAAAACACTGATTTCAAGTGAAGTTAAAAATATATATATTAACGTTGGATATTTTTCATGGTTAAGTAACCAACTATGCATTCACAAATATTTGAATTATTCGAAAATTTTAATATTTATATTCAAATATGAATAATTTAGTGATTTAAATATTCATATTAGAATATTTAACTATTTGAATTAATCGAATTCGAATCCCAGCCTTAATAGCGATGATTCGAATTATTTAGGAGGATTTGAATCCATGTATCAGGATTCGAATTTTATAAGGATTCGATTCCTTTTATAAGGATTCGAATCCTTTTATAAGAATTCGAATCCTTTTATAAGGATTCGAATCCACTTATAAGAAATCGAATCCTTTTATAAGGATCCGAATCATCTACGTTTGGATTCGAATACGAATCCTTTTAAAAAAATGTAACGAATCCGGATCACGAATCCGTTTTCACTAAAGTATTCGAATACCTCTTTTGAATCCTGTAAAAGGATTCGAATCCGGGAATCGAATCCTGAATGATTCGAATCCTGCCCAGCTCTGCTTTGCAACCGTTCAAAGTTAGACTTAGTGGATTTATTGATTTTCTGTCGTTAATAAAGGATTTAAAAAATTGGTATAAATATTTTTTTCTAAACTAAACACAATTTTTAAAACTTTCAAAACTACTCTTACTTAAATTAAAGCTTGTTTTATTCTGAATAAAATGGTTCTTAAATTATCCAAATCGGTTGCGAAATTTACATAAATTTGACGCATTTTAAACGCTCTAGGTTTAAAGTGTGTAAAGTTACCAATTTGTAAAAGTGAGTTTTCTTAGGAAAATTTTAAGAAAATATCATATTTTGGAGATAATTAAAAATTGCTTTGCTACAGTGTATTTAGAATTAAATGAGCTTTAATTTAAGCTAAACTGCATTCTCGTGATATGAAAATTATCTTCAGTGCAAGCGCTCAAAGTTGAAACTTTTTTTTAAATCAACTCTTTCGATAAGTTTTAATTCAAGCTCAAGTTTATTTTTTATCTAGAAAAAATAAATCTGACATCAAAATATAAAGTGATGAAACCGCTTTATTTAAATATAGTCAACCTTATGCGTGATCTAACAAGTTTTAATTCAAGCTGGACGTCTCAAGATTTTATTTTTAATTTTTAGCAAAAATAACGCTTACATCAAAATATAAAGTTATAAAACCGCTTTATTTAAATATAGTGAACTACATAATAATAATAATGTTTATTTGTGTCTTACAGTTTAACACTCGTCAGCAAACAAAAAACGATAAATAAACAAATGAGACTAATTAACTGTAATTATTGTATTTAGAGCACAAATAGAATTCCATAACTTAATTATTAACTACCTTCATTTATGACACTGTACAGGGTGGCCCAAATTCCAGGTTCTTATAGGGTATCTCGGTAACCTGAAGAGTTAGAAAAAAATTGATATAAACGTCATGACCTCTTTTTCTGAGATACTAATAATGACGTAAACAGATCATGGTTAACTTGATTAGTTAGGAAGATATCGGGCGTTTTTCAATTGTTGGCTATTTTAAAATATATCTTCATCTTAATAACTATAAGATATACAAAAACGGTTTAATAATTATTTATGTAGTTTTCACCGTAGAATGCAGTGGCGTACCTATTATTTTGTTCGGACTTATAATTTTCGAGTTATGATATGAAGTTGAATTTTTTTAAACGAAACACCCTATATATTTGTATGTCATTGAATAGCATATTAAATTAGCTTTACATTTTTATACAAAATTTTGTAATTATTTTTTATTGAAAAATTGTGTTACTATCTCTGAAGCTTTTAGATAAATATTTGATAATACCTACTATTATAATAACAGAGATTTATATAGGTTAGGATAAAAATGCCAAACACTCTGTCTTCTCAGATATGACGTTAAACGCATGTAGGACCCGTGTACTGCCTGGATGTTGCGTGCACGTTAAAGATCCCTACCGGTGGGTTGGAACTCACACCGGGTTCGGCAAAATTCCCGGATGGCTGTAGACCTAATCTCCGGCGTCATGATAGGCCATAGCAGCGGAAATAGATGACGTAAAACCCAAAAACAAAAACAAAAAAACAATAACAGAGATGTTGGTATAATTTTTTTTTTAATGAAGGGATCCATAGACTCAGTAATTGATTGTAAAAGTCTTCAAAAATTAAAAAAACTAATATATAAACTAACTTAGTTTTCAATATAATCGTTTTTCTCTACGTATTTTTACGAATTTACGTTAAATATGTACATCAACGTAAAGCTAATTTAAAATGCTATTTAATAACATAAAAACATAAAGGGTGTTCTATTTAAAAAAATGCAACTTTGTGTCATAACTCTGAAAATAAAAGGTGAAATAAAAAAAAAGTAAAGTAAAAAAAAGTACGCCACTGAATTCTGCACAAATAACTATTGAACTATTAATTTGTATATCTTATAGTTATTGAGAAAAGGACGTAAAATAACCAACAATTGAAAAACGCCCTATATCTCCCAAACTAATCAAGCTAGCCATGATCTGTTGATGACATTGTTTGGATTGATTGAGTTACTTGAAGATAATTATACTTTGATTAAAAAACACTTAGAACCTTTCTTCAATACTTTATTTTGTAACCAAATGTACATTTCGGACACGAAGTGTCCATTATCAATGGTTTGATACTAATATTAGTATCAAACCATTGATAATGGACACTTCGTGTCCGAAATGTACATTTGGTTACAAAATAAAGTATTGAAGAAAGGTTCTAAGTGTTTTTTAATCAAAGATGACATTGTTATTTTCTCTGAAAAAGTGGTCATGACATGTATATCAGATTTTGTCTAACTATTCGGGTTACTAACATACCCTATAAAAACATTGAATTTGGTCACCCTGTACATGGAAATCCTCTGGTGACGTCGTAAATAAAAGTTATTATAAACAGTACAAAACCGTCTTTGTTTTAATACTGTTGACTTTATGCTATTTTACTTGTGGATTCTTCACAGCACAAAACCGTCTTTCTTCTAATACAGTTGACCTTGTGCTATTTAATAACCTTTTTTTAATGACCTCACTGGTGGATTCTTCCCGTGACGTCAAAATTCAAGGTCGTTAAACTGCGGAGGTTACCTTAATTTAAATGTAGTCAACATGAACGGTTTAACCGCCTTCAATTTTTTGGTGTCACGTGAGGAGTCGTGTATTTTGGTAGATCTCACGTCCAGGTTGACATAATTTCACTACAATTCATTAATATTGTAAGTTTAAATAAAATTTAACTTAAAAAAAAGTACATTGTAAACAATAAATGAATTTTCTAACGCCCGGTATTATCAACGCATTTTAAAGGACAGTTAAGCTTAAATGACATCTAAGAGTAAATATGCAGTATTACCAACCAGTTTAAATGTAGTTTAGCAGGTAAATACCCGTTAGCGTTAAATGTCGAAATTTCTCCTTGTAACAATTTGAGTGGCGATTTAACTTGACGTTTCTAATTTTGAGGTTAAATTACAGTGATTTACGTTCGGTTGTCGTTATAAATACCCGTTAGCGTTAATAATCATGAATTCAAGTTCGTCAAATTTCACACGATAAAGAAATATTCAATTACGGACAAAAAGATTCATATGAGTATGTATCTAACAACATAACGATATGTAGGTAACAAAAGACGTCCAAAAAATATAAAAATGCGCCGTAAAAAAAAATTCTTAGAACGATGTCGCTTACACAGGGAGTTTTTCTTTCAAGTATACCTATTCCAAATTCAGCGTATTTTCTTTAAATCTTTAGATTTAGATTCCACTCCCAGACTAAGCATGAAGTAAAATTTCGAGTTTAGAAAAGCCCCGTGAAAATTTGTCGAGGGTCGCGCAGCGACCCGAGACAAATTTTCTGGGCTTTTCTAAACTCGAAATTTTACTTCATGCGCCACGCGTATAAAACACTGATTTCGAGTAAGGTTCAAATATACATACATTTTCAATTTTTTTGTTTTGTACGTGTGGCGCATGAAGTCAAATTTCAAGTTTAGAAAAGCCCAGAAAATTTGTCTCGGGTCGCTGCGCGACCCTCGACAAATTTTCACGGGGCTTTTCTAAACTCGAAATTTTACTTCATGCTTGATCTGGGAGTGGAAAACACTCGTTTATAGCTTTAAATTGAACTCTTCTAAAAAAAACGTGACCATTTTCTTTTAGATAAACATATGCATAAGCTGTAAATTTTCCGACATACGTTGTTTTTTAAAAGAGCTTAATTTGAAGCTATAAACGAGTGTTTTCCACTCCCAGACTAAGCATGAAGTAAAATTTCGAGTTTAGAAAAGCCCCGTGAAAATTTGTCGAGGGTCGCGCAGCGACCCGAGACAAATTTTCTGGGCTTTTCTAAACTCGAAATTTTACTTCATGCGCAACACGTACAAAACCAAAATATTGTGAATTTATGTATATTTGAACCTCACTTGAAATCAGTGTTTTATACGCGTGGCGCATGAAGTAAAATTTCGAGTTTAGAAAAGCCCAGAAAATTTGTCTCGGGTCGCTGCGCGACCCTCGACAAATTTTCACGGGGCTTTTCTAAACTCGAAATTTTACTTCATGCTTAGTCTTGGAGTGGAAAACACTCGTTAAAGTTACAAATTAAGCTCTTTTGATAAACAACGGATGTCGGAAAATTTACAGCTTATGCATATGTTTACCTAAAAGAAAACGTTCACGTTGTTTTTTTAGAAGAGTTTAATTTAAAGCTACAAACGAGTGTTTTCCACTCCCAGACTAAGCATGAAGTAAAATTTCGAGTTTAGAAAAGCCCCGTGAAAATTTGTCGAGGGTCGCGCAGCGACCCGAGACAAATTTTCTGGGCTTTTCTAAACTCGAAATTTTACTTCATGCGCCACACGTACAAAACTAAAATATTGAAAATTTATGTATATTTGAACCTTACTCGAAATCAGTGTTTTATACGCGTGGCGCATGAAGTAAAATTTCGAGTTTAGAAAAGCCCAGAAAATTTGTCTCGGGTCGCTGCGCGACCCTCGACAAATTTTCACGGGGCTTTTCTAAACTCGAAATTTTACTTCATGCTTAGTCTGGGAGTGGAAAACACTCGTTTATAGCTTCAAATTAAGCTCTTTTAAAAAACAACGTATGTCGGAAAATTTACAGCTTATGCATATGTTTACCTAAAAGAGAAATTCCCTGTATAACCAAACAAGTGTTTTATAAAACGACACACAAACGAACTGACTGCAAAAATTAGAAGTTATAATTCAGTGTTACCTACCTGCAAATATGAAATTTACCAAAACGCCATATACAATCAATTGCCAACATATCTTAAAATGACATTTATTTAAAAGTTATTTACAAAGATTCATAATACACATGACAATTTTAAATGTACCTTTAACTCAAACATCATTTAACTAAATGCCTGTTTAAAAAGAATCGATAATACCGGGCGTAAGAGATTTTTAAATTTAATTCAAGAATTATTATTAATTTTCTTCTAGATGAATAAAATTGCTCTTGTAATCCACATTTAAATAACTGTAAAACGTTTCTTGTTCGCCTCGCGATTGAAACACATTTACTTATTAGACCTTGCAGACATCGACATGTAAATTATTATTTTAAGTAACCCAGGAAATTGCTCTGCTATATGTATACATTTTTTTTGTTTTGATCGAGGTCATAATTACCAGCCGAAATATTAAGGTAATATGACCACATTTTTTTATTAGTATGCATATAATTACACTTATAATAGCATTATTAACCGAAATATTACGGAAATTTAAAACTGCTTTAATCATTACTTTCCTAGTGGTTTAACCGCAGATGCAAACTATTGATTAATTCTTTGTTAAATATATAAAGTTACTTCCATTGTGGTTTATCTGCAAATATTTACAAAACAGTATATAATTCTTTGTTAAATTTATAAACTCTTTATTTATTTATTATTTACTTATGCGTATACCATTTTACAATATAATAAATAATAATCCCTGAATCAAACACTTACTATGTTTTTACCACAAAATATTTATTGTATGTATATATATATATTATATTACACAAATATACACATAAATTCACGACTTAAGTTTCGACGTTTGACGGTCATTATCAAGTGAAACAAATTACAAAGGGGAGTTACATTTATACAGGTAAAACAATTTAGAGTGAGGGTAGCAAAACAAATTAGGTTAAACAGGTACAAAGATTTACACATTAAAGGATTTCAAAGAGCGGCGTGTACACTAAATCGGTTTGTTCGTTTAACAGATTAACTAGGGGGTTCTTGGTTCGTTTGAAAATTTCGGCGGATTCGAGCAGGTTAAGCTTTGTGCCTTTGGTACAGTTATGTAAAATTTTAATTTTATTTATTTCTGGAAATGAATGTTTGCACTCTAATACGTGGTTGGGGGTCCCGTCATAGCACCTATTAAGGAGGCGGCGGGGGCAGACCAAAGTCTTCGGACGGCGGATGCCTGAAAGGGACGATTGTCCAAGTCGGAGTTGTAGACCTTCTTGAGGTAACCTCCGTGTCCCTATCTTGGATAGGGCTAACCTACACACGGCGGGGTTGACTCAGCCCTGGTGCTTGTCGCCGCTAAATGAGGAGTCGGGGGTGGGCCTTGAAGAGCCCAGGGGTGCCTACTCGCCCCTCCGGTCCACACGTGGGTTGGTCTCCGGCGGGCAGTGGTTCGCAGATATGGCGGTGATTCACCTGTCCTTAGACGGACGCTCAAAAGGCACACACCGACCGGTATAAGCCTGAGCACACGCATAGTCTAATACGTGGTTAGAAAAGGAACTGGAGTCTTGGTTCAATCTAAATGCGCGAAAATGTTCCGAATATCTCTTTTCAAAACTACGACCGGTTTGGCCTACATACACACTATTGCATTCGGAACAAGGGATTTCATAAACACCTGATTTCTTTAAAGGATTAATTTTGTCTTTTGAATTGAATAAAATGTTGGATAATTTGCAACTGGGTCTAAACGCGATTTGATGATTTTGTTTTCGAAGAATGTGAGCTATTTTTTCCGTAATTTCGCCAAAGTATGTTAGGGTAATGTATGGATCTTTGTTCACATTTTCCAGTCTCGGATAAATGTGGGTCATTGTATTTTGATAACGTTTTTTATTAATTATGTTCTGAATAAGGTTTACTGGATAACCATTAGTTTTGGCAATATCTATAATTTTATTTAGTTCTATAATCCATTTATTGTCCAACAGGAAACATTTCCCAATTACAAGACAAAAAAAACATAAGCCTGGTGCATACAAAAATATTATAATAATTATTTATTTATTTATTTATACGGAAATCTCCATTTTACATTAAATTAGAATAATTCTGTAATAATAAAATTACTTATTAAATGTTGAAGGCGTGCCCTGTGAATATAATAAACATATTTTTAAATAAGAATAATTAATTCACAGTTGGTTCCAAGTTACTGAGTAACATTTTTAACTAATCGTGAAAGATGTCACTACAATGCGAAATTGCATTATAACAATTAGAAGAATTCTAACAGGAGACTTTAATCCTGCGTTAGTTCGATGCGCAAATATATAAAATGTTGGTTCTGCCTGCTGTAAAAAGGAGACTGTTACATACTAATTGAATTTGATTTGAGTTTAAAACAAAATTTCATGCTGGAAATGGTTAATCTGGCGAATCGTAATTTTTTTAATGGCTTAATGCAAGAATAATTTATTATCGTTTTGCTTTCATAAACATTTCACTATTTTGTGTAAAAATGTAAAAAAAAACAAACAAATAGGCGTTTGTGTGATTTTAAATTTTCATTTTTATCGATTAGATTCGACCGTATTTATTCAATTATTCATACATACAATTTTTGCTAACAATATTACATACATTTTAAACTTCGCATTAGATTAGTGTTTTATATGCGTAGCAAATTTAGTAAAATTTCGAGTTTAAAAAAGCCTGAAAATTTCGTTTAGTCGCGCAGCGCTACGCGATCAAACCAAATTTGAAGGCTTTTCTAAACTCGAAATTTTACTTCATGCCTAATCTGGGAGTGGAATCATTCGTTAAAAGCTTCAAATTGAAATCTTTTATACACGCAACTAATATCTGAAAATTTACAGCGAAAAATCGTAATATGTATACCCAATTTTATTTGTACATATTTAAATAATTGACGTTTTTTATACGCCATTGTGTTTAAATAGGTTAATATTCACATTTCATATAGACATCTAAAACGGTTTTTAAGTTATGATTTTGGGGACCCTCGTGGGTCAGTGAGTAGAGCTCCTGCTCTTGGGCCAGAGGGTCGTGGGTTCGAATCCCACCGGGGGGTGTCACTTTCTTATGGGGAAATTGGCACCCTCTGGAGCCATGGATGTTGTATGAATGCGTTGTGACGTCCATATGAGTTGTATAACGTGTGTATGTGGATAAGTTAATTTAAAAATCGAAAAATAATAATACAAATGGCTGCTGACTGTATGGCCAAGAGCCGAGGTCAAAAAAAAAAGTTATGATTTTTTATAATTTTCATTTAAATTTTTTATACAAAATCCCACATTGTTGGGCTTTTAATTAAAAATAACTCGAACAATTATAATCGGGGATTTTTGTATTTTTATAATTTTAAAAGAGAAGTGTTTTCTTAGCACCTATAAACAAAATTATAAACATATCTAAAATAATTTACAAGTTATGATTATTTCAAATTTGAATAAACCCAAAAAAAAATCGATAAAATCACACATTCATTGCGTTCAATTTAAAATAACTTAGAAACTATTAATGGAGTATATTTTTATTTTTACATATTTTTAAAAAATAACGTCTTTTTAACATTTATGTATAGTTTTAAACATTTATTTGAAATAATTTTTGAGTAATGATTATTTAAAATTTTAATATCCGCAAAAAAATCGATAAAATCACACATTCATTGCGCACTCAATTGAAAATAACTCAAAACTAATAATGAGATATTTGTTTATTTTCACATGTCTTAAACGAACAATGTCTATTTCCCATTTTCGTAAAGTTTTTAAACTATAATGAAAATAATTTTCGAGTTATAATTGTTTCAAGTTTTAATAACCCCAAAAAGATCGATAAAATCACACATTCATTGCATTCAATTGAAAATAACTCAAAAACTATTAAAGGGGTATTTTCTGATTTTCACAAATTTTTAAAGAGCAATGTCTTCTTAACATCTGCGTACAGTTTTATAATTTTATTAAAAATAATTTTCAAGTTATCATTATTTTAAATTTGAATATCCCCAAAAAGTTTAATAAAATCACACATTAATTGCGCTCAATTGAAAATAACTCAAAAACTATTAATAAGATATTTGTTGATTTTCGCATATTTTAAAAGAACAATATCTATTTACCGTTTACGTAGAGTTTTCAAAATTTCCCGAAAATAATTTTCGAGTTATAATTATTTCAAATTTTATTAACCCCAAAAAGATCGATAAAATCACATATTCATTGCATTCAAATGAAAATAACTCAAATACTATTAATGGGGTATTTTCTCATTTTCGCATATATGTATAGTTTTAAACATTTATTTAAAATAATTTTTGAGTAATGATTATTTAAAATTTTAATATCCTCAAAAAAATCGATAAAATCACACATTCATTGCATTCAATTGAAAATAACTCAAAAACTATTAAAGGGGTATTTTCTGATTTTCACAAATTTTTAAAGAGCAATGTCTACTTAACATCTTCGTAGAGTTTTAAAATTTTATCATTAATAATTTTCAAGTTATCATAATTTTAAATTTGAATATCTCCAAAGAGTTTAATAAAATCACACATTAATTGCGCTCAATTGAAAATAACTCAAAAACTATTAATGAGATATTTGTTGATTTTCGCATATTTTAAAAGAACAATGTCTATTTACCGTTTACGTAGAGTTTTTAAAATTTCTAGAAAATAATTTTCGAGTTATAATTATTTCAAATTTTAATAACCCCAAAAAGATCGACAAAATCACACATTTATTGCATTCAAATGAAAATAACTCAAATACTATTAATGGGGTATTTTCTGATTTTCGCATATATGTATAGTTTCAAACATTTATTTAAAATAATTTTTGAGTAATGATTTTTTAAAATTTTAATATCCCCAAAAAAATCGATAAAATCACACATTCATTGCGCACTCAATTGAAAATAACTCAAAACTAATAATGAGATATTTGTTTATTTTCGCATATTTTAAACGAACAATGTCTATTTACCATTTTCGTAAAGTTTTTAAACTTTAATGAAAATAATTTTCGAGTTATAATTGTTTCAAGTTTTAATAACCCCAAAAAGATCGATAAAATCACACATTCATTGCATTCAATTGAAAATAACTCAAAAACTATTAAAGGGGTATTTTCTGATTTTCACAAATTTTTAAAGAGCAATGTCTTCTTAACATCTGCGTACAGTTTTATAATTTTATTAAAAATAATTTTCAAGTTATCATTATTTTAAATTTGAATATCCCCAAAAAGTTTAATAAAATCACACATTAATTGCGCTCAATTGAAAATAACTCAAAAACTATTAATAAGATATTTGTTGATTTTCGCATATTTTAAAAGAACAATATCTATTTACCGTTTACGTAGAGTTTTTAAAATTTCCCGAAAATAATTTTCGAGTTATAATTATTTCAAATTTTAATAACCCCAAAAAGATCGATAAAATCACACATTCATTGCATTCAAATGAAAATAACTTAAATACTATTAATGGGGTATTTTATGATTTTCGCATATATGTATAGTTTTAAACATTTATTTAAAATAATTTTTGAGTAATGATTATTTAAAATTTTAATATCCCCAAAAAAATCAATAAAATCACACATTCATTGCGCACTCAATTGAAAATAACTCAATACTAATAATGAGATATTTGTTTATTTTCGCATATTTTAAACGAACAATGTCTATTTACCATTTTCGTAAAGTTTTTAAACTTTAATGAAAATAATTTTCGAGTTATAACTGTTTCAAGTTTTAATAACCCCAAAAAGATCGATAAAATCACACATTCATTGCATTCAATTGAAAATAACTTAAAAACTATTAAAGGGTTTTTTTCTGATTTTCACAAATTTTTAAAGAGCAATGTCTACTTAACATCTTCGTAGAGTTTTAAAATTTTATCAGAAATAATTTTCAAGTTATCATAATTTTAAATTTGAATATCTCCAAAGAGTTTAATAAAATCACACATTAATTGCGCTCAATTGAAAATAACTCAAAAACTATTAATGAGATATTTGTTGATTTTCGCATATTTTAAAAGAACAATGTCTATTTACCGTTTACGTAGAGTTTTTAAAATTTCTAGAAAATAATTTTCGAGTTATAATTATTTCAAATTTTAATAACCCCAAAAAGATCGACAAAATCACACATTTATTGCATTCAAATGAAAATAACTCAAATACTATTAATGGGGTATTTTCTGATTTTCGCATATATGTATAGTTTCAAACATTTATTTAAAATAATTTTTGAGTAATGATTTTTTTAAATTTTAATATCCCCAAAAAAATCGATAAAATCACACATTCATTGCGCACTCAATTGAAAATAACTCAAAACTAATAATGAGATATTTGTTTATTTTCGCATATTTTAAACGAACAATGTCTATTTACCATTTTCGTAAAGTTTTTAAACTTTAATGAAAATAATTTTCGAGTTATAATTGTTTCAAGTTTTAATAACCCCAAAAAGATCGATAAAATCACACATTCATTGCATTCAATTGAAAATAACTCAAAAACTATTAAAGGGGTATTTTCTGATTTTCACAAATTTTTAAAGAGCAATGTCTATTTAACATCTTCGTAGAGTTTTAAAATTTTATCAGAAATAATTTTCAAGTAATCATAATTTTAAATCTGAATATCCCCAAAGAGTTTAATAAAATCACACATTAATTGCGCTCAATTGAAAATAACTCAAAAACTATTAATGAGATATTTGTTGATTTTCGCATATTTTGAAAGAACAATATCTATTTACTATTTACTTAGAGTTTCAAAAATGTCCCGAAAACAATTTTTGAGTTATAATTATTTCAAATTTTAATAACCCCAAAAAGATCGATAAAATCACGCATTCATTGCATTCAATTGAGAATATAACTCATAGCCTACTAGAACGAATTTTAAACCAATGAGATCCAAGGAAAGCCGTACGTACATGTCTATCACCGCGATGATAAAAAACAAAAGAAGCGGTGGGTGTTAAGTTGTCCTGTCATTCGAAACGTCAAAATAGGTAAAGTTTCGTGCAGTGATATTAATAGAAAAGTGAAAAGTGCGACGCCAAAAAACACCGTCATGAATAAAGAATCACAGTGGCGGCAGTTTACGAACTTTTGTGCGGTAAAAAAGTTCTCAATCAATAGGGAAACAACAATATCTCAGCTGTCGATAATGTTAAGGGACTCACATTATTTTATTCGTTATATTCTCTCACTAAATATAACTCGTGATATGATTAATTATCGATGATATTTTGTCGTTGAAACCGAAGCAGCACATTCAACTTGCCCTTCGGGCTCGTTGAATCTGCAGCTCGGTTTCAACTCCAAAATATCATCGATAATAATCATACCACTCGTTATATTACGGCTGAAAATAACTCAAAAACTATTAATTTGGTATTTTCTGATTTTCGCATGTATTTAAAGAGCAACGTCTATTTAACATCTACGTAGAATTTTAAAATTTTATCAGAAATAATTTTCAAGTTATCATTATTTTAAATCTGAATATCCCCAAAAAATTTAATAAAATCACACATTAATTGTGCTCAATTCTAAATAACTCAAAAACTATTAATGGGATGTTTGTTTAATTTTTTCGCATATTTTCAAAGAGCAATGTCTATTTTACATTTACATATAATTTTAAAACTGTGTCCTAAATAATTTTCAAGTTATGATTATATTAAATTTTAATACCTCAAATAAGTTTGATAAAATCAAGCCCAATTGAAAATAACTCAAAAACTACGAATCCAAACTTGCAGGCTCTTCTAAACTCAAAATTTTACTTCATGCTTAAACAAAGAAAGGAAACAAATGTTGAAAAATAAAAAAAAACATCCATAATTGGTTCTTAAAATTCGAACTAAACTAGGCATGTGTTTAATTAATTTCTCACTTAACCCGTGGTGAAACATTTTTGAAATAATTCTGGATATTTAAAACACTTGGTTTGTTTCACTAGTTTAAACTAGTAAAACAAACCAAGTGTTTTAAATATCCAGAATTAAATTAGGCATATTTTTTTATTTTACATGTGTCTCTCCCTAATCAAAATTCTGGCTACGCCCAAGCTCAACTAAGCAAAAAAAGTCATCTTAGCAAAAAATAACTTAATTTTTGATCAAGACCCACAAAAAAAAAATAACTCGCGAGCCCGTCCAGTTTTGGAAGCGCTGGAATAGTTGATTATGTAACGTGGAGGAAATGTTGGTGTTTTTTTTTCTGAGGAAATAACAGTAAATGGATGTGGAATTATCAAGTCAAGTTTATGCTTGTTGTGGATAATGATAAATCTGGTAGCAATTTTACTGTTAATTTTATGCAATGAAATCGAACGACATTCAAAACATTCAATCACCTGTTGATTATTATCATCTGCGTTCGTTCGTTGCAGAAAGTCACCGGACAAGCGTTTTATTTATTATTCACTTCAAGGCTGTTCTATACAATTACTACTATTTTATTTTTTAACTTTTATATTGTCCAAGTTAAAATAAAATATCTCTTATTTGCAAAATAATGGGTTAACTAACACACAATGACGTATAAGAGATGTCAATTGTTTTAATATGTAGCAGTCGATTTTGATGTGTCGTAGACTTGACAAATATTACATTTACTAATTATAAATATATTAATTATCTTCATTTTTGCTATATTTTGTTATGAGTTCTTTTAATATTTGCATTAAGGTATTTATGTTTAATTAATTTCTCACTTAACCAGTAGTGAAACATTTTTGAAATAATTCTGGATATTTAAAACACTTGGTTTGAACCAAGTGTTTTAAATATCCAGAATTAAAGTATTATTTTTTATTATATTGTGTATAGGGACTTTTTCTTTTAAGATATACATATTAGGATATTTTGCTGGACATTTTTAGACATTCGTTGTTTTTATTAGAATTTTCAATTTGAAGCTTCTTACGAGTGTTTCCACTCCCAGGCTAAGCATGAAGTAAAATTTCGAGTTTAGAAAAACCTGAAAATTTGGTTTGGTCGCGTAGCGCGTAGCGCTACGCGACCAAACCAAATTTTCAGGTTTTTCTAAACTCGAAATTTTACTTCATGCGCCACGCGTATAAAACACTGTAATATGGTGAAGTATAAATATTATGCTTGTGTTTAATCAAGTGTTAGTGAATTTTTCAAATGTTCATTTAAAATAAATAATTCGAAAGTTTAAAGCAATTTGTATTCCAAAACAAACTGCTCCAAACTTTCGAATTATTTTTATTTAATAAATATTTAAAAATTGATTAACACGACATCAAACACAAGTAGCATATTTAAAAGTATACATACTTGAAATCAAAAAAAAACTTGAATGTCTCTTAAATGTAATTTTAAATCGTCAGTAAAAAAAAACTATTAAAGAAATTCATTAAATTTTTCAAAAATCTAAAGTATTGCGCAATTTCAAAAGTGGATGTTAATTAATAAACGAAACAGCCAAGGTTTATTAGTTTCATGTGATTATTATTTGGAAGGTTTTTTTTTGTATTAGCCTTTGCTATTTATTTATTTTAATAATAATAATTAATATTTTTGTGTTTTTGCCTTGGTAGTTTATTTATTTAAATAATAATTAATAAGAACGGACATTGCGCGATTTAATCATATTTGCATTTTGCGTGTTTTATAGATCAGAACGAATTATTCTAAATGCGCGAATTGAAATAAATTTGAAAAATGCATGCCTTTTTTTGAGTGAAATTTATTGTTTTGAATTATCATAAAATGCACGCTTCGTAAATAATTTGTTTACTTTCCCCTAGAGTATTTAATAAATAAAATCGATGTTGCTGACGATCTTTTTCACACACAACTTTTACGTTAATGTTTAAACGTTCTCGATCATTTTAATTAGCTGATAAATGTCACATGTTTTTACGTCTACAAACAACGTTATCTAATAAGCATAAGCTCAACCACAACAGAATAATGCCGACCTAGTACGGTTTATAACGACCTTGTTTTTTTATTCCACGTGTGACGTAATAATCAAGGTAGTTAAGCCGCACAGGACAACTACATTTTAACTAACCCACTGAGCAACAAAACAAACAAATATCGTTGTATCAACATTGCAGCAACATTAAACGTTGTATTAATGTTGATAAAACATTACTTGAATGGGTTCTCTCAGTGGGCAATGGGCTTGTTCATTAAAATATTCCGCATTCAACATGTTTGGATTTTATTTGTGATGTATGTTGGTATCTGATGACCGATAGCCCGGCCAATTTGATTTTGTGTGTTGTTTGTTTTCGTTTTAGCTGTATATTAAATACA
Source organism: Philonthus cognatus (assembly GCA_932526585.2). Classification (NCBI taxonomy): domain Eukaryota; kingdom Metazoa; phylum Arthropoda; class Insecta; order Coleoptera; family Staphylinidae; genus Philonthus; species Philonthus cognatus. The sequence goes on from OW052243.1 coordinate 14,796,984, forward strand.
TTTATCGATGGATAATACTTAATTACACTTTATTTTATTTGATAGCAGAGAAAATTTAGTTCCATTGCTGAATATAATTAGTTAAATACTCATTTACATAAACAATACTCTATTTACACAAACACTATTATTTTCTGACCTTACAGTAATTCACGAACCTCCTTACGTTTCATTTCGCACATCCATAACCTCGACTAGCTTAAAAGTTTAACCCGCCAATACCAATCGCTAACATCAATCGATCTAAATAGCACGATTGCAAAAATGGCGACCGCTGCCCTACCATGTTCACGATTAACGTGTAGAATTCTCAACTTGCGTCAAAAATGAAGGTTGTTAAACCGTAAAGATTGGACTCGTTCATCAGAGACAACAGCTGTGAGTTTACTGCCAACTGTTGGGGAATTCTCTGATGACCGGACTGGTCATCAGAGAATTCCCCAACAGTTGGCAGTAAACTCACAGCTGTTGTCTCTGATGAACGAGTCCAATCTTTACGGTTTAACAACCTTCATTTTTGACGCAAGTTGAGAATTCTACACGTGACGTCAACAAAATTAATCTGCACAGGTTGTCTACGTTCAAATTGAACCAACCTATAGAGTTCAACAACCATACATTTTAACGTCACGTGAGGTGACGTATTTACTTATATTACTTGCGATTCCTTTCTTTCATTGTTTAAATATTGTGAATGCATGATAAAAAGAGTGAGCGCAATATTTTGTAATTTGCATCAAAACTGGTGATTTCGTTCTGTTGATTGAACATGCTTACTGGGCGTACACAACGCACGTTTGCTTTCTCATGTGCAACTGGACGGAATCTATGAACACCTGCTGATTATACAGAATACGATTGGAATTTGTCTTTCAGATATAGAAATATTTCCTTTGTACTTTAATCGATTACAGAAAAATCATATTAATTGATTAATGGATTTTTCAAATTCAAAATTATTTTAATTTGAGAAAATAAGCTTACGCTTTTTTCAGTTGCAAAACATTAAACAAATTTAAAAATATTGACAAACGCGCTTAGGGTTTCTTTTATCTCTTATAAGTGTCCAAAAGGTTTATATCAAATACAAAGCTTAATTAGTGACCGAAATTCATGAAAAAATGCAGGGAGATTTTTTTTAAAAGTATACGGATTGCAAATTCAGATTATTTTCTTTATACCTTTAGATATTCATTGTGTTTTTAAAAGAGTTCAATTTGAAGCTTCAAACGAGTGTTTTCCACTCTCAGACTAAGCATGAAGTAAAATTTCGAGTTTAGAAAAGCCCCGGGCTTTTCTAATCTAGAAATTTTACTTCAAGCGCCATGCGTAAAAAATACTAAAATATTGTGAAATTTATATATATTTTAACCTCGCTTGAAATCAGTGTTTTATACGCGTGGCGCATGAAGTAAAATTTCGAGTTTAGAAAAGCCCAGAAAATTTTCACGGGGCTTTTCTAAACTCGAAATTTTACTTCATGCTTAGTCTGGGAGTGGAAAACACTCGTTTAAAGCTTCAAATTGAACTCTTTTAAAAAAACAACGAATATCTAAAAATTTAAAGATAATAAGCTGAATTCGGAAAACGTGTACTTTTAAGAAAAACTCCCTGTATATATTATGTATTAGTCACTTCTATTAATATATGTTTAAAAAAAAAATAGAGAAAAAACGCGTCATAAACTGTAAGCAAAATAATTAAGAACTTATTTTCAAATCTATTTTACTCGCTTATCAATTTTTATATTTTATTTCTGAAAACGGATTAATATTCATAAAATAAATTACAAAACTTTGTCGGATGCTTTTTTTTTTGTAAAATATTTTTTTCCAAGAATTTTTTTAGGAAATTTTAAAAAATAAATCCTTCAAAGATTTTGTGATGTGATCTAGAACATTGATAGAACATTTCAAAAGTTTTGAAGCAACAATAAAAAAGCTCATTTTTTGAGCACCGGTAAAGCCCCCTTAACTATAAAAAACATATGTATATAAGTGTTAAATGATAAGAATATATCTTTATTATAAAAATAAAAACAAATAAAAAAATTATTTATGTCTTATATTCATTGATTAAGCTTGAAATTAATGTTAGACTCGAAATATATGCTTTCCAGATTTCCATCTCCATCTAACTAATATACAGGGTGGGCCACGAATAACGCCCATTAAAAGTTTTCGGGGTTCCTGACAAAGGAAAAATTTGAAAAATTCTACATTGCACGGTTGAATGCGATCACCTCATGGAAAATATTTCGACTTTCTATCACTTCCGGTTGTACTGGAAATGGCTACCAACTTTGTTATTTTAAATGGAACATCCTATATATTATTTTTTTTTAGATTCCCCGTTCAATTGTCTACCCTCTCATATGAATTTATGTCCACTTAACTCTTACAGTTTTTGAGTTAAAAATTTATTTGTCAAATATTGACCTCAAATAGACGTTTTGAAAAATGCCTATAACTTCTAGTAGGGACAAGATAGACAGACGAGCGGCATCTTGAATTGTTACTTATAGATCCCTCTAGAATTAAAAAAATTGACATCTGTCAATTTTGACAATAGGTATTTCAAAAATGTCAATATTTCAGTGCCCACTTAAAAACATCATAATTCAATGTTTTCAAATGGAATGACCAATATTTTACCTCATATGGTGATTGGCAAGACAATTTGCAACATAAAAGTATTATGTCTCCCTATATCTAGAGCAAGTAGTTTTTGAGTTATTTCGAAATTTCTTTCCTCCCAGAATGTTTGCACAATTGAATAATTCCTGTACAATTCACACATGCACCATACTAGGCTACTGTCAATATTCACTGAACCGAATCTAGAAAAATTCGTTTCCAACGTGTCAATATTTTTGAACACTTCGAGTAATATTATAATAAATAAGTGTAGCAATCGAGAAATTATGAATTTATTTGCCATATATGGCTAGTGCGACAGAATTGTTGTTTCAACGAAACTTATCCACACTTACAACTTACAAACAAAACAAAAGCAAGCAGATTGAAATAAAGTAATTTTCAAACGATTAATTAAATGCAAGAACAGAAAAAAAAATTATAAAATTTTTTCGAAATGATGACCATTAACGTATAAGCACTGTGCAGCACGTGTTGCGACACCCTCTGTTGTTGCTCGCCTAATTTCTTCTGCACTTAATTCCGCGAATGCAGCTCGCACCCTTGCTTCCAATTCTTCTCGGGTATTGACGACAGTGGCATAAACTTTATTTTTTATACGACCCCAAAGAAAAAAGTCGAGTGGAGTAAGATCTGGAGATCTAGCGGGCCAGTTCCACGGATCTAACCTTCGAATCCATCTATCTTCGAACATATTCGTCAGTTGCTGCGATATTTCGTGTGTGCAATGAGCTGGGGCTCCATCGAGCTGATACCATGAACTTATCCTCAAATTCAAAGGAAGCTCATCCAAAAAATTCTCTACAAAATTTCTTAAAATTTGTAAATATGTACCACTATTTAATCTTTCGTGGTACAAATAAAAAGTAACACGCGTGTCCATCAAAAGGCAAAATACGTTGAAACTAAATTTGTGTTGGGATTTATGTACAAGCGTTGCATGTGGATTTTCAGTTGACCACATGTGATTGTTTTTTCAATTGAAAATACCTTCCCGAGAGAAATTTGATTCGTCGGTCCAAATAATTGTTATTAAAAAGTCATTGTCTTCTTGATTTTTAACCAACAAAAACTCACAAAAATCAATCCTGTTCACATCATCTTGAGGAAATAATTCTTGCACCAAATTAAATTTATAATTATGCATACGATATATTTTCAAAATTCTTCGCAGTGATGTTCTGCTTACTCCCAAATCCTCCTGGCAACTACGGATGGATGCGCGTGGATTTGCTTGAAAATAAGCCAAAACATTCACTTGAACTTCCTTGTTCTGCGTTTATGGCTTTGGTTGATTTTTTCTGCGTTTAGCTTTCCAAATTGTACAAAATTTGACTCCAGTCTTCTAAATTTTCTTCTATCCATCGGCGGTAAGTGTGGGTAAGTTTTGTTGAAAATTCTGCAAGTTCTCTCAACAATTCTGTCGCACTGACCATGTATGACGAATAAATTCATAATTTCTTGATTGGTATACTTATTCATTTTAATACTACTCGAACGGAGCGTTCAAAAATATTGACAGATTCGGTTCAGCGAATATTGACAGTAGCCTACTATGGTGCACGTGTGAATAGTACAGGAATTATTCAATTGTGCAAGCATTCTGGGAGGAAAGAAATTTCGAAATAACTCAAAAACTACTTGCTCTAGATATACACTACTTTTATGTTGCAAATTGTCTTGCCAATCACCATATGAGATAAAATATTGGTCATTCCATTTGAAAACATTGAATTATGATGTTTTTAAGTGGGCACTGAAATATTGACATTTTTGAAATACCTATTGTCAAAATTGACAGATGTCAATTTTTTTAATTCTAGAGGGATCTATAAGTAACAATTCAAGATGCCGCTCGTCTGTCTATCTTGTCCCTACTACAAGTTATAGGCATTTTTCAAAACGTCTATTTGAGGTGAATATTTGACAAATAAATTTTTAACTCAAAAACTGTAAGAGTTAAGTGGACATAAATTCATATGAGAGGGTAGACAATTGAACGGGGAATCTAAAAAAAAATTAATATATAGGATGTTCCATTTAAAATATCAAAGTTGGTAGCCATTTCCGGTACAACCGGAAGTGATAGAAAGTCGAAATATTTTCCATGAGGTGATCGCATTCAACCGTGCAATGTAGAATTTTTTCAAATTTTTCCTTTGTCAGGAATCCCGAAAACTTTTAATGGGCGTTATTCGTGGCCCACCCTGTATAAAATATACGAAAATGTTTTTCGTGTAAAATGCAAGCATTTTACACGAAAAACATTTTCCTAATTTTATACATTATTTAAAGTGTGCAAACTGTAAAAAGCGTAAGTTTATTTTTTCGTATTCAAATATTTTTGAATTGGAATTATTCTTGTTTGAAACATTTAACTTTTCAATTTAATTAAAACACTACAATGTACCACAAAGTGAACGCTAACCAAATCAAAGATTTAACTTTTCTTGCTTGGTGATAGAAATAATATATTTTAAGATAAATTCCGACTTAAAAGTATTACAGGTATTTCCAATTGAGTGTTTAAAATGATCATTATCCCTTGTTGGTAGGAAAATTGTATCCTGGTGAATTTCTTCAAAAATTTTCTGCAAGCAATTCAATTTTAAACATAAATATGAATGAAACTCAATACTTGGTTGTAGAATACTTCAAAACAACCAGCCCGATTCCGTACACGAAATGTTAAATTTAACGTACAGTTGCGAGAGAAAAAAACTAGTACAGCAAAATATTTGGCTATGTGAACTGGGCTCACTTTGATTTTTAAAATTGACGATTCGGCGGAAATATCAAACAAGATGTATTTAACGTCAACATGCCTCAACTGACTGAAACGGAAAAAGCGATATTAACGGCCCATTTAGAGACGGTATAAGCATTAGAGACATTGCTAATGAAGTGCATGTTAACAAAAGCACCGTCTTGTTGGCTAAGAAAAAAATGGCTGTTAACCTGTACATGACAAGTTTGTTTTATAAGAAAAAAAATACGATATTTTTGCAGTGGCTCGAATTCCCTGCTGTACTAGTTTTTTCTCTCGCAACTGTACATGTTCAACATCACAGTCTAAGCGCTTTATATGCATACTTAGATTGTGAGGGTATAACGTAAACCTTGACCCAAATTGTTACATTTGCAGTAGGTTACTGTAACAGCAAACACTTGTTGTATAATTCAATGTCCGTCGGGGTATTAGCCCGGGAAGTAGTTGTTTCAATGAGTGATATAGTCTTTTTAAGACTAACATGTTGTAGATTCCGAACAGAATCGCACTTTTAATGTTTGAATAACGTAAACGTTAAACTTAACATTTCGCGTACGGAATCGGGGAAATTATCCTACTTTTAATGTTTTGAATTCAATGTTACCTTATGTAAACTCTTTGTGCATTGACATTCCAATTTTTGTTACTTCACAAATTGAAATTTTAATCCTGTCCGAAAAAAAAATACTTAAAGTTATGAATACTAAAAGAGTTTACAAGGAAAACACTCACTAGTTCAGGTGGATTTATGTAATTATTCATATGATTTCTTGAAAATTGCTTCGGTATTGATTCCGCTTTTGTAACAATAATTCAAATAAAATTACATAAAAGTTTTGTCGTGTCTGGCTCAGCATAAAAATGACTACTTTAATCGGTTCACGTATGTTATGCAAATAGCTTATTCAATAAACCGTAGTTTAACTATATTTTGAATACGATATACATTAGGGTGAATGTATTCTCAATCGTTTATGATAAATTATATTTTTCTTATTTCTAAGTTTTTGCTAAATTTTAAGACTTTTTCAAACATTAATTAATAATAGAATGGGGTTCTTGCACATTTTTTTTATTGTCTTAATCAATTCTTTAGAAGCAAAAAAACATTATGTCCTATGTCCTATGTCCTATGTGTTTTTTTTATTTTTTACTTAGTTTTTAAATTATTAATAGTTAAAAGTTAAAGTTTTCCCGTTATTTACTTATAGTTTATTGTTAGTTAATTTCTACTAGACCTCTACAAACACGATACGTACATGTGTTATTGATAGAACAAAATCTACATGCATATTGTCAGGCGCGCACCCAGGGGGGTGGCTCACGGGCTTAAGCCCCCCCTAAGACACTAAATTATAGTATTTCAATGTATATGTTGCGAACAAAACACGAAATATGGACAATTTTGAACTTTTAACGAGTGGTTCCACTCCCAGATTAAGCATGAAGTAAAATTTCGAGTTTAGAAAAGCCCCGCGTAGAAAATTTGTCGAGGGTCGCGCAGCGACCCGAGACAAATTTTCACGGGGCTTTTCTAAACTCGAAATTTTACTTCATGCGCCACGCGTATAAAACACTGATTTACAGTGAAGTTTAAAATATATTTCTTATAAATAATTTGTCACTTTGTTTATGAAAGAAAATTATGTTTTCCAGTATATTTTTTCAATGTAAAATCTTGCAACGCATTTTGTCTAATAGCCCTTAGACACAACGCATTTTGTCTAGACAAAATACGAATTGTTCGTTTTTAGACAATAGCCGAATAAAATTGCATTCGTCGTGTCATTTCACACATAGTCTAGACACTCTAGACAAAATGTGTCGTATCTAAGGGCTATTAGACAAAATGCGTTGCAATACTTTACATTGAAAAAAAAAGTACTGAAAAACAAATTTTCTACGCGGGGCTTTTCTAAACTCGAAATTTTACTTCATGCGCCACGCGTATAAAACACTGATTTTAAGTGGAGTTTAAAATATATTTCTTATAAATAATTTGTCACTTTGTTTATGAAAGAAAATTATGTTTTCCAATATATTTTTTCAATGTAAAATCTTGCAAGGCATTTTACCTAATAGCCCTTAGACACAACGCATTTTGTTTAGACAAAATGCGAATTGTTTAATGTTTTTAGACAATAGCCGAATAAAATTGCATTCGTCTGTCATTTCGCACATAGTCTAGACAAAATGTGTCGTATCTAAGGGCTATTAGACAAAATGCGTTGCAAGACTACATTGGAAAAAAAAGTACTGGAAAACATAATTTTGTTTCATAAACAAAGTGACAAATTATTTAATAGGAATATATTTTAAACTTCAGTTACAATCAGTGTTTTATACGCGTGGCGCATGAAGTAAAATTTCGAGTTTAGAAAAGCCCCGTGAAAATTTGTCTCGGGTCGCTGCGCGACCCTCGACAAATTTTCCACGCGGGGCTTTTCTAAACTCGAAATTTTACTTCATGCTTAATCTGGGAGTGGAAACACTCGTTAAAAGTTTAAAATTGAACGCTTTTATAATAAACCTCGCATAAAAAATTAAATTAAAACTACTTCATTCAAAAAGTTAAAAATTATAGGCATAAGTTTTACTTCAAATAATATCAAACCAAACTGGATTAGTTAATAATGAATCACTTTCAACTATGAGAAGAAGATTTTTTATACAAGGTTAATTATAAAAGCGTTCAATTTGAAACTTCTAATGAGTATTTCCACTCCCAGATTAAGTATGAAGTAAAATTTCGAGTTCAGAAATTTGTTTTTAATTATTTATAATTTTGCAAGCGTCAAAATAAAGCACAATGTTCTTATATTTTTAATAACTTTGGTTAACATTGAGCTTCTGTTATTACAAGTTTACAGATATGACATTTTTATGACACTTAGCATGTTAGGACTTGTCTAAACTCATGCGAACAAAACTCGAAATTACGTTTTAATTTGAACTATGTCTGCGAGCAGTAGACATTTCGCGTTTAGTCTAGACAAAACGTGAGCCCCTCCCTCTCCCCATAAGACCAGGATGGGCCCCCTTCAAGACGGGCGAGCCCCCCTCTAAGACAATTTTCTGGTGCGTGCCTGCATGCTGATACTTATATTTGAACTATTGATAAAATCAACGTGGCAACATTGCATTTTCAAGGGTTCCAACTTGTTTTTTATATGTTTGTTCCTTATGCTCCTATTTTTGTCAGATTTATTTTATCATACCGTTAGGTGTTAGATTTTTTATTTTTAGTTTGAATTAGATATGTTCGTTCGTGAATGATTCGTTCAAAAAGAACGATTCTGTACGGTGATTTGAATGAACTGATTCCGTATTTCAAGAAGAATTGATTCGTTAATGATTCATTAACTCGAGACGACCGGCCGAACGATTTTGGTCGAGCGGAATCGTATTCCCGATTCGGATTTATACATGCGGTTTGAATTTGCCCGAATCGGGCGACTAAATCGTTCGCTCGAATCCGCGCGCAACTTTAACTCCGCTTTGTATATGCGATCTGAATCTGAATCCGCCAGAATCTGATGACTGATGTGTTTGCTCGAATCCGGGCACAACATCAACTCCTCTTTGTACATGCGGTCTGAATCTGAATCCGCCCGAATCGGATGACTAATACGTTCGCTCAAATCAGCGCACAACTGCAACTCTGCTTTGTACATGCGATCTGAATCTGAATCCGCTCGAATCGATGACTAATGCGTTTGCTCGAATCCGCACACAACTTCAATTCCGCTTTGTACATGCGATCTGAATCTGAATCCGCCCGAATCGGATGACTAATGCGTTCGCTCGAATCCGCGCACAACTTCAACTCCGCTTTGTACATGTGGTCTGAATCCGCCCGAAACGATTCTTCACGACTTGCAGAATCGAACCCGCTGCGCCAGCCTTTATTGGTATTTTGTACGACTCGACGCGTAATTTTATCAGCTAATGTTTGTTCACTACTTATTTTCTACTTATGGGACAAATCACAGAATATTTGCAAGGTGAATTCGACCCATTGAACTTTTATTTGGAACAGCGTTACTACTGAAAAGGCAAAATTATTTGATATTAAAAAATAAATGTAATAAAACATTTTGAATTATAGGTAAATTTGTACATATTTGGTCTATTCTTTATAGACACATATCTTTCGAATAAACCTATCATCTTTGCTTAAATTATACAAGTCAATTAATAGTATTTATTCGGTATTCGTTTGTTTAACAGATGTTATTGGGTCCGTCGTCTATCTCGGCGCCGTTCGGTATAGAACAAACATATATTATTATCATTATTATTACTATTAGTATTTTTATTCAATTTTGCGCGTAGTTAATTGACTGTAAGTATATTGTCACGGTTTATGAAACAAGTGTCTATCGTCACTATAAAGGGAGATTAAGGCGAGAACGAACTATATTAATATTACTATCATCATCATTATTATTATTATTATTAGTGATTCGTTTACGAACGATTCATAAAAACGAATCACTTCTAAGAAATGATTCGGTTGATTCGAATCACCTAAAAGATTTGAACTTCCCATATCTAGTTTGAATGTAATTGTACTCTTTTATGCTTTTTTCAAGTCTGTTATATTGTCGTAAGGTGTGTGACGTTAATGTTATTATCGTTTTCTTTGTTGTGAATTTTTCTGTTCTTATGTCGGATTTTCTTCTTGTTTCATAATCGTGGATTTGCTTGTTGATTTATATGTCAATGTTTGTTTTAATTACATTACATTTGGCGTAATTTAGAGGTTATTGATTTATTCTTTACGGAATCTCCTTTTTAAATTTACAAAATGTATAAATAATATAAATATAAACATATTGAAAAATAAAGAATAAAATAAAATAATGAAATTATTTTAAATTAAGTTAGTATGTTTTCTTATTGTTTGTGAAAATGTATTTCTTCTGGTGAATTATTATTTGAAAATTACTACTAGCAAGTGTCAATATATTTTGAACTTCTTATTAAATCAGTGTTTTATACGCGTGGCGCATGAAGTAAAATTTCGAGTTTAGAAAAGCCTTAAAATTTGGTTTGGTCGCGTAGCGCGTAGCGTTGTGTCTAAGGGCTATTAGACAAAATGCGTTGCAAGATTTTACATTGAAAAAAAATACTAGAAAACATAATTTTGTTTCATAAACAAAGTTACAAATTATTTATAAGAAATGTATTTTAAACTTCACTTAAAATCAGTGTTTTTTACGCGTTTCTTCTGCTGAATTATTATTTGAAAATTACTACTAGCAAGTGTTTCCACTCCTAGATTAAGCATGAAGTAAAATTTCGAGTTTAGAAAAGCCTTAAAATTTGGTTTGGTCGCGTAGCGCGTAGCGCTACGCGACCAAACCAAATTTTAAGGCTTTTCTAAACTCGAAATTTTACTTCATGCGCCACGCGTATAAAACACTGATTTAATAAGAAGTTCAAAATATATTGATTATGTAATACTATATTTAAAATGCTAAGCATTATTTGAAATAAAAAATAAGTTTGCAGCGCAATTGTAATTAATAATAATTAATGTTGTTATTTCAACTTATATTTTATAACTATTAGCAACATTTTGAGACTCATGGAAATTAAACGGCTGGAGACTCTTAACTGCCACTTAACACACTAATCACTGTACGAATAAGAAATCCAATCCCCGTAATAATAAAATAAGTAATTACACATTTATTTCACAATTAGCCTGCCGCTAATTACGCACGCAAATGCCAATTTAACTATCAATTCTTCGTAATAATCTTATTTTAAATGCCAATTCTTTTAACCTGTAATCTATTTTAATGAACGTGTGCAGTAAAATTCATTTGCCAAAATGAAATATAATTGACCTTCTCAATAATCCGACGATATTTAACTTTCTTGGAATTATTATTTTCGGAAATGAAATATAATTTAAGATCTTAAACTTGATATTTGAAATGATAAGCAACAATTTTGTTGCGATTTTAATGAAACTCAAAAATTTGTGTACAAGAGGGCAATGTCTAAGAATAAATTGTGTTTTTATAATAAATATATTTTTTAAGTAGGTTGAGTTTTTAAGTAATAACTAAATTTTTTTTTAAAATAACCCTTCCCACTGAGCAATTACATTTAAATAATGTTTCGTTAACATTAAAATAACGTTTAATGTTGTAACAATGTTCATAAAACGTGTTTTGTTTGTTTTCTGCTCAGTGGGTTAGTTATTAGATTTAAACTAGTTTTAAGTTAAACTATTGTAGTTAATGTTTATATTTAAATGTTTTTTTTAAATGGCTTCTGTTGATTAAACACACAAATAAATAAAAATAGGTGCGATCTTAACTAAACTCAACATTTTAGATATAAAAGAGGAATATTTAAAAAAAAAATAATTTAAAATATAATCACTTGGTATGTTTCACTAATGTTACGTCTTTATTCCGACTAGTTTCGGCTATCAGCCATTTTCAAGGAATGTACAAAATTAATGTTTTACAGTAAATATATACAGAATTTTAAAAAATATTTAATCATGTTTCATCAAGTGATCAATGAGAAACAAGTTGAAAATATAAAAGAGGAGTGTTTAAGACTTAACTGTATAATGAATATTTTGTTTAAGAATGGGCAATTTTAAAGTAATAACTTACTCATGCCTTTGTAAAAATTCTTAAAAATACAGATATTTTTCTAAGCATTTTATTATTATTTCCATAAATAACGGTAATATCAACAATTTTATAATAATACATATAAAAAAAACAATTAAGTTGAATAAGTACATTCGGATGCTGTATTTTAAATACAAACATTTGCAGAAAAAGAAATAATGCAGGTCCAGATTCATTTAAATGTTCTTTATAGTTTCTGAAAAATAAAAATTTGATTTTTCAAACATTTTGAAGAACATTCAAAGGAATATAGACCTGTATTACTTGTTTTTCTACAAATTTTTGTATTTGATATACAATCTAGATCTGTATTTTTTTTTTTCTGCGATTTTTTGTATTTAAAATACAGCATCCGAACGTGTTTATTCAATATTATTGTTATTTTATTTTTATTATTATAAAATGATTGATTGTTTAAAATACAGCACCTGAACGTGTTTATTCAATATTATTGTTATTTTATTTTTTTTATTATAAAATGATTGATTGTTTAAAATACAACATCTGAACGTGTTTATTCAATATTATTGTTATTTTATTTTTATTATTATAAAATGATTGATATTATTCAGCATTTCCATTTATTATTATTATAAAATTACTAATCCAAGTAAAAGAAGTTTGGAAATTCTAAATTAACTGAGAACTTCACAATGAATTCACTTACAAGTAAATATGTTTAATTTTGAGTTTATAACGAATATTATCGTAATTTTATATTAAAACGAGTGTTTCCGCTTCCACTTCAAGACTAAGCATGAGGTAAAATTTCGAGTTCAGAAAAGCCCGAATTTGAATTTGGACGCGTAGCGTCCAAATCCAAACTCAGACTTTTCTAAACTCGACATTTTACTTCAAGCGCCACACGTATAAAACACTGGTTGAAAGTGAAGTTCAAAATATACCGCTCAGATATGTTCATTTATGATTCAGAGCTAACTGATTTTTTCAAAAATTATTATGATCATTCCAAGGAATCGAGATCTAAATTCATTTGCGAATTTTGGTTTTTTAAATCTAGCATGCCTTGTTTTTCGAAAAAGGATATTTTTATAAAACGGAATATTTTTACAATCAATAAATGAAGTTTCAAATGTTCTCCTTTTATCACTTAACCCATTAAGCGCCATTGATGCATACACGCAACATTATTAATTTGTTGTTAAATAAATTACTAAATAAGTTAATTTGATATATTATATCATTTGAGCTGACTTGAAAATGTATGAAGATAAATGTAAATATTTTGTTATTTAAATATTTCGATTATTGGTCATTCCAAAAAAATATATATCAGTGGATTCCTAACTTCACAATATTTCAGTGTTTTATACGCGTGGCGCATGAAGTAAAATTTCGAGTTTAGAAAAGCCTGAAAATTTGGTTTGGTCGCTCCGCGCTTCGCGCTACGCGACCAAACCAAATTTTCAGGTTTTTCTAAACTCGAAATTTTACTTCATGCTTTGTCTGGGAGTGGATACACTCGTTCTAAACTTCATGTCGCACGTTTTTTATGGAATTGACTAATGCCTGAAAATTTACAGCGTATACATTATGTATATTTAAAAGAAAAAATCACAGTATGTAATACGATAACTCATTCATAGAAATCATAAAAAAAGTGCAGAATTTTGCCTAACATCAACTTTTAGAGTTAACTCTATAATTGTTTGGTCGTTAATGGGTTAAGGTTGCGGTTTACTAGAGTGAGACAGGCTCTTTTCAGTCGTTAGCTAGAGTGAGTAAGACCTATATTACTATTTCCAGCATAATAAGGTAAAAGTTAGATATAATGATTTTTTTCTTCAGTAATTCATAAGATAATTGAATGCAGAATTTACGGACGCCTTCGAATTTTACGTAGCACAAGTTTTTGTTGCCTAAACATGAGTAAATAAATCATAGGCCCGCCGTGGCCGAGCGGTTGAGCCGCTGGTTTCGCCGGTGATCTGGGTTCGATTCCCAGCCGGGGCGAGTAATTTTTCCAACGAAAAATATTCGTCCCGGAGTCTATGGGTGTGTGTGAATGTGTTGTGATGTCCAAATATATAGTTATATGTACTTAGTAATAAGTTAAAAACAAACAAATGTATACAAATAATGATGGCTAATAGTCTAGTAACTAAGGCCAGGCAAAAGCCAAAACCCAATAAAAAAAATAAATCATGCAAAAAATACCTATGTTTAGGATTTTTTTACAGAAAAACTAAATATCATGATTGTTTTAAATTAGCGACATTAAAATCCTAAAAGTTTCAGCATTATTTTTATGTATCATGCAAAGTTTTGCCGTAATCAGAACATCCATGGTGCTGGAACTAGTTACTACCCAAAACGTTTTATTTTACCCATTATAAATCGCAACCTTAACTGTTATTAAAGTATCTATTTTCTTTTGTTTTTAAAATATAACTTGCCTCACTTTTTGAAAAGGATATATTTTCAAATGGAAGATTTTCACAATCAATCTTAGTTTGTGTAGTTTCAAATTTTCTTCTCCTTTTATCATACATAACTTAATCTAATTGTTATTAAAGGCAGCCTCTCTCTTATTGTTTTTGTTTTTAAAATATAGCATGCCTTACTTTTTGAAACAGATTTATTTTCAAATGGAAGATTTTCACAATCAATCAATTTAGTTTGTGTAGTTTCAAATTTTCTTCTCCTTTTATCATACATAACATAACCTAACTGTTAATAAAGTCGCCCCCTCTTTTATTTTTTGTTTTTAAAATATAACATGCCTTCCTTTTTGAAACAGATTTATTTTCCAATGGAAGATTTTCACAATTTTTTTCTTTAATAACTTCGTTCACCTTCACGTAACTCAACAATAATTTAATTAGTTTATGTAGTTTCAAATTTTCTTCTCCATTTATCATACTTAACTCAACCTAACTGTTAATAAAGTCACCCCCTCTCTTATTTTTTTGTTTTTAAAATATAACATGCCTTCCTTTTTGAAAAAGATATATTTTCAAATGGATGATTTTCACAATCAATAAATTTAGTTTGTAAATCTAATAGTGGATGATTTAAATTAAATTTAAATTAAAACACTTGGTTTGTTTCACTTATAAATAAGTGAAACAAACCAAGTGTTTTAATTTACATTTAATTTAAATCATCCAGTATTAGATACAAAAATGTTTCACCAAGGGTTAAGTGAGATATTAATTAAAGATTTAGTTTGTAAAGTTTTAAATTTTCTTCTCCTTTTATCACACTTAACTTAACTGTTTTTAAAATCTCCCCCTCTCTTATTCTCACGCTTATCTAAAGTCTCGAACATCCCCTCTATACATTTCTTTCCTAATAAATATCCGAAAAAGAAAAAATATCAATTTTCTTAAATTCACCCTGCGCGTTTCCAATTCACTATCTTTAGACCAAAATTTTGATTTGTTTTCAGAATCTCATTTGCAGCATATAAATTTCGGAATTTTATGACTAGTTAGTTTAGTTAAATTTGATCTTGCTATTGGTGCCAGATAAAATTCAACTAAACCAACTAAAAGTCATAATATTTTGGTTATTTATATTTTATTTGTAAGCTAGTTTATTTTTCGTTTTATATTGCTTTGAAAGCAGCATCATTTGTTATTTTTAATATATATGTTATTAACAACAGAATAACATACAGAGAGTTTTACGTAACACCGATCATTTTTATAACGAGAATTTTTCTTTGAAGTATCCATATGCATACGTTACATATTTTTCGATGCTTGGCTTATTAAAAGAATTTAATTTAAGGCTTTAAGCGAGTGTTTTCCACTCCCAGGCTAAGCATGAAGTAAAATTTCGAGTTTAGAAAAGCCTGAAAATTTGGTTTGGTCGCGTAGCGCGAAGCGCGGAGCGGCCAAACCAAATTTTCAGGCTTTTCTAAACTCGAAATTTTACTTCATGCGCCACCGGTACAAAGCACTGACATATTACGAAGTTCTAAACACACCGCTAAACTTTACATTGAATCAGTGTTTTGTACCGGTGGCGCATGAAGTAAAATTTCGAGTTTAGAAAAGCCTGAAAATTTGGTTTGGGCGCTTCGCGCTACGCGACCAAACCAAATTTTCAGGCTTTTCTAAACTCGAAATTTTACTTCATGCTTAGCGTGGGAGTGGAAAACACTCGCTTAAAGCTTAAAATTGGATTCATTTAATAAACCGAGCATCGGAAAATGTGCAAAGTATGCAGATGGATACTTCAAAGAAAAATTCTCGTTATGAAAATGTTCGGTGTTACATAAAACTCTCTGTATATATTAAAAATAACAAATAATGCTGCTTTTAAAGCAATATAAAACAAAAAATTAACTAGCTTATAACTAAAATAGAAATAACCAAAATTTTATGACTTATGCTTTTTTGCCGTTAATAATTGAATTTGAATTTCTTATTCACAGACTTATCTAGCGTCTCAGACATCCCCTCTACAATCAGATTTAACTTTCCCCCTCCTCTAACCTATTCTTAATGTTATCACTCTTCTTAAAATCATCTGAATGTGCAAAGAATTAGCCAGTAGTGTTTGTGCAACGAACTGCCGAGCCTAATTTTAAGTTTGATTTCTCTCGTGTTAGGATTATTAAATACAAGTTGAGGGATTGATTTTTTTATTGTGGCTTGAGTGTTAATGTGCGAGTGTTTGTTTTATTTAAAAAAAATATTGTAAACAGTTGAGGAGAAGTAAGTTTTAAAATTTTATCATTAATTGTTTCATTGAGTTATGTAGAGTATTTAATCACAAAGAAAAACTTTTTATTCCTTCCCACTGAGCAAATCCATCTAAGAAATGCTTCATCAACATTAAAACAACGTTTAATGTTGCTACAATCTTGATATAACGTTATTTAATAAAATAAAACCCTTCACCTTTGTTTGTATTAATTAAAGCGTGAACATCAAATTTTGAACACAATAAAACACTTTTTAATACTCACTTCACTCTTATAACTTAATAACCTTACTTCACTTTTATACTTATAAAAGTAAAGTAACCCACTAAGCAAAAAACAAACAAATAACGTTATATTATGAACTATGGAGGCTTCTACTTTGTTATACATGTTAATTCAATAAAATAAAACCCTTTAACTTTGTTTGTATAACACAATATTTTTTATTTTTGTGACTGCAGTTTCGGCATCTCAACTCGCCATTATCAAACGGTTGATAATGGCAAGTTGAGTTGCCGAAACTGCAGTCACAAAAATAAAAAATATTGTATTATACAAACAAAGTTAAGGGGTTTTATTTTATTGAATTAACATGAATAACAAAGTAGAAGCCTCCACCGTTCAAAATATAACGTTATTTGTTTGTTTTTTGCTCAGTGGGTTACTTTACTTTTATAAGTATAAAAGTAAAGTAAGGTTATTAAGTTATAAGAGTGAAGTGAGTAATAAAAAGTGTTTTATTGTGTTTAAATCTTGATGTTCACGCTTCAATTCAAATTCCAGGGCTGAAAGGGGTTAATTTCAGCCCTGGAATTTTTCTGGTTCGAAAAAAATGTTTTATACACTGCAAATTATTTATTACTATTTCAGATATACAGAGAGTTTTTCATTTAAGTATATATATCTCAATATACGCTGTAAATCTTCAGATATTCGTTGTTTTTACAAATATTTTAAATTGAACTTTCAAACGAGTGTTTTCCACTCCCAGATTAAGCATGAAGTAAAATTTCGAGTTTAGAAAAGCCTGAAAATTTGGTTTGGTCGCGTAGCGCGGAGCGGCCAAACCAAATTTTCAGGCTTTTCTAAACTCGAAATTTTACTTCATGCTAAACGCTGATGGCATATGATGTTTTGAATACACGTTTTTATCATACTGCTTTAGTAGAATATTTTGAACTTCACCCAAAATCAGTGTTTTATACTCGTGGCGCATGAAGTAAAATTTCGAGTTTATAAAAGCCTGAAAATTTGGTTCGGTCGCTCCGCGCTTCGCGCTACGCGACCAAACCAAGTTTTCAGGCTTTTCTAAACTCGAAATTTTACTTCATGCTTAATCTGGGAGCGGAAAACAGTCGTTTAAGACTTAAAATTAAACTATTTTAAAAAACAATCGATTTTCAGAAAAGTTACAGCTCATGCATACATGTATGTATGTTTAAAAAAAAATTCCCAGTATGTTTACCAAATTTTAGTGGTGGTAAATGTCACCGTCAGGGCCGAAAGGGTTAACATTTGGTTTGTCTGACCTTTTCTGTGAATGTAATAACTGGTGCAGTGTGAATCATTTTTGTATATCGATTAATAAATGCTTTAGTTAAAGTTAGAATTTTAGAAGAAAATGTAAATCTATTGGTTTTTTTCTAAAATTTCAACATAACTCAATCATTTATTTACGAGCATTTTCTTTGAAATAATGTTTATTACTGATTAAACTTTAACTTATTTTAATAATTATTAAAATATCTCGACTTGTTTTTGTAAAACAATAAACTAAAGTAGAAATTAAGAAAAAAACTGCTGATTTGTTAAAACTTATAAAAAAATAAATGTTTTGATTAAACTTTAACTTCTTTCAATAATAGGTAAAGTATCTCGACTTGTTTTTCTATTAAAACGAACTAAAGTAGAAATTAAAAAAACTCTTGATTCGTTAAAATTATAAACAACTGAAGGAATTGCTCAATCATTTTGTTAATGTAGAAATTAAAAAAAAAACTCTTGATTCTTTTAAATTATAAACAAATAAAGGGATTGCTCAATCATTTTGTTAATGTAGAAATTACAAAAAAAACCTCTTGATTCTTTAAACTCATAAAAAATAAAGGGATTGCTCAATCATTTTGTTAATGTAGAAATTAAAGAAATAACCCTTGATTCTTTAAAATTATAAACAAATGAAGGGATTGCTCAATCATTTTGTTAATGTAGAAATTAAAAAAATCCTCTTGATTCTTTTAAATTATAAACAAATAAAGGGATTGCTCATTCATTTTATCAATGTAGAAATTAAAATAAACCTCTTGATTCTTTTAAATTATAAACAAATGAAGGGATTGCTCAATCATTTTGTTAATGTAGAAATTAAAAAAAAACTCTTGATTCTTCTAAATTATAAACAAATAAAGGGATTGCTCAATCATTTTGTTAATGTAGAAATTACAAAAAGAAACCTTTTGATTCTTTAAAATTATAAAAAAATAAAGGAATTGCTCAATTATTTTGTTAATGTAGAAATTAAACAAATAACCCTTGATTCTTTAAAATTATAAACAAATGAAGGGATTGCTTAATCATTTTGTTAATGTAGAAATTAAAAAAATCTCTTGATTCTTTTAAATTATAAAGATATAAAGGGATTGCTCAATCATTTTGTTAATGTAGAAATTACAAAAAAAAAACTCTTGATTCTTTAAAATTATAAAAAAATAAAGGGATTGCTCAATCATTTTGTTAATGTAGAAATTAGAAAAAACTCTTGATTCTTTTAAATTATAAAGAAATAAAGGGATTGCTCAATCATTTTGTTAATGTAGAAATTAAACAAATAACCCTTGATTCTTTAAAATTATAAACAAATGAAGAAATTGCTCAATCATTTTGTTAATGTAGAAATTACAAAAAAACTCTTGATTCTTTTGAATTAAAAGATATAAAGGGATTGCTCAATCATTTTGTTAATGTAGAAATTACAAATAAAACTCTTGATTCTTTTAAATTATAAAAAATTAAGGGATTGCTCAATCATTTTGGTAATGTAGAAATTTAACAAATAACCCTTGATTCTTTAAAATTATAAACAAATGGAGGGATTGCTCAATTATTTTGTTAATGTAGAAATTACAAAAAAAACTCTTGATTCTTTAAAATTATAAAAAAATAAAGGGATTGCTCAATCATTTTGTTTATGTAGAAATTAAACAAACAACCCTTGATTCTTTAAAATTATAAACAAATGAAGGGATTGCTCAATCATTTTGTTAATGTAGAAATTAAAAAAACTTTTGATTCTTTTAAATTTTAAACAAATAATGGGATTGCTCAATCATTTTGTTAATGTAGAAATTACAAAAAAACTCTTGATTCTTTAAAATTATAAAAAAATAAAGGGATTGCTCAATCATTTTGTTTATGTAGAAATTAAACAAACAACCCTTGATTCTTTAAAATTATAAACAAATGAAGGGATTGCTCAATCATTTTGTTAATGTAGAAATTAAAAAAACTTTTGATTCTTTTAAATTTTAAACAAATAATGGGATTGCTCAATCATTTTGTTAATGTAGAAATTACAAAAAAACTCTTGATTCTTTAAAATTATAAAAAAATAAAGGGATTGCTCAATCATTTTGTTTATGTAGAAATTAAACAAATAACCCTTGATTCTTTAAAATTATAAACAAATGAAGGAATTGCTCAATCATTTTGTTAATGTAGAAATTAAAAAAAACTTTTGATTCTTCTAAATTTAAAACAAATAAAGGGATTGCTCAATCATTTTGTTAATGTAGAAATTAAAAAAAACTCTTGATTCTTTAAAATTATAAAAAATAAAGGGATTGCTCAATCATTTTGTTTATGTAGAAATTAAACAAATAACCCTTGATTCTTTAAAATTATAATCAAATGAAGGGATTGCTCAATCATTTTGTTAATGTAGAAATTAAAAAAAAACTCTTGATTCTTTAATATTATAAACAAATAAAGGGATTGCTCAATCATTTTGTTAATGTAGAAATTAAAAAAAAACCCTTGATTCTTTTAAATTATAAACAAATACAGGGATTGCTCAATCATTTTGTTAATGTAGAAATTACAAAAAAAAAACTTTTGATTCTTTAAAATTATAATAATAATAATAATAATAATAATAATAATACTTTATTGGTGCTCATAACGGAAGTTTTACACAGGTCAGATAAGATACATTACATAATATTATAATTAATTTGCAGGACATCACAGCAATATTACAATAGTAATACATATACAGTAAAAAATTGTCGCGAAAAGATATGATATAAATAATAACATTTAAAACCTAAAACTTAAAAGCTAAAATTTAAAAATTAAAACTTAAAGGCTAAAATTTAAGAAACAGTACTTAATATCTAAAATTTGAAATTCAAATCCTAAAATCTAGAACTTAAACTGTAAGATAAAAAAAAATAATGGGATTGCTCAATCATTTTGTTAATGTAGAAATTAAAAAAAATACTCTTGATTTTTTTAAATTATAAGCAAATACAGGGAATGCTTAATCATTTTGTTAATGCAGAAATTAAAAAAAAACTCTTGATTCTTTCAAATTAAAAAGAAATAAAGGGATTGCTCAATAATTTTGTGTATGTAGAAATTAAAAAAAAACTCTTGATTCTTTTAAATTATAAACAAATAAAGGGATTGCTCAATCATTTTGCTAATGTAGAAATTACAAAAAAAAAACTCTTGATTCTTTAAAATTATAAACAAATAATGGGATTGCTCAATCATTTTGTTAATGTAAAAATTAAACAAATAACCCTTGATTCTTTAAAATTATAAACAAATGAAGAGATTGCCCAATCATTTTGTTAGTGTAATTTAACACTAAAAGTTATGAATTATTCTATTTTATTCATGATAATATTTAGGAATATTTTTATTAAAAAGATTAATTGGACATGATAAACGTTTTCGTGCAACTTTTTGGAATGATTATTATATTTCTAATTCACTCAAGAAAGCGAAGTGAAATTGTTCTTTCCGAAACCCAACGAAACGAAATCGCCGCAGAATTTCACGAAAACTACGTTAATTACCTTCACGCGCAAATAATTACGATATCGCGCTCTCGCTAATTGCAACATTTTTTTTTGCCTAAAATATTGTAAACTAAAATGTCCTCATAATTGCATACTTAAATTTTATTTAGCAAGTTATTCATTGTCAACCACTGTATCCCTCAATTATATTAAGAGGAAGTCGACCGCTCTCTAAACGTATGAAACTAAGCATACTGCCGTCTTAATTACATCCTTGTTTAGGGATGAAATATTTTGAAAAAATAGGCATACTTTAAGGAAAGTGGAATCTTAATACCTGTCTTAGTAAAATATTTCCCACTTTGACCGTTCTTTCATAAAAAAATATCAAACATTGTTAAACTAGCGTAATCGCATCTTCATATAATTTTGTTCTGCAACATTTATAAAAAATATTGGGAAACTAAATCAGTCACATTGTAGAAAAATTCTTTTCGAAGAATTGAAATTTTTTCCAATTATTTCTATTGTACAATAAATTGTACGACACTGGGATGTCGCGCACTGGGATGTCGCGCGATATTGAAGTTTCAGAAAATTTGAAAAACTGTTTTACGAGCGACATCCTAGTGACTATATTTAACCAAATAAATAAATGAAAAAAATCACATATCTTTGCAAAGGAATTATCTACAATGTGATTTAGTTTTTCAATATTTTTTATAGATACTGCAGACAAAAATAAAATTAGGAACGTGATTTCGCTAGTTTACTAATGTTTGATATTATTTTATGAAATAACGGTAAAAGTATAAAATATTTTATTAAGACGGGCTTAAAGATTGCACTTCCCTTAAAGTATACCTATTTTTTCAAAATATTTCATCCCTAAACAAGGATGTAATTAAGAGGGCATTATGCTTAGTTTTATACGTTTAGAGAGCGGTCGACTTCCTATTAATAATAATCTTTAATTTCTTTTTTTTTTTATAAAACTTATATAACTTAAATTATAACATACAAATAAGAAGCTAATTTCATCATTTCTTTTCTTTTTCAGAAGGCGCGCGGATTTTCACTCAGATATTTTTAAAGAAATGACGAGTTGAGAGGAAGTGGATTATTCTTCTCCAACGAAGGGAAAAGTGTTCGTGCTGAATTATTATTTATCTGTGATATTTAGATTATAGTGTTTGTTGTCAACAAAGTTTTTTTAACTGAACTGCGAAAAAATACGCGTTTTTTTCAAACAAAAACAAGGAGAGAAAAGAAGCACGCACACAAAATGAAAGGAAAGGATAAGTTATGGTCAAAACTCTCCAGCAGTTTTTTAAGGAAGTGGTGTAAGTACTTTTTTAAAATTATATTTAATATTAGGTAATATAGACAAACTCTGTTTTTTATATCATATGTTCAATAAAAAAAATCTCTAGAGTGCCATTATTTTATCTTTTTTAAATTTAGGTTGGCTACTCGCTTTAGGAATGGACATATAGAGAGTATTATGTAACACCGAACATTTTCATAACGAGAATTTTTCTTTGAAGTATCCATATGCATACGTTGCACATTTTTCAATGCTTGGTTTATTGAAAGAATTTAATTTGAAGCTTTAAGCGAGTGTTTTCCACTCCCAGGCTAAGCATGAAGTAAAATTTCGAGTTTAGAAAAGCCTGAAAATTTGGTTTGGTCGCGTAGCGCGAAGCGCGGAGCGGCCAAACCAAATTTTCAGGCTTTTCTAAACTCGAAATTTTACTTCATGCGCCACCGGTATAAAACACTGATATATTACGAAGTGTAAAACACACCGCTAAACTTTACATTGAATCAGTGTTTTGTACCGGTGGCGCATGAAGTAAAATTTCGAGTTTAGAAAAGCCTGAAAATTTGGTTTGGCCGCTCCGCGCTTCGCGCTACGCGACCAAACCAAATTTTCAGGCTTTTCTAAACTCGAAATTTTACTTCATGCTTAGCTTGGGAGTGGAAAACACTCGCTTAAAGTCAAATTGGATTCTTCTAATAAACCGAGCATCGGAAAATGTACAACGTATGCGTATGGATACTTCAAAAAAAATTCTCGTTATAAAAATGTTCGGTGTTACATAAAACTCTCTGTATAACACGTCAGGCTAATATTTATAATATATAATTTTAGAGTTGCCAACCTATAATATTTTCCATGACACTCCAGAGGTTTTTTTTTATTGAACATATGATATCTGTTATATCTGTTTTTCATATTAAACCAAACTTAGGGTGTATTTACTGCGAACAGTTGCAGTCCTGCAACTTTATTTGACAAATTATGATTTATTTGTCACATTGATAATCATTTACCAGCATTCAAATATGTTATGTTTAAAATACCCTTCTTAGGCAGGTGGTGGCCGAGCGGTAACGTCGCCGGGCTGTATCGCTCGGCGAGCCACAATTCGGGTTCGATTCCCGTGCACGGCGAGACTTTATTTAAAAATAATTTCTCGTCGTGACCCTGGGTGTGGTATGAATGTGAGTGTTTGTCCGTATGAAATAATAGCATACTACAAATTGTAATCGTAACAATTAATACAAATATATAAATACATGATGTTGGCTAATGGGCAAGTTCCCAAGGCCAGGCAAAAGCCAAACCAAATTTAAAAAAAAAAAATACCCTTCTGTTAGGGTATTTTAAACATAACATTTTTAAATGTTGGTAAATGATTATCAATGTGACAAATAAATCAACATTTGTCAAATAAATTGTCACGATGCAGATTTTCAAAAATGAGAACGCTACAACTTGCAACTTTACAACACATACAGGGATTCTTTCGTTTAAGTATACTTTCATATACTCCATATAAACATTTGTAAAACTAATGAACTAAACAAAACTAAGTCGAAGTATATTCTGAACTTCACTTTAAATCAGTGTTTTATACGCGTGGCGCATGAAGTAAAATTTCGAGTTTAGAAAAGCCTGATTTGGCTTGGTCGCTCCGCTGCGCTACGCGACCTAGCCAAATTTTTAGGCTTTTCTAAACTCGAAATTTTACTTCATGCTTAGTCTGGGAGTGGAAAACACTCGTTAGAGTTTTTAAATTGAAATTTTTAATAAGATCACCCCACTGAGCAAAACACAAACAAATAATGTTTTATCAGCATTGTAAGAACATCAAACGTTGTTTCAATGTTTATTTATTTATTTATTTATTTAACGGATTCACCTTTTATATAATTGATTACAAAAAAAAAAAATATATATATATATATACAAATTTTCCTAAAATAGAATAAATAAAATGATCTAATCTAGAAATTACAAATTGAACGTTAAATTGGTAGAATTGAACAACAATAATTTTAAAAACTCTGAAAATTGGCACCTATTAATGAAATCTTGAATTAATTAGCTGTTTACATGAACGTAGGGACATATGAAACAAGTCAAAATCTGGATCACAATATAAAGTATTTAAGTTTCTAACAATTATTTCAAGTGGTGAAAAATATCCATAATTAGTCCGATGAAAATTGACTCGAAATAACGGAGCGTTCCAAAGGTTTATACCATGCGGATACACGTTGAAATTCAATAAAGTTACGAAGCCAGGAGCATCAACATAGCCATTCAAAAGTTTGTGGATAAAGCAGTTTCCTGATATTGCATGACGCCCCTGAATTGACTTTAGATTGATATTCTCATTAAATCTATAAGATAGATATCTAACAAATCGTTTCTGGATCCTTTCCAATTTTAGAATGTGCACATTATAATATGGAAACCACAGCAAAGATCCATACTCAAGAGTAGATCGTACAAATGAGTTGTAAAGAACCAGCAAAGTTCTCATATTAAAATGTTTACCATTTCGCATGATAAAACCTAAAGAACGCATTGCTTTTCCACATACGGCCTTCATATGCACTGAAAAATGTAATGCACTGTCGAAATGGACACCTAGGTCTTTAATGGTATCCACCCTTTCAAGAATCACATTATCGATCATATAACCATAGTTTATATGTCTTTTGTGTTTGTTAAAACTTATTAATTTACATTTGCCTATATTTAGACTTAAATCATTGATATTGCACCACTTAGACACATTATTAATATCCGCTTGTAGTGCCTCGCAGTCATTAATAGATTTTACTTCGTGTAGAATTTTCATGTCATCAGCATACAGGTAACATCTGGAGAATTTTAAATAATCACTGATGTCGTTAATTAAAATAAGAAATAGAATTGGGCCACAGTGGCTACCCTGCGGCACACCAGACGTTACCTGTATGTCTTCAGACATGAAACTTCCAACTTTGACATTTTGTATACGAGTTGTAAGGTAGGACCGAAACCAATTTAAAACACTTGCACAAAAACCATAAGCACTCATTTTTGAAAGTAAGATTCACTTTATCAAACGCCTTGGAGAAGTCCGTATAAATGACGTCCAATTGACCTCTTTCCTCCAAGACGGTCAGAATATCAGATTGAAATTCTAATAGGTTTGTACTGGTTGATCTTCCTCCATAGAATCCGTGCTGCTCCTTTACAATAAGACTTTTTGCCATCCAGAATAATTGCCGTGATATGAGTTTATCTAAAATCTTTGGAATATGTGACTGGATTGCGACTCCTCGATAATTCGAAATAACGTCTTTACTGCCAACCTTATGAATTGGAATAAAAAACTCCTTTTCCAAATTTGTGGAAACGATTCTTGTTCAAGCGAATTAGCGAATAACGAATGTAGTGGTTTTGATAGAGTACACACACATCTTGAAAGAAACGCTGCAGGAACACCATCTGGTCCAAACGCTGTACTATTTCCTAACGAGCTCAACTTATTAAATACTTCATGTAGGTTTATTTATTTTTTATTATTATTGACAAGTTTTCCAACATTAAAATTGTCTTTAGAACCTTTTTTTTACAAATTACAAGCATCACACAACCTGCATCACACTACTAAATTTATTTATTTATTTATTTATTGGAAGATCCATTTTACAAAATACATTGTGACAAAATTTTATTAGTACAAGAAAAATACAGTAATACTTATACATAAAATAAACTTATAATATTAAGAAAAATAACAAACATCTATACGCTTAAGTTTGCTAATAAATTGTCAGTGTGAGAAGCAATTAAAAATATCAAAATTTGGATGCAGTGATAGTTTATTTGCTGTACGCATAAACCTTGTAAGTGGACTATTATTTTCATAATTTGTCTTATGGAACTGGATACGAAATAAGGTTAAATGTCAAGTTTTAGATTGAGTAAAAGAGAAAGTAATTTGCGACAGAAGATATGGGCATTCAACAATGTGCAAATTAATTTATGAAGATAAACAAATCAGCATGCACCCGGCGGATACTTAGTTTATCAATAGAGTGGATAGACAAAATTGTATCTAAATTTGTGCTGTTATCAAAGCCTCACTTGTACGCAAGTACTTTTAAAAATTTGTTTTGAACGTTTTCCAAAAAAATAATATAAACTCTTTGAGTTGGTGCCCATACACTGGATCCATATTCCAGATGCGAACGTACAAGGTGGATCAAAAAAATTGGAATCATCCTAAGAGATCTCGAGATGGTACTAATTTAATGATTTTCAACTATGTTTTGTGTATTTTACGACAATTGTTTCACATGAAAAAGCAACAACGTTGTGAAACAACTGTGGTGAAATGTATAAAAAATAGTTGAAAATCGTTGAGTGTTTTGTTTAAGAAAACTCTTCTCTTGAAATCGGCGGAGCGACTAATCCAAATTTTCATGCTTTTCTAAACTCGAAATTTTATTTCATGCTTAATTTGGAAGTGGAAACACTCGTTACTAGCTTCAAATTCACTTAAGCACTGTTATTATCGGGATATGTAGATAGATGCACTTAAAATAAAAATTCCTTGTACAGATAATTAGTTTATTTTTATAATGCTTTCAAATGGAGGCGAATTTTAGGGTTGAATCGCGCATTGTTTCTAAAATTTAATTTTAATATCGCTCGTTTTTTTTTTTAATTATTTGACCGTGGCAATCTATAAACATATGCAATTAGCGTGCGAGCAATAATTGGAGCAGCAGTATCAACAAAATAAATATCGATTAAATATACGAGTTTATGTATATTTTTATGCCGGCTGAGTTCTTGAAAAATTTGAATTTAATGGACAGCACCACGGTCATTAATGATTCCAATCTCTAAAACCGAAGCGATTTGATTTTTTGTTGTTGATTTTTAATGTTGTTGTTTTTATGGTAATGATTAGCGAGGATTCGAATTTCTGTAAAGGACATTCTCAGGGTTAATACATTTTGTTAATAACCCGGACCAAACTCAAATCAAGTTAAAGATAATATTTAAAATTACAAACATGTTTTTCGTGTAAAATGCAACGAATGTGTTTTAATTAATAAGATAACTTAAGACAATAAATATCCATTGAAGCAACTACTTCCCGTGCAAATTACCTCCGAATATTGAAAAAAGTCATAAGAAAAGCTATACTGAAGAGAGATAAATCTCGAAACGCGTCTATAGATGGCCTAAGACATTAGTTTTAATCGAAGTCCTTTCATTTATAATTTTTTGTAATTTCTCCTTTCATTTTTCATGTTTATTTGTTAGGTGGTTTGAAGAGAATTTGACCTAAATGTTATACATACTTTGATAGAGCGTTGTAACAAATCAATTAAAATAAGATTTTAAATATTTCAGTGTATAATTCAATATCCGGAGGTGTATTTGCACGGGAAGTAGTTGTTTCAATAGATTTTTATTGTCTTAAGTTGTCTTATTAATTAAGACACATTGTTTGCATTTTACACGAAAAACATTTCCGTAATTTTATATATTAGCTAAAGTGTGCAAACTATAAGAAGCGTAAGCTTATTTTCTCGAATTCAAATATTTTGAATTGGAATTTCTCAAGTTAAAGATATTTTAAACCAAATATTTGCAATTATTTTCATACTTTATATTTAAACATTTTTGTTTAAAAAACTGTTAAAAATTACATATTTTTAAATCCAGCACTTACTACACATTTATCACCATTATAGTCTTAATAATTGTTAGCGGAGAAAGTAGAGCTGCAGTTTTTTTTCTTGTTGTTATTTCCTCAATTATTGCCATCGTCATCAACATCCACATTGAGATTAATCGGCCAAGTGATGAATTTATGAAGAAAGCGTTTTGATATTTTACCAGCTTTAATGAATTAAATAAATGCTATTGCTTACAATTCAATTTCTGACTATCTTAATAAATATATACATACTTAAATTTATTTACTGCGAAGTTTTCAGTTTCTCATAGCTAAGGTAGTTGGATCAATAATTTAACAAAAATAAATAATAGTAATATGTTGAATAATGAGGTGAGAGTTTTTAGAACTGGAAGTGAATATTAATCGAACGAGCATTAACCTAGATTATGTAGTTGTGCTTGCTGTTGTTGCAACAAATTGGTGAAGGAATTTCGAAATCAAAGTCGAAAGAATGTTTGCATAGACACTATTTTGTAATAGGATATTTTGAATGGCCCTCAACTTTTGTTTTAATTTCTCAATACATCAATCGATTGAAAAAGTAAAGTTCCAAACAAAATACATATAATCTGTTTTTTTGAATATGACCAATCAAATTTGACATTTCAAGAATTTGTTATTGAAACTATATCAGACGGATATCCTGACTCAAAAGTTCTTATTTGCGGCGATTATAATCTTCCTGATGCAGAATAGTCTAACGATGATTTTGGCCTTATAAATAATAAAACTTCATCATATCCAGCGCAATTGCTTACTGGGACCACAGTTCATATATATCCATTTAGCCAGTCTCTGTATAAAACTTGGTAACAGCGTTTGGATACTCTTACCCCAATCATGACTATAGTCTCTTTTCTACTCAATTTTTAGTTCTCCTACAAGCAGTGGCTCCTCTTGCTGAGACGTTTAGTTTCTATAATCTTCTGCAAATCTGTGATATACCAAACGAAAATAATGTCTATCTTGATCTAATATTTGCTCGTGACGGATTTTTGATCTCAAGAGCATCCGATTTGATTTTTGATGTACAGCACTATGTGCCATATCTTATTACCATGTCTTCAACCGAACCACTTAAATCACTTCAATTTATCTTGAACAAGTTTTTCATCTTTCATGTGGTGAAATATTTTTAACTATGTTTTGAATTTTGGAGGCTTCTACTTCGTTATACATATTAATTTAACGCAATAAAACACTTTTAACTTTGTTTGTATAACACAATTTAAATTGTGTTATACAAACAAAGTTAAAAGTGTTTTATTGTGTTATTTTTAACTATGATTTAAAAAAAGAAAACACTTGGTTAAATTTCACTAATATGTTATATTAGTGAAATTTAACCAAGTGTTTTCTTTTTTAAATCACTTCAATTTGATGAATACAGTTATAACTTTTCGCGTGCTAATTATTCAGACATTAATATCTCTTTAAATTCTGTTGAATAGCATAATGTATTGAATGGTCACATCGATGACATGGTCAATACATTTTACAACATTTTATATAAAGTTTTAGATCATTTAGTACCAGTGAAACGTATAAAACCATGCACCTATCCAGTTTGGTTTTCTTCTGAATTAATTAATTTAATTAAACAAAAACTTATTGCTCATAAATTGTACAAGGCGTGCCACAATTCTACGAATTATCAGAAATTTTAACAGTTGCGTAATGAATGTGTACATTTAAGAAATCAACTGTATGGTCAATACGTCAATTCTGTAAATAATGACATTGCCAATAATCTAAAAAAATTCTGGAGTTTTGTAAAAGTAACTAACTCCGTTCCTGAATTTCCGAATATAATGTACTTTAATGATAACCGTAGCGTCAGTGGTTCTGAATGTGTTAATTTATTTGCGGATTTTTCCATAGTGTACAGTACTGATAAACCTGCATTTATACCGACATTTCCTACCACTTCAGAAGCAACCTATATGCTCTATACAGTTAACCTATATGCTAATAAACCTATATGATAATAAAAGTATGTAAAAGTGATATAGTTCATAAAATTAGTGATTTGAAAAGCAGCAAGGGCACAGTCCCTGACAGAATCCCTTCACTATTTTTAAAGAATTGTATTTTTTTTATCACATCGCTATTATTCATTTTATTTGATGCTTCTGTCACACAAAATAAATTTCCTGACTTTTGGAAGAGAAGCTATGTTACACCACTATTTAGGTCTGGCAAAAGGGATGATGTATCAAATTACTGGAGTATATCAATACAGTCCGTTATACCTAAGTTACTCGATAATCTCGTAGCTAGAAAATTAAATTGAATCTGCAAAAACATACTCATAGATGAACAGCATGGATTCACCTCATTTATTATTAATGCCTTTGAGTCTAGCCATTCAGTTGATACTGTGTTTACCGATTCTGCCAAGGCAATTGATCGTGTTAACCACGATATTTTAGTTGCTAGATTATCTGCATTGAGATTTCATGCGGTTGTTGTCAAGTGGGTACATAGCTTTTTAAGTAACCGTGTGCAGTGTGACAAAATCAAGAACTTTTTATCAAATACCATTCAAGTGCCGTCGGGTGTTCCCCAGGGTTCGCATTGTGGCCCATTGCTGTTTTTACTCTTTATCAATGACATATCACTGGTTATAAAACATTCTGCAACATTTTGCTCTTTGCCTGAAAATGTACACAAAAATTGTGTCTATGGACGACTGTGTACTGCTGCAAGATGATTTATTATCTGTTTATAATTGGTGTCAAAATAATCATTTGTTTTTTAATATACAAAAATGCAAAACTATGAGATTTTCCAAAAAACAAGTGATACACAATTTAATTATACAATTGATGGTCACCACCTTAAACAATTAAGTGTTACTAAAGATTTGGGTACAATCTTTAACAGAAAATTGAGTTTTGCCAGCCATGTTAACGCAATTTGTAATCGGGCTAAAAAGATGTTAGGTTATATAAAACTATTGGGTAGAGACTTGTCACCAGCAGCAGTATTCAAACGAGTTTATTTTGCATTTGAAAAATTGCCAAATTCTGCTGAGAAGTCGTAACACGAATTCGTTTTTGGTTCACTATGACCAAACGCGGCACCCATCGCGCGCAGAGCTTCTTCATACCCAAAATATCATGTACGATATTGGACACACTGCCATACGACATCTTTGGGGTCTCAGCTAGCTCCCTCAATTTCACTTTCGGGTCGTTCAACATTATCATAGGATATTTTCCTCGTTTTCTAGTGTACTGACGTCTTTTGGGCGTCCAGTTCGTTTAGCGTCATTGGTGCTTGTACGGCCACAGCGAAAGTCAGAAAACCACTTTTGAATCATCTTCATTGTTAATGCAGAGTCTAAATAATTTTTCTCTAGCTTAGCTTTGGTCTCGGTTATCATATTTTTGCTTATATAATAGTGTTAAACTGACCACGAATCTTTGATTTTTTTTATTAAAAAAAAAAAAAAAACTTAGGTTGGTTGCTTCTCTGTAACTTGTAAATGGGTAAATATAAATCACATAATACTTATTTGATGGTTGAAACAAACAAAATATTTTTTAGCCCGCATAATTAGTTAATTAAACATACATACATATAAAGGTAATTTTTATTAAAACGATTTATTTATGTAATCATTTTTAAGGAAAATCCAAAAAAATTCTAAGAGTTCCGGTTTTCGTATTTTCACCAAAAGCCAACCCTAGGATTGTAGAAAAAAGGCTTAAGTTAATGTAATCTTAACACCTTGATTGGTTTAGGCCAGTGATGGGGAAACTACGGCCCGCGGGCCAAGTCCGGCCCGCGGAAAGGTTTAATCCGGCCCGTTTAAGAGTGCCGTCGTGAGAATGTTTGAACGCGTTCTTACTTCGTAATGTGACGACCCGCATAAAAACTACCTACCTACGATTAAGCATTATTCTTTGGCCCGCTACGATTGTCTGGTTATTACAAATGGCCCGCCTTAAAACAAGTTTCCCCACCACTGGTTTAGGCTGTAAGACAGACAGATTTTTTTCAAATAATGGTCTTAATTAACTCGGAAGATCTCAAAATCCACTAAAATTTTTGATTTAAAATTTTTCGCGGAAACAATACTTTCCCTTTGTTTTGCATATGGTGGAAGGTAAAAAAAAACTGTTTTGAAATATATATATATTTTTTAATTTAATTAAATTTTATTTATAGAGAGCAAATTCTAAATTTTTGGGGGCTAAGTATTGCTAAAAGGGGTATTTTCTGTTAGGGTTTGAGGTAAACCGGTATTTTAGGATTGGCAGCACTGGTCGTTACATTTCCCCCGCAGCGTGGACGTTTGTTCTAATGTTCTAATTGAGTACGGCAGATTTGCCGGGACTTTACTTCCACACAGTGCATTAATTGAGTACGGCAGATTTGCCGGGACTTTACTTCCACACAGTGCATCGACAGTATACAAATAATATTTAATAACTACCAAAAAATTAGGTTGACTACATGCAGCTTGCCTACATTCGGCCGACCCATTTCCTTAAATCACGAGCCGTCACTGGCAGTCAGTTCGTTTGTGTGTCGTTTTATAAAACAACACTCATTTTTCGTCATCCGTTGTTTTTCAAAAGATCTTAATTTAAAACTTTAAACGAGTGTTTTCCACTCCCAGACTAAGCATGAAGTAAAATTTCGAGTTTAGAAAAGCCCTGTGAAAATTTGTCGAGGGTCGCGTAGCGACCCGAGACAAATTTTCTGGGCTTTTCTAAACTCGAAATTTTACTTCATGCGCCACGCGTATAAAACACTGATTTCAAGTGAGTTTCAAATATACATAAATTCACAATATTTTTGTTTTGTACGTGTGGCGCATGAAGTAAAATTTCGAGTTTAGAAAAGCCCAGAAAATTTGTCTCGGGTCGCTTCGCGACCCTCGACAAATTTTCACGGGGCTTTTCTAAACTCGAAATTTTACTTCATGCTTAGTCTGGGAGTGGAAAACACTCGTTTATAGCTTAAAATTGAACTCCTCTAAAAAAACAACGTTAACATTTTCTTTTAGGTAAATATATGCATAAGCTGTAAATTTTCCGACATCCGTTGTTTTTCAAAAGAGCTTAATTTGAAACTATAAACGAGTGTTTTCCACTCCCAGACTAAGCATGAAGTAAAATTTCGAGTTTAGAAAAGCCCCGTGAAAATTTGTCGAGGGTCGCGCAGCGACCCGAGACAAATTTTCTGGGCTTTTCTAAACTCGAAATTTTACTTCATGCGCCACGCGTATAAAACACTGATTTCAAGTGAGGTTCAAATATACATAAATTCACAATATTTTTGTTTTGTACGTGTGGCGCATGAAGTAAAATTTCGAGTTTAGAAAAGCCCAGAAAATTTGTCTCGGGTCGCTTCTCGACCCTCGGCAAATTTTCAAGGGGCTTTTCTAAACTCGAAATTTTACTTCATACTTAGTCTGGGAGTGGAAAACACTCGTTTATAGCTTTAAATTGAACTCTTCTAAAAAAGCAACGTGAACATTTTCATTTATGTAAATATATGCATAAGCTGTAAATTTTCCGACATCCGTTGTTTTTCAAAAGAGCTTAATTTGAAACTATAAACGAGTGTTTTCCACTCCCAGACTAAGCATGAAGTAAAATTTCGAGTTTAGAAAAGCCCCGTGAAAATTTGTCGAGGGTCGCGCAGCGACCCGAGACAAATTTTCTGGGCTTTTCTAAACTCGAAATTTTACTTCATGCGCCACGCGAATATAACACTGATTTCAAGTGAGGTTCAAATATACATAAATTCACTGTATTTTTGTTTTGTACGTGTAGCGCATGAAGTAAAATTTCGAGTTTAGAAAATATCGTCAGCGTATTCTACTTATAAAAGTTCATACAAAAGTTTTTACAGCATGTCAATTTCTTTTTAAATAAGGAAGTTATTTCAATACTTCAATATGGCAAAATTTTGAGTTTTCACGTATATCTCGAAAGCGATTGAAGATAGGCACATTTAAATTAGGCACATGAAATATGCTCTAAAAAAGAGCTGTGCAAGTATATATTTCCACTGAGCAAATCCATTTAAGCAATGTTTCATCAACATTTAAACAACGTTTAATGTTGATATAACGTTATTTGTTTGTTTTTTGCTCAGTGGGTTAGTTCATTAAAATGCTACTTTACTTGAAAATACCATCGAATATGTTGCACCCTGTACAGACAAGTATTTAATTACACAGAAATTGTAAATATTAATGAGTAAACAATACGGCAAACAAATTGTAAACATTAATGATTAAAAATTATGGAATGCGTGTAATGCGTTTAATTGCAAATTAATCGCGTAAATTCGACGTTATCAAAAGGTGACGAGTTGTTTTTTTTCGCGCTTATTCACGCCGAATAACAAAGCAATTCGCAACAATAACAAAACCCGCTCAATTTGACGCCTGGTTAACGATTCTCGTTTCATTGTGATTATTTTTATTAAGTAGTGTGATAATTTCGATAAATAATGTTTATCAAATATTAGTCGCATATTTTGATTTATTATTTCCTTTCGACAATTAGACTACGTGTTATTTATTGTTGCTGTTAACACGACAAACAATGTTGTTTATCAAGCAAAAATGTGTCATTCTAGACATTTAGATATATCAACCTTACTCGTGTGTTTATATTGTGAATTTTCAATAAAAATTAATTACTTTAAATCAGTGACAGAGCTAGGATTTCGTCTTATATAATAAAAATATTTTAGTTTCATATTAAGAAGTTGAAGTTATCTAAACTATAGTCACAAGAACCTCAGTTATACAAAAAAATATTCGAAACTATAGTCGTTGTGTATCAATAACATAATGAATGAATGAACGGTCCGCGTCAGAAAAAATATATTCGCAATTCAAGGTCGGGAGCCGGGAG
This sequence comes from Philonthus cognatus, assembly GCA_932526585.2. Classification (NCBI taxonomy): domain Eukaryota; kingdom Metazoa; phylum Arthropoda; class Insecta; order Coleoptera; family Staphylinidae; genus Philonthus; species Philonthus cognatus. The sequence continues at coordinate 14,832,711 of OW052243.1, forward strand.
CCAGGAGCCTGTGTCGCGACAAATGCAGTACACGAATTCTACATATCAAACCTAATTTCTTTTCATATGTTTTTAGAAATCACAGTGTATTTTTAAAATATTACTAAAAGGCACGATGCTGTCCCCTATTTATTGAAAGTATAATCAAAATTTACATTGCTCTTATGGAGATTAATTTTATATATAATTTATTTCAGATTAATCTATTTAACATGTTTATAACAATTACCTCAATAAATTAAAGCAATATGGAGAAAAAATAATGGTTCCTATGGAAGTAATACACGGAATTATGTGATCATTTGACTGTGTTCCATTATTTAATAATTTTTAATTTAAGAAACATTTTTTTGAAAAAAATATACTGTCAATTTATTCGCAAAGCTTCAATGTACAATATGTATAAGTTTCAATGCTCTATTTTCATTATCGTGGAAGATTAATCGTTGTTCGTTCTTTATGGCCAAATAACATGTAAATTTTCGACCTTAACGTAAACGACAACGTTATGATTTTCATAAAAAAATCATAAATAGTTTGCTATTATATCAGGTGTTCATTTAAAAACCCGATGGAGAAGGCGTTGCCTTTTTGATAGAAGGGAATGTGAAGTCGCAGTTAAGTTTACGTTTTATCATACCTGACATAAATCTCAGATTGTGTTAATCAGTAGCTCATTCATTTGCCTTGTTCCTATAGTTGTTGTGTTGTTTTATTCTTTCGTGTGAGTGGGCATTAAAATACGGAATAAAATAAAAAAACTTTTATAAAATTGGTTTAGATCAGTGGTCTCCAAACTACGCCCCGCGGGCCAAATCCGACCCGCGACTTGCATGAATCCGGCCCGCGATTGTTTGTAATTTTTTTTGTAAATGTCATATTTTGAAATATTGTAACAATTGTTCCTTAAATTTTTCATAATTTTATAAAATTAATCGGATCTTGGCCGACTTTATTATGTAGAATTGTATTTGTGGCCAGCGAAGAAGATAGTTTGGAGACCCAGGGTTTAGATTAACACTGACAGGAGCGACTGACATTTTCACGTACGACCTACTTCACAATGCTTTCAAAATTTCACAGCCAATTCGATCGGGTTTTTAACTGAACAGCTGCTAATCAGTGATAATGAATTTAAAAAATTAGTCCTTTGACAATCAACAAGATCATTACCTCCATTAGTCGCCTGAAATTCAGGTCCTGAATACCATCGTATCTATACTTAAAGGAATGCTAGTCTAAAGCTTGTATTAGACAACACAGTTTTTTTGTAAAAGAATATAGTATATTATTTTTTATTTTATTTAATAAAGTCTCAGTTATACAAACAAAGTTTAAAAGTGTTTTATTTGTGAGTTATGATGTATAACGAAGTAGAAGCCTCTACCGTTAACAGTTTATACAAAAAAAGTTTAAGTGACTTATTTATGTGAATAGTGAAGTATAACGAAGTAGAACCACAGTTAATAAATGTTTGTTATTAGTTCAATAAAATTGCACATGCAGAAAACTAAATTTTTAATTACTTTCAGGGGATTTGTTGAATTGTGCGTTAAACTAAGTACAATAGAAAACACCATAATTATTGGATTTTGAGTGTCGCCATCTATTGCCCATTTAATAGCATTTAACGAACAATAGAAGGCGTTTACGCGTTATTATTTTATTAATGGAACGAGAGTCTCATTGTTAATTCTGCTTACAAACCTGACTCACAGGGAGCAAATACGAAACGAATAATTATGTAATAATATTGGATTAATAATACATTATTTGTTGGAAGTTGGGAAATAGATAAATTATTTTTATAACTAATTGTGCTTGTAAATTTCAAAGCTCAAAGCAGCACACATTCAAAATAATTAGTATCCCTGTATTTAAGAGAGTAGCGCAAACTGGCATCCATCTTGACGCTTTTAGGCGCCAAATTTAAACTAAATAAAATTAACAGGACGCGCCTCAATCATTAAAGAATATGATTGATTTTTTATGGATTTAATAAAGATGCAGTGTCTCTGATTCAATCGTATTTATACAACAGGTATCAGTATGTTTATTTCAATGGCTATACTTCATAATATGTTGCAACCAGTGGGGTCCCACAGGGATCTAATCTTGGGCCACTGCTTTTTATCATTTTTATTGATGATATTGTAAACGGGCTTCAATCTAATGTACTACTCTATGCTGATGATATAAAGATTTATGGCGTCATTGAATCTGTAAGTCACTTACAGATTCAATGACGCCATAAATCTTTATATCATCAGCATAGAGTAGTACATTAGATTGAAGCCGTTTTACAATATCATCAATAAAAATGATAAAAAGCAGTGGTCCAAGATTAGATCCCTGTGGGACCCCACTGGTTGCAACATATTATGAAGTATAGCCATAAACTACAGGATGATATTATTCGCATACAGCAATGATGCAGCAATAATGGTTTGTCATTAAATCTAAATAAATGCAAATGTCTATCTTATTCACGAAGGAGCGATGTGATACATTATGATTATTCGTTAGACAATGTCATTTTTGAGAGACATAATATTATACGTGATTTGGGAGTTATATTTGATGAACAGCTTACTTTTCGGGAACATATAAACAACATCTGTAATAAAAGTTTTAGAATGCTAGGTTTCATTCATCGTACCTGTAAGGAGTTTACTAACATACAAGTCATGAAAAAATTATTTTGCTCATATGTGCGATCAAATCTTGAATTTGCGAGCGTCATTTGGTCGCCTAACTATTGTGTTCATATAAACCGACTAGAAAAACTTCAGAAAAAATTTCTAAAAATGCTTTTCCTTAAAAAGTTTAAAGAATATCCGCCATTAAATATAACATATCAAGAACTTTTAAACACTTTTGAAATGAAATCGTTACATCATAGGCGTAATAATGCGATGGTTTTATTCTTACACGGTTTGCTTAATGACGATATTGATGACCCAAATCTTCTCTCTAAAATCAATTTTCTAGTTCCACGAGTAAATTCACGTCAAACTAAGTTATTTTACACATCCCATGTTAATACTGTTGCTCATTTTCATTCACCTATAAATTCTATGGTCAGAACCTATAACAATGTTAACTTCTTAGCCGACATTTTTATAGATTCTCGTTCCACATTATTGCGAAATATTTCACAATTTGTCTAAATTTGTAACATTTTTGATATTATTTGTCTATATAATACCATTATACTGACATCATTTTAAGATTAATGTTAGGTTTAATCTTTAGTCTTCGCATGCTTTTTTTAATTTTTTAATTTTATATAATTTTTTTTTTAAATCTTTGATTTGGTTGGCGTTCACTTTGTGGTACATCTTTATAAAATAATATTAAAACACTTAACTTTGTTTTACCACTTTAATTAACTTTTTACAGTGACTATAGTTTCGACTACAAGCTAGTCATTATCAAACTGAGTTTGATAATGACTAGCTTGTAGTCGAAACTATAGTCACTGTAAAAAGTTAATTAAAGTGGTAAAACAAAGTTAAGTGTTTTAATATTATTTTTTTTGTTTGTTAAGGAATATTTACTTTGTTTCAAATCTAATTATAATTATTAGTAATACAATATTTCCCTGTAATTGGATGTAATCTGTTGGGAAATGAATAAAGTTATTATTATTATTATTATTGGTTTAGTTTGAATTTGGCGCCAAACGGCGTCAAGATGGATGCCAGTTTCCGCTATTCTCTTAAACACAGGGACACTAATTATTTTGAATTTGTGCTGCTTTGAGCTTTGAAATTTACAAGCACAATTAGTTATAAACATAATTTATCTATTTCCCAACTTCCAACAAATAATGTATTATTAATCATCCAATATTATTACATAATTATTCGTTTCATATTTGCTCCCTGTGATTCAGGTTTGTAAGCAGAATTAACAATGAGACTCTCGTTCCATTAGCACTGTGCGCATGCAAATGTTTTCTTTGCAATTAATCGTTGTGGCCCGTATAAGTGCGTCAAGTACTTTCCTTTAACGAAAGTCAGTGGTAATTTTTACTCGATAACCTTTCGCAATAATTTTAATCACTGAAGGTTCAGTCCTTAACACACATCTTTTCTCTCTTTCGGGAAAGTTCAGGGCGCACCTGATTAAGAATAATAATAATAATAATAACTGGATAATCTTGACTGTCTCTTCGGTTGCGACATTGGAGTTGAAACCTGCTCAAAGGAGCAACAAATGTTACGAATTTGTTGAATCCGGCTCGAAGAACCAACCAATGTTACGGAATACGTTGAATGAACAATCCCTCATTCAACGTTGAATAGTTTATTAGATCATATGTGCTATATGAACTGTGGAGGAATAAAAAAATCCGGCTTCTTTAGTTGTGATTACTTTTGAAGGACGAATTCGTAGTTTCCTTGGAATTACAATTGATAAATGTATAACCGATTTGATCACTTGTATTTCAACACCAAATATACATAAACAATATACAAAATATGAATTAACGATTTTAACACACATCCAAATACCAAATATTCATGAGCCAAACTAAATTTTCAGGCTTTTCTGAGCTATAAATTAAACTGCATGTGCTACGCCTACAAAACACTGATTTCAAGTGAAGTTCACAAAATGCTACTAAAGCAGTTTGCTTAATATATATATTATGAACTTTACTTAAAACCAGTGTTTTGTACGCGTGGCGCATGAAGTAAAATTTCGAGTTTAGAAAAGCCTGAAAATTTGGTTTGGCCGCGTAGCGCTACGCGCTACGCGACCAAACCAAATTTTCAGGCTTTTCTAAACTCGAAATTTTACTTCATGCTTAATCTGGGAGTGGAAAACACTCGTTCGAAACTTCTAATTGAACCCTTTAAAAAAAACAGCGAATGTAAATCGGAAAATTTACAGCATGTGCTACGCTTACAAAACACTGATTTCAAGTGAAGTTTACAAAATGCTACTAAAGCAGTTTGCTTAAGATGTATATTTTGAACGTTACTTAAAACCAGTGTTTTGTACGCGTGGCGCATGAAGTAAAATTTCGAGTTTAGAAAATTTTCAGGCTTTTCTAAACTCGAAATTTTACTTCATGCTTAATCTGGGAGTGCAAAACACTCGTTCGAAACTTCTAATTGAACCCTTTAAAAAAACAGCGAATGTTAATCGGAAAATTTACACCGTGTGCGTATGTATACTTCTTGTATATCTGCATCTCTTCCCATTTTCAAATTCTCACCATAAGTATCTAAAATTATTTCTATTCTATATAATAACATGTATAAAACCGAATGTGCACTATGCGTACTAAGTCGGTATAGTTATCGCGAACCTGTTCCGATAGGAATGAAGTGTTGAAGATGGCGGTTGTTTGCAAGGCCTGCCTTGGTCTAGTAACATATTACCCAACTAGTTTTCCACCGAATTGATGACCCGTTTTGCTAGATACGCAATCTTCGAGTCGGTTTGTTGAATTTTAATGTCGTTTCGTAAACAACAAAAAAAAAAACATTTCTTTGTAATTTTGTGGTCTTCAATGTTTCTGCGTGTGGTTGATTGATTTTAAATACTAATTACATGTTTGTACTTTTGTACATAATGCATAATTTAAAACGTAAAACGAACACTGGCACGTTTTTGTTTTTGTTTAAACATTTTTCAACAGCGGAATCTTATTTTTGTGTATATATGTTGGATCAAGGCCGCAGCCAGGGGGAGGGGGGGAGATATGGGGGTTGAAACCCCTTCCGAAATTTTCAAAATGTTAAATTTTACTATCCAAAAGCTGCAAAAACCGAATTTTTACCATTCACCTCCCCTCCGAAACTTTTATATCCCTCCGAAAAATTTTAAATTCCCCCCCAAGTTTTTTCTTCTCGTTAAGACCTTGTGTTGGATAATATTGAATTTGAATGAAAGGCACTTGGTTTGTTTTACAAAAGTGAAGCAAACCAAGTACCTTTAATTCGAATTCCACATTAGTTAAAATGTTTCATCAAGTGATCAATGAGGACCAAATTAAATTTGTATGTTGGATCAAGGCTGTAAATAGAAAAAGAATGGGAGGGGTACCGGTAAAAATATTGTTTTTGCTCTTTCGGGGCCGCTTTTACATACAAAAATTTAACATTTTGAAAATTTCGGGGGTGGGGTTTAAATATCCCCCCCGGCTACGGCCTTGTGTTTGATATTTTGATTTAATTTTACAAATCGCGGCTCTTTTGAGTTTTCGCAATTGTAAATCTGCAATAACCCAAAATTATTTATTATCCAACGCACTCCTCGTGTAAACTTCCGAGAATACCCAAAGTTATGCACCTAGGCTCAAAGTTCTTCTAACGTGTTCAAATATTTACACCTTCGAATGTTTTCTTAAGTGATTAATCGCAAGGCATTTGCAAAATGTAATATAAATAACCCACTTTGCAAACTCCGCAAGGTTAGCCACAAAAATACAATTGTTCTTAGGTTAATTAGCATTTTATTCCTGAATGATATTTATTTAGAAAATTCATATCTGAGCGCTTGTACAAGACACAATTTTTAAGTTTCTGTTGTAAATACAAAGTTATTATAGAACAAGCATTTAATATTCTTTAAATGAACAGATTACTAAAACTGTTAATTTCTTGAATTAATTTCTCATCTGGCACTTGGTGAAACATATAACACTATGTAAAGTTAATTAAAGGAAAGGCACTTGGTATTGTTTCACAATTAAATCTTTATTCCGACTAGTTTCGGTTTGTTAGACCATTTTCAAAGGAATGTACAGAAAAAAATATTTCCTAAGTATATATACAATATTTTTGTTTCAGGTAATAAGAGAAGTCAGAATTGGGGAATTCCAAATCTCCTCGTTGTCGTTTATGGGGAAAAATATCGTAAACGACAACGAGGAGATTTGGAATTCCCCAATTCTGACTTCTCTTATTACCTGAAACAAAAATATTGTATATACATATACTTAGGAAATATTATTTTCTGTACATTCCTTTGAAAATGGTCTAACAAACCGAAACTAGTCGGAATAAAGATTTAATTGTGAAACAATACCAAGTGCCTTTCCTTTAATTAACTTTACATACTAAAACTGTTGTTCTACTAACAAAACTTAATCCCTCTGAATTTCATTTTATTATGGCATTCCGCAGCTAGTGCTATACATGAAATATTTCATTTTTCAACAGTTTCCAAAATGTATTAGACATACAAATTGAGGCTTAGTTAATCCTGAATCGGTCGGTTTCTATTAATCAATGAAATGACTTGAGAAATATTAGAAAAACCGCATTTTATTAAGAAACAATTAGCAAAATTCATAAATAACCTATTATTTATTTTGGAAAAAGATGTAAGCTCGAACCGATAACGCGTGGCGCCATCTGTTGCTCGTTAGATGCTTTTATCTAATGAGCAATAGATGGCGCTACACTCGATATCAAATAATTATGGTATTTTGAATTGTTCTAATAACTTTTCGATTTAATTTAAGAATTCTGTCGAGTGTTTCTACTCCTTGCCGAGAGCCCAAAATTTGCTTAACCCATTAACGGCCAAGCAAGTATAGAGTTAACTCTGAAAGCTGATTTTAGGTCAAATTCTGCACTAATGTTTATGATTTCTATAAACGACTCATGGTATTACATACTGTGATTTTTTCTTTGAAATATACATAATGTATACGCTGTAATTTTTCAGGCATTAGTCGATTGTATATAAAATGTGCAATATGAAGTATAGAACGAGTGTTTCCACTCCCAGACTAAGCATGAAGTAAAATTTCGAGTTTAGAAAAGCCTGAAAATTTGGTTTGGTCGCTCCGCGAAGCGGAGCGGCCAAACCAACTTTTCAGGCTTTTCTAAACTCGAAATTTTACTTCATGCGCCACGCGTACAAAACACTGAAATATTGTGAAGTTAGAAATACACTGAAAGAATTTTTTTTTTAAATGAGTCGAAATATTTAAATAATAAAATGTTTACAATTTTCTTCATACATTTTCAAGTCAGGTCAAATAATATAATGGATCAAATTAACTTATTTAGTAATTTAATTAACAAAAAATTAATAATGTTGCGTGTATGCATCAATGGCGCTTAATGGGTTAAAGCCCTTAAAGCCCGAAATTTGCTTAAAGCCCTTAAAGCCCGAAATTTGCCTAAAGTGCAGTACCTAAACCGACTACATAATATTTTCTTCACATCTTGTGTGTGATGGTGTGTGTGTATTTCAGTTTCATTTAAATCCTTGAATGGACTGTGAGAAAGGAGCCATCGAAAGTATGGGAAGTCGTCGCGATTGTTTCATCCGTTTGTCTTCAAGACCGACAGTTTTATGTATCTGCGTTGCCAGGCTACGTAACAATTGTTTTTTTTTTATTATTACAAACAGCGCTCTCCGCCAGATCCTCAGATGTGCATAATGGCACACTTTACGTCCTTGGTTAATAATAACGTGCGGTTATTGCGTGTTGTGGGAAACTTTATATCCATTTTATTAAACAATGAATCGAGTCTTATTTTTCGAAATTGAGTAAAACTATAAGAATACCGAAAGACGATTTTTTTTTTTTAATTGAACGTGTATTAGTTACTTTATTTAAGAATCTACTTGCCATCCTGTAAATAATAATAATAATAAGCAGAATATTTTAAATTTTACAATATTTCAAAGTTTAGTATGCGTGGCGCATGAAGTAAAATTTCGAGTTTAGAAAAGCCTAAAAATTTGGTTTGATCGCTCTGCGAAGCGAAGCGATCAAACCAAATTTTAAGGCTTTTCTAAACTCGAAATTTTACTTCATGCTTAATCTGGGAGTGGACACACTCGTTAGAATCTTCAAATGGAATGCGTTTACAAAAACAAACCAATGCCTGGAAATTTACAGAGTACACATTGAGATATGTATACTTAAAAGAAAAAATGCCTTGTTCATTAAGACCCAGTTGCACCAAATACGTTGAACTGGAATTATTCCAGAACTTGAATTCAAAATGACGTTTTCTATTGTTTGAACTGGGTTCAAAGATGAATCTAGTTCAACGTGTTAGGTGCAACTAGCCCTAAGAGTTTACCAGAGTTTGAGATAACACCTGAATATTTCTATTGGTGTGTAATGTACCAATGTATTATGTTTATGTATTTATTTTTGTATTATTTTTATATTCTTTCTTCTTGTATTTTTTTAAATCATATTTAATTCTTATATCTCTTAATTGTGTTTATGTTTATTTTAAATTATTAACAAACGCAGATAATACTAGGGACCGCAAACATTTAAATTATCTTTTGAAACTTCCGAATTTTCCATCATTAGTCATCATCTTTATCTTATCCAATTATTTTACCAGCATTATGCGCGACCGCACTAGATTCAAGGGAATTGACTTCTAGACTTAAAATTGGAAAGTCAGAAACAGCCACAATTCTTATTCTATATCAAATTTAATATAAAAGTCAAATTTATAAATATTCAAATAAAATAACACTCTTGGATGATCACTTCAATGAAATCACAAGCCCAGAAAAAAACATACAAATAAATAAAAGTACAACAGAAGTATTCTTTACAAATAGTTGTAAGTGGATTATTTTAAGAACGTATTAAAATGTTATTGTAAACTGTGTCACCGAGAGGTGGTAGCCGAGGGGTAACATCGCCGGACGGTAAATCGCGGCGAGCCACAGACAGACCGGGTTCGATTCCCTTGCACGAGGAGTTGTTATTTAAAAATAATAACTCGTTGTGTTCCTGGGTGTGATTGTGTCGTGACGTCCAAATATATGTTAATTTTAATTTTGGGTTTTACGTCATCTATTTCCGCTGCTAAGGCCAATCATGACGCCGGAGATTAGGTCTACAGCTATCCGGGAATTTTGCCGAACCCGGTGGGAGTTCCAACCCACCGGTAGGGATCTTTAACATGCAAGCAACATCCAGGCAGTACACGGGTCCTACATGCATTTAACGTCATATCCGAGAAGACGGAGTGTTTGGCATTTTTATCCTAACCTATATAAATGCAGACAACTTGTTAGGCCGGTATTTGGAACCCCGGTCCGTGGCGTGGCAGTACAACACTCTAACCACTACACCACCAAGCTGCCCATATATATGTTAATATACTAAAATTGTCGTTAGTGGCTGAATGGTATAAGACCTATGCCAAACAAACAAAGAAAAAAAAAAAGAAACTCTGTCACCCAAAGTAGAGTATTGAAGGATGGTAATGAGACTATGCATTTAATTGAATTGTGCAATTAAGCGTTTCGTAATTAATTACGCTTTTAATCAAGTGAATCGAATGCAATTGTTTAAGAGAGGTTATCGATCGTGTGAAATCGATGTCGGTTTTCTTTGGTCTATATAAAGGAGCGTGTCACTTTCACGATGGCCATCTTCATCGACGACACACACGTAGACGACAAGTCTGACACACATTTTCTATAGCTGTACATTTAATTACTCAACAGTCTCGAGACACATACAAATAATCTTAAAAGATCGAAGTTGTACTCTCAAGTAAATATTTGCGGAAAAAAATTGCAAAATTTAAATACTGAACAGTTTAGATTATATCAAGCTTGTTTATAAACATATTTCAGAATATCCACAGCTAACGCCATCTGTTGTTGGCTGGCGGATCAGCAATAAATGACGTTAGCTGTCGATATTTCTTAATCTGTTTGGCTTATTTGCACCTCTCCTGATTAACCCATTAGCGCCATTGATGCATACACGCAACATTATTAATTTTTGGTTATTAAATTACTAAATAAATTAATTTGAAATATTATAATATTTGACCTAACTTGAAAATGTATAAAGAAAAATGTAAATATTTTAATGAAATAAAACACTTTAACTTTTTTTGTATAACACACAGTAGTGTGTTATACAAAGTTAAAGTGTTTTATTTCATTGAATTAACATGTATAACGAAGTAGAAGCCTCCACAGTTCATAATGTAAATATTTTGTTATATAAATATTTCGATTATTACTTATTTAAAAAAAAATAATGTGAATGTATTTCTAACTTCACAATATTTCAGTGTTTTATGCGCGTGGCGCATGAAGTAAAATTTCGAGTTTAGAAAAGCCTGAAAATTTGGTTTGGCCGCTCCGCTTCGCGGAGCGACCAAACCAAATTTTCAGGCTTTTCTAAACTCGAAATTTTACTTCATGCTTAGTCTGGGAGGGGAATCACTCGTTCTAAACTTCATACTGCACGTTTTTATATAAAATCGAGGAATGCCTGAAATTTTACAGCATATACACCATGTGTATTTAAAAGAAAAATTCACAGTATTTAATACAATAAGTCATTCATAGATATCATAAAAAGAAGTACAGAATTTTACCTAAAATCAACTTTTAGAGTTATCTCTATAATCGCTCGGCCGTTAATGGGTTAACTTTAATCATCCACTAATCATTGATTATGACAAAATTGTAGAATAAGAGAATGCTATTCATTTGTAAGATATCCTAAACACGTCTCTTTTATCAATACGATTGTGTTACTAATTTATCATTTAAATGATTGTGTTGTTAAGAAGTCAAAATTGAATTTGTGTTCAGTATTCCGGCACCAGGTACCCACAGACGCGTTTCGGACTTCAAGGTCCTCTTCAGTGTGGTCCCGACCCAGTGCTGAGGAATACTGAACATTTCTGAGTATTTCAAGCCAATATGTGAACACTATTAATGATTTCGATAGCTAACGCCATCTAATGCTTTATAGTGGAATCGTCAGTGACACTATGAAGCATTAGATGGCGTTAGCTATCGAAATCATTAATTGTTAAGAAGTAGTAGTTACCAGGCCCTGAGCTGGAGTCACTGGCGCCCGTCTGCAAATCTAGTGAAAGCGCCCAGGGCTGTCAAAACAGTAATGGTGTCACAAAATCTGATGTTTTACCTTTCGGATTCAGACTAATTATTTCATATTCCGACAAAGCTAAATTCCGGTGTCTATTGTAGGTTTATAGACATAAATCAAGTGGTTTAATGTCATGAGCAAGCTATCAATGTGACGTAAAGTAAATTTAAAGTTAAAACAGTTAATATGTTTAATTAATTTCTCACTTAACCCGTTGTGAAACATTTTTGAATCTAATTCTGGATATTTAATTAAAACACTTGGTTTGCTTCACTGATTTAAATCAGGAAAACAAACCAAGTGTTTTAATTAAAAATCCAGAATTAAAACAGTTGAATCTGAAAATGCCAAAAGTATTAACTTTATAAAAATGTGACAAGGTTGTGACATTATTTTTAAAAGTCATAGTTTTTTAATTTTCATAAACTTCAATTATCTAAATTAGTTGTTCTTAACTTTTTCTTTCGTAAATTTTTACGGTTCATGTATTTTAATGTTGGTTGGCTCTGAAAATATGTCAGAATATTTAAGGTGCCTCACTTACTGTCTAGATATTCTGAAATATTTTCGGGGCACACCCACTTTACAAAACATGTATTGTAAAGATGTACGAAAGAAATTTGAAGAAATACATTAGATTTATATTTTATAATCACAAAATAATAGATTTCTATAAAATGATTAGGGATTATTAAAGAAATTTCACATTAAGTCAGTGTTTTATACGCGTGGCGCATGAAGTAAAATTTCGAGTTTAGAAAAGCCTGAAAATTTGGATTTGCCGGGGCGCGACTCGCTTCGCTCGCGCGCCCCAGCAAATCCAAATTTTCAGGCTTTTCTAAACTCGAAATTTTACTTCATGCTTAATCTGAAGTGAAAACACTTGTTAATAATTACAAACTGAATGTTTTTATTATAATAAGAAATGTCTGATAATTTAGAGCGGTTTCTTGCTAAGGTATTGGCAATTTATTAATCAAAAGTTATTTTTAATTCAGCAAAGTGTAGGTATACTTAAAATAAGAACCTTTTTATAAATTCTGGTGACTGCTATTAATTTTAATTAAACTTAATAAAACACTTTCTTAACTAAAAAATGTATTTATGCTAAAGCAATGATTTTCTTAAGATGCCATTTTTAGACATCTAAGAGTTCCGGCGTAAATCTGATTTCAATCAATCATAATAATAATAATAATAATAATAATAATAATGTTTATTGCCCAACAGGAAACAAATTCCCAATTACAAGACAATTTAGTATAAACAAACAAGTTTTAAAACTATGAACTAAAAATAATAACATTTTAATAACATTTTACTACGTAATTAACAAAATTCTAATAAGGATGTCAATCGTTGAAAAAATACGTCACAAGTTGGTGGAAGTTGATTAAACGAATTGCAGATTACATTAATAGGCGATTTTAATCCAAAATTTGTTCTATTATACATAATATTAAATGTGGTCTTATATCTACTATTGAAAAATGGAATATGCAAGCCAACTAGCTGTAAAATATCAGGGCTGTCAATTCTATCATGCAGAAGCTTGTGTAAGAAGGTGATGCTTTGTCTGTGACGTCGGCATTCAAGAGATTCTACATTAAATTTATCTAGCAGTAGTGAATGATCACAGCCTCTGTCAGGATAAAATCCCTCAACTTTCAAGTGCAAAAACTTCAGGAACTTACGTTGAACACTTTCTACTAGGTTAATCTGAAGTTGAGTTTGAGGATACCAAATTAAAGATGCATATTCCAACTTGGAACGGACATAAACATTAAATAGAGATTTCAAAGCATTAGGATTTCGCAAATTTGTAGAATTTCGAAGTATAAATCCTAATGCTTTAAAGGAACTCTTTACGAGTGTTTGAACATGAGGATTAAATGTAAAGTTGTCATCAAACTAAATCCCTAAATCTTTGAAGACTGTGACTTGCTCAATAGAATTATTGCTAACTATATAATTAAATGAGATTGGTTTAGATTTTTTGGTAAAGGATATGAATTTGCTCTTATTGCTATTTAAATTAAGATTATTAATACTACACCAATTCGAGATAACATCAAGTTGATTTTGTAAGCGTTGACAGTCAGCAATGTTAGCAATTGTTGAGTAAATCTTTAGGTCGTCCGCGTATAAGAGGTGTTTACACTTTAATAAATCAGAAAGATCATTTATAAAAAGGTTAAAAAGTAAGGGACCCAAAATCGAGCCTTGGGGTACCCCTGAACTTGGAAAGTATGAGTCCGATTTAAAGTTATTTATTGCGACATACGTTTCACGACCTGTAAGATAAGATGCTATAAGCGAGGTTGAATTGTCACAAAAACCAAAGTAGCTAAGTTTACCTATTAACAATTGATGGTCCACCCTGTCAAACGCTTTCGACATATCAGTATATATTACATCAATTTGCCCCGCTGAATCTAGTGATTTGGCTATATCATGCGTAATAATGGTCAAATTAGTTACTGTAGAACGTTTTGGAATAAAGCCATGCTGTTGATAAGATAGGTATGGAGAAACGTGGAAAAAGAGTTAATTATAGAGAGTTTTCTCGAATATTTTAGCGATGTGAGACAGTATTGCTATTGGACGGTAGTTTGTTACATTCCGTTGATTAAGTGACGTTTTTGGGATGGGACAAATCGATGCAATTTTTAATTTACTAGGAAATTCAGATGTTTTTATAGATAGATTAAATATTATTGAGAGCGGGTAGCATAGAATAGAAGCACAATCTTTTAATATAAAGGCTGGTACATTATCATTGCCTGATGAAAATGTATTGGGTAATTGCTTTAAAAATGTAAATACAGTTTTATCGGATATTTGCGCAAATGAAAAAGAAGGGATATTGTTAACGTTCGGAACTGTGGTTCCTACAGATGGCATTATGAAAACTGATTGAAAATATTTTCGAAATCCATTAGCAATATGTTCAGGTGTTTGATAAGCCTCATTCTCATAAATAAGTTCTGCAGGTATTCTTGAAGGATTAGATTTTTTACAATTAATATATGACCAAAATTGTTTTGGATTGCTAGTAAGCTGTGACTCTATGTTTAAAATATAGTCTCTATGTGCTGAATTAATTTTATTCTTAATAAGTGATCTAAGTTTTTTAAATCGTCCCCCTAGCGTAGAGTCGCGCTTAACATTTTTACGGCAGTAATTTTTCTCCTTAATAAGCAGTATAATGTCATTATCAAACCATGGAGGATATTTTCGTTTTTGTTTAAATTTACGTTGCGGAATAAATTTGAAAAATGCTTCATGAAGAACTTTATAGAACTGATCCAGAGCCAAACTAGCGTCAGAACACTTTAAAAGAAAACTCCAATCAACAGAACCTAAATAAGAATACAAAGACAAGTAATTTCCTTTTCTGAAGTTTAGTTTGGTAACATCTATGTTCATAGGAGACATGTTAGAGGTACATTGTAACGATATTGAGATAGAAGGATGATATGTGTCCTCGTGTACTAACGGATCGAGTTCTCTTCGAATGCTACAGTCTATATTGGAATATATCAAATCAAGAATGTTACCAGAACAATTTTTAATCACATTGAATTGTTGCAATCCCAAAAACGTACACGCATTTGAAATAGTTTGTGCTTTTTCTGTCATATTACCCATCAAATGAAATAGACAATTAAAATCTCCAGTAAACAGCATGGGGCTATCGTTAAAATCAAGTTCGAGTAATAAATCAAAAAATAATTTAATATCCGTTGTTACTGTATCAGGTGGTATATAAACTAGAATTATATATAAACAAATAGAATTAATTATAATCATTTTTATTGGGAGTGGAAATACTTATTGAAAACTTTATATTGCACGTTTTTATATGGAATCGACTAATACCTAAAAATTGACAGCGTATACATTATGTATATATTTAAAAGCTAAATTCACAGTATATAATACGATAAGTCATTCATAATAATCATAAAAATAAGTGCAGAATTTGACCTAAAATCAACTTTTAGAGTAAACTCTATAATTGCTTGGCCGTTAATGGGTTAAGGAAACGCCGGATTTTTATTGAATTTGTAAAGGATTTTAAAGAAATTATTTAAAATTTGTTTGAATGTAAGAAAAAAATAAAAATGATTGATTGAAATCAGATTTACGCCGGAACTCTTAGATGTCTAAAAATGGCATCTTAAGAAAATCATTGCTTTAGCATAAATACATTTTTTAGTTAAGAAAGTGATTTATTAAGTTTAATTAAAATCAATAGCAGTCACCAGAATTTATAAAAAGGTTCTTATTTTAAGTATACCTACACTTTGCTGAATTAAAAATAACTTTTGATTAATAAATTGCCAATACCTTAGCAAGAAACCGCTCTAAATTATCAGACAGAGTCGCGCCCTGGCAAATCCAAATCTTCAGGCTTTTCTAAACTCGAAATTTTACTTCATGCGCCACGCGTATAAAACACTGACTTAATATGAAATTTCTTTAGTAATCCCTAATCATTTTATAGAAATCTATTATTTTGTGATTATAAAATGTAAATCTAATGTATTTCTTCAAATTTCTTTCGTACATGTTTACAATACATGTATTGAAAAGTTAGTGGGCCCCGAAAATATTTCAAAATATCTACGCGATAAGTGCGGCACCTTAAATATTCTGACATATTTTCAGAGCCAACCAACTTTACAATACATGTACTGTAAAAATTTACGAAAGAAAATGTTAAGAACAACTAATTTTGATAATTGTAGTTTATGAAAATTAAAAAACTATGACTTTTAAAAATAATGTCACAACCTTGTCACATTTTTATAAAGTTAATACTTTTGGCATTTTCAGATTCAACTGTTTTAATTCTGGATTTTTAATTAAAACACTTGGTTTGTTTTACTGATTTAAATCAGTGAAGCAAACCAAGTGTTTTAATTAAATATCCAGAATTAAATTAAGTATTTCCACTCCCAGACTAAGCATGAAGTAAAATTTCGAGTTTAGAAAAGCCCCGCGTAGAAAATTTGTCGAGGGTCGCGCAGCGACCCGAGACAAATTTTCACGGGGCTTTTCTAAACTCGAAATTTTACTTCATGCGCCACGCGTATTAACCACTGAAATATTGTAAAGTTAGAAATACACTGATATATATATATTTTTTTAAATGAGTAATAATCGAAATATTTACATTTTTCTTTATACATTTTAAAGTCAGATCAAATAATATAATATATCAAATTAACTTATTTAATTATTTAATTATAAAAAAAATAATAATGTTTCGTGTATGCATCAATGGCGCTTAATGGGTTAACTGATCACGTGCTGCAATTAAATACAACATTTAACCCTTTATTCTTCCCCTATAATTAGTTCAATTTTGAATTAACTTTAATGTGTGATGGTTGTTCAAGGTAGTGGTAAAATTTCATAAAAAATCCACGCTAATGCAACTTTTTACAAGTACCTAAATTAATTACATTTTCCTTTAGAATAATTTCAATTTTTAACTTTTGTAATTTTAATATGTAATGGTTGTTGAAAGTAGGGGAAACTTATTGGATTTTTTATGTCAACGCAAACAAAAATTGTCCATTAAAAACATAAGTGGAGACTCGTGTAATTGTACAATAAATATATAATTTGTTTATCGCAATAAAACGTTGTGAAATAACAGCAATAATTTGTGTGTGTTCATTGCTCGACGTGTGTCAATTATTATTATCAAGAATAATTTGCTTTGATAGCAATGATTTATATTGCTGCAATTAGATGAGATGTTGAATTTTATAATTAAATTAACGTATGAATTTAATTAAATTTACATAAAAATTTATTAATAGAAAATTAGATGCAATTCAGTCAGTGTTTTTTATAAAGAACTGAACGTTTGTAAGTTTTGCTCAGGTATTGACGATGCCATGTATTAAAAAGGCATTAGATGGCGTTCACATATTCAATTTATATACAAGATTTTAGCTTTCACAAAATCCAATGTTGAGGTTAAGATAAATTATTGAGGTTAGGTAAGATGGTAACTACATAAGTTACATTGGATGACAGTTGTTAGACGTTGCTATAAGTATAGCCATTAACTGCCGAGCAATTATAGACCTAACTCTAAAAATTAATTTTAAGTAAAATTCTGCTCTTATTTTTATGATTTTTATGAAAGACTTATTGTATTACATACTGTAAATGTTTCTTTGAAATATATATAATGTATACGCTGTAAGTTTTGAGGCATTCGTCGATTTTATATAAAAACGTGCAATATGAAGTTTAGAACGAGTGTTTTCACTCCCAGACTAAGCATGAAGTAAAATTTCGAGTTTAGAAAAGCCTGAAAATTTGGTTTGGTTGCTCCGCGAAGCAGTAAGTTTTGAGGCATTCGTCGATTTTATATAATAACGTGCAATATGAAGTTTAGAACGAGTGTTTCCACTCCCAGACTAAGCATGAAGTAAAATTTCGAGTTTAGAAAAGCCTGAAAATTTGGTTTGGTCGCTCCGCGAAGCGGAGCGGCCAAACCAAATTTTCAGGCTTTTCTAAACTCGAAATTTTACTTCATGCGCCACGCGTATAAAACACTGAAATTTTGTGAAGTTAGAAATACACTGACCTTGTTTCTTTTTTTAATGATTAATAATCGAAATATTTAAATAACAAAATATTTACATTTTTCTTCATACATTTTCGAGTCAGATCAAATAATATAATACATCAAATTAACTTATTTAGTAATTTAATTAACGAAAAATTAATAATGTTGCGTGTATGCACCAATGGCGCTTAATGGGTTAATATTCAGAAAAAGTCTTATTTTCAATTGAATCTTTTAAAATAGACAGTTTATTCAATAAAATAACTCTCAATTAATGACAAAATACGACGACGTACACGCCATCTGTTACACATTTGCTAATTAGCTGACCAAGCCGAACGTTTGTGTACAGCAACTGTTCGTTCACAACAGGGCCCTGTTTTATACAATACAAATACAAATATCAAAAATATAAATTTGTGTTTAGTATTCATTCATCCACCGGTTAACCATATACGCGTTTCAGACTTTAATGCCATCATCAGTATAGTCCCGAGCCAGATCTTGAAGAATATCGAACAGTAACTGACCTTATATACAACAACTGTTCGTCCACACTTAGCAAATGGGTAATAGATGGCGTTTACGTCGTCGTGTTTTATGAACATTTCATAGACCGTGACATAATAGTCAAAAATGTATTCTTCAAGCACTGGTTCGAGACTCTACTGATAACCGGCGAATGAATGGTAACCGGCGAATGAATGAATACTGACCACAAATTCATCTAAATTAATGACTGAGTAGTATTACTATGTTTTTATACCACTTTATAGTTTGCACGGTTTGAGTTTCCACAGATTCATTCTAATTTTTAGGTGTGACAAATTCGCAATGATTGTACGATTGAAAAGTAGTAATATAGTTTACACGGCTCGAGATTGAACAGATTCAATGTCATTTTCAAGTGTGACAAATTTAAAATGATTGTAAGTATTGAAAAAAAGTGGTGAAAGTCCAACGTTCAGGCTATTTCTGTTGAAACAATTCCTTATTCAAATATTTTTCTTGTCCAAAAATGAGGATATTTTGAGACAACGGCCGCTTCTCGAGTGTTCTTACTCTTCTTCTTCTCGAGCTGGCCGTTCACCTTTTGACACATTTCCGTCGAGCGTTTTGTCGCAACCGGCACCATCATCATCATCGGTTTCATACCTCATTGTGTCCGTCTCCTCCTCCATCGCTAATTGCTGCGAAACGCTAATTGACTCGTTTAACTGAGAAAACACAATGGACGTTTTTTCGGTTTGTTCTTAAAGAATGAATGAATGATTACAAATTATTCAAGAAACAATTAAACAGCGAAAGATGCTAATTGCTTTGTGAATTGGGTGTATTCAAATACTTCAATAAATAAAATGTATATACTAGAATCGCTGACAAGTGATTGTGATGCATGCTTTAGAAGCCATGTGCATTTTAGTTAAACCACAGTTCATATATATCTAGTTAACCAGTCTCTATATAAAATTTGGTAACCGCGTTTGGATGCTGCATCCAGAAGCGAGACCGGTGATTGGTGATATAATCATCTGTCTTACCCCAATCAGACATTAAAGTTACAGAAGTTCAAAACTGAATTAATTATAAGGAAAGAAAAAAGGGTAAAATGTTGTATTTAATTTCAGTACGTGATAAATTAAAGAAACGCCGGATTTTTATTAAATTCATGAAAGATTTTAGAGAAATTATTCAAAATTTGTTTGAATGTAAGAAAAAAATAAAAATGATTTATTAAAAACAGATTTTCTTAAGATGCCATTTTTAGACATCTAGGGTTCCGGCGTAACGCTAGATGTCTAAAAATGGCATCTTAAGAAAATCATTGCTCGAATTCAGCATGAATAATTTTTTTAGTTAAGAAAGTGTTTTAGTAAGTTTAATTAAAATCAGTAGCAGTCATCAGATTTTATAAAACGATTTTTATTTTAAATATACCTACAACACTTTGCTGAATTAAAAATAATTTTTGATTAATAAATTGCCAATACCTTAACAAGAAACCGCTCTAAATTATCAGACATTTGTTATTATTATAAAAACATTCAGTGTGTAATTATTAACGAGTGTTTTCACTCCCAGATTAAGCACGAAATACAATTACGAGTTTAGGAAAGCCTGAATATTATATATGAAGCGAGTCTCTATATAAAGTTTGGTATCGCGTTTGGATGCTGCATCCAGAAGAGAGAGCGGTAATTAGTGTATATAATCGTCCGTCTTACCCCAAATCCTGATCAAAGTCTCTCTTTTTCTACTCGATTTTTAGTTCTTCCATAAGCATTGGCTCCCCTTGGTTAAACTTATTAATTGTATGAGTATACTTGTGGGAGCTGCCCCTATAAATTTGCATTGCGAGGTGGGAAACCCACAAAAACCACCCCCCGATTTAGCATTATACATTCCAGGCTCCGAACCCTTGCAATTAGTCAGTGGGACAGTCTCTCACATCGGTCCTACACACATCAGCTCTCGATTAGTTAGTGCTACAACCTTTTACATCGGCCCTACACATGTAAGCGCACACGGTATTCTTGCGACTAGTGAGAGGGACAATTATTGGGACACACATCAGCTCTCGATTAGTTAGTAGGATAACTTTTCACATCGGCCTGCACATGTAATCGCACTCGGTATGGTTGGGGTTATTTATTGAGACAATCTCTCACATAGGCCCTACAATACTTCAGCTCTCTATTAGTTAGTGGAACAATCGTAAACATCGGCCTGCACATGTAATCGAACTCGGTATGCTTGCGATTAGTTAGTGAGACAATCTCTCAAAACAGCCCTATACACATCAGCACTTGATTATCTAGTGGGACAATCTTTGTAATCGGCCTGCACATATACTCAAACTCGGTATACTTGCGATTAGTTAGTGGGGCAATTCTTGTTTGTTATTTTAAGGCGGTGCTGCGCTTTTTTACTCTTTTACACATAAATAATAAATTACTGATGGACTGATTGTTGATTTTTCCTAATTGCTTTCTTGATTAATTATTATTGTAAATTTATTTCCTCAAAAATAATATTCGCATATTACCCAGTCGACAAATTTATTTGATTATCTTAATTAATTATTATTTTAAATTAATTTCCTCAAAAATAATATTAGCATATTACCCAGTTAACAAATTCATTAATGTGATAATAAATAGAAAATCAATCTAAGTCGGTTATGAATCGTAGAATACTTTAAACTAAATCAGTGTTTTATACGCGTGACGCATGAAGTAAAATTTAGAATTTAGAAAAGCCTGAAAATTTTGTTTGGTCGCGTAGCGCTACGCGACCAAACCATATTTTAAGGCTTTTTCTTTTGTGAAATAAATAAAAAAGTTTTTAAAAAAACCAAACACCTACTAATAAATTAGCAAATTGAGAATACGATGCGGTTTAATAATTATAATAATAATAATAATAATAATAATAATATCTTCTTCTGAAAAACCAGTTGATTTTCTTTAAATCAAGTAGACATTTAAGATAAATTAAAGTAAAAGTAATTACAATTAAATTTGTGTTCAGTATTCCGGCACCAGAGACCCACAGACGCGTTTCGGACTTCAAGGTCCTCTTCAGTGTGGTCCCGACCCAGTGCTGAGGAATACTGAACATTTCTGACTATTTCAAGCCGCTATGAAGCAGTAGATGGCGTTAGCTATCGAAATCCATTAAAAGTTTTCACCTATTGGCTTGAAATAGTCAGAAATGTTCAGTATTCCTCAGCACTGGGTCGGGACCACACTGAAGAGGACCCTTGAAGTCCGAAACGCGTCTGTAGGTATCTGGTCTCGGAATACTGAACACAAATTCAATTTTGATATTTGTTTTCTGGTTTCACAATCAGAGTTCTGCTCGTTCGTGGACGTAACACTGACCTGTATATGCACTTTGTGCATTCGTGTCACTGACGATGCCACTATGAAGTAGTAGATGGCGTTAGCTATCGAAATCCATTAATAGTTAAAAGTAATTTGTTAATAAGTTAGGTTTTGTAATCCATGTATAACATTGGAGATTTTCCGTTCTTGGAAACAAATAAAATAAGAATAAATTAAAGTATGTATTTAAGCGTATTTCTTTTAGATTCTTATAATTATTTAAGTGTTCAATAATACACGAACGAGTATTTTCCATTCTTTGGTTAAGCATGAACTAAATATTTATAGTTTAGAAAAGCCTTAAACCAAATTTTCAGGCTTTTCTAAACTCGAAATAATTACCAGGCCAGGCGTATTAAACATTTATGTAGTGTAAAATTTTAAAAACACTTTATCCATTTTATCAATAACACAAAATAAAATAATATTAAATAAAACACTTTATTCATTTTATTAATAACACAAAATGAACAAAAACGTATTTGCAGATTGATATTTTTCTAGTTTATAAATCGACTTAAATATTATTCTTATAGTCAATTTAACTATATAGCTAGCAAAAGTTGAAATAGAAATTTCAACTTTTGCTAGCTATATAGTTAAATTGACTATAAGAATAATATTTAAGTATTCGCAGTAAATTTGGCGAAAACGAATATAGAAGAGTGAGAAAATATTTTATAAATCAGATACAAATTTATTATTCGAAACATACAGAGAGTTTTTTGTAATACCAAACATGTACGATTTGCACTAAAATGCATGTCATTTCTAATAGTATTATAGGCAATCCAATTTACACTTAACCTCAAAATTAAACGTGTCAAATTGTGTCTACAGCTAAGACTCGTTTTAGTACAAATCTATCATACGAAAATAACGTTCAACGTGTGTTGTAATGTTCGGTTTTACAAATAACTTTCTGTATATTAGAGATGTTCCGAATACTGGAATTTGTATTCGATTCAGAGAATATTTTCTTATTTTTCTATGTACGTATTCTTGGCGAATACGAATATAGAAAAATAAGAAAATTTATAATATATAAATAAATAGTTTACTGCGAGTACTTAAATATTTTTCAAAATTTCAATTTAATTAAATATAGCTAGAAAAAGTTGAAATAAAAATCGTCGATTTATAAACAAAAAAAATATCATTCTCTTAATACTTTTTTGTAGAAACAATTAACTTGAAAAATTGTTTGAAATTGTCAGTGCTAATAATTTCACATACACTTAATGACTTTTACTTTTAAACAGTTTTGAAAGTTGTTGTTGTTTTAATTTTTCACAAATTCTTTAAAAACTTTGGTTTTTAGTGGGCAAAGATTTCGCAATATAACAACTACTATACAGGAAGTTTTTCAGTTAAGTATACATATCCCAATTATATTCTGTAAATTTTCAGATATTTGTTTTTTTCTTTAAAAAGTTCAGGTTGAAGCTTAAATGAGTGTTTTCCACTCCCAGATTAAGCATGAAGTAAAATTTCGAGTTTAGACCAAACCAAATTTTCAGGCTTTTCTAAACTCGAAATTTCACTTCATGCGCCACGCGTACAAGACACTGACTCAAGCGAAATTTACTTGTTCGCAATATTTCAGTGTGTTCAGTGTTTAACCCATTAACGGCCGAGCAATTATAGAGTAAACTCTAAAAGTTGATTTTAAGTAAAGTTCTACGCTTCTTTTTATGCTTTCTACGAACGACTTATTGTATAACATACTGTGAATTTTTCTTTTATATACATCATGTATACGCTGTAAATATATGGCATTCGTCGAGTTTGTATAAAAGCGGGCAATATAAAGTTTAGAACAAGTATTTCCACTCCCAGACTAAGCATGAAGTAAAATTTCGAGTTTAGAAAAGCCCCGCGTAGAAAATTTGTCGAGGGTCGCGCAGCGACCCTCGACAAATTTTCACGGGGCTTTTCTAAACTCGAAATTTTACTTCATGCGCCACGCGTATAAAACACTGAATTATTGTGAGATAAGAGATGCACTGAAAACATTTTTTTAAAAAATAAGTAATAATCGAGATATTTAAATAAGAAAATATTTACGTTTTTCTTCATACATTTTCAAGTCAAGTCAAATAATATAATATATCAAATTAACTTATCTAGTAATTTAAATAACATAAAATTAATAATGATGCGTATATGCACCAATGGCAACTAATGGGTTAATGCGCGTAGCGCATGAAGTAAAATTTCGAGTTTAGAGAAGCCTGCAAATTTGGTGTGGTGCTCAAACTAAATTTTAAAACTTTTCTAAACTTGAAATTTTTGTTAGCTATATAGTTAAATTTACTATAAGAATAATATTCAAGTATTCGCAGTAAATTTGGCGAAAACGAATATGGAAGAGTGAGAAAATATTTTATAAATCAGATACAAATTCCTTTATTCGAAACATACAGAGAGCTTTTTGTAATACCAAACATGTACGATTTGCACTATAATGCATGTTATTTCTAATAGTAATATAGGCAATCCAATTTACACTTAACCTCAAAATTGAACGTGTCAAATTGTGTCCAAACCAAATTTAAAAACTTTTCTAAACTTGAAATTTTACTTCATGCTTTATCTAAGAGTGAAAAATCCTCTTTTAAAGCTTAAATTCAAGGCCGCAGCTAGAAAAAAAATCGGGGTGGATATAAAAATTTGGGGGGGGGGGGGAGGTTTACTGGTAAAAATATTGTTTTTGCTCTTTCAGGGCCGCTTTTACATACAAAAACAACATCTTGAAAACTTTGGGGGGAGGGGGTTGAACCTCACATCCCCTTCCCTGTCTACGGCCTTGCTTGAAATTAAACTCTTTTAAAAAAAAGCGTATGCATATGTATACCTAAAAGAAAAATCCCCTGTGTAGTAATACAACACACCATATTTAACGAGAATTGGAAAGTCGAGGGACTTTCAAAAGAATTGTTTTATTCGTGAAATATGCGAAATAATTCCAGTTTACCGGAGCGAATTGAATTCGCCACAATCTAAAAATAATTGTTTCGTGAAAGAAAAAATCGACAGGAAAATCTTACCAATATAAAACGCTTTATTTGAATATACGGATATTAGCCTTTTTTAAAATAAACTTGTCATGGAACACTAATATTTTCTTCACAATCAAATAATATTTAAGGTATGAAAATTTTTTTAGAAGCGCTTTTTTACGCAAAGTATACAAATTGAGATTTTTGTTAATTTCTTCTTTCTCTTATCAATTACCTCTACTTCTGATATTTTTTAGTGTTTTATTCCTTTCTTTACTTTATTTCATTGTACGCTATTTACTTTTATTTTACATATACAGAGAGTTTTATATAACACCGAACATGCTTATAACGAGAATTTTTCTTTTAGGTATTCATAAACATACGTTGTACATTTGCTGATACTCGGTTTATTAAAAGAATTTAATTTGAAGCTTTAAACGGGTGTTTTCCACTCCCAGACTAAGCATGAAGTAAAATTTCGAGTTTAGAAAAGCCTGAAAATTTGGTTTGGTCGCGTAGCGCGAAGCGCGGAGCGGCCAAACCAAATTTTCAGGCTTTTCTAAACTCGGAATTTTACTTCATGCGCCACCGCTACAAAACACTGACACATTACGAACTTTAAAACACACCACTAAACTTTAGATTATATCAGTGTTTTGTACCGGTGGCGCATGAAGTAAAATTTCGAGTTTAGAAAAGCCTGAAAATTTGGTTTGGCCGCTCCGCGCTTCGCGCTACGCGACCAAACCAAATTTTCAGGCTTTTCTAAACTCGAAATTTTACTTCATGCTTAGTCTGGGAGTGGAAAACACCCGTTTAAAGCTTCAAATTGAATTATTTTAATAAACCGAGCATCAGCAAATGTACAACGTATGTTTATGTATACCTAAAAGAAACATTCTCGTTACAAGCATGTTCGGTGTTACGTAAAACTCTCTGTATAACTCCTCTTTAAACTACTTCGGGTAATACCCGAAGAGGAAATAGAAGTTTTTGAACTGCAGATTTAATGAGTGTTTTATCCGGTAAAAATATTGTTTTTGCTCTTTATACATAAAAATAATTTACATTTTGAATATTTCGAACCTTCCTACCTCTTCCCCTGGCCACAGCTTTGGTTTCGGTTAAGATAGGTACCAGTTGCTAATGATTTTGTGCAATTATAGTCCTAATAAAATTGTTGATTCATCATATTACACTGCTCCAAGAAATTAACGCAGCACCTTACAATTTCTTAAAAAATATAACTTTTTTAGTTTAGCTTTGTGTTTATTTTATTTCATTCTTTTTAAACCTGTCAAAATAAACACAAGATGAACGCCCAGTATTATCAACTTTTTTAAACAGGCATTTAGTTAAATGACGTTTAGGTTAAATTTAAAATTGTCATGTGTATTATGAATCTTTGTAAAGGATTAAATAAGTAAATCTCATTTTAAGATCTGTTGGCAATAGATTGTATATGGCGTTTTGGTAAATTTCATATTTGCAGGTAGGTAGCACTGAATTATAACCTCTAATTTTTGCAGTCAGTTCGTTTGTGTGTCGTTTTATAAAACACTTGTTTGGTTATACAGGGAATTTTTCTTTTAGGTAAACATATGCATAAGCTGCAAATTTTCCGACATTTAGTGTTTTTCAAAAGAGCTTAATTTGAAACGTTAAACGAGTGTTTTCCACTCCCAGACTAAGCATGAAGTAAAATTTCGAGTTTAGAAAAGCCCCGTGAAAATTTGTCGAGGGTCGCGCAGCGACCCGAAACAAATTTTCTGGGCTTTTCTAAACTCGAAATTTTACTTCATGCGCCACGCGTGTAAAACACTGATTTCAAGTGAGGTTCAAATATGCATAAATTCACAGCATTTTTGTTTTGTACGCGTGGCGCATGAAGTAAAATTTCGAGTTTAGAAAAGCCCAGAAAATTTGTCTCGGGTCGCTGCGCGACCCTCGACAAATTTTCACGGGGCTTTTCTAAACTCGAAATTTTACTTCATGCTTAGCCTGGGAGTGGAAAACACTCGTTTATAGCTTAAAATTAGACTCTTTGAAAAAATCAACGAATATCTAAAGAAAATAATCTGATTTTGGAATACGTATACTTAAAAGAAAAACTCCTTGTATATTAGTTTGTATTATTTATCTAATACAATGTTGAAGCTACATCGTTCTAAGAATTTTTTTTTTTTCGGCAAATTTTTATATTTTTTGAACGTTTTCTGTTACCTATATAACGTTATGTTGTTAATCTTTTTGTCCGTAATTGAATAATACTTCAGCCGAAGTGTCGCTGGTGAAATTTGACGAACTTGAATTCATGATTATTAACGCTAACGGGTATTTATAACGACAACTGAACAAAAATCACTGTAATTTAACCTCAAAATTAGAAACGTCAAGGTAAATCGCCACTCAAATTGTTACAGGGAGACATTTCGACATTTAACACTAACGGGTATTTATCCGCTAAACGACATTTTAACTGGTTGGTACTACTGCATATTCACTCTTATATATAACTCAAGCTTAACTGTCTCTTAAAATGTGTTGATAATACCGGGCGTCAAAGTATGTTTTGTTATTTCAAACACGTTAAGGCCGGTCGTCCACTCGAAGCGACAACACGTGACTACGCGCTCACGCGATACGAGCGGCAACGGGCGGCTGCAAGAGTAGCGGCTACACGCGACAGGGGTCGTACACTGCATGTGACTTCGCGCTGCTCAGTTTGTTAGAACCGTCAAAGTTGTGAATTTAAAATATAGTTTTAATGGATGCAGAGGATTTTTATCTTCTGGAAAATCCCTATGTGGTTAGGGGTATGATTGGAATTCGAAAAAGGCGATCATGTTGAGTAAACCCAATATTAAAAAAAAAGGGAATCACTGGGAGAATTTCATCATCTCCACAGCGATCTAGAACAAGATCCCCAGAAATTTAGTGACTATTATCGAAGGATTTTTTGCTTTTTTTTTTCTTAGTGTTTACGCTTATTTGAATATATATATAATTTTAAAATCTGCCTAATTACGATGAATGAAAAAATATGCTGAGTATATTTCTCCTGACCTACCACACTACAACAATGAAATATTTACATTTGAAATTGAAACGATTATGAGCGATACAAAACGCCGCACCCGCCGACCGACCGGCCCGACGGGCCTGACAAAATCCTGAGCGTCGCCCGCCCGAAATTCACCAAACACCATCAAGCAAATACCAATATCCAGCCTACACGCGATCCGGAACTCTCCGGCCCATCGGTATTAAAATTGAATTTGTGTTCAGTATTCCGGCACCAGGTACCCACAGACGCGTTTCGGACTTCAAGGTCCTCTTCAGTGTGGTCCCGACCCAGTGCTGAGGTATACTGAACATTTCTGACTATTTCAAGCCAATATGTGAAAACTATTAATGATTTCGATAGCTAATGCCATCTAATGCTTCATAGTGGCATCGTCAGTGACACGAATGCACAAAGTGCATATACAGGTCACTGTTTCGTCCACGAGCGAGCAGAACTCTGTTTGTGTTTCACAAACAGAGTTCGTGGACGAAACAGTGACCTGTATATGCACTTTGTGCATTCGTGTCACTGACGATGCCACTATGAAGCATTAGATGGCATTAGCTATCGAAATCATTAATAGTTTCCATCGGTATTAGTTGAACATTGCAAGAAATTACAAAAATATAATCATTTCAAAAAAATACATACGCACAAAATGTTCAAATAACAGCACAACCGACACAATCAAACGAAACCTAAGAACGTGTGTTGAATGGATAGTAACAATATGACATCAAGATTTATATAATTTTACAGAAAACGCCATGAGTATTAAGAAAAATGCAAGAGACGGCAGCACTTTACAGGGGGTATTTTTATGATTTACAGAGGTCATAAGCACTGCTGTAAAATTTCGCACAGAGCATGTTTTTATTTCTAACAAAACCTTTCTCTTGATTTAAATGTTCATAAATAATATAAATAGTACACTAAAAAGAATCGCAAGTTATGCTATTTTCTTTCATTCTATTTTAATGAAATTCATGCTATTATAGAAAAATCAACTCAATGGATGAGTCGACTAATCCTTTATTTGCTTATATTGAAAATATGATATAAATAGCTGTGTAAATAACGAAATTACAGCCGTAAAATGGAAGCGTAAAGGCGCAGGACTAGGCGCGGCTACGAGCGACAGATCCCATTTCCTTGGGACTTGACGCAGCTACACGCTCGGCGCGAGAATCCGCATGTCCGCGCACGCTTGCAGTGGACGAGATTCATTGGATTTACACACGTCGGGATCTGTCGCGCGTATACGCATGTTGCCGCTAGGATCGCGTGAGCGTGTAGCCGCGTGTTGTCGCTTTCAGTGGACGACCGGCCTAACGTGAAATACACAGAAATCCATTTATCTAAAATTTTCGAGAAATTGCAGGTGGAGTGTCAATTTCTTGGAGCAGTGTATTTTAAGTAAACACTTTTCTTCGTAAAATGATAAAATTAAAAACTCATCCCTCAACTAATTCAAAACTCACGCATTTTATATATACATTATCGCTTCTTTATCGTCTAGCCGAAATCTAAATCAAAATACCACAACTAGTTTTTTTTGTCTCTATCATTTTCAACAAATACGATTTTATCATGCACTATTCACTTTAACCTCTTACATAACGAACAAACGAACATCAACCAGGAAGAACGTTCTGTACGTGCATAACGCGAAAATGATTTCTTTCTCACATTCCATCATCATTCAATTGTTACTTTTACAGACAACAATCTGGTCGCAGGAATTAGGAAAAATATAAAATCCTTAATGAGCGAAATTAATATAATTAAAATGCTTAGCTAAATCACTATTAATTCTGAATATTTAATTAAAACACTTGGTTTGTTTCACTAATTTAGTGAAACCAAGTGTTTTAGTTAAATATCCAGAATTAGATTCAAAAATGTTGTTAGGTGAGAAATTAATTAAACATAAATCACCATTATTAAAACTATAATACTAATAACATAACATTATTTTGCTAACAAAAGATTCTACAACTAAGTATTTCCGCAATTGCATTCATACTTTTATTAACAATACTTATGGTGCTTTTACACTTGTAAAGTTTCAACCGCAACTTTTTGTTGCGCAATTTTTATATAAGAAGTTGCATTTGAAAACAACAAAATGTCAGTCTGAAGTCCCTCAAATCGATTAATAAATTGACAGTTTATTGTTTGTGAACAAAGTTTGCTATTTATTTTAAAGTTGCTCCATAAAAGTGTACAAGTGTATTTGTTTCATAATGATATGTTATAATTATAATAATAAAAACATTATAAGTGCTAAGATTCTTTACGCAATCATTATATCACATTATAGTCTTACAAAGATTAAATCAAACACTCGTTGAAACGACTACTTCCCGAGCTAATACCCCGACGGACATTAAAGTGTTTGATTTAGACAAATCTATTAATGGATTCGATAGCTGACGCCATCTAATGCTCCATAGTTGTATCGTCAATGACGTGAATGCACAAAGTGCATATACAGGTCACTGTTTATTTTGCAAAGAAAAAATTGTTTTGATAACTTTTTTCACTTTTAAAAATTAAACAGCAAATTCATAAATCCGCTAAAATTTAACTTTTAGCGCTTACACTAAGCACCAGTTTTAGGTCCTCCAAAATGTTTATAACTCAAATTAAAGCTATTTTAATCCTTAATTGTTTCCTTATTAATTCAATTAAATCTATTGGATGGTTTCTGAAATAGGGCGCTTTAAATTGAATAAGCGATAAAATGGTGAAATTTGCTTTTTTCAATTAAAAATTGGTGTACCCTTAAATTTAAAAATAAATGAAAATTAATCTAAGGCAATGCATTTATAATTAAATAGGCTTTCAATCCATGGTAATTCATTAGTTCCACCATGAAAATTGTGTACATAGTGGATGCTAGAAGTTAGAGTTTTAATTTTTAGCAGTTATTAACTCATTCATTGTAGTTGAAATTTTAGTGAAATAATTTTTTTTAACAAAAATTAGTTAACCGAAGCCATTTCTAACATCAAGGAGAAAGTCTATGATTTTTTTCAGATTTTTTATAAAATCAAAATTTTCATCTAAAAATCGCAAATTTTGCAAAGGGAATGGATGGAAAAAATGCAGATTTTCACAGAAAAACACATACTTTCTAAAAACTTGAAAAAATTCCAAGCTACTTTTAACAATGTTAGAAATAATGCGAGCTGTTTATTTTGCCAAGAAAAAAAAGCGTAGCTGATTTTTTTCACTTTTTAAAAATGACAACAAATTCCTAAATCCGCTAAAATTCAACTTTGAGCGCTTACACTAAGCACTATTTTTAAGTCCCGTAAAATATTTATAGCTCAAATTGAAGCTATTATAATCCTTAATCGTCTGCGTTTTAAATAAATTATTTCTGTCGGTTTCTGAAATACAATGCTTTAAATACGTCATAAAATTGAGAAATTTGTTTTTTTCAATAAAAAAATTGTGTGCTGTTGAATTAAAAAAATAAATGCAAATTAATTTATGGCAATGTATTTACAATTAAATAGACTTTCAATCCATGTTAATTCCTTAGTTCCATAATAAAAATTGTGCCCATAGTGGATGCTAGAAGTTGGAGTTTCAATATTCAACCGATTCTTTGTAGTCAAAATTTCAATAAAATAATTTTTTTAATAAAGAATAGTCAACTAAAGCCATTTCTAATGTCAAGGAAAAAGTCTGTGATATTTTTAATATCTTTTTAAAAATCATAATTTTCATCAAAAAATCACAAATTTCGTAAGGGGTAGGGTATGGAAAAAATGCAGACTTTCACAGAAAAGTAAATGTTTTCTAAAAATTTCGAATAAATTCCCAACTACTTTTAACAATGTTAGAAATAATGCGAGCTATTAATTATGCCAAGAAAAAATGTGTTGATAACTTTTTTCACTTTTTAAAAATGACAGCAAATTCATAAATCCACTAAAATTTTACTTAGACTAAGCACCATGTTTAGGTCCTATTAAATTTTTATAACTCAAATTAAAGCTATTTAATCCTTAACCGTCTGTTCTTTAAATCAATTAAATCTGTTGGATGGTTTCTGAAATAGAGCGCTTTGAATACAATAAGTGATAAAATGGAGAAATTTGCTTTTTTTAATAAAACGTTGGTGGGCCGTTAAATATGAAAAATTAATAAAAATTAATTTAAGGCAATGTATTTATAATTAAATAGGCTTTCAATGCATGTTAATTCCTTAGTTCCACCATGAAAATTGTGTTCGTAGTGGATGCTAGAATTTAGAGTTTTTATTTTCAACAGTTTATAACCGATTTTTTGTAGTCAAAATTTTAGCGAAATATTTTTTTTTAACAAAAATTAGTTAACTCAAGCCATTTCTAATATCAAGAATAAAGTCTGTGATTTTTTTTCAGATATTTTTAAAAATAAATTTTTTTATAGAAAAATCGCAAATTTCGCATGGAAAAAATGCTGATTTTGACAAAAACAGGGTTTAGCTCGTTGGTGCAGCTAAACCCTGTTTGTAAAACCAGAAAACAAATATGGAAATTCAAGGCAGGTAGTGGCCGAGCGGTAACGTCGCCGGACGGTATATCGCTCGGCGATCCACAGACCGGGTTCGATTCCTGTGCACGGGGAGTGGTTATTTAAAAATAATAACTCGTCGTGTCCCTAGGTGAAGTGTGAATGTGTCGTGACGTCCAAATCTATGTAAAATATATTTATATAATATAATCATCGTTAGTGGCTGATGGTAAGACCGATGCCAAACAAACAAACAAACAAAATATATGGAAATTGAATTTGTGTTGAGTATTCCGGACCACACTGACAAGGACCTTGAAATCTGAAACGCGGCTGGGGGTCTGGTGCCGGAATACTGAACTCAAATTCAATTTTGATATATTTTTTCTGGTTTCACAGAGTTAAGCTCGTTTGTGAACGAAACAGTGACCTGTATATGCACTTTGTGCATTCGTGTCATTGACGATGACACTATGGAGCCTTAGATGGCGTTATCTATCGAATCCATTAATAGTTTTCACATATTGGCTTGATATAGTCAGAAATGTTCAGTATTTCTCAGCACTGGTCCGGGATCACACTGACGAGAACCTTGAAGTCCGAAATGCGTCTGTGGGTATCTGGTGCCGAAATACTGAACACAAATTTAAGTTTAAGACAAATTTGTTGCAGATCGAATAAAAAATCACACTTTTAATGCTTTTAAATATTGGCAATTTCATTCATTCCTATATTATAACAATAATACTTCTCGACATTAAATAGCTCTTAAAACTCTCTACTAATATCTAGTATTAAATCTGTTAACTGCCGTTAAAGTGCGTAAGCGAAAGTGAAGAAGAAATTTGGCGAGCTATTTTTTTCACACGTCATTTCCCACAAGCAATGCGTGCATAATGCATAAATATCACAATGCCCCGTCAATTTCTTTGTGCTTCAAACCGTACAGTACACATAGTAGTTGGTCTCTAGTACACATTGTTTTAAACGTATGAATGGCAGGACAATAAATAATACTAAACGTTTTCGCTCTTTACACGAGGATTCTCTTCCTAGTCGAAATAATGAGAGAGTACTTAAATTAAAAAAAAAATAGAAGATCAAACGTGCAAATATTGTAATTCTGTTCTGATAACAATAATAATAGTTAATAATTATACGTGTGTACAAATTATTCTTTATCAAAGATGACAAAAATATTTAAAAATGTAACTCCCCTGATTCCGTACGCAAAATATTAAATTTAACGTATATGTTATTAACTTCACAACCTAAACATATATATCAAGTACTAAACGCGCTTAGAGTGTAATGTTATTAACATGAACGTTAAATTCAACATTTCGTGTACGGAATCGGGCTGATAATTGGTAAATAAATAAGAAATAATTTGTAGACACTGTTATGTACCCTAACGATATACAGAGAGTTTTATGTAACACCGAACATTTTCATAACGAGAATTTTTCTTTGAACTATCCATATGCATACGTTGTACATTTTCTGATGCTCGGTTTAATAAAAGAATTCTATTTGAAGCTTTAAGCGAGTGTTTTCCACTCCCAGGCTAAGCATGAAGTAAAATTTCGAGTTTAGAAAAGCCTGAAAATTTGGTTTGGTCGCGTAGCGCGAAGCGCGGAGCGGCCAAACCAAAATTTCAGGCTTTTCTAAACTCGAAATTTTACTTCATGCGCCACCGGTACAAATCACTGATTCAGTGTAAAGTTTAGCGGTGTGTTTTAAACTTCGTAATATGCCAGTGTTTTGTACCGGTGGCGCATGAAGTAAAATTTCGAGTTTAGAAAAGCCTGAAAATTTGGTTTGGCCGCTCCGCGCTTCGCGCTACGCGACCAAACCAAATTTTCAGGCTTTTCTAAACTCGAAATTTTACTTCATGCTTAGCCTAAGAGTGGAAAACACTCGCTTAAAGCTTCAAATTGGATTCTTTTAATAAACTGAGCATCGAAAAATGTGCAACGTATGCATATGGATACTTCAAAGAAAAATTCTCGTTATGAAAATGTTCGGTGTTACATAAAACTCTCTGTATATATCAAGTACTAAACGCGCTTAGAGTGTAATGTTATTAACATGAACGTTAAATTCAACATTTCGTGTACGGAATCGGGCTGATAATTGGTAAATAAATAAGAAATAATTTGTAGACACTGTTATATATCCTAACGATATACAGAGAGTTTTATGTAACACCGAACATTTTCATAACGAGAATTTTTTTTTTAAGTATTCATATGCATACATTGTACATTTTCTGATGATCGGTTTAATAAAAGAATTCAATTCGAAGCTTTAAGCGAGTGTTTTCCACTCCCAGGCTAAGCGTGAAGTAAAATTTCGAGTTTAGAAAATCCTGAAAATTTGGTTTGGTCGCGTAACGCGAAGCACGAAGCGGCCAAACCAAATTTTCAGGCTTTTCTAAACTCGAAATTTTACTTCATGCGCCACCGGTACAAAACACTGATTCAGTGTAAAGTTTAGCGGTGTGTTTTAAGCTTCGTAATATGCCAGTGTTTTGTACCGGTGGCGCATGAAGTAAAATTTCGAGTTTAGAAAGGCCTGAAAATTTGGTTTGGCCGCTCCGCGCTTCGCGCTACGCGACCAAACCAAATTTTCAGGCTTTTCTAAACTCGAAATTTTACTTCATGCTTAGCCTGGGAGCGGAAAACACTCGCTTAAAGCTTCAAATTAAATTCTCTTAATAAACCGAGCATCGAAAAATGTGCAACGTATGCATATGGATAGTCAAAAAAAAATTCTCGTTATGAAAATGTTCGGTGTTACATAAAACTCTCTGTATGTTTATTAAATTGATTTTGAGTTACGTGAAGATCTAATTAATTTGACGAATAAAGCACTAATAACCTTTCTTCGCACTTTTATTTGAATTACCAAATGTACATTTCGGACACAAAGTGACCATTATCAATGGTTACAAGAAATAATAATAAATTAGATTTCCAAATATTTAGAAAACCTACACACACCTTTAATTACCTCCATGCCGATTCCTATGCCCCAATGAAATATAAATTAGCATCATTCAACATCATCCATAGTATCGCGATAAATCTCAAATATAACCCCCAGACCATTCACAAATTAATTAATATGCACAAATTCAAAATTAAACTTCATAATACCACCTCTCTTTCACCGATTAACCCCAACACAGATACAAAATTCATTCAATTAATTTATTCCCCCAATTCAGAAAACCACTTCAACAAATTATACAAAAAATTCAACCTAACCCCCGCGTTTTATGTTAATTCTAAACTACGGCAACTTTTAGGGAACACATTCAGCAAACCAGATGAACTAGAGCAATCTGGTATTTATTCAATTGATTGTTGTGATTGTGATGAAGTTTATGTTGGCAGTGGCGGATTAACGATTTTGCTGCCGGTAGGCTGAAATATTTTGCCGCCTATTCTCAATAGGGGGCATTAGATGACATTTTTAATATTAAAATACGTTTCTTGACCCTTTTTACTATTTTACATTTTTGATGTTGACATTAAGTAACATTTTTAACATTAGATGACAGTTTTAATATTTAATATTTATTACTTTTTTGACATTACACGACAATTTTGACATTTGATATTTTTGATATAACATATTTACTTTTTTAACATTAGATGACAACTTTTATATTATCAGGTAACATTTTTGACATTATTACTGATTTTGCCAGACATTTGTGTTTTTGTAAGAAAATGTCGAACTGTCTTGTACTGACATAAAATAATAATTTTGACCTAAATCGATTTTATTAACACGCCGGAGTTTTGACGTTTTCAGTTTTTTTTTATATGTACGAGTTCTAAAAATATTTCATATTTTTGACATGATGGTAGTTTTGTATATTGACTTTCTATATCTTAACTGTATTGTTTCGAGTTTACGTGAAGTGATTAATCACAAATAGAAAGACTGTTATTCCTTACTTCACTTTTTATTTTTATGTTAGATGTACATTTCGAGACACAAGGTGCTCATTATCAATAACAAACTAGTTTGTTATTGATAATGAGCACCTTGTGTCTCAAAATGTACATCTAACATAAAAATAAAAAGTGAAGTAAGGAATAACAGTCTTTCTATTTGTTTCTATATCTTTACAATATTAAGTGTAATACTATCATTTGACTGTACAAGAATCAATAAAATGTCGAAATTAAATCAATAATAAAGCTACAGTTGGTGAGTGATTAGCAAAATAATAACGTTTCAGTTGGTGAGTGATTACTAAAGGAATAGATCTGGGCTAGACTTTCTCGTTTCTTGATCACAAACAAAATAGCTAAAGTAAAAATTGTTTATTCAAAAGTTGTGTGTTTCTTCGTTGGCTACAACTTTTATTTAAGACATTTTTTGATTGAGTTAATATGTTTCTATATTTTTAACCTCACTTGAAATCAGTGTTTAATACGCATGGCGCATGAAGTAAAATTTCGAGCTTAGAAATGCCCGCAAAATTTTGCTCGATCGCGCGTGACCGAGCCAAATTTTACTCAGGGCTTTTTTAAACTCGAAATTTTACTTCATGCATAGTCTCGGGGTGGAAGACAATCGTTTGTAAATATTCGAATTATCATAAAGTTTTGAATTTTTTTGTTGTCTGCAACTTTTGTTTGAAGCTTTGATTGTATCGATAATACAGTTACAATTAATGAGTGATTAGCAAAATACATCAAAAAAATCTTTCTTAGTTTATTGAACAACAACAAAGTGTTTAAATAAAAGTTGTTTATTTTTTCATTGGCTACAACTTAAGTTAGAAACATTTTATGATTAAGGCGTCTAAAGCCATAGTCGGTGAGTTGTTGATCTCGACTATATTTTTTTAGTTTCTAGTTAATAAACAAAAGAACGGAAGTGAAAAGTGATTATACAAAATTTTGTGTTGTGTTTTTTTCATTATCTTTTGTTTGAATCTTTTTTTTTGATTAAGTTATTAATAAAGCAACAATTTGTAAATGATTATCAAATAAATATCTCCCTTTGCATTTTCGTATACTAATCATAAACAATAGAGTTAAGGTGAAAAGTGTTTAAGTAAATACTGTGTATTTTTTCATTATCTACAACTTTTGTTTAAAACAATTTATTAAAAACTATAAAATTATGTAATACATTAAGGAATAAGTAAGCATTAAATTTATAAAATATCAAAAAGATATAGCGTACAAATGTTTATATAAAAGTTTTAAATCAGCAAATAAATGTCAAAAAAGAAAAAGAGTATCGAAATCTTGTTGAAAATTCTTCAGTTTGACAAAGTTCTTAATTATTTTAGAGTTTTCGTTGTTAACATAATTGAAATTCGTTTAATAAAAAACCGAATTATCTAATGATTTCTGGTAAGTTTTAACATAAGACTGTTAGAAATTTGATGGTTTAGAGTTGGCAACACTGCCATCCAGAGGTATTTAGCCGAGAGAAATGAAGTTTCCTGTCTAAATATAAATTCATAAAAGCCCCAAAGTCGAAATTAAGTATCCGTCGAAAATTTGCCGCCGTAGGCTTTAGCCTTCTTAGCCTAATAGGAAATCCGACACTGTATATTGGTGAAACACAGCGTAATCTAAATACCAGATTCAAAGAACACCTAGCACACGCCAAATATCTTAATTATGACAAATCTGCAGTGGCTAACCATTTACTAGAAACCGGCCACAAAATCACAATAGAGAACATAAAATTATTAAAACAATCATCAAACTATCGATTAAACATGTTAAAAGCTATTGAAATGAAAAATAAAACATGAAAATAAATTATTCAATTTTGATTCAAGTCCACTTCACAATACATTATTAGATTTAATTGCACCACCTTAATCTGTGTTTTTCCGCTAATCCACTTTACCTGGTTGTACCGTCACCCTCATTCCCTCGGCTCACCTCTTAATTTACGTTTTTTCCCTTTTTGCACTCCCACCGCCTTTGTATTATAATCTGCCTGTCTATATATAATTTAAAATTTCTGTTTTATATTTAGTGTTAATCCATTGATAATGGTCACTTTGTGTCCGAAATATACATTCCAAATAATCCATAATCCAAATAAAAGTGTGAACAAAGGTTATTAGTGCTTTATTCGTCAAATGTATGTTTATTGTTTATAATATGTTATTCTTATTTTATTTTGTCTTATAGCTATTTTGTATATTCATATCTATTCTTTATTATTATCACTGCTTTATTTTTCATTCTTTTCATTCCGTTTTTATTTTTGTATTAATTGTATTTTATTTCATTACTAGCTCTTATCTCTTCGCATTCCATCCAAACCGTCCATCCTGAACTATCTTGTAAATTTCCATTCCTACTAAATTATCTATTTTCCCACTAACACAAATCGCCACCAAAATCATAATTCATTATTTACCTTAAGCTGTATATAAATATTTTGTAATTGCTGTAAATGGTAGATTTTGATACTTTCAATACACGAAGTAAAACCAAATCTCATTTTGTTTGTGGCGGAATCCACGTTAAGAAACACTTCTTGGTGTCTGAATTCCTGATAACACAACACTTATTATTATTAACCCATTTACGGCTAGGCAATTATAGAGATAACTCTAAAAGTTCATTTTAGGTAAAATTCTGCACTTCTTTTTATGATATCCATAAATGAGTTATTGTATTACATACTGTGATTTTTTCTTTTAAATATACATAATGTATATGCTGTAAAATTTCAGGCAGTGGTCGTTTCTAAATATAAACGTGCAGTATGAAGTTTAGAACGAGTGATTCCACTCCCAGACTGAGCATGAAGTAAAATTTCGAGTTTAGGAAAGCCTGAAAATTTGGTTTGGTCGCGTAGCGCGAAGCGCGGAGCGGCCAAACCAAATTTTTAGGCTTTTCTAAACTCGAAATTTTACTTCATGCGCCACGCGTATAAAACACTGAAATATTGTAAAGTTAGAAATACACTCACATTCTTTTTTTTTAAATGGCTAATAATCGAAATATTTAAATAACATAATATTTACATTTTTCTCCTTACCATTTCAAGCCAGGTCAAATAATATATATTAAATTAACTTATTTAGTAATATAATTAACCAAACATTTATAATGTTGCGTGTACGCATCAATGGCGCTTAAAGGATTAATGGTATTATCTAACTGAAATACAAATTTGCAGTTTGATTTTTATTATTGTTTTAAGTAGACATTCGATATTTCGACTAGCATAAGAATCATCGCCTAAAGAG
This sequence comes from Philonthus cognatus, assembly GCA_932526585.2. Classification (NCBI taxonomy): domain Eukaryota; kingdom Metazoa; phylum Arthropoda; class Insecta; order Coleoptera; family Staphylinidae; genus Philonthus; species Philonthus cognatus. Next base: position 14,872,913 of record OW052243.1, read on the forward strand.
CCAAAACGTTTGTTAGAGGTTAATTAATGAAAATAATAATAAAAATCTTTATTTACAGAAATAATACAAATGATTACATTTACAAACTTTTCTGAAAATCGATCATAAATTAAACAATCGTCATTCGGGTTGGTTGATTACTTTATGTAGAATACACAAACAAACAATTTGGAAAATACATCGTTAATTATTTATAAATGTTATCTTTATTATTTTGTTTGTTAAATTTGAAAAATACTCTCAAGGTTAATTTTTTTATTAAAACAATAAAACTTGTATTTCTACTACCGTTTTTGGTTCTCTCTGTCCCACTCTCTCTCTCTTTCTTTTTTTCTTTCATTGGGCAAAATATTTTGAAGGTGAAAAATAAGAACGAACGGTCGAAATTTTTGTAGTTGGCCTTGCACGAGGCCTCAATGTTGTAGATTTTTTTTATATTGTGTAACAAATATCGGATCAATTAAAATGTTATAAACAAGGATGATTTACGAGACCATACGTTTTAAATATTAAAAAGAAGACCAATAAAAACTAATTAAAATTAGTCGATAATTCAATTTAAAAAAATAGCACACAATATTCTTTCGTAACTCTTGTAATTTTCAGGAAAATTGCATCTTTTATTAACATTTTATCAAATTCTAATAAAAAATAAACATAAAAGTGTTTTTTTTTTTATTAGCATTTGATAAAATGTTAATAAAACATGGAATTTTCCTAAAACTTACAAGAGTTACGAAAGAATATTGTGTGTAATTTTTTTAAATTGAATTATCGACTAATTTTAATGTTTTTTCTATATCAGAAATAAAATTGTACCACGAAGCAGAGCTGGGCAGGATTCGAATCATTCAGGATTCGAATCCTGGATTCGAATCCTTTTTGAGGATTCAATAGAGGCTCTCGAATACTTTAGTTAAAGTGGATTCGTGATTCGGATTCGTTACATTTTTTTAAGAGGATTCGTATTCGAATCCAAATACGGGTGATTCGAATCTTTATAAAAGGATTCAAATACTTACAAAAGGATTCGAATCGTTAAAAATAATCCAAATTAATTGTAAGGATTAACATGAATAATTTGTTTCGTGTGTTTTTAAATTTTTGGTTAAACCAGTGTTTTATACGCGTGGCGCATGAAGTAAAATTTCGAGTTTAGAAAAGCCCCGTGAAAGTTTGTCTCGGGTCGCTGCGCGTAGCGCTACGCGGCCAAACCAAATTTTCAGGCTTTTCTAAACTCGAAATTTTACTTCATGCGCCACGCGTGTGAAACACCGATTTAACTGATTTGCAGTATATTTTAAACTTCACCTCAAATCAGTGTTTTACACGCGTGGCGCATGAAGTAAAATGTCGAGTTTAGAAAAGCCTTAAAATTTGGTTTGGCCGCGTAGCGCTACGCGCTACGCGACCAAACCAAATTTTAAGGCTTTTCTAAACTCGAAATTTTACTTCATGCTTAGTCTGGGAGTCGAAACACTCGTTAGAAGCTTCAAATTAAACATTTTTATAAAAACAACGAACACATGAATATTGACAGCGTATGCATCGACCAAACCAAATTTTAAGGCTTTTCTAAACTCGACAATTTACTTTATGCTCAACTAAGGAGTGGAAACACTTGTTAAAGATTTCAAATTTAACGCTTTTTAAAAACAACGAATACATAAAAATTTACGTAGTACAAATCTGGGTACGTATACTTAAAAGTAAAATTTTATGCATTTTCCATGTTAACTCAATTATTATACCTTTTGAGTAATTTTGTTAATGTTGTTTACACAAAAATAAAAATCATAGCTTTACTTTTATAATTTATGCAAATTCAATAAAAATCTGATGTTTGAGTAATTTTCATTGCCGGTTGTTAAATAGAAATGAAAGTCATTTTCATAATTAAATATTATTGTTTCTTGAAAATCATAACTATATGTGCATGTTTTAAAAATTATACATGTGTATCATATTACTTGCAAAAATGTGTGCTTATTTAATACTTCTTGTCAAAGTGCAAGGACTCCAAGATTTTACGCTGGATCATTTAATTACACACACACACACATAGAGAAGAAATTAGATAGTAGAAAAATTAAGTGTTCGTTATTTAATTACATCCCATTACATGCAGTTTTTGTCTGTACAAGGATTTTTGCATAAATACATACCATGATTTTAATAAGGACACATTGGTCAAGTTTTACTAATATTTTGGTTTTTTTTCCAACTTTGAGTCATTCTCAAGGATTTAAAATCATAATTAAAAATGTTTAACCACGTAAAAAATAAAAAAATTATTTAGGATCAATAGATACATTTTTCCAAGTAAGTTTGTTTTAATTTTATTCCTCATTTTTTAAACGTCATAAGCAAAGCTATACTGAAGAGAGGTAAATCTCGAAACGCGTCTATAGATGGCCTAAGACATTAGTTTTAATCCAAGTCCTTTCACTTCTAATTTCTTGCTATCTCTCCTTTCATTTTAAATTTATATTGTTAGTTGGTTTGAAGAGAATTTGACCTAAACGTTACATATACTTTAATAGAGCGTTGTAACAAATCAAATTAAATAAGATTTTAAATATTTCATTGTATAATTCAATATCCGGAGGTGTATTTGCACGGGAAGTAGTTGTTTCAATGGATATTTTTCGTCTTAAGTTGTCTTATTAATTAAGACATTGTTTTCATTTTCACGAATAATTTTTTCGTAATTTTATATATTATGTCAATAGATACAGTTTAATATTGATCTTAAATAAGTTTTTTAATATATATATATATATATATATATATATATATATATATATATATATAAATCTTTATTGGCAGATTGTACAATAAATAATTAACATAAAAATAATTCTGATGGCTAAAATAACAAATAAATTCTTCTGCCAATTGGCTATCGACCATTGGTCTTTCCGCCTGAATTTTAATTGTTTGTCCTTGTCCGTTCTTGTGTAAAAAGTTTTTTAATATTATTTTCCAAAGATATAATATTCAAAAATACCTTTAATCAAATTAAATCAATTCGACTTTCTTTCATAACAACAAATAACACACATGACTTGTAATATTAATACTAATTAAATGAAGAATTTCTTGTGGATTGCATTAATTTATTATGTTAGTTATATCATCTTGATCTTATAACGCGTAGAGAATATGCAGTTATGTTATTATATTTATCATAGGCGAATGCGCTTGAGTATTATTATTATTTTTTTAATAATAATAAGATAAGTAAGGCTACTAACGAGTGTAGTGAATTATATCACGCTCCAGTTGTGTTCGGGCGAAGAACATTTAGCGCGTTCAACTTTCCGTTGTATGAAAGTTATCCGTGCGATTAGAAAATTCTATTATAATAAATGATGTTAAATTCACAGTCATCTAAATATATAAATAAATAATAATACTATTTTAAAGTTGTTTCTGGTTAATTTCTTGAAATAATTTCTCATTTGTCACTTTATGTTTCTTATTAATCACTTGGTACTAATAATATAACACTTCCTAAAAGTTATTAAATTTGTTGATTTTGTTTGAGGTAGTTTTCAAATTTCAACATTGAGTTTCGTACTTTCCAATTCCCAAGTCAGTGTGTTCCGAATTTAAAGATTGTGTTCTCCACATAAATCAGACCACACTGCTGAGCATTGAGAAGTCCGAAACGCGTCTATTGTTGCTTAACAAGCGCGCAATAAGATGCATTTCACACTTTGTGTGGTTCTCATCAGTGTGGTCTGGTATAAAAAAATGTGTCGAACGGCTTGCTGGACTTTTTTTGCCTTCTTATTATTAAATTTGAATAATTGAGTAGAAATGTAATGTAATTATGTATTTTTTATTTGTGTTTCAGGGCTTGTAGCGGCGTTAGCAGCGTTTTCAATAATATTAGGTATCCTAGTTGCCATATTCTTCATGAGCTGGTTCAACCTTATCATCGACTCGGTAAGTTAATAAAACAAACGACACAAAAAGCAAACTTATGATTATTTAATGAATACCAAATTTGCATTCATTTTAATGATCGATTTAATAATAATAGTAATTTATTTTACGGTAATCACCTTTTACATAAATTAACAAAATAATATTTGTTAAATTAAAAATTAGTCAAGTATAAACTTATAATAACATAAACAGATACAAATGAACAAAATTCCGCTAGCAAAAATAGACAATTAAAAATGTAAGTCAAGTCAAGCTTTTAAGATATCATCTGCTAAGTGAATCAATTTTAAATTTCTTTTAATGACGTTAAATGTTGTCCCGAATACCGCAAAAAGTGGCGAGCAACACAATAAATTGGCTAATCTGACCATGCGACACAACGAATTATTCCTACCGTGAAATGTTTCACAAAAGATTACTGTAGCTCTTGTTTTAGATGCTATATTAAAATTTAGACTTTACAGAAGTTTGCAACAATTAAATAAGCTGTTATCTATTTTAAACAGTGCACACAGATCTACATGGATAGGTCTATCTCTCAAGGGTATCATTGTAAGGGTGGATAGCATACTACTTCGACTATAATCTCGTCTATTTATACCGATTTGGTAGGAAATATACAGCAAGAATTTATTCTGCACTCTTTCAATTTGGTCAACTTTTACACCATATGAAGGTGACCAAACACATGATCCGTACTCTAAATGCGGTCTTACTAATGATGTAAATAGCTTTTTTTGTGTATTAATTGAAAAATTCCTACCAAAACGGTTTATAAACCCTAACGTCTGATTGGCTTTACGACATACAGAGAGTTTCATGTAACACCGAACATTTTCAATGTTCATTTTCGTATATTCTATTTATCAAACCAAAGCACGATTTGACAGCTTTAATTTTTTAGGTTATGTGTAAATTGGGTTGCCTATATGACCATTACAAACTTTAGCCAATCAATCGCAATTAATGCTTCGACTTGTAAATACAGGGAGTTTTTCTTTCAGGTATACATGTCCCAATTACATGCCGTATGTTTTTAGATAATTGTTGTTTTTTTTAAAAGAGTTAATTTGAAACTTAAAATTAGTGTATTCCACTCCCAGACTAAGCATGAAGTAAAATTTCGAGTTTAGAAAAGCCTGAAAATTTGGTTCGCGCTTCGCGACCAAACCAAATTTTCAGGCTTTTCTAAACTCGAAATTTTACTTCATGCGCCACCTGTACAAAACACTGATTTAATGTAAAGTTTAGCAGTGTGTTTTACATTTCGTAATATCTCAGTGTTTTGTACCGGTGGCGCATGAAGTAAAATTTCGAGTTTAGAAAAGCCTGAAAATTTGGTTTGGTCGCGAAGCGCGAAGCGCGGAGCGGCCAAACCAAATTTTCAGGCTTTTCTAAACTCGAAATTTTACTTCATGCGCCACCGGTACAAAACACTGAGATATTACGAAGTGTAAAACACACTGCTAAACTTTACATTAAATCAGTGTTTTGTACTGGTGGCGCATGAAGTAAAATTTCGAGTTTAGAAAAGCCTGAAAATTTGGTTTGGCCGCTCCGCGCTTCGCGCTACGCGACCAAACCAAATTTTCAGGCTTTTCTAAACTCGAAATTTCACTTCATGCTTAGCCTGGGAGTGGAAAACACTCGCTTAAAGCTTCAAATTGAATTCTTTTAATAAACCGAGTGTCGGAAAATGTACAACGTATGCATATGGATACATAAAAGAAAAATTCTCATTAAATCTTCGGTGTTACATAAAACTCTCTGTATATAATCAATATCCATTCAAAAAGACATGTTTCGTTCAAGCATCACACAAGATCTTTAACATATTGAACCATTAGAGGTCTATTACCATTAATTGTGTAGTCATTTTTCACCGTTCGACCTCTTCCGAAGGAAATCGATGCATACTTTTTGTAATTAAAATAAAGTTTGTTATCAGAATACCATCGATAGATATTATTTAAGTCATTTTGTAAATAAGTAGCATTCGAAACAGTGTTAATTGCTATAAATATTTTCAAGTCATCAGCGAATAATAAAAATTTGCAATTTTCTACATACAAGTGTAAATCGTTAATAAATAAAAGGAAAATTATTGGTCCACAGTGCGATCCTTGAGGTACATCTCAGAGAACATTAATGGGTTTTAAGATGAAATTATTAATTTCACTATTAACCCTTCGTTAATTTTAATATCTAGGTTAAAGATATTGATTTTTTTTTATTTTTTTATTTTATTATTATTATAATTACATAACATGAGTACATATATTTTCAACAAATTACCATCCGTTCTATAATATATTTCTTTTATATTGAGCAGTGTTCTGCTCAACGTAATGAATATCCAGATGTAACAATAATAGTTCAAAGCACCTAAGTGAGTGAACACTTGTAGCGTGCTGACATGAAGTTCTTAGAAATTTTGTGCAATATATGATACATAAATGTTGTTTTAGTTTACATAATGAGTACTGAAAAATAAATATATGATATGTGTTTATTATTCTAATATTTTTGAGAATTGAGGATAATTTTCGAAGATATAAGATTTTGAAAGTTGTGAGAATTTTTTTTTGTTATTTTGTTTGATATGTTGATATGAAATTCGGATACAAAACGCATTTTTTACCGCTTGCGCGAAAATGCACAAGTATGTTTTACTTTATACAAATAAAAATTATATTTTGAGACATTTTCCCCGTGGTCCAAAAACGCATCAACATTTTTGCCCAAACTTCATAGATTATCATTGTTATTTTTGGTGGTAAATATATTTTATTTATGTTAAAAATATTCCAAATAAACGTTATAACGTAATAAATTTTGTTTTAAATGTACTATTGTACATTTGATAAGAATATAGGGTAAAGAAACTGCTAAAATAATGGTGAATGCGCAGGGTTTTTTAATATTTCAAAAACGTTATTATTGAAAACCTCTAATTGAATCGTTTCAATTAAGAAAATATGTATTTGCAAAACTTGAAGCAAACTTTTCCTTTAATATGACTTATACGGTGAATTTTTATTTAAAGTACACTTCAGTGCAATAAAATTAAGCACAAGTCTCATAACTATTTTTCACAATATTCTAGTTATATAATTCAGGTCTGTGTTAACCCATTAAGCGCCATTGATGCATACACGCAACATTATTAATTTTTGGTTATTAAATTACTAAATAAATTAATTTGGTATATTATACTATTTGACCTGACTTGAAAATGTATGAAGAAAAATGTAAATATTTTGTTATTTAAATATTTCGATTGTTACTCATTTAAAAAAAAAATGTGAATGTATTTCTAACTTCACAATATTTCAGCGTTTTATGCGCGTGGCGCATGAAGTAAAATTTCGAGTTTAGAAAATGTTACTAAATGTTAGTTCATGCGCCACGCGTGTAAAATACTTATTTCAAGTAAAGTTTAAAATATACTGCAAATCAGTTAAATCAGTGTTTTACACGCGCGGCGCATGAAGTAAAATTTCGAGTTTAGAAAAGCCTGAAAATTTGGTTTGGCCGCTCCGCGCTTCGCGCTACGCGACCAAACCAAATTTTCAGGCTTTTCTAAACTCGAAATTTTACTTCATGCTTAGTCTGGGAGTGGAATTACTCGTTCAAAACTTCATACTGCACGTTTTAATATGAAATCGACGAATGCCTGACATTTTACAGCATATACACTATGTGTATTTAAAAGAAAAATTCACAGTGTTTTATAATTAATTAATTTTACCTAAAATCAACTTTTAGAGTCATCTCTATAATTGCTCGGCCGTTAATGGGTTAATTGTCTAGCAGCAAATAATAAAACACATAACTTGAAAATAAAACCTTTATTAAAAAACCAAAACCAAGACCTTTTGAAAAAAAAACGCTTGTAATAAATATAACAAAGCCGAAATAGAAAAACCATCTTCTATTTTAGTTAGAATTCGAATTTTTAAATTGTTGTCTAAATGACGCAGCATTTTGACGTTAAGGAAATTGACATATTTACATATTTTCGTAACTAGAAAACTCACCATGTCCGTTTTAAACCGTAAAATATTTTGTGTGCTTAATTTTATTGCACAGAAGAGTACCTACACATATCCCGATGCACACGCTGTAAATTTTCAGTAAACTATAATTGTTTTTTTTTATAATTGTCATTAGTTTATAATTGAAGGGTTCAGGCGATAAACCAAATGAGTCCAAAAAGAACCAGAAATCATTTTTGACACCATTGTGAAGCTTAGGCCAAGTATTTTCACAGAAGCAAACTTCACGGAAAACAAACAAATGGGCCACCATTGATTCACGATGAAATAAAACCAAATAACCTGTAAAACATACAGAGTTCTGACATTTCATTTTGTTCCCTTGTAAAATTGTGACTCATTTGGTTGTTCCCCTTAACCCTTCAATTGTAACTATATAATTTAATACGAAAAACAGGCTCTGAATTAAATTAAACGAACGTCATCCATCCATCATTGACCCAGATTCTCTCCACGTCCATGAAATGTCAATGAATAAATTCGCTCATTTTCTTTTCTTATTTGAAGACCTGTTCGCGATTAAAATCTTACTTGTTATGTAGCATATTAAGTAATATCCTCACATCGATAGTTTATAACTATTTCTAAGCTAATAAAAAAGATGAATTATTTTTACGTAGATTATTTATAAATAATTGTATTTAAACTATAATAGAATGAGAAAAACTATCTTTCTCGTTCTATTCTTCATGTACATTTTTTGTATTAGTCACGTCTAAAATATGTGACAGACAACAGGATAGTTTAATGATTAATGGATGTATGTGTAAGAGAGAGTGAGTCTTCTAGACCTGGAATATATGACAGATTACGCAAAAGACGGTGTTATGCAATAATTGTGGCAAAGAGACGTTTTCACTCGCGAAATTTCTCTTCACTTCACTTCGAGCGTTTCGTATCAACAGATTCGACTCGTGCAATGATTGCATTTATTGACAAAGACTTTATTATTATAAAAATATTAAAAGTACACCGAGACTCTTTTCGCAAATCCTTAACTAATTTTTCCTACAAAAGCGGAATCTAAAAAAACCGCTTAACCCATTAACGGCCAAGCAATTATAGAGTTGACTGTAAAAGTTGATTTTAGGGAAAATTCTACATTTTTGTGATGATTTCTATGAATGACGTATTGTATTACATACTGTAAATTTTTCTTTCAATCATACGTAATGTATACGCTGTCAATTTTCAGGCATTCGTCGATTTTATATAAAAACGTGCAATATGAAGTTTCGAACGAGTGTTTCCACTGCCAGACTAAGCATGAAGTAATATTTCGAGTTTAGAAAAGCCCCGCGAAATTTTCTGGGCTTTTCTAAACTCGAAATTTTACTTCATGCGCCACGCGTACAAAACACTAGAATATCGTAAAGCTATATATACACTTATAAGTAATAATCGAAATATTTAAATAACAAAATGTTTACATTTGCCTTCCTACATTTTCAAGTCAGGTCAAATAATATAATATATCAAATTAACTTATTTAGTAACTTAATTAAAAAAATAATAATAATGTTGCGTGTATGCATCAATGGCGCTTAATGGGTTAAATAACTACTTTCCCAGCGTAATGCCCCAACGGCTATTGAATTAAACGACTCGTGCAATGATTGCATTTATTGACGAAGACTTTATTATTATAAGAATATTAAAAATACCATGAGACTCTTTTTGCAAATCTTTAACTATTTTTTCTTACAAAGGCGGAATCTAAAAAACCGTTTAAATAACTACTTCCCCAGCGTAATGCCCCAACGGCTATTGAATTAAACGATTAAATGTGTACAGTAACATACTGCGTAATTTAACAAATCAGGTCAAATATTTACTGACCATCGTTTCTAGATTTATCTCTCATCCAAAATAGCTTTTAAATCAAATTAAATAAAAATGTACATCGGGATAACTATGTATACAGTAAAGCTCCGCTAATCCGGATCAATGAAAACCAATAGGCAATCCGAATTAGTGAAACATCCGGATTATTGAGACCTTTTTTAAAGTCACAAAATACGCTAGAGATAATGTTTTGTGTAGTCTCTTTGACGCCATGATGCTTTTGAATTATCAGGGAAATCCCGAGTCATCGTCTTTGGGCTTTTTACACGAGGTTACAGCACGACGTACAATCGGCCAAATTCGAACTGCAACACACTTTTTTTACAAGTGCCTTACGAATATTTGGGGATTGCAACTGATTTGCATTATACGACTAGCAGGATTTTTTTTCTAAGTGGGTGATAATCGCCTCTCCACCGCGAGCACTTACGTCTATTATGGCTCGACAGGCAACTAACGCTGGGCACAAGAGCGTTTCGGTTAACCAAGCGATAATCCACTAAAATGATATCCATTGAACATTTTAGTATTTAGTAAAACTTATCGATTTTCTTTATAAGATTTGTATAACAGTAAATGTGTTAAAAGCTTTACGTAGCGCAATTCGTTAATTCATTTTGAGCAGATACCATTAAAAAATATATGTAACACTTTTTTGTGTCGCTGTTAAGTTTGATCGTAGATATTGAATAGTTCGAACCTATTTAAATCTATTAACTCCGTTTATTGTAATAAAATAATTTACAAGTTACAAGTAATGTATAATTTCATTCTACACCGAGTCCTAGTAATGAACTAAAGTTTAAAAACATTAATGAGATTAACAAGATATACTGCTGAGATGTGATAGATAGTTACTAAGATATAGCGAAATGATGCAAAAAAAATATTTTGTAAATGTCATAATAATAATAAAAGTAGAACAAATTTTGTTTGAAACACTTTTCCATATTCTTAATATTTAAATCCATATATCTATAACAAGGTCAGTGGTAATCGACCTTGTTATAGATATATGGGTTTAAATATTAAAAATATGGAAAAGTGTTTCAAACAAAATTTGTTCTACTTTTATTATTATTATGACATTTACAAAAAATTTTTTTTGCATTTTTTCGCTATATCTTAGTAACTATCTATCACATCTCAGCAGTATATATTTTTAACTTTACTTTAATTCACTGGTTTATACGCGTGGCGCATGAAGTAAAATTTCGAGTTTAGAAAAGCCCCGTGAAAATTTGTCTCGGGTCGCTGGCGCGACCCTCGACAAATTTTCTACGCGGGGCTTTTCTAAACTCGAAATTTTACTTCATGCTTAGTCTGGGAGTGTAAAACACTCGTTAGTTTAAAATATGTTACAACTATAAAAATGTAAAACTTTTAATTAGAAATAAGAATTTAGAATTTTAATTGAGTTTCCAGTAAAATGTTAGTGTTTTTAAAACGCCTAATTCCTAATTTCATGTAGAAACTTCGATTGAATCCCATTATATAAACACTTGACCATAGCTCGTAAAACAGACAGGTATATTTACGATTACCAAAACGTTCCCAAACATCCTTTTTTAATAGGTCGAAATCCGCTCTGTTTATAACTTTTCGTTGCAGTTGGAGTTTGGGCGATTGTTCATAAATGGCCAAACGCGCAACGTATGATCCGGATTAGGAATCACAAGTAATCCGAATTAAGGAATACATACAATTAAGTTAATTAAAAAATAAACTCAGCGAATTTTTCTTTTAAATACAGTAAAGATTTGCTAATCGGAACTCCAATGATCCGGATTCTCCAGAAATCCTGACGAAATTGAAATATTAGTTATTTACAAATAACTAATATTCCAAATATTGTATAACTTCTATTTGGTCGTTTAATATTATGCCCAACTTATTATATTAATTAATTTCTGATGACTCTAGCAAGTTTAGTTTGATTCCTTTAGTGTTTTTATGTAGGATTTTGAAATTATCGTTGAAATGATGATTTTTCGTTTATTAGGTGTTCCGCATAGGTGGAGTATTTAGGTAAAGGTGTAGGTAGATTTTTCAACAAATTAGACATTAAAACGTCGTTTAAAACCAACCACCGTTTGAATAAATTTATTAATAATTCTAAAGACACCACAGATAACAAAACAGAATCAGGTGTATATTTATTAACTTGTGGTGACTGCCCTAAAGTATATGTAGGCCAAACCGGTAGAAGCTTTGAACAGAGAATTAAGGAACACAAGTTTAGTTATTTACAAAAGAAAAGTAACTCCACATATGCGGAACACCTACTAAACGAAAATCATAATTTCAACGATAATTTCAAAATCCTACATAAAAACACTAAAGGAATCAAACTAAACTTGCTAGAGTCATCAGAAATTAATAAATATAATAATTTGGGCATAATATTAAACGACCAAATAGAACTTAACAATTCACCATTGCTTAATATTTTTTAATTTTTTAATGTTGTATTTTATGTTAGTTCTTTGTTATAATTTGTTATTTTGTATTAACTTTGTCTTAGATTAAGCACCTTATAATTCTAACCTTATTAAATTGTGTATTTTGTTTCTTGTTGAATTTCTCATAACGTTATATAATTGTGTATATGCTAGTTTAAGTGATCCCTGTATTGTTACCTGTTTAACACCCCCTCCCCCTCATTAACTAATTAATATTTAAGGCAACTGTAGCCAATTTGTAACATCATTCATCTACCTGATGAAGCCACTGTGTGGTGAAACAATTGTTATAGTACAATAAACATTATTTTGAAACCTAAACATATTAAGTGTGTTATTTAAGTGAAACTTATATTCCAAAATTGAAATATTAGTTATTTACAAATAACTAATATTTATTAAAAAAATGGACATCTTGTTTATAATTATAAACATGGATCCGATTTTCAAAACTACTGCTGATTTAAAGTTTGTGAAATAAAGAATCGTTATTAAATACAATTTAAACAAAACACGAAATAAAAATTTGTAATGTTTATTAACGTGTGATTAAACTTAAGAAGCATTTTTTGAACTTCAATTTAATTCAGCGTTTTATACCGGTGGCGCATGAAGTAAAATTTCGAGTTTAGAAAAGCCTAAAAATTTGTATTTGGGCGCTCGCTGCGCTCTGCGCCCAAATCCAAATTTTCAGGCTTTTTTAAACTCGAAATTTTACTTCATGCTTAATCAAGGAGTGGAAACACTCATTGAAAGTTTCAAATTAATTGATAAAAATAACAAGTGACTGAAAATGTATTTAAATAATAATCTACTTTTCGTAATTGAAATTGATTCATTACCGAATAATCAAGTTTTGTTTGATATTATTTAAAGTAAATGTGGTACCCATAATTTTTTTTATTATGTATTAAACGTAGAAAGTAAAATTTCGAGTTTAGAAAAGCCTGAAAATTTGGATTTGGGCGCGAAGCGATTTTTGGAGAATCCAGATTATTGGAGTTCCGATTAGCAAATCTTAAGTGTATTTAAAAGAAAAATTCGCTGCGTTTATTTTTTAATTAACTTAATTGTTGAATCGTGAGTCGCGTTCTTCTTTTTCTTTTACTAAAATAAATTTATTGTTAACTCGTGATTCGTCTTCTTCTCATTAAATGGCCTTGGCAGTTGTTAATTATGTTGTTTTAGTGATTTACAACAACCAATTACACAAGAGATAGTGTTTCTTTTTCTTAATAAATAAATTAATCCGGGATGAATCATTTTTGTCTTATTTGGCGAGCATTACGCGTTGTTTCTTTTCTTTGAATGGAAATTATTCGAAGGTCTTTTACATAGAAATACGCGAGCTCATTCATTCACTTTCCAATCACGGATGGAATTCAACTGTGGAAAAAAAATCCTGACCTTATCAACAATAAATAGTACCTAATAATAATAGATAAGAATTTTATTCAATTAATTTATTTATTTATTTAATAATAATAATAATATTTACATATGTTCGATAGCGTAAACGCCATCTAATGCCTATTTGCTTAAGTAACATCGTCAATAGCTGGCAAACTAAACGTTTGTTTACAGCAAATGTTCGTCCACAACAGGTCTTCATTTTATAGAATACAATTCATATTCTCAATAATAATATTATTATGTAATTTTTTTACACTTATATGATTTTGAAATGACAAGAATTTTACTTTTTGTCAATTCATTATTTTTATCAAATACAGTAAATAATATACTGGGTGACCACTCTCAGAGTCGAACAAAGGCAATTTACATCGTTGATTGCTGAGGTATTTAAGTGTTGAAAATCCATATTACTTTGTTAATGGTTAATGTTAATGGTCACTTTGTGTCCGAAATGTACATTTGGTAATTGGTGTGAAGAAAGGTTATTATTAGTGCTTTATTCGTCAAATTCCATATTACTTTACTTATTTTAAAGAAAAAACTTGTTGATTTTCAAAAATTGGAATGTTTATTCACTACAATTGTTTCGCAAATTTATTGCTTCTTCAGGTGAAGAGAGTTACAAAATGTACATTTTGTAATTAGGAAAGGTTGTTTAGTATTGGTAAGTTTATCTAAGATTTCGTAATTTCTTTTAATCTTTTAGTTTTGATGAAAACATGTCTGAATTTTCGATCTTTTTCTATATTTCTTTAATAACAACATTTCTCAATGAGAAACAAAGGCAGCCAATTTGGAATCTTGTGAAAAAATGTATTTCTATAAATAGTATAAAGCAGAGCTGGGACGAATCCTTGTTTATTTATTTATTTATTAACGGAATCTCCATTTTATTACATAAGTGTACATATACATATTGTAATATATGACAAAAATAACAAAAAACATAAAAATCATATAAAGAATTACATTGATTACAACCGACTAAATTATTACTGAACAAAAATAACAAAAACCATATAAAGTGTTACATTGATTACAGCCACCTAAATTATTACTGAACTAAAGATCTAACAGTCAATGACATTGGATAGCCTAATACGACGTAACTGGACCTTAAACTGATGAATTAATGGTGTAAATAAAACAAAGTTGGGATTATTGCTAATACCATTGGCATACCTCATCATACGATCGATGGGATTAGACATCCCGTATCTGGTCGAATGAAAACGTAAACGGAATATAGGCCTATGTCTAGCTTGAAGACCAGGAGGTATAAAGAAATTTAGCGCCTCTACCAAATAACAACAGTTAATTAGACCATTAACAATTTTGTGTAAGAAAGTCAAATTTAAAAATACTCTTCTTTCAGCTAACGATCTCAGGTTCAATAGCGATAACATGCCACTATGACTAAAATTGATACTAGCTACACCTAGCCGAGAAGACATAATTTTTAGAAATTTCCCCTGAGTCATTTCCAGCTGATGGATAGCGTTTTTTGAGTATGGTGCCCAAACAATAGAAGCATACTCCACACGTGGGCGCACCAGGGACAAATAAAGAGACTTGACCGTAGTGTCTTTGAACAGTTTGCCGAATCTATATACAAACCCCAACACTTTTAATGCCTTGTTACACACATGCGAAATATGCTCCTTGAAATCTAATTTTGTTGTAAATATTACGCCCAAATCCTTAACTTTATTATTCAGAGGTAGGGGTTGATTATGTAAACTGTAGGTAAATTCCCCCACACGCCCTCGACTAAAAGATATGGAAAAACATTTACCCAAGTTCAATTCCAATTTATTAATTGTACACCAAACAGAAATCCTATTTAAGTCCTCTTGGAGTTGTAGCTGATCAGAAACATTTTGCACTTTTTTGTAAACCTTGAGATCATCAGCATACAGAAGAAACTGACTATTTTTTATACTTAATCCAATGTCATTGACGAAGAGTAAAAATAAAAGCGGACCACAGTGTGAGCCCTGGGGAACACCTGACGTCACTGGTATTGTATTAGATACATGTTGACCCACACGCACACGCTGAGATCTTCCCACCAAATCTTGTTAAAAGGATTGCAATCACAAATCCGAATCACCAAATGTGATTCGAATCAGGAATACTCGAATAAAGGATTTGTAAGAGATAAATATGATTCGAATCCTGTTTTTCGAACCACGAATACAAATCCTTTAAGAATAAATTTGATTTTATTATTTTTTGCAACCCTTAACATATAATTATCGTTACCAGTTGTTTTAACAAAAATATTCAAAACCTAATTATTTATTATTAATACTGAACATCGTTGATAACAGACTAAATATCTGATTTCGTGTTACTCTGATTAAAGATGTATTTGTGTGTGTTCAACTTAATTTGAAATCAGTGTTTAGTACGCGTGGAGCATGAAGTAAAATTTCGAGTTTAGAAAAGCCTAAAAATTTGGTTTGGTCGCGTAGCGCTACGCGCTACGCGACCAAACCAAATTTTTAGGCTTTTCTAAACTCGAAATTTTACTTCATGCTTAACCTGGGAGTGGAATCACTCGTTTAAAACTTCAAATTGAACTTTATTATAAAACCTACGAATGCCTAAAAATTACGTAAATAAAAAATGCACTGAATATCACTAAAACCGGGAAAGTCAGAGAAAATGTATGAAATTTTATTCAAATTGACCAAAACACTAACAAGAAAGCCATATGATATTATTAAATTTGTCAAAATCAACAGGCAACATAAAAATTACAAAACACGTAAACATTTTTAAAACCAATTAAAATATTGACAAAAATAATGCAAACAATTTAACAAAATAGAGGTTTCCCACAGAAGAAAGTTATAGGGAAAAAAATCTTGAATCTGGGAAATGTCGGAAAAATTTAACATTTCAGATTGTGGCTACCATGTCACTTTTACTTCAAATAGTATTAAACAAAATTTTGAAAATTAGTTTAATATCTTTAAAAACATTTTGTCATTTAATGTTCTCATTAAAGCATTTCGATTAAAGTTTCGAACGAGCGTTTCCACTCCCAGACTAAGCATGAAGTAAAATTTCGAGTTTAGAAAAGCCTGAAAATTTGGTTTGGTCGCGTAGCGCGTAGCGCTACGCGACCAAACTAAATTTTTAGGCTTTTCTAAACTCGAAATTTTACTTCATGCGCCACGCGTACAAACAGTGATTTAACGAGAGATTTAAAGACACACAAAACAAATTTTTCATGTTAATCCTTACAACAAATTCGAATTATTTTTGATGATTCAAATCCTTTTGTAAGTATTTAATTGATGAGGCGGATACATGATGAAACTCCATAATACTATTTGAAATAAAACAACACAGTTGGGAGGGTTTCACTTTAATTGTTGAACACTGCAACATGTTTCACCACACAGTGGCTTCATCAGGCAGATGAAATAATGATTATTTCATCTGCCTGATGAAGCCACTGTGTGGTGAAACATGTTGCAGTGTTCAACAATTAAAGTGAAACCCTCCCAACTGTGTTGTTTTATTTCAAACCTTTTGTAAGTATTTGAATCCTTTTGTAAGTATTCGAATCCTTTTGTAAGTATTCGAATCCTTTTGTAAGTATTCGAATCCTTTTGTAAGTATTCGAATCCTTTTATAAATATTCGAATCATTTTATAAATATTCGAATCCTTTTATAATTCGAATCACCCGAATTTAGATTCGAATACGAATCCTCTTAAAAAAATGTAACGAATCCGGATCACGAATCCAGTTTAACTAAAGTAATCGAATCCCTCTTTTGAATCCTCTAAAAGGATTTGAATCTAGGATTCAAATCCTGAATGATTCGAATCCTGCCCAGCTCTGTATAAAGTATAACTTATCGCTAACTAACTAATCGCTAGAAAGGGGCCCGCCGTGGACGAGTGGTTGAGCCGCTGGTTTCACCAATTGTTCACGGCGGTGATCTAGGTTCGATTCCCGGCGGGGGGCGAGTAATTTTTCTAACGAAAAATACTCGTCTCCAGTTCAATGGATGTGTGTCAATGTGTTGTGACGTCCAAATATGGATATATTTAAATAACTGAATAAGTTAAATTAATAAATGGAATAAGTTAAAAATTGAATGATGTTGGCTAATAGTCGTGAAACTAAGGCCAAACAAAAGCCAAAGAAAAAAATCGCCAGAAAATTAAAGAAATCACAACTTTTTTGCTCACACCAAGAACGCAATTTAGTGATTTTTTTAAATCATTTTGTTTTTGCTGAAAAAATGTGTAAATCTTCGATATTTTTTCTTTTTTCTTTTGAAATAAAATGATTTAATATTTTTTATTTAAATGTTATTCATTATCTATTCAAAACACGCATTTAATGATTATTTAAATTAATTTAAATCAGCTAAAACTATGATCCTGGCTAACGATACAGAAGACCTCGTCCGTGAATCACGATTTAATTTTATCAATCTAAAATATCATCGCGATTATTCAATAAATTCACCTTGACAGAACGTAATAAATGTTGCCTTACGTGCGTACTTGAAACTCGAACATTTCGTGTTTATATTTTTTGCATTAACTTTTTATTGGTTCAACACGAAACATATATTCTCTTTTGATTTTAGTTTGTGTAAGCTCAGTGATTATTACGTAAATAATAACTTCCTTGTGAAAAAATATGAAGATCATTAGTTAATTGAAATTACTAGTACAACCAGAAACTAAGACAAATCATTGAGTATTTAAGAGTTTTGAGTTTGAAAATGTATTAAAAAAAATCAATTTTTGTTCTAAAGCTTTAAAAATTTGAAAGTGTATATACAATTTATCAGAGTTTAAAACCACAAAAAAGACTGTTATAAGGAATAACGGTCTTTTTTATGGTCTTAAATGATTGCATTTTTGCAGAGAGTTTATGTTTGAAAATTGTTTAAAAAACACAGTTTTTATGCGAAGATTTTGGAATTCTAAGAAAATGTGTAGAATTAATGATAGTTTAAGACACAATCAATAAAAGTTAAATTTAACAAGCAGAAATGCAATTAGAGTCACTCAAATTGAGAATTTAGGTGAAATAATTTTTTAAACAATTACTCAAAAATGCAATTTTCACAACAAATTTAAAAAAAAATTAATTAGGTGTTTAAAATTGATGAGCATTAAGGAAACAATTGATAGAAGTTAAGTGTAATAAGCAGAAGTTTAATTAGAGCCACTAAAAAATTTAAATATCGCTTTCTAGAGAGTTTGTGTTTGAAAATTGTTATTTTTTGTTTTTTTTTTTGTTTGTTTGGCATAGGTTCTAGCCATTCAGCCACTAACGATGATTATATTAATTAATTTAACATATATTTGGACGTCACACACATTCACACCACACCCAGGGACACGACGAGAAATTATTTTTAAATAAAGTCTCCCCGTGCACGGGAATCGAACCCGCGTTTGTGGCTCGCCGATGAAAATTGTTAAAAAAAGTTTTTATTCAATTTTGTTAATTTAAATCGACATTATTAACTCCATAACATTAAGGACTTTCATAACATTGACGTTTTAAAAAAAATGTATTTTTCATACGTTCGTTCTAACCTCGAATTTGCCTCTGTTATTTGGTCACCTTACTACGAAAATACTGTAAGTAAAATCGAAGCAATTCAAAAAAAAAGTTTTTGAAAATGTTGTTTTTTAAAAAATTTAAGGAATATCCATCTGTATCCATTACATATGAAAACCTCTTACAAACATTTAATGTCGTAATTTACTACCCCATATAAAAATAGAATTGAAGATTTCGTACGCCTGTCACCGTACGAAATCTTCAATTCTATTTTTATATGGGGTAGTAAATTACGATATTGATGACCCTAACATCCTAGGTAAGCTGAAGTTTCAGGTTCCTAGACTAACATCTCGCAGTAATAACCTATTTTTTCAACCACATGCCAATACGCTAGCTCATTTTAATTCACCCGTTTTAAAAACGATTAGAAGGTTTAATAGTTTAAATAATAGAGTAGATATTTTCGTAGATACCAGAAAATCCCTCATCGAAATAATGTCAGATTTATCGGTACCAGTGATATTGTTATAAATCTTTAGGCTATACGTTTGTTTTTTTTTTCTTTTCTCTTCTTTCTCTGCGCACTGTATGTATGATTTAAAATTATGTTACATAGCATTATATTAGATTAAGTTCCCTGTAATTGGATATATGTATATCTGTTGGGAAAAATAAAGAATAATAATAATAACAACCGTAATAAACAAGGTTTTATTCACTAGTGAACTAAAATTTTTTTAGGTCACTAGTGAGTTAAAAAATTTATTTAAAAATAAATGTAAAGTACATTTTCTTTACAATTTCGTCAAAATTGTATAAAAACATATATACGCCACGTGAATTAAACACCTTTATTCACTCAAAGAAATGATTTCACTCGCGCCGAAGCGCTCGTGAAATCAAAAATCTTTTCGTGAATAAAATCGTGTTTAATTCACTTGATGTATAATATTTATTATGCCAACGCTTTGAAATCCTTAATGTATGTATAAAATAATTGAGAGTATAAGATCATTTAACAGAGATTTATTTTATTAAGTAGGAATGGAATTAGAGCCACTCAAAATTAGAATTTAGGCAAAATAATTGATACCTTTAAGAAGGTTTAGTTTAAACATTTCTCAAACGTTTAATATTCATGAAAAAGATTACAAATTCTAAAAATGTGCAAAATTAGTGAGAGTTTAAAATACAATCGACAGATTAATTTTAATAAACAGTAGTGGAATTAGAACCACTCAAGATGAGAATTTTAAGGAAATTATTAATTTTTTACATAAGAGTTTGAACATTTCTTAAAAACTCATTTTTTTTGTGCCAAAAAATTGTATAATTAATAGGAGTTACAGAAACAATCAACATAAATTAATTTTGAAAAACAGGAGTGCAATTAGAGCCACTCAAAATTAGAAATTCAAGGTAATTATTGCATTATTGGAAAAAATTGTGTTTAAAAATTCAGTTTTTATGCGAAAGCTTTATAGTTCTGGAAATATATGGTAATATCCAGAACTTTAAAGCTTTCGCATAAAAAACTGAATTTTTAAACAATTTTCAAACACAATTTGTTTCAAAAATGCAATAATTACCTTGAAAATTTAATTTTGAGTGCCTCTAATTGCACTCAAAACTAGTTAAAGTTAAAGATACAGTTAACAGAAATCACATTTAATAAGCAGGAATGGAATTAGAGCCATCCAAAATGAGAATTTAAGGGAAATGATTGTTTTTTAAAAGGGTTTAGTTTACATATTTTTGAAAATTGCAATGTTCATGACAGAGTTTTAAAATTCTAAAAAAATCTGCAGAATCAGCAAGAGTTTAAGATACAATTAACAGAAATTTAATTTAATAAGCAAAGGTGGAATGAGGGCCACGTAAAATGAGTATTTAAGGAAAAGAATTAAATAAATAAATAAACCTTTATTTACGGATGTACCATTTTACAGAATATAAAAATATTTTACAAAATAACAATTTAATATTAAAGATAGAAACGAAAATATTAATGACAACAAAGTAATCTTTTTACAATTCTCATAAACTGGGGAAATGTATTACAAAAAATATCAAAATCAGGATAAATTAACAAAGAATTTGCTGAACGCATAAGACGTGTAGTCGGAGTGTGGAAACCATAATTCGTGTTATGGAACGGTATACGAAAAAGCGGCGGATTCCGACATAAGCGATTATCAAATTTTATAGAAAAACACATGCGAGAAAGAAGAGCCGGGCATTGGATGTCCCCGTTAAATAGTTTGTAAAGTAATGACATATCAGCAAAGTACCGCCTGCAACATAGTTGATCAATATTAAAATCAACGCTAACATTTACATTATTTACATTATTATGTCTCGACTTAAATGCTAGATATCTAATAAATTTGCTTTGAACATCTTCAATACGTTTAATATAAATCTTTTGATACGGACTCCATACACATGAAGCGTATTTTAAATGCGAACGAACGTATGCAAAATATACAATTTTAAACGACAATACCGACATATCCCTAGACAAACGTTTAATATACCCTAGCATTTTAGCCGCGCGATTACATATCAAATTAATATGACGTTTGAAACTGAGTTTAGCGGCAAACCAAACCCCAAAGTCTTTCATTATATTAACGTTCAAAACAATTTTGCCATCAATATGGTAATTAAAATCGCATGTTACTATCTTACGTGAAAAAGTTAGAGATTTACACTTGTCAATATTAAAACTGAGACCGTTTAAAGTGCACCAGCTACCTAAGGAGGAAAGATAATTTTGAAGTAAGAGACAATCACCAATATCGTGAATTTCTCTAAGCAACTTTAGATCATCAGCAAATAACAAAAAATTTGAGTATTTAATTGATAAAGAGATGTCATTAATAAAAATAAGGAATAATAAAGGATTGATTTTTTTTAAGAGGGCTTACATTAAATATCTCTCAAAAAATCAATTTTAATGCCAAGGTTTTCAAATTCTAGAAATATGTGTAGAATTGATGAAAGTTTAAAATACAATCTGCAGAAACTAATTTGAATAAGCAGGCGTAAAATTAGAGCCACTAAAAATGAGAGTTTAGATAAATTAGTTAATTTTTTTAATAGGACTTAATTTACACTTTTCTCCAAAATTCAATTATTATGCCAAAGATTTAAAACTTCAGAAAAATGTGCAGAATGAAGGAGAATTTATAATACAATTCACAGAAATATTTTAAATAAGCAGGAGTGGAATTAGAATTATAAAATGTATAGAAACAATGGGCCCGTTCATCAAAATGTACAACATTCAACATGTTCGGATTTGATTGTGATATATGTTAGATATTAACATATATCATGAACGGTACTCTGGTCGGTCTACTCTGTACGATTGCAAAAATCCCAAACACGTTCATGATTAACAATCCGGTCATCAGAGAATTCCCCAACCGTTGACAGTAAACTCGAAACTGTTGTCTCTGATGAACGGGCCCAATGAGAGTTTTAGTTCCAATCAACAAAAATAAAATTGAATACGCATCAGTGGAATTAGAGCTCTTAAAATCATAATTTGAGGAGAAATTATAAATTTTCTAGAAAAAGGTTTAGTTTGAACATTTCTCAAACTTTCAATTTTCATGTTAAAACTTTAAAATCATGCATATCTGTTTAGAATTAAGGACAGTTTAAGATTTAATCGAGTTAATCAAATTGTCTTTGTTGCCGTATGAAACTTGCATGTAAACAAAACGTTTAACTTGATTGTAAATTTCACATTATATATGTTTGTAATTACGGTAATTTCCATGATTTGCAGTAATGTTAAAAAAAATAGGAAGAAACAAATATTTTTTTTAATTTGATTAGGCATGATGTGCACGATGATTCAGGATTTTTGTGTCGTTCAAACACGTGTTATAATTTAACACACATGCAACAAACAAAATAATTGAGTTTACATATATAATTTAGGTTTATAACACAATTTAAAAGTATTTGAATGAACGTATGTACTTTATATTCGTTATTATAAAGTCATTCTTAAAATTGAAATGGATCCAAGCAATATATTTTGAACTTTACTTGAAATTAGTGTTTTATACGCGTGGTGCATCAAGTAAAATTTCGAGTTTAGAAAAGCCTTAAAATTTGGTTTGGTCGCATAGCGCGTAGCCAAACAATTACCATAAAATCGTTGTTCTAATCAAATTTCCTAATGGAGTTCATTTATCTAATTTTGTTGATAATATGAGAATTATTTATTTTTTATGTAAATAAATAAGTTTTACATAATTTTACCTCGTTACTTTCCCTCTGGATTTGTACGAATTTATACAAAACAAACAAAAAACGAGGCGATTGCGAGCTGTGTGAATCGTTCTCACAATTTTGCGATTGCGAGTACCGAGTAAAAAAAAGAAAAGTAATTTAATAAGCTTATGCAACGACAATTTACGTAAATGAGTAACGCTTATTTATTTTCCGGTAATATTCCTCAATTTGAACACTTTTCTCATACGTAGATACATTTTTGTTGTTGTTAATTTACACTAATAAGGATAATTGAACAATTATTTCATGAATGAGATTTAAAATTTAAGAAACTAAACATCCAATAGTTTAGGACTTAAACTATTAGTTTTAACACATTTCTCATAAATAGATAATACTTTTTTTGGTAGTTTTCAATCATAAGGATAATTGAGTTTTATACGCGTGGCGCATGAAGTAAAATTTCGAGTTTAGAAAAGCCTGAAAATTTGGTTTGGCCGCTCCGCGCTTCGCGCTACGCGACCAAACCAAATTTTCAGCCTTTTCTAAACTCGAAATTTTACTCCATGCTTAGCCTGGGAGTGGAAGACACTCGTTTGTTTAAAATATATCACAACTGTCAAAATGTGTGTGATACCTTCATTTTATAAATGAGATCTAAAATGCAATTTTCACACCAAATTTAAAAAAATTATTAGATGTTTAAAATTGATAAAAGTTTAAGAAACAATTTCATTTCATTTCATTTCATTTCATAGAAATTAAATGTAATAAGCAGGAGTTTAATTAGAGCCACTAACAAATTAGAATTTCACTGAAATTATTGCACTTTTTAGAGAGTTTGTTCTTAAAAATTGTTGAAAAAAGTGTTTATGCCAACGCTTTGAAATCCTAAATATATGTATAAAATTAATGAGAGCTTAAGATCATTTAACAGAGATTACACAATAAACAATACAGTTATTAACAGAGATTAATTTAGCTGTTCACTGTGGAGGCTTCTACTTCGTTATACATCATTATTTACACAAATAAGACAATTAACTTTGTTTGTATAACTGAGGATTTTATTGTGACTATAGTTTCGACAACTTTAACTTGTCGTTATCAAACATAAAGTAATTTAAAACAAACAATTCATCAGGTATATATATGAAAAAATTACGGTTACAAAACGGCTTTAAAAATGGGGGTGTATATTAGGTCAAGCTGGTCGTTTATTACGGGAATTTCCGGATTAGCGCGTGCTCTGTAAATTTCCAGAGTCTCCAGGAGGTCCATCTTACGACCCTTTTCGGCTGAATGTATTATTGACAGTACATCCTCGCCAAAAGTATGATTGTTTTCAATCATATGTCTAGCGAATGACGACGTATCAATCAAATTAAGCCGAAAAGAGCTAAGATGATCCTTAAGTCTGATTTTAAAATTACGACCAGATTGACCAATATACACTCCTTTACAATCGCTGCAAGTTAGTTTATATATCCCTGATCTGTGAGCACTGGGTATTTTTGTTTTTGGATTAAAAATACTGTATCTAATTTTTGTAAAAGGTTTAAAGGCTATTGAAATGTTATGTTTAGATAAAATGCTTTTAATTTGAAATGAGATGTCACCAATGTAGATAAGGGATCTGAATACTTGTTCTTTTTTAGATGTGTCCTTGCCTGCATATATATACTTAGTTACTTTTTTCATTCTATATTTATTAATCAATAAGTCTATTAATGCTGAAGTATAGCCATTTGAAATGGCTATACTTTTAATTATATCAATTTCTTTTTCAAATGCTGTTTCAGAGAGTGGAATGTTGAAAGCACGGTATATCATTGAATTGATCGCGGACAATTTATGTTTTCGTGGGTGATTCGAGGAATTAGGGATTACACGGTCACTAAATGTAGGTTTTCTATAAATTTCGAATGTTAGTGATTCGTTGATTTTGGTTATTGAAGACCTTTCAATAACCAAAATGAACGAATCACTAACATTCGAAATTTATTTATTGATACCTTCAAGAGGGTTTCGTTTAACCATTTCTCAAAAATTTTATGTTCATTCCAAAGATTGAAAATTCTGAAAATAAGTGCAGAATTAGTGAGAGTTTAGGACACAATCAACAGATTAATTTTAATAAACAGTAGTGGAATTAGAACAGCTTAAATTGAAAATTTTAAGGAAATTATTGATTTTTTACACAAGAGTTTAAACATTTCTTAAAAACTCAATATGTATGCCAAACTTTTATAATTTAAAAAAATTATGTATATTAATAGGAGTTAAAGATACAATCAACATAAACTAATTTTGAAAAACAGGAGTGCAATTAGAGACACGCAAAATTAGGAATTCAAGGTAATTATTGCATTTTTGAAAGAAATTGTTTGAAAATTTAGTTTTTATAATCGAAAAACTTACAGTTCTAAAAATATGTGGAACATTAGTTAAAGTTAAAGATACACTTAATAGAAATTACATTTAATAAGCAGGAATGAAATTAGAGCCACCCAAAATGAGAATTTAAGGGAAATTATTGATTTTTTAAAAGGGTTTAGTTTACACATTTCAAAAAATTGCAATTTTTATGACACAGTTTTAAAATTCTAAAAAAAAAATTGCAGAATCAGCAAGTTTTAGGTACAATCAACAGAAATTTAATTTAATAAGCAAAGCCACCGGTACAAAACACTGATTCAATGTAAAGTTTAGCGGTGTGTTTTAAACTTCGTAATATGTCAGTGTTTTGTACCGGTGGCGCATGAAGTAAAATTTCGAGTTTAGAAAAGCCTGAAAATTTGGTTTGGCCGCTCCGCGCTTCGCGCTACGCGACCAAACCAAATTTTCAGGCTTTTCTAAACTCGAAATTTTACTTCATGCTTAGTCTGGGAGTGGAACACACTCGTTTAAAGCTTCAAATTAAAGTCTTTTAATAAACCGAGAGACAGAAAATGTACAACGTATTTCAAGTTTCAAATTGAACTGTTTTAAAAAAACGCTGTAATTAAGAGATGTATACTTGAAAGAAAAACTCCCTGTATGTACACGTTGAGGCATTAATTGCGATTGATTGGCTACAATTCTTAACGGTCATATAGGCAACCCAATTTACACATAATTTAAAAATGAAAGGTGTCA
The DNA here is from genome assembly GCA_932526585.2 of Philonthus cognatus. Taxonomy (NCBI): domain Eukaryota; kingdom Metazoa; phylum Arthropoda; class Insecta; order Coleoptera; family Staphylinidae; genus Philonthus; species Philonthus cognatus. The sequence continues at coordinate 14,899,599 of OW052243.1, forward strand.
AATTGTATTGGATAAAAATAGTCGGTGTTACATAAATCTCTCTGTATATAAGGCACTGCACTCCTAAGTGGAGTTCCGCTGCTTCAACCTAGAAGTCCTTACAATCCCTTTTTCGGGGTGGATTTATCCCCATTTTACAATTTATTTTATGTCACGATAATTACAATATATAATTTCAGAGTTGCCAACTTACAAAATTTTCCATGGTATTCTAGAGTTTTTTTTTATATTGAACATACGATATTATTATTATTACAATAATACAAAATATTTGGACATCAACTAAGAATCACAATTCTCACAAAATGCAAGAACACGCTTCAACTTTAGAAAGAATAATACAAAATATTGATAATAATTTTTTTACATTAAATTTACTTCACTTCACTTATACAGTGTGTATCAGCCAAATGGAATAAATTCGATAATATATAAACGGGGGCGTGTTCGAAAAAACGCTCGGACACGTCGATTGGTATTTTTAGTCGCGCATTTTTTTTTAACAAAAACATTTTATAAAAGGTGTCATGTAACAGTGGCCAATACCAACTTTCTTATTTTAAATGCAACACCCTGAATATTATTCAAGTTTTGGATTCTTCAGAAAATTCTAGACATATTTCATGTACAATGCCCTATACCTATCTTTAACTGTTTCAGAATTATTAGGTGTTTGCAGATTGATTGCAAAAATTAACATTAAAAAAAGTAAATTATTTAATTACATAGGGAGGCGAGGATAGATGGAATGGCCAGCACGATTCCTTGATCTGACGTCATTAGACTTGTTGGATATGCCAAAGTATTGTATACAAAACTAACTAAATAATGAAATCGACGATATCCACTTAATGTCAAAACTTAATTTCTATGTACCAAGATTGAATTCCCGAAGCAGATGTACATTTGCATACACCGTGTCGAGAACTAATGTTCTCCATTATTCTCCCTTAAACTGCATGGTACAACACTGTAACAATGTTCCAGACATGGATATATTTAATGTAACCTCCCTTGATATCAGAACCTCATTGTCACCGTTAATATGTCTTTTCTTTTGTTTTTTGTTATCAAATATGCCATATAATTTATCCACTACTCTACTTTATTTCTACCATTTTGTATTAATGTTTATTTTTAGTTAGTATATCTTAAAAAAACTGTATTTTTCTCTGTAAATAGAATTTATTCTGCTAAGAAATAAACGATTATTATTATTATTATTATTATTATTATTATAAACCTCTCGACTTAACTGGCATTTGTTTTTTGTTTTCTTACATTATCAAAAACTAAACAGTATTACTTACTAGTTTTTGAAGTGTGCTGTAGCGAATTTCTGTAATGAAATAATTTTCTTTTTCTTTCTTATTTTTTTCGATGAAAACACTTCATACTTCCGAAACAGTTGAATATAGGTATAGGACATTGTACATGAAATATTTAATTTGGTTGGCATTCACTTTGTGGTACATCTTCATAACAATTTAATTACAGAACTTAACTTTATTTTGCCACTTTTATTTTTACTTTTCTATAGTTTAGACTACACGCTATTCATTATCAAACTAAGTGCCTAAAATTATGTGTACATTGCTTTTATATTACAGCATCAAAGAGAGGGGTATACACTATATATCTTTGATGCTGTAATATAAAAGCAATGTACACATAATTTTAGGCACTTAGTTTGATAATGACTAGCTTGTAGTCAAAACTGTAGTTACTAAAAAGTAAAAATAAAAGTGGTAAAACAAAGTTAAGTGTTTTAATTAAATTGTACATGAAATATGTCTAGAATTTTCTGAAGAACCCAAAAATTTTATAATATACAGTGTGTTGCATTTAAAATATGAAAGTTGGTATTGGCCACTGTTACATAACATACCCTGTATAAAATGTTTTTGTTGAAAAAAAAGCGCAACTAAAAATACCAATCGATGTGTCCGAGCGTTTTTATTTATTATCGAATATATTCGATTTGGCTGATACACACAGTATGTATTTTATTTTCTCCTAGTCAACGTCAACTAAGAATCACAATTTTAAAAACTTTCCAAACCAGACACACTTTAACTTTAGGAATTATATTCCGAGCGTTTTTATTTATTATCGAATTTATTCGATTTGGCTGATACACACAGTATGTATTTTATTTTCTCCTAGTCAACGTCAACTAACAATCACAATTTTAAAAACTTTCCGAGCCACACACACTTTAACTTTAGGAATTATATTACAAAATATTTACACAACAACTAAGAATCACAATTCGTAGAATTTCAGTGATAAGTTATATCACTTCTGATTATTTTTTTTATGAATATAATTTCCGTCTTAGTCATTTTTGAAATGAATAGTGATACAATTAATTAATGAAACCCGGCGTTGTGTTGCAAATTTAACTGTAAAATGAATCCGTGTTGAATGATTCACGCTTTTGAGCGCAATCTGAACGAATGAATGATGATAAATGTATGCCAATTATCAGCGATAATTTATTTATGCACTCAAACCGTTTCCTGTGCGATTTTATTGCATTTATTTGACTAATCGCGGTGATTAATGAAGAGTTTTCTGGTAAAATGTGTGTCTGTAAATATATAGGTAGTTAATTTGTGATAATATTAGGTTTGGATTAAAGGCACTTAATTCAAATTCAATTTTTTCACCAAGTAGTCATTGAGAATTTTTTTTTTATTTTTTTATTATTTGCAAAACACTTAGTTGTATTTTACTATAATTACAATCTGATCACAAATGGATCAATGAGTAATATTTAGCTAACTTAATTTACTAAAGGTTTAGTCATACTAAACCTTTAGTCATTGAGAATGAAATTAAATTTATAATTTGTAAAAGTTTCTCTCTTGTGACAGAAAATTAGTCGTATTTGCTTTATTTCTGATTATGATACGATTTTCATTCGTTATTGTTTTATTGCCGTGAACTTACCTACAAAAAATTCCCTGTATTAATTTTCGCTTCTGAAATGAAATGTAACGAAATGTAACGATGTTTAAAATTTCATGATACATAAAATTACAATAATGTTTGTATAAACTTTAAAATTATCGTAATTTTATATACTTTGTTATAAGTTTTGCAACCTAAAAGAAGTGTAAGCTTATTCACTCAAATTCAAATAGTTTCGAATTTAAAATATTTATGTTTGAAGGAAATTTCCTTTTATAATTAAAACTTTCTGATTTATTCTTGGTTTTAAAAGTGTTGTTAATTATATATCGTTTTTGTGTTTTCAGCAAGTGATTTTAAAAGACGGCTCGCAGACTTTTGGCTGGTGGGCGAAACCTCCGGTCACACCGACGATTAAAGTATATATTTTCAACGTGACAAACGCAGACGAGTTCCTCAACAACGGTTCCAAGCCGATCGTGGAAGAACTAGGACCATACGTATACACGTAAGTCAATAAATTGATTGATTAAATTGTAATAGAATTAATTAAAGTAATATTGATAATAGAATAAAAGTCACTTGGTTTGTTTCCCTACTGTTTTTATTCTTTCCGACTAGTTTCGACCATAACATCTTTTCGACTAGTTTCGACAATACATAACATAACAATTTAAAACACTTTTAATTTAATTTATTTATTTACGGAATCTCCAGTTTACAATAGATTAATACATATACATCTTAATACAATAAATTGAAAAACAAAAACAAAATCTAAATATGCCAAACAAAATTTAACTTATAAGCCTACAGAAATATTTTATTTCAAAATATATTGCATTATGATCCCAAATAGTTCAAAAGGTAACAATATGAAACAAGCTCATTACCACCTTCAAGTTACAATAAATAGATTAATTAATCAAACACTCAACCTACAATCGATCAATTAATTATACAACCACTAAATTAATATATATATAAATATAATATGAATATAAATATAAAATATATGACAAAACTTAATAAAAGGAACAGACCCAAACTCACACAAGATATCACAGCGATGTCAACAATACAAATTATCACAGATGGAACATAAATAGTATATGAGGAATACACATTGAATAACAAATCACCAATATATATCTGTATATAAAAGGATAAAATGGTATCTTAACATGTACAACAAATGCAAATTATCACAGATTGAACATGAAGTGTAAATAACGAACACGTATTGAATTAGCAATAACAAATAATATAATAAATAGATAATAGAATAAATAAATAATAAGAAGTATGTTCATGTTATATCAATGACAGCGGACAGATCGATATAACGTAAGTGGGTTTTAAAAATTGCAAAGGATGGTGCGAAGAGGATAAAATTGGAATTATGTGACAAAACATTTGCCTGCCTCATCATGCGGTCGATGGGGTTGTTCATACCATAGTTCGTGGTATGAAAGGCTAAACGAAATAATTCCCTATGCCTTGATTGAAGGCCCCTGGGTACATTGTAATTTAAAGCACCCACCAGTTCAGTGCAATTCACAAACCCACTCACCAACTTATACAAAAATGACAAGTCCAGAAAAATTCGTCTTTCTGCCAACGATCGCAGATTCAATAATGATAACATTTCGCTATGACTAAAATCTATAATATTTTTCCCCACACGAAAAGCCATTATCTTCAGAAATTTTCCTTGAATCATCTCAATCTGATGAATGGAGCTTTTTGTGTAGGGTGACCAAACTATTGAAGCATATTCCGCATGTGGACGTACCAGAGACAAATAGAGAGTTTTTACAGTTGCGTTCTTAAATTGTCTACTAAATCGATTAATAAAACCCAACACTTTTAGTGACTTGTTACACACATGCGAAATAAACTCCCTAAAATCCAGCTTTGAAGTAAACATGACACCTAAATCTTTTACTCTGGTTACACGTGCCAACGGATGATTGACCAAAGAGAAATTAAAATGTTTTTCTCTTCCCCGGGTAAAAGATATGTGAAAACATTTGTTTAAATTCAATGCTAGATTGTTTTCTATGCACCATTCTGCAATGACATTCAAATCATCCTGCAGCTGCTGCTGATCTGACATACTACGATTTTTTTTATAAATCTTTAAATCATCGGCAAAAAGGAGAACTCTACTATTCCTCACATTAAATCCAATATCATTCACAAACAATAAAAATAAACGAGAGCTGCAGTGCGAGCCCTGAGGTACCCCAGATGTCACTGATATCGTATTGGACACATTTTGACCAATACGTACTCGTTGTGATCTGCCCACCAAGTAGCTCTTTATGTGTGTGCATAAATGTGATTTAAAATGTGATTTAAAACTTTGTTTTAAAACAGTGTTTTACATTCCTTTGAAAATGGTCTAACAAACCGAAACTATTCGAAATAAAGATATAATGTGTGGAACAATACCAAGTGTTTTTTATTTAAATAACTTTACATATTCTCTATTTACAAATTTTAAATTGTCATGTTTTGTCCAATCTACAAACTTTAATAGTTATGTCATGTCCTGTATACAAATTTTGAAATGTATTATACTGTCCAATTTACTTTCAATTATCATTTTATGTCTAATTTTTATTGTTGTACAATCTTTTACACTTTCCGTCCCATATACAAATTTTAAATTGTCTTGTTCTGTCTAATTTACTATTTTGAACTGTTATGTCCTGTCCATTATACAAATTTTAAACAACACTGTAGAGTTAGTAATATTTATATTTTTTATACATTTATTTATTATTATACATTATTAGGTTAATTAATCCAACCTCCTGGCTACAGACCTTCACTAGTACTAGATTATTTACTATTGACAAATTTTGTGTTTGTTTTTTTTTTTGTTTAAACAATTCTTATATATTATTATAAAATTTTCTTTCTGGTAATGTGATGCCAATTTGGTGATAAACAATAAAGATTTATTATTATTATTATTATTATTCTAATATGTTTCACCAAGTGCCAGATGAGAAATTAATTCAAGAAAAAAAAAAGTTTTAAACATGTTTAGAAACAGACCTCGTGTTTTAAATGGTTTTGTTTTAAACATGTTTAGAATGTTAAATTTGTTTAAAATATTTTTTAAATGTTAAATTCGTTTAAAACATGTTTTAAACGTTAATTTTGTTTAAAAAGCTTTTTTTTGTTGTCATAAATTAGTTAAACTATATTTTATACTACATTATTAAACATATTTTGGTTACGTTTCCAAATTTTAGTTAAATTGTTAAAGATATTTCAAATTACATTAAATAAAATTTTATCATAATAAAATATCACAATTATGTGTGCATAAATGTGATTTTAAACGTGTTTTAAACATGTTCAGCCATATTAATAGAATTGCCGTTAATAACATTATAGTTTAATGCTTATTTATCACTACTAGACGCATACAAACAAGATACTACCATTTCGTACTACCAGAGCAAAATCTACATGTTATTAGTTGGTTTTGAAATAATGATAAAATGAACGTAGCAATATTACATTTTGATGTGTTCTAACTTCCTTGTAATCAAGTAATTTAGGAGGCATGTTACACTGTTTTTTGTTTGTTTGTGAAAATGTATTTCTTGTGATATATTATTAGATTTAAATTTACTTCTAACGAGTGTCTCCACTCCCAGACTAAGCATGAAGTAAAATTTCGAGTTTAGAAAAGCCCCGCGTAGAAAATTTGTCGAGGGTCGCGCAGCGACCCGAGACAAATTTTCACGGGGCTTTTCTAAACTCGAAATTTTACTTCATGCGCCACGCGTATTAAACACTGATTTCAAGTGAAGTTCAAAACATACTGATAAGGTTTATACATTTATGATTTATTGCATTTTTAAATAGATTCCAAATAACCCTATTTTGTTACGACAGTTGAGGTTATGTACAAGACTTAAACTAGAGCTATTAAATTATTAGTTGTATACTAACAATAGTAATCTACTAAAACGTTTTAATAATCCGAAAATGTCAATATCATCCTTAGAACTGTGATAAAGCTGTATGCTAAGGTCTATTACTAAGGCTGGTTATGTTTAAAACACGTTTTAAATATGTTTTAAACACGTTTTAAACATGTTTTTAATTGTTAATGTTTTAAGCAGCTTTTTTACAAAAACGTGTTTTTTTTTTTAATGAAACAATAAAAAACACGTTTCGTGAAAAAACTGTTTGTTTTAATTAAAATGAAAAAAAAAAAGTTTTTTTAACAACCCTGGTTTCGACTTATCTCAAAGAGCAAAACAGTAATGAAACAAACTCAATTGCTTTGTTCCACTACTGTTTTGCTCCTTGAGATAAGTCGAAAACAGGGTTGTTAAAAAAAAGTTGTTTTTCATTTTAATTAAAACAAACAGTTTTTTTACGAAACGTATTTTTTTACAGTTTCATTAAAACAACGCGTTTTGTAAAAAAAAAACTGTTTATAACATTTATTCTATTATCAATATTAGTATCATGTTTCACCCAGTGATTAAGGAGAACCGAATAGTAAATAAAGTGAAGTAAATCACGTGTGTCATTTTCAATGAATCCAATATTTAAATCCATATTATTTCGGCGATCGAGAGATTTCGATACAAATTAAGAATTCGCAACTTTCTCTCTCCGGCTTCACTTTCATATCATATATTGCACACACACACAGACATGCATACGCTGTTCATATTACAAATTATATAACGGGACTTGGAATTTTCATGTTGCGATATCTTGAGCATAAGCCACAGCATGTAATTAAAAAAAGCACCTATGAACTAATTGGGCGCCTTAATTAATGAATTAATTAATCGAACTTTCACCGATTTGCTTTACATTTCATTTGGCATCGATAAATTATTATTAGATCATCGAAAAGAAAAGTAGTGAAAATCTTTGACCTACTCAACTTTTTTCCATGAAGTTATGAGTCTTCAAACTAGATAATTTCTTAAAACAATGATTGTATTTTTAGGTAGAATTTTATTTAAAAAATAATTAAAAAATCACACGATGCCAAAATTCGTTCACATTATCATAATTAATTAAGAAACTATTATTTCGTAAATTACTGCACAAAAAACTAAAATATTTTGGCTAAAATTCAAGTTATTAGTTTGGGGACCCTCGTGGGTCAGTGAGTAGAGCGCCTGCTCTTGGGCCAGAGGGTCGTGGGTTCGAATCCCACCGGGGGGTGCCGGTTTCTTATGGGGAAATTGGCACCCTCTGGAGCCATGGTTGTGAGTGAATGTGTTGTGCCGTCCATAATTAGTTGCATAAGCATGTAAAGAATTAAATACTTAAATGGAATAAATAAAATTAAGAATTGATGTTGGCCAATAGTCTACGTTACTAAGGCCAGGCAAAAAGCCAAACCCTAAAAAAAAAAAAAAAAGTTATTAGTTTTCAAACTAGATAATTCGTGAAAAAATCGAGGTAGAACTTTCTTTTAGAAATCTTAAAAAAATCACACGGTGTCGAAATCCATCCACAATATCATAATTTGTTAAGAAATAACTTTTTTTCATAATGCTGTACAAAAAACTAAAATATCTCGCTTAAAGTTGAAGTTGCGACCATTCAAACGAAATAAATCCTGAAAAATTATTGCATTTTAATATACAGAGAGTTTTATGTAACACCGAACATTTTCATAATGAGAATATTTCTTTTAAGTATACATATGCATTTCGTTGTACATTTTCCGACGCTCTGTTTATTAAGAGAATTCAATTAGAACTTTGAACGAGTGTTTTCCACTCCCAGGCTAAGCATGAAGTAAAATTTCGAGTTTAGAAAAGCCTGAAAATTTGGTTTGGTCGCGTAGCGCGAAGCGCGGAGCGGCCAAACCAAATTTTCAGGCTTTTCTAAACTCGAAATTTTACTTCATGCGCCACCGGTGCAAAACACTGACATATTGCGAAGCTTAAAACACACCCCTAAACTTTACATTGAATCAGTGTTTTGTACCGGTGGCGCATGAAGTAAAATTTCGAGTTTAGAAAAGCCTGAAAATTTGGTTTGGCCGCTCCGCGCTTCGCGCTACGCGACCAAACCAAATTTTCAGGCTTTTCTAAACTCGAAATTTTACTTCATGCTTAGGATGGGAGTGGAAAACACTTGTTTAAAGCTTCAAATTGAATTCTCTTAATAAACCGAGCGTCGGAAAATGTACAACGTATGCATATGTATACTTAAAAGAAATATTCTCGTTATGAAAATGTTCGGTGTTACATAAAACTCTCTGTATAAGTATGATTATTATTTAAATAAAAATCACTTGGGTTGTTTCACAAAATATTTGATTTATTCCGACTAGTTTCGGCTCTAGCCATTATCAAGGAATGTACAGAAATTACATTTTTACAATGTTTATGTAAATTGTGAAAATGTAATTTCTGTACATTTCTTGATAATGGCTAGAAGCCGAAACTAGTCGGAATAAATCAAATATTTTGTGAAACGAACCAAGTGATTTTTATTTAAATACTATTCATATTTATATATTTATTCATGTTTCACCAAGTCATTAATGAGAACATAGTAAAAGATATTTTATTTTAAGGTAGAATTTTATTCAAAAAATCATAAAAATATCACACGTAGCGAAAATTCATTGACATCATCATAATCAAATAACAAGTAACTATTTTTTATGTTACTGTACGAAGAACTAAAATATCTCGCCTAAAGTTGAAGTTATGAGTCTTTAAACTCAATAAACCTTGAAAAAATCATTGTATTTTGAGGCATAATTTTATTCAAAAAATCATACAAAAATCACACGTTGCGAAAATTCATTCACATTATAATAATTTCTTACGAAATAACTGTTTTACATATTGCTGTACAAAAAACTAAAATATCTCACCTAACTTTAAAGTTATGAGTCTTCAAATTAGATACTTTGTTAAAAAAACCGTTGTGTTTCGAAGATATTTTTTTTTAAATCACAAAAAAATCACACGACATTTAGGTTATTAAAATGTATTTAGAATCAACTATTTTTCAAGTTCCGTACTAAAAATTAAAATATCTTGCCTGAAGTTAAAGTTATGAGTCTTCAAACTAAATAAATCCTGAAAAAATCATTGTATTTTAAGGTTGAATTTTATTAAAAAAATCATAAAAAAATCACACGACTCCAAAATTCATTCACATTATTATAGTTTATTAGGAAGTAACTATTTTTAAAATTGCTGTACAAAAAAATAGAATATCTCGCCTAAAATTGAAATTATGAGTCTTCAAACTATATAATTCGTTACAAAATCATTGTATTTCGGGGTAGAATTTTATTAAAAAAATCAAAAAAAAAAAATCACGCGTGGCCAAAATTTATTTATATTGTCATAATATATTGAAAAATAATTTTTAATTTGCTGTGTAAAAAACTAAAAGATCTCGCCTTAAGTTGAGGTTATAAGTCTTTAAACTCAATAAATCTTAAAAAAATCATTGTATTTTGAGGTATAATTTTATTGAAAAAATCATAAAAAAATCACACGTTGCGAAAATGTATTCACATTATTATAACTTCTTACGAAATAACTATTTTTCATATTACTGCACAAAATACCAAAATATCTCGCCTAACTTTAAAGTTATGAGTCTTCAAACTAGATACTTTGTTAAAAAACCGTTGTGTTTCGGAGGTAGATTTTTTTTTAAATCACAAAAAAAATCACACGACACCTAAATTCATTCACATTATCATGATTTATTAAGAAATAACTATTCTTAAATCTTATTTTTCATATTACTGTACAAAATACTAAAATATCTCGCCTAACTTTAAAGTTATGAGTCTTTAAATTAGATACTTTGTTAAAAATGCGTTGTGTTTCGGAGGTAGATTTTTTTTAAATCACAAAAAAATCACACGACACCTAAATTCATTCACATTATCATAATTTATTAAGAAATAACTATTTTTCAAGTTTCCGTACGAAAAATTAAAATATCTTGCCTAAAATTGAAATTATGAGTCTTCAAACTATATAAATTCGTTAAAAAATCATTGTATTTCGGGGTAGAGTTTTATTAGAAAAATCATAAAAAAATCACGCGTGGCTAAAATCTATTTACATTATTATAATATATTGAGAAATAATTATTTTTCATGTTGCTGAATAAAAAAACTAAAATATCTCGCCTGAAGTTGAAGTTATGAGTTTTTAAACTCAATAAATCTTGAATAAATCATTGTATTTTGAGATATAATTTTATTCAAAAAACCATAAAAAAATCACACGTTGCGAAAATTGATTCACATTATTACAATTTCTTACGAAATAACTATTTTTCATATTACTGTACAAAATACTAAAATATCTCGCCTAACATTAAAGTTATGAGTCTTCAAATTAGATACTTTGTTAAAAAAAACTGTTGTGTTTCGGAGGTAGATTTTATTTTAAATCACAAAAAAATCGCACGACACCTAAAATTATTCACATTATAATAATTTATTAGGGAATAACTATTTTTCAAGTTTCCGTACAAAAAATTAAAATATGTTGCCTAAAATCGAAATTATTAGTCTTCAAACTATATAATTCGTTAAAAAATCATTGTATTTCGGGGTAGAATTTTCTTAGAAAAAACATAAAAAAATCACGCGTTGCCAAAATCTATTTACATTATTATAATATATTGAGAAATAATTATTTTTTATGTTGCTGAATAAAAAACTAAAATATCTCGCCTGAAGTTGAAGTTATGAGTCTTTAAACTCAATAAATCTTGAAAAAATCATTGTATTTTGAGATATAATTTTATTCAAAAAACCATAAAGAAATCACACGTTGCGAAAATTCATTCACATTATAACAATTTCTTACGAAATAACTATTTTTTATATTGCTGTACAAAAAACTAAAACATCTAGCCTAGTATTGAAGTTATGAGTCTTCAAAATAGATAATTTGTTAAAAAGCCGTGGTGCTTCGGAGGTAGATGTTTTTTTAAATCACAAAAAAATCACACGACACCTAAATTTATTCACATTATTATAATTTATTAAGAAATAAATATTTTTCATATTACTGTAAAAAAAACTAAAATAGCTCGAAAAAAGTTCTGATTCTTCAAACTAAATAAATCCTGAAAATATCGTTATATTTTACATTATATAAAAAAAAATTAACAAACAAAAATTGAGTTTGTCAATAGTTTTGCAGAATATTTACAAAATATAAAAACGAATCAAAATTAATATCGACTTTCTGCGAAAATGTAGTCTCACTAAGACAAGTCTCCAAATATTCATTGAAACAACTACTTCTCGAGCTAATACCCCGACAGATATTGAATTATACAATGAATATTTGAGTTACACAACAGATTTACTGTTCTATGCATAATTTATATGCAAAATGCAACATCAGGTCAAATTATTCTCCCACCAAACTAAATGAACCAGCAGGAAATTAAAATAAATTGAAAAAGTTACAGGGAATGAATATTAATTGTCTTAAGCCATCTATAGACGCGTTTCAAGGTTTATGTACTGATGAGGCATTTTTTATCTATGCTTTAGACCCTGGGTCTCCAAACTATCTTCTTCGCGGGCCACAAATACAATTCTAGATAATAAAGTCGGCCAAGATCCGATTAATTTTATAAAATTATGAAAAATTTAAGGAACAATTGTTACAATATTTCAAAATATGACATTTACAAAAAAATTACAAACAATCCGGTCCGCGATTGTTTGTAATTTGTTCATGCAAGTCGCGGCCGGATTTGGCCCGCGGGCCGTGTTTGGAGACCACTGCTTTAGACTTTCAATCCAAAAAAATTATTAAAATAAACAGAAAAACTTATGATGAAGTGTGTCATTAAAAAGGGTACATAAACTGGGGCAAGTGAAAATGAAGGAATGTTATTTATAGGTAAAGGGATTGAGTCATTAATATTTTATATTATATTTTATGTTATATTATATGTTATATTATATTTTAAGGAAGACTTTTATTCAAAAGATCATAAAAAATCACACGTTGCCAAAATTAATTCACCTTATTATAATTTCTTAAGAAATAGCAATTTTTCAAATTTCTGTACAAAAAAGTAAAATATCTAGTCTAGTATTTTGAGATAGAATTTTATTAATAAAATCATATAAAAAATTACACGACCCCAAAGTTTATTCATATTATTATAATTTCTTAAGATATAACTATTTTCTATATTGCTATACAAAAAACTAAAATATCTCGCCTAAAGTTGAAGTATTGAGTCTTCAAATTAGTTCGGTAAAATTGAAATTATGATACTGTAATAAAAAGTTAAGTTTTTATTTTTGAACTAGCAGTTTTATACTTACTGTAAATGTATGATTTGCATAAATCTCTATTCACTTTCTGCAAATCGTTAATTTGTAGAAAGCATAAAAAACAGTTAATAAAAAGACAGTTATATTTCATTTTTTTAGCAAAGTAGTAAAAAGTAAAGTAAATATTCTTTTCTTCACATTTTATTACTTTAATTCAACATAATCTGATCTTTGTTTGTAAGGGTTTTAAAATAAATTATTATTAATTGTTTCTGTTATATATTTTAATAAATAACAGTTAGTTTCTAAATTTTTTTTCATTTTTTTTGTTCGCAATTATTATGTAAAGATTTCCATCACTTAATTGAAGCACAATTTCCTTTCTTCATTTTTGAAAAAAGAAAATTGTGAACAAATTGTGAGCAAAAAAAATGAAGTGATATTTAGAAACTAACTAATTAACTGTTATTTATTAAAATATATACCGGAAAAAACTAATAATTTACTTTAAAGCCCTCGCAAACAAAGATCAGATAATGTTGAATATACTGAAATATTAAATGAATTTAAAAAATGTCTCCGCCAGGAAAATAATTTACAAATGAAGCACTTAGAATACATTTCCCTCATTTTTTTAAACTCTGTGCTTCCTTTTAATTACTACACGACTTACAACATTACTACGCGACTTTACAATGGCGTACGAAATTCGACAGATATTTTTTATCTCAATTATAGTTCGTTTGTTAAGTCAATTTTAACTCTATTGTAAACGTATACTATTTATGGTTTTCATTTTCGATTCTTACCACTATTTTGTTTTTGTTTAGGATAACATTATGTTTAATTTTGCTGTTAATTTATGTTAGTTTGATTAAGTTAAGTATCGCATAGTCCAAAATTATCTGTTAAATTACCCTGTAATTGGATGTAAATCTGTTGGGATAATAATAAATAAATAAATACACACAACCAGGGATGGGCAGCGTCAACAATGTCACGTCGACATTGTCATTGTCGACGCGTCGAATATCACGTCGACGTCGACGATTTGAGGAACATTATTGACGTCGACAATACTATTTATAGGTTATGTTATTATAATGTGTATGTTGTGGTTATGAATATTTTTGGGTGTTTTAGATACTCTGTATACTTAATAACGTTTTATTATTTGAAATAAAACAACGCAGTTGGGAGGGTTTCACTTTTATTGTTGAACACTGCAACATGTTTCACCACACAGTGGCTTCATCAGGCAGATGAAATAATTTTATTATTTCATCTGCCTGATAAAGCCACTGTGTGATGAAACATGTTGCAGTGTTCAACAATAAAAGTGAAACCCTCCCAACTGCGTTGTTTTATTTCAAATAGTATTATGGAGTTTCATCATGTATCCGCCTCATCAATTAAATATTTAATAACGTTTTGCCAATACCGCATCGCACTATGCTGAGTACTTTGAATGTTATACTTATAGAAACATAAGTATAACATTCAAAGTATTCAGTATAATGCGATGCGGTATTAATAAAACGTGTTTAAGTATACAAAATATCTGAAAACCCAAAAATATCCATAACCACAACATATACATTATAATTACCTAACCTATAAATAGTATTGTTAACATTGTCGATTTTGTTGACGTTCTCGACATTGTCGGCGTGCTGTCACATCGACAATTAAAGTTGACACCTCGAGGCCCATCCCTGCACACAGCTCAGTGTTTTTAATATTTCTTTTAAGGAGTGTTTCCAATCCTTGATTAAAATCATAAAGTAAATATTTCGAGTTTAGAAAATCCTGCGTTATTTTATTGTCTAGGACTGAAAAGCGCTATTTTTTATGTTTGTTTGATATCAATTGGAAAACTAAATCAATTATATTGTTGTTATTTTTTCTTTCAGTGAGAAATGGGAAAAGAAAAACCTAAGGTTCCACGATAACGGCACTATAACGTTCAACCAGGAGAAGATTTACACCTTCGACGAGTCCCAATCCGTTGGCTACGAAGATGACGTCGTCGTCGTGCCGAATATTCCTATGCTGGTAAATTAAAACACAATTTGATTTTCTAAAAGAAGTTTCAATACTGTTTTTTTTACATTTACTGCGTGTGAAACAATTTATATAAAGTGTACCAAAAAATATACACTACGTTTTATATAAGTATAGCCATAGGGATCTACATGGTAAAAAATGTACCCCATGTTAATTTTTGTTGTCGTATATACTTGAAACAATTTTTTGGTTTTATTGATAAATAAAATTTTTTTCTATAAAATGTACAATGCCAGAAGGACATAAATGTTAGATTAAATAGTTATTTTCGCTTTTAACGTTGAAATTAATAATACAAATAATTAAGCCAAAAAATCAACTTGGCAAAAATGTCACAATGTAAGTATGTGTTTCGCTAAACTTGAAAGCTTAAATAAAGGATTCCAACATGTTTATGTTCTTCTAACAATGAACAAACCGTAGAAAATTGTTTGATTAACAAAAGTTAACATCGGGTACAATTTTTAATATGTAAATCGCTATGGACATACTTAAATAAAACGCACTGTATAGACATGTGTTGTTTTTTAAAAGGGTTCAATTTGAAATATTAAACGAGTGTTTTCCACTCCCAGACTAAGCATGAAGTAAAATTTCGAGTTTAGAAAAGCCCCGCGTAGAAAATTTGTCGAGGGTCGCGCAGCGACCCTAGACAAATTTTCACGGGGCTTTTCTAAACTCGAAATTTTACTTCATGCGCCACGCGTATAAAGCACTGATTTCAAGTGAAATTCAAAATATACAGCTCAGAGTTTAATTCATAGTCAACTCTGCTTGAAATTACTTAATTCAGAAACTCTTGAAATTAATTTACAGAATTTCGTCTAAGAATTATTATTTAGAAAAGAGTAAATTTATTAATATTTTAATTTATGGTTTTTATTGTTATTATTTTATTATTATTAGTTAAAAATGTGTTTTATAAGAGTTCAATTTGAAGTATTAAACGAGTGTTTTCCACTCCCAGACTAAGCATGAAGTAAAATTTCGAGTTTAGAAAAGCCCCGCGTAGAAAATTTGTCGAGGGTCGCGCAGCGACCCGAGACAAATTTTCACGGGGCTTTTCTAAACTCGAAATTTTACTTCATGCGCCACCCGTATAAAACACTGATTCCAAGTGAAATTGAAAATATACAGCTCAGAGTTCAATTCATAGCCAACTCTGTTCGAAATTTATAAACTCTTGAAATTAATATACGGAATTTCGTCTAAGAATTAATATTCAGAAAAGAGTACATTTATTATTATTTTAATTTATGGTTTTTATTATTATTATTTTATTATTATTAGTTAAAAAGGATTTTTAAAAGGGTTCCATTTGAAGTATTAAACGAGTGTTTTCCACTCCCAGACTAAGCATGAAGTAAAATTTCGAGTTTAGAAAAGCCCCGCGTAGAAAATTTGTCTCGGGTCACGCAGCGACCCGAGACAAATTTTCACGGGGCTTTTCTAAACTCGAAATTTTACTTTATGCGCCACGCGTATAAAACACTGATTTCAAGTGAAATTCAAAATATACAGCTCAGAGTTCAATTCATAGCCAACTCTGCTTGAAATTACTTAATTTATAAACTCTTGAAATTAATATACGGAATTTCGTCTAAGAATTAGTATTCAGAAAAGAGTAAATTTATTATTATTTTAGTTTATGGTTTTTATTATTATTATTTTACTATTATTAGTTAAAAATGTTTTTTTTAAAGGGATCAATTTGAAGTATTAAGCGAGGGTTTTCCACTCCCAGACTAAGCATGAAGTAAAATTTCGAGTTTAGAAAAACCCCGCGTAGAAAATTTGTCGAGGGTCGCGCAGCGACCCGAGATAAATTTTCACGGGGCTTTTCTAAACTCGAAATTTTACTTCATGCGCTACGCGTATAAAACACTGATTTCAAGTGAAATTCAAAACATACAGCTCAGAATTCAATTCATAGCCAACTTTGCTTGAAATTACTTAATTTATAAACTCTTGAAATTAATATACGGAATTTGGTCAATAAATTTATATTCAGAAAAGAGTAAATTTATTATTATTTTAATTTATGGTTTTTATTATTATTATTTTATTATTATTAGTTAAAAATGTTTTACCAAGTGATAAGTCAAATAGTTAGTTATTTAAGGAATAAATTTCATTTTCTAACAAAGCAAACAAACCAATTTTTCCGTAATCTTGATAGAAAATTACAATTTTTCAAAACCTCATCCAAATAAATTGCTTTACAAAGTAATTTAATTGGATGGAGTTTTGAAAATCGCGCATTTGTTAAAAAATTGTTTACAAGAAAAGCGGAATGTGCATTATGTGCAATATTTTTCAGGAACGCCTTCATGAATTATGCAGCTCATCATGATTTGTTTTTATACCCTTGCTGTTTTATTCATTGCATTCTGCATTCACGAGACATGTTTATTTATCGATTTTTACCGGCGTGTTTACTTTTATTTATTGTATCTTACACCATAAAAATTATATATATTTGATGTTTGTTTGAAAGCATTAAAAGCTACCGTTTTTTCTTTTCACTTTTAATTTACTTTGATTTATGGTATTCTCCACTATAAAAAATGAGACAACGTTTTTACAGAAAGTCGATATTAATTCGTTTTTATAAAAAATATATACCGGGTGTTCGATAAAAAAAAACGCCCAACGCCATAACTCTGTTATTTATTTACCGAGTTTATTGAACTAAAAACCAATTTTTTTTTTTGTTTGTTTGTTTGGCATAGGTTTTTACCATTCAGCCACTAACGTTGATTTATATTAACATATATTTCGACTAATTTGGACGTCACAACACATTCACACACATCCATGGAACCGGAGACGAGTATTTTTCGTTAGAAAAATTACTCGCCTCCGCTGGGAATCGAACCCAGATCACCTCCGTGACCGATTTGGCGAAACCGGCGGCTCAACCGTTCGGCCACGGCGGGCCCAAAACCAATTCAATAGCACTTTTTTTACAAGGCACACTAATTATAATTTTTGAAAAATTTAATTTTAAATGCAAGATTTATTTTATATTTTTCGACAAAAATATTGAACAAAAAACAAAAAAATCATTTCTTGAATTGTTAATGGTCCAACAAACCGAAACTAGTCGGAATAAAGTTTTAATTTGTGAAACAATACCAAGTGTTTTTATTTAAATAACTTTACATATATAAAAAAATAATATTTAAAAATTATAGAGTGCTATTTAAAAATGTTAAGTTGGCTATTATTTGGCAATGAAATTTTTATTGAAAAAAATCAATATTGATGTCATTTCTTAGTATGTAAATATTGATTTTTTTTTAATAATAATTTCATTGCCAAATAATAGCCAACTCAACATTTTTAAATGGCTCTCTATAATTTTTAAATTTTATTCCATTAGATATAATTTTTCTGAATCTAATATTGCCTAATTTTTTATTTCTTGTTCAATATTTTTGTCAAAAAAATATAAAATAAATGTTATATTTAAAATTATATTTTTCAAAAATTATAATTAGTGTGCCTTATAAAAAGTGACAAGTCTCAGTTATTTTGAGGTTATGTCAACATGAATATTAACGACCGAACAAATAAGTACCTACGTTACAACTTAATGTAGAATAGAATAAATAAGAAAAACGCAATATTATTATATTATTTTTCAACCTGACCTAACTTAAGAATATTTGAAGAAAATGTTTGTTATTTAAATATTTCGATTATTACTCATTGTTAGAGTGTATTTCTAACTTCACAATATTTTAATGTTTAATACGCGTGGCGCATGAAGTAAAATTTCGAGTTTAGAAAAGCTTGAAAATTTGGTTTGGCCGCTCCGCTTCGCGGAGCGACCAAACCAAATTTTAAGGCTTTTCTAAACTCGAAATTTTACTTCATGCTTAATTTGGGAGTGGAAACACTCGTTTGAACTTTAAATTGAATTATTATATAAAATCGACGAATGCCCAAAAATGTACAGCGTATACATTTAAAACAAAAAAATTTCATTTAAAATAATAACAAACTATGAATGTATAATAAATTAGTCAACGAAACACACGGATTAAATACAAACTAAAAAACAATTTAAACAGTATTTACAGGCCAATTTTTTTTTTCAAGGCGCACTACATTTATTTTTAAAAAAATCATGTAAAAAAGTTTTATTTTAAATTTTTTTCTGCCATAAAAATTAAATTAAAATCAATATATCGGGCATAATTGCATTCAGAAGAACAATGTCTAATATAATAAAATGAGAAAAGTATATGCAGCCATTTAAAAATTTTAAGTTGACTACTTTTTGAAAAGGAAGTTAAATTTGAAAACTGTATAATTACTGTCAATTTATAGTATTAAAACAGCCATTGACTTTGTTCTTTAGTTCATTTAAATCGGTCAATAACAAACAGAGTTTTGGCGTTGGGCGTTTTTTATCGAACACCTAGTATATTTGATATTTGTATAAAAGCCATTCACTTTGTTCTTTAGTTCATTTAAATCGGTCAATAACAAACAGAGTTATGGCGTTGGGCGTTTTTTATCGAACACCCGGTATATTTGATATTTATATAAAAGCCACCGTTCTTCTTTTTACTTTTAGTTTATTTTAATTTATAGAGAAGGACACTACCTTCTCTATAAAAAATAAGACAACATTTTTGCAGAAAGTCTATGTTATTTCGTTTTTATTAAAAAAATGATGTTTGTATTTAAGCATTAAGAGCCACTGTTTGTCTTTTTTTTCACCTTCACTTATAGTTTGTTTATTTATACAACTTGCAAAAATTATCAATTACCATAATGTGTATTTAATTTGTAATTTCGTGTTTAATTGATGCGAATTAACATAAAATGTTTATTTGTTCAATTAGCGTTTGTCAATATGATGGGATTATTTTATTTATTTATTAGTTGCGTCAATTCGATTTAAGGATTAGACAATTATCTTTATTCGAAGTCTATAAATTCTCACTTTCATTTGAGAAAATAGATTTGTTTATTGTTAAAATTTTGAATAGTTCACACGAATGAAACTCACATTCATTCAAGTGAATTAAATGGGGTTCTTGTACGAATTTTAAAATCGAATAAAATTATAATTACATAATATTTGAAGTTCTAAAAACATTGTCTACCAAAAGTTAGAAATGTCTGCTCACTCGAATGAAAGTAAGAATTTTTGAAATCGGATAAATACATGAAAACAAAAATGAAAATGAATACATGGTACTCGGAATGAGTCGAAATTTACATCTAACAGTGAAAACTAAATTAGTAAAGAAAGAAAATTAATCTGTGTTTTTTTGGTATAAATTCTTCTTCATCCAAAAACAGAAATTCTCACTTTCATTGAATGTTTCAAAAGTAACTCACATTATGCTGACTAAGCTTAGTAAAAAATTGAAATTTCTGTTTACTGGAAAAACTGAGAATTTCTAATTTGGGAGGAAGAAAATTGTTTAATTTTTTTTTTTCATTTTGTACCACTATTAAATTAAACTTTATAAAAAACAACGGTTATCTAACGATTTACGGTATATAAACTGTAATTGGGACATGTATACTTGAAACAAAAACTCCCTGTATGTACAAGTTGAGGCATTAATTGCGATTGATTGGCTACAATTTGTAATGGTCATATAGGCAATCCAATTTACACATAACTTGAAAATTAAAGGTGTCTAATTGTATTGGATGAAAATGTCCGGTGTTACATAAAACTCTCTGTATGATCAATATTAAAGAAAAATAAAAAAAATGCTGACAATAAACTACCACTTCCGGTTTCCGCATTTTCACTAAAAGTTGATCACTATAAACTTGAGCTTTTTATTACAGTTGTAGTATCCAACTGTAATAAAAAGCTCAAGTTTATAGTGTCATCTTAACAGCTCAATCGGTTTAGACTTTATCGTGGCGACAGAAGGACAGAATTACAGGCATTTTTCAAAAATGGTCTTAATCAACCCAGGGGACCTCAAAATAGATACATCCACTAACATTTTTAATTTGAAAATTTACGCAAAAATTTACTTTCCCTTGTTTTGCATATGGGGGAAAATAAAAATTATGAATAACTAAATTTATATAAAGTTATGAATAACTGTGATGTTTAAAAAAAAGTGTGTTTATTTTCATAAAAATTGTTTCGCAAATTTATTGCTTCTTCAGTTGCATGAAAGTTTATTTTCTTCATCCGAAATTCTCAAGTTCATTCGTGTAAATTGAAATGTCCTTTTCTCATTCAAACCAACTCACCTTTAATGAAAATAAACCAGATATTACGACCTCAACATATACAGGTTTTGTCTTATTTTTCGACAGTAATCTCGAATTTGACCTCAGACTATCAACAAGTTAGTGAGCAAACGTCTGATTTAACATTGAGACCGCATGACCCTGCCTGCATTTAACATAAGAGAAAAATATGCATTCTAAACACGTTTCTTGAGGTATTCAAAAGCGCGGCGCATCCAAAACAAAGTAATCAATGACAAATGGTAAGAAATGTCTTCGCATATGTAAAACATCGACCGTGTTTTGTTAAGAATTCTTGGATGGTGAATCAGGTTTTTTGTTCCCGCAGACTTGTCGTATTATCATTTTTTTTTTGTTCATTAAAAGTTGAATTGAGAAAATTACCTGTGCCAATTCGACAATAATTTATAAAAATAGTAAAAAGAATTACATTAAATGTTGAAATAGTATATTGTACAACGAGCATATAATGATAGCTATTATTCACGAGAACAAGGTTTGCGGAACGAGCCGAAGGCGAATAGAGCAAGTCGTTCGAGTGCTTAATAGCCATTATATGCGAGTTATACACTATACTTGGTTCACGATAACGACAATAGATAACACAACATTTATTATATATATTTATCAAATACGCATCGGTCTTAATGGTTGGTTTTCTTTTATAATAATTTGACAAATAAATAATGACTGATTGCAGTACTATGATTTGAATGTGTAATAGGGTTAATTTCACTTCAACACAAATATGAACAATCTTTCAACAATAAATCATACTCACAGTCTACCCTTTTGCCTACGTTATATAGAAACACGCTCTTTGCACAAAAAACGAACTTTTTCGTTTGGATGGAGTTTTCACGGTGTTAACGTTTATTCCGCTTTAAAAAGCACTCGCAACAGATAAAAGCAAGCAATTGTGATAAAAGCAATTGCAATTGTTGTGTACTTTAAGAAAATAGCGTCGATGACGTCATCATCACTATGGTCAAACGTAATACAAAAGAAGCTGATTTGACTAGCACAGCGCTGTTACTGCATAGCGGCAAAAAATCTAACTAGGCAATTATTTATATTTGTAAATTTCGCGGGTCTCGCGGTTTTTATTCAAAATTACGAATACCAGTAAAATTAAACAAACAGATTTATTTAATTACTGATTAAATAAAATATATATACAAAAGCAAGATAATAAATAATTTTAGAAAATTGATGAAGTTAAAACACAAAGATAAAAGTTAAAGTTATAAGTAAAACCACAAGTTACAAAATGACAAGTTAAGCGCGGTACGGCCGAAAGAACGATGTTGCTGATTTGACAGTTAAGACAAGACTCTCCGATTTTTCTGTTGTAAGAGGGAACGTTTTGGGATAGGAAAATCTGATTGGCTAGGATTAATTGGAGAGGGTTTTTGCAAGATAAGGTAAGGGATGTTTTTTCAATGTGAATAAACAGGACAGATAATCGGATGCTTGGAATTTTGGAAGTTGGAGAAGGGATAAGCCCGTCGTGGATAAGTTTTATAGGGACCAATTCGGCACGTTTTGGGCCCGCTCTTTAAAAATAAGGAAATATTTCTGGACAATGGCTAATCGTTCTTTCGGCCGTAAACAAGTTGTAAATTTTACAAGCTGAAAGTCCGAGAGAAACATGTACTCAGGTTTCGCTTTAGAAATATCACACACAAAAATGTAATAAAATATGTTTGTAAACACAAGCGACCCTTTTTGTTTGTAAGAAAATGGGCGCAATAAAATGATAAAATATAAAAGGTAAACAGAAAAAATACAGAACTTTAAATATTGGAAAATACGAATCAACAATATTCGTGTTAAAAAACACATTTATCACGCAAATCCCGTGTTTAATGTACTTGAGTGTTAAATGCACACTATCAATAACTAACATTAGTTATTGATAACGAGTGCTTAGCACTCAAAATGTACAATTTTGAATGAAAAAAACTAGTACAGCAGGTAGCTTAAGCCACTTTAAAAATATCTTTTTTTTTGTACAACAAACTTGTCATGTTCAGGTTCTTGGCCAACAAGACGGTGCTTTTGTTGACATGCACTTCATAAACAATGTCTCTAATGCTAATACCCGCTCTAAACGCATCGTTATTATTACGTTTTGCTTTTCAGTCAGTTAAAGCATGTCAACGTTAAATAAATTTCGTTTGACATTTCCGCAGATTTGTCAAGTTGATTGACAATTTGATAAATCAAAGTGAGTCCAGTTTACATAGCCAAATATTAGGCTGTACTAGTTTTTTTTCTCTCGCAACTGTACGAATACAAATAAAAGTGAAGTAAGGAATAAAATGTTTTTCGTTAAGATTAAATACTCCATATATTCAATTAAACAATTAGTGATTGTAAACATTTGTTTTTAGAGTGCTACATCTCAATCGAAACACGCAGCGAGATTTCTACGATTAGCAATGGCCAGTATCATGGACATTTTGAAAATCAAGCCCTTCGTCGAGGTCTCAGTGGGGCAGTTGCTTTGGGGCTACGAAGATCCGCTGCTCAAACTTGCCAAAGACGTCGTGCCCAAAGAACAGAAACTGCCCTACGAAGAATTCGGACTTATGTACAACGTAAGTAAATCACAAGATAAAACAATTCATTAAAATATGATACTTTAATTTTTTTTATTTGAATCAGTGAATAATTGATTCATTGCGAGAATTTCTGTATTATTGCACTTTTTGTTTAAAGGCAACTGGCTAAGTGTTCGGTTTTATTTATTTTTGTAGAAAAATGGTACTTCTAAAGATGATGTAACGATGTTCACCGGTGTCACAGATATTACAAAGTACGGGTTAATTGACAATGTAAATGGAATGGGGAAATTACCGCATTATCTTACCGACGAGTGCAACAGCATCATGGGCTCAGATGGATCGATTTTCCCACCGCACATCACCAAAAACACCACTCTCTACCTTTATGATAAGGACTTGTGCAGACTGTTACCACTCAAGTAAGTGCATACCTAAGAAAACAATATAAGGTACGATTCAGGAGAGGTGTCTCATGGTTTCCTTGATTTGTAGTGCTTCCTGCACCAATACATGAAATACGAAAATAGTTTGATGTCATCAGATTACGTGTGTCAAAACAAACAGAAAACTTTATAATATCATATGTTCAATGAAATAAAACCTCTAGAGTGCCGTGGAAAATATTGTAGGTTGGCAATTCTAAAATTATACATTATAATTATTATGTCTTACGTTTTATATGTCAATTTCTAAAGCGTGTAGCCAACTTAAATTTAAATAAAGATAAAATCATGGCACTCTAGAGGTTTTATTTTATTGAACATAACTATTATTGAACTTAAAT
The DNA here is from genome assembly GCA_932526585.2 of Philonthus cognatus. Lineage (NCBI taxonomy): Eukaryota > Metazoa > Arthropoda > Insecta > Coleoptera > Staphylinidae > Philonthus > Philonthus cognatus. The sequence continues at coordinate 14,924,485 of OW052243.1, forward strand.
TTAAAAAAAAGATAAAATCATGGCAATCTAGAGGTTTTATTTTATTGAACATACGATATATCTGCTATGGTTTTTAGATGAAACATGCGAAAACGCATGTTCCGGTATGCAGCTTTAAAATTTTAAGGTTAAACGTCACATTTTGACAATGTCTTCGTGAAACTAAATCTGCAAAAACCCAGCCAGAAATCATTTTAATTAACGTGCACAATCGTTTTAAATGTGAGCTTAAGTGGTATAATTTTAATTCAGGTATTTACAGAAATAAATAATGCATTTATGTTGATTTTGTGTAAGCTTAAACGAAAATGTTAGTTGATTCAATAGATTTGGCAAATATTCATCGGATTTAATACTGGATGATTTAAATTAAATTTAAATTAAAACACTTGGTTTGTTTCACTTATATTCATCGGATTTATCTGTTAATACAAGAAGTTTTTCTTTTAAGTATACATACAGGGAATTTGGGAATTTGAGTATACATATGCATACGCTTTTTATTAATGAGTTCAATTTGAAGTTTAAAACGAGTGTTTTCCACTCCCAGACTAAGCATGAAGTAAAATTTCGAGTTTAGAAAAGCCTGAAAATTTGGTTTGGTCGCGTAGCGCGAAGCGCGGAGCGGCCAAACCAAATTTTTAGGCTTTTCTAAACTCGAAATTTTACTTCATGCGCCACGCGTATTAAACACTGAAAGCACTGAAAGATGGTGGACGAGTAAACTTCGCTTGAAATCAGTGTCTTATACGCGTGGCGCATGAAGTAAAATTTCGAGTTTAGAAAAGCCTGAAAATTTGGTTTGGTCGCTCCGCGCTTCGCGCTACGCGACCAAACCAAATTTTCAGGCTTTTCTAAACTCGAAATTTTACTTCATGCTTAACCTGGGAGTGGAAAACACTCGTTTAAACTTCAAATTATTTTAAGAAAACAACGAATATTTAAAAATCTACAACACGTAATTGGCATATGTATACTTAAAAGAAAAGATTCACAAGAAATTATGATTTAAAGCTTTTCTAAAAGAAATAACATTAATATACTCGCGACCTAAACAGTATGACATTGTCATGTAACGTCAACATTTGACACAACTAGGAAAAATCGTGCAGATACAACTAAAATAAATAATGCATTTATGTTGATTTTGTGTAAGCTCAAACATAAATGTTAGTTGATTCAATAGATTTGGCAAATATTCATCGGATTTATCTGTTAATACAGGAAGTTTTTCTTTTAAGTATACATACAGGTAATTTTCATATATGCATACGCTTTTTTTAAAGAGTTCAATTTGAAGTTTAAAACGAGTGTTTTCCACTCCCAGACTAAGCATGAAGTAAAATTTCGAGTTTAGAAAAGCCTGAAAATTTGGTTTGGTCGCGTAGCGCGAAGCGCGGAGCGGCCAAACCAAATTTTCAGGCTTTTCTAAACTCGAAATTTTACTTCATGCGCCACGCGTATTAAACACTAAAAGCACTGAAATATGGTGAACGAGTAAACTTCGCTTGAAATCAATGTCTTGTACGCGTGGCGCATGAAGTAAAATTTCGAGTTTAGAAAAGCCTGAAAATTTGGTTTGGTCGCTCCGCGCTTCGCGCTACGCGACCAAACCAAATTTTCAGGCTTCTCTAAACTCGAAATTTTACTTCATGCTTAACCTGGGAGTGAAAAACAATCGTTTAAACTTCAAATTAACCTCTTTTAAAAAACAACAAATATTTAAAAATCCACAACACGGGATATATATAATCAAAAGAAAAAAATCACAAGATATTATGAAAAAAAAAAACACCTTTATTGGCATAATACTATATTACATCCATATCTACAGTAATCACTGCCCCCTCTCTTCCCCCAACTTCTCCAGCGTCCTTACTCACAAGAAATTATGATTTAAAGCTTTTCTAAAAGAAAGAACACTAATTTACTCGCGACCTAAACAGTATGACATTGTCATGTAACGTCAAAATTTGACACAACTAGGAAAAATCGTTATAGATACTCTCTAAAAAAATTGAACCACACATTCCACATCAATGAATCTTAGGACATCTCCATCTTCCACTATTAATAGAAATTCTCAAGGTGCAATGATGGTGAATGCGCCGGGATTGCTCAATTCGTCAGCGTCGAAAAAATAAATAAAATCTCGTTCAAAGTTTAGTTTTTTTCTATCAAAACTCACGTTGTTTCTTTTTCCTCGAACATGCGATTTTATAAAAAAAAATCCTAGTTTTCTTTTAAGTTCTTTTCAGTATTATTTATACAAACTAAAATTGTCGCATTTTAGGTCAATTTTCATTCTCATAATATCCTTATATTTTCTTTAACAAATGCATGCATGTGTGCAACATTCAACGGCTAATTAACTAAATTGCGAACATTACGCAAATTATCACTGCTTAACATATTTGCTACGCTGCCATCGTGTTGCTTGAATGGATTGTTTTTTGTTTGTTTTCTATTCTTTTCTACACGCGTGTGTATAATTTGTTATGCGCGTACGATTTTGATGACACAATTAAAGCTTAATTTTTTATTCATTTTACTTGACTTCAATGTAAATTGTGAATCTGTCGCTTGTTATACGTGGGTCGTTTGATAAGTATGGTAAATTTCTATGAAATGGTTACACAATCCATTTGGTGACGTCACATCTGGAGAGATCCACTCTTCAAATCACCTTAGGCCAAATTTCAGCCAAAAGTGGCATGTAGTTTGTAATTGTTTGAAGCGAGTGGTTAGCAGTTTCTGCAAAATATGAAAAAAACAAATTCAGTGCAGTGATAAAACAATGTTGTTTAAAGAAGTAGACAGCAGCCCAAATCAAAATCCAGTTTAAGGAAGATCGCGGGGACTCCGTTCCTGCATTGAAGATTGTTAATTTTTAAATAAATGAATTTAAACATGGTCGAACCAACACACAAGATAAAGTGCGCTTAGAAAGCATAGTTGAGGTCACCACATTAGATTTCACGAAAAAAAATCATGGTATATATTACGAATCGTTTTTTAATATTTTTACATTTACTATTTAATTGCTCTACCCTATTAACATTCCATAAAATTGGCCATTTTCCAGAAATAAGGATTAAATCTTATAATCCTCTCTTTTATAAATTATCACGTTTTGAAAGTTTATCTTAACAAAAGAGATCTATTTTGAATAGGTTTACAAGATTATTAGGGTAATACTTTACCCTAATAATCTTGTAAACCTATTCAAAATAGAAAAAAATTTGTAGCGGTCGCGCACTTTCGCACAGCAGGGGAGTTGTTTTGGTCATTCGTATTTTCGGAAATTCATTAACCATATTTTTGAGAAAATGCAGATTGTAATTCCAAGGAATTTCTTACTACCACTTGTTTTGGGATCATTCCTCTCTCCCCCCATATTGGAGGTCCAGCATAGCACCTAAACAGGAGGCGTCTGGGGCAGACCTGAGTCTTCGGACGATGGATGTTTGAAGGGGACGATTGTCCATGTCGAAGCTGTAGACCTTCTTGAGGTAGCCTCTGTGTCCCTATCTTGGATAGGGCTAACTTACACACGGCGGGGTTGACTCAGCCCTGGTGCTTGTCACCGCTAAAAGAGGAGTCGGGTGTGGGCCTTGAAAAGCCCAGGGGTGTCTACTCGCTCCTCCGGTCCACATGTGGGTTGGTCTCCGGCGGGTAGTGGTTCGCAGATATGGCGGTGATCCACCAGTCCTTAGACGGACGCTCGAAAGGTATACACCGCAAGGTAAAAACCTGAGCACACCAAGTCCCCCCCCCCCCCCATATATTTAAATATATTTTGAGTAATTCATATTTTGTAATTTTAAGACAAACATTCTAATTTTAAACTTCAAGCGATAAATATTCTTTTAAACATCTAAACATCAACTCTTAGACAAAAATGTTGCTGTAAATACGTGTAAATACTTGTAAATATTTTAATTTTGAATATACCAAGTTAAACGTGCATCGAAGTGGTTTTCTTTATACAAACATCTACCTTAGAGTGGTCATATCTCCTAGTGAGAGCATTTATTAAAATTCTAAATACACACCACATCGCAACAGTATAGTTATGGAAAATCGAAAAATAAAGGTGCTTGAGATTGCTGAGGCCATGGGCATGTTTACAGAACGAGTGCATAACATTTTGCAAAAGAAAATCATGCAAAAAAGCTGTTTGCAGGATGTGATCATTCTCTATAAAATGTAGGCAAAAGGATATTTCAGCACAGAGTTTAGCAATGGTTATGCGTAACCCGCAAAACTTTTGGCGTCCATTTGTGACTATGGATCCACCATTACAATTTTAAAACGAAGGACAGTCAAAGCAGTTGATAATATTTGGTTAAAATGCGCTGAAGAAGATGAAGACTGTTTTGTCAACTCGAAAGGTGACAACCACATTTCTGCGATTATCATGGAATGACTCTAATTTACTATTCGTAGAAGGGTAATACTATAATAGAAGAATATTATTCAACGCTATTGGACCGTTTGAGCTGATAAGAAATCGGCCAAACTTGGCGCGCAAAAGTGTGCTCTTTCATAAAGACCCACAAATCAATCGTAGCAATGACAAAATTACACGAATTGGGCTATGAATTGATCCCTCAACTATCCGTTTCTTTATATTGTGTCACATGCGATTTTTTACTGTTCCTTAACTTTAAAAATTGGCTTGATGGGAGAAAATTCTAGTTGAACGTCATCGTCACCGTGAATGAGTATTTTGTAGACTTTCAGACAGTTCGTTTTTCGACGTTATTAAAAAATTTGAAACTTAGTGTATATCCCTCGAAGACTATGTTGAAAAATATTGAAGTTTTTGCTAAAAAAATATATTTTTCTGGCTTTTTCGCCAAACTTATCATATAACCCACTTATTAGCAGAATACATTTTAAGAATATAATTTTCCTAAAACTTAGTATAAGTATAGATATCTACAAAAAAAATGTTACAATTGAATATTTGCATCTCCCAATATAGTATACAATGCTATTGATTAAACGTCCACAGATTTGTCTATAAAAGTTAAACTTTATCTCCAATTTACACAAATGAATCTCATGTCACTTGTACTACTTTTCCACTGAAACCCTCAATTAAGGTTGTATGAAAAGAAAATTAAAATCTCTAGGGAAGAACTATGGGAACTTGTAAAAGAAAAGGATCATGGACAAAATGTTGAACATATTACGACATATTTACGGGGACGACAAAAATATGATCATTTACAACAATCAGATATCGAAAAGTTTCACAGCAAAAGGAGAATTATGTCAAGGAAAAAACTGAGCCCTGGATTGTTCATAAGCTATATGGACCAGATAATAAAAACGTGTTACAAAAAACAAGAAAAACACTAAACATGCAAAGGGTAGAAATATCAGAAGCAACGTTTTCCGACGATATTGTACTCTTCGAGATAAACGAGAAGGAACTACAAAAACACCTAGAAATATGGAACACAACGTTGCAAAGATATGGAATGAAACTCAACACCAAAAAGATGAACGTAGTGATTATAGGAGAAAACAGAGGAGAATTAAATATAAAAGTACAAGCAGAAGCTATTAAACAAATACAAACAATAAAATACCTAGGGTTGACTATTGATGAGAAGGGGACACGAAAAGTCGAAATTTACAAGAGAGTAGAGAAGATGATGAAATTATATTTTGCAATAAAGAACAAATTATCAACAGACAAGAGATAACGAGGACCACATAGATAAACATATTACGACATATTTACAAGAACGACAAAAATATGATCATTTACAACAATCAGATATCGAAAAGTTTCACAGCAAAAGAAGAATTATGTCAAGGAAAAAAACTGAGCCTTGGATTGTTTATAATCTATATGGACCAGATAATAAAAACGTGTTACAAAAAACAAGAAAAACACTAATAGGACACAGAAACACCGACCGACACTGCTGTTCGGATGTGAGTCTTGGAATCTCAATAAAAGACAAAAAGTAAACTACTGGGGAGTAGAGATAAAGTATCTAAGAAGAGTGCTAAGAATAACTAAGAAAGATAAAATAATAAACACAACAATTAGAGGGGAGCTAGAATGCCAATCGTTATTCCAGACAATCGAAGAAATACAGCTTGGATGGTGGGATCACCTACAAAGAATAGAAGAGACAAGACCAGTAAGAAGAATATGGGAAGCCAGGCTACAGAAGAAGAAGAAAGTGGGAATACCAATGAAAACATGGAACAGCATTTTTGCAAAAATATTAGACAGAAAAAGACTAACATGGAAGGACGCTACTAAACTAACAAAAGACAGGAGAACATGGAAGAAGTTTGTCAAAAGTTGAAACTACGCACATCCGATACCACATTTTGTAGCGATTTATAATTGAGAACGAGCCTTAATTTTTTACAGAATGTACATTATATGAAAGCGTTTACATTTCAATAGCTTACAGGCCGATATCGCTCTCGTCTTTCCTACTAAAAACAATGGAGAGACTGTGTGAGAGATATATAAGAGGCAAAACGCTTCAGGAATTACCACTGGAGAAAGCGCAACATGCATTCACAAGGGGTAGATCAACTAACTCGGCACTACACAGTGTTGTAGGCGAGATAGAGAAATCGTTGGATTCACGCGAATCCACCCTGTGTGTATTTGTTGACATTGAAGGCACTTTTGACAAAACAACCTTACCAAAGATACGGAACGCCCTGGATAGGCGCGGAGTCCCAGTATCAATAGCTGACTGGATTAGCAATGCGGTTGCTAACAGGACAGTCAGCGCGGAGGCAAGGGGACAACGTATCTCCTGCAACACAAGCCGTGGATGCCCGCAGGGAGGTGTATTATCCCCCCTGCTGTGGAACATGGTGCTTGATAGCCTATTGAAGGACGCAAGGTTTTACGGTCACAGCCTATGCTGATGACCTAGCCATCCTAGTAAGTGGAAAATTTGAAGATGCCATATGCAGCAGGATGCAAACGGCACTTGACACGCTCACCAAATGGTGTCAAGATCACTCCCTCTCTGTTAACCCAGCAAAGACGGAGATGGTCATGTTCACCAGGAAAAGGAGGGTACTTCAAAGGGCACCCTCGCAAATGGATACGATATTGCAGTACAGCAAGGAAGTCAAATACCTGGGTACAACCATCAACAATAAACTGAGCTGGAAATCGCATATCGATATCAAAACAAACAAGGCCATAAGGGCATTCTGGCAGTGTAGACGTGTAGTGGGGAGGACATGGAGTCTGAAACCAAAAGCGACACTATGGGTCTACACAGCGATAATAAGGCCAATGCTTGCTTATAACGCCTCTGTGTGGTGGTCAAGAACGAAACTACAGACCACAATGAGGCGCCTATCCCAAGTACAAAGAATACCTTGGCGCGACGGGTGCAATGCGCACTACCCTGACTCTGCAAATGGAAGTCATGCTATGTCTTTCACCGCTGGATCTGTATGTGCCATAAACATCATACTCCGTCTCCAAGCTGAAGGGTTATGGACACGTAACACATGTGGGATGGCTAGAGGCAGCCTCTGGAGGAATGTCTGCGAAGATATACCTCTGTTAGAGGCTAGAAACGACCTGTGCTCGCCCACAAATACCATACCGGAAGGATACGAGGTACGCGTCCATCCCTCGATGAACATGAGAGAATCGGCTAATCGCATTTACACCGACGCATCATGTAAAGAAGGACGCTCGGGACTGGGGATATACTCCAGGAACCTGGGCATCAACCTAAAGACTCCAATGGGAGAGAACACGACCATCGCACAACTAGAAGTGATGGGAATAGCACTTGCGGCTGAAACCATACAGAACCGCAACGTGAGGAACAAAAAGCTACTCATCCTACCAGATAGCAGGCAGGCTCTGATGTCGAGTAACGACATCGGAGACAGTTCTGGACTGCCACAGCAAACTCAGGCTTGCTGCTGCAGAAAACAGAATCGAGATATCATGGGTGAAGGCTCATGACATTAATGTAGGCAATCGAAAGGCGGATAAACTGGCTAGAGCAGCGGCTGGGGAAACTATTTCCTCGCCACAGCCGCTAGTAAAACCTACCATCTCGACCCTAAACGAATTGATCCACAACGAAATCCTGAAGAAATTCAGGGAACGCTGGGATGACATTAAGGACTGTAGGATGTCTAGGGAAACCTTAGGGTATCCGAACAAAAAGACGGCACTACACTACCTGCAAATGAGCAGAAATAATCTGAGACGCATAACGGCCGTTCTCACGGGCTATTGTGGACTAAATGAGCATCTCTACAAAATGGGAGTCGTTGACTCGCCAGATTGTAGAGGCTGTCATGAGGAGGACGAGACTGCCAAGCACATCCTTTGTGATTGCCCAGCACTCGCCTCGCAAAGGGAGGAAATTCTGGCGTCCAGACGGCCGACATTGGCCGACATTAGGGAAGAGTCAACCGCTGCTCTGCTGGCCTTTCTCGACAGAGTGGCATGGCTGAGCTGAGGAGTGACTCAACCCTAGGGGGGGGGGGATGCAAAAAGGGCCCATTGGGGTCTAATTGCTGTGTCTATGTACACACCCCTTTATGATCCAGATCAAGATCCAGCGTCTACATTTCTTTAAATTATTTGTTTATGTATATAGTATATGTGGTTCCATGAAATTAAAACGAGCCTTTATTTTTTACAGAATGTACATTATATGAAAACGTCTACATTTCTTTAAATTATTTGTTTACATAGTATCCTTTATTTAAAAAACACGTTTCCAAAAGTTTTGATAGTATTTTAATTCCCTTATCGTAGTTTGATGCTGGACGGGTATGTAACCAATTGCGCACAAACGTTTCCTCGTTTCGTCTTTTGTGTCGATGCTGAAACCTAACGTGATTCTGGAGACAGCAGTAGCAAATTGCGTTGTTAGTTCAGCGTGTGTGTATGAAATCTATCAGGAGTACCCCTCTTTAGTCCCAAAAAACCATGGCCAACTGAGACAATCGAGTTTTGGTTTTCAGAGGTTTTCCTTTGCCTTTCCTTCTCGCTTGTTTTGATGAACCAAACCTTCTTCTTAAACTTTTTCCACGAAAGGGTATCTTTATCAAACTAGATCTGCAGACTGCAGTAAATTTCGACTGGATTCATGTCTTCACGTCTGAGGAACTTTAGAATTAACCGATGCGCAAAAGAGACAGGCTCACTCTTCACATTTATTGTTAGGGCTACTATATGAAGGTTAGAATAAGCCGGCTGGTGTAGTTGTCTAACTCTAGGCATTCCAACCTTAATACCTCAGCAGCCAAATCATAAAAAATACCATTCCCAATATTCACAAGACAAAGGCTTGTTTATATTTGATCGACCCACGGATATATGAAAACACAATTCATTTGTTAAGAAATAGAAATAAGTTATAATTGAAAGTGTATGAAAAGAATAGCTATATACAACCTTTCTAAGTCGATTCAATTATTTATTTTAGGTATGAGAAAGAGATAACGGTGGAAGGAAATGTGCCTGGATACAGATTCACACCATCCGAAGACGTCTTCGGATCCCCCGATGAAAACCCCTTCAACAGTTGTTTCTGCCCTTCAGGCCCACCCTGCACGCCTTCGGGATTCTTCAACGTGTCTCTCTGCCAATACGGTAAGTTAATTGAATTGAAATGAACGCAAAAATAATAGGGCAAAAAATACATGATTTGTTATGAATAAATAAATGTTTTAATAAGCTCAAATTCAATTACTAGTAATACCTAATATTCTTTGCAGATTCTCCAGTTTTACTATCATTTCCCCACTTTTATTTGGCAAATGATAGCTACAGGACCGCTTTCGACGGTATATCCCCAGCAGATCCAGAAAAGCACAAGTTTTACATGGACGTTCAACCTGTGAGTACCTAATTGTTGATTTAAACTTACAATTCATCAAGTAATTTTTACGTTATTAATGTACGTTTATATCAAACGCTATTTATTTTGCAGTTAATGGGTGCTGGATTGTCGGCCAAAGCGAGGGTGCAAATCAATCTGGCCGTTTCGCAAGTAGTGGACATCAAACAGGTGGCGACGTTTCCGGATATCGTTTTCCCTATCATTTGGTTCGAAGAGGTGAGTTTTACTACGATTTGTCGAATCTAAATAGAAATTATTAGCGTTAAAATTCAATCGTATCCAGAAAACACCCCCATAGGGCAGGTGGTGGCCGAGCGGTAACGTCGCCGGGCTGTATCGTTCGGCGAGCCACAAACTCGGGTTCGATTCCCGTGCACGAGGAGACTTTATTTGAAAAATAATGTTTCGTCGTGACCCTGGGTGTGGTAGAGATGTGTGTGTGTTTGTCCGAATGAGAATAATTAGCATAAAAATACATAAGAGATATGGCTGTGGCGAGAGTCTATGCCAGGATCATCGATCCAAATAAAAAAAATTAAAAAAACACCCCCATATCCCTTCCCTGGCTACGGCCTTGCTTCTAAGTGTTTTGTTCAAATATTGAAGATCAAAATCACAAATAATTATAATTATAGTTGTCTGTGATTAGAATCCTTAAGAAAACTGCTGTTTAATTTTCTTAAGCATTCTAATCACAGACAACTATAAGTATAATTATAAGTAATTGTGTAGTTGTAATACTTACTCGAAGGTGGTAGATTTTGTAGGAAGGAAGCCAAATTGCTATTAGAGGAAGTCCACAGAACACTTGAAGAAGTTTTTGTTTAATTATGAGTTAATATTAAAGGATAAATTAAAAACACTTGGTTTGTTTCACTATTTGTTACAAATAGTGAAACAAACCAAGTGTTTTTAATTTATCCTTTAATATTATTTCAAAATGTTTCACCAAGTGATAAATGAGAAAATTATTCAAGAAATATTAATGATGAGTTTACTTAAGACAGGTATTATTGATTTCTGATTGTTGTTTTTTTGTAGGGCATCGAAGGTCTTCCAGAAGAGATGACATCGCTGATGGCGCTGGCCAGCAGCGTACCCCCTGTAGCCCGGGCCGTCCTCACCGGCATCCTGGTCATCCTGGGAGCTCTCCTCCTCCTCATCGCCGTCTGGAGGCTAGTCCGCGGCGCGAAACGACTCAGCTCCCTCCACTTGGCCACCGGCCACGTCGGCCCCGCCGCACAAACCAAAGACATGCAAATGGCAGCAAGACAATAGAACTGACAAAAGTAACAAGAACAAATTATGAAGAATAGAACGAGAGAGAGAAAGAAATGAGGTTCAAGGGTTTCAACCAAAAGACAAAATCTCTAGGTGCCATGTTCTTGAATTTTTTTTTTTATAATAAGAACAATAGTAAGTAAAACCCACAGAGCAAGCACACTTAAGTAATATGTGAAGTTATTTAAATAAAAAACACTTGGTATTGTTTCACAAATTAAAACTTTATTCCGACTAGTTTCGGTTTGTTAGACCATTTTCAAAGGAATGTATTAGTCGGAATAAAGTTTTAATTTGTGAAACAATACCAAGTGTTTTTTATTTAAATAACTTTACATATTCTAATATGTTTCACCAAGTGCCAAATGAGAAATTAATTCAAGAAAAAAAACACTTAAATAAGTTTTACGTTAATGCGATTTGATTATTATTTAAATTTTTTTGTTTTGCTCAGTGGGTTTAAAGCAGAAGAATCAAAGTTTAAAAGATGTTGGATGTAAATAAATCAATATTTTAATAGTAAAAATCATCAAGTACAGAGGTACAGAACGGCACTTGATGATTTTCTCTATGAACCCGAAGCAAACAAATATTTAAGAACATGGCAATCAATTTAGTCTCGATTTTTTTCTTTGATGTTTATAAAGAAAATAATCTAATGGATGTGCAAGTTTTAAAAAGACTTTGAAATAATGTGTATTAAATAAGAGTGATTTTAGTCAGGAAATAATGGTTTTGTGGTTTTTTTTTTCTTCGTTTTGTATATTTGTTTTCATTTATAAATAAAAAAAATATGAGGCATCCAACGCAAATACGTAACAATATTAATATTAAACACTGAAAATTAATTAAAATGATTTAATGTATTTGGTTTGAGTTATGTGAAGAGATTAATTATATTATGAACTGTGGAGGCTTCTACTTCGTTATACATGTTAATTCAATGAAATAAAACACTTTTACTTTGTTTGTATAACACACTATATTTATTTTTGGTGACTGCAGTTTCGGCAATTCAACTTGCCATTATCAAACAGAGTTACTTTACTCTGTTTGATAATGGCAAGTTGAATTGCCGAAACTGCAGTCACGAAAATAAAAATAGTGTGTTATACAAACAAGATTCATTATACATAATAAAAGATGAGCACTTTCTTCCCTTCACTAGAAAGTGAGGAAAATATTTTATTAAGTTTAATTATAAAATGATTAAAAATCAAGTCAATATGTTTAAGAATTTTTTTGATCAGTTTCTAACGCAAATTATTATCGACATTCTGCAAATATTTTATCTCGTTGAGACTACATATTTATTGAAACAACGAATATATAAATAAAATATTTGCAGAATGTCAATAATAATTTTAATTGGTTTTTATATTTTGTAAATATTCTGCAAACAATTGCCAAATTCAATTTTTCTCTTTGCAAGCAAAAGACTTTGAAAAGAAGTTTTATTAAAGCTCCTTACGCACTATTTAACCTTCTGCTTAATAGTCACAAAACGTTCATTCAATTGTATTTAAAGCATTGTTTAAAATACAATTTGATGGTCTTATAAAATTATCTTCTTTTGTCTACTTTAATAAAATCCCACTGAGCAAAAACCAAATAAATAACGCTTGTATCAACATTATTACAACATGAAAGATTGTTATGTTATAATGTTAATAAAACCTCACTTAACTGTGTTTAAACTTCACTTGAAATCAGTGTTTTATGCGCGTGGCGCATGAAGTAAAATTTCGAGTTTAGAAAAGCCTGAAAATTTGGTTTGGCCGCTCCGCGCTTCGCGCTACGCGACCAAACCAAATTTTCAGGCTTTTCTAAACTCGAAATTTTACTTCATGCTTAGCCTGGGAGTGGACAACACTCGCTAGTATCTTCAAATATTGTTTAACATACAACGTTTGATAGTTGTACAACTTTCTTGTGAATTAAATTTTGTGAAAGAGTACAATATTTCAAACTTACGGGGATTTTTTCCTTTTGAGTATACAAACCCCGATGTATTCCGTATAAATGTTCAAATATTCGTTGCTATTTTTTTTAAGCAATCAGTTTGATGATATTAACGAGGGTTTCCACTCCCAGACTAAGCATGAAGTAAAATTTCGAGTTTAGAAAAGCCTGAAAATTTGGTTTGGTCGCGTAGCGCGAAGCGCGGAGCGGCCAAACCAAATTTTCAGGCTTTTCTAAACTCGAAATTTTACTTCATGCGCCACGCGTATAAAACACTGATTTCAAGTGAAGTTTAAACACAGTTAAGTGAGGTTTTATTAACATTATAATATAACAATGTTTCATGTTGTAATAATGTTGATACAAGCGTTATTTATTTGGTTTTTGCTCAGTGGGATTTTATTAAAGTACACAAAAGAAGATAATTTGATAAGTCCATCAAAAATTATTTATTTGGTTTTTGCTCAGTGGAAATGTTCAGGCTTTTGTAAACTCAAAATTTTACTTCATGCGCCACGCGCATAAAACACGTATTTCAAGTGAATTTCATAATATTCTACTAATCACAAATATGAAAATTTAAATGAATAGTAAAAAAAAGAAACCTACTACAATAAGTAATTTCTATTACTTAATTTTATCTCTCATAGCATTTGTTTTGCGTTTGATGCCTCAAATTAACGAGTGCCTTAACAAAAAAGACTACCTTCTTAATAGAAGTTAACCTACTTAGCAAAAAAAAATTGTAAATAACTTTTGATCAACTTAATAAGCACATTTCTTTACACAAAAATGTGTCTTTATATTTTTTGGAAAACATTCTGGCAAATTTAAAACAGCAAACTTAAATTTTTCAATTATTTGGACCAATTTAAGTTTACTTTATGTTTAAAATAAACTTATATTTCAAACATTAAAAGTGCGATTCTTTTCGCAATCTACAACAAGTTAGTCTTACAAAGACTATATCAAAGACTCATTGAAACAACTACTTCCCGGGCTAATATCCCGACGGACATTGAATTATACAAGTGTTTGCTGTTACATACAGTAACCTACTGCAAATGTAACAAGTTGGGTCAAATTATTCAGGCTATCTATAGACGTGTTTCGAGATTTATCTCTCATCGGTAACGGTGACCGCCAGTCTAAGGTGTCAAATTGTTTAGAGGGAATGGCAAAGCTATACTGATAAGAGATAAATCTCGAAACGCGTCTGTAGATGGCCTGAATAATTTGACCCAAATTGTTACATTTGCAGTAGGTTACTGTATGTAACAGCAAAAACTTGTTGTATAATTCAATGTCCGTCGGGGTATTAGCCCGGGAAGTAGTTGTTTCAATGAGTCTTTGATATAGTCTTTGTAAGACTAACTTGTTGTAGATTGCGAAAAGAATCGCACGTTTAATGTTTGAAGTATTCTGCAACCAAGAATTGGCAATTTCATTTAAACTTATATTTGCCAATTATTTGCAGATTATTTTCAAAAAATATAAAAACTTATTTTTGTAGAAACACGAATTCGTTTTCATATTTTTTAACACAATTAAGTTCACCAAACATAACATAAAGTAAACTTAAAGTTATCTATAATTTGGGCAAATTTAAGTTTACTTTATGTTTAAAGTAAACTTAAATTTGCCAATTATTTGCAGAATATTAAAAAAAATATACAAAGAGTATTTTTGTAGAAAAACGAATTCGCTTTTATATATTTTTAAACACAAATTATCGACTAAACATTGTATGTTTTTGAGTTTACGTGAAGTGATTATTACACTAAAAAGACTGATATTCTTTACTTCACTTTTTATTTTTATCGTTAGATGTACATTTCGAGACACAAAGTACTCATTATCAATAACAAACTACATCTAACAATAAAAATAAAAAGTGAAGTAAGGAATAACAGTCTTCTTAGTGACTAAATTTTATTTACATATTTTTTACTCAATAAGAAAATAGAGTTAAAACTCTATTTTCTTATTGAGTGAAAAATTAGTAAATAAAATTTAGTGGGACAATAAAACTCTCCACTAATATCTACACATTTTTGTAGAAAGACGAATTCGCTTTTATATTTTTAAACACAATTAAATTGACCAAACATTATTTACATATTTTTCGCTCAATGGGAAAAGAGAGTTTTTTTTTTAATACATTTAGTGGCATCATAAAACTCTCCACTGACATCTATTAACAAGGCTGATGCGTAAATTTGTGTACATATATTTTTTTTACTTTCCCTTTTTTAAGACAAGTGTATGTAATGTAATACACAACTCGGAAAGTGTTTTTTATTTTGTAAAATTTAAGTAAACTGCTCACTTCGTTTTTAAGAGAGACTTAAAACGATTCCGAAATTTTCTACTTATTCCGTTCCCGATGCCGATGCAAATCGGGGCGCGACTCTACTTAATTTTATTTACTCTGTGTTTAGGTTTAGAGAGATTTTTATAAGGTTGTGTGTAATTTTATATATTTGTACAGATTATAATTATCATTATTATTATAAATATTTGGAGGAATTGAAATAAAACGTGTTATATTTCTTACAATTTTCTGTTTGACAGGTTTTATATTTTATGCAGAGAATATTAATACACTTATAATATTAAAAACACTTAACTTTGTTTTACCACTTTTATTTAATTATAAAAGTGGTAAAACAAAGTTAAGTGTTGTTTTCTTTTACCACTTTTATTTAATTATAAAAGTGGTAAAACAAAGTTAAGTGTTCTTAACCCATTAAGCGCTATTGGTGCATATACGCAACATTATTAATTTTATGTTAATTAAATTACTAAATGAATTAATTTTATATATCATATTCTTTGATTTGACTTGAAAATGTATGAAGAAAAACGTAAATAATTTGTTATTTAAATATCTCAATTATTACTCATTAAAAAAAATGTTTTCAGTGTATTTCTAACTTTACAATATTTCCGTGTTTTATACGCGTGGCGCATGAAGTAAAATTTCGAGTTTAGAAAAGCCCCGTGAAAATTTGTCTCGGGTCGCTGCGCGACCCTCGACAAATTTTCTACGCGGGGCTTTACTAAACTCGAAATATTACTTCATGCTTAGTCTGGGAGTGGAAATACTCGTTCTGAACTTTATATTGTACGTTTTTTATACAAAATCGACGAATGCCTTGCATTTACAGCGTATACATTATGTATATTTAAAAGAAAAATTCACAGTGTGTAATACAAAAAGTCATTCATAAAAATCATTAAAAGAAGTGTAGAATTTTACCTAATATCAACTTTTAGAGTTAACTCAATAATTGCTCGGCCGTTAATGGGTTAATATTATTGTTATAAAAATGTTCCACAAAGTCAATGACAACCAAATCAAAGATTTGTTTAACACACTTTATTTGTAATTCTTAAAGTACATTCAAAATCAGCGACGGCTCGCAGCCTAACTTCAGGATAGGCCACAGCGCACAATGTGCCAAATCCGAGCGCGAGCGCCAGGGGGGGATTTGGAGGAAAAAAATTAAATTAAAAATTTCGAGAAAAAAACATATCCACTCCATTGTAGATACATGAAACCCTTATAATCTTGCATGTTTATATTTTTTAACCCCCTATATTATTAACAATTACCGCTTAAAGTTGAGCAATTTAGAAAACATCAATTTTACAGCATTTCATTCGCAAGTTTAAATAATTTATTACATGGATAGTAGGCGTACTATAAATATAACATTATACACTATTGTTTATAACATAATACTGTATATTATGGTTGAAAGATCAACTCTTTAAATATTTTAGAAAAAAAGTTAAAAAAATTTGAATATGAAATATATTTTAAATATAAATTTTAACTTTAGAAAGTGTTATAAATGCCAACTCGATGAGGTCTGTGACTATCACTAAAAATTAGTTCTATGTTTTCTCTAAGTACCCTCAAAATTTCGTATCTCCACCGGTGCGTTTTTGGGGTCTTTTTAATTTTTTTATTCGACGCCACCAATTATAATTGGGTCGGGCGAGGCCCGTGTGCGGTGAGCATCGCGGAGTCGAGCGCGCTATTCTCGAGCAGCACGCAACATGATTTCTACGTTGGCCCCGAACAAAAAAATAATAAAACGCACTTAAAACGCACATGTAAAAATTCAAAAAAATTAGGGCTGTTACAGAAAATATTGACAAATGTTTATATAGTAGTCATAATCCTCACAATCTACAATTTTTCTAATATACAGGTATATATCATAGTGAAATTAATTCTTCTCTGAGTATTTTTTGCACCATTTAAATCACATTTACAAAAATAGTTTTATGGGTTTTTTACTTTCCCCCGTATGTAATACAAAGGGAAAGTATTGTTTTCGTGAAAATTTTCGAATCAAAAATTTTAGCGGAAATATCCGTTTTGAGGTCCCCTGAGTTGAATAAGACCATTTTTGAAAAATGTCTGTCTGTCTTTCTGTCTGTCTGTCTGTGTGTGTGTCTGTGTGCGCTGTACCGCAAAAACCGCGAAAGATATCGAGATGAAACTTGAAACTTAAGCTTTTTGTTACAATCGGAAGAACTGAAAAGCTTTTGGTGAAAATCGGAAAACCGGAAGTGGTACTTTACTCTTAGCGTTTTTCAGTTTTTTCAGATTTTTTCAATAAATGTTCATCAAACAAAAAATTCTTTCAAATAAAAGTTGTAGATAATAACAAAATGAAGATGTATTGTTCACTTACTTTTGTCATAGCACTCTTAGTTTTTGAGATATTTAATAAATAGTGTTTTTTATCTAGTCATTGATTTGTGTCAGTGTGTGTGTTGATACAATTGGAAAATGTTTCAAATTAAAGTTGTAGGTAATAAAATATTAAAGATTTTTTGTATCTTCACTTTTTGTCATAGCACTCTTAGTTTTTGAGATATTCAATAAATAGTGTTTTTTATCTAGTCATTGGTTTGTGTCAGTATGTGTTGATCCAATTGAAAAATGTTTCAAATAAAAGTTGTAGTTATCAAAAAGTTGAAGACATTTTGAAAATAATAATGCTACAAATATTTTCAAAGTGATTTAATACGCAATTTACGGGGGAAAGTACTATGATGGACACATCACCATTTTTTCTTATTGATATATAAGGGTGTACATCTGTTACTGATAAAGGTCATCTGGTTTGTGTTTACATTTTTATTAGGGGTCCGATTGGAGCTGTCATTTACCGTAACAAATGGCATTCTTGTCGCACAGTTTTTACGGTTTAAGTATCTGAAATGGATTTTTCTTAATTTTCTTGAAAGCAAAATATGCGTTTAGTGTTGAACGAAGTCTCCAACAGTTCACATATTTTTCTGATCCCTAAGCGAACGATTGAACATTATAAAGTAGTTATTAATTAAGTTAGTGTTAAGTGTTATTTAATTTGTTGACTATATACTCTTTCTTTGATTTAGTGTTTTTTTGTGTATAAAATAGTTTAGTTTAGTGTTTAATAGTTTACTTTAATTAAACTAGTGTTTAGTGTTAGTGTAATTTAATTAATCCAAAACGCTGAGTGATAATGGAGAAAATTAAAATTACAAACGGTGAATTATATAAGGTATTGTACGAACTAAAACCTAAAAACCTTATTCATTCAAGCAATACCATTGATTATTTAATAAAATATATTGAAAATGTTTCGACGAAAAACAATAGTGAAAATGATGACATTCTTAAAAAAGTTAAGGATTTCTGCAGTACTCTTAATAGAAAGTGGAAAATGTGCTCAAGATCTCATATCAATTTCATTAAAAAAAATAGAAATTGGTTACTGCTGCCTTTTAAATATAACGAGGGTTCTGCCTTAATTGAAAATACAAACCTCTTTGAAAATATAGAAAATATTTCACCAATACCAAGTACATCAGGTACACAGTTCACAATACAAAGTAATACATCTAAAAGAAGACAAACTAATTTATTGATCACCGAAAATACACCAGAACAAATATTTTCAGCAGGAAAAAAAATTTTACGCGATAAAGGAAATATACCAGCGGCCAAATTAGTGGAAAGTGCTTCCTCGGATTCACAGGAAAAAATAAAAAAAGTCTTAACTTATTTAAAAACAAATGAAGTTGAAACTAAAAAAATTTACAGATGAAGAAGCTCTATCAATTTTTATTGATTCAAAAATGACGGCAGCAAGTTATAAAAACTACGTTCTCATGGAGCAAAAGACCTTTTACCATCTTACAATAAAATTAAAATAATGAAGACAATGTGTTACCCAGCTAATATTTCTATTTCTCAAAATGGAGCATCAGTACCTTTGCAGAGCCTTCTTGAGCATACTTTACGTAGATTAATATCAACAATTAAATTTCCTCAAGATACATCATTTAGTAAATTAATTTTGTTGTGTAAATATGGTTGCGATGGCAGCTCAGGGCACTCTAGGAGGAGGTACTTCAAATAATGGCAACGTTGCTCGAATATTTTTTCGAAATTATGAGAAAGTAGCTGTCATCACTGAATTGAATGAAGAATTATTGAACAGATTTTATACAATTCTTATAACAATGTCGAGTTCTTGTAAAATAAATGTATTGATGTTTGATAAATATGCAGAAGATACGGCCCGGCCGTAATTCACGGGAGCAAAATAATTGGACAATGTCTTTTACCAATCGGAGAACTTTCGGAAAAGGCACAGGAAGCAACCAATAAAATATATAAGAGAGTTAGAGAAAACCATACTAGGAAAAACTGTAGGCTTAATACAATTCGAGATTTATTTAATATGCTTCTTGTATGTTCTGATCCAATAATTTCTTCTTTGAGAAGCGATGTAAGAATTCATAAAAAACAACTACCTGCAGACGCTAAAAAATTAGTTATTTGTGAAACGGTTTAAGTGACAGCGAAGACGAACAGACTGATGAGGATACTGACAATTTTTCATTTTAAAAAAGTAAGTAAATAAAACAGTATAAAATACATAACTTCGTTGTGCAAAATCAGAAAAATGTAATGTATATTCTGATTAAAAATTCATATTTTAAACAACAGATTAAATTATTTTTAAACTACAGCAGATGCTTTTCACATTTGTACGTTTTTTTGAGGTGCTTTATTTTTTATTAGGCGCAACCGATACAAATCGACTCGGTCATTCGCAAAAACCTGACACAAAACGCACATGTAGAGATAGGAAGTTTTTAGGGCATTTAAAAACATACCACATTTTTGGTGAAAGTCACAACCTATGTAATGATTATAACAATTGTATATAATTTTGCTGCCTTGAATTATTATTATATTAATTTT
Source organism: Philonthus cognatus (assembly GCA_932526585.2). Lineage (NCBI taxonomy): Eukaryota > Metazoa > Arthropoda > Insecta > Coleoptera > Staphylinidae > Philonthus > Philonthus cognatus. Next base: position 14,944,897 of record OW052243.1, read on the forward strand.
TTTATCATATAAACATTTGTTAATATTTTCTGTAACTGCCCTAATTTTTTTGAATTTTTACATGTGCGTTTTAAGTGCGTTTTTATTATTTTTTGTTCGGGGCCAACGTAAAATCATGTTGCGTGCTGCTCGAGAATAGCGCGCGCTCGACTCCACGATACTCACCGCACACGGGCCTCGCCCGACCCAATTTTAATTGGTGGCGCAAATAAAAAAATTAAAAAGACCCCAAAAACGCACCGGTGGAGATACGAAATTTTGAGGGTAGTTAGAGAAAACATAGAACTAATTTTTAGTGATAGTCCCAGACCTCATCGAGTTGACATTTTTTTTATAACACTTTCTAAAGTTAAAATTTATATTTAAAATATATTTCATATTCAATTTTTTTTTAACTTTTGTTCTAAAATATTTAGAGACTTGATTTTTAAACCATAATATACAGTATTATGTTATAAACAATAGTGTATAATGTTATATTGATAGTACGCCTACTATCCATGTAATAAATTATTTAAACTTGCGAGTGAAATGCCGTAAAATTGATGTTTTCTAAATCGCTCAACTTTAAGCGTTAATTGTTAATAATATAGGGGGTTGAAAAAAATAAACATGCAAGATTAGAAGGGTTTCATGTATCTACAATGGAGTGGATATGTTTTTTTCTCGAAATTTTTAATTTAATTTTTTTCCTCAAAATCCCCCCTGGCGTCGCGCTCGGATTTGGCACATTGTGCGGCGCCCTCAATCAATTGATTTTGGTCCATGGTGAAAAAATTATCCCAGGGTCGCCACATATTTTATCAAAAATAGGTATACACAAGAGTAGTTTTTTATTAATCACGAAAAGAACAATTGGACAGCATCGAAAAAAAATCAGAAAATGACTTCCTTTGCGGCGTCTTGCACCGGTCGCGCAGCCTCTCCAACATCCTTACCGACCGATCACTGATCATCATCGGCCGTTTCCCCGACGACTCTGAAACACGTGAATGTTTGCTTCGACATTTGCTCACCGAAGAACGTCTGCTCCTCGACCGCCTCCTCTTGTTCCCCTTACATTTACAACCCTTTCCTCTGCGCTTTGTCCTCCTCGCCCGGCGAGCTTTCCTCTTCGGCCCCCCGCACTTCCTCGCCTTGTGCCTCCTTTTCGGCGCGCAGTGTTTCCTCCGAGACCTACTGCGGCTCCTGGAGTGCCTTTTGCGGGACCTAGAGCGAGAGCGGGAGCGCGAACGGGATTTTGATTTGCACTTGCTTTTACTCCTGCTCCTGGATCGGTGGCTCTTGCTGCGGCTTTTAGTGCGCCGCTTCTTAGCGCAGGATCCGCTGCGGCTGCGAGAGCGTCTGCGTTTCGAGTGCCCGCTCCTGCTGCGCTTCCTACCCTTTGACTTGCAACTCCCACTCCTGCTCCTGCTCTTACTCCTCTTCTTACTTCTACTCCTGCTCCTACTCCTCCCCTCGCGCTTCCTACCACTACCGCAACCTTTCCGCGCCGCCATCTTTCTGGCCTTCTTGAACCCGCACGCCTGATTCACATCGGGCTTCGGCCCGTTCTGAACAACTCCGTGGTTCTCCTCCCCGGGAAAACACCTAATGAACCTCCTCCTCTGTTTATCGGACAGTGCTTGCCAGGTCCGCGCTGCTTGCACGGCGATCTTCAGCTCCGGCTGCATCGGGTGTTTCACTTTGAATGTTTTCAGGAAGTTGAAGAACGGATTCCTGCGGTATTCAGTGGGTCGGCGTTTGGCGGCTGGCGCGGCTATCGCCTTTCGGCGCTTTGGTGGCGGTGCGCCCATTCTTCTTTTGTAAATCACTGTGAATTTTGGTTTACTAAAATTTTGACTTGATAGATGATTGATAGTTGTGTAGCTATGACAAAACAAATAGTCACACGTTGCTTGATGTTATATTCAACCAGAGCTGGGCAAGATGGTTCGAATCCTTTTAGAGAATTCAAAAGGGTTATTCAAATACTTCGATGAGAAATGATTCGCTATCCGTATTCAAATCTAAACATAGATGATTCGAATCCCAAAACGCATATATCTTGTTATTCTTTTTTTACGTAAAAATGTGATATTATTTTGTCAAAATAATAAAACATGTAATAAAGATATTATTAGATATTAAAGAAGTGTTGTTATAAATAAATTAAAATTGTTCAATGTATATTCTTGTGTTTTAAAGTATGTACAATACTATAACATAAATGAATTCTTACAATTTTTAATGCGCTGGACACTGCTATTCTAACATGGCTTTAGCGATTTGGATCAGTAAAAATATACTGCCTTTCAAAAAAATCTAAACACCAAGTATTTATTGCACGATTTTAATAAAATTTACACAATTTGATCATGTAAACGAACTGTATCGATGATCAAAAAATCAACTTGAAAAACAAAAAAAACAAATGAATAAAAATTAATAATGTGTTGGGCCTCCACGATTTCCCAAACACTCATTAACACGTCGAGGCATGCTAGAAATCAGGCTGTCAATATCGACTTGGGGTATTTCATTCCAAACTTCGATAATTTGACCTCTAAGTTTCATTACAGTGTTAGCGGGGCGCTGTAAGTTACTTATTCTAACACCTATCATATCCCAAACATGTTCTATTGGCGATAGATCTGGAGAACGAGATGGCCAAGGTAACAAATTGATTTCGGCACTATCAAAAAACTGTCTTGTAATGGCCGCTGTGTGAGGTCGAGCATTATCTTGCTGAAAAATAGGGTTCTGCAAGCCATTTACATAGGGCACTAACACTGGCCGTAAAATGTTGTCAATATACCGAATCGCGTTAAGACTTGCTTCTAAAAAAACTAGAGGAGACCGACTACCATAGACCGACTACCATATGCTATCGCCCCCCAAACCATAACTCCCTGTGTAAGAGCCGTATGTCTTTCAACAGCAAATTGTAAAATTCTGCGTTCACCGCGTCGACGTCTCACGCTTCTGCGACCATCATGAGCCCATAACAGAACCGATACTCATCGCTGAAGATAATGTTATTCCATTCATGGGTCCAATGTTGTCTTTCCCTGCACCAATCAAGTCTTGCTCTGCGATGCTGCGGAGTAAGAGGTAGACACAATTGTGGACGGTAGGATCTTATACCAAAACTGCGGATTCTTCTGTAAACAGTAGCCATGGATACTCTTTGGCCATTTAGAGCCAACCAGTCATTTCCCAATGCCCGCGACGTTGTAAATCTGTCCCTTAAAGTTGTAAGACGAAGAGCTCGATCTTCACGCTTAGTGGTGCTTCTTGGTCAAACTACTCAAAGGCTACTTGGATGGATATTTTCCACTCCCAGGCTAAGCATGAAGTAAAATTTCGAGTTTAGAAAAGCCTGAAAATTTGGTTTGGTCGCGTAGCGCGAAGCGCGGAGCGGCCAAACCAAATTTTCAGGCTTTTCTAAACTCGAAATTTTACTTCATGCGCCACCGGTACTAAACACTGACATATTACGAAGCTTAAAACACACCGCTAAACTTTACATTGAATCAGTGTTTTGTACCGGTGGCGCATGAAGTAAAATTTCGAGTTTAGAAAAGCCTGAAAATTTGGTTTCGCCGCTCCGCGCTTCGCGCTACGCGACCAAACCAAATGTTCAGGCTTTTCTAAACTCGAAATTTTACTTCATGCTTAGCCTGGAAGTGGAAAACACTTGTTTAAAGCTTCAAATTGAATTCTTCTAATAAACCGAGCGTCGGAAAATGTACAACATATCCATATGTATACTTAAAAGAAATATTCTCATGAAAATGTTCGGTGTTATATAAAACTCTATGTATACTATTCCTATAAAAATATCAGTGGAATCGAAATAATACCTACAAAGGATAAAATCTATTAGAGGTGTTGCAGTTGCAATCACTTGTATTTGTTATGGAAAAGGATAAATGGTTCTTGACAGCAAGTAGAACTTCTCCCCCTTTGGAGCGATTTACCAAATGGAATTGTCTGTCGGATCGAACAACGTCAAACGTGTTAGCCCAGTGTTATTTTAATAACACTTATTTTTAACACAAAATATTAAAATCTGTCTATGAAAGTACAGCGAAACCGGAAAGAGAGGTTATAATAGACTCAAAAACGTAACCAAATACAAGATCATTGTTCTCTATCGCACGAACTAGGGCCTGCGAGGAAAGGGGTAGCGGAAAACATGGAAAGATACAATTCCGTCATACCTTGTAACACATATAATTTTACTTCATGCGCCACGCGTGTTAAACACTGATTTTAGGTAAAGTTCAAAATATACTACTAAAGCAATATGCAATCGCATAATATTTAAACAATCACATTGAATCTACGTTTTGTACACCTGGCGCATAAAGTAAAAATTCAAGTTTAGAAAAGTTTGGAAACTTAGATTAGGACTAAACTTCTAAACTGGAAATAATATTTCATTTATTTTTGTATGGACTATTGTAATTATTTATATCTGTGTCCCTCTAAATAAAAATTCAAGTTTAGAAAAGTTTGAAACTTAGATTAGGACTAAACTTCTAAACTGGAAATTATGTTTCATTTATTTTTGTATGGTCTATTGTAATTATTTACATCTGTGTCCCTCTAAGTAAAAATTCAAGTTTAGAAAAGTTTGAAAACTTAGGTTAGGACGTAACTTCTAAACTCGAAATTATATTTTATTTATTTTAGTATGAAATATTGTAATTATTTATTCCTTAAAAAAATAATTTATTGTTAGAGGGACCTCTAACAATAAATTATTTTTTTTTTAGCCTTTTTATTTAAAAATAATTTCTTTAACAATTTTAACAATTTTCATAATTTTATCGCTACTATAATAGTAGTAATCAATATTTAATAACTTAAGTATGCTTCATTAGTTGTAAAATAAATAATTTTTTAATATAATAATCATTTATCTTAACTACATAATATAATCTCTATTGATCATTGACATCTGTCAATGATCGTTTTAAATAATCTTATTTTAAACAAAATAAATAGCGCTTAAATCTAAGGAAATTATTTAAACAATTAAATCGTATTACAATAAAAAAATAATCAACTAAAATTATATTCATTTAAATATACAATGTGTAAACATTCCCTTTGTTTGTTTTACTAGAATATTGGCAACTTTGATCGTCTATTACAAACGAAATTCGAATTAAAAATGAAGTGAAAATGGGGAATAAATAACGCACAAAATTAATTTATTGTTCGCATTTCGGCAAATTAAATTGATTTTTTAATCAAGGTTAGTACTTTAATTCAGTTAAATCGAGACTGATCCGTTTTATGCAAATTATGGATTGATTTAGTTTTCACTTTGTAGCTTGTTTACAAAACAGAAACCCAACTTCAAACAATTAAGTGTTTGTTTTCTTTCCTTTAGTTGCTAAATTAGACTGCTAAATTATAATATTTACACATGTAATATGTTACGTTGGCTTGTACAGGTTATTTGCCAAAATCAATAATAGAAATATAATTGATAGTTTTATTAGCTTAAAATTTAATTTATCACTATATATTGTGGATCAAGTCCTTTAGCCTAGTTTTATTGTATTTCTTGTTACTACGTAACGTAAATTAATTATCTTATATTCAACCTGTAAATAGTATTCGCTTGTAAACCCTGAGCAACTTGGACCGGCGTCGTCGAGAACAACTTGATCGGCAAACTCCACACCATCGTCTCAATCGGCAAATCAGCCGGAGCCTTCCAATCCGAATCCCCGACGCCGGGCCCCTCCAAATCCTTACTGGTGCTCGTTACGAACTCGAAGTGCAACCTCCACTTCAGGCTCACCAGCTGCGTAGTGAAAGCGGGGGTCACGTGCAGCGGTATCGGGAGTATCAGCTGGCTGTGTTTCAGCCCCAAGCAGACTTCGTGGTGTTTACTGAAGGTGATAATGCGCGTTTGTTTGCTCTTGTCGGTGCCCTCGATCGTCGTTTCTTCCTCAGACTGCAGAGAAACTGAGACTTGGACGCACTTGACGGTGGCCACCGTGAAGTCGAAAGTTCCGATGATGTCTTCGCCCAACTTGTAAGCCGGTTTGAAGAGGCAGAATCGGGCGACTTTTCCCCAAGTGTTGGATATCATGTAAAAATTTGGATTCCTCCTCGCTGTAATATTCTAAATGGGAAATTGTTTATTAGAATATTTTCAGATTACAAGTGTATTATTACATTAATAGGTTATGTTTCTAAATTATTCTGCCTTATTAATAGACCTTAGCATACAGCTTAAAGAATGATATTAACATTTTCGTATTTATAAAACATTTTTTTATTATTGGTTTACAACTAATCATATAATAGCTTGGTAACGTTTTATGCTCAAAATCCGTGTTATACATAACCTCAATTGTTATTTTGAATATTTGTAGTTATATTATTATAAACCATTATTAATATACATTATTTTAAACTTCGCATTTAATCAGCGTTTTATACAGTGGCGTATGAAGTAAAATTTCGAGTTTTGAAAGGCTTCAAAATTTGGTTTGGTCGCTCTGCTACGCTACCCGGCAAAACCAAATTTTCAGGCTTTTCTAAACTCGTAATTTTACTTCATGCTTAGTCTGGGAGTGGTAACACTCGTTATAAGTAAATTTCAATCAAATAAATGAGCAGAAAAAATACATTTTCACAAATGTACATATACTCACGAATTTTAGTTAGATTGAAACAGTATTATAGTCTTATTTCACTTCACCTACTCTTAGGAAATCTGTCTAGCTCCCTTAATAACTTGCCCTGCGCCCCTAATGTCCGAAAAAGTACGCAACGTTTAAAAAAGGCTGCAAATCGGACTAAAGTCCGCAAAACGGCAACACTGCATGTTATTAATTTTCCTGTCATTATCTGTAATTTCTAGATTGGTCGTAGAGTACGAGCCATGAGTAACGTGACACGACATCTGGTGGACACAAGCGGAAATAGGTAGTACCTTCTATCGCTAACAGATGGCGCCAATAGCACGTACAGAATAATCTCGTTGGTTCGAGAAAGTTCTGGTGTCTTCCACTCACTTCTAGATGGCAGTAATTGGAATATATAAGAAGGCTAGTGGCGCAACCACAAGTCAGTTCCTATGACACTGTTGTGAAATAAAGTAGTGCGTACCTCCTTAAAACGTGTTTGTGCGTGTTTAAGTTTAAGACATCTTTGTAACAGTATTTTGATTTGAGTTGTTGCTTTTGTGTGTGATTTAGTAGTATGGAAAAGAAGCGAAAAATTGATAGTGAATGCAGAAAATTCAAAGATCAGTGGAACATTCAGTATTTCGTAATTGAGTCCAGTAACAAGGCGCTGTGTTTGATTTGCAATGAAAGCATAGCCGTTCTCAAGGAATATAACATTAAACGTCATTATGAAACAAATCATTTTCAAAATTACTCAAAATATACAGGAAGTTTGCGGACAGAAAAATTCGAAGCTATGAAGCGCGGATTGAAATCGCAGCAATCTTCATTTACAAAACTCAAAACTGAACAAGAGGCTGCAACTCGTGCCAGCTTTCGTGTGGCTCTTGAAATTGCAAAACGTGGAAAACCATTCACCGATTTAGAAATGATCAAAGAATGCATAATTGCAGTAGCCGAAGAAATGTGCCCTGAAAAGGTAAATTTATTAAAAACTGTCAGTATGTCGGCAAACACTGTGGCTCGAAGGGTAGAAAACATCGCTTAAAATATATCCTCTCAACTGTTCGACACAAATGGACATGTTGAGTGGTTTTCTTTGGCCTTGGATGAGTCAACGGATGTGTCAGATACTGCTCAGGTGTTGATTTATATTCGAGCAGTAGATAAAAGCTATGAAGTGCATGAAGAACTTCTTAATATGTATAGTATTCATGGCACAACCACTGGTACAGATATTTTTAAAGGAGTTGAAATGGCCATTAATCAAAAGAACCTTCGATGGAAAAACTTGAAATGTATTACAACTGATGGAGGCAAAAACATGAGTGGGAAAGGTAAAGGAGTGGTCGCTCTTGTGTCAAAGGCTGTAGAAAATGACGGTGGTTTAAAACCATTAGTCTTACATTGTATCATTCATCAACAGTCTTTGTGCGGAAAATGTTTGGATATGTCTGAAGTTCTGAAACCAGTCATATCAACTGTTAATTTTATCAGATCTTTTGGGCTGAATCACCGACAATTTATTGAAGAGATTTGAGAAAATGACTTACCTTATCATACTGCCGTACGTTGGCTTAGTTGTGGGAAAGTCCTTCTGCGCTTTCTTGAACTTCGAGCAGTGATCGAAATTTTTTTGAATGAAAAGCATCGCCCTCTTACTGAATTACAAAACAACGCATGGCTGTGGAAGTTAGCATTCTAGATTGATTTGACAAAACATGTGAACGAACTAAATTTGAGATTGCAAGGAGAAAACCAGCATCTTCCTGATTTATACACTAATATCAAATCATTCCGGAAGAAATTGATACTGTTTCAATCACAACTACGAAGTAAATGTTTTTCACATTTTAAAACATGTGAAATATTCAGCCACACCACTGAGACTGAGTTTCCTATCGATTTTGCAATCGAAACTTTGATTGCTTTAAAAAAAAAAATTAGATACTCGTTTCTTGGACTTTGATGCCATTGCAAATCAAATTAAGATTTTTCAGAATCCTTTTGATACTGACATGGAAACCCTAGCCCCGGAACTTCAAATGGAAATGATTGATCTACAGTGCAGTGATATAATTAAGAACAAATATCAAAACTCATCTTTGTTAGAATTTTATAAGGGTTCCACTGACACAATTTGATAATTTGCATAAATTTGCTCGTGGGCTGTTTTCTGTTTTTGGTACTACTTATTTGTGTGAGAAGACCTTCTCCAAAATGAAGTACACAAAAAATCTTTACAGATCTAAATTAACTGATGAGCATCTTAAATCTCTTTTAATAATTGGTACAAGTAAAATTAGTCCACAACTACAAACTATTGTCAGTGGAAAATCTCAATTACATAAATCTCATTAGTATTTCATATGTCATTATGCTTGTTATAAGTTATGTTTTTATTTAAAATGTATAAAATGTTACTTGGATTCATTTCAATAATTTGTTAGTTATTATATACTGAAGTTAAATTTTCTGCATATTATACATGTCTTTACTTATTACAATTCTGTGTTTCTTTATCCAACTTATCACAAAAACAATAACAATAAGCCTACAACAATGTTATGAGTAGTTAGCCCATGACCATATCAATGTAGATGTCATAATAATTATTCAACATAAAATTAGAATACTTCAGTAAACTAAATTTAATTTGCTATAAAAAATATGTTCTCTAAACGGAGTTTTCAAGTATGCTAGCTCTCCGCGGGCCGGACAAAATCTGTCCGCGGGCCGGATGTGGCCCTCGGGCCGTAGTTTGGAGACCCTTGCTCTAGATGATGCTAGATTTTATTTAAAAGGTCAGGTTCATGAAGTTTTGAGGTAATGTATGTTTACCTGTAGGGCTTGTAAGGCCATGATGAAGGGGGTTTCCTTTTCACGTTCCCTGACTTCCAGGAAGGGATTGGCGGGGGAAAGTTCCTCAGAGGTGTCGTTGCAGAGGCCCCCGACGTCGCCCAACCCGATGACGTTGACTGGAAGCACCCTGATAGGGATTCTGAGCAGTTTGATGGGGTTGTTGACGCGCTGAGCTCCGATTGTGATCTTGTAAGAGTACTTGACTAACTGGCCTCTGTAGCTGGGGGGTGCATCACTCGGGATTTTCTCACGATAAATATCTAGAGAACGAGCAATAAAAAACAAATTTAAACAAGTCTATTTAATTTAAAAAATACTGTTGATTGAAAGTAATAAAAAAATTAAGCTTTTTCTTCCATTTGTTATTCAAAATAATCATCATTTATAGCGTTTACGACTTACACGGAATCAGTGCGCACCGAACGCTGGTAGGTTAGGTTAGGTTAGGTTATTACATGGAATTGGTGCGCATCGAATGCTGGTAGGTTAGGTTAGGTTATTACACGGAATTGGTACGCATTGAACGCAGATACTGCTGTTATTCTACTGTCTATGTTTTCAAACCGCGTTATTTTGTTCTTAAAAATAACTGCACTAGAAATGGAGCACTCACTGCAAGGGCCAGTGTTACTTTCTTGCCCTCAGTCGGCTCAAATGCACATTTATATGCAAAAAGTTCGAAAGCAGAAAACGCAAAACCTCGGCAAGTGCAGCACTGGCCCAGTAAGCAGAAAACGCTATTATTCTCTAAGTGAAACGTTAAATTTAATGTATGTTATTCTTTAACCTTACATTTTAACTATACATAACAAATAAGAAATCTGCTTAGTCGAGGAAGTGAGAGAATAACATTAAATTTAACATTTCACTTACAGAATTGACCCGATTATATACTTATTAATACACTTAAACATTTTGACTTGCTCTGCAGATAACCTCAAATCGCATTAACATTTTACTTACAGAATCGACCCGATTATATACTTATCAATATACTTACATGATTTGGCGTGTCCTGCAGCTAGCCTCAAATCGCAAAACAAAATCTTGGGTTTCGTGGCGATCTCGGTGATTCCTCCTTCCTGAACGCACACCGCCAACGATGTGTCGCTGTAAGAAAGGCTGTTTCCCTTGTCGTCGTGTTTTCGCACTTTTCCGTCCGTCGTGCACTGGCAGTGGATCTGCGCTGAGGCCCAGGCCAGCCCCTCGTAGACATCGCTGTGGCTTTGCGAACGGCGGTGCAAGGGACTTTTGGGATGCTCGAAGCAGATGCTGCACTCGACCGTCTCGCCGGAGAGGTAAACGGGGCCCCGGAGCAACCTAGCCGTCACTTCGATCATGATGAAACAAGAATCGCTTGTTATCGGAAGAAGTATGGTTTGAACACTTGTTTTTTAAGGTTTTAAACAGGGCCTTGGAGTAAGCTAGCTATCCCTTTGATCGTGATGAAAGAAAATTGCTCTTTTTCGGAGAAAGTACGATTTAAACACCTGAGTTTTTAAAGTTTTGAACGGGGCCACGGAGCAACCTAGTCGTCACTTCGATCACGAAACGAGAATTATTTTCAGAAGAAGTACAATTGAAACTTATTTTTTATTTATCATTTTTTTGTTTATCATCGAATTGTTGCTTTTAAAGTTTTGAACGGGGAGACGGAGCAACCTACTCGTCACTTCGATCACGAAACGAGAATTGTTTTCAGAGGAAGTACAATTGAAACTTATTTTCTTTTTTATCATTTTTTTGTTTATCATCGAATTGTTGTTTTTAAAAGTATTTTCACTGTTACAATTTTCTGTAAGTATTAAGCACTAATTATTAATTAATTAACCCATTTAACTTGTAATTATTTTTCACATAGGTTTTCTATTGTCCACGAAACCATTTTGAAAGTAAACCACAATTTCTAGGTTATGTCCACGAATTTTACAACTGGCTAGCGGTGTTGCCGTATTTCAAGAAATTTATACCATAGATTTCTGCAATAAGACGAAATTTAACCATAGATATTGGCAATGAAGATAAGCAGAATATTTTTACATTTTGAAGAATTTTGAGTTATTTTTTAGATGAATAATGTGTTTTTGAAACATGGCATTTGCGTTAAATCAATTAAAAATTAATAATAAATTAAATTTAAAATAAAATTATGTAAGTTATTTACTTTGATTTAATATTTTCATATCTTCATGTTTATTTAAATGTGCTATAGTATTGGAAAGAGTGGTTTCCACTTCCAGATTAAGCATGAAGTAAATATTTGGGTTTAGAAAAGCCAGAAATTTTGGTTTGGCTTTTCTAAACTCGAAATATTTACTTTATGCGCCAGGCGTATTAACCACTGATTTCAAGTGAAGTTCAAATTACTCACGTTTGTTTTATGGTTATACATTTTACAAAAGTGTATTTTCTCTAAGCAATTTGCTTAGGGGTATGATTACATTTTCAGTATCTAAATTAAGGAGAAAATGTTATCTCTTCTAAATTTATATTATTGTAAAGACATTTAACGCTTACCGCCAAAATAATCTCGAAAAATCTGGAAACACTGGTCTGTATGATTTCCCCTTCTTTAAATGTAAAGACAGTCGTTAATTTTATTAGTTTTTGTCATACATGTAAATTTTATTAGGTATTCAGTCACTCTAATCAATTATTTAGTTTGAAAGCCCTAACGAAAGGGAAATCATACGGCCCATAGATTGCAAGTGGCGTCACTGTTACGGTTGGCAAGACTGTTTATAACTGGCAACTCTTATTACAGTTGGCAATACTTATTACAACTGGCAACTCTGTTTTGTTGTCATACTTCATGTGCATGTGTGTGTGTGAGCAAGTGTCAATATGTCATCGTGTACGTTTCTAACACGAAGCGTTTTAATTAAAGCCCGCAAATGATTTTCTAACCCACGACGCGTTCACACGGATACATTTTTTATTTGGCGCCCCCCCAGTCCGTTCGGTTTTCGGTTATCGCGTCGCGTATTTTTCCCCGACGAGAAAACGGCATTTTTCTGACAGGTAAGAAAAGCGGGCGTAAGCGCGCACACACGTATCGGCTCCTAGCACAGGTGTCTTTTCCGATTCTAACGGTATCTCGAGGAGCGTTATTTTCATGTTTTATTCTGGGGGAAAAATCTACAAGAATTGTGTGCGTGTGGAAATTTTCTTTTGACACATGTACATAATAAACAGGATTACAAGCTTGTGAGTTGAGATGTTTTCTTTTTTTTTCCAAATTCTACGCCGGAATTTGCGTTGTGCCCCTTTTTGAAATTCATGAATTCGCGTTTTTTGACTGGGTTGTATAGTGTCAACAATTAGCTGCATTTTCACAATTAGGTATTTCTATTACATTTCAGTTAAGAACTGGTATTTTACATACATTCTATCAATTGTATTGAAATCAACTGGATTATATTACATTGATTTGTCAGATCATTTAGATTCCTGTTGCTAAAATGTTTCAATATGAAGCTAATAAAGAATCCAACTAATTCATTATAAGCTATATATGTAAACCTTTTATGTCCACTTTTACAAACATTAGGTATCCCGTTGTTAATGCTGGCCACGTGTTGAATGATCAGTTGTGATTTTACAATCTGAGAGTATAACGTCGTTAGGTAAATCGCGAAGATAACTTGAATTTACGTTACTCGGTGACTGAAGCATGAGATGCCTCGCCGTGAGCGTGCGCTCTCACCGATCTCTCTCCTTTGCTCTATCCGATAAGTTTGCTTGTGGGGTGCTAGCAATAGAGTGAAGACTGCATAGATTATTATGACAGCGTTTGTAAAAATCCAACAACTATATAGGTGGGATACCTACTGTTTATAAAAGTGGACCTGATTCGTTGTAAGTTATCCGATTCATTATATTTAAATATTTATTTCAGTTGAAGTGGAATCAAAATGGACGGCCAGGGTCCCGATATATCGTTTTTGTTCCAATTCGGACTGGTGAGGGACATCGTCACAGTGCCCCAGTCGTCTCTCAACCTCAAATCTATAAAAGACCTTGCTTGTGATTTCATAAACTCCAAGGTAACGATTGTTTCGTTTTCGTAAGCGCACACAAAAAAATGAAATAGTAATAGTCGATCGGATTAATTAAGTGTTCAATAAATAATATTTAAACGAGTGTTTTCCACCCCTTGGTTAAGCATAAAGTAAATATTTCGAATTCAGAAAAAACCTAAAAATTTCCTTTGGTTGCGTAGCGCAACTTAAACGAAAGGGAAATCATACGTCCCATTGTCATTATTATTGTGAAATATTTATTTATTTGATATCAAAATCTAGTGATGACTTCTTGAAACATTGGTTTTCAGTTATAGAGTGCAAATAGTTAATTACAGTTTTCTGTCATGTCATGTCGAAATATATCCGACAGTAGACCGCAAGCAGTAAAATATGAGGGGTGATCAAAAGGTAAGGTTACAAAGCCTGCAATGAAACGTGTATATTTTGTAAACTTACTTTTCGATCACCTATCGTATTTTGTCGGATATATTCCGACACCGGATCAGTAAGGGTAAATACAAAAGTTAATATCGTGTTTGTATGGGTCTAGTTTTTAGTTTTCTAGTAGAAATTGACTAGCATTACACTATAATAATATTAACGGCAATTCTATCAATAAGACTGTAACAGTTTTAGTTTTATAAAATCAATTGCTTTTTAATATGCATATGTTTAGAATATTATTTGTTTTACAATATTTATAAAAAAATTGAGGTTATGCTTAAGCTGTTAAGCAGAGCGTTTGACAAGCATTTATTATATTAAATTTGTTAACTGTAGATTCCTGACCATGGCGTAAATAGGCTAAGTGATCGAATATTGCTCTTCCGACATGAATACAACTCCAGCAACGTGCTGCAAGTCGTCAATTCCACGACGGACATCGTTGACGAGACGATCGTTGAGATTGTGCTCACCGGCAAATGTAAGTCCAACGACAAACTGGCATTTATTGCACAGGCAGAATGTTTATATTTATAACTGTTTCATACACATCAGAAGTTTCTACTGAAACATAACCTAAAAGTTTGCATACATATATCAAGGACTATCGAGTGTATAGTGTATATAAGAATTGCTGGATTAGAATGCCCCTGGCCGGTGTCCAAACAAATTAGTAATTATCTGCTGAATATAAACATTTTTGAACTTACAAAAGTGTATTGACTACTATCCTGTTTTTACCAAAATATATTGATTTGGAGGTCAGACCAGTGGTGACCGGATTTTCTGCTAAACGCGACCATTGTCGCAGGACATAGACAATGAGGGAGACTGTTGTGAAGCACACACATACACATGTGTTTCGGTGTATCTTGACATACAGAGCGTTTTATATAAGACAGAACATTTTCTTAAAATACGATTTGACACCTTTCATTTTTAGGTTATGTGTAAATTGGGTTGCCTATATGACCATTACAAATTGTAACTAATCAATTGCAATTAATCCCTCAACTTGTACATATATGGAGTTTTTCTTTCAAGTATACATGTCCCAATTACAGCGTATATGCCGTAAATCTTTAGATAATCGTTGTTTTGTTAAAAGAAGTTCAATTTTGAAACTTAAAATGAGTGTGTTCTACTCCCAGACTAAGCATGAAGTAAAATTTCGAGTTTAGAAAAGCCTGAAAATTTGGTTTGGTCGCATAGCGGCGAAGCGGCCAAACCAAATTTTCAGGCTTTTCTAAACTCGAAATTTTACTTCATGCCTCACCGGTACAAAACACTGACATAGTATGAAGTTTAAAACACACCGCTAAACTTTACATTGAATCAGTGTTTTGTACCGGTGGCGCATGAAGTAAAATTTCGAGTTTAGAAAAGCCTGAAAATTTGGTTTGGCCGCTCCGCGCTTCGCGCTACGGGACCAAACCAAATTTTCAGGCTTTTCTAAACTCGAAATTTTACTTCATGCTTAGCCTGGGAGTGGAAAACACTCCTTTAAAGCTTCTAATGATGGACACAAGAAATTTTACTTCATGCTTAGCCTGGGAGTGGAAAACACTCCTTTAAAGCTTCTAATTATATTCTTTTAATAAACCGAGCGTGGTAAAATGTACAACGTCTGCATATATATACTTAAAAGAAAAATTCGCGTTATGAAAATGTTCGGTGTTAAATAAAACTCTCTGTATATGATTATTGAAGTAACGCCGTAAAATCTGACGAAGGGTTAGTTTGATGTGAGTGTTAATGTCTTAGGCTGAATAAAATTGACAGCTTCTTCAGGGAACTGAAATTGTTTTATTGAACATAAGCAACATAACCTCGATTTAAAATTCTATTGTACTTACAGAAATGTTTAGTTTTTTACAGTAAATAGACTGCGCCTTTGTATGCTATTTGATTTATTTCATTGAAAATAATTACGGACACAACATTTTAAAAACTAATTTCATCACAAATTAAAAACTTATCATATTTTATGTGTTGTGTCTTGTGTCCATCATTAGTAACTATTAGATAAATCAAATAGCATACATATGAGTTATAGAGCACAGATATGTGTTAAACTGCACCTTTTTACTGTAAAAAACTAAATAAGTACAATAGAATTATAAAATTGAGGTTATGTAGCTCATGTTCAATAAAATAATTTCAGTTCAGTGAAGAATGCCGGCGAAACATCGGAATCAAATAAAATAGTTTAATTTTATTCATCCCAAGCCGTTAACACCCACATCAAACTTAATCCTTTGACATGTCTGTTCTGTTTAGGTTATGTTGTACAGCTGGTTTGAGGTTATGTATGTGTTTTTATTGATGGATTGTGGTTTTTTACTAGCTCCGCACATATCGAACGTTCCTGACATAACCGTGGTGAGGCCGCACGCCCTCTCCGTTCACTCTTACAAGACCCCCACGTTCTGCGACTTCTGCGGAGAGATGCTCTTTGGTCTGGTCCGACAAGGCCTTAAATGCGACGGTGAGTCCGATAAAATTATTTCCAAGAAAATTTTTTCATTTATAAACGGTTAATTGATTTCAAGTCTGTTTTGATCAACAGGCTTGAAAAAATCAACAAACCAAATTCGTAGTCATTATTTGTTTACCTACTGTTTAAAACAAGTGACAGTTTCATTTACTGTTTTCTTCTCAATAAATTTTTATCTGAATGATTATATCGTGCGAGTGCGATCATTTAAGTTATGATTTAGAGTAGTTTGGATTTTTTCGTCTGGTTGCCCGGACTGCTAATTTATTGATGGAATTAATTTGAGGTTATAATAAACTGTGTTAACAGTCAGAGGTGCCAATCTTATTTAAAATTTAAAGCCTACTCTAATTTATATTATAAATTATCGCACAGTACCTTTGTTTCACAGATTAAATACAAATGAATTTTACGAGTATTTAATACATGTCTTTTTGTCGTTGTTGTGATCATTATTTATATTTTAGGCTGTGGACAAAATTATCACAAACGTTGTGTGATCAAAGTGCCAAACAATTGCACATATGTCCTCCTGGAAGACAAACAGAGGCGCAGGTCGAGCACGCTGCAAGTGCCGAGGAGCCCCTCTGGGGGCTCCAACAGCTCCCAGGTGTCGGGCAACTCGACCGGCAACCACACGGCGTCCACGACGGACGAGAACACGCTGGTAAGAATCACCAACTTTTTTACCGGCATCGATTAATCAAAACGATGAGACCTTATTTTTTAATTTGACCGACTGCTGCAAATTGTTCTGTATCGAATTTGAATTAAAGTATTATATAGATGTGTGGCTATAAAATGTTTCTTTAGAATTTCTTGTGATGGAAACGAAGTCTTGTTTAGCATGTTGACTGTCACGATGTTTACATTTTTGGTGTTTCTTCAGCCACCGTTTTATTTCATGACACTAACTTACAGTCCGCGTCCCATACCTTGGCGAGAAGCCGCGCAGCCCGAATAGTCCCGAGTGCACCGTTTATAGCCGACCGACAAATGTAAAATGTACCGTGCGGCGGTCAGTGGCGTAACGCAGATTCTTTAGCCCTTTTGTTGTATGAAAATCACTTATAATAAAAGTAATACAAATTACATATATCTTAATAATGTACGTTTTAATAAACAAAATTAAATAAAATAACATAAGCATTTAATTTAAAATGTTAAATGAAATACAAGATTTAAAAAAACAAATTAAAAATCGTAAATTAAATTAAGGTACAATCCACTTTAATAGTTTTAAAATAATTATACACATTAAAAATTACTTCGCGGGCCTGACTGTGAATCACTTTATTACTTAATGTACTTGTCATTTTGATATAAAAATTGTAACGTTCACTATGGTGGTTTACTCTCAATTGACACATTTCGGAAAAGCGGCCGTAATGTAGGTGTGTTGAATGTAATTAATAGGGGATTATCTCCCTTTTCTTATTTATTTACCTACCTGACGGGCAGGTAATTTGTCCTAAATAACCTTACTAGATTACAATTACGTAAATTGTATTCAAAATACATGCCCAATACCACTGCTTTTCGTCGCTACTTCTATCGCATGTTATTCGCTGCCGCGGCGCCGCTGGAATTTTTAAAATGTCGCGGGGAGTAATATACCACTGCGCATCCGAGCCACTCGCCAAGGTATGGGGCGCGGACTGTAACAAAATTTGATTTGTATTATTTTTATATTCTTGTAAAAGTTGATACATCAATGAATAAATTGCCGCGTGAATCAAATACGATTCAGGTTAAATTGAAATATCCATGTGTAATAACATTGTGGCAGTCAACGTGTTAAATGAAGGTGTGAAGCAAGTATGATTCACAAGTCTCGTTGATCAAACTTAGTTTTAAGTGATGTACAATCTTTTATATAAAATTGTATTCTTAAATAAATAAATAGTGTCAATCGTACTTGATTCACACAACAGCCAATATGTTAATAGACGTGTGATATTAAAAATTCATGATTCCGTCCAATTTAAAGTAGGCGTTAACCATCGAATTTAGATTGTTTTTTCTGCACAAACACGACTGACTGTCAATGAAGGAACTTTTTCTAGCATCGAATTATTTTGCATACAAGGAATTTTTCTGTTAAGTGTGTAGACTGTACATTTTTTAATAATCGTTGTGTTTTTAATTAACTTCAATTGAAAGCTTTAACCCATTAACGGCCGAGCAATTATAGAGACAACTCTAAAAGTTGATTCTACTTAGAATTATGCACTTCTTTTTATGATATCTATGAATGACTTATTGTATTACATACTGTGAATTTTTCGTTTAAATATACTTAATGTATATGCTGTAAAATTTCAAGCATTCGTCGATTTTATATAAAAACGTGCAGTACGAGGTTTAAAACGTGTGATTCCACTCCCAGACTAAGCATGAAGTAAAATTTCGAGTTTAGAAAAGCCTGAAAATTTGGTTTGGTCGCGTAGCGCGAAGCGCGGAGCGGCCAAACCAAATTTTCAGGCTTTTCTAAACTCGAAATTTTACTTCATGCGCCACGCGCATTAAACACTGAACTATTGTGAAGCTAGAAATACACTCACATTATTTTTTTTAAATGGGTAATAAAGAAAATATTTAAATAACTAAATATTTAAATTCTTTTTCATACACTTTTAAGTCAGGTCAAATATTATAATGTATCAAATTTACTTATTTAGTAATTTAATTAACAAAAAATTAATAATGTTGCGTGTATGCACCATTGGTGCTTAATGGGTTAAGCCCTGAGTCTCCAAACTATCTTCTTCGCGGGCCACAAATAAAATTCTACATAATAAAGTCGGCCAAGATCCGATTAATTTTATAAAATTATGAAAAATTTAAGGAACAATTGTTACAAAATTTCAATATATGACATTTACAATAAAAAATACAAACAATCGCGGGCCGGATTCATGCAAGTCGCGGGCCGGATTTGGCCCGCGGGCCGTAGTTTGGAGACCACTGGGTTAAGCAAGTGTTTTTCACTCTCAGGCTAAGCATGAAGTAAAATTTCGAGTTTAGAAAAGCCTGAAAATTTGGATTGGCCAGGCGGAGCGTAGCAAGCCTACGCGTATAAAACACTGAAATATTACAAAAAGCCGCAATTGTTTTATAATTGTCATTTTTTCAACTATTTTTTGGTTGTATACAAAAATTGAAAATTGTTAATAACTCAGTTATTTTTACAAATACGTATGTCAAGTGAGGTTTAAAGAGAAAAAGAAAATTCCTTTTAGTGATAACATAGCCAACTATGGTTTGCATTTAAAAAAATGCAAGTTTGTATTATGTCTTGAAAACTAATGTCACTATAAAATATCTGATAACATTTTATTATTTAGCGTAAAATTATCTAAAACTTTGCTATTTATATACTTAAAAGAAAAACTTCCTGTAGGTGCATAATGAGAGTTTGAACATAAAATCAAGTGTGTGTCATCTTATGACAGTTCAAAGCCAACTGAGCACTAATCTATTGTATTTTTTTATGATTAAAATCAAGTATGTAAGTGTCATTTTATGACAGTTCAAAGCCAACTGAGCTTACATCTATTGTATTGTTTTCTAAGATTTATATCAAAATCGAATTTACTAGTATTATAATATTTATATCCATTGCTTTTATAACAATCTCACTAAATGAAAATATTATGCATTTCTCTCTGTTTTGTGTTTTTTTTTCATGTGCATTGTATGTATTACTTTTTTTGTATTATTAATGTGGGCAAGGGTTTTTCGAAATATTTTTTTTGATATATACTTTTTACATTTGAGAACTTTATATTTATATTATTTAATAATTTAATATACACTGTTATTGCATTTTTATTTTTTTGTTTTATTTTTTTTCCTTGTTTATTCACTCAACTCATCCCTTACAAACACAACCCCTCACATTAAGAAAAAAAAAAGTAATACCTGCTTTGTGTGTGTGTGTGTGTGCGTGTGTGTGATTTAAAATTACCGATGCAGTTGGTAGAAATTTTAAAGGTTAATGCAGTGTTTTTTTGTTCATTTTTATGTTTGTAAATCTATTAAGCAACTTTAGTTTAAGGCAGGTGGTGGCCGAGCGGTAACGTCGTCGAGCTGTATCGTTCGGCGAGCCACAAACTCGGATTCGATTCCCGTGCACGGGGAGACTTTATTTGAAAAATAATGTTTCGTCGTGACCCTGGGTGTGGTATAAATGTGTGTTCGTTCGAATGAGAATAATTAGCATAAAAACACATAAGAGATATGGCTGTGGCGAGAGTCTATGCCAGGATTATCGATCCAAATAAAAAAAAAAAAAAAACTTTAGTTTAGTATACAAATAATATACAGGGTGATTCTTGACTGATACGCATAATTGCGAGGAATTATACTTCGTGATATGTATTTATAGGAGATTTAAAAAAAGTAGTAATAGTTTTGCATTAACAAAGATGACAAAATAATAATACGATACGATAGGTAAACTGCAGAGCTGGGCAGGATTCGAATCATTCGGGATTCGAATCCTGGATGGGATTCGAATCCTGGATGGGATTCCTTTATAGGATTCAAAAGATGCATTCGAATACTTTAGTTCAACTGGATTCGTGATCCGGATTCGTTTTTTTAAAAGGATTCGTATTCGAATCCAAATGTGGGTGATTGGAATCCATATAAAAGGATTCGAATACTTATGAAAGGATTCGAATATTTATAAAAGGATTCGAATACTTACAAAAGGATTTGAATCGTCAAAAATAGTCCGAATTAATTGTGAGGATTAACATGAAAAATGTCTTTTGTCTGTTTTTAAATTTCTCGTTAAATCACTGTATAATACGCGTGGCGCATGAAGTAAAATTTCGAGTTTAGAAAAGCCCAGAAAATTTGTCTCGGGTCGCTGCGCGACCCTCGACAAATTTTCACGGGGCTTTTCTAAACTCGAAATTTTACTTCATGCTTAGTCTGGGAGTGGAAAACACTCGTTTAAATGAAAACAACCTTATACAAGACTGTCTCAGTTTAAACCGAGTCGACCTTATACAGTAATGGCTGATTTTGACGTCGTGTGAGGATTTCCGCGCGTGATAAGGTCGGCTCGGTTTAAACCGAGACAACCTTACACAGTAATGATCTTGGTTTGACGTCACGTACAGATTTCCACGCGTGACGACATCAACCAAGGTGTGTTAGTAAGTTTGTCTTGATTTAAACCGAGCCGACCTTGTATTGTTTAATTACCTTGATTGTTGACGTCACGTGAGGAGTTCCACGCGTGACATCAGCAATCAAGGTGGTTAGTGTATAAGGTTGTCCTAATTTAAAACCGAGCCGACCTTGTTAGTTTAATTACATTGACATCAGAAAAACTCCCTGATTTCTCGGGACATAGATATTTCTAATAAAATCAAACCTAATTTGCTATGAAATTCAAACATAATAAGTAAAAACCAGTATATTTTCAATTTCACAATATTTAGGTGTTTTATCCGTTTCCCTACGCAACTAAACCAAATTTTCAGAATTTTGTAAACTCTATATTTTACTTCGTGCGTAAACAAGGATAGTAAATCTATGTTAAAAAACTAAAATTAACATTTCTTAAGGGGGTAGTACACTCTGGCAGCGCGAAAAAAGGTGATTTTTGCGATTTTTTTTTCCGAGGATAAATAACAACCCACAAATAAATAGAATAGATGGCTTTAATAGTTGAACCTTCCGTCGCAAAATTTTTTTTTTTAGAAAAAAATTAATCATTCCTGTGGCCGCTGCAGCAGGTGAAGTCTGACGCCGCAGTCCAAACACTACTGATTGGCGGGAGTTCTGCAGGTCGTCCTGTTAGAGCTGTAAGAGAAAACGTTTTTTGTCGATATTATCAGATAGATTTTCTATCATGGTACATAGGATATTAGAGAAATGTTGATAAAAAGAAAAATGGCGACGCGTTAAAAAAGATGTTCGTTTTTGGACAAAAAAAATTACATAAAAGCGTGCACCAAAAATCTATTTTTGACGATATCAAAAAACGGCTACGTCCCATGATAAAAAATATTGTGTAGAATTCAAAAAACAAAGGTTTTGTTAAATCGGATAAACCGTTTCAAAGATAGAACTCCCGCCAATTTGAAAAAGATGTAATGCGAGATAATCGCGTTTAAAGTTTCGAGAACATTTTTTAGCGATTTTGTCTACTTACCTTTAGTCAGCTATCCCGGGCCCGTACAATAATCCTTCCATGTTCAAATTGGCATCGTCCTGCTGCTCCTTCACGGCCACGTTGGACCTGCGGGCCTCCTTTACCGCTTCTCAGCGCGCTCGACGCGCTCTTTATCGGCTTTCGCACAAAAACTGTTGCATGTCGGGCCGATTTGGAGCTGGAGCAGCTTCATGATCTGCAAGAGGCCATCAAGGCCGTCGTTGAAATTGCATGCGGCCACATTCGCCGCAATTTCCACAATTTTCTTCCCGCTGTGAATAGTTTTTGGCGATATTGACCAAACGCAAGCATTGAAACTTTCATTTGCGTTCTGCGTGTATCCTCCCAGACAACGTTCCAGTAATTCATCGCGGCTCAACTCGACATACCCTGGACATATGGCATCGAACACCTTCTTCAGGGTTGGGTTGTGTCTGTATCCACTCAGCTGACCGGTGGCTTTAGCGTTCTGCCACGTACACCAGGAATCTGCGCCTTCCGGACAATTGTTGTGTTGCGGATCCACATCCGTGGATATTTTGTGAAACAGTGTCGCCATTAGTTCCCTTTTTATATTTTCCGTCGATGCGGAATTCCTCCGAACAGCTAACCTTACCGCCGAGTCCTTTAGTTTTCTTCACCAGTTGGCGAAGTCGGCTGCCCATGCGCTTTTGCACATGATCGATGCACTCCTTTTTATGCAAACATCTCGTACGGCTTCTGAGGCTGTGTGAATTGCGTCAACAATCTTGTAATACGCTGTCTTCACAATGGGACTGGGCAAGCACATGAATGCGCAAAACTTCAATAGTCCGTTGTATCCGATTCCCAGAATTCTTACGCAAAAGATTATGCGACGATTGATTTCGAATGCGTGACCATCAACTAGCGGACTGGAATTTATGTACTGCGGATCACAAGACGTACAACATAAAGCGATTTTGAACCCCAGACCGCGGATACCGCTTTCTTGAAACTGTAACTCCGAACCACACTTATTACATACCACTAACTCGGACAGTGCAGCGCTCAGGAATTCGATGAGCCGATATTCAAAACCAGCATTCACGTGGACGTTATTGTCCTTCGATGCTCGAAGTTTTTTTTTTTGCAGACGCCGAAACACCTGCAACGTCGCCTTCCAAGGAATACCGATTAATCGGACGGCGTCGTTTCATGGAACTGTTTTTCCGACGGAAATTGTTGTATTTTGTCCCTTTCTGCCATTCGCTCAACCGTTTATTAGCCATTTTCGACAAAAAAAAAAACAACGCCGGAGAGCACGAGGAACGTTTGTTTGTAATGACAGGTTGGCATAGACTGTCAGAGCCATCTACTATGCGATGCGGTAACATTTGGAACTCAATATAAAAAAATGAACTTAGGACTCGAGCAAGAGCACACTTAGGCCCAAATAAGGCCCATTGTGATGTCATAAGTGTTACCTTTCCCTCACGAGAACCATTTGGAGCCGATGATGAACTTTGCGAGGTTTCTGACGTCTACCGACTCATGGTCAGAAAGTTCTTCCATATATGGTAGGCTTGGGTAGGAATTTCTTATTCTAGCTAGAGAGGGGCATTGACAGAGATTATTTGAAATAAAACAACACAGTTGGGAGGGTTTCACTTTAATTGTTGAACACTGCAGCATGTTTCACCACACAGTGGCTTCATCAGGCAGATGAAATAATCATTATTTCATCTGCCTGATGAAGCCACTGTGTGGTGAAACATGCTGCAGTGTTCAACAATTAAAGTGAAACCCTCCCAACTGTGTTGTTTTATTTCAAATAGTATTATGGAGTTTCATCATGTATCCGCCTCATCAATTAAATATATAAAAAAAAAAAATTGACAGAGATAGTGAAGAACACGTTCATCTTTCTCTTCGTCAAGGCATCCTCTGCAGTAGTCGCTATGGAGAATACCCAGCCATTGAGCGTGTATGCCAGAGGGATGAAACGTATCAAGAATTCTAATTTTTCTAATGTTAAAAACATCGCCCGTTTCGCCGATGACGGACTGGTTCTCTGAGTGCGCTCGGAGCGCCGTGACACGGGTCCACTAATTGGCCTGAAACTCTGTAACGTAAGTGTCTGGTGGACTTGCGGTTAAGTCTACCATAAAGTAGATATTCAAAAGAATTTTTAAAGACCAAAAAAAAAAAAATTCTATTTTTTGAAAATTTCAGAGTGTACTACCCCCTTAAGATATAAACTTTTTGTCTCGTGTAATATAAAGCAAAAGTAATGTCATATTATGAATAGGCTGCCATTTTATTAGAAATGAGAAAATGGGCAATGATTTGACTGAAAGTTAATTTAAAGGTGTAAAATTAATAATATAAAGTTGAAAAAATGATATCGGTCAAATGACTATCTCCTGAGTTGATGTTGATTGTGCTCGTTTTTCAGCATTTTGAATTGTTGTTCGTGAAACATCATATTATTCATATTATGAATTGGCTCTTACGCTAAATTGGTAATTTCTTCTTCAATGTTGGCTTTTAAGACTTGCAAGGTTTGTGGTTTATTGTGGTAAATGCGAAATTTCAAAAAGACCCACAGGAAGTGGGCTTTGAAAAGAACATTAAATGACTAAAAATGTTTTTAAAGATAATAATATAGTTTTCAAAATTATGTTTAATATAATTTGAAGTAAAACTAACATGGTAGCCACAATCTGAAATGTTAAATTTTACCGACATTTCCCTGATTCAAGATTTTTTCCCTGGCCTTTTAATATAACTTTCTTCTGTGGGAAACCTCCATTTTGTTAAATTGTTTTCATTGTTTTTGTCAATATTTAAGTTAATTTTATAAATTTGTTTTGTAATTTGCCTGCTGATTTCGACAAATTTATTAATATCATAAGGCTTTTTTGTTAGTGTTTTGGTCAATTTAAATATAATTTCATGACTTTTCTCTGACTTTCCTGGTTTTAACGATATTCAGTGAATTTTTTATCTACGTAATTTTCAGGCATTCGTCGATTTTATAATAGAGTTCAATTTGAAGCTTTAAACAAGTGTTTTCCACTCCCAGACTAAGCATGAAGTAAAATTTCGAGTTTAGAAAAGCCCCGTGAAAATTTGTCGAGGGTCGCGCAGCGACCCGAGACAAATTTTCGGGCTTTTCTAAACTCGAAATTTTACTTCATGCGCCACGCGTACAAAACACTGATTTGAAGTGAAGTTCAGAAACACACAAATACATTTTTAATCAGAGTAACAGGGAATCAGATGTTTAGTCTCTGATCAACGATGTTCAGTGTTGATAATAAATAATTTGGTTTTAAATATTTTTGTTAAGACAACTGGTAACGATATTTTTATACAAATGGTTAAAAAAAATAATAAACCAAATTTATTCTTAAAGGATTTGTAAAGGGTCCGCCAATAAGCGCGCTCGATCTTTGACATCTGATGGCGGCCATGTTGTTTGTGGTAGAGTTGTCAAACCTAGTTGTTATTATTCAGTATATCTTCACAAATTACCATGAACCAATTCAGCCGCGAGCAACATGTGCAAATCATTAAAATGTATTACGAAAATCATTCATCGGTTTGGGCAACGTTCCGCGCGCTCCGCCAATTTTACGGTGCAATTGGTCGTCCTGCTGAGTCGACTATCCGTCGTTTGATAAACAAATTCGAGGCAACCGCTTCGGTGAACAATAAGCCAACACCGACGCGTCGTCGAAACGTCCGATCTGCCGCGATTGTCGCCGCTGTGCGCGATAGTGTGCGTGAAAATCCGCGACAGTCAATTTCACGTCGCGCACAGGAACTCAGCCTTTCGGAAACATCACTTCGCCGAATCTTGCATCTGGATTTGGGCATGCATCCGTACAAGATCCAGCTGACACAAGAGCTCAAAATAAACGACCATAGACAGCGCCGTATCTTCGCTGATTGGGCTTTAGAGCAGTTGGAAGTCGACCCCGAGTTTGGTCGCAAAATCATCTTCAGCGATGAGGCACATTTTTGGATAAATGGGAATGTCAAGCAGAATTGCCGTTATTGGGCCGAGAACAATCCACAGGAGGTCCACCAGGTCGCAATGCACCCAGCAAAGGTAACTGTTTGGTGTGGATTTTGGGCCGGAGGCATCATCGGGCCGTATTTCTTCGAGAACGACGATGGTGTGGCCATCACGGTAAACGGCGAACGATACAGATCCATGATAACGAACTTTTTCTGGCATGAAATCGACAATATGGATGTCGAGGATATGTGGTTTCAGCAGGACGGCGCTACGAGCCACACAGCGCGCGCCACAATGGATCTTCTGCACGAGCGCTTCGGAGGAATGGTTATCTCGCGCGGAGGCGACATCAACTGGCCACCGAGATCGTGCGATTTAACCCCACTAGACTATTTCTTGTGGGGTTTTCTTAAATCGCAGGTCTACGCAAACCAACCACAAAACACTGATGACCTCAAAGTCAACATACGCCACGCCATCGATGAAATACAGCCCGATTTGTGCGCCAGAGTCATTGAAAATTGGACTTCTCGTATGCGCGCCACCAAGCAAAGCCGAGGTGGCCATTTGAACGATATTATTTTCCATACATAATGCCTTCGAATACTCTTTCAAACAAAAAATAAATTTCATTTATACCTCTCACACAACTTGCTTTATTTTATTTTAAAGATCGAGCGCGCTTATTGGCGGACCCTTTATTTGTGATTCGAAAAAACAGGATTCGAATCATATTTAGCTCTTACGAATCCTTTATTCGAGTATTCATGATTCGAATCATATTAGGTGATTGGGATTCGTGATTCGAATCCTTTTTACGAGGATTCGTCCCAGCTTTGGTAAACTGGTAGGTAAAAAAAGAAGGTAAACTGGTAAAATTATCGCATTTGCCTTGAATTATATCTGTTACTCTCTGTCGCTAGTTGCCGAATTAAAACTTCTTTTATTTGTAAAAGAAAAATTAGATCGTGAAGGTACAACTGCTTATCTTCCTAGGTCGCCTGACCTAAATCCCCTTGACTCCGATTTTTGGGGATACTTAAAAAGTTTGATGTACTCAACCGAAGTGAATTCTGAGGAAGAGTTGCAAAATCATATACATGCTGCTGCCGAGTTGATTCGGCAACATGCTGGTTTACACCATGTACTCAGTTGTGCGTTAAAAATGAAGGAAATCACTTCAAACACTCATTGTAATACCTTCGTTCAAGTTACATAAATAATTCATTATCTCTGTTAACTCATCAACAACCGAGCAATTATAGAGATAACTCTAGAAGTTGATTTTAGGTAAAATTCTGCACGTTTTTTATGATATCTATGAATGACTTATTGTATTACATACCATGCATTTTTCTTTTAAATATACATAACGTTTATGCTGTAACATTTCACGCATTCGTCGATTTTTTATAAAAACGTGCAGTATGAAGTTTAGAACGAGTGATTCCACTCCCAGACTAAGCATGAAGTAAAATTTCGAGTTTAGAAAAGCCTGGAAATTTGGTTTGGTCGCGTAGCGCGAAGCGCGGAGCGGCCAAACCAAATTTTCAGGCTTTTCTAAACTCGAAATTTTACTTCATGCGCCACGCGCAGAAAACACTAAAATATTGTGAAGTTAGAAATACACTCTCATTATTATTTTTCTAAATGAGTAATGATTGAAATATTTATAAAACAAAATAGTTACATTCTTCTTTATACATTTTTAAGTCAGGTTTACTAATATAATGTATTAAAATAACTTATTTAGTAATTTAATTAACATAAAATTAAAAATGTTGCGTGTATGCATCAGTGGCGCTCAAAAACTTTTACAATTTTGTTTTTAATTTACCATCACGAACTGTAATTACTCGCAATTATGCGTATAAGTCAAAAATCACCCTGTATAGATATTGTTGAAGAGAGAATACGATGTGTTTATTTCGCCTGTTAAGGAAGTTAAATTAACTATATTGAAATGGGTTTATTTCACGTGTTAAGAAAGTTAGGTTAGCTGTATTGAAATGGGAGAACACAATGTTTTTGTTTCGCGTGTTAAGAAAGTTAGGTCAACTGTATTAAAATGGGAGAACACAATGTATTAATTTCACCTGTTGCGAAAGTTAGGTTAACCGTATTAAAATTGGAGAACACAATGTGAGGGGCCCAGGCGCAGTTCAACAATACCACGAGGAGCACTTCTCTAAACGTCTTGACTTTAAATATTCAAGCATTCTCAAATGGGGCCCGCCCCATCTGAGCGGCAAACTAGACCAGAAGATCCCCCAATACATCTTCAACAAAAAATACACTGTGAACCCAAATGAGCAAACACAAACAAAAGACCACCTGATGTTCACAGATGGAAGCAAAACAAAACCAGGCTGTTGAGCGGGCGTATACTCGGAAGCCCTAAACATCCGCAAATGTCTTCCTATAGAGAGCCATGCCACCGCAACACAGACCGAAATCTACGCAATCATGGAGAGCGCCAAACTAATCTCAGAAAAGCAACTGAGAAAACAAAACATAACTATCGTTACCGATAGCAAAACTGCATTAGCAGCACTAGATAAGTTCAAAATAACATCAGAACTAATATATGAATGCGTAGAGGCCATGAACACAGCAGCGACACTCAACCGCATAACATTAACATGGATAAAAGGTCACAACAATAACGCGGGGAACAACAACGCGGACGAACTTGCGCGTCATGCAGCATCATCAACAGCACAAACTATGCAAAAGTAGGACTATCCCCGCGGTCCTTGAGTAGACACATGCGCGAGTTCACCGCCAAAAAACACAAATCCAGATGGGAAAATTTAACAACGTGCGGCCAAACCAAGGCATACTTACCAACACCTGACTGCAAAAAAAACAAAGAAGTTCCTAGAACTCTCCAAGCAAAACTTACGTACACTAACCGGCTACATCACCGGACACTACAGCTTCCAGAAGAACCTCGCAGAAATGGGGATCACCAACGATACCACATGCCGAGGATGCAACGAAGAGGATGAGATAGCAAGACACATACTTCACAAGTGTCCAGCCCTGTCAAAACTAAGGGATAGTATGTTAAGGGAAACCCAGCGGTTTCCCTTAACATACTATCCCTTAGTTTTGACAGGGCCGGACACTCGTGAAGTATGTGTCTTGCTATCTCATCCTCTTCGTTTGGGCTGCAAACGTGAAGGACCCGGATGGA
This sequence comes from Philonthus cognatus, assembly GCA_932526585.2. NCBI lineage: Eukaryota > Metazoa > Arthropoda > Insecta > Coleoptera > Staphylinidae > Philonthus > Philonthus cognatus. Next base: position 14,974,728 of record OW052243.1, read on the forward strand.
ACTGGTCCGTCGCACAAATATTGGCAATTGCCAGTAGTGCGGAATGGGTCTGACCATCAGAAGGGAGGCACTACAATCGGCCTAAAACTTGGCCTAAGTGGGCGCGGCTATGGCTGCCCTCCCGACAACCAATCCTTAATCCTAACTGTATTAAAATGGGAAAACACAATGGGTTTATTTCACGTGTTAAAAAAGTTAGGTTAGCTGTATTGAAATAGGAGAACACAATGTTTTTGTTTCGCGTGTTAAGAAAGTTAGGTCAACTGTATTAAAATGGGAGAACACAATGTATTAATTTCACCTGTTGGGAAAGTTAGGTTAACCGTATTGAAATTGGAGAACACAATGTGAGGGGCCCAGGTGCAGTTCAACAATACCACGAGGAGCACTTCTCTAAACGTCTTGACTTTGAATATCCAAGAGTCAAGATGTTTAAAAAAATGCCCCTTGAATGAATTGAATGTGCGCGTGCGCAGGTAAGAAAACGCTTCATGGGTTTTTGTAGTCTAAGCATCGAAGAAAAAAAAATCCGCTGAGGAGTACATCTTTTTTTCAATGTCTTAAGTAAGGCATTGAAAAAAGGGAGTAAAAGAGAGTTTAGAAAAAGAAAGAAAGTAAGATTTGTGTGTTGTTACATTTTTTTAGGCACCTATGAACCACAGGTCTTCGCCGTCGCTGGGCGGACGACCCCCCTGGGTAGAGAAGGAGATGTCGGGCAGGGTGCGTATCCCGCACACGTTCGTTTTGCACACGTACACCCGCCCGACTGTCTGCCAGCACTGCAAGAAGCTCCTCAAGGGGCTGTTCAAGCAGGGGCTGCAGTGCAAGGACTGCAACTACAACGCGCACAAGAAGTGCATCGAGAAAATACCCAAAGACTGCACCGGCGAATTACCCAGAGAATACACCGAAACAGGTATTATAAAGCGATAATGAAGAAACGGTGGAGATTCAAATACTAGGTGTGCGTTCAATTGAAACTCATCTTTGTTTTATGAAAAAGCATTTAACATTTAAATTACAAATAATTACCGTCGCATTTAAGACAACTATCTCATTGTTTTATTTAGTGATGGGTGTAATCGAATGATATTGTAAATTTCGCGGGTCTCGCGGTTTTTATTCAAAATCACGAATACCAGTAAAATTAAACAAACAGATTTCTTTAATTACTGATTAAATAAAATATATATACAAAAGCAAGATAATAAATAATTGTAGAAAATGGATGAAGTTAAAACACAAAGATAAAAGTTAAAGTTATAAGTAAACCACAAGTTAAAAATGACAAGTTAAGCGCGGTACGGCTGAAAGAATGATGTTGCTGATTTGACAGTTAAGACAAGACTCTCCGATTTTTCTGTTGTAAGAGGGAACGTTTTGGGATAGGACAATTTGATTGGCTAGGATTAATTGGAGTGGGTTTTTGCAAGATAAAGTAAGGGATGTTTTTTCAATGTGAATAAGCAGGACAGATAATCGGGTGCTGGGAATTTTGGAAGTGGTAGAAGGGATAAGCCCGTACGCTCGGCTTGGTCGCGGATAAGTTTTATAGGGACCAATTCGGCACGTTTTGGGCCCGCTCTTTAAAAATAAGGAAATATTTCTGGACAATGGCTAATCGTTCTTTCGGCCGTAAACAAGTTGTAAATTTTACAAGCTGAAAGTCCGAGAGAAACATGTACTCAGGTTTCGCTTTAGAAATATCACACACAAAAAAGTAATAAAATATGTTTGTAAACACAAGCGACCCTTTTTGCTTGTAAGAAAAAGGGCGCAATGAAATGATAAAATATAAAAGGTAAACAGAGAAAATACAGAACTTTAAATATTGGAAAATACGAATCAACAACAACTATCTCATTGTTTTATTTAGTGATGGGTGTAATCGAATGATATCAATAATCGATTATTGGGATTCGAATTAAATTGATAATCGAACAATCTTTCGAATGATTGTTCGAGAGATCGTTCAAAACATTGCTCGAGAAATCATTCGAGAGATCGTTTGAAAGAATCATCGATTGATGTTCGAAAAATTGCTTGAGAAATCGAAATATCGCTCAAGAGATAAATAGATTGATTGGGAATTGTTTTGTTTCACTTATATTTTTTTTTCTTTTTCTACTAGTTTTGGCTTTAACCCATTAAAGGCCAAGCAATTAACTCTAAAAGTTGATTTTAGGTGCACTTCTTTTTATGAAATCTATGAATAACTTATTGTATTATATACTGTAAATTGTTCTTTTAAATATACATAATTTATATGCTGTAAATGTAAATATTATTAAAATATTTTCATTATTACTCATTTAAAAAAAAATTAGTGTATTTATAATTTTACAATATTTCAGTGTTTTATGCGCGTGGCGCATGAAGTAAAATTTCGAGTTTAGAAAAGCGTGAAAATTTAGTTTGGCCGCTCCGCGCTTCGCGCTACGAGACCAAACCAAATTTTCAGGCTTTTCTAAACTCGAAATTTTACTTCATGCTTAGTCTGGGAGTGGAATCACTCGTTCTAAACTTCATACTGCACGTTTTTATATAAAATCGATGAATGCTTATCGATTTTATATAAAAACGTGCAGTATGAAGTTTAGAACGAGTGATTACACTCCCAGACTAAGCATGAAGTAAAATTTCGAGTTTAGAAAAGCCTGAAAATTTGGTTTGGTCGCTCCGCGAAGCGGAGCGGCCAAACCAAATTTTCAGGCTTTTCTAAACTCGAAATTTTACTTCATGCGCCACGCGCATAAAACACTGAAATATTGTAAAATTATAAATACACTCACATTTTTTTTTTAAATGAGTAATAATCAAAATATTTAAATAACAAAATATTTACATTTTTCTTCATACATTTTCAAGTCAGGTTAAATAATATAAAAAATTTAAAATAAACTTATTTAATAATTTAATTAACCAAAAATTAATAATGTTGCGTGTATGCATCAATGGCTCTTAATGGGTTAATGACACTATCAAGAAGTGAATTTAATTGACAAAACCAATAAGATTTTTAGAAATGTTGAAAATAACAAAATTACCTAAAACTATAAACATTAAAATGAATTAATAATCAATTTTCAATTTGGATGAACTTAAATTAAAAAATGGTGATGTGTCCATCATAGTACTTTCCCCCGTAAATTGCGTATTAAATCACTTTTAAAATATTTGTAGCATTATTATTTTCAAAATGTCTTCAACTTTTTGATAACTACAACTTTTATTGAATATCTCAAAAACTAAGAGTGCTATGACAAAAAGTGAATCTACAAAAAATCTTTAGTTTTTCATTTCCTACAACTTTTATTTGAAACATTTTTCAATTGTATCGACACATGCACTGCCACACACCAATAACTAGATAAAACACACAACTTTTGAAATATCTCAAAAACTAAGAGTGCTATGACAAAAAGTAAATGAACAATACATCTTCATTTTGTTATTATCTACAACTTTTATTTGAAAGAATTTTTTGTTTGATGAACATTTATTGAAAAAATCTGAAAAAACTGAAAAACGCTAAGAGTAAAGTACCACTTCCGGTTTTCTGATTTTCACCAAAAGCTTTTCAGTTCTTCCGATTGTAACAAAAAGCTTAAGTTTCAAGTTTCATCTCGATATCTTTAGCGGTTTTTGCGGTACAGCGCACACAGACACACAGAGAGACAGATATTTTTCAAAAATGGTCTTATTCGACTCAGGGGACCTCAAAACGGATATTTCCGCTAAAATTTTTGATTCGAAAATTTTCACGAAAACAATACTTTCCCTTTGTATTACATACGGGGGAAAGTAAAAAGCACAATTTTTATACATGTTTGGATTTTTTTACATCAATTTCTTAATAATCATTATTTCTGACAATTTACTCAATTCACTAATTTTTATGTTGAATTTTCCTGCCTAAGCCCATGAAAGCCATTTAAAAATAGAAATTCGAAGTTAATCAAAGATGAGTTTCAATTAGACATGCCTTGTATCTCAAGCTACGTTTAGTTGCACAAAATCAAATTTTCGTTTGAGAGTAGATCTTACGACAAACACTTGTAATCTGTCGCAGGTTTCAATCGCACTGATGAAAGCATGCTTTTATGTGTAACGGGGCGGTCGAACCGGGGTTGGCTTTATATGTATTTTTGAGAAAAATAATAAATTATACTTGAGTTATTTAAATAATTAAATTACGACATATGCCACTTCCGGTCGAAACCCTATCACGTTCCGTTAGCTCAATTAGAAAAAAAAAAAAAACTGTAAACTTACCATGTTTTGAATCGTTTCGTCTCGAACCACTTTTTCACTCGGGGAATTTATGAGATTCAATTAAAATTTAATAAAAAAAACTCTCTCTTTAAAATTCAACAATAAATAATAAATTTTAAAAAAATCAAACAGTTACAACAAATATAAAGTTAAAAAAAAGTTGATTAAGAGATGGAATAATTTTACAAAAAAAAAAAAAATATGTTTAGACAAACAAGTTCAATAATAATGATTTAAAGTCTCATAAATTCAAAAGAACTATTAACTGAAATTACCGTCGATCGGTCACCATCAAAAACACCACTTTGACTTGACACTTTGAAAACACTTGCATAATACTTCGAAGAATACTTTTTGAAGGCATTTTGAATACTGAGAGAATACTGAATATTTTCTGGCCGTCGTGCGACTTTATAGCCCGAAAATTCACCAGGGGATGAGTTGGGGGTAGCAGAGCCCTGGAAGGGTATCTTCACCCTTACCTCATTGGTTGAGGACGTGGTAGGGATGCTTACTCCCCGAGGCCCATTGGTCAACCGTTGGCGTGGATGGTCACTCTCAATTCTCATTGGCCGATCCAATGCTCGACGCTGATTTGCTGAGCGTCATTTTAGCAACAGCGGAATTGAGAGTGACACGTCTCTGATTTTGCAAATTATACGAATATTTTCAAATATTTTTATAATTTGCTTAGTCTTTTAATTTTGTACATTTGTGTACTATTTGGTGTTTTTGTTTTTGGTGGAGCGCTGATTGACGGTCTGGTGCTCTTTTAGCACTTTCATGAATTTAAAATGAAATGGTAAAAATAAAAATGTTTGTCTAAACTATTAAAAATACATATACAAAATTTACCTACATATATGATGTTCGAATAAACGTCACGATTAATGCGTGTACTCAAATTACGTGACATAGTTAATTAATGAAATATATACAAAATGAAAACTGATTTTAAAGTCTGATTGAAATTATATTTCAACTTATGAATATGTACAAATTCGATTAAGGCATCAGATTAGAATAAGTTAAATTACTTAAGAGTATGTTTAATTAAATTATGTTGGAGAAAAATATGTTTTGTTAAAACTGTACACTATAGAAATATTTTACGATGCCTTAATTAGGGTCGACGTATTTTCGGGACTGGAACACCGGGCGGTAACAGTGGGCATACTCTTCCCTTTTGTTGTCTGTAAGCCGGTGTTCTTCGCAATCCGCACGTTCGGGATATTAATAATCCCGATCGGACGGATTTGGGAATTTCGAAAAATTAGGAAATTTTGGTTTTATTGCTTGTCCAGCTGAGCTTTGCAGATTTTGTTAATCCGAAACTGAAATTCGGAGATTTTGCTAATCTGGACCGAAAAGTTTTATTACCTATCCCGAAAATACGCCGGCGGTTTATTGTTTTATGACCCTATTAACAATACGAAAAGGAAAACATTTCTTTACGAACTTAACGGATTTTCGAATTAAATTACGTTTAATTTTTCTTATAATATCAAATGAAATGAAATGCAATGGGATCCGATGTTAAATTGAAGGAATTTATATCGCGGATTAAAAATTAAACGAGTTACGACGTGTCAAAATGACACGCCGGTAACATATGCTTTATTATTTTGTATGGCGTGATAATTGTTTGCCCTTTTTTCATATGTAGTGTCGAATTACACGGATATTGAGAGTTCGGTGAGCAGCGGAAGCCAGACGAATTTGCTACTTACCGAAGACGAGAGTGACAACGAGAAAGCGACTTGTGTGGGCGGTGGCTGCGGTGGCTATCCGCAGATGAATGGGACACTGTACTCGGAGGCGTTTCCGGTGCACGACGACGACAACGACTCAATTCCTTCCAGGTGAGTTCAAAAAGAACCGACATTATCGAATGAGTCGACGAACTCCAGGTGAGTTGAAAAAGAGCCGATTGAAGGCCCAAGCATGTTGAACTCGAGTTCAAGATGACAGTTCCTATTAAGAACTAACATGACCGATGAGGGAGCTGGTGTCACACCGAGGAAGGAGTACTGTTGATCAGCTGTTTCAGCTTTTAATTAAGAAAAATTTAGTAGTATGTTTATATAAGTGCAAAATAGAAACATAGATATTTAGTAAAATAAAACACTAACTTTGTTTGTATACCACACTATTATTAAATGTTAAACATAGATATTTGTAGTGAATGGCATATCTTAAATTTTGTCTCAGAAGTAGGCCAAGCTGTAGAGCATTTTTGCTTGACATAAAGACTAGTAGCAAACCGATTGTGCGATGATATAAAAGATAATAAGCAGATGAATAGGTATGTGTTTTTCACAAATAGATTGTGCGATGATATAAAAAATAAGTACATGAATAGGTATGTGTTTATATGAATAGGTATGTGTTTCCGGTCCATTTGTTAGTTAACAATTTATTGCAAAAAACGCGATTTTTGTCATCTTTTGCTTATAACTTTGAAACTAATGGAGCAATCGAAATGCCCCAATGAAATGATTTGTAGAGAATTAAAATATCTACAAAATGAGAGGTCGAACGTCTCAATCGGATAATTAGGTCCTGAAAAATTTATGTAAACCGGAAAATTCGGCGTTTTTTCGAAAATTCATAGCTCCGTCATTTTTTTAACTGGAGCGCTAAAATTTTGAGAGAAAGTAGGGATTGTAATGTTCTTTATATGTGCCAAAGGTACGTGCTGTCGGATTATTAGTTTTTGCGAAATCGCGATTCAAAGTTTGCAGTGTGCTTTTTTCCGGCATGCCTGTATGCGTTACCGTAAGTCCGATAATAATTTTCAAAAAAGTTTTGAAAAGTTGACATCGTGTACTACAAAACGTAGATTTCAGTTTTTCGATCAGATGCTTGGAAGCATGCTAAAAACACTCGTAAAGTTCGCGAAACACGGCCGAGCGCGCGCTCGCAGTCAAGTGGTGGGGGAAGGAGCAGCGGCGGAGGAGGAGCGTATATATACTAATAGGTGCGCCGGCGTGCACGTTATTTATATTTGCAACAACATTTCTCAGCATCTACTGCAGCTATTTCAATGATTTTTTTTTATTTTGGGGTAACGAAACCAGAGGAATTCAATTCTTCGGTTCGTTTTCAGAAATAATCATTAGGAAAGTACAGTCGGATGTTTTTGGTGAACTCTTTGCCAAACTAATTTAAAATCAACGGATTGGGGCTGGCAAGTCTGACTTAATCATTTAATTCCGATGGGAACCACCGATCCACCAATTCCTCGTAAACTGCTTGAACAGATTTCCTGTTCATGCAGTAAGAAAGGGTGCATCGATGCTTCATGTACGTGCAAAAAGCACGGATTAGTTTGTACAAACCTATGCGCACATTGTCAACACGATACATGTTATAATTTAGTCTTATAAAAAATAAATAAAAAAAAGACCTTTATTGGCATATCTCCACACTTTACATTACATTACATTTACATTTGATTACCTCATTACATTCCCGTATCCCTCTTACCCTCCCTTCTCTTTTCCCTCTCCCTCCCCAGCTTTTCCAACGTCCTTACCCCGCTCCCATCCTCCCTCATCCACTCCACTACCCTTCTATTCCCTTTCGCTCCCAGCCACTCCTCTTTCACCCCCTCACATTCCTCCGCCAAGTGTTCCATATTCTTGCCCCATCCATACTTTCCTTCCTCTCTCGTCCGATCCACACCTCGCCCTTGCCACAATCACCCTATCCTCTCTACCCCATCCCTTCTCTATCAAATACTTCGGCACCGTCCCATACACCTGCCACCTCCCATACATATCATTATACTGACTTCTGTCAATACACCCTTGCCTTTCCTGCCCTTCGACCTCCTTCCCTTTCCCCCTCACCCACTCATCCACCTTCACCCCATTTCCTAGCCATTCCATTACCTTCGCCTCCGACAGCCCTACCCTCTCATACATTTTCCTCCTCTTCCCCTTTGGCACATATAAAGAACATTACAATCCCTACTTTCTCTCAAAATTTTAGCGCTCCAGCTCAAAAAATGACGGAGCTATGAATTTTCGAAAAACGCCTAATAATTTTCCGGTTTTTCCTAAATTTTTCAGGACATAATTATCCGATTGAGACGTTCAACCTCTCATTTTGTAGATATAATCGGGCATTCCGATTGCTCCATTAGTTTCAAAGTTACAAGCAAAAAAAGACAAAAATCGCGTTTTTTTGCAATAAATTGTTAATAACTAACAAATGGACCGGAAACTGGAGTGAAAAACACATACCTATTCATATGCTTATTTTCTTTTATATCATCGCACACTCGATTTGCTACTAGTATTTATGTCACGAAAACGCTGCTTTAAATCCCTATAGCTTGGCCTAAAGGGGTGCGGATCTTTTTTGAAGATGAACATTTTAATGCTGTCATGGTAAACGGGGAAAATCAATACGTTGCGCGTTAATCAAAACTAAAGTTAATTTTTATTTCTTCTCAGACACAATATGTAAGTTGCACCACTCGTTTTAACCAACACTTATTAAAAATGAATCTAATTTTTATTAGTTAAGGCAACACCGATGCAAAAACGAAACCTTCAATTCTATGCTTAGTTCGGAAATGTATGGGTGCTAAGTGCTTTATTTCAACCTGTTATGTAATTGCTTCTGTAAGCAACAGTTTGGCCGCGATTTTACACCTTTTGGGTTTAATTTCAACATTTATGAGACAAATAAAGCACAACGAAACACTCTCAATATGCACACGTTGTACTCCTTTCTCTAATATTTTTTCATGACACTAGATGGCGTATTCAAACAATCAATATATTAGTTCTCAATTGCACTCGTATAAGCAACAGTTTGGCCACAATTTTATACCTTTTCGGTTCAATTTCAACATCTATGAGACAAATAAAGCACAACAAAACACTCAATATATACATGTTGTTTATAACATTACCCCTTTCTCTAATATTTTTTTCTGCCACCAGGTGGCTTATTTGTATGCGTTAATTTTCAATACGCACACGTTATTTATAACAGTACTCCTTTTCTAATATTTTTTTTCTGCCACTAGGTGGCGTATTCGAACGTGTTAGTTCTCAATTGTTATAATGTCACTTTGAACTCGAGTTGAGAGTTGAACCAGTTCAACGTGTTTGGTGAAACTGGCCCTGAGGAATCAGTAATTGAACTTTTGTCCTACGTTGTTGGACACGGCGCGTTCGACTTACTCGCAGTTCCACCGCAAAACTTTTCTTTCGCGAATTATAATAATTAACGGTACTTATTTATGTGTGTGTGAGCAGTTCTTCTTCCTCTCCAAGTGCCAACATTCCACTGCAACGAATCGTGCAATCCGTTAAACACACCAAGCGAAGAGGCTCCAAGATCATCAAAGAAGGCTGGCTAGTGCATTTCACAAACAAAGATAAAATGGTGAGTCGGAATGATTCAACAACACGACTTGTAAGACTTGACTGTCTTGTGTTGGACAGATACATACCTCATTACAAATAATAATATGTAGCTTCCAAGTATCATTTTGTTTTTCTACATTTTTTGTAATATTGTGAAAAGGAGAAATCTGTAAATAAGTAATCTTTATTTAGTATCTTTTGCTTTGCAATAACACAATCTAGACCCTGGGTCTCCAAACTATCTTCTTCGCGGGCCACAAATACAATTCTACATAATAAAGTCGGCCAAGATCCGATTAATTTTATAAAATTATGAAAAATTTAAGGAACAATTGTTACAATATTTCAAAATATGACATTTACAAAAAAAAATTACAAACAATGGCGGGCTGGATTCATGCAAGTCGCGGGCCGGATTTGGCCCGCGGGCCGTAGTTCGGAGACCACTGATCTAGACCATAGGTTCTCAACATGGGCGATAATGCCCCCTTGTGGGCGTTTGAGACTTTTAGGGGTGTAGTAGAAAACCCATAGAAAATAAGAGGACGTATAATATTACAAGTTTAAATATAATCATAGCAATAGCTGTTTCAGATTCGTGACAGATGGTAAGTAAAAATTGGGGAGTTTTAAAAAAAAATTCTTAAAGTGGGTGATGGGCAAAATAGGGTTGAGAATCTATGATTTAAACAATACTGAAAGCAATATACAGGGAATTTTTCTTTTAAGTATGCACATCCCACTGCATACCAGAGCTGGGCAGGATTCGAATCCTTTTAGAGGATTCAAAAGAGGCATTCCAATACTTTAGTTCAACTGGATTCGTGATCCGGATTCGTTACATTTTTTTAGGATTCGTATTCGAATCCAAATGTAGATGATTCGAATCATAAAAGGATTCGAATATTTATAAACGGATTCGAATACTTACAAAAGGTGTTGAATCATCAAACACAATTCGAATTAATTGTAAGGATTAACTTGAAAAATGTTTTTTGTGTGTTTTTAAATTTCTCGTTAAATCAGTGTTTTATACGCGTGGCGCATGAAGTAAAATTTCGAGTTTAGAAAAGCCCAGAAAATTTGTCTCGGGTCGCTGCGCGACCCTCGACAAATTTTCACGGGGCTTTTCTAAACTCGAAATTTTACTTCATGCTTAGCCTGGGAGTTTAAACGCTCGTTCGAAACTTCAAACTGAATGCTTTGATAAGAACATTAAATGACTGAAAATGTTCTTAGAGATAATAATCTATTTTTTTAAATTTTGTTTTATATTATTTGATTCGGTCAATTTGAATATAATTCCTTGACTTTTCTCTGACTTTCCCAGGTATAATGAGATTCAGTGAATTTTTTATTTACGTAATTTTCAGGCATTCATTGATTTTATAATAGAGTTCAATTTGAAGTTTTGAATGGGTGTCTTCACTCCCAGGCTAAGGATGAAGTAAAATTTTGTAAATTTTCCGACATTAGTTGGTTTTTAAAAGAGTTCAATTTGAAGCTTTAAACGAGTGTTTTCCAGTCCCAGACTAAGCATGAAGTAAAATTTCGAGTTTAGAAAAGCCCCGTGAAAATTTGTCGAGGGTCGCGCAGCGACCCGAGACAAATTTTCGGGCTTTTCTAAACTCGAAATTTTACTTCATGCGCCACGCGTACAAAACACTGATTTGAAGTGAAGTTCAAAAACACACAAATACATCTTTAATCAGAGTAACAGGGAATCAGATATTTAGTCTGTTATCAACGATGTTCAGTGTTAATATTAAATAATTAGGTTTTGAATATTTTTGTTTAAACAATTTGTAACGGTATTTATATATTAATGGTTGCAAAAAATTATAAAATTAAATTTATTCTTAAAGGATTTGTATTCGTGATTCGAAAAAAAACAGGATTCGAATCATATTTATCTCTTACGAATCCTTTATTCGAGTATTCGTGATTCGAATCATATTAGGTGATTCGGATTTGTGATCCGAATCCTTTTTACCAGGATTCGTCCCAGCTCTGCTGCATACTTTGTAAATGTTTGAGTATTCGTTGTTTTTATAAAAATGTTTGATTTGAAGATTCAAACGAGTGTTTCCACTCCCAGGTTAAGCATGAAGTAAAATTTCGAGTTTAGGATAGCCTGACAATTTGGCAGAAGCACCCAAAACCAGGCTTTTAGAACCCTCGAACCTAACGCTCTTCAAAAAACAATGACGCCTGGAAATTTACAGAGTACAAATCGGGATAAGTAAACTTAAAAGAAAAATTCCCTGTGTAATGTATACAAGTGACTTACACTATTGCTATTAAAGCAGGGCCGTAACGGGTTGGTAGGTTGGGCAGTGCCGAACCTGGCCCTTGTAAAATACGATTGTTGTTATATTTTCCCGAAATACGCCAAATCCTGTACAGTTTCCATACACAGTAAGTGCTTTGATTTCACTTAAGCTTGAAATCAGGCTGCTGTATTAATGATCAATTCTGTTCTCTACACGAATAATTTTTTTATAATATATAAAATTAATTCACTTTATGTTTCATAACGACAAGGTAAATTTGTCGAAACTGCAGCCACATTAAATACAAAAGTGTTACGCAAACAATATAAAATTACAGTAATGTTTATGTTGTATTTTAAATAATCAATATTCTTTTAGATTCGACGGCACTTCTGGCGTTTAGACACGAAATCCATAACGCTCTTCCAAAGCGACCAGGGCTCAAAGTATTACAAGGACATTCCCCTGGCCGAAATACTAACCATCGACTCGGCGCGGATCAAACAGGGCGACGTGATGCACTGCTTCGAGATCCGAACGGCCAACATCGACTACTTCGTTGGACAGGATCCGCTGTACGACCTGCGCGACACCAACTCCGTGGCGCTTCCGCCTCCGGACAGCGGCGTCGGGGCCTACCTTGCCAAAAGCTGGGAGTCCTCGATACGACAAGCTTTAATACCAGTCACGGCAAACATCAGTAAGTTATGGTGAACATAATAAAAAACTTTTTATTCCTTAGTCCACTTTTATTTTTATTCGTTAGATGCAAGGCCGTAGCCAGGCGTAGCAAAATGTTAAATTTTTGTAGGTAAAAGCAAAAACATTATTTTTAACATTAAACCACCCCCGAAATCTTTATAATCCCCCCCCCAAATTTTTTTCTGGCTGCAGCAGTGTTGTGAGTTGTCGAAAATTCTCGAGCACGTTCTCTATGACCGAAATGGCAAAACATAGAGAACGTTTTGTTGGGGAATGACCGAAATAAATGATGTGACTCAGTGAGACGCATGCTGTTTGCGAGAGCGTCGCATACTTGAGTGTCATTTGTTGAGTTGGATAAATATTCTGAAAATATCTTCTAAGAAATATAACATTTGAAGTCAATAAATACATTACATTTGGAGAGTGTGAAGAGGATAAATGATGACGGCGCATTCAGCACGCGAGAGAATTTTCGCCAACTCACAACTCTAGGCTGCAGCCTTGGTTAGATGTACATTTCGAGTGCTAAGCACTCATTATTGATTACTTGAAATAGTCAATACGTGAAAATCTCTGCATGAGGAATAGTGTAATTTTTTTTTAAGGAACCGAAGACACTCATGAATCTGAAGAAACGGTAACAGACATGAGCCAGATCTTCCAAATTTACCCGGAAGAAGTTTTGGGTTCGGGTCAGTTCGGAATCGTTTACGGAGGAATTCACCGGAAAACGTCGCGATCTGTCGCTATTAAAGTGAGTATATTATAATTATTTGAAATGACACAACTGAAGTTAGAAATGTTTAACTGATTTCATGACGAGTTTTTTTTAAGTATACATATGCATGGAAAGCACTCGTTTATAGCTTCAATTTGAACTCTTTTAAAAAAACAATGAGTATCTGAAGATTTACAGAAAATCTGCCCTCGAGAGTTCAAATTGAAGCTAAGCCGCAAAATTTGGATTTGCCGGGTGGAGTGAAGAAAGCCCGGCAAATCCAAATTTTCAGGCTTTTCTAAACTCGAAATGTTTATTCATGTGCCATTCGTATATAACACTGATTTCAGATGAAGTTCTAAATATACCGATTCAGCGTACTGCTTTAGCTGCTTATTTTGAACTTCACTTGAAATCGGTGGTTTATACGCGTAGCGCATGAAGTAAAATTTCGAGTTTAGACAAGCCTGAAAATTTGGATTTAGGCGCTCGCTTCGCTCCGCGTCCATATCCAAATTTTCAGGCTTTTCTAAACTCGAAATTTTACTTTATGCTTAGCCCGGAAGTGAAAAACACTCGTTTCAAACTTAAACTTGAACTCTTTTGAAATACGACGAATATATGAAAACTTACAACATATTAGAGTATGTATACCTAAAAAAAACTCCCTGTACAAGTTTTTACACGGGTATTTTTGCTTTTAAATGTACATAGCGATAATTCCCGCATGTATATACAAAAATGTTCATTGCATACTTCAAACATCCTAGTTTCTAATTTTACATTAATTTTAATTTAGGTAATAGATAAATTACGGTTTCCGACGAAACAAGAGGCCCAACTAAAAAACGAGGTGGCGATTCTACAAAACCTCTCCCATCCGGGCGTCGTCAACTTGGAGCGGATGTTCGAAACACCCGAGCGGATTTTCGTTGTGATGGAGAAGCTCAAGGGCGATATGCTGGAGATGATACTCTCGCACGAAAAGGGCCGGCTGTCGGAACGTGTCACCAAATTCTTGATCACGCAAATTTTGATCGCGCTGAAGCACCTACACAGTAAAAACATCGTCCACTGCGACTTGAAACCGGAAAACGTGCTTCTGAGTTCGGACGCTGAGTATCCGCAGGTAAAGCTGTGCGATTTCGGTTTTGCCAGGATTATCGGGGAGAAGTCGTTCAGGAGGTCCGTGGTTGGTACACCTGCTTACTTAGGTAAATGATAATAATTTAGAGTATTTTAAAAAGTGTGATTCTTTTCGCATTCTACGTCTTTCATGTGCATTTCCAGTGCAAACTCGTTAAGGTCCTCGTTAATTCATGTTGTACTTAAGGGGGCATTCACCTTTAGAGCACGAAAAAAAGGCTATTTTTTACATTTTTTTTTTCTTAGGGTACGTTCGAGATATTCGCACGCGGTTTTTCGTATCGTATTTATTCAACTTTTCTCTTTAATAAGGTATTTTTTAAAGTCGAGTACGTTCAGCCCCGGCGAAGATGTCCAGGTCCAAAGTGGGCAGCTCAATTTAGCATTGGTTGGCGCGCGGTAGCATAACTCTGGTCCCAGTTGTCTGAAACAAAACAAAAAAAAAGGGTTTTAAAGTATATTAAATTGTCTAGGAATTGTCCCTCGAGTGGTCCATTTGGAACATAATTAGCAAAATGGCGACCATCGTACGAAAAGTGTCATTTTTTGCCACTTTCTTTATCCTTTGGCGGGCCTTAAAAAATATTAATAATTGTCGGACACACTTCGTCGAGGATCAACTCCTAGAGAATTTTATTACCTTTAAGATGCGCTTATCGAGGTTAAATCGGTTAATTCGTTGTCGAGATATTCTACCGCGCGATTTAAAAAATATGGTTTCGAGAAAAACGCGTTTTAAGTTTCAACTTCAGAAAATAACCATTTTTATGCAACTTACCGCTAATCGGCGATGCCAGCACCATAAAGTAAGCCCTCCCCTTCCTCGTAGAAGGTGTTTTGCTGGAGGCGGTCCCTTCTCTGCTGCTCCATCGCCGCTCGTACCGCTGGAGTCAGCTTACGCTCTGCATGCTTGATCCGCTTCGCATCGGCTTTTTTCGCGAACTGCATTGCGTTGAACCCCACGGTTATTCCCATCGTTGTCATGGTCTTCAGAAGCGATGAGTATCACTCATTAAACAATCCGACGGCCAAAAATGTTGCGGCTTCGATGGTTTTCATCCCGGCGTGCAAATGTTTGGGCGCCAACCTCCAAATGCAGGCATTCAAACTTTCATTGCAATTTTGAGTATTGCCTCCTAAGCACCGGACCAGTAGATCATCCGAAGAAAGAGCCTTGTAAATTGGTTTGATGACGTTCTGAACTTCTTTGGAGATCGGTGGTTCATCGTCGAATACGTCCAACTTCCCGGTCGCCGCTGTGACTTGCCATTTGCACCAGCTCTTCTCTCCTTCCGGACAGTTTTGGTGTTGTGGATGGTCGTTTGTCGAACATTTATGGAAATATGTAGCCCAAATTGCCTTCTTCATGTCGTCCACTGAATTTGAATGCCGTCTGATGGCCAAGCCGTAGTAGATCGTCAAGTCCTTGATTAGTTTATCGGTAAGCTTCCCTTGTCCTTTTCCGCCTAACCCTTTGTTCCGCTTTTTCTCATTTCGAAGTCGCGTGCCCATACGTTTCTCGACATGTCCGATGCATTCTTTTTTTTTTACTGTCAAATCAGAATATGGGTCGAAATCAAGAATGTCTTTATACGTTTTAGAATCACCGTCCCCTATGTAATATTTATATTTGACGCCGAATAATTGTTCTGATCTCGAAAACATTTCGTTAACGCAGTCGACCTCCATTTTCCGTGCACTTCCGGAATGATTCGCCGAGCATACTTCTTGATGTGACCGAACCACTCCTCAAAATTCTCCGAATCCGACTTTTTCTTCAGAACGCAACTGTGGCAATACGATGATTTCACTTGAATATCTACAACTTTCTTCGAATACTTGCCGATGAGAGAAGTTACACCAAAAAGCGAAGAAAATCCGTCGGTTCGTCAACTCGCTCTCTGTTTCCGTCCATTTCTTCAGTCGCTGCTCTCATACGAATGATGTTGAATACAGCTTGGGAGGCGATGTGCACGTTGTTCAGGCAGGTGTAGTACAACTTCCTGGTGAAGCCGATTGAAATATCCATGAGTCCAAGAAACGAGTTGATTCCCTCCAATCCTTGTCCCAGCAGACGCATGGCGAAAATTATCCGACGATTGATTTCGTACGCTCCGCACACCAGTGGAGACGATTGAACTTGTTTTTCTCCACACTGACATTTGACGATTAATTTGAACCCGACACCTTGTTCAGCGGTACGGGTAAATTTCACATCACTATTGCAGTCCTTACACGTCAGTATAGTCGACAAATAGTTGAAGATTAACAAAAAGTTCAGGATGACATAAGAATTCCCGGGATCAATCTCAATGTCGTCGTAATCACTGGCCTTTACCTTTTTTGCGGACGTGCTCGCGAACTCGGTTTTGGTTTCGATCGTGTGCTGGTTACACTTGAATTTCCGTTTCTTCTCGACAATCGAACTGACGATCTCGTCCCGATTTTCGCTGCATTGTTGCGGCCAACAACACTTCTTGCGCACGTGTCAGTGTTTACGCGTCTGACTGTGACTAAACTGCACTGAAAAAGTGCAGCTTACTTAGAGAAAAATAGTAGTATATTTATCGACGGTCGATAACTGATTTCGACCTACAGCGCCATCTAGTGAGTGTTTGGTGAGTTTAAGCAGTGGACATGGGTACGGAAGTAAGTAGTTGCCACCAAAAACGTAAAAAAACGTTTTTGAGCAAAAACATTGTTTTGTTTAAATCGCAATTTCACATATTTCCAACTCGAATTTCGAAAAACGGCTTCAGAAACCAATGGTCAACACTTCAAAGTGTCCGATTCTTCAAAAAAAAAATCGATTTTTTGAACCCGCTAAAGGTGAATGCCCTCTTAAATGAAAAAATACTTACCAAGCCACTTGTGTTATAGTTATAGGCGCTATTTGACACATAAATTATTCTACCTCATAAGTTAGGTTTAATGCACGTCATAAACGTATGTATTTGTCAGTCGTGTTCAAAATTACGTTTACATAAAAATGAAAACGTGTTTTATTAACTCATACACATAACTTCAGGGGGCATTTTTTCTTACAGACCCAAAAAATAGGTAAACGATTAAAAATAGTAATTATGACACTATTTTGCTAGAAGTAGGTATAAGCTCCAATAAATGTTGTCTGGTTTGTCGGCATTTTGGTTCGAAGTAAATCGGTTGATTCGAGTAAAACACGGGTAAAGTTTTTGCAACGATTTTCGACTGAAAAATCGGTTGTATCGGTATTATTTTCTTTCGTAAACTGATTGCCCTTGCCCTGGAAGTGTTTTTTGTTCGGTGCACGCAAAAACTTTCTCTTCAAATTGGGCATTTTCAGTCCAGTATTCAACAAAAACACGTGACCGGTACTAATTTTCAGTGACTATGCACGTACGTTGCAGCAACAACGCATAGGTTGTTGGAATATAACGAGTGTCTATAAACTGTCAGCATCTCGGTTGCTTTGAGGAACAAATTACATATCTTAGATTAAGTCAAACATGAATCTCGGAAACGTCAAATAAATTTAATTATATATCTAATTACGACGTATATTTCTAAAGTCAGAACTTACTGGGATGCTGACAGTTTATAAACACAGGTTAGGAAAGTCATTCTTTTTTGGACCGCCAACGCCATCTACAGTGACCTATCAGAGTTATTTTCAGTTTAAATGCTCGGGACACCAGTCCATACAATAGGCTGTAGCAGCTAAAATACTTCCCGGATCAAATTGGTCTTTCAGCCACTTATTCTATACAAATGTAGCTTTCGATTTATGCAATAAAAAAAAATATTTTTTTGAAAATTTCTAAAGAGAAAATTTATATTATAGTTAACTTTATGCTGTTGTAAGTTAACGAATACTTAACAAATACTGGTGCAAATGGGTATCAAAGACTAATATAAACAGTACGTGAAAACGACAGTTTTGTTGCAAATCCATAACAATATTTCATCATTACAGCACCTGAAGTGTTGAGAAACAAAGGTTACAACCGATCGTTGGACATGTGGAGTGTCGGCGTAATTGTGTACGTGAGTTTGAGTGGGACGTTTCCTTTTAACGAGGATGAAGACATCAACGAGCAGATTCAGAACGCTGCGTTCATGTACCCCCCGAATCCTTGGAAGGAAATATCATCGGATGGTAATTATTGTCAATATAATTAGCCGGCTTCATTTGTTTTTTAAGTAGAACCCTTCACGATACAGAAAATCGTTTTTTTTTGTTCACAGCCATCGATTTGATCAACAACTTACTGCAGGTGAAACAAAGGAAGAGGTACACAGTGGACAAATCTCTTCAGCACATTTGGCTGCAGGTAAAAATCAATAACTCGTTATTATTAATGAATAAGGCCTGTATCTTCTAGAATATTTGCACGTTGCATTGCACATAGTGGATACCTAGGTGTGTTGTGTTACACCGTGTCAAATCACAGGTTGAAATAAGCATTGTAGCGTGTAACCAAATGCTACGTTACGGTTAAACGCAACGGACAAATGATCTAATCGATACAAAGCAAAGTTGAAAGTACACTACTCAAGTTTTATCCAACATTCATGGTGCTACCGTTTATTTCGTATGATACAAGCAAATCTTGATCTTTCAAAGCGCAAGATTTCCAAACATTTGTAACATGATTGTAAGTAATATATTTTGAACTTAAATTTATATCAGTGGTTTATACGCGTGACGCATGAAGTAAAATTTCGAGTTTAGAAAAACCTGAAAATTTGGTTCGTGTAGCGCTACGCAACCAAACCATATTTTCAGGCTTTTCTAAACTCGAAATTTTACTTCATGCTTAACCTAGGAGTGGAAAACACTCGTTAGAGTCTTCGCTCTTATACAATCAACGAAAGGATGGATTCGTTGAAAATTGCTATTCCGAAGAAAATTGTCACTTTAAACAAAATTTAAACCTGAAGAAATTTGAGGTTAACTAAATCATAGATACGTTTATAGATATATACAACTATCCACATAGTTCATTTTTTAGACCCACATTTTACTGCCAGCATAATTTTACACGGGAAAATATATATAGCCATAAATGGCTGTGAGTCATGAACGGTCAAATATTTTTGACCTAGTAAAATTAAGTTGGTAGCAAAGAGGATCTACAAAATACAGTATCCACTCTATCAACGTATCCATGAGCTAGTTAATTCTGTTACAATATTCTCCAGAATCGTAAGTGTCGCCTGTTTGGATCCCCCACGTATGTATGACCTCAAAAATATTTCCCGATTCTGTAAGCAAAAAGAATAACATGTACTTTAAATTTAACACTTTGCTTGCAGAATTTCTGTGAAAGACCCATAAACATAAAACATTGTTAAAATGTGTTTGCTTGATGGGTACACGGTGCTTCAATTTTTTAAGATACACATTTATTTGAAATATCATGCATTTTTAAGTTTTTAAAACCATTAATGACGATTATTATTTAATGTTGGAAAACAAACTTCCTTAGGAATATTTGTAAGATGAACACTAAATAAAACTAATATATTTTCAGCTTAACTCTATATCTGTGTTTTATACGCGTGGTGCATGAAGTAAAAGCTCGAATTTAGAAAAGCCTGAAAATTTGGTTTTAAAACAAAATTTTCAGGCTTTTCTCAACTCAAAATTTTACTTCGAGCTTAGTCTGGGAGTGGAAAACATTGGAGTCCATTTAATAATTGAAAGGTTTTTTAAAATAAATGAATGCACGACAAAATTTACAGCATAATCTCAATGTTTACGCTGTAATATTTCACGTATAGTTAAAAAATATATTCCCCGTACGTCAAACAGTGACGAATTAAAGTTACTGGTTAAAATTCCAATATGTTTTTGATGAGGCAATGTTGTGGAATCTATCAATATTTTACCGTTACTTGTGTGGATGATATTAACACAAGTAAAAAGGAGTTGAGTCGCATAATCTCCAAATGTTACTTTTTTTTTTAGGATTACGAGACTTGGTGTGATTTGAGAGTGCTGGAGAAGCAGATCGGCGTCCGATATCTGACACACGAATCTGACGACGCCAGGTGGGAACGGCATCGAGGCGGCGACTGCCTCTGACCTAACAAAAGCTGGATCCACAACATGAAAAAGTGCCTAAGCACACTAAAGATATAGCTCAAAATTAACACTAACGGAAGAAACAAGAAGAAAAGAAAACGCACTCGGTGGACCCAAAAATTATTAAAAGAAGAAACCACTTTCGCCCTGCACTATCTCTTTCTCTAACACTCTAATTATCTCCATCTTGGTATTTAAAACAGGTTAATATTTTTTAATTTAAATTGAAATTAACAATGGTTGGGATAACGGGAAAAAATTAAATAGGAGACCAACTCTAAAACCAAATGTTATGGATCACTTAAATACAAGGGTCTCCAACCTTTTAGGTAACGCCTAGGGTGATGAGCAAAAAACTGTTCACAAATTTTCACTCATAATGCATGATAAGCAAAAAAAAACGTTTTATTTCATATTTTTATATTTTTTTACTTGAGTCACATTTACACTTGCTTTAAGTAGCATACAGGCCGTGGGTCGGACACCCGTGGTTAAATGTAAAGGCTAATAACCTAAGCGTACAAACCCATGACTACGTAACATTTTCTTTTAAAGTTGGCTGTGGGAACAAAAATAGAACCATTTATCAAGGTATTAAGAGAAAGAAGAATAAAAGTGGCAACAGTGTAAATTGAATATAAGTTTATATATATTATTCGAACTACAAAACTATACCGTCAGCTAAAAGTCATTAAGTGCATAGAAAATAAATAAATTTCACCTTTAAAAACACTGGCGATATTTAAATTATTATATTTATTTATTACATAAGCTATTATTTATACAAGGTCATTTTCTAAATACTCATTTGTTTGTGTGACAACAAATAAAACAAGAATTAAATTAACAAATAAAAAATAATAAAGTGAGATCAAATGTAAAATCAAGTTTAAAAATAATAGGCTACAGAAATTCAAAACTTGTGCTGGGGATGGAGGGCTTATTTTGCATCTGTAAGCAGCTTATAAATTACATTTTCATCTATCGATGCAAGGGATGTGACTGTACAAAAAAATTTAGGCTGAGAGCAAATTTTTTTGGTGAATGCGCTCAAACTTTAAATGATAGTGAGAGCTGAATCAACTGTCAAATAATTCGTAAACAAAACTGATGATTTTAAATTTGATCCCATGTTTGTAAATCTTGGACTTAGAAATCGTCTTATTTGAAGGTTTACTCAAATAAAAACAACTTTGGTGCTTTCAAATTGGAGAAAACACGAACAAAAAGAAAGTTGGTAATCAATTGCAATAATTGATGGATAATTTATTTAATTAATTAAATTAAATGCTTTAATGAAGACTCAAATAATGTGATTATTCTAATGCAGAAAGTTAATAAGCAGCACACTCTCTTACAAAAGTAACTACACTCACATTTACGTTTGTTTAAATTAAAGAAGTTTGAACAAAACATACAATGTTATTCCAGTAAAGTACATATTTAGTATTTAAGTATATGATATTATATATTATAGTGAAAATACTATTGGCCTAAAATTGTTTGATTTTTAAAAGCTTCAGTATTGTACGTACTTTGCGCATTAGTTTTAACTTTTAATTGTTTTTTTTTTATTTTTAATGTAAGTATTTATTGTCGTACTAATGTTTTTTTTTATAGCTTGGGTAAAAGGGAATTAATAGATTTTATATTAACATTGAATGTATATTGTATACCTAGGACATGAGATTGTATTTTTTATCCCTGACTTGATTATTAAATAAGAGGCGTTTTATGTAAATTGTTGAAGATATTTAAAAAAACACACAATTGAGGAAAAAATAATAAAAATGGATTATCAAAAGTGTAAGTTTTTATTAAATTCTTTTGATACACCCACCATTGAATGAAAACTTATAAATTATGTTTTATTATCTTGTAGCCCTAAAAGAGAAAATCAAAAAATCTGAAAAATGGAATACTATTTTTTCTACTCCTACCCTGAAATTCATATCATGTTTGCACCTCTACGTTACGATTGTTTACGTGTCCAGGTAACAACTCAGACTAACCGATTGAAGTTTTGTAAACGACACATGTCAAGAGATTCCGTGATTGAAAATGTTCAAATTGTCCATATTATTTATAACATTATGGATAGTGAGTGTGAAAGTGATGCGTGTACTTCTCTGACGTTAAAACATTCTGCTAAAGGTACAGAGAAAGAATACCTGCCCAATTCAAATTGCACATAAAGGACCCTATAAGCCAAAGGATGTAATTGCAAAATTTATAAAATTGGAGGTGAAAGTATGAAAATACATTTTCTGAAAATCAAGTTCCCTTTGCTTCTAGGGTCCTCATAGAAAGTATGGATTAGGGTACTACTAAGAACTGAAACTATATTGTTAAGAATGTTATGGTATGTTAAATAAAATTAATCGTTATGAAATTAATTTTGAACAACTTACACACTGTTGTGTACAAAACACTAAAATGCATTCATTCATTGTACTTTCTATAATTATATTTTTTTGGGCAACAAATAATTCCTGTAATAATATTTAAATATTAATTCCGTTTTTATCACTAGTCGTAGAAAAAGTTGACTGTAAAACTCAAGTGGACATGGCTTATATCTCACTCGGCATTTGGGGCAAACTTGTCGTCGTGAGATATAAGCATCATATCGACTCTCGTACAATATACTATTTCCACCAGACTCCTCATTAGGTACAGAATGTTTGATTTTTCCAAGGCACACTTATTTAAAAATAACGTATTTATTATGAAAAAACACAAATAACCTGAGACACAAAATATTAGTTAATTATTATATGAGCTGCATAATCCTGATATTTTTTTATGGTACGTATAACTTCATCATGTTCATCGTGAGTGATTTTTAATAAGTATTTTGAGTAGATGTTTATATTAATACTAGTAAGTTAATAATATCTGACTGATTTTTTGTAAAATCAGGACTTACGAGGTTTCGGGAGTAGTTGATCAATATGTGTTATATTTTTATATTGTTAATTGGAATTTATGATCAGATTTTTTGATAATATACCCTTGCATATTCAAAGACTCGATAATATCGTTGATATTTTTTGAAAAGCCCAACTGTTCGCTCAAGCCTTTCATCTCGCTGGTCGTGAAAGTCGATCGCGATAAAACCTCCGCTTTTCTTTGGAGGGCTTTTAAGAAAACGGTCATCTGAAATTTTAATTCGATTAATAAAACGATTTTATTAAAAGTTTGTGTTCGGTAACCTGTTTTTTGTTGCTAACCCCACATCCGTTTTGCGAACGAGAAAAATCCAGTTTTCCGATTTTGTCGGTGAAAATATCGGCAAGGCTGTGTCGCATTATTTCCACAACGTCTATCGCGTCTTCACCTGTCGCTTCTTCACGTAACTCCAATTTCGCTCTTGCCTGTTATTTAAAAAAATATCAGCGTTGTTATACAGGGAGTTTTTCTTTTAAGTATACATACCCCAATATACTGTATATACTGTAAATCTTTAGATAGCCATTGTTTTTAAAAAGAGTTCGACTTGAAGTTTTCAACGAGTGTTTTCCACTCCCAGATTAAGCATGAAGTAAAAAGTTTAGAAAAGCCTGAAAATTTAAATTTGGGCACGGAGCGAAGCTAAATCCGCTAAAATCCAAATTTTTAGGCTCTTCTAAACTCGAAATTTTACTTCATGCTTAGTCTGGGAGTGGCAAACACTTGATAGAAACTTCAAATTGAACTCTTTTAAAAAACAACGAATGTCGGAAAATTTACAGCCTATTCGATACACTTGAAAGATAAATCCCCTGTATGAGGGTTGTAACTTAACTTCTAATTTATCTAAATTCACCTAACCCAACGTTGTATTCCAACCCAGCCCATCCAACGTGAGACCCGGGCCAACGCTGCTCGACTTTCGCATACGTTAGTGCGGTTTCGTAATCAGATGCGCCAACCCCTGGCGTGTTAATATAAACATGAATACAATTTATTTTCTTAAATTTGATTACCTGTGTGAGTCTAATCAAAGAATCCATTTGTCTGTGCGTGACCGGCGTCGAGTCCTCTTTGTGATAATTCTTCCGCAACTCCAAATAAAACTGTTGCAAAACTTTCTGCGCGTCCCTGTTTAAAACTGGATGCACGTATTTCTGAGCGTACGCAATGTATTTTCTGAAAAGGACGTGCGGCAGAGTCTCGATCGTTTCGTCCGCTTGCAATCTGAGACGATCTCTACACAACACGACAAATTATCCAATAATAACAAATAATTTACACCATGAATACAAAACAAAAACTGAAGGTAATTAATGAACGAAATCTCGGCAGAAAAAAATCATCATTTACTTACTGATTCTTGAATTTTATGGACATTTATTTATAAATAAAAGTGGAAAAAAAAATTGTATCAAAATTGAAAATGTACCTGAAGTAAACACCTCCAAAATTCAAGAATCATAGTGATTGTATTTGATAGGATTTTCCTAAGTGGCTATCGACCTCGAGGTCCTTCAGCCGTGTAAGTTGTGTATTTGTGTATGTAACTGAGATTGTTACTTCAGAGAATCGCCCCCATTACTCTAAAGCGTCATTAATTGTATCCCAATGACGAATGGTTCCGGTCACTTATCCAACTACAGACCCAGGCCAACGTTGCTTGACTTCGCATAGGTCGGTGCGGTTCCATAATCGGATGCACCAACCTCCTGGCGTTTAGAATCATTTACTAACACTTAATTTTGTTCTGCTTAGATTTCTGTAATAAACCTTCAATTGCTCGATAAATAGAAAAGTTAAAGATGTAAAGGCTTACTTTCACACTTTAATGGTTACTTAATTACATTGAGACAATGTTGCAAAGAATACAAAAGTATGAAAAAGTATGAAAATTCTGACCAAACAAGCCTCTTGTATATTACCTCAATGTCATGCCGGTGTATTGCGTTGAGGATTGCATGTCCGCAGTACTGGCACAAGACGAGCCCCTTTTTCTCCTGCCGCAATGCAAGGCAAGTATGTGTTCGGAGAGTAACAAATCAGATTGCTGAAAATTGTTTTTTGTTTTACAGGAATGCTGAACAAATAATATAAACGGCCGTTGGACAAGTCAGTTGTTACACTCACAAGGAGTTTTTCTTTTAAGTGTTTATATCCCGTTTACAGCATATATGGTGTAAATCTTCAAATATTTATGGTTTTCGCTTCAAAAGTTTAATTTAAAGCTTTAAAAGAGTGTTTTCCACTCTCAGATTTAGCATAAAGTAAAATTTCGAGTTTAGAAAAGCCTGAAAAGGTCTGGTCGTGTAGCGAAGCTACTATGCGCCATCCGTATAAAGTGCTGCAATATTGCCAAATTTAAAACATTCTTGCTTAACAGTATATTTTTAATCCTACTACAGCAGCACTTCAGAATAGTTCAGTGTTTTATACTCGTGGCACATGAAGTTAAATTTCAGGCTTTTCTTAACTCGAAATTTTACTTCATGTTCAATCTGGGAGTGGAAAACACGCTTTTATAGCTTCAAATTGAACTCTTTTAAAAAACAATGAAAATCATAACCTTATTTGTCCAACATTTCATCAAGTCAACTGTTTAACTATCTATAAGCAACAGACAGTGATAAATTAACTTACCTCGTTGGGTTGATCTAATAGGATAAACACGATATCAAACCTTGACAACAAAGGAGAATCGACTTTCAAATTCTCAGCGACTGTTTTAGCCTTGTTGTAATGCCCTCCGACCGGATTAGCAGCCGCAATAACGCTGGGTCTTGTCGTCAGCCTGCACGAGATGTTAGCTTTCGCTATGCTGATCGTCTGTTGCTCCATAACCTCCCTCAAACACTAAAAAAAAAAAATCTAAAGAGAATATTACACTTATAAACCAAATACAAAGCTTCATTTTTACACTAATGTTCACCGGTACAGCTTCTAGAGTTGAAACACGATATTATCTACTGTTGGTAGACTGAGGTTCAGTTAGCAGTATTTCCAAGTTTTCTATAAATTTTAGAAGAGATAATTTAGAGGAGATAATCTACAAACTTGAGGCTTTCTAAGTCTTAACTCAATTTTTTATAGAACAGAAAGACAAGATTATAATATAAAACTGAACTGATGCCAGATTAATTGTGTAACCCCCGTCTAAGGTTACGAATGATAGATAATCTAGTCTTCTAAAAACTTTATTCATCTGTGAAAAAAAGTATTGCAAGCCTTTTAAACTTACTGTTTTATTTTTTAAAGTGTACCAGAGTTTCATAAAATATCCGACCCCTCAATTCAACTCTACGAGCTGTACATACTTTTCACAGCTTATTTACCGCGTGTTGATTGGTCATCTTGTCGAACTCGTCTATGCAGCAACAGCCCTGATCGGCCAGCATCAAAGCCCCCGCCTCCAGCGAATAATCACTTCCGGACTCTTTCGTAAGGGTGACCGTCAATCCGGAAGAGGTGCTCGTATTTCCGCAAACGTAGACTCCTCTGGGGGCGACGTTGCTGCAGGCCTGCAAGAGCTGGCTTTTTCCCAAACCCGGATCGCCCACCATCAAAAGGTGCGAGTCCGTCCGAATTAGAGCGTCCTTTTTCGTGCCTCCGAATAGAACGAGTAAAAGTCCCGCTTTTACGATTTCATGTCCGTAGATTTTCGGGCACAACGAGTGGGTTAGAAATCGGAATAAACTGGGTTCTGAATGGATTTTCTAAAAATTCAAAAGAAAAGAAAACCTATTTTAATGAATAGATAAAAGTTTAATGTTTTATCAATGAAAAAGTATCAGTCATTATTTTTATTACACATAAATTATTGGTTAAAAATCTTTTAATATGTAAATTTTGTATGGTAACTTCTTTGTTTTTCAGCACGCTGACTGCCTTGCGAGTTATAAATAACTCGTGCAGCGGAATTATAAACAGGGTGTAGAATTAACTGACGCACCATAGGGATTTTAATGTGAAAGAATGAATGTTCGATTATTTGCTTCCCTAATTATTTTAGAGAAAAAGAATATATATCTTTTCTGTAGATTAAAAAAATCTGCATCCCTGCATTTAATTATTTTGCTCAATATAGTATGAAAAAAATGGAAAATTAAAGTGATACTTTTGCAAAAAAATAGTGGTGCCATGGAATGGTTGATGTAAAATCAATAGTTGTTTGTCTGTCAATGAGCATCATTGTAGTGCATTTTATTTGAGCATTTAATAAACTAGTTACCATTAATATTCGCTAAATAAAGTTGTTTTATTTCTTTACTATTAATAATTAAACGATTTGAGTTGCATTGTGTAAAAGTAAATTTTTTATTAAATTAATACCTGTCAACAATTTTTCGGACACTACGGCGTGGAGGTTAACGTGTGAACTTAATTATTTACTTTACCTGAATTGTGTAATAGTCCTTTTGATTAAAGTGCACACCTGAGTGTATTGCGTTGGAGCTTTTTTCATTAACTATAGAGACTGCTTGAATGTACAAAAGAAAAACGGAGGGTTGTTTTGATTTTCTTGAAACTTCACACTCCTTATGAACCTGTTGAAACAAAATAATTTTGTAAGTAAACACACACAATAAAAACTTCTATTGTAAATAATAATAAAGGATAGATGAAAAAAATTGTCATCATCAGTATTCAGGGAAGGTGAAAATATATTTATAATTGATCGTTAAATTCAAGTTTTATTATAATTAAAATGAATAGAATATTAAAAATTACCTAATAACAGTGTAAATAAAAGAAACACACAATAATTGATATTATCACAGCCTACTGGAATAAACGAATTCATAACTGCCTAATATCAAATTGATTAAATGAATTGAATAACAATCTAAAATTGATTAAATGAATTGAACAATCTATGTAATTAAAAATTACCTTAACAACTCCGGTGATTGTAACATCATCTCCAGCCCCGCACCGCCTCACTAAATCATCCGACAACCCGCACTCGACTGTCCTGGGCACCCTCCCCTGATCCTGCAAATCCTCCCCCACCAAATCTTGCAACTTAATCGTCTGATAATTAACTGTTTTCGTGTATGGCGAGGATAACTGAGGCTCGAAATTACTCCTAGCGTTACACCCCTTGGACTGACAGCTACTTGGCGGCGTAAAAACCCCATCCTCCTGCTCGACGACCTGCGTGCCCGAGCAACTCCCGCAAGCAAACGCCATCTGCAGGCACTTTAACTTAACCCCGCTGGCTTTAATCACGGTCCCCCTCACCGACACCAACTTCCCGTAAGAATTGACCCGTAAATTCTTGATTTTGATCACGGGCTCGTTATTTATCAACCTGCAGTGGATCATGGGTAGTGTCGTTAAGATTTTATCCCCGCTGACACCGTCTTTAATCTCCTCTGTGTACATGATTTGGTGCATTGCCAGGCCCAGACAGGCTAAGGAAAATTCGGTGTTATCGTTGATTTCCTCTTTAAAATCGATCCATTCGTTTAGAAACTCCTCGTCCGTTGAGAGTTGTTTTAAATCCAGAGGGAACGCTCGGCTGGTTTTTATTTGTGGTAGGGAAAAGCGTGTCAAGTTTCTGTTGATGTAATTTTCGCAAGATTTAACGTATTTCAAAAGCTTTTCAACTTGTTCTTCTGCAATATTAAATTTTATTTACGGTTTTGTGTTATGAGTGTTAACTTTATAATACATCTTAAATACACTTTTACAAACATTAGGTATCCCGCCGTTAATGCCGGCTACGAGTTAAACAATGAGTTGTGATTTTACAATCGAGAGTAGAACATCTTTAGGTAAATTGCGGAGTTAACTCGAGTCTATGTTATACGGTGGCTGAAGCATAAATTATTTCACTGTTAATGCCTTTACCAATCATTCAATAAAGACTACATACATAATTACGACAGTATTTGTAAAATCCAATGCCGCTTTAAGAAAGTTTAAACTCAGTTAGAAAATAACGACGGCTTACTATACCGGCGGGATACCTAATGTTTGTAAAAGGGGACCTAAATAAAACACAATAGTGTGGTAATATTTAGAATAAAGAATAATAAAGTTTTCAAGAGTTTTGTTTTGATTTGTTTGTTTATTTTAACCTCAAAACTTACCATCATCTGGAAAATACAATTGGAATCCGTGATAGCCGTAACACGGGTGGATTTCGTGCGTTTTGATATCTTTCGCCCTTTTATTTTCGCCATCCTTCTTCGAGTTTTTCCAAAATTTTCGAAACGGCTTCCTCGAAAAGCCAGACATTTTGCAACAGGGCCTGTCAACTCTATAGGCCGTCAAAATTCTTGTTTGAGTTGTTTCACCCCATACCAGCAGAGGCGCATATGCTGCTAATTCTTCTTATTCTTCCATATTTTTTACAGAAATGTTCGCTAGATGGCGCAATGAGGCATTTCTGGTGTGAAAATATATTTCACATTTTTGATAATTCAAACCCATCAATGCATCAAGTGGTCTTAAGTGCTAACATAAACAAATCTGTAAGTATTGGAATATTTTCGTAGTTTCAGCTATTTTATTCCCATTTTAAATCCGTGTGGTTCACATGTGTATTTAATTAAATTGAAAAATTTCTGAAAATTGTTAAGAACATTAAAAAAAATGAGTCATTACTGTGCAGTTAAAGTGTGTTACAATTCAAGTAAAGACACCCGGATGCACAAGTTTTCGCAAAAAAACGGGGTAAGCTGCTCTTTGTAAAAACAATATGTTTAGATGTTTAGAAAGAAGATCTAAATTATTTGATTTGACATTTTTAATCTGACTTAAGTGCCTAATTATGAGCTAATTTGACTACAAATTATACTCATTTACTAATTTGCGTTAGTTGAATGCATTTTTAAGTGTTGTCAATTCTAAATGCAACTTGGTTTATTTGTTTCATTTTGCTAGGTGTTCAAGTATTTCTAAAAATGAATGCTACAAATCAGTATTTAATTCTTAACTGCGGGGACGCGTTCCTCTGAGAGATGACACAGGACAAAATATATGGGGGCCTCAGTAAATAATTTCAATCAAAAGTATTCAATGCTTTTTTGTTTTTTCATCAACATGATTTTTGTCAATTTAAGTATTTATTGACTGATATCTCCATTATTAATACACAAAAAATACAAATATGATATTACCAATTGTCACATATGAGTTTAAAAAAGAATACTTAAATTAATAATAAATCAAAAAAATGTCAACATTATAATATACAATGTGGACAAAAAAGTGTGATAATCTTTATTAAGTGGAAAAGACTGAAAGATAATTAAAAAAATAATAAAAAATAAAAAAAATAAAGAAAATATATTCCATTATTCAGTAAGCCTCACGAGGCCATTAATATTTTAAATTTGAAATATAATATTTATTTATGAAAATTTATATTCAATATTAAATATATTTTCATAATACGTATGTGTTTTATCACTGTCTTGTCAGAGCTTAGCATTGATAAAACTATGCAAGTCTGATTGATTACAGCCGAAAAATAATTATAACTATTATTCTAATTGGATCCCATTCTTTTACATAATATATGTTAATATATTATAATAACCTTAAGACAATTGATCACTCAAAAGATGCAATCAGTCTTTCTTAAAGCTATTCTATTTTAAAATAAAATAATATACATTTAATTTGTAATAATCATATTCTAATACATATGTTCAATTGATTAGCATTAAAATAATATTAAAATATTTCATTTTTAACAATGTTTGTCCACGACTATCTTATAATATACTCATTATATTTAAGTGTTTCTTCAATTATAAATATATTCATTATTCACTACTGTCAGTGATTAATCATTATTCACTGTTTAATATACACTGTTTAATATACACTGTTTAATATGATATCATTTTCAACATTTTATCTAGTAGTCCGCAAAGTGTCATATAATTAAATTGAAACGTCAAAATCATTTACATTATAAGAGAGTTTTGAAGTGGTTTAATATACAAAATTAGAAGATAGATGAAATCGACAGCAGTAGCAGAAAGTTATATAGACGACTACATTAAAAATAAAATAGACACAGCTAAAAGCCAAACCTATCAATGCAATCAAAATGTTTCAACAACTAATCAGAATCTTAGTTTTGATATAAATTCTATTCCTGCAATTAATTTAACAAATTATTCAAGTATTACATTTAATATTACTAAATAATATGGGATTGTATTAAATTAATGTTAAAAATAAATACTATTCCTATTTATATAACTTCTTAATAAAAAAAAACAAAAGCATTATATTGTCGTGGACAAAGTATAGTGTACAACTCGCATATAATGGCTATTGATCACTCCGAACGACTTACTCCACTCGCCTAACGGCTTGTTCCGCAAACATCGTTCTCGTGATTAATAGCTATCATTATATGCTCGTTGTACAATATACTATTAATAAATATACTTATTTCAGCAATAGCATACATTTCTTGGAAGTGTATTAAACTATAATTGTACTATATTAATATTTCTAAAATTTGGAAATAAGCCTTTAGAAAAAATAAATATAAGTATACTATATTATTTCTGGTTTTAGGTCTATCAGAAGTGGCTGGAAGCAGTTAATCGGCCTGAGTTGTATACAAAATCATTAAAGCAGCTAAGTAACTATTATGTTTGTGACAGGCATTTTGCGAAGTCGACCAAAAGTAATTTAAGATCCAGGACAAATTTACTACCTGGTAGTGTACCAACACTATTTTTGAAAACAGTTGGTAAGTTAATGATGCACTACACATTGATTAATTATTTTAAAATAAGTATTAATTGTTTGTAAGCTACATTTCTTCATTTTGTTCATAGATGTACATGATCCCCCGTGTGCATCGACCAATGATGTACAGGTGGCAAATGCTGAGTTGGCCGAAGATGAAGACAATCCCTCGTTCGTGATGGATGTAGTTGATCCCTCATCGGTGATAGATCATCCACATACATCCACAGTATCAGAGGTGCCACCTGCAACAGCTCATTTAGCTGTATGTGTGGACCATTCCTATTCGGTGATGGATCGAGCACCTACATCCACTGATGCTCTGCAGGTGCCACCTGCTAATTTGGATGTATGTATGGAGCATCCCTATGCGATGATGGGTCAACCACCTACATCCACCGATGATACACAGGTGTCTTCTGCCGATCAAATGTATTCGGTGATGATGAATCCATGTTCATCCACAGATGCTGAGCTGGTTACATCATCTATATTTATCAAAAACAATCCATATGATCTCAAGAAATCCCGGACCAAGAAAGAATGTAAGTTTAAAAATTGCCTATTTCATTTTTATATTTCAGTAAACATATCCCTGTGAATAATTTTGTTATTGATGTATTGGCCTCTACAGCTAAGAAAACGCCCGCTGGTGGCGATGCCGGTACCGAGAAGACGCATTTAACCGCTTTATACATCTGCCTCCTGGAGATACATTATAATATTTATAAATTTGGCTCAAGCTTGAAAAAATCCACCATGTGGACTACAAATAACGTGAGTAGGTTAAGCCCAAAAACCTCCATGTAAACACGATTTGGACACACTTACTTGCTTAAACATATACTATATAAACCACTGTAACAATGCCACTTCCTTTAAGATATCGGCAACGACACATTTTCAAAAGAAATACACAATGTGCGAAGTATACGTGTTTTCTACAGCTGGTTTCGGGGTTTGGAGTGCCCCCACTGGTAGCTTTAGAGGCCAATACATAGGGGAATGTATACAAAACAAATGATTGTGCCATTTACTTATCTAACATTTTTATTTTTTTATTTACAGGTTTGGAGGTGAAGTTGTTGACAACTGTAAATGTGAAAAGTCAAAGAAAGCTTACCCCTCAAGCTCGGAGGGTATATTCATATGCACGTGACCTTCAACGGATTGCTAGAAAATTGAATACTCAAAACGCTTCTAATAAGAAACGTCTTGAGCAAGCAATGAAATTTGCAAAAACCGGCGAAGGATGGCGTGCAAAATTGAATAAAACATCCTTTAACTTTTTGTTGCCGCAAGTTAGGTTGCAACAGTATAAACCTCGGGGTAGGCGGTTTTCGATGGAAGACAAAACTTTTGCTTTGGCAATGTTTAAGCAAGGTCCTAAATTGTACAGGTTCTTAGCAAAAAAAGAGGCAATCCCTACAAACCTTGTTGAATAGAATTCCCATTGGTCCGGGTATTAATAACCCAATTTTGGAGTTGTTGAAAATTTCTTGTGATCAGATGGATGAAGCTGATAAGTATTGTGCCCTTCTGTTTGACGAAATGTCACTTAGTGCAGGCTTATATTTTAATAAGGTTGAATCCTCCATTGACGGTTTTGTTAATTGTGGTGAGAGTACCAAAGCACGCTTTGCTGACCATGTAATGGTTTTTATGGTTCGTGGGATACTGGTGAAATGGAAACAACCCATAGCATATTTCTTTGTGGAACACAGTATGGGTGTTGCAGACCTTACCCTTACAAGACCTTACAAGACATTGGTTTGCATGTTGTTTGCACAATATGCGACCATCATGCAACCAATGTCAAAGTAATAAAACGGTTGAGGGAGGATACAAATCGAAGACACATTTTAGGTGGTGAGGAGAATCGGTACGAAGGTTTCTTGATACGTGATCAAGAAATAATACCTCTGTTCGATCCACCTCATCTTCTGAAATGTGTCAGGAATAATTTATTAAAATATAATGCGTCATTCAGATGGGAGGGCACAAACTATATCGCTTGCTGGTCGGATATTGTGAAGCTCCATGAGATGGATAATGGGGACTTTAACTCTAAGATGCTGCCTAAGATAACTGATTGCCATATATATGAACAGAAAATGAACAAGATGAAGGTGAAACTTGCTGCACAAGTTTTTTCACAGCGAACTTCAGCAACATTGAGATTCTTAGTAAATAATGGTAATGAGTTATCTCAGACAGACACTATGTTAGGTACGGCAGAGTTCCTATTGTTCTTCGAT
The DNA here is from genome assembly GCA_932526585.2 of Philonthus cognatus. NCBI lineage: Eukaryota > Metazoa > Arthropoda > Insecta > Coleoptera > Staphylinidae > Philonthus > Philonthus cognatus. The sequence continues at coordinate 15,009,236 of OW052243.1, forward strand.
CAATTATTTGATAGTGTGAATGGTTCATTAATTAATGGCGATGATAACAAACCTTTAAGGTGCGCGATTTCTAAAAAGAGTGGACATGTTGCATTTTATTCCAATGCGATTAATATTTTGAGAACTATACGATTTATTAGACCTAATGGAAAATTTATTCCGCCATGCATTGCAAACTGGATAAGTACATTAAAAGGTTTGCAATGCCTGTGGAATAAATTATCTTCTAAGTCTATTGAACACGTATGTCCTCGAAATATTAATTAAGATCCCATAGAAAATTTCTTTGGGTGTATAAGGAGTTATGGACGGCGCAATATAAATCCAACATGTTAGTCTTTTAAGTCCTCATTCAAAGCTTTAATTGTAAACAATTTTATGACAGTCAATTCTCCGTATGTGACAATACTTTTGCCTTTAAATTAATTGTTATCTTAGATTTATATAAATGCCCTTATTTTTAATGTTATTTTATTTTAAAATAATATTTATTAACACTGAAAGCAGCAAATGCCCGACGTACGTAATATAATACAAAAGAACGAATTTAAAATATTTGTTTAAATTTAAATTAATTAATATAGGTGTTAAAAGGTTCATTAATATTGCAAAACGAATTCAACTAAATAATGCTTGTATTTTGTATTATAATTTTTATTTATTATTATTTATTATTTAAGAACAATTATAAATTTAACTGAAGAAGTATTCTTTGTTCTTAATATACAATATAAGTATTTACATAATACATAATATATGCAATGTGTATTACATTCTTTGAATACTTTTTTATATAATAATAATATTTCAAAGCAATATATATATATATATATATATATATATATATATATATATATATATATATAAGTGATGCACATGCATGAGCGAGTAAACACACTTGTAACAATTACAAAATAAATAAATGTTTAATATATATTTGAGAACTCATGAAAATTTTCAAAAATAAATAAGTATTTTCAATTTCATGTATTATTCTGTTGTTTATTATAGTAATTAATATAATACATTTATACGTAAATATGAATGAAATCGAGTGTTTTATTCTTGTCTTTGTATGACAATTAATGTGTTGTAGATTGTGTACATTTAAGAATCGCACATTATATGTTTTGAAATACATTTATGTTTATACTTCATATTTTTATAAATATATACTTATAAAACATTCCAACTAAAAGGATGGTGAAACACATTTGTTTATATCTATATTTTTCATTAAATATTTATGTTTGTATACAATAATTAATTATTTTTTTAATAAATTTTTTAAATTGTTTATGATTTTATTATTAGTTTTACCTTTCATTTTAAATAAGCTAAATTTGAATATAGGAATATACCCGCCAAAACCCCGCCCGCCCCGCATCCCGCTAATTATTCGACGCCAGCGCCTCTCCTGGTATGGGGTGAAACGAAAAAAAATTGACAGCTTGAAACGTTCCAAATATTAACATGGGAGTCATGTATCTATAAGTAATCTATGTTTTGCAACTTTTGGTCAACGATTTTGAGGTTAACTTTTTGTTTTGTTCCAAAAAGATACTCTAGCAATTACAGATCTCTTTAATCTAACAATTACAGGTCCCTATTATTTAGCAATCACAGATCTCTTTAATTTAGCAATCACAGATTCCTTTAATTTAGCAATTACAGACCCCTTTAATTTAGCAATTACTGAATTCTATAATCTAGCAATTACAAATCTCTATAATCTAGCAATTACAGATCTCTGTAATTTAGCAATTATAGATTCCTGTAACTTGCAAATTTAATAAGTTTACAACCGGAACTTTGTTTTATTTGTTCATAAATTAAACTTGCTTGCAATTATAATATAGTAACAAGCACATTAAGATATTTCGTGTAATATGACAAAACATACAGAACATTTTTCATTTAAATTTCCATATCTATTGTTTTTAAAAAGCGGTCAATTTAAAGCTTCTAACTGGGAGTGGACCAGGCTAAACATGAAGTAACATTTTGAGTATAGAAAAGTCTGAAAATTTGGTTTGGTCAGATTCTAAACTCGAAATTTTACTTCATGGGCCCCGCGTATAAAGCATTGATTTAAAGTGAAGTTCAAAATATACTGCTTCAGTATAATTTTAGCAACATATCCCAGAGAAAATTGATCGAATTTGGAAAGCCTAAATTTGGACGAAGTAAAGATCAAATATATTTTGAACTTCACACTAATGCATTATATTTCTGCGACACACTGATTTGTGCATGAAGTAAAATTTCGATATTACAATTTATTTATATCTATTTTTATTATTTTCTAAATTAAACTTTCAAAAAATTTGTAAATTAGTAAAATTTCCAATTCTTTGGTAAAATATTTAAAATTCCGCGCCGCGATTTGCATTCAACAGTTGGCGGCGCTGCGGCCCGGGGTTACTCTATCAGACGCGCCGCGAATCATTTCCTTTTCCGTTCGCCGTTGATGTGAAAGGTAAACAACGGGGAATTTCTCTCCGAAATCTTTTAAAATCTCTTAATTTTCAATCAATCGACAAATTAAAAAGTATTTAAATATATCCTTTATTAATGTTATGCAAAATTCTAATCGAATATTTTATTATTTTACAGAAATAACACTGCAAAAATGTCTGATGCTGGTGTGTAAGTATTCCTAACCTTAAAACAGTGCATGTTATTAAATTTTGTTTTCATTCGTAATTATATTACTACTGTTGGATTTAGTTTAATATTGAAAGTAAGATTCTAGTCATTCAAAATATTGTTAACGTGGAAAAATGAATCACGAAAACATTGTTCAATATTAATAAAATGTTTTGTTAATAAAAGTAGTAAATCTATAAAAACATGATCTACCTTTTTCATAGGCTTAGAAACGTGATTTTTACACTTTGTGGTGTCCGAGGGTAGCACAATTGAAGCACATGTGTTCTTTATTTACATATATTACACTTTACTAAGCTTCATCAAGTATGGATTCTTAAAACTTACAAAGTTTCACCTAGTATGGGTTCTTAAAACCCTTTACTAATGTTTATTAAGAATTAACATGTTAGCTCTACGTGAATTAACCAAGATTCACTTGAAATGGTGACCCTGTGTTTATTGTGTGTGTTATCATTCTTTTTTAAAATGTATTGATATTATTTTAAATGATGATTATTAATGGCAGGCTCCCTCTACTGAAATACCCAAAAACAGCAGTGTTGACAAATTGCCATCTGATCAATTTAAAATCCACCTTTTAAGCAATCTGTTTTTGTCAAACAATCACGTTCATGGTGTTTATTAATTTTTACAGCGATGATGCTCCCTCGGTGCCCCCCACTGGCGGTGCCATGGACGTGAACCAAGCCCTCCAGGAGGTCCTAAAGACCGCCCTGATCCATGATGGCGTCGTCCACGGCTTGCACCAGGCAGCTAAGGCACTAGACAAAAGGCAAGCTGAGCTGTGCATACTGGCGGAGAACTGCGACGAACCCATGTACAAAAAGCTGGTGACTGCTTTGTGTTCCGAACATGAAATTCCTCTCATCAAAGTTGACAATAACAAGAAGTTGGGCGAATGGGCCGGACTTTGCAAGATCGACAACACCGGAAAGGCGAGGAAGGTCGTCGGTTGTTCCTGCGTCGTTATCACAGTAAGTGAATTATTCGTTGGTTAACACAAAAGTTATTTAACACTTTAAATAATATTATTATCTAAAGTAATAATATCAAATTATTTAAATATTTGAATATGTTTTAAAACAAATATCCGAAAACTTCAATTTTAAAAACTCATAGCATTAATAAAAGCGTTCATCATTATTTTATTTTAATCTTGTGATAGCTTTTTTAACTTTATAATGAATCAGTGTTTTGCACGCCTGGCGCATGGAGTAAATATTTTGAGTTTAGGAAAGCCTTGATCATTTGTCATTATAGATTCAAATAGTTGCCGAGCAAGTGTTTTTCACTACCAGGTTAAGCATGAAGTAAAATTTCGAGTTTAGAAAACCCTGCATCACTACCAAATCTACCAAATACCTCAGCATTCTCCCATGCACCTGCCACCTCCCGTACCTATCGTTGTTTTCACTCCTCTCTATACACCCCCTGCCTTTCCTGTGCTTCCACCTCCTTCTCCGCCCGTATATAAGACTGATCTTCAGCAAAGCTTAAAATATGCTATTAAGTTCTTAAATTGAAGTATTCAATTATTCATTTAAAACCTATTCAAATGTTCGAATATTTAAATATTTGTTCAAAAACATTTGAATATGAATAATTTAGGGATTGAAATATTCATATTTGAATATTCTACTATTTAAATTATTCCCGTGACGTGCACTGAGACTAAACGGCCAGCCGTACTGAACCATACACCTTCGCTAGAACGATACTTTAAATTAAATAATTTCGCTTGACTTTAAAAAATAGAAAGAGAATAATTAAATAATTACAGTTATACATTGATATATTTCACATAATCTTCCTAAAATACCGAGTTAATATTTTGTAAATTACAATTAGGTAACTATTTAATGATTGTTCGCATTTTTAAATCACATCAGTTGTTTAATGATATTTAAAAATGCAAGATATGTTTGTTAAGTATTTGTTAAATAAAATTAAAGACGAGTATTATGTTTTAACTATTTTTTTAATACCGGTTAATTGTTGGTCCTAATGACCAATTTGTATTAAAGTAAATGCCTATTTTACTTTTAAATTAAATAATATGAAAACAATCAGAAATACATTGGTAAATATATCCACTAGTTATAGAATAGAAATGTTACGACAGAAACTGCACTGACACTTGTGACGACGTAGCGCTTGCATTAATCTTCATAATCTGAAAATCTACAACTGGCCGATTTTGCGGATACGAAGTTGCTTAGTAAACACATATTAAATTTTAAAAAAATTCTACATTTATCAGCCTTATGCTGAGTGCTTATTATTATTACTACATATTAGCCTGCTATATATTTATTACAAAAAATGCGTAATATTTATTTCTGAGGAAATAAAAATTTATAATTTTTGTTCAATCAAATTTTACGGTACGGCCCGGCCGACCCTGCCGTCCCTGACGAGCCGTCGCTGAATTATTCGTATTCGAATCCCAGCAGTACTCTAAATATTTCAGCTTATCAGGACATAACCTATAAATTCGAATATGTTTTGTTTTTATGGGATGATTCTTATTGGCAGGCTCCCTCTTCTGAGGAACCCGTAATGTAGTAATTAACTACAATCTGTGCTGTCAAATTGCCATCTGATAAAAGACATTTGTTCACGAATTTCGTTTGCGTGTTAAAATGTGCACTAAAACGTTTTCACTTACAGGACTACGGTGAGGAATCCCAGGCGTTGGACGTTCTCAAGGAATGTCTTAAGAAGTAAACGTGTAACTTTTTTTATTTAATAAAATAAGTAAAAACTACATCGAAAACCATTTTTATTTAACATTTATTTGCATCTCACTAGTGCGGCATTCACCGAGGTTGTGCATTTTCTGCTTCCGAACTTTGCAATCGAGCCGGCTGAGGGCAAGAAACTAACACGGGCTCGTGTAGTGAGTGGTCCAGTACCACTGTTGATATTTTGGCGGACAAAAATGAAAACTAGTACAGTGGAAAGACGGCATTGCCCACCTTTGGGGCGCCCGATTCCGTGGAAGCTATATAAATTTGAAAAAAGAAACAGCTTCTGGTTTTATTGAAATAAGCAATGATATTTATTTATAATTTCAGTTGGTTTAACATTTATTTAACAACACAGCATTGTTCTTTATGGTTAGGCCAGTCGTTAACTTGACAAGAACGAGAGCAGTACCAATCGGTTTTGCACCTCGAACACCGTTGAGCGGCTTCCTTGCTGCACATTTTGCAAATCTCTTGGGATTTCGCATCGAATTTCTCCAAAACATCGGTGTTGTACGCCAAACTTAACCTAAAAATGATCCTACTCCTAAGAGAAATTGCTAATCCGGCTGATTCCGTAAGTGAAATGTTAAATTTAATTTATAAAATCCTAATTATAATCCACATACGTGTATAATAGGTATGCTTGATTTTCCGAGAAATTTTTAGAAAGATTACTATTTGTTTTGTTTTGTTTTGGTACATGGTTGCAATACATTGCACCCTCATTTTTTTGGACACATAAATGTGAAAAGGGTGCGTATTTTACTCAAGATATGATTGTATATGTTATTCTTAATCTCGCAATCTAAATATACGTATCAAATTGCAAACACATTTAGACTGTGATAGTAAGACGTTTACCGCCAGAGTGTATATTGCAAAAGTCACTGTGGGCCAAGAGGTTTTTTGCATTTTCTCAACTATATTTTTAGTATTGATAATGGCAAATAACCTATACAAGCCAACGTGACCCATTACACTTATATTCTAATTTAGCAGTCATTTAACGCCTAGAGATCGAAACTATCGTGACTACCCAGCGATCCCTAGGGACATATACAGTGCTCTGACGCAGGCGGATTGTTATACAGTGGACACTATGGACTGCCCTGGTGGTTAACGTGTGAAACAATGTACTGTTCTACCCAATAAAAAATCGTACTACAACTGAACCCGATTTCGAGATTATTTTCTTAATGTGATTCTGGTATTTTTTTTAAATGTATCTATAGGTTATCAAATTTGAAACCTTTACTATAGCAACCACTTAAATTATAATCTACATTTACAATATTTCTTGAATAATTTTCTCACTTATCACTTGGTGAAACATTTTTAAATATTGATAATGAAGGTTTAAATTAAATTACACTTGGTTTGTTTCACAATTTTTTACTTTACTATTTACTCGACTAGTTTCGCGTTTTACAGCATTATCAGGATGATAATGCTGTAAAACACGAAACTAGTCGAGTAAATAGTAAAGTAAAAAATTGTGAAACAAACCAAGTGTAATTTAATTTAAACCTTCATTATCAATACATTTACAATGTAAAACACAGTAAGTGTATATTTTTTTATTGTATAGAACTGTACTAAATTTAACAATTTGCTTACGAAATCAGCCTGAATGTTAAGACAATTTTCTTACTTTTGTGCAATTCTACACAATCTCTCCTTGTCACTGCAGAAAACGAGATCTGCTTGCTGTCTGGCGATTTTCTTCCATCTCCCCTCGCCCTGCTTCAAAATACCATTCCTTATTTCCAAAACCGCCTCCAATAACAAAGGCTTGTTCGGTGCGGACGCCAAATTAGACATCGACATCTGGTACAACCACCTGTTCAGCTCTACCAACGGTGCCAACTGATCCAGCAGTGTCGGTGAAAACAACGGGAGTAATTTCATCAGTTGCGAGCGCCTGGATTCCGTCAGTTCGTAATACTTTGAACAAGCTTGATCTAACAGCAAATGCCGCAAAGCTAACCAAATCTATAAAATATAATAATAATATATAAAATTACGATAATGTTCGTATAAACTGCAAACTGTTCGTATAAAATTATGATAATGTTCTTATAAACTTATAAGACTACTAAGACAATAAATATCCATTGAAACGACTACTTCATGTGCAAATATATCGCTGGATATTGAATTAAACAATGGAATAATTAAAATCTTTAGTAATAATATTTTGATCAATAAATACGAAGGGAAAATATATAATATTTTCATCATTTGCTTACTTTTGTTTGATTCACTGTATTTGCAATGGTTAGAATAATGTTGTTTTAATATTAAAACTCGTTTGACGAATAAAGCACTAATAACGTTTATTTGAATTACCAAATGTACATACATTTCGGACTCAAAGTGAACATTATTAATGGATTAACACAGTGTTAATCCATTGATAATGGTCACTTTGTGTCCGAAATGTATCTATAGAGTGGCCCAAATTCTCAAGAGATCTCTCAAATTATTGCTCAGGAGATAGATCATTCGATTGATTGCTGAAATGATCACTCGTATGCTTATTTCATATTCAAATTCAATTTGTTTAAACTTTTATGTCACATATTTCTTTCCCGATAGATTATTATTTTATTGCGATTGATTATTATTTTATTGAGATTGATTATTATTTTATTGAGATTGATTATTATTTTATTGCGATAGAATATTATCTGAATTAATTCAAGTGAGCATATGAGAGATCATTAGAGAAATCGTTCAAGCAATAATTTTGACTACTATTTGACCAATGACTCAAGCAATCATTCGAGTGATCTCTTGAGCGATCATTTAAACTATATCTCTAGCACAGCTGGGACGAATCCTCGTAAAAAGGATTAGAATCACGAATCTGAATCACCTAATATGATTCGAATCACGAATACTTGAATAAAGGATTCATAAAAGATAAATATGATTCGAATCAAAGATTCGAATACTGTTTTTTCGAATCACGAATACAAATCCTTTAAGAATTCATTTGATTTTATTATTTTTTTGCAACCATTAATATATAAATATCGTTACCAGTTGTTTTAACAAAAATATTCAAAACCTAATTATTTATTATTAACACTGAACATCGTTGATAACAGACTAAATATCTGATTCCCTGTTACTCTGATTAAAGATGTATTTGTGTGTTTCTGAACTTCACTTCAAATCAGTGTTTTGTACGCGTGGCGCATGTAGTAAAATTTCGAGTTTAGAAAAGCCCGAAAATTTGTCTCGGGTCGCTGCGCGACCCTCGACAAATTTTCATGGGGCTTTTCTAAACTCGAAATTTTACTTCATGCTTAGTCTGGGAGTGGAAAACACTCGTTTAAAGCTTCAAATTGAACTCTATTATAAAATCGACGAATGCCTGAAAATTACGTAGATAAAAAATGCACTGAATATCATTAAAACCGGGAAAGTCAGAGAAAAGTCATGAAATAATATTCAAATTAACTAAAACACTAACAAAAAAGCCATATGACATTATTAAATTTGTCAAAATCAGCAGGGAAATTACAAAACACGTAAACATTTATAAAATTAACTTAAATATTGACAAAAACAATGAAAACAATTTAAGAAAATGGGGGTTTCCCACAGAAGAAAGTTGTATTAAAAGGCCAGGCAAAAAAATCTTGAATCAGGGAAATATCGGAATAAATAAACATTTCAGATTGTGACTACCATGTCAGATTTACTTCAAATAATATTAAACAAAATTTTGAAAACTAGATTATTATCACTAAAAACATTTTCAGTCATTCAATGTTCTTATCAAAGCATTCAGTTTGAAGTTTCGAATGAGAGTTTCCACTCCCAGACTAAGCATGAAGTAAAATTTCGAGTTTAGAAAAGCCCCTTGAAAATATGTCGAATGTTGCGCAGCGACCCGAGACAAATTTTCTGGGCTTTTCTAAACTCGAAATTTTACTTCATGCGCCACGCTTATAAAACAGTGATTTAACGAGAAATTTAAAAACACACAAAAGACATTTTTCATGTTAATGCTCACAATTAATTCGAAATATTTTTGACGATTCAATCCCTTTTGTAAGTATTCGAATCCTTTTATAAATATTCGAATCCTTTTATAAATATTCAAATCCTTTTATAAATATTCGAATCCTTTTATAAGGATTCGAATCACCCACATTTGGATTCGAATACGAATCCTCTTAAAAGAATGTAACGAATCCGGATCACGAATCCAGTTGAACTAAAGTATTTGAATGTCTCTTTTAAATCCTCTAAAAGTATTCGAATCCTGAATGATTCGAATCCTGCCCAGCTCTGATCTCTAGCACTAATTCGAATGATCTCTCTAGCAGTCATATGAACAATCATTCAAGCAATCGTTTTGCCTTCCATTCAACAAGCAATCATTTCAGCTACCATTTGACTGATCACTCAAGCAATCATTTGAGTGATCTCTCGAGCAATTATTTAAACGACATCTGTAGCAATAATTCGAATGATTTCAAGCGATTCTTCAATTATCAATTTTAATCCGAATCAAAATAATCGACTATTGATATCATTTGAGCGATCGTTCGATTATCAATCTACTTTGAATAAAAATAATCAATTATTATTAATATCATTCAAGAGATCGTTCTATTATCAATTTAATTTGAAATAAAATAATTATTGATATAATTTAATTCTGCCCATCACTAATTAAAACATTTAACTTTATCACTTTTATAATAATAGCGGTAAATCAAAGTTAAGTTGTGTGTATGCGGTGTTTGTAGATCTGAAAGCGGCGTATGATTCAGTACCGAGGGAAGATATGGTAGAGTGTCTGAGGCGAAAGGGAGTGAGTGACGGAGTGGTTGAGTGTGTAAGGGAGGTGTATAGGGAAACATGGGTGAAGGTGAAGGTATAGGACATGGAAGGGCTTGAGACAGGGGTGCCCCATGAGTCCGGTCCTGTTTAATATATACATAAGTGAACTAGAAGAGGTGTTGAGAAAGGGGCAGGAAGGGGGAGTGGTGATTGGAAAGGAGAAAGTATGGTTACTGGCGTATGCAGACGATATAGTGTTGATGGCGAGAGATTGGGAGGGAGTGAAAGGCATGTTGAAAAGGGTGGAAAGATATATGGATAAGAGAAGAATGTGTGTGAATGTGGGTAAGACGAAATGGATGAGATTTAGGAATAAAGGGAGAGTGGGAGAGCTAGAATGGAAGGGAGAGGTGATTGAGAGAGTGAAAAGTTTCAGATACTTGGGATTTATTTTTAAAGGGGCGGGTGGGTATGAAGAGCATATAAGGTGGGGACAAGGAAAATCGAGGAGAGCATGGGGAATGGCATGGAGAAAATGGGGGAGATGGATGGAGAATAGTATTAAGGTGACATGCAAGGTGTGGGACGCGTGTGTAAGACCGATACTAATGTACGGGGTAGAAGCATGGGGAACGAGAGCGTATGAGGTGATTGAAAGAGAACAGTTATGGTTCCTGAGACGGATGCTGGGACTAGAGAAGTCGACACCGGGATATATACTGCTGCAGGAAACGAATAGAGAGAGATTGGAATGTGAGGCGGTGGAGAGAGTGGTGAAGTATGAAATGAAATTATGCGGAGTAGAAGAGGAGAGATTGGTGAGAATAGTATGGGAGGCGTGCATGAAAGTAGAAGGAGGGAGGTGGAGGGAAGAGAGAAGGAGAATGTATGAAAGGGGAGGACTGGCAGAGAGGAAGGTACAGGAATGGTTGGGTAGGGGGGTGAAGGTGGTGGCGTGGATGAGAGAGAAGATGAAGGAGGTGGAAGCGCAAGAGAGACAGGGACGGATAGACAAAAGTGAATATAATGATATGTTTGGGAGATGGCAAGTATATGGGAGGGTGCCGAGATACATGAGTGAGGATGGGTGGAACAGGGATGAAAGGGTGATAATGGCGAGGGCAAGGTGTGGGTCTGGAGAGAGGGGAAGGAAGAGATGGATAGGGGAAGAATATATGAGATGTAGGTTGTGTGAATGGGGGAAGGATACGTGGAGGCACTTGGCGGAGGAGTGTGAGGGTGTGAGTGAGGAATGGTTGGGAGTGAAAGGGAATAGAAGGGTGACGGAATGGATGAGGGAGGACGGAGCTAGGGTAAAGACGCTGGAGAAAGTGGGACGGGAGAAAGAGGGCAAGATGTGAAGGGAAGAAAAATAATAGAATGCAGAATGCTTAAAATAATAAAGAAATATTTTGCCATAAGACGTGGCTTCGCTAAGGGTTACAATTAGGAAAACAGATTGCTAATATGCAGGGGTAAGGACGCTGGAGAAGTTGGGGAGGGAAAGGGAAGGAGGGAGGAGAGGGGTAATAATATAGTATTGAGAGTGTAAGAATATAGTGTTGACATTGTAAATAGCTTTAGGATATGCCAATAAAGGTCTTTTTTTTTTTTCAAAGTTAAGTGTTTTTACTACTATTTTTATAAAGATGTACCACAAAGTGAATGCCCAATCAAATCAAAAATATTATTTTTACTTTCGGCTGAATGGCCATTTGTTGTAACTATGAACTCTATAAAGTGTGTTACAATTTTTACCTGTGCTTCTGATTGACACAAAGCTTCCGAATCGGCGAAGATCCATTTTCCGTTTCGATAGATTTTTTCATCCTTGAACCAAGGTTTGTGCAATAAAATTTGCACAAGCATTACTGGTATATCATGAACGTTGTAGATTCTGTTTGTTAAACCAACCGAAATTCTAAACAAGGAAATTTAATCAAAAACACTGCACTTCAAGTTCAATAGAAAAAAACAAAAGGTAACATCTTAAGTTTTCTAGATATTATCCAATGAGTTTGTTTTCTGAATGACATCTGTGTAGTTTTTTGCTTGTTGCTTTATCTCGCACATACAGAGAGTTTTATGTAACACCGAGCATTTTCATAACGAGATTTTTTTTTTTGAAGTATCCATATGCATACATTGCACATTTTCTGATGCTCGGTTTATTAAAAGAATGCAATTTGAAGCTTTGAGCGAGTGTTTTCCACTCTTAGGCTAAGCATGAAGTAAAATTTCGAGTTTAGAAAAGCCTGAAAATTTGGTTTGGTCGCGTAGCGCGAAGCGCGGAGCGGCCAAACCAAATTTTCAGGCTTTTCTAAACTCGAAATTTTACTTCATGCGCCACCGGTACAAAGCACTGATTCAATGTAAAGTTTAGCGATGTATTTTAAACTTCGTAATATGTCAGTGTTTTGTACCGGTGGCGCATGAAGTAAAATTTCGAGTTTAGAAAAGCCTGAAAATTTGGTTTGGCCGCTCCGCGCTACGCGACCAAACCAAATTTTCAGGCTTTTCTAAACTCGAAATTTTACTTCATGCTTAGCCTGGGAGTGGAAAACACTCGCTTAAAGCTTTAAATTAAATTCTTTTAATAAACCAAGCATCGAAAAATGTGCAACGTATGCATATGGATACTTCAAAGAAAAATTCTCGTGATGAAAATGTTTGGTGTTACATAAAACTCTCTGTATGAAGTAAGAGAGAGCGGGAAAGTGTGATCATTAAACTGTGTGTAAATATTGTTAGGATTAACCGAAATTAATTAAGTTAGTCTCATTTGATAGATAATTGAAAGCACTTTAAATCACTGTTTACTCTAGTTTACTTTAGTTCTTATAGAAAGCACCTGAGGGCGTTTTTTAAACAACCGCCATATTTTCTAGATTAACTTAAAAATTTCAAATTATGAGCTATAGTTCTCCTACGCTAGTTTATTACACGCTAATGTCTACACTAAGTTTGCTTGTTGCCCGGTAATGCAATCGGTTACTGGGCAATAAGCAAGTTTAGCGTAGAATTTAGCGTTAGCTTCTTTTGTAAATCGATAAACTAAAACTCTCTAATATTAAAGATACAAACAAACAAAAAATCAATCAACTAAATATATATTTAATTTAACTTAAAATAATATTAATCTCAGTGGCAGTCGCCTAATCAACCAATCATATTTAATACGATGCAGTGTTGCCAGGTTTTTTAATCTGTTGACTGTTAGTTTTCTTTTATTAAATCAACAAAAAATGTATATGAAAATAAATTTAAGTGAGTAATTAGTTATATGTCACACTTTCATACCTCCATATTTATTTAAGTGTGCAATAATATTGGAACAACTGTTTTCAACTCCCTGATTAAGCATGAAGTAAATATTTCAGGCTTTTCTAAACACGAAATATTTACTTCATGCACCAGGCATATTCAACACTATTTTAGTGTGAAGTTTAAGAAACACTATCCATCTTGATAATAATAACACAAAATGTAAAAATATTCTTCATTTTGGCTAAAATTCTTCATCGTAAAGTAATTTCTTCAAATACGGCCACACTGTGATGATGTCACATTCAACGAATTTTATTGGTTTAAAAGTTCCGCAATTTCCTATGCAACCAGAAATTTGGTGAATGTGACAAATACCATATGTTATTCAATTACCAATATTGATAATAATAATAATAATCTTTATTTCGCATCTTTTGCATAGAAATATATTTATATGTAAATATATAAAATTAAACATTGTATCGTCCTTAATCTATTAATTGTATATGTATAATAAATTTATAATGTAATAATACTTATTATCTAACATTTGTACCATTTTAATAATGTAAACATTGGATTCATTGCATATCGATTTACCATGATTATCGAGATTCTGAAAATGGAATCAGGGTAAAGGTGTATGGGAAGCACGAATCTAAAGTTCGTTGGTTAAGGCGACTTACCGCTTGGCCGCAAATTGAATTTTAAGTTCCACTTTTGAGGTTATATATGGTCGTATTTTCGGCTAAATAAGCACATTACAGATACAAATTACACACATGATGAAATTATCTCCAAAATGAGGACGTAATTCGTAGTAACGTAATAAAATATCGTGATATTGACTGAATTAATGAAGATAACACTACAAATTGGATAATTTACGTCATCATTTTGGAGATAATTTCATCATGTGTGTAATAGGTATCCCTAATGTGCTTATTTAGTCGAAAATACGACCATATATAACCTCAAAAGTGGAACTTAAAATGTAATTCGTGGCCAAACGGTAAGTCGCCTTAACCAACGAACTTTAGATTCGTGCGTCCCATACACGTTTACCTCGATTCCGTTTTCAGAATCTCAAAAATCAAGGTAAATCGATATACAACAACCCCTAAACATTTTCGTCAAGTGATTAATAAGAACCAAAATGAAGATACAATTGTTTTATTAGGCGACTGCCAGTGAGATCACATTGGTTCGTTTAAACCTTACAAATTAACTCACCTATCCATGTAATCGCACAAATACCTAATAATCGACAGACACCGAATACCGATATCGAAATCAATCTCCCTCTTCTGCCTCGAAATCTCTTCGACCCCACTTTCGGTAACCCTTTCCCCGCTGTTGCATTCGATCACCAAAAGTTGCACTGCATTATCATATGCGTACTCCAATAAATCAGCCGAGGTCTCGCCCAAACTCTCGCAGCCCCCGCTGTGGAACAAGAGCAGCTCCAACAGACTTACGCCGACGTTTTCATGGTACAGAATCGAGTAAACTATAAAAGTAGTTTCCGGATTCGGTTCGATTTTAAATAAATGGGGGAGTACTTTTTGTTTCCAGACGTTGATCATAATCACTTCGTGCACGAGGGTTGTGGATTTGTCGAAGCTTATCAGGGTCTCTTTGACTT
Organism: Philonthus cognatus; assembly: GCA_932526585.2. Taxonomy (NCBI): domain Eukaryota; kingdom Metazoa; phylum Arthropoda; class Insecta; order Coleoptera; family Staphylinidae; genus Philonthus; species Philonthus cognatus. The sequence continues at coordinate 15,024,374 of OW052243.1, forward strand.
GTTCGTCTTTCATGTTCGAGGCCTCGATGACGGCTTCTTGGTTTAATTTTTGGAGTCTTTCGTGCCATTCTATCCAACTACACATAAACAAATTCAAAAATCAATTGAGAACATTTTTCCAAAAGTTAAAAATTAAAATGATTTGTTAGTATAAAATATTGGTCTCCGGTTTTACCAATATCAATTAAATGTTATTCAAAGATTAAATTTATTTGATAGGTATTTCGCATATCATCATGTCAAAAAATATGAATTGAGTGATCTTTTTGGCATATATTTCACTATTCGATGAATAACTATTTGCCAATTTAATTGACATTGGTGAAACCCCACGTGGGCCTCTCTTCTAACCAACTACATATAAACAAATTGTAAAACTTCAGAAATCAATCAATAACATTTTTCAAAAAGTCAAAAAAAATTATATTTTGTGGATAAATTATTTTTCATACCTTTCTGATCCTATATCTTCAATTTCGTGAGGTTTCATTGTATCGATATAAAATTCAATTTCCGATGATATCAGGATGCTTTCCATTTTGTGGCACTTCGTCGAAACGTCTGTTTTGCATGAATATTTCGAGGGGTGTTTATAAATCAATAATTTCGTTGCCACGGTTTCATTGTTTTATCAAACAAATTGGTTTCCATGGAAATGTTTTCAATTTTACTTGGATCTAAGTTTGCCCGTTTCAATGTTTAAAATCCTATCTAATAAATATTTCTCTTACTTCCGATTTATAAAATATATAGGATGAGTTGTGGTAAAGTAGGATTATAAATATACTTTTTTTCACGAATACCATTTTCGTAATTTTATATATTATATAAATATTTTGTTGAGTTCCCATACTAGCAAGATTTAGTAATCCTGCTAGTATGGGAAGTTTATTTAAAAAACAATCATCAAGTGGCCTGAATTTTTGATGAAGAAAGTACAGTGCGATCATTTCAATTATAAATTAGAGGGTGGCTTTTTTTTGCGGTTGCCCAGAATGCTAATTGAATGATGCATAGATGTATATATATAACTAGATACAGAGAGTTTTTTTTAACACCGAACATTTTCATAACGAGAATTTTTCTTTTAAGTATATATATGCAGACGTTGTACATTTTACCACGCTCGGTTTATTAAAAGAATACAATTAGAAGCTTTAAAGGAGTGTTTTCCACTCCCAGGCTAAGCATGAAGTAAAATTTCGAGTTTAGAAAAGCCTGAAAATTTGGTTTGGTACCGTAGCGCGGAGCGGCCAAACCAAATTTTCAGGCTTTTCTAAACTCGAAATTTTACTTCATGCGCCACCGGTACAAAACACTGATTCAATGTTAAGTTCAGCGGTCTGTTTTAAACTTCGTAATATGTCAGTCTTTTGTACCGGTGGCGCATGAAGTAAAATTTCGAGTTTAGAAAAGCCTGAAAATTTGGTTTGGCCGCTCCGCGCTTCGCGCTACGCGACCAAACCAAATTTTCAGGCTTTTCTAAACTCGAAATTTTACTTCATGCTTAGTCTGGGAGTGGAACACACTCATTTTAAGTTTCAAATTGAACTCCTTTTAAAAAAAACGATTAACTAAAGATTTACGGCATATACGCTGTAATTGAGACATGTATACTTGAAAGAAAAACTCCCTATATGTACAAGATGAGGGATTAATTGCAATTGATTAGCTACAATTTGTAATGATCATATTGGCAACCCAATTTACACATAACCTAAAAATGAAAGGTGTCAAATCGTGTTTAATGAAAATGTTCGGTGTTATATAAAACTCTCTGTATATAACAGACTTCCTATCCCGGAACCATGGAAAAAGTGATGCTTCAAGGTCACACACACACACACACACACACACCGACACATTTGAGATACCGCGGCTATTTGTATCGTATGTTCAATAAAATAAAACCTCCAGAGTGCCATGGAAAATATTGTAGGTTGGTAACTCTGAAATTTTACAATATAATTATTATGTCTAATGTTTGATATGTCAATTCCTAAAGCGTGCAGCCAACTTAAATTAAAAAAAAAAAAAATCATGGCACTCTAGAGGTTTTTTTTTATTGAACATACTATAGTTGCAGTATAGTTTTGTAGACAAAGGGAGTTTGGGGATCAATCCCTCTTGAAGAACAGGAGAATAAAACAAAATACTCTCTTACTGTCAGCGATTTATTTTATATATTTATAGGACCATTTTTTTCAAAAGTGTGACAAAAACCAGTACAAAAAATGACGCCATGTTTCACTTAGATGTATATAAAAGTAATAATAAAATAAATCGCTAACAGAAAAAAAAACCTTTTATTTAATTTTTCTATTTTTCAAGATTTATGAGGGGGATAGCTTCAATAAAACCCCTTCTCTACGTCATTGCCCTACACAATCATTGACCACTTGAACCTTCACTTTTTAACGCCGAGTAATTCATCTAGTTACATACAGGGTGACCCGATTAAGCATTCGACGCATGGGTATCTTCTAAACAGTAAGAGATAAAGAATATTCCTTGTTTTTTTTTAAGTTCAATTTGAAGCTTTAAACGAGTGTTTTCCACTCCCAGACTAAGCATGAAGTAAAATTTCGAGTTTAGAAAAGCCCTGTGAAAATTTGTCAAGGGTAGTAATAAACAAATAACCAAGTTATAAAAGAAAATAATAAATCGCCAAAATCGGTTTTTTCGCAGTGTGCTCTGAACGCTCAACAACTTTTGTTGCTTTTACACCGGACATAGATAGTAGTCATTGTCCTACATTTTTTCTCCCAATTTTCTGGGCCTTTCTAAACTCGAAATTTTACTTCATGCGCCACGTGTATAAAACTAAAATATTGTGAAATTTATGTATATTCGAACTTCACTTGAAATCTGTGTTTTATACGTGTGGCGCATGAAGTAAAATTTCGAGTTTAGAAAGGCCCAGAAATTTGGGAGAAAAAATGCAGGACAATGACTACTATCTATGTCCGGTGTAAAAGCAACAAAAGTTGTTGAGCGTTCAGAGCACACTGTGAAAAAACCGATTTTGGCGATTTATTATTTTCCTTTATAACTTGGTTATTTGGTTATTATTATTGATGATAGAAGGATGATTTTTTACATTACTAAGACACTTTTATGCATTTTAATAATATGTGGTTAGTTTTAACACAAAGCAAATATTTTCCAAGATATGCATACTAACTACATTTTTTCATATGGATGCCAAAGTTGCCTATGAGTTCATTTTGTTTTTATTTCCCTTTAATTTGATATACTGTAACCTTCCCTCACTGGCACCTTAAAGAGGTAGGCGGGTCGTGGTTTGTTCCAAACTGAAAAGCAAACGGTTGGGCGCCACTTGATTAAAAAGACCGTTCACCCTGAAAAATCAAGAAACCAGGGAAGAACAATAAAGTTTAACAATCTTTAATTCTTCGTATTTACAATACAATTTAACACTAAAGAAACTAATTCAAGCCCAAAACCTGCCAAGATATTAACAACGAGGGATCATACAAACTTAACCTTACCAGTCCTTTAAAAGGTCGGTGCCTATACTGTAATGTAAATCACTTACCCCTTACTTTCACTTCTGGTTACGATGGAACCGCCGGTAGCTACCCCGATTCCACGTTCCAAAACACCTGTAACAGACCCCTAATTCCCACCGGTAGACATTACCGTTTTAAAAGGATTAAATTTGTCTCGACATCAGAAATTTATACAAATTTGGTTTAGTTGTGGGCCGATTAAATTACAAAAAAACTTGACAGACTTCAATGATTTGTTACACCAACTGAATAATTTTAATAGCCTTCGCTGATCTTCCCAAATTTCCCAAGTTTTACCGACGAAGTCCGAATCGCTGCCCCCTCTTGACCCTTCTTCTCTCGAACCATCTAATGTCGAGCAGGGTGCTGCAACCGGATCTCGAGCTGTCCGCTGCAACCAATCTCAATCAGGACGGTTCTGGAGTCCACCTCGCAGTTGCTCCGGTCTGGTGCTGCGGCCGACCTTCTTCCACCAACTAACGGATTCTTCACTGTCCAGTCCACCTCCAAATCTCTTCCCAATCAACCTCCAAATCTTTATACGTTCAACCTCCAAATCTCCAATCTTTTCTCCTTTCTTTTAAGAAATCACCCTCCAGAACAATCTGGTTTCTATGCGGATTCTTCCAAAAAATCTCCACAGTCTCTTTTCTTTCAAAACAACTTTTCATCTCCCTAACAACCCCCCTTTTTTTTTCTTTTCCTAAAATTCCCTACTCTGATTTTTCCAATTTCTCCCAAAACAACATAAACCAGTGGCGGACCGTTACAATACCATATGGTGGTTTTATTTTTATTATGGGAAAACTATATTCATGTCAACTTAAACTTGCCGTGCTATAATGTAGCTCATATCTTTTAACCCTTTCAGCCCTGACGGGTTGTAAGATATGGACGTAAATCAAGATAATTAATGAAACTCATAAAGATTATAAAAATAACCACATTTTGTGTCTGTTTCCCGTTTCTTTTTTGTTTGTTTGAATAATTCGCTGTTGTTATTAAAAGTTTTTGAACAAGTGTTTTCCACTCCCAGATTAAGCATGAAGTAAATATTCCTTGCTTTTCTATACTCGAAATATTTACTTTATGCGCCAGGCGTACGGACCACTGATTTAATTTGTAGTTTGTCACCATGTCAGTATGGACCTCGGAGGTCAACTGCTTGCAATCTGTTTAATATTACGCAGATTATATCCACCAACTTAGATGACGGCTATCAAACGGATGTGATATATACTGATATGTCGAAAGCATTTGACTGTATGAATCATCAGGTTTTGATAAACAAGTTGAAAACATTCAATATCAATGACAACATAACAAGAGTTATTGAAACGTACTTGTCTAATCGGATGCAAGTGGTAGAATTTGAAGGTGTACAATCTTTCAGCTTTGTTGCCACGTCTGGGGTTCCACAGGGCTCAAATCTCGGACCGTTGCTATTTTCACTTTTTATAAACGACGTCTGTGACACAATCAGATCTTCATACCTTCTTTATGCTGATGATTTGAAGATTTTTAGGAAAATAGAAAACGAAATTGACTGTGGTATCCTTCAGGATGATTTAAATAATATTTGTGACTGGTGTGATATCAATGCTTTATCATTAAATACTAATAAGTGTAGTGTTATGACATTTTCTAGGAAAGTGAATACGATCTTTAACAGTTATTTAATACGCGTTGAACCTTTACAGAAAGTTAATCGATTTAAGGATCTGGGTGTACTCTACGATAATAAACTTACGTTCAATGATCACATTGACAAAATTGTTAAGGAATGTTATCGTACACTAGGTTTTATCATTAGAAATAGCAAGTCATTTTCTTCAGTGGATACGTTAAAATCGCTATTTAATGTTTACATCTGCAGTAAATTGGAGTATTGCTCTGTTATATGGGCATCGCAGTTTCATAAATACATTGGGCTATTAGAGAGCGTTCAGAAATTTTTAAAATATCTATAATTTATCAAACATAAATCATATCCATACAGAACGATTAGCTACTCCAGTTTACTCCTAGAATTCAACACAATTTCCATAAATGATAGGCATAGGCGTATCTCATGCCTGTATCTGTACAAACTAGTTAACAGCATCATTGATGATACCACTGCCATTGACTTACTTAACTTTCATGATTTCTACAGCTTATATAGTGGAGAATTATTATGATGAAGTGAATTAGGAGTATTGTAAGAAAAGGTGCTGCAAGATCTGCTTGTTAACCTAGGTAAACAAGCAGATCTTGCAGCACCTTTTCTTACAATACTCCTAATTCACTTCATCATAATAATTCTCCACTATATAAGCTGTACAAATCATACCATAGTGTGCAATATAATGCTGTAAATACCCTGATAACATTAAACCACTGACTAAAATTGATCCTGGAAAACTTAACCTCCTGTTAGATAGTGAACTCTGGGATGATGTCCTACACTCCAATGACACACAAATTGCTACTAACTTATTTACAAACAAATTTGTCAACTTCATTGAGATGGCCAAAACACACGTTCCATACATTAGGTCAAGCTGCAAAATTAAACCATGGATCACAAAGGGTCTAGTTACATCAATAAAAACTAGGGATAATTTAAAAAAAAAGGTTGAATAAACACTTTTCCGCAGAGATAGAAATAAAATTCAAAAAATACAGAAATTCGCTGAATAATCTTTTGAAAAAAACAAAAAATGACTACTACGCAGTTCAAATTCAAAATAACAAAAATAATATGAGAAAAATTTACAAAATAATTGCAGAGTCAACAAATGTTAAAACCTCTAGCATAAATTCCTATAATGTCACTGACAACAATGGTACAGCATTTGTTAACAATAAAGAAATGGCAAATCACTGCAACAATTATTCCACAACCATCGGGTCCAATATGCTTAAAGAAATTCCAACGATACGAAATCCTGACGCAATTAAGAGGAGAAACCCGCTAACAATGTTCCTTGACCCAGTGTCCGAGACTGAATTAATTGAGCTAATCTCCACATTAAAAAATAATAGTTCCCCTGGTCCTGACGGGATAACATCAGCCACTATAAAAAATAATCACTTGCATATCTTGAAGCCTTTGAAACACATTATTAACTTGATATTTCAAAATGGGATTGTTCCCATACAATTTAAATCGTCTATTATCACACCAATTTTTAAATCAGGGTATAAGACAAAAATATGCAACTACAGACCAATTAGCGTGATTAATAATTTTGGAAAAATTTTTGAAAAATGTATAAAGAACAGAATGGGAAACTTTTTAGACAAACACAACATTATACACACCCAGCAATACGGGTTTCAGTGTGGAAAATCCACAACTGATGCTATGTGCGCTGTCATTGAGCATGTTACAGAGAATCTAAACTTGAATAAAAAATGTATTGGGGTCTTCCTGGACCTAGCTAAGGCTTTTGACACAGTTAGTCACAAAAAACTCTTTAACATACTTGAAAGCATTGGTATTCGCGGTATCGTATTGAGCCTACTTAAAAGCTACTTAACTAATCGTGAACAAAGAGTGAAAGTCAACAATACCATAAGTGACCGACTCCTTGTTGAAATAGGGGTACCGCAAGGAACAGTTCTAGGCCCAATACTTTTTGTAATTTACATTAATTCCTTATTAGCCATAGACACATCTGCCAAAATTGTATCCTATGCTGATGACACAGTAGTTCTCGTTGATGGAAAGTCATGGGACGAAACAAAAGCAAAAGTACAAAGAGAAATGAAAAAAATTAAATATTGGCTAGATACTTATCAACTTTCTCTAAATATAGTCAAAACTCAGTATGTAGCATTCTCAATGACAAAGGCAAATAGACCCAATTTCACATCTATAGCAATTGATGGCATGTGTGTCGAGATCGGGGAGAGCAGGGTGGTTAAGTACCTGGGCATTATAATAGATCAACATTTAAAATGGAATAACCAAACTGACCACATAACAAATAAAATTAGAAAACTAATTTATAAATTCTATCAATTACGTGAATTCCTATCAAGAAAATTATTAATTATAGTCTATAAAAGTCTTGTTGAATCATTAATCCGCTATGGTATACTGGTATGGGGCGGAACGTACAAGAATCACTTACAAAAACTAACTATAATTCAAAAGTACATCCTTAAGATTATTTTTAAACAAAAGAGACGCTACCCATCCCATCTATTATATTCTGTGAATGTACCCACTATTAGATGCCTGTACTTCCACAGTCTCTGTACATATGCTTATAAACATCTTAATGCCTTAAACTACATGAGATCAAACCATGACACACGAAGTAAGACTAGACTCTATATCCCTAATTGCAAATCAGCCTTTAGCCTCAGATCATTCACCTACACAATCCCCAAAACCTATACTCTCCTTCCCCAACATATCAAACAAAATAACAATAAAAAATTCTCACAACTTTCAAAATCTTATATCTTCGAAAATTATCCTCAATTCTCAAAAATATTAGAATAATAAACACATATCATATATTTATTTTTCGGTACTCATTATGTAAACTAAAACAACATTTATGTATCATATATTCCACAAAATTTCTAAGAACTTCATGCCAGCACGCTACAAGTGTTCACTCACTTAGGTGCTTTGAACTATTATTGTTACATCTGGATATTCATTACGTTGAGCAGAACACTGCTCAATATAAAAGAAATATATTATAGAACGGATGTTAATTTGTTGAAAATATATGTACTCATGTTATGTAATAATAATAATAATAAAATAATAATAATAAAATAAAATAATAATAATATATTTGGTGATTCTTTCAGTTCATTCCTTAGTCATATCAACCAATGCTTTAATTTGTAATTGCGTCCAAGTACTAATTTATTGTATTTTTTTTTATTTTTAAATTTGTATATTTTATTTTTACCTTACATTTTTGTATTGTTATTTGTATATTTAAGTTATGATGTGATTATTTGTATACTTAAGTTATGATGTTACCCTGTTACTGGATTCTGTATCTGTTGGGTAATAAAGTATTATTATTATTATTATCATAAAATATACTTATTGTTAATCCATCACAATATTAAAATAAAATAGGGATTTTAAATATATTTTTTTCTAGAGTGAACAATTTGGATAAACATAAACAGCAAATTTTCGATATACGTTTAGATCAAAGCCGGGAATTTTTCTAATTTAAGTATACGAATATTCAAATGAATAATTTGGGTATACAATAATAAAAGTATTTATAATATGGCAAACATTACTTGCCAATGCGCACCGGTATAATTCTGGCGGGAAAACGAACGGGCGCACTCGACAGATTCATGTCTAACTTAAATTTGCTGTTAACTAGGCAAAAAATTGGAACATTTTCGTACCTCTGTGGAGTTTATCTGTGCAATTAATTAAGTGATTTCCTTAAAAATAACGCCATTTCGTTACTATAATTCACTTTTGTTAAGATAAACAAGTCACATCTTATGACTTTCGGTGCTACGGGCACAATTGTGTTCTAATTTCTCACCTAGTTAAATGAAACGAGCATTACTTTTCGATTAAGGCTGGGAATTTCACAAATATTCAAGTTAATTTCTATATTCAAATATTTTAATCATTCGCAATTTTACATATTCCAACTTCCCTCTACAAATAATTTAGAGGTTATAAATAAAGTTTATTCTTTCTTGGTCTGGACATTTTTGACTGAATTCATAAAAAATTCCCATCCTAAATTATCTTTCATCAGCGGCGGCTCGCAGCCTAACTTCAGGGTAGGCCAGAGACCCAAGGTAATATGCATCCTTTATTGAAAGGTGACTTCGTTGTGCAATTCCTTGTATTTATAAAGCGCGATCTTAACCTCAAATTTTGTGTGCCTTGGCGCTGTGGCCAACCCTGAAGTTAGGCTGGGAGCCGTCGCTGACTTTCATTATTTTTGTTTGCGTTTAGAATCGCAGGTTGGTAGAAAAAAAAGACGAATTCACTAATGAATTAAGTGTGTCACTGTTTCTATTAATTTTATATTCTACCATTTTTTAGATACATCTGCATAATCACCATCAGGCGTGTCATAACCATTTATCGGGGGCGTGTCGACAGGGCCTTCGCTTTTGTAAGGAAGAAGTAAAAAGTCCATCTAAAAAAAAAAAACTTAATCAAAGAAAATTAGACATTTATAAAGCAATGCAATTACATTGAATCAAATTTAAACATTAACTTATGTACCGAAAAGAGTAGGGTAATAATTTCAAGTAATGATACAATTATCTGCGATTACAAAATAGAAAGTTTTAGTTTATCTTTTTTCCAAATACAGTAATGCTAACGTCTACGCTAAACTTGTTTGTTGCCCGGTAACCGGCAACGCGCAAGTTAAGCGTAGACGTTAGCATTACTGTATTTCTAAAAACGATAAACTAAAACTCTCTAATATTGAAATAAAGTTAACTGTAAAGACATTAAAAGTTCGATTCTTTTCGCAATCTAGAACAAGTTAGTCTTACAAAGACTATATTAAGCACCTATTGAAAGAAAGAACTACTTCCCAAGCTAATACCCCGACGGACATTGAATTATACAACAAGTGCTTGCTGTTACATACAGTAACCCACTGCAAATGTAACAATTTGGAACGAATTATTCAGGCCATCTACGACGTGTTTCAAGATTTATTTCTCATCAGTATAGCTTTGCCATTCATTCTAAACAATTTGACACTTTAGACTGGCAGCCACGTTACCGTGCAGTTCAAACATAAGTATAAATGAAATTGCCAATTCTTGGTTGCAGAATACTTCAAACATTAAAAGTGCGACTCTTTTCGCAATCTACAAGTCTTACAAAGATTATATCAAGCACTCATTGAAAAGACTAACTTGATACAATGCGAAAATAATCGCACTTTTAATATTTGAAGCAGGGTTGTTAAAAAAACGTTTTTTTTCATTTTAATTAAGTGTTTTTTCCATCGAAACGGCGTTTAAAACATTAACAATTAAAAATATGTTTAAAACGTGTTTAAAACAGAACATACAGGGCATTTTTCTTTTGAGTATACATATCCCGATAATTACAGTGTTTTATAAATTTGCAGGAATTCGTTGTTTTAAAGCGGTTAATTTGAGGCTTTTAACGAGTGTTTTCCACTCCCAGACTAAGCATGAAGTAAAATTTCGAGTTTAGAAAAGCCTAAGAATTTGGATTGGCCGCGTAGCGAAGCGGAGCGGCCAATCCAAATTAGGCTTTTCTAAACTCGAAATTTTACTTCATGCGCCACGCTTAAAAACACTGATTTACAGTGAAGTTCAAAAAACACAAACATACAACAACGATTATAGGCAACCTAATATACATTAGAGTTATTGGGTTGCCTATAATAACTGTTTTAAATTATTTGTTCAACGCAGAATTTGACTCACGTTTTATTCACATCTACATATTAAATTGCTAAAGCCGTATATTTTAAACTTTGCGATATTTCAGTGTTTTATACGTGTGGCGCATGAAGTAAAATTTCGAGTTTAGAAAAGCCTAATTTGGATTGGCCGCTCCGCTTCGCTACGCGGCCAATCCAAATTTTCAGGCTTTTCTAAACTCGAAATTTTACTTCATGCTTAGTCTGGGAGTGGAAAACCCTCGTTTAAAGATTCAAATTGAAATCGTTTAAAAAAACAACGAATGTTGTAAAATTTACAGTATATACCTGAAAGAAAAATTCCTTGTATATAAAAATTACATTACATTAATGTGTGTGCACAGTTGTGATATTTTATATTGTAATAAAATGTTGTGTTCAATAATGTAATTTGAAATAATTTCAACAAATTAGCTAAAATTTAAAAATGTAAACAAAAAATCTTAATGAAGTAGTGTAAAATATAATTTAGCAAATTTAAGATAATAAAAAAAAACGTTTAATCAAATTTAACGTTTAAAACAAAACGGTTTAAAACCCGTTGTTGTTTTTAAACATGTTTAAAACACTGTTTTAAAACAAAGTGTTTTAAACACAACAACCCTGATTTGAAGTATTCTGCAACCAAGAATTGGAAATTTAATTTATACTTATGTTTTAACTGTAAAGCATGAATGAAAATTATTTAAAAATTAACTCTTCGTCACACTTCCATATAAAATAGCAGATTTTTTGTTTCTTCAAAAAGGAACTTGATCTTCAACAATACAATTTCAAATCACTCTAGAGTTCACTCTTTTTTATTTCTAATAAACAACTCTGGAAAATGTTTCATTTCGCATAACATCCTTTATTTATTTTTGTTTTTAATCAATTATTGTTTGTTACTGACTTGAATCGCTTCCTGGTACAGTTCTTCGGACTCCTTGCGCAGTTCGTCCAGAGCGCGCTGCTGCGAAAACGCAATCCTGTCGATCATCTGAACGTCGGCCAAATGCTGTTCCCTCCGATATTTGGCCCACTGCTTTTCCAACAGAATTCTATTTTCCATCACCGCGTCCGATATTGAAATCTTTGGTCTCTCATACATACTATACACAAAACAAATCAAAGTTAAAGTATTTCTCAACATTTAAGGATCAAGGATTGGTTGTTGGGAGGGCAGCCGTAGCCGCGCCAAGTTTTAGGATATTGGAGTGCCTCCCTCCTGATGGTCAGACCCCCTCGGCACTGTTGGCGATTGCCAATATTTGTGCGGCGGACCAGTTCCATCCGGGTCCTTCACGTTTGGGGGGGTTTTCCCGTGACATAATGTCCTTTAGTTTTGACAGTTTCTCAACATTTAATATCTAACATAATGCTATCTACTATGTGGATTGAATGTATCAAATGTATGCAGTACAAGTAGAATAACGATAATGTAAAACTAAAATTACAACAAATATTTATAAAAATAAATCTCTAAATTGCCCGAGTAAGTCTAAAATTTGCATAATAATTAATAACTGGTCGACAGAGCTTCGAAGCCAGGTCCAATCATTTCGCAGAAGAATAATTAATAACAATAAAAATCACAAATGGACATGGACCCAAGTCCTTTTTTAACATTAAGATCCGTATCGACTAAACTAGAACCGTTGTGTGCCCCATTGCACCTAGTGGAGAGGGGGAAGGGTTCCGTTCGACCGTGTCAAATCATGACATAGTGCAAAGCAGCGGAGCTGATCGGCCAGTTGGCGGTTTTAGCATCAAAGAAATCAACACGTTACGGCATTATGGAAGTTGGGACGGGTAGGTGTATTCTTATTTACCCGCCGATCAACCACGAATATTTCCATGATCATTATTTTCCAGACACGCTTTCATGATACAGATTAAAATAAGAAATCCGTTTCACCATTGTGTGTCATCAAAGGTTAATGTTCTAATCGATACAGCTGTTTTTCAACGATCTCGACTGTTCTCACACACATCGTGTTCCGTTATCTGACACTATTTTCCTTGTGTGTTTAATTAACAAAAACTCAAAAAACCTAACACATAGTTAAATACAAACAGTCTTACAAAGACTAAATCAAACACTCATTGAGACAACTACCCCCCGAGCTAACACCCCAACGGACGTTGGATTATACAAGTGTTTGTAAGTATGACAGGATATCTTTATATTATAAAATCAGACATTTATCTCACTTACGCTCTATTATCTGCGATGGTCGTCGGAACGTTGCACTCCTCGAGCGGCTTCAACTGTCTGGCGTTCTTCTCCAGCTTCCGGATTTGCTTCTCAATCTTTTTCTTCTTGCGCTCCTCTCTCGCCTTCAGCACCGCTGGATCCACACGCCTTCTCTTCTTCATGGGCTCGGCCCTGAAAATCCACGTTCGGGAAAAGATTCGACAAAACCAGAATTATGAAAATACTCACAGCAAACACGGCGACGTGTGGAACAATAACTGCGTATTCGCAAATGCATTTCTAAAACTGCCCACTTTTACATTCGATAAAGATAATCTAAAAAAAAGAAAATAGAGTTATGTAAAAAAAGTTCTGTAATTACGGAGTTGGATAAAGTAAATTATTGTTATTTATTTAGGCCCAGTTGCACCAAAAACGTTGAATTCGGGTTCAAACTGAACTTGAGTTCAAGATGATAGTTTCTATTGTACTAATGTTTCTTTGAACCCAAGTTCAACGTGTCTGGTGCACTGGCCTTTAGTATTAAACTATTTATAACAAGTAACAGCTGGTTCACAATTAAAACGGAAATGAGAACTGGAACCAAGTTGAATCATATGGTCTCCATATTAACATTCCCCAACGTTGCTAGAATACAGGGTGTTTCAAAATGAATATACATATTTTCAAACAAATATATACTGTAAGCCGTACAACTATGAAAGTTGGGGCACACATTTACGAATCTCTGAAATTTAGATTACAAATGTTCAATATGTCCTCCTCCCATACTTGGGCAAGCAAATACTGACAAATGTAATGGTATGTAAGTAAAACGAAAGGAAACTAGCATCTAGCGGCAATGATATAAACTAGAAAATGTATTAATTCCTCAGATAACCGAGCCGCACTGCAACGATCAATAGTATTAATAATATAATATGTATATTCTGTTCGAAACACGCTGTATATTTTAAAATATACCCTACATGCCTTGAACATGTAGCCATGTAGCCCCTACTCGTTCTAGGGCCTGAGAACGAAAAGATGCCTGTGTTGTGTATGTTGACACGTAAAACAATACAATTCAACTTGCTTTACGTCCTAGTTCTCGTTTTGATTGTAAGCCGGCCCTAAATACTGCTAAAAAAGCATATTTATCAGTCTTAAAATATATTAATGACATGACTTTAAGGTTAAATGAAGTGTTTCCTAATTATTATTTTAAACAACACATCAACATTAATTAAAGGGCCGTTTCTTACCTCATTAATGATGATACAATATTCATATTTAAATTTAATTTATGTGGTTATTTAATTAATTTCTTGGTTTTTTAGTAAATTATTTCAATCAATAGAAGTGTTACAAATAAAGTAATATTGTGGATCACAAAAGAATTGCCAACTTGAACACGTTGCCAGCTTCATGTTGATCACAAAAGAATTGCCAACTTGAACACGTTGCCAGCTTCATGTTGATCACAAAAGAATCGCCAACTTTGAGCGGCCACTTCATGTTGATCACAATCACAAGGATTGCCAACTGTACGCGGCCAGTGGCCAACTTCATGTGGTCTAAGCAGTGTTGTCGGTCTTACATAATATACGGATTTCTAAAGAATTATTTAAACATGATTTTTTTGAAGTCAGCAGTGCTTTTAAAAAAAAATAAATATTTTATAGTCACGATATATTTATTCTGTAATTTTATGTTTTTATTTCTTAATTTATGTTGACTTCAATACAATTCAGTTATGAAATGAAGTAGTGTTTTATATAAAGTATAGAAACGGTACATTCTATGTTATAAAGAGATAACAAAATTACTCATACTCATCTTATCATACTTGGAAATCTGTTTTAATTGATTAAAGTGAATTGATTATGAAATTATTTTGCTCAAATTCCTTGTCAATGTGTGATAATAATTTTGATCATTTACCTTTTTTAAACGAAATGATTCAGTTATATTACCTATAAGAATTTAGTCAGTGTTTATTTTGTGTTTACAAACTATTTATTTACTAAAACAAAAAACGGCTTTTTGTTATAAAATATTTGTTTTAACTAAGTGTTTGTGTGTGTGTGTGTAAAAACTGTAAGGAATGCAGATGAAAATAAAATAGTAAGTAAATATAAAGTTATTTCAATAAATACTAAATTTAATTTAAACAATTTTATAAAAACGTTCAATTTAAAGCTTCAAGCGAGTACTTCAACTCCCAGATTAAGCATAAAGTAAAATTTCGAGTTTAGAGAATACTTAAAGTTTGGTTTGGTGGCTTAACGCGTAGCGCTACGCGACCAAACTAAATTTTCAGGCTTTTCTAAACTCGAAATTTTACTTCATACGCCATGCGTATTAAACACCGATTCACAATATACTCTTTAAATTATTAACATATTTTATGTTCATAAACTAAAATGCTTTTAAAATTCCGAACGTTTAGAGCAATTTGTTTGTATACTTTAAAGAAAATATCGCTATATAATGAGCCAAGTATACGATTGAACTTCACTGGACATCAGTGGTATACACGCGTGGCGCATGAAGTAAAATTTCCAGTTTAGAAAAGCCTGAACATTTGGGTTTTAAGGCTACTCTAAACTCGAAATTTTACTTTATGGTTAACCTGGGAGTGGCAACACTCGTTTGAAGTTTCAAATTGAACGCTTAGAAAACAACGAGTGCCTAAAAATTATCATGGAATACAGGATGTGTAATATTCTTCGTATTTATTTATGAATATATTCCAAGAATTTCTTATCGTATTTTAAAAGTGCACATAATTAGCACAATACTTTTATTATCATACTTACATTTATTAAGAATTACATTAAATTAATTCTTTTTTTAAATTGCAATAAATAAATGTAAAAACCCCTTTTTTTTATAATATAAATATTTATCATCGGTGCGCCACTGGTCCCGTTAAGAAAAATGCAACGCAGCAATCGCACGAAGTTACCCGAAGTCCAATGTCAAATGCACGTTCAAAATTCTCAAAAATAAACCACACAGAGAAAAATTCCCCGGCAGTGTCAAAAAACTAGTTTACCATTTTCAAAATTACCCGTTTAACAATACAAAAATAAAACTGGCGTACTTTAAGCCAATTTACGAGGCCGCCGGCATGGACGTGGATCCCTCCCCCAGTACATCAGGTAATTGAGGTTATGTCCTCCTGTTGTTATTAACCTTCCCTTTAATTATTACCTTGCGTTAAATAATAACAAAAATGCAATTTATGCAAATCATAGTGAATTTTAATTGAGGCGGAATGAATGGCTGGAATGTGGTTTTTTTTTAAATTCAATTTTTTGATTATTACCATATAAGGTGGTTCCTGTTTTAAACTAGCTACCCACACGAATATTTTCTTGTGTGTCTATTTGATTTAAAATAAAATTAGATCAATGTCGATTTTTGTCGATGGAATTTTTGTTATATTGATTTTGTTGGGATTGTTCGTTGAAACTTTTCGAAGTTTATGAATACGTCTGCAGCTAACCGAACAGTTGTTTTTTATTATTTAGAATTAAAACATTGTTCTACTTTTGCTCAGTGAATTAATCAACGTATTAACAGTGTTGTCAACTTGAAAATATAAAGCTTACAGTGTTTAAAAACACTGGAGAGTGTTTTCTCAATGAATTTATATCAAAGCAGCAATACAATTTGATTCATTATTTATGGTTGAAATAAATCCTGTTATTTGTTTATTTATTCAGTGAACGGAGTCCACTTATCATCTAATAACTAGTGATGGGAATAATACTAATTAGTAATATAATATTATTATGCGGAAATCAGTATATACTAATTTAAGCGATTATTTGATCGGGTAAAGTAGTAATTACTAATTTAAGCGATTATTTGATCGAGTGAAATAGTATATACTAATTTAAACGATTATTTGATTGGGTACATTAGTAGATACTAATTTAAGCGATTATTTGATTGGGTAAAATAGTATACACTAATTTAAGCGATTATTTCGTTGGGCAAATTACTAATTAGTATAGTAAAATAATTGAATATTATCTCGGTAGACTGGACTATTAATTATTATAAACAAATGTATTGCTTATTATCTTGGTAGACAGGACTACTAATTAGTATATAATAATATTAATAATTACTGATTTCAAGGTTGTTTTGTATTTCATTAAATAAATTATTAAATAATAATAATTATATCAAAATTTTAATTTTCACTACTAACAAACCCAGAAACGCTCATGAAACCACGGGCTTAAAAACAAACCCTAAAAATCACTCTCTCAAAAAAGTACACTTTAAAAGACCACCCCTTGTAAAATCTTTTATTGAAAATCACACCTACGGAAAAAAAACACATTATGAAAAACTACTGAATGTAAAAAGATTCCTGGAAAATCAGCCCCACTCCTGAAAAAACATCTCCCGAAACGAACAATGCCCCTAAAAATCATTCTTACAGAAAACCATTCCTGAAATTCATCCCCCGAAAAAACCCCTCCATAAAAATTACTTCCTGAAATACTAGCCCTTCGAAATACCACCCTCGAAAAACCACCCCCCGAAACAACCACCCATAAAAAACTTTGCCTATAATATCACCCCCCCCCCAAAAAAATCCCAAAAATACCCTTTGTAAAAAACATTTTTAGAAAACCAGTTCCTGAACTGAAAGGTTAACTACTAATTTGCAACTACTAATTTAATCGATTATTAAAATATCTCGTTTCAAAATAATCTATTATTAAAATATATCGAATATCCCATCACTACTAATAACGTCTTAGTACGATACTAATGATAGTAATTTTTAAGCGGTAGGATTTTCGTTCAGCTACGCTGACAAAGACGATGACATTTTGCCACGCATCGACGAGGACGGCCTGGACAACGTCAACTCGAAAGAGAAAATGATGGAAGTGCTGGACACCGTCGAGGGTCATGTCGAGAAGCTCCGGAAGGACGCGGCCCGCCTCGAGGAAGAAAAAGACAACATCCTCTCCACCCTAGACGCCGTCAAGATGCTGCCCAGCATACAAGACCTCTCCGGCCGTAAGTACCCAAACCTAACTTAACCCCCACTGATTGCAACCTCTATCCTATCATTCCAGTCGAGAGGGAGGAGACGATCAGTTACATAGATCGGATACTGGAGAGGTGCATGACGGTCGACGTTAAGGTGCACACGCAACGGAACCGATCGCAAGAGGAGGCCCTGCACCAGGTAAACCATTTGATCGACACTCTGGTGATGTCTCTGAAGGCAGATTCTGAAGGGGCGCGGCTGCGGTGCGTTATGTACATGAACTCGTGCTCGTCGCAGGGGCACGGTATCGCGGATAAACATTTCGAGTCCGTTTTACTGGGGTGTACTATCGACGACCAGAAGCGGGTGAAAAAACGGCTGCACGGCCTCCTGAAGTACTTGGAGAAACTGGGCTGCGTTACGGAGGTGGATTAATGTCGTCGGGGTTATGTTCGTTTTTATTTTTTTTATTGTATACATACTTAATTAACACTGTCGATCAATTCAATTCGCTTGATGTGTTTTTTTTTAAATTGGTTATACGAAAATCACTTTAACCCTATAGTACATGCGCGGACATGTGCTTCTGGGTGGAATCAACCCCTTGTGCGTGTTCTTCAGGGTTAAGAAAATGGGGGCCTTGTTTTGAGCTAGTGAAATTCGTTTCGACAGCCTAGGCGATTGTTGATTTTCTCTTTTGTTTTGTTATTTCCAATATAACCTGAGGGGCTATTTACAACACCGATGCAATTTGTTATCAGTGAGAAGTCCCACTGAAATTATGTCATTGACCAAACCTTATAGAGTAAAATGACGGCATTTCAGTGCGACTTCTCGCCGATGACAAATTGCATCGGTGTTGTGAATAGCCCCCCTGAAAAGAAAATAAAAGTGTTTTTTAAAAGCAAGACTGAGAGTAGAGACGTTTTTTCCAAAAGTTATGTTGAAATTAATATGAAAAAGAGAATATATAAATAGTATTTGATAGTTGTTTTAATAAAGAGGGTTTATGTTCATAAAATTTGTTGAATGAAACAGTGCGTACTATTCATTTTTCAGTACTTAATAACTTTTAGTTTAAACTGCCGAAATATTTACGCTTAAAAAGATTATAAAAAAATGTTTTATTTTATATAAATAATAATAATCGGTGAAGACTGAAAATATATTTCGAACAAATTTTCCCCAATTTTTTTTTTTTGTTATTTTTCATACTATATCCTCAGTGTAAAGGTACAACTCCTTAAGTGATATTAGCTTCCATTGCACTTGGCAGCTTTTACCTTTAAATCGATGATGTAATAGTGTTATAATTGGTGTTAAATTATAATCGAGTTTGTTTTTGTTTGTTTGATTCTTATTTGTTGAATGAATGTAAACCCGGTGACGTTATTTTAAGGGAAAAAAAAGTATTTTTTGCTGATTCATCAAGCGCCGTGATATTTGAAAATTTAATTATTTCTAATGTTAAAATATATAGAAGATATTCAATTTAGTTGGAAGTACAAATACACTCGCATATTTCAAGTTTTTCCTTTGTTTTCTTTTAATACTAATCCTCTCATTTTTTAAACTCATTTTAATAACATTTAAAACTAAAATTAACTTTTGTGTGAAGTTTCATATCTTGATTAATTCCATAATAATTTTAAACTAAGGTGGCATTCTAAATATAAATAACATTCTTAGAATTGTTTTTAAGCTGTATGCTAACTTCTATTAATAGGGCTGATTATCTTTAAGAATGACAATCATAAAAAATGCTGTACTTTTCCGCAATTTAATTTCTTAAAAGCTGTAATTATAGTAGTCTGTGCTAAATTAAAGAACATTTGAAGAAAAAGTGGTTCTCCTTGACGTCAGCAATCATGTTGGTCAACTTTAAAGGTCGATGAAATCAAAATGCAACTAACTTGTAAATAAAACACTTTTTACTTTGTTTAACCACTGGATCTTACATTTAATTGTGTGACTAGTTTCGACTATCTAGTAGTCATTCTCAAACTAAACAAATTACACGTTAAAAACTATTTATACGGCTTCGAAGAGAGGGGTGTACATTAGGTCAACCTGGTCATTAAGAAGGGAAATTCCGGGATTAAACAAAGTAAAAAGTGTTTTATTTACAAGTGTATTTAAGATGTACCACAAAGTGAACGCCTACAACACCAAACAAAATGCAACTAACTTTATGATAATAACTTTTGCGTGGACGTCTCATAATCATGTTCGCTTTAAAGTTAAAATTGTAAAGCTAACATGAGTTTTCGCCATATTGACGTCCAAGGTTGTTAAACTCGCGGAAACTCGGGAAGCGACACCCCATGTCCCGCACCAAAACGGTTCGAAGCGCCATCTAGTATAGTCGCCTGAACTATCACTAACCAAACGCATACAGAGAGTTTTATGTAATTTTCATAACGAGAATTTTTTTTTTAAGTAACCTTATACATACATTGCACATTTTCGATGCTCGGTTTATTAAAAGAATTTAATTCAAAGCTTTAAGAGGTAGTGTGTTGCCCGAGCGCGCGTATTAATTGTCCCTAAAACCATAAAACGGGAAGCATTCTAGTGAGTTTATTTATTCATACATGGAAACGAAATAAATCGTAGGCATTCCTAAAGGTACATTCTCGATTGTGTAGTTTTTTATATTTCAACTTATATAATAAATATTGCAAAAATAATTATTATAAATGCATGATTTAGTTAATTTGCCTAGGATTATAACATTTATTACGGAACAATCATAATAGTTATCAAAATGAAAAAAAGGTCAAGATGGTCTTTGTACCTTCCTTAACATAAATCGATTTTTATAGTAATATTTTATCGACAAATAACTTTGTTATTATGATTCCAGTATTATGTGTTTTACATTATAATTGCGTTTACATCTCAGGCGCTATCCCCACCCTTCGCCAGCACTGCCGACTGTGAGAAACTCTCTCTCTTAGTTACACTTGCGTGCTCTCTCCCACAATGCCTGCGCGCAGCGAGTGTTCTCTGTTTGTTATTGTTACTATTCCAAGGGTATTGAATTCTTATTCATGCATTTCTTGATTCAAAAACGGTGTTGGCTGTTTTCGAGCATTTGCCGAAATCACGCACGGCCTAATTTCGGACGTAGCGCTCGCTCTGAGCCCGGGTTCAAATGCTTTTAAAATACATATATATTTTTTTATTTTAAACAATTATTACACGAGTACAAAATTTAACATGATTGTGTTTTAAAATAAAGGAAACGAAATTTAATCAGACACAATTATTGTGTTATATTAATATTATCATAATTGCATCCGGAGTGCAACCAGGAAAATTTGAGTAGATGTTATTGATAAAATCGTGAACATTCATAAATTCAACACAAATTCGACAAATTTCATAAAAGAAGATAAAATTTCATAATTCATTTTTAAAATTAAATTTATCAAATTTGACAAATTTTTGTTGAATTTATCAATGTTGACCATTTTATTAACTATTGCCAATTGTGTGGTTTGTGTAAATTATAATAAGCCGGTTTTGTTGAATTTTCCAATTTTAACGTTTTCCTTACGCTACAATTTTAGTAATTTTTTTTTTATTTTTAGGATCTTTGTATTTTTTTTTTTTTTTTAGATAAGAATAATAATTTTTTATGATTTTAGTTCGAATTAATTGATTTTGACGATTTATTAATGTGTGGGTTGTGTTACTTTTGACGATACTATTCAAAATAATAATTAGGTACGAGTATTATTTAAAATGTATGATTTTTCCTCAAATCTTTATTTATCTTTTCATTTTATTGTATTCGACATTTCTTTACTATTATCGCCAGTGTCTCTTTCAGGCACCCGTCCGGGGGGGCGAAGCCCCCCCGGTGAAACTGTACCGCCCCCCCCGGAGAAATTTCGTCGATACACGTAAAATGTGAATTATGATTACCATCGTAACGTAAATGTATTACAAAATGCGTTTTGCATATTTTCAGTTTGTATGAAACATTTACTGCCCTAAGTCGAAATAATGCTATGATAATACACGAAATGAGCTGCCCCACCTCCCCTTCCCCCCAATATCTGATCAGCCACCCCGGATTAAATAAGCTGAAAGAAACACTGATTATCGCGTATATAAATAAATTGAAGGTAATCGATTTGTAATGTACAAAACATTACAATATTCGAAATGAAAATGTATATTTTGGTGAAATTGTCAGCTTTTGAAAATTTTATTGATTGATAAAATTGTATTATAATTCATTTTGAATTAAAAACTGGATTTGTTTATTTTCTAAGAAATTATTTTCAATTCTAATTCATTGAACATTTATACGGTATTTTAGTTTCGTCGTGATTTTTCTGCGATAATTCGGATAAAACTGATTCAAAATATAAAATAAAAGCTTGATATTAAATAACAGAATGAGTTTAATATGATTTGAACCATTTAATCAAAATACTAGGGATCATAAATCAATCAAAATATGAACATGGAAATTCCCTCGAGGTGAACCGAACCGTCTTGAAACGGTATATTCGGTATATGTCGGCAATCGGCCGAACGCATCGTGAACACGTGCCCTTGAATCAATCTGAGCTGAATTAAAAAAAAACGTATTTGTAACGAGAGCGTGCCATGCGTGTATTTCCCAGCGCGCTTCGGTTGAGGGGAATACACTAAAACTCCGTCCGTAATAGAGCGAGTGGTGGGGAACGAAAACCAGGGGAATCGGTGGATTTCGAACCGAGCGGGCTAGCATATTGCCTCTTAAGCGACTGTTTTCCACTCCCAGGCTAAGCATGAAGTAAAATTTCGAGTTTAGAAAAGCCTGAAAATTTGTTTTGGTCGCGAAGCGCGGAACGGCCAAACCAAATTTTCAGGCTTTTCTAAACTCGAAATTTTACTTCATGCGCCACCGGTACAAAACACTGACATATTACGAAGCAGAGCTGGGACGAATCCTCATTAGAGGGATTCGAATCACGAATCCGAATCACCTAATATGATTCGAATGACGAATACTCGAATAAAGAATTCGTAAGAATTAAATATGATTCGAATCAAAGATTCGAATCCTGTTTTTTCGAATCACGAATACAAATCGTTTAAGAATAAATTTGATTTTATTATTTCTTTACAACCATTAATGTATAAATATCGTATTAGTTGTTTTAACAAAAATATTCACAACCTAATTATTTATTATTAACACTGAACATCATTGATAACAGACTAAATTTCTGTGTTACTCTGTTTACAGATGTATTTGTGTGTTTTTGAGCTACACTTCAAATCAATGGTTTATACGCGTGGCGCATGAAGTAAAATTTCGAGTTTAGAAAAGCCCCGTGAAAATTTGTCTCGGGTCGCTGCGCGACCCTCGACAAATTTTCTACGCGGGGCTTTTCTAAACTCGAAATTTTACTTCATGCTTAGTCTGGGAGTGGAACACACTCGTTACTTTAAAATATGTTACAACTGTTAAAGTATGTATCGTCGGATGCCCGTCTTCAGGGGTGATATGTAAGCAAATTATGGGTCCTAGGAGTTGCCCAATAAGTGAGTTACTCAACTGTTTCCAAGGCACTCTTTGAAAAACCAAAAGATTAAAATTTTACATATAAAATGTACAATAAACTATAAGTGTGGTACATCATTGAATTCAGTAAAAAATATTCTTCCAATAAATATCAAAATCCAAAATAGCGCCCATAAGAAAAAGAAAAGTTAGCTATGGTCCCTAAGTAAATTTATTTTTATTTTTATTTATTTATTTTATTATTATTATTATTATTACATAACATGAGTACATATATTTTCAACAAATTAACATCTGTTCTATAATATATTTCTTTTATATTGAGCAGTGTTCTGCTCAACGTAATGAATATCCAGATGTAACAATAATAGTTCAAAGCACCTAAGTGAGTGAACACTTGTAGTGTGCTGGCATGAAGTTCTTAGAAATGTTGTGCAATATATGATACATAAATGTTGTTTTAGTTTACATAATGAGTACCGAAAAATAAATATATGATATGTGTTTATTATTCTAATATTTTTGAGAATTGAGGATAATTTTCGAAGATATAAGATTTTGAAAGTTGTGAGAATTTTTTTTTGTTATTTTGTTTGATATGTTGGGGAAGGAGAGTATAAGTTTTGGGGATTGTGTAGGTGAATGATCTGAGGCTAAAGGCTGATTTGCAATTTGGGATATAGAGTCTAGTCTTACTTCGTGTATCATGGTTTGATCTCATGTAGTTTAAGGCATTACGATGTTTATAAGCATATGTACAGAGACTGTGGAAGTACAGGCATCTAATATTGGGTACATTCACAGAATATAATAGATGGGATGGGTGTTATAGTTATCTTAAAATAAAATATGTTACTAGATTTATCGTTAAAAAGTGCCTATAATGTCAAAGTTGTCAATGTCTGGATTCAATAGTTTTTGAATAAAAAAATTAAAACAAATTTTCAAAAATACGTTTTTTGACAATATCTCATTAAGTAAATAAGATATTTCAAACTTGTTTTTGGGTTATTATTGGGCCCTAAATTATGCAACTTTGCCCCAATTTAACCGACTCGTATCTCTTTAAATAACCGAGATCCCCATACATTCTGTTGAAATACGGACACCCAGTATAATAATAATAATATAAAATTTATTGTATTGTTATTTTCTAAATATTTTAATTAAATAAATATTTTACATTGTTTACTGTATATTTACGAATACATTAAAAATAAATACTTATTTCAGTATAATATTGAAGGATAAATTAAAAACACTTGGTTTGTTTCACTATTTGTTTCTATTTACTCGACTAGTTTCGCTTTTTATTTCAGTAATTCAAAATTAATTATAACATCAAATGTCTAAAAGTCTTGTGTTAAAAATCACCAGAAATCATTAGATGTTTCTTATTAAACGAATTTCACTATGGCTTTCGACGTCTGAGTCAAAAAATGTTTGAAACATAAGTTGTAGCTAAGGAAAAAATAAACCTCTTTTACCTAAACACTTTTCACCTCAGCTCTTTTGTTTTTGTTCAATAAACCGAGAAAGATTATTTTGAAAATAAATACACAACTTTATGACAATATATGATAATTCGAAAATTTACGAACGAGTGTCTCCACTCCCAGACTAAGCATGAAGTAAAATTTCGAGTTTAGAAAAGCCCCGCGTAGAAAATTTGTCGAGGGGCTTTTCTAAACTCGAAATTTTACTTCAGGCGCCACGCGTATAAAACAGTGATTTAACGAGAAATTTAAAAACATACAAAACAAATTTTTCGTGTTAATCCTTACGATTAATTCGAATTATTTTTGACGATTCGAATCCTTTTGTAACTATTCGAATCTTTTTATAAATATCCTTTTATGAGGATTCGAATACTTTTACGAGGATTTGAATCATTTTATGAAGATTCGAATCCTTTTACGAGGATTCGAATCCTTTTATGAGGATTCGAATCCTTTCATGAGGATTCGAATCCTTTCATGAGGATTCGAATCCTTTCATGAGGATTCGAATCCTTTCATGAGGATTCGAATCACCAGCATTTGGATTCGAATACAAATCTTTTTAAAAAAGTGTAACGAATCCAGATCACGAATCCAGTTTAACTAAAGTATTCGAATATCTCTTTTGAATCCTCTAAAAGGATTCGAATCCAGGATTCGAATCCTGCCCAGCTCTGTTACGAAGTTTGAAATGTGCCACTAAACTTTATATTGAATCAGTATTTTGTACCGGTGGCGCATGAACTAAAATTTCGAGTTTAGAAAAGCCTGAAAATTTGGTTTGGCCGCTCCGCGCTACGCGACCAAACCAAATTTTCAGGCTTTTCTAAACTCGAAATTTTACTTCATGCTTAACCTGGGAGTGGAAAACACTCGCTTAAAGCTTCAAATTGAATTCTTTTAATAAACTGAGCATCAGAAAATGTGCAAAGTATGCATATGGATACTTCAAAGAAAAATTCTCATTATGAAAATGTTCTGTGTTACATAAAACTCTCATATCCCTGTATTGTGCGTCAAGATGTGTATAAATATTACGTGAAAAACAGAAATCTGTAATGTGAAATTTACTTACGCACAGATGCTACTGCGTGTGTGTGTCAACACATACACGCAGTGTGTGCATTTGTATATAAATTAGTATATTCCTTATTCTCAATAAAGGAATTAGAATTATTAATGACTTGACTAAGAAATAGAAATTAACACTTACCTTATTTTTATAATTAATTTCTGAATATAAGTACAAATAGGTAGAAATAAAATTAAGACAAAAAAAGTTGAAATTATATAATCTAATTTATTAATAAGAAACATAAATTAACAAAAAATAGCCACAATATCACAAGAATACAATAATTGTGAATAACAATATAAAATAAATAATAAACATAATTTTAACCATAAATCACTATTCGAAGTTTTAGGAAAATTAAACATTTTAAATTCCTTTTTTACAGCCTGGTACCTTACAAGTGATTATGGGCATGATGATTTAAGAGATTCTTAAAAATCAACTAAATTAATCAAAATAGAGCTAATCTAATATGTATAAATAATCTATTAAATAACAGTAAATCTAACGATAGAAATTAAAAATACCTTACAGAAAATCTATCATCCACAAATTATGGAAAACTATCATTCACAAATTATGGAAAACAGAAAGACCGTGCTTCTCGGAGCAAACACTAATAAAAATGGCCGAGTGGAATACGGTTTGTAGGTTCAGGGCTGGTTCACGATTATGGACTATGGAGGCAAGACGGAGAAAACATTCTTAACCTCATTTCTTTGTTATTGCTCTTTTTGTGTTTTACTATAATTGCGACAAAAGCTTTCTCTGCACTTCCCAAAATTGTGATAAAAGGTTTGAATATTTTTCTTATTTAATTTAATCATCGCACAGTGTGAGCTATAATATGATTTAATGGTTGATTTTAATTTAGTAAGTTAAAGTACAACATATTAGCATAGGCATTCAATAGTGTTTTATGAGTGATTTATTATATTACATATCTTGTGTATGTAGTGTTCTAAGTACAATTACGACAAAATGCCTCGAAATAAGGTTTGTGTAATCACAGGTTGTGCTGATAAAATTTTTGAGAGACACTACGTTTTGATATCAACAAAATAATGTCAACATTTTTACAATGGGTTGCAGCATGTGATAAAAAATATTTCGATTAATTATCGCTAGTCCTGATTTTCTAATGGAGGAGGATATTTTATCAAACATTTTTCAATAGATCGATATGATTTAGTAGATATAGAGATGTGTTCGAGTAGCACTATATTATTACAACGACTTGCTCCCAAGCAGACATGCACTCAGTAATTGGTCTTAGAGAAGTTTTCATCACTGTTCTCATGGGGGCTTACACATTTAAACATATGCATAAATATAAAATAAGTTTAAATAAATAAATATCGTATATCTGTCTATTAGCACAAATCTTGATTTAAAGAGTTGTTCTACACGAATTATAGGCAAAGTTATTTTCCTGAATTACATTTAATATTGTATTTTTACTACTACTTTTAATAAAAGCTATTTAATAATAATAATAATTTATTACGGAATCACCTTTTTAACAAAATAATACAAACAAATATATATCAGTGTTACAATAAAATAAATCATAACATATGCAAATAAATTAAACCAGAAATAATAAATTTATATTGAATTTATTTTTATACATAATTCTCTTTAAATACTTTCATATAAAAATTGAAACAAAAATTATAAACCTAAATTAATTTTTTAGAAAAAGGTAAGTGATATCTATAAATATATATTTATCAATTGAGAGTTTTCATTGGTTATGAATACTTAACTTTTTATTAATCGTGTTATTCATTTTGAAATATCAAATCAGTTTAAATTTTAAAGAATAAGTTGAACCGCCCGGCAAAAATTTGTGATATCTATAAATATATATTTATCAATTGAGAGTTTTCATTGGTTATGAATACTTAACTTTATATTAATCGTGTTATTCATTTCGAAATATCAAATCAGTTTAAATCAGGTATGGGCAACCTTGGACATGTTGAGGGCCAAACTTTAGCATGCAAATACATTCGCGGGCCGCGTTTAAAAGTACTTAGTGCATTTTAAAGTAGTGATAATATTTTTTGCGATAGATATTAGATATGAAATAATACGACAAAGTTATTACAGTACAATTTATTAAAATAACAAAATGAAATTTAAAAAAATGGTACATTATAATTAAATCGTTAAATTTGCAATTGTTACAAACTACGAAAGTTAAATACACCGAAATCAATGAGACACTTGAACTTGAATTTGGGAAACTAATCCATCGATATTTGGATTAATTCCACTGACACAAAGACGTAAAGAATTTTCCAAATTATCGTCAGTCAGTCTTGTACGATGTGTTGATTTATTAACTTTCATCAATGAAAAGAACTGTTCGCATTTATAAGTACTGCCAAACGCACAAATCAATCTTCTTGCGAATTTTCTAAGCTGCGGAAAATTGTCTTCTTCTAGGTATTTTTTGTAGAAATCGCACAACTCTACGTCTTCAAATTTGGATTTTAGGAGTGAGTTTTCTTGAATCTCGATCAACTCCATTTGTAAGTGTATTGAAGCATTTTGTACAATATATGTTGTAGGAGTAGCAAATAAACTGAAACAGTCTTCCATGTTTTTAAAGTCGCAAAATCTGTTCGAAAATTGTTCCGACAGTAACTTGAGTTCTTCAGCATATTGAGCATAAGCAATATTTTCATACGCAGAGAGCGTGTTGAAATGGTAACTGTTACCAGACAGCATCTGTGACTCCCACAAGCGTAGTTTGATCTGAAACGCTTTTAAATGGCTGTACAAATCATTTACTAACTGTCCTTGTTTTTGAAGTTTCAAATTTAAATCATTCAAATAGCCTGTAAGATCGACCAGAAATGCTAAGTCACATATCCATTCTGGGTCACTTAATTCAGATAGTGGTTTATCTTTTATTTTCATAAAGTCTGCTATCTTATTTCTAAGCTCGTAAAACCGCTTCAACATTTTTCCTTTGCTCAGCCATCTGACTTCACAATAATACAGTCCGCGCCCCATACCTTGGCGAGTGGCTCGGATGCGCAGTGGTATATTACTCCCCGCGACATTTTAAAAATTCCAGCGGCGCCGCGGCGGCGAATAACGCGATAGAAGTAAGGACGAAAAGCAGTGGTATTGGGACACCAATAACGAAATATTTAGCCCAATTTCAAAAGGTTCACGGCTAATCATTATTAATGCTGGTGGTGACAAAAGATTTATTCCAAACTGCTTACAGATTTTTAAATCCGGTACGTCCTCGGGGGATTATCATTCAGAGATGAATTCAACAAATTACGAAAGGTGGCTTCGCGAAAAATTAATACCAAATTTGGAGCCACAATCAGTTATAGTTGTGGATAATGCTCTTTATCACAATGTGCAAATTAACCATGCACCGAACAGCAATTCAAAAAAAGCTGATATGATATCATGGTTGACACAAAAAAATTTACCATTTTCACACAATATGCTCAAACCTGCACTATATTCCATAATAAAGTCGCATAAGCATCAACATATTCAGTACAAATTTGACGCATTGTTTGAACAGTATGGACATTCAATTTTAAGACTTCCGCCCTACCATCCGGATCTGAATCCCATTGAACTAATTTGGGCTACAGTCAAACAAAATGTAGCAAAAAGAAACACCACGTTCAAAATACAAGATACGTGGAAATTGTCTGAAGAAGAATTTGTAGCAATTACTGCAGAGGAGTGGAAAAAGAGGTGTGACCATGTCATCAAAATTGAAATTAATTACCTGGCTAATGAAATCATTGTTGATGTCCGCACCGAGGAGCTTGTTATTACATTAAATGAAGATTCGAGCGACGACGATCTTGTATTTCATTAAAAATTTTAAATTAAATGCCCATGTTATTTTATTCAATTTTGTTTATTAAAACGTACATTATTAAGATATATGTAATTTTTATTACTTTTATTATAAGTGATTTTGATACAACAATAGGGCTAAAGAATCTGCGTTACGCCACTGACCGCCGCGCGGTACATTTTACATTTGTCGGTCGGCTATAAACGGTGCACTCGGGACTATTCGGGCTGCGCGGCTTCTCGCCAAGGTATGGGGCGCGGACTGTATGTTACGTCGTTATATTCAGCTGACATTTCATCCAAAAACGCCTTGAACTGACGATGGTTAAGCCCTCGGGATCGAATAAAGTTGATGGTTTTTACTACCACATTCATAACATTCTGGAGTCGAATGGTCTTAGAACACAAGTTCTGTTGGTGGATAATGCAATGAAGGACTATCAAGTCATCTTTTTGCACATTTAATTCTGTTGCTTTTTTATTCAAAATTCCGATGAAACCTTTACGTAAGCCGACCATAGAAGGTGCACCATCAGTGCATACTCCAATTAATTTTGACATGGCAAGCCAAAACTTGTGAATACCTTTTGAACTTCAATAAAAATATCCTCTCCTGTAGTGGTTCCTTTTAGCGGCTGTAAAGCAAGCAATTCCTCAGTAATAGTGAACTCCTTATCAACAGCTCGAATAAATATAGCCAGTTGAGCTGTGTCAGACAAATCGGTGCTCTCATCTAATGCTATGGAAAATGATTCAAAACCAGCCATACGGTTAGTCAATGTTGTTTTTATATCATTAACCATCATTTCTATACGTCGAACAACAGTTCGTCTTGACAAACTAATTTTTTCAAATTCTTTTTTCTTTTCAGGACACATAATACCGCAAAATTCTAACATACACTCCTTGATAAATTCTCCTTCAGCAAATGGTTTTAATGCCTTTGCCAATTTTGAGCTAACTATAAAACTAGCTTTCACAACATTATCAAGTTGTGTTCTTTGTTTATGAAACATTTGTTGCTGTTTTTCCAAATTTGCGGTAAGCTTCTGGATTTTGTCTGTTCTTAATTGTTCTGTCGGTGAGTGCAGCGTAGCATGCTTAGTTGAGTAATGCCTCTATATTGAATTCTTTCATTACTGAAATGGATTCATTACACAGCAAACAAATAGGCTTACCATTGTGCAAGATAAAAAAGAATTCTTCAGTCCATTTTTCTTGAAAATGGCGACCCTCTGTATCTACTTTTCGTTTCTTTCCACCAGACATCATTTTTGTTTATTTTTCGTTCAATAAACTTAATAACAAACTATAGTTAGTAACCACTCAAGATGCACACAAAGTCACAAAGCAAGTTGACGGCTCGAGCAGTTCGCTAGGATATCGCTTGTCCAAGTTATCACCTCGGTAGCTCAAATAGAACTGAACTAACGTTCGGGCCATCCACCCGCTCATATAGGCAAAATGAACGAATAATCTGGAATAAACTAGTTTAGAATCATTGAGAAGCAATAAATCTTTTGATGTGTCGCCCGTGAGGCGGCAAACCTCAAAGAATTTGATCGAGCAAGTCGAGTGGCGGCGATTATCAAAGAGTGAGGCGGCAAACATCAAAGAATTTGATGTTTGCCGCCTCACTGTCACTCCCGTGAGTATAAGTACCTAATGTAATATTTTTTCAATTGGGTTTTTCAAAACGTCTCGCGGGCCGGATCATATCTTACAGCGGGCCGGATCCGGCCCGCGGGCCGGGGGTTGCCCATATGTGGTTTAAATTTTAAAGAATAAGTTGAACCGTCCGGCAAAAATTTGTTCGAGTTAGTTGGCGTAATGGCCGTCCAGAGGCGTTCTTTGCAGTATTTTCTAATACATGGGCGTGAACCTTCTAGAGGTTCATTTTTCTAGGTGTAGGTTAAGGCGGCCGAGGAGAAAGCGAAAAACCGGGAGAAAAACGCGCTAAATTCAAATATTCCTCAATAATCGCCAACGCTGGCGACCTCCAGATTAGTCGCCTGAACTACTGCCAAAAAGACGATTTGCCATTGCGGTGACGCACCTCTGGTCAAACTGCGCAAGGTCGGTTTGGTTCAAAATAGACAACCTTTCCTGATTAACAACCTTGATAAACTGATGTTGGCATAAAACTGATTCTTTAACCCCTACATTAGTTTGCCCGCGTATGACGTTATGGAGCGACATTTCCTGAATAAGAAGAATTTAATCAAATAATGAACAATGAAGAATATTTAGTGTTAAAACTTCACGCTAAATCACGCCTGGCGCATTGAAGTAAATATTTCGAGTTTAGAAAAGCCTGAAATTTTGGATTGGTCGCTACGTGAACTATACAAATTTTCTTTGGTTCGAATATTATCTAACACCTAAATAAATATGAAAATATGAAGTATTAAATCAAACTAAATACTTCATTTAATTTAATAAATTTGTACTTCATTCACCATGAAATTCAATCGCCATGAAATTTAATGAGTTTAGACAAAAGTGAACTACTTAAACTTGTTTTATAAAGAGAAATTCTGTTGCATTTAGCGAAAGTTTAAAATAAAAGTTTGTACAAAATAAACAGTTTATTTAATGTTTAATTAATTAAAACAACTGGAAAATTCCCAAATTAAAGTTAAATTACCATATTTGGCAACATTATTTCACTGCTTGAAGAATTACGAAGAAATTCTACACTAGCATCCAAGAAATAAAAAAACTCCGGCAACACCGCGTCAGATGTGCAGGAGGGATTAATTTTTTCGCAGTTGGCAACGTTGAGTCCGAATTTTTCGTCAAGGAAGTTTTTCGCCCGTCGATTTTTCCTCAATAATTAACACAAAAATGAACTCCTTGCAGGTATGTACACACAAAATTTACTTATGAATAGCATGCAACTTTAAGTTTTCCATTTTCTCGCCTTATTTCTTACATTAAATTATTTTTTTTCCGTATGACCTAACCTAAAAAGTATTGATTATGTCATTGGACATTTTACATAATCACACCCAAAATCCTCATATTTGCATTCATTTTATTTAACACAATCTTTAGTTTTATGACAAAAACACAATATAAAGCAAAAAAAGTATACAATAAGTATAATTAATGCTCATTAAGTTGAGTTTTGCGGGGTTTTAGTCTACTCGCTCTTTAAATGCATTGAGTATTTTATAACCTGCAATGTCTCTAACTGCTAATAAAATAAAACTCTTTAACTTTGTTTGTATAACACAATATTTTTTATTTTTGTGACTGCAGTTTCGGCAACTCAACTTGCCATTATCAAACGGAGTGATTTAAATTATAGTATGGTACAGGTATATATACAATTCTTGTATATATACCTGTACCATACCGTAATTTAAATCACTACGTTTGATATTGGCAAGTTGAGTTGCCGAAACTGCAGTCACAAAAGTAAAAAATATTGTGTTATACAAACAAAGTTAAAGTGTTTTATTTTATTGAATTAACATGTATAACAAAGTAGAAGCCCCCACCGTTCATAATTCTCTTATTGCTGTTCGATATGTCAATAAATAAATTTGAATTAACATGTATAATAAGTAGAAGCCACTTTCGATAATAATTTGTCCATGATATAAGTTGACAAATTTAGGTTGGACAGACGTGCTGAGAAGGAGTGAAAAACAAACATGAGCGAGAGCGTGACCGAACTTGCCACGAACCTATCGAGTGTCCCCATTCCTTATCCTGCCACAATTTTACTGCTATGCATCGGCAAGTAATCTGTGCTGTACTATAAGTATCCACACAACTTAATCTCATGCTAGGTTGCACCGTAATTTAAGACTTCCTTAAATTAGTCAATCTCTTAAGAATGTACATTTTGCCTTCAAAGACGATTTGTAAAATTTATGTTTGTGTCATATTTAAATGGATTGACTTATACAGAAAGTTTTATGTAACACCGAACATGTTCATCCAATACAATTTGACACCTTTATTTTTTAAGTTATGTGTAAATTGGGTTGCCTATATAACCATTACAAATTGTAGCCAATCAATCGCAATAAATGCCTCAACTTGTACACATAGGAAGATTTTCCTTTAAGTATACATGTCCCAATTATACCGTATATGTCATAAATCTTTAGATACTCGTTAAAAAAAATCAATTTGAAACTTGAAATGAGTGTGTTTCACTTCCAGACTAACCACCAAGTAAAATTTTGAGTTTAGAAAAACCTGAAAATTTGGTTTGGTCACGTAGCGTGAAGCGGCCAAACCAAATTTTCAGGCTTTTCTAAACTCAAAATTTTACTTCATGCGCCACCGATACAAAACACTGACATATTACAAAGTTTAAAACACACCGCTAAACTTTACATTACATCAGTGTTTCGTACCGGTGGCGCATGAAGTAAAATTTCGAGTTTAGAAAAGCCTGAAAAGTTGGTTTGGCCGCTCCGCGCTTCGCGCTACACGCGCTACACGACCAAACCAAATTTTCAGGCTTTTCTAAACTCGAAATTTTACTTCATGCTTAGCCTGGGGGTGGAAAACAGTCGTTTAAAGCTTCAAATTAAATTCTTTTAACAAACCGAGTGTCGGCAAATGTACAACATATGCTTATGTATACTTAAAAGAAAAATTCTCGTTATGAAAATGTTCGTTGTTATATAAGACTCTCTGTATATTAACCCTTTTGGCCCTGACAGTTGCATTTGAAACCACAAACATTTGGTAAACATACATCTGAGATAGTAATAAATAATATTCTGTGTACAACAAATTTTTTGGACCCCAGAAAAATTCCAGAGCTGTGTTATGATCATAGCGTGGATTTTTGCAGGGATAGCTCATGAACTGTTGTCGCCCAGTCGAGATAAGTATATAACATACGCGATTTGACGCCAAATGCACAAACGGACGACTACATCATTAGACACAGCCGCAATCGTCCACTTATCCATTCGGCGCAAAGTCAGGTGCTTTATGTGCCCAACTCGACTGAGCGGCCCCGTTTCACGAGCGATCCCTGCCAAAATCCGCCCAGTAGTTATCATGCTAGTTTTCTTTAGTGTTAAAGAAAACTAGCATCAAACTTTGATTGCTTGAGATTTCCTTAAAGTTAAGGAGGATGCAAAATATGGTGCATTCCAGCATAAATGTCCTAATTTTTGTTAATTAAAATTATTTAATTGTTAAGAAAACTATCGTCTTGGGCCAAATCGCCAGGCGTAGCATCAGCCAGAGCGCAGCGAGGCGATCCACCAAATTGCAAGAGGTCCAGAAATCAATGGGTGTATGTATTAATTAGCAAAACTTCACTCCACAATATCTTCTGAAAGTATAAGGTAAAAGTGATCTACTTTTTATCTTTAATTTTAATTTATAGGCTGAAGATGGTGTACCAGTTTACATCAAAGCTGGACTCAAGGACAAGTTCCTGTTCCAAGGCACCCTCCTGTTGACTGCCATCGGTTTAGGCATGGTTGGTGAAACCCTGTACAATTTGTCGTATCCCAAAAAACAATAATTTATTCACCACGTGTAGTAACTAACTAGACTATTTTAAGTAATATTCTTTTAACACCATCCTTATATGATAAGTAATAAATCTATTTAATAGGTATTGTGTATGTTTTGTATTCTGTCTGGAATGAATACCCTCATAACACATTCTTTTCCTTGTAAATAAATGAAAGTGATTGAAATATTGTTATAATTAAATTGTGATTATTGTATTTTGAAGAATATTTATGTGATGCATTTTGTTTTCTGTTTGATGTAAATGTGTTTTTGAAAAAGTAAGTGTTTAAGGTTTAATTTGGAGTTTCTAAGGAGTGTTTCTACTCGCAGGTTAAATTTAAGGTTAAATTTTTGAGTTTAGAAAAGCCTTAAAATTTGGATTTGGGCGTGGAGCGAAGTGAGCGCCCTAAGGACGGTCGAGTATACAGTAAGAAGGATCGACAGATTCAAAGATTTTGGAGTGGGGGTGGAGATCGGTTACGTCACAAATGCGCGCTTAATTTAAATGTGGTTACTTCGTAATTTAGATAATTACAAGTAATTACAGTAACTGAATAATAATTCTTACTATTAAAAAAAAGACCTTTATTGGCATAATAATACAATACATCAGCGACGGCTCGCAGCCTAACTTCAGGGTTGGCCACAGCGCCAAGGCACACAAAATTTGAGGTTGGGATCGCGCTTTATAAATACAAGGAATTGCACAACAAAGTCACCTTTCAATAACGGATACATATTACCTTGGATCTCTGGTCGACCCTGAAGTTAGGCTGCGAGCCGTCGCTGATGTATTGTATTATTATGCCAATAAAGGTCTTTTTTTTAATAGTAAGAATTATTATTCAGTTACTGTAATTACTTGTAATTATCTAAATCTACACTAATCGCTACCACCTGTCTTCTTCCTGCTTTCCCTCTCTTCCCCCAACTTCTTCAGCGTCCTTACCCCGGCCCCATCTTCTCTCATCCATTAAATTATATTAATAACATAAAAATTATCTCAGATAAAAGACATTATTCGATTTGGAAATACGATTATTAGCATCATAATGTATATCCACATTTAATTCTCCGTAATATTGCTTGTTCAATTTGAAGCTTTAAACAAGTGTTTTCCACTCCCAGACTAAGCATGAAGTAAAAATTTTACTTCATGCGCCACGCGTATAAACAGATTTTAAGTGAGGTTTGAATATACATAAATTTTAAATATTTTAGTGTTTTATACGCGTAGCGCATGAAGTAAAATTTCGAGTTTAGAAAAGCCCAGAAAATTTGTCACGGGTCGCTGCGCGACCCTCGACAAATTTTCACGTGGCTTTTCTAAACTCGAAATTTTACTTCATGCTTAGTCTGGGAGTGGAAAACACTTGTTTAAAGCTTCAAATTGAGTTTTTTAAAAAATAGGGAAAATCTAAAGATTTACAGATAATGGGCTGAATTTGGAATACGTATACTTTAAAGAAAAACTCCCTGTATAATGTAAATACATATTTAAGGAAGGTGCGAAAAGGGGAAATGAATATTTAAAACATGTTAATAATTTCATTTATTTACAATTTATTAAATTTTTTGCTCTTTGCATTTTATTTTATTTAAGAGATTTTGCTCTTAAAATCTTTGTTATTTTTAAAAACCTAATATGAGTAATTAAAACAATTAATTCTTATAAATAATCTTTGTTTCAAATATGATTTTATTATAAACCAATCAACGTCAATAATTTTTTTTAATTTAATTACACGTAGCACAAACTATTATTTTAATTATACTTAACACTAACACAAAGTCTTATTTTAATAACACTTATTTTTAACACTAAATATTAAAAATATCCATCTATGAAAGTACAGCGAAACCGGAAAGAGAGGTTATGATAGACTCAAAAACGTGACCAAATACAACGTCAATGTTCTCTATTGCCTGCAGGGAAAGGGGTAGGGGAAACATAGATAGATTCAAATCTGTCATACCTTGTAACACATACAGAGAGTTTTATGTAACACCGAACATTTTCATAACGAGAATTTTTTAAGTATACATAAGCATACCTTGTGCACGCTCCGGCGCTCAGTTTATTAAAAGATTTAAAGCTTTGAACGAGTGTTTTCCACTCCCAGGCTAAGCATGAAGTAAAATTTCGAGTTTAGAAAAGCCTGAACATTTGGTTTGGTCGCGTAGCGCGAAGCGCGGAGCGGCCAAACCAAATTTTCAGGCTTTTCTAAACTCGAAATTTTACTTCATGCGCCACCGGTACAAAACACTGATGCAATGTAAAGTTTAGCGGTGTGTTTTAAACTTCGAAATGTCAGTGTTTTGTACCGGTGGCGCATGAAGTAAAATTTCGAGTTTAGAAAAGCCTGAAAATTTGGTTTGGCCGCTCCGCGCTTCGCGCTACGCGACCAAACCAAATTTTCAGGCTTTTCTAAACTCGAAATTTTACTTCATGCTTAGTCTGGGAGTGGAACACACTAATTTCAAGTTTCAAATTGAACTCTGTTAAAAACAACGAGTATCTAAAGATTTACTGCATATACGCTGTAACTGGGACATGTATACTTGAAAGAAAAACTCCCTGCATTTACAAGTTAAGGCATTAATTGCGATTGATTGGCTACAATTTTTAATGGTCATATAGGCAACTCAATTTACACACAACTTAAAAATTAAAAGTGACAAATTGTATTCGATGCAAATGTTTGGTGTTACATAAAACTCTCTGTATGTGTTCATATGTGTTACGCCCATCGACATATGTACCTTGGAGCGCCCAAATCCAAGTTTGTGGGTATAATGAGTTGCATATATTATTTTACTGTTGGCTGAATTAAATTAAATAAATAATCTATTTAAACGTAAAATTCATTAAGTGAACAAGCTGCATAATGATTTTCACATTCAAACAATAGTAATCTAATGGGATAGTTTGGACTTTTATATAAATGAAACATTTTTAAACACTTTCTATATTATATTGTTTCTACAATTGTTTCGACACACTGTGACTTCTGCAGGCGAAGAAAATAAAATAGTATTGAATTACACGCATCAAATAAAATAGAAACCTAAATTTAATTCTATAAATTAAATTAAATTGAATGCTAAGCAGCACTGGCTTAGCCAGGACTTCGTCTTAGGGTTAGCCCAAAACAAATGAAATATGACAAAGTTTTCAAAAAAATAAAAATGTGTTCAAATTAGTGAAAATATGCACTAACTAACTAAATATCTTTATTTATAAAATTTATACACAGTGTATTTGCAAAAAAATAATAAGTTGTATAAAAAAAGAATTGGCTCTCTTATTTAAAAATTTACAAAGAGTTGAAGAAATTTATAAAAAATTGTCAAATATCTTTAAAATTAACAAAAATCTACGTTTTTGATTTACCGGTTTACTTTTCTATATTCGTATTCATTTAATTTGCTGCGAAAACTCGAATATTATTACATGTAGCCAGAATAAGTTGAAATAGAAAACTCGGAAAACGTGAATCTCTTAATACTTTATTTTTATAACTAAGATGGATAAAGTCAATTAAATCAAACTTTCAAATATCGATGTATGTGTTCAATAATATACTAACGAGTGTTATTCATTCCTTTATTAAGCATGCAGTAAATATTTCGAGTTTAGAAAAGCGTGAAAATTTGGAATGGTCGCTCCAAGCGAGGACTTTCTGCGAGGGGATAGATGATCTACCTCCCGCACAACGCCTCCAAAAAGTCCTTGCAAAGGATCACACGAACGGTATTGGACTACTAAAAAAGTCCAACGGTGAATACACTGGAACCCTAGAAGAAAGTCTAAGAGTACTCCTAGAAGCTCACTTTCCTGGGTCCCAGGCAATTAACAGTGAAGACTTACCTGCCATCGGCTTTGAGGTAGAAGAACGCCCTACCAGAGAAAGCAAAAAACTGGCAACAAAGATCTTCAATCCAAGCATAATAACATGGGCGATCAACGGCTTCAAGCCGTTCAAATCCGCGGGGGCAGATGGCATCTTTCCAGCCCTTTTGCAAAGGGCAGGGGAGGAGTTATTACCACGTCTCACGCAAATATTCAGAGCTAGCTACTCTCTTGGGTATATCCCCAAGCAGTGGAGGGAGGTGGCGGTGGTGTTTATACCAAAGGCTGGCAAACGCCAAACTGA
This sequence comes from Philonthus cognatus, assembly GCA_932526585.2. Taxonomy (NCBI): domain Eukaryota; kingdom Metazoa; phylum Arthropoda; class Insecta; order Coleoptera; family Staphylinidae; genus Philonthus; species Philonthus cognatus. The sequence continues at coordinate 15,064,145 of OW052243.1, forward strand.
CGAGCCTAAGTCATATCGCCCCATAAGTCTCACCTCCTTTCTCCTAAAATCAATGGAGAAAATCATTGATAGAAATATCAGAGGGAAAGCTCTTCAGTCGTTTCCCCTTCACAAACACCAATTTGCCTATCAAGCAGGCAAATCAACAACAAATGCCCTTCACACACTAACAAGTGTAATAGAGAAGAGCATCGCAAGCAAAGAAGTGGCTCTATGCGCATTCTTGGACATCGAAGGTGCATTTGACAACACCTCCTATGAATCCATAGACACGGCCCCCAAATCAAGAGGAATGATGCCTCCACATCCAAAGGGATCCATGCTATGCTCAAAGGTCGTAGGATCACACTTTCCATTGGCCATGAGTCGGCAACTGTGTTCGCAGTAAAGGGGTGCCCACAAGGCGGGGTTCTATCGCCCCTGCTGTGGTCACTAGTTGTCGATGAGCTAATATCGGTGTTATCCAACGACGGTTTTGACGTACAAGGCTATGCTGACGACATCGTCATCATAGTTAGGGGAAAGCATGACGATACGGTGTCCAACCGCATGCAGTCAGCCCTTCGGAAAGTAAGTACATGGTGCGTGCAGAAGGGGCTCACTATCAATCCCAACAAGACTGTAATTGTCCCATTTACAGGTCGTAGAAAATTAAATCTTAAGGCACTAACCATGAATGGGACACTCATTGGGCTTTCCAACACAGTTAAATATCTCGGCCTCACCTTTGACCAGAGGCTAAACTGGAAAACCCATGTAGATAACATCACTGCCAAAGCAGTAAGGGCAATATGGGCTTGCCGCAGGCTATTTGGCAAACGATGGGGTTTACACCCCAAGATGATATACTGGCTTTTCATTACGGTGATAAGACCAATAATCACCTATGGTTCCGTTGTCTGGTGGACGAAGACAACGGAGATCACAACCCAAGCAAGGCTCAGCAAGGTTCAACGGCTGGCATGTTTGGGCATCACAGGGGCTATGAACACCTGCCCCACTGGAGCAATGGAGGCTATGCTAAATCTCACACCTCTGCATCTGCACGTGAAAAGGGAAGCAGCACTAGACGCATTAAGAATAATCCAGACAGACATACCAAAATATGGATACCTTAACGGGCACCTAAAAATCCTCAACACTGTGTGTGAAAGAGCGATATAGATGCCCAAAGACTACATGTCAACTGACTACGACTTCGACACAACGATTGAAGTGGCCATCCATGGCCGCCATGATGTTGGAGCGAGGGTCAAGCAGTTACAAGGCTCCTCGATAGTTTGGTTCACTGACGGATCCAAAACTGAGAACGGAGTCGGAATCGGTATCACTGGCCCTCGATGCGAGTTATCAAGGGCCTTGGGACGATCACCATCGATATTTCAGGCAGAAATCGAGACCCTGAACACATGCGCCCACATATGTTTAGACAGGAGATACAACAAACAGAGGGTTTGCATCTGCTCAGACAGTCAAGCTGCAATAAAGGCAATAAAATCGCCTACATGCAAGTCTAAATCTGTCTGGGAGTGCAAGCTATCCCTAAAGCAGCTGGCTAGGAACAACAGAGTCAAACTGGTCTGGGTTCCGGGACACGCAGGGATCAAAGGCAATGAAATTGCCGACAACCTTGCCAAGGAAGGGTCCAAGACTCCATTTGTCGGACCAGAACCTTACAGTGGAATAACTAAAGTCCGCATCAAGGGGATGATCCGGGAATGGGAAGATGCTGCCAAAAGTGCTCACCTTAGAAACACACCTGGTCTGCGGCGGGCGAAAAGGTTCATCGCCTTCTCTGCCGTAAGAGCCGGACAGTTTCTCAGGTTAAGCAAGGGCAACCTAAGGCTCATAACCGGCCTTCTAACTGGACACTCTCCTCTGAAGTACCACCTCACCAAGATGGGTCAGACAACTGATGCCAACTGCAGGTTCTGCAACGAGGCACAAGAAACAGCAGAGCACCTACTTTGTGAATGCCCTGCCTTGTCCCTTCAAAGAGGGAACTACCTGTCATCGGCCACTTTAAACACCGAGGAATTGGTACACATTAACCCTCAAGTTATAGTAGACTTCATAAGAAGTCTAGACATTGAGGGACTCAAGTAGGTCAGGGATAGTTACAAAAGATCTTTTAGGTCGAGGTAACTTCGAAAGGCCCAGAGGCCACAGGACCCACCGACCCCATAACATAACATAAACTCGAAATAATTACTCTATGCGCCAGGCGTATTAACCCATTAACGGCCGAGCAATTATAGAGTTAACTTTAAAAGTTGATTTAAGGGAAAAGTCTACACTTCTTTTAATGGTTTCTACGAATGACTTATTGCATTACATATTGTGAATTTTTCTTTAATATATACAATGTATACGCTGTAAATGTAAAGCATTTGTCGATTTTGTACAAAAACGTGCAATATGAAGTTTAGAACGAGCTTTTCCACTCCCAGACTAAGCATGAAGTAAAATTTCGAGTTTAGAAAAGCCCCGCGTAGAAAATTTGTCGAGGGTCGCGCCAGCGACCCTCGACAAATTTTCACGGGGCTTTTCTAAACTCGAAATTTTACTTCATGCGCCACGCGTATAAAACACTGAAATATTGTGAAGTTAGAAATACACTGAAAACATTTTTTTTTAAATGAGTAATAATCGAGATATTTAAATAACAAAATATTTACGTTTTTATTTATACATTTTCAAGTCAAGTCAAATAATATAATATAATAAATGAACTTATTTAGTAATTTAATTAACATAAAATTAATAATATTGCGTATATGCATCAATGGCGCCTAATGGGTTAAGGGGTTAGGCCACTCTAGACTAGGAAAAAAAGGTCATTTTCTAGATTTTTTTAAACAAAATCTAAAAGTGCTACTTAAAAATTGTTTTTGTATCTTCATTGTATGCAAATTGAACTTTATTTCCACATTTTTTCAAAAAAAAAATGTAAGAAATGAGGTCACAAAATAAATAAAATGGAGGTCCCTCTCGGAGCATAGGACAAAACGGGCGAAAAGATCCTGGAAAAAGCAATGAACCTGGAACAAAAAAGTAAATGTTTTCTGAATCTCTGGTGTATATTCTAAAAATATACGGGCCGGATTTTGAAAATTTTGATTCTAAACAAAATAACGCACGTTTGAAAAAAAAAGTTCGCGCTGACTGATGCTGCAAAAGAGGCTCGAATGGCGCAGAAATCAACAAGAAAGGATCAGGATGGTGAGGAAATGAATCTGAAAGGTCAATTTTATGGCGCAGGCATTGCAGACTAGAGGTAAATACACAATGAAACACTTTTAACTTTGTTTGTATAACACGTTTTATTCGAAACTGCAGTCACATTAAATAAAACGTGTTATACAAACAAAGTTAAAAGTGTTTCATTGTGTAATTAACATGTATAACGAAGTAGATGCCTCCACAATACAGAATTTAGAGGTAAATACATTATATCTGTGAAAAACTATGAGTCAAAACTTTAATCGCGTTTTTCTCGAAACCGTGTTTTTACAATCGGGAGAAAATAAATTTCAAATACTAATTAATCGATCAGCCTGAATCTTTTCATTCCTTAATCTACATAAAAAATACTACAAATATACAAGCGATTTTTTTTTAAAGTGCTTCATTCGTTTTTTATTAACGTTTTTATACGAAAATTTAAGCCGGAAAAATGAACTTTTTTTTCAAACGTGCGCCAATTTTGTTTAGAATCAAAATTTTTAAAATCCGGCCCGTATTTTTTTAGAGTATACATCAGAGATTCAGAAAACATTTACTTTTTTGTTCCGGGTTCATTGCTGTTTCCAGGATCTTTACGCCCGTTTTGCACTACGCTCCGAGAGGGACCTCCATTTTATTTATTTTGTGAACTCATTTAAATTTTTTTTTTCTTTTTAAAATGTGGAACTAAAGTTCAATGTGCATAGATTCAGAAAACATTTACTTTTTTGTTCCAGGTCTATTGCTTTTTCCAGGATATTTTCGCCCGTTTTGCCCTACGCTCCGAGAGGGACCTCCATTTTCTTTATTTTGTGACGTAATTTTTGAAAATTTTCTTTTGATAAAATAATCTAGAAAATGACCTTTTTTTTCTAGTCTAGAGTGGTCTAGCCCCTTAAGCAATGATTTAGTGTGAAGTCTTAAAAACAGTTTATTAATCTTGATGTTTTCCTAGTTAATAAATAGACGATTTCTATTTCAATTTCTTCTAGCTATATTTAATAATATTAATAAGGAATGTAGTAAAGTACGGATATAGAAAAGTAAATTAATACGAATACAGAAAAGTAAATCATATACGAACTGAATTAAATGCTTAATGTATGTATAATAAGTTTTCTAAGACTTATCCCATTGGAAACTCTGTCACTGGGAATTATGGTCATCTTTAGGGGTGCGAAAGTTTTAAGAGCCGGATTTTCACCCCTAATAGCACTTAACTTCTCTACGTGGAGCAAAGTTGCGGCTTTAACGGACCGGCTATAATCAAACGCACTTTTAATGCTTAGAAAAAAACGGAAAAGGGCATTTTTGTTACCTACTCAAAAAGAACGAAAAATCTTATGATTATATTGGATCTTTGATACAATTATATCTAAGTAAATAAATTTAAGATATCCTCATTTTTACAATTCATCTATAAATCCTGATGTAACTTTGATAGATATAAATAAGTGAAACAAGCTTAGAATGAAAACACTAACACTATTTTCACAATAATTTGTATTTTTCTAGATGTACATTTCGAGTACTATGCACCAGAGTTGGGACGAATCCTCGTAAAAAGGATTTGAATCACGAATCCGAATCACCTAATCTGATTCGAATCACGAATACTCGAATAAAGGATTCGTAAGAGATAAATATGATTGGAATCAAAGATTCGAATCCTGTTTATTCGATTTTCCATTTTCTAAGATTAAAATAAAGTTTATTTATTTCTTAATAACTGCTGTAAAGTTCTTGTAAATCCGTTATTCGATTATTTATTTTTTATGACTTTGAATAGCAGCGGCGGCTCGCAGTCTAACTTCAAGGTAGTCCACAGCGCCAAGGCACGCAAAATTTGAGGTTGGGATCGCGCTTCAAAAATACAAGGAATTGCACAACAAAGTCGCCTTTCAGTAACGGATACATATTACCTTGTGTCTCTGGCGCACCCTGAAGTTAGGCTACAAGCCGCCGCTGTTGAACAGAAAGCACATAATTTCAGTCAACTTTGAACTTTTGTAATATTGTTACAAGAATAAAAATAAAGTATGTTTATTTCTCATTAATCACTGTAAAGTTCATTGAAATCCATTATTCGATTATTTAATTTTTATTACTTTGAATAGAAGGCGCCATTTTCAAGCACTACAAATAATGTCAGTCAATTTTTAGCTTAGATCCAATATAATTTTAGTGAACTTTGAGCTTTTGTAATTTTGTTGATAATTATTCAATTTCACGTATTTTGTGATTAAAAGAAAGTTTGATAATTTCTACATAATCCCTGTGAAGTTGAACAAAATCCGTTAATTGATAATTTAGTTTTAATGATTTTAAATAGATGGCGCCATATTCAAGCACTATAAATAATTTCAGTCAATTTTTAGCTTCTGTAATTTCTATGAATTTTATTCGATTTTAAGTTCTCCAAGATAACAATAAAGTTTATTTATTTTTCAATAATCAGTATGAAGTTTAATAAAATCCGTGATTCGATTATTTACTTTTTATGACTTTGAATAAAAGGCGCCATTTGCAAGCACTATAAATAATTTTAGTGAAATTTGAGCTTCTGTAATTTTGTTGATAATTATTCAATTTCACGTATTTTGTGATTAAAAGAAAGTTTGATAATTTCTTCATAATCCCTGTGAAGTTCAACAAAATCCGTTAATTGATAATTTAGTTTTAATGATTTTAAATAGATGGCGCCATTTTCAAGCACTATAAATAATTTCAGTCAATTTTTAGCTTTTGTAACTTCGATGAATTTTATTCGATTTTAAGTTCTCCAACATAACAATAAAGTTTATTTATTTTTCAATAATCAGTATGAAGTTTAATAAAATCCGTGATTCGATTATTTACTTTTTATGACTTTGAATAAGAGGCGCCATTTGCAAGCACTATAAATAATTTTAGTGAACTTTGAGCTTCTGTAATTTTGTTGATAATTATTCAATTTCACGTATTTTGTGAATAAAAGAAAGTTTGATAATTTCTACATAATCCCTGTGAAGTTGAACAAAATCCGTTAATTGATAATTTAGTTTAATGATTTTAAATAGATGGCGCCATTTTCAAGCACTATAAATAATTTCAGTCAATTTTTAGCTTTTGTAATTTCGATGAATTTTATTCGATTTTAAATTTTCCAAGATAAAAATAAAGTTTATTTATTTTTCAATAATCAGCATGAAGTTTAATAAAATCCGTGATTCGATTATTTACTTTTTATCACTTTGAATAAGAGGCGCTATTTGCAAGCACTATAAATAATTTTAGTGAACTTTGAGCTTTTGTAATTTTGTTGATAATTCTCCAATTTTACGTATTTTATGATTAAAAGAAAGTTTGATAATTTCTACATAATCCCTGTGAAGTTCAACAAAATCCGTTAATTGATAATTTAGTTTTAACGACTTGAAATAGAAGGCGCCATTTCAAAGCACTATAAATAATTTCAACTTTGAGCTTTTGTAATTTCTTTGAAAGTAGTTTTATTTTAAGGTTTTCCTGATTAAAAGAAAGCTTGTTCATTTCTCAATAATCAATGTGAAGTTCATCGTAATCCGTTATTGGATTATTTAGTTTTTATAACTTTGAAAAGAAGGCGCTATTGTTATGTAACAAAATACTGTTAATTTTAACCTTCCGTAAATTTGCTAATTACTGTTCGATCTAATTTTTTGTAAACATTAAAACAAAGAAAGATAGTAAAAACAAAGTTCGTTAATTTTTCAACAACCAATTTCCGTTATATCCTCTTTTTATGAATATAAAAAAGACGACGCGACGTTTGAATAAATGAACTCATTATTTCGAGCTTTTATGATCTCAATGAAAGCCGCTAGATTTCTTTGTTTTTTTGCTAACATGAAAACAAAATCTGTTTATTTGTTTTAGTATTCTCTGTGAAGTTCATCAAAATCCTATAAATCTAAATTCATTTGTTGATTGTTAGAGAAATAATTTGATCATTTTCCAAATCGTGAAACTAAGTAAAACGTTCTTGTAACTTCTGGGGTTCCGCAAGGAACCCACTTTGGGTCAGTATTATTTATACTTCGTGCGAATAAAACTTCTAACGAGTGTTTCACAACATTACTTAAATATAATCAGAGAGATGTCACAGAAATTAAAAAATATACATAGAGTTCTTCTTTTAAGTATACATTCCTGAAGTTTCGCTGTAAATTTTTATGCATTCGTGGTTTTTGGAAAGCGTTCAATTTGAAGCTTCAAACGAGTGTTTCCACTCCCAGACTAAGCATGAAGTAAAATTTCGAGTTTAGAAAAGCCTTAAAATTTGGTTTGGTCGCTCCGCGTAGCGGAGCGGCCAAACCAAATTTTAAGGCTTTTCTAAACTCGAAATTTTACTTCATGCGCCACGCGTATTAAACACTGATTTCAAATTAAATTAATATATACTGTTTAGATGTGTACGTTTACTTTTATACTAAACTAAAGCTAATTTTATTGTATATTTACTTCCTACTATTATGCAAATTTAAAGACAAATAAATGATTTCCTGTTTTTGATAAAAGTTGTAAAAATTGAATAATTTTCTGTGTTTCTAGAATGTATTAACTTAAAATCAAACATATGCAGTATATCTTAAACCTCGCAAAATGTCAGTGATTAATGCAGGTGGCGCATGAAGTAAAATTTCGAGTTTAGAAAAGCCTTAAAATTTGGTTTGGCCGCTCCGCTACGCGGAGCGACCAAACCAAATTTTAAGGCTTTTCTAAACTCGAAATTTTACTTCATGCTTAGTCTGGGAGTGGAAACACTCGTTTGAAGTTTTAAATTGAAAGCTTTCCAAAAACCAAAAATGCATAAAAATTTACAGCGAAACTTCAGGATATGTATACTTAAAAGAAAAATTGTATCTATATTTTTTTTATTTCTGTGACGTCTCTCTGATTATATTTAAGTAATGTTGTAAAACACTCGTTAGAAGTTTTATTCGCACGAAGTATAAATAATATTGGCCCAAAGTGGGTTCCTTGCGGAACCCCAGAAGTTACAAAAACTTTTTACTTATTTTCACGATTTGGAAGATGATCAAAGTATTTCTCAAACAATCAACAAATAAATTTAGATTTATAGGATTTTGATGAACTTTACTCAAACTTGAAGTATAAATAATATTGGCCCAAAGTGGGTTCCTTGCGGAACCACACAAGTTACAAAAACTTTTTATTTATATTCACGATTTGGAAGATGATCAAATTATTGTTGTATTAAAATTAAATTAACATTGTAATAATATTGCTCTTTAAGTAGTAAAAGTCACGTTTTGAATTTAAAAAGATTAATGCACACTGAGGATGTTGTAAATTTAGAGTGTAAATAAAAGTTAGTGGATATTTTGTAAAAGTTTAATTAGTGAGTGAAACAACTAGTTGTGCGGTAGTTGTGTGTTTTATGAGGGGGGAAATTGTGCGGTTTTCGCGGTAGTTAATGCATTCCTGATGGAGCACGTTGGGCGCAAGAAGTTCGGTAATGGACGGTTGATTGTATTGGTGAAATGCATCAAGGATGATGTATACAACGTGTCACGGTGCAACAAAGGTGTTTATTCTGATGCATCAACATCCTTTTATGCGCTTCATGCATAATAATTTTACACAGTACAGCTCTTTCATGTTTATAACACACACACACACACACACACAAGTTACATCAACGCTCTTTTTTAACATTTATTTTGGATTTAATTATAGTGATAATTCTTTAGAAAACAGACCACTTTTTTAATTTTGGTATCAATTATGATAATCACTGCTTATAAAACTGTGAAACAGTTAAAAGTATGTGAAAAATTTAAAAGAATTAAGATTGAGAATCAAAATATGAGTCACACAAATAAGACACTTACGGCCTTATGCATAGTCCTGTGATTAAACTGTTACCACAGTTCATATATATCCAGTTATCCAGTCTCTGTATAACATTTGGTAACCGCATTTGGATGCTGCATCCAGAATCGAGACTGGTGATTGGTCGTCTGTCTTACTCGTACCCCACATCCTGACCATAGTCTCTCCTTTTCTACTCGGTTTCCGGTTCTCCCATAAGCATTGGCTCCCCTTGCTGTTACTAATGTGTGATTAACTAATCGCGATTAAGGTGTTACCAAGTACGCCGTATGCATAGACATGTTTAACACATACTTATTAGTAGCGCCTATCTTTTGTCGCTCGCATCGGCAACAATGCTTATTCTATCATTTCCTTGTCAAATGGAATCATAGAGAAACAACAATATAGATGTCTTTATGATATTTATCTATGTAACGAGGATTGCTACGCCCTCTGTGCCAATGTCGCCAACTAATTTACACTATAACAAATTCTTTCAGCGTAGAATTAGCGTATTCAATTACTAATTGTGAAAAATGGTATATGCGTGAATAAAGATTTATTTATTTATAATACTATAGTTTAATCCCACTGAGCAAAAAACAAACAAATAACGTTTTATCAACATTGTAATAACATTAAATGTTGTTTTAATGTTGATGAAACGTTACTTCAATGTGTTTGCTTCCTGGGATTCTAGTTAATTTCTACTAGATCCATACAAACACGATACTAACATCTCATGTTAGTATGATTCAGCAAAATCTACATGCTATTAGTTAGTATTGAATTGTTGATAAAATAAACGAGGCAATGTCATGTGTTCCAACTTCACTATAATTTAATTTGAGGTAATTTAGAAGTTATGTTTGTTTCTGTTTATGTTTGTGAAAAAGTGCTGAATTATTTAATTGAAATTTACTTTAAACGAGTGTTTCCATTCCCAGATTAAGCATGAAGTAAAATTTCGAGTTTAGAAAAGCTTGAAAAGCGTAGCGCAAAGCGCGGAGCGACCAAACCAAATTTTCAGGCTTTTCTAAACTCGAAATTTTACTTCATGCGCCACGCGTACAAAAACTGATTTAAACTGAAGTAAAAAATACATAATTAATCTTTAATTGCAAATATTTTAAACCAAATATAAAGTCTTTTTCCCGTTTGAAACCGCGCAACACAAAAAATATTCACGCAGCCCGGCGCATTCACCAAATTCTATACTTTATTTGTCATTTATTAATTATTTACTTTAAAAATCAATAAATCATATTTATTTCGGTTTTATGTTGTGGTTGGTTTTGTACAATTATTTGTAGTGAAAAGATGAACTGAAATAAAACACCTGTGCGATGCACGTTTGCTATCAGCTCTGATTTATGTTACACTGCCGTAAACTAGATCGGTCAAAACCTCCTTCTCTTTTTCCCTGTCGGTTTGAAAAGCGTAAAAGATCGTAAATAAACTTTGTAGAAGTGTACAGAAATCCACAAAGACGAATTCAGACAAAATAATAAACTATTTCACGCACTTTACGAGTAATACGAATGGAAAATCATTCAGTTTTTTATTGAAAGTTTCAATATATTTCTCACGAATGTCTTTCAATCCCAGATTAAGCATGAAGTAAAATTTCGCGTAGCGCGAAGCGCGGAGCGGCCAAACCAAATTTTCAGGCTTTTCTAAGCTCGAAATTTTACTTCATGCGCCACGCGTACAAAAACTGATTTAAACTGAAGTAAAAAACACATAATTAATCTTTAATTGCAAATATTTTAAACCAAACATAAAGTCTTTTTCCCGTTTGAAACCGCACCACACAAAAAATATTCACGCAGCCCGGCGCTTTCACCAAATTCTATACTTTATTTGTCATTTATTAATTATTTACTTTAAAAATCAATAAATTATATTTATTTCGGTTTTGTGTTGTGGTTGGTTTTGTACAATTATTTGTAGTGAAAAGATGAACTGAAATAAAACACCTGTGCGATGCACGTTTGCTATCAGCTCTGATTTATGTTACACTGCCGTAAACTAGATCGGTCAAAACCTCCTTCTCTTTTTCCCTGTCGGTTTGAAAAGCGTGAAAGATCGTAAATAAACTTTGTAAAAGTGTACAGAAATCCACAAAGACGAATGCAGACAAAATAATAAACTATTTCACGCACTTTACGAGTAATACAAATGGAAAATCATTCAGTTTTTTATTGAAAGTTTCAATATATTTCTCACGAGTGTCTTCCAATCCCAGATTAAGCATGAAGTAAAATTTCGCGTAGCGCGAAGCACGGAGCGGCCGAACCAAATTTTCAGGCTTTTCTAAACTCGAAATTTCACTTCATGCGCCACGCGTACAAAAACTGATTTAAACTGAAGTACAAAGCACATAATTAATCTTTAATTGCAAATATTTTAAACCAAATATTAAGTCTTTTTCCCGTTTGAAACCGCACCACACAAAAAATATTCACGCAGCCCGGCGCTTTCAGCAAATTCTATACTTTATTTGTCATTTATTAATTATTCACTTTAAAAATCAATAAATTATATTTATTTCGGTTTTGTGTTGTGGTTGGTTTTGTACAATTATTTGTAGTGAAAAGATGAACCGAAATAAAACACCTGTGCGATGCACGTTTGCTATCAGCTCTGATTTATGTTACACTCCCGTAAACTAGATCGGTCAAAACCTCTTTCTCTTTTTCCCTGTCGATTTGAAAAGCGTGAGAGATCGTAAATAAACTTTGTAGAAGTGTACAGAAATCCACAAAGACGAATTCAGACAAAATAATAAACTATTTCACGCACTTTACGAGAAATACAAATGTAAAATCATTCAGTTTTTTTATTGAAAGTTTAAGTATGTTTCTCACGAGTGTCATCCACTCCCAGATTAAGCATGAAGTAAAATTTCGAGTTTAGAAAAGCCTGAAAATTTGGTTTGGTCGCGTAGCGCGTAGCGCTACGCGACCAAACCAAATTTTCAGGCTTTTCTAAACTCGAAATTTTACTTCATGCGCCACGCGTATTAAACACTGATTCAAAGTGAAATACAAAAACACATTATTAATCTTTAATTGCAAATATTTTAAATTTAAAACAAATATAAACTCTTTTTCCCGTTTAAATCCGCGCCACACAAAAAATATTCACACAGCCCGGCGCATTCAACAAAATTGCAAATTCCCATCTCCTTCAACCCCTACACACATTTCTTCATCTCAAGACTCCCATTAAAACTTCCGCAAAGGTTTTATTTACTTAAACATACTTAATACACATGTCCGCATTAGGACATAAAGTCTAGGCCTTGCGCATAAGTAATAAAATATGCTACATAAATTGTGTTTAATATTGCGTTGCAGTTTACTTCCCTGGGATGCCTTGCGAGAAAAGTTTGAATCGTTAACTTTAATACGTATTATTATTAAACTAGGCGTCCGCGTTGTAAATCTTTGTAATGCCTGTAATAGTTTACGGCCGCTCGTGTCATTTATAATAATAATCCAACGGTACGCTAAAAAAATTCCCCTCGCGCTCATTTCAGTTTCAAGTTATTAGTGTCGTGAATTTATAATCATCTTCTTAGACGGGAATATATTCGAGTACATAATATTCTCATTACAGAATTTCGACACAAAATAGATTCCTGCAAAAATATATGAGTCGCCTATTTCCAAAAACCCCTAAATCCATTGTTTTCAAATTAAGTTAAGGGTTTTTGGAAATAGGCGACTCATATTATTATTCTACAAATAGATATGAAAATAGTATAATTAATTAAAATTAAATGGCATTAATTTGTTTAAAGATACAACTAGTACGTATAGTGTAAATACGTCTGTTTCTTGGTGGACATTTTCGAAACGGACAGAGAATTGCCGGTTTGGGGCCCTCCGGGTCTGGGACGTGTAATTTTGCGAGCCTGCTGGCCATTACAATAACAACTTGCACGTACGAAAATTTAATTGCTGCGGAGATTGCGCTACTGTTATTATTATTAATATAATAACAAATGTAAGTTCTGTGCTCGAGGAAAATTAATATTTGCATAGGGATGTTTCAAATATAATAATCAAAATTCCAACTGTAAGTATTTTAATTTATTTAAAGAATATCAAGCACATAACTAAATCAAAGAAATACTATTTTGATTTTACAAATTATTGTGTAACTTATCCAACATTAGTTAATATCATATGCTCAATAAAAAAAAACCTCTAGCGTGCCATGATTTTATCTTTATTTAAATTTAAGTTTGCAACACGCCTTAAGAATTGACATATAAAACGTCAGACATAATATTTATAATGTATAATTTCAGAGTTGCCAACTTTCAATATTTTCCATGGCACTCTAGAGGTTTTATTTTATTGAACATACGATATTTTAATATATAATATACAGGGTGTCCTGTTAATGTGGGGAAATGGCTTTACCATAGATTCCTGGAATTAAAATATGATGAAACAAGATAAATTCAAATTCAAAACTATTTGAATTCGAGAAATTTTAAATTATATTGTTAGTTGGTTTGAAGAGAATTTGACCTAAACGTTACATATACTTTAATAGAGCGTTGTAACAAATCAAATTAAATAAGATTTTAAATATTTCATTGTATAATTCAATATCCGGAGGTGTATTTGCACGGGAAGTAGTTGTTTCAATGGATATTTATCGTCTTAAATTGTCTTATTAATTAAGACACTGTTTGCATTTTCACGAATAGTTTTTTCGTAATTTTATATATTATAAAATATGATGATTCACCACAACTTATCTATATCCAAAAATTTATGGCTAAGCCAGAATTAGTCATTAAAGTTCAAAAAAATTATATTCATTTTATTTGTAACGATTGTGCGCTATATTTAATTTGACTGAAATTTATTATGGTTGATTATATTAATATAACACATCATTTATGTTATTATGGTCATCATTGATTGACAAGAAGTATAAAAAACAGTAGTACCACAACATAAAAGCTAAAATATGTTTTTATTGGCGCACCTTATAAAAATTAATAAAATATTACTTCAAAGATTGGTTCATTTGAAAGCTTTTTTGTCTGTTAATAATGTTTCATATCTTGTACTGTATTGCCACAAAAATATAAAAGCTATCCTCAGTTTCCTCCTCAAAATCCTAATACAAGCAACATACAGTGATTTTTTTTTTTTAGGTAAACATATGCATAAGCTGTAAATTTTCCGATCCGTTGTTTTTTAAAAGAGTTCAATTTGAAGCTTTAAACGAGTGTTTTCTACTCCCAGACTAAGCATGAAGTAAAATTTCGAGTTTAGAAAAGCCCCGTGAAAATTTGTCTCGGGTCGCGCAGCGACCCGAGACAAATTTTCACGGGGCTTTTCTAAACTCGAAATTTTACTTCATGCGCCACGCGTATAAAACACAGATTTTAAGTGAAGTTTGAATATACATTCATTTCACAATATTTTAGTGTTTTATACGCGTGGCGCATGAAGTAAAATTTCGAGTTTAGAAAAGCCCAGAAAATTTGTCTCGGGTCGCGCAGGGGCTCTTCTAAACTCGAAATTTTACTTCATGCTTAGTCTGGGAGTGGAAAACATTTGTTTAAAGCTTCAAATTGAACTAGAAAAAAAACAAGGAATATCTAAAGATTTACAGGAAATAAGCTAAATTTGAAGTACGTATACCTAAAAGAAAAACTCCCTGTATCTGTTTGCTCCGGAGGAATATGAATAATTATAAACCATAATGAAGATAAAAACTAATTCTCAAAAATCACTCGTAAACTAATATTATACACAATTGACGTTTGTTAAACAATGGCGGCGACAAAGAAAAAATCCGAAAAACTAGATTTCGTTTTTACTTAATAATAAAAAATAATTCATTCGCGAGCGAAACACCGTAGCGTACGTACGTACACGGAGCGAGCGACTATTCACTCCTCAACGAGAAACAAAAAAAATATATATTCAAAGTGGCACAAGTCAGCAGTCCTCATAAACTTCAGCCATAAGACTGGTACACCCGCATCAGGGCAACAGCCCTTCAAAATATGATTGAATCGGATTTATCCGATTCGTCATACGAAGATACTAAGGACACAGATATTCCACATACAGACTATAACGCAGCGGCCGGCGATAAATTCATCACGGTCACCACGGCGCGCAAGAGAGGCCGAGGACGGCCCAGAAAAAATAAAGCATCAAAAAAACAGTCAACAGATAATTTTTTTTTGTTTTGGCTTTTGCCTGGCCTTGGGAACTTGCCCATTAGCCAACATCATTTATATATTTATTTGTATTTGTATTAATTGTTAACATTACAATTTGTAGTATGCTATTATTTCATACGAACAAACACTAACATTCATACCACACCCAGGGTCATGACGAGAAATTATTTTTAAACAAAGTCTCGCCGTGCACGGGAATCGAACCCGAATTGTAGCTCGCCGAGCGATACAGCCCGGCGACGTTACCGCTCGGCCACCACCTGCCCAGGTAATTTAAATATGCCTAAAACCACAAACACTACACTACAACAATTATTATCAAATGTTTCAACACAACAATTACAACAAACATTGAACCCTACAGTTACACAAACAGCTCCCATTTCAAACGCCACAGAACAATCTACAACACAACAATTAACAGCAAGACAATTAACACAAATACAAGACCTAACACAAACAAATGCTTTATCACAACCATCTTCATCCAATCAACACACTGCACAATATATTCAAACAGCAACTACGTCACATATGCCAACATTACAATATCAGGAAAGTAATTTTAAAAATATCTATTTTTTAAAACTAACATGCGAGGTAATTCGCATACAAATGGCCAAAATATGGGACACCTATAAATTCGACAGTGAGGACATCGAAATAATTAAAACTAAATTTGGATTCCTTCTAAAATCTTATCAACTAAAAGACATAATTAATAAACAGCTTTAACGACTAGTTACAGAAAAAGTAGTTAGCTCATTTTTTGAATACAAAAGAAACACCAATATCAACGAACGCAACTCAACAAGTCAATCATATTGTTGTGTTATCCGTGGAGTAGAACTCGAAATAGAGGATGAAACCATCAGTAACCGTCTCCACGGCCTAGGAATACAGCACCGCTACTGTAAAAGAATTACAGCAAAGGCTACAGGTGAAAAAACGAGAATTATCCGCATTATAACTGGATCCCACGACGCGTATACGAAACTTTTGCACGATAAATTCTGATTTCTATGCAAAATCTACAATGTGGAAGAAAGCAGAGCACCAGCACCTATTCCATTACCATGTGGCAAATGCAACAAGTTCGACCACGTGACAGATCAATGTAAAGAGACTATCCTATGCGCCAAATGCTCCGGCCCCCACAACACAACAGATTACACCACAGCTCTCCCGCCAAAATGCCGCGCTTGTGGAGATACTATCCACGGAGCCTGGTCGACCAAGTGCCCGAATAGACCGCTACAGCCGATTCAAGGTATTCCCAATGTAAAAATTCACTGTACAAACAAAAAATCATCCCAAATCGACCCCAAACTTACCAAAAACTCCCGAGTCCATCAACCCATAACCCTACACGATTTCATTATAGACACGTATACAACGGAAATAAATAATAACACCAACAGCGATAGACAAGCTCTACTAAGAAAACTTAAAGAACGATTCACGAACTCTTTTCGCTTAGACACTCATGCTTCGTTCTCGGGAAATCGAATGTTCATCGTTATGTTTGATTTAGACTTCCCAGAAAATATTCCCTTCGTTATCCCAACAATTGGTGTACAGTCAGGTTCAACGGAAATTGTAAGTAAAAATGGCTAGCGATGTTTGTTTTTTATATACCAACATTAACTCCTTCCACAGAAAATCCCAACTAGTAAACCACTACCTCTCCAACAATCCTGTCCATATCAATATGATGGTAGAAACAAAGTCCCCAAACCCCATCTCCTTCCATAATTGATCATCCATTCAAATGCATGCCTCTGTATACAACCAAAACCGACGAGGTGGCGCTTCTATACTAACCCACCCCTCCATTTCACTAGGAGAAGCTAATTCGCCTCGAATAAACAATATCCTAAATGAATGTATACATGCAACTCTCAATTTCCCATCCTTCCAAATTCATCTATTCCTGGTGTACATCCATCCTTCCTCGGAAATTGAAGACACAATACTTACAAAGGCATCCCTATACGATAACGTAATAATTATAGGAAACTCCTATTATGTACCAATAATTTGAAACCCCTTATCCACTCAGTTCAACTAATTCCAGATCTATGTTCAGCCCATCTATCCATTTTCTTTAAACTCAAAATCCAACATAATTCTACTCAATTGCTACCCAAAACCATAGCAGATTACAAAAATGCAAACATTCCACAAATTACAAACGACATGTTAAAATTTATAGATATACACCCAGAAATTGAAACCTGTACCACTTCGCAGTTCAACAGGCTACTTGTAAAATCTATAGATCAACATACCCCCAAAAATCCCCAAACAACACTACAAATATCCTTTACCCAAATTTATCCTTCGACTAATAAAATACAAAAGACAACTATACCGGGACTTTAGACAGTTAGAGGACGAACAAGTTAAATTGACATTCAACAGACTAAATAAGGACATTAAAAAACTCATAATAGAATATAAAACACATAAATGGCTTGAAGCATGCAATAATATCAATGACCATCAAGGAAAAAAATATTGGACGGAAATAAAAAAAACTTAGTAAACATAAATCTTACAAGACTATCTCAGAAATTATCGACCCAGTAACAAATGACAAACGAACAACAGACAAAGACATTTCAGAGATAATTGCAGACAATTCTATAAATGTATACAAACAGACGAACGACGCTTCCTTTAACAATGAATTTTTTGAAACGGTAAACAGTTGGTACGAAAACCGCATCCTTCCAGAACCCCTACCTCCCCCTCCTCCTGACGATAGACTGGACGAAGAAACGTATTTTTTGGTACTCCACAAGACAAAAAATACAGCACCTGGACATGATAAAGTACACACGACTAATTTTGAAAGCCCTTCCACATTCCATTCATACATACATCCTAAAAATCCTTAATTTTAATTATACCTATCAAATCTTTCCCTCTGGATGGAAACATGGAATAATCTCCTGCATCCACAAACCCAAAACTGATCCTATACATTCAAACAACTACCGTCCCATTACCTTACTGCCCGTACTCGGGAAACTGTACGAATCCCTCCTCAAACAAAAAATACTCAGCCATGTTTTACCCCATATCCCTATCTACCAATATGGCTTCCTTCCAAATCGCTCCACAACCCTACCCTTAACCATTCTTATATCCAACTGCCAAACAATGCATCTAGAAGGTAAAAAATCTGCCATTCTATTCCTAGATATATCTAAGGCCTTCGATTCCGTTTGGCATCGGGGCCTTTTATATAAATGCAGTATCCTTAAACTACCCAACCACCTCATCAACCTAATCCAAAACTTCCTTTTCAACCGCAAACTTCAAATCCGTATACGAAAAACCTTATCCTCGACATTCCATCCTGAACAAGGTGTTCCTTAAGGCTCCCCTCCATCTCCTTTATTATACAATATATATTGCTCCGACTTATACCATCCCAACCCCAACTTTATAAACCCAACCTGTTATCCCCTACAGTTTGCGGATGACACCGCATTAATCACCCATTCATCATCCCTAGCCTCAGCCCTTAACTCCCTCCAAGTGGAGGCTTAAAAGTAATCGCAACAAATCCCAACTATTCCTACCCTACCATCGCATACCGCCTAATCCTCTCTCCATAAACATTAACGGATCCACTATATACTCCTCCCCATTATGTAAATACCTAGGAATCCTATTAGACCCAAAACTGTCCTTTAAAAAACACACCTCCGATATAAAAGCAAACATCGTAAAGCGAGCGAAACATTTCCGTTGCCTGACATACAAGAATCAAGGAATTAGTACCAACACCTGTACCAAAATTTACAAAATGATTTGCCGTCCCATCCTAGACTACAGCTCCATCCTTTATATAAATCCATGCAATTCTACCATTAAAAACCTCGAAGTAGCCGAAAGATCCTCCGTACCATTACAAAACTCCGACACCCTCTAAATCCCCTCCACAATCCATCCAATGCACTCCTCTACGAAATAACACAAATTACCCCAATAAAACAAAGACTTCGATTTCTCGCAGAACGATTCGCATGTAACGAGTTGAATTATGAACCCCTTAAAAAAAGTGCATCCCTAGAAACCACGACATCATCCCAAAATACAAAAACCCACCTAGAACCCTATATGAATACATCTCCTCTTTTTATCCTACTTTCCCACCTTGAAATCGACTAAAAAACACACACATACACATGGTACAGGGCGGAAAGACCTATGGTCGATAGCCCTTGCAAGAGAGGGAAGAAAAAAAAATTACTTGTAAATATATTTATAAATTATATTTTATTATAATGCATTTCTCTCTTTTTCAATAAAGATGATATAGTAGTAAAAAATAATTTATTTGCATTTTATTTGTTTGTGGTAAACCCGTACAAGATATCAAACATTATTAAGAGACAAAAAAGCTTTTAAATGAACTAATCTTTTAAGATGTAGTTTTCAAATTTTTATAAGTTGCGCCAATAAAAACATTTTAGTTTTTATGTTGTGGTACTATTGTGTTTTTATACTTCTTGTCAATCAATGATGACCATAATAACAGAAATGGTGTGTTATATTATAATAATCAACCATAATAAATTTTAGTCTGATCAAATATAGCGCTCAATTGTATTAAATGAAATTAATAATATTTTTTTGAACTTTGAAGACTAATTCCGGCTTACCCGTAAACTTTTGGACATAGATAAGTTATGTTAAATTGATCCTAGAAATCTATGGTTAAGCCATTTCCCCACATTAATGAGACACCCTGTATATAACTATATGTAGGAGGTAAACTGCATCAAGTCACATTATTTGAAAATTTATAGTGCTGTTCATTTGAAAAAAATTCCGACTCCAACAGTTTGTAAAACGTATTTTCTTTTTAAATATGACTTTATTTCCCACATACAGATATATAAAACAAGTATTTTTAAATATTATTGTAAATAGGGTTTCCCGTTAATAAATAAATAAATATAAACCCCGAGGAAACTCTTAACGTGAGCGGACAGACATTTCGATAGAAATTGTGAGTAAATAATAACACACCTTTTAAATGTATTCACTGATGTTGATAGAGAAACACAGTAATTTTCCCTTTAACAAACAATCAATTTAAATCTGATTATAATTACACCGACATACTTGAAATGAAAAAATCATAAACCTATTACAATCAAACACACATTATTCTGACACCAACAGGTAATTAATCTGAGGGTTAATTACTAAATAAACACAGCAAAGAAAGATAATTTCAATAAATTAATAATGCATAAATTATTAAATTAATAATGTATAAATCATGTTTTTATTATTATCAAATTTCGATTGCGTGTTGTCTGTTGATTAATCTTACACGAAAATATATAATCGCGTGTGCGGATGAATTAACTCGCGACACCGGCATAATAGTTAAGCTTCGAATAAAAGTGTAAGTGGTAATAGAATAAATGTTTTCTGTATTGGATTTCATCAATTTATTTATTTAAGTGATTGAGACAAAACGACGGTAAAAGGAATGTTTTATATTATAAATAAGGAAACAAACAGAATATATAAGTAAACTATGGAAATATATTCAGACTAACGTAAGTATACGCTGATGGATTCAAAAAACAAAAAAAGCTTGCGGTTGGCTCAAACAACGGAAACTAAAATAGAGGTAGTTTGAGTTATGTAGATACAAACGCAGGCTGATTAAGAAAAATTAAATAATGACAAATACAGATACTCGGGATACGCAGATAAATGTCAAGTAGAGATAGAGAAACTCGAGATACGCAGATAAATGTCAAGTAGACGCAGTCGACATAGAAAAACAACGAATAGCTAAAAGAAGAAAACGCAGAGCTGCGAAAGTAGGTGCAGAGGTTGAAAGATAGAAATGTAAAAGTACAAGCGGAGAGACAAATTAAACGCAGAGATGCAAGAAGAAGACGTAGGGTGTAATAAAAAGTAGACGCAGAAATACACAAATAATTGATGAGTGTAACAAAAAGTAGACGAAGAGATACAAAAATAATTGATGAGTGTAACAAAAAGTAGACGCAGGGTTACAAAGTTAGACGTTGAGTGTAACAAAAAGTAGACGCAGAGATCCAAGATAGACGTAGAGTGTAACAAAAAATTGACGCAGAGATACTAAGTGTAACAAAACGAAAACGCAGAGATGTAACAAAAAGACACAGAGATGCTTAGATTGATAGAGTGTAAGACGTAGATATACAAAGATAAATGCAGAGAAGACGCAGAGATATAAAGGTAGAAGTAGAGTGTAACCAGAAATACACGCAAAGATACAAAGATATATGTAGAGTGTATTAAACAGACGCAGAGATGCAAAGCTAGATGTAGAGTGTAACAAAGCAAAGGCAGAGATGCACAAATAGATGTAGAGTGTAATACGTACATATAGATAGATAAACAGATAGATAGATAGAAGTAACATAAAGAAGATGCAAAGATAAAAAGGTAGATGTAGAGTGTAACTAAAAGCATACGAAAAAATAAGATGAATGTAAAGTTTAACAAACAGACGTAGAGATGTAAAGCTAGATGTAGAGTGTAACAACAAGAAGACGTAAAGATACAGAGATAGACGTAGAGTGTAAGACGTAGATATAGAAAGATAGAGGTAAAGTAGAAAAAAAGACGCACAGATACAAAAGTAGATGAAGAGTGTAACCAAAAGTAGACACTGATATGCTAAGATAGACGTAGATACAAAGACAGATGCATACGCAAAGACACAGACTTACTGTAGACGCAGAGATATAAGAGATTTTATGATTGCGTAGAGATTGTATCTAATGTAGACGCAGAGATACAACGATATACAAAAAGCTTCAAAGTTAGATGCAGATAAACAAAACAATACTAGACGCAGACAGATGTAGTTGAAGCGTACACACGTAGTATTCTTTATCTTTTTAAGAGGTTGACGTAGAAATAAAAAGCAAGGCTCAAAATGTTAATGTAGATGCTGAAATATAATCTGACGATAAGGAACACATATAAAGTTGAGGCGCAAGTTCATGGGATCTGTTGCGAGGTAGTTTAACACTTGTAGACGTAGACCGAGACAATATTAGACGCAAAAAGAAAAAGCTAAACGCAGTGATTTAAGTACGGACAAAGAGAGAGAAAGAGAGATAAAATTAGACGTAGGTGAACATAGACACAGCTAGACGCAGTTAGACGCAGCTAGACGCAACTAAACGCAACTAGACGTAGCTAGACGCTACTTGAGGCACCTAGACTCAGCAACTAGAAAAAGGCAGACATAACCAAGTGGAGAAAAGATAAAAAGAGCCGCAGACAGTCATACGTAAATAAAGACATGTGCAATTAAACCAGATAGAGAAAGATAATAAAGGTAAGGAGCCGCAGACAGGTTTTAATACACGTAAACAGATTCAGCTTAACATACTCAATGACTAAAGAAAAGACTCAGATAGGTTCAGGAAAAATACAACAAAATTGAAAATAAATCAAAATACATAAATTAAGCAGACAGACTCTCTTGTATATATACAGGTTTATAGAGTATAAGAGAAACAAAAGCAGATAGAAAAATATAACAGTAGACGCAGAAAGATAAAAGTAGACGTGAAAAGATAAAAATAGACGCAAATAAATAAAATATAGTAGACGCAGAAAGTTCAAAGCAGACGCAGACAGATAGAAGGAAGGCAAAAGAAGACGCAGAAAGATAAAAGTAAACCCAGAAGTATCTGTTTATATAGTTTGTTTTAAATAGTTTAATTTAAAGCTATAATGAAGTGTTTTCTACTCCCAGGTTAACATAAAGTAAAATGTTGAGTTTAAAAAAGCCTTTCATGTGCCACGTGTACAAGACACTGATTTATTGTGAAGTTTAAAACATATATTTTTAGCATACTGCTTTAGTAGTATATTTTAAACTTCACTTGAAATCTTCCTTTTAAGCATACATACGTATACCGTTTTTTTAAAGAGCTTAATTTAAAGCTTTAAGCGAGTGTCTTCCACTCCCAGATTAAACATGAAGTAAAATTTCGAGTTTAGAAAACCCTTAAATTTTACTTCATGTGCCACCCGTGTAAATCACTGAGTTAGAAACACACTTTAAATAAAATTAAAATAAAACTTTTCTAAACTTTCATTTTATTTCATGCTTAATCTGGGAGTGGAAAACAATCGTTTAAAGCTTTGAATTGTACTTTTGAAAAAAATCGTATTCATATGTATACTTAAGAGAAAAATTCTCTGTATGTAGATATAAACAGATAGATGCTGATAGTCGCATACAAACGCAGCAGATTCAGACAGATGCAACTAGATAGACGCAGTTATGCGTTAATAGATGCAGCTATCAATACGCAGACGGATGTTAATAGAGAACTATAGACACAGTTAAGTAGCCTCAGACAGATTGGCATACACCCGAACAGAGTAAGCATAATATACATAGATGAGTGAAAAATAGACGCAAATAGGTTCAGCACAAACACAACAAGAAAAAAAATAACGAATAAAAATACAAAAAAACCGGCGTAGATAGACTCTCGTGGTCTTTCGAGCCTTAGAGAATGATACAAGTAGTTGCAGAGAGATAAAAGAAGACGCAGACAGGTGAAAGTAGACGCTAAAAATATACGCTGACAGATATCAGTAGACGCGAAAAAAAGTAAATGCAGAAAGAAAAAAGAAGACGCAGATAGGTAAACATAGACGCCGAATGATAAAAATAGATGCAGACAGATAAAAATATTCGCTGACAGATATAAGTAGACGCAGAAAGGAAAAAGTAGACAGAAAGAATAAACTAGACGCAGATATATTAAAAGCAGACACTGTAAAATAAAAAGCAGACGCAGAAAGATAAAAAGTAGACGTAAAAAGATAAAAGGTGACGCAGTAATATAAAAGTTGACACATAGATACAACGATAACACAAATAGTAGCTTGGTAAGTTTTTGCCACAAAGAAAATGCCTTGTATCATCATCCTACTACTAACCTCGGCAATAAAAGCCGCAATTGTACCACTTAAAACTTTAGACATTGAAAAATGCATTATAAAAGTGACGAAGGCTAGGTTTTCCGCTGAAACAAACGCGATTTTCATGTGGGATGGTTTTTATCCAGACGTGATGTTCAGTGTGCCAAAAACCTCAGTTGATATCAACTACAAAACCAGCGTGGATTTCGTGAAATACAGAAAATTCGACGCTTACTTTTTAGCTTTCCACAGAAACGCGAGCATTAATACATCCAATGATAGAACGAAGAATAAATTGACTGATGCGGAAATTGAGTTGAAAATCAAAAAAACCCTAACAACTTTACATAGAAACGTGACTATTGATAAACCCGATGATGAAACGAAGAGTAAATTAAATAAAGCGGAACTTGAGTTGGAAGTTAATGAAACCTTTACAACTTTACACAGAAATGCGATTTTTAATAAATCCGATGATGAAACGAAGAACACATTAACTGAAGCAGAAATTGAATTAGAAGAAAACAAAACCTTAATAACTTTACACAGAAACGCGACTCTTAATAAACCCGATGATAAAACGAAGAATAAATTTACTAAAGTGGAAATTGAATTGGAAATCAACAAAACCCTAACAACTTTAAAGAAAATCTACGGTTGGAACTCGCGCGCGAAATTCCTCCTAATCTTCAACGGTGATTTGGAAACGTTGTTCAAAACAATCTCCAAGCAATTCATCTATAACGTAATCGTTTTAAACACCGAGGAAATGAACTTGTATACATACAACCCGTACAAACACGAAAACTTCAACCAACCAAATTCCGAACCGATCCTTATCAATTCTTGCGAAAAATACTCGCCTGAGCACGATCAAGATTTCATGGAGAAATTACCCAAATTATGGAGGAACAGTACGATTAGGGTAGCCTACATGCATTTGTACCCTTTTATAATTTGCGCTGAGTGCGGAACGGGGTTAGAGGTTCAAGTCGTTGCTTTAATGCAGTGGTACTTTCAGTTTGACGTGAAGTACTCGGATACCACCTATACTGATTGGGGTTTGTTTGTTAATGGAAGTTACACTGGTGCGATTGGGGATGTCTACAGAGGAACAGCAGATTTTGTCATAGGGCATTTTCATTTGCGCGAAAAGGAAAGGGTGATCGATTTCGATACAACCTTCTCCTACATGGATGATGATATTTGCTGGGGTGTTCCGAGGGCTAATCTAAGATCTCACTGGGATAACATCATGAGCATCTTCAGCGATAACCTCTGGATCTCCCTCTCAGTCACCCTGGTGATCTCCATCGTATTCTGGTACTACATGTCCTTGTTTTCCCCCCGAGAAACTCTCTATGGAAATAGATTTTTGGATAGTATCGAATCAATTTTTGTGAACCTTCTAGGTTTACCCCTACGCTACGAACCCAAGTCGTTAACAATGCAAATTTTGTTCATCACCTTGTGGGTTTTCTTTTTTGTTGTGACAAATTTGTGGAAGGCGTATTTGATCAACTCCCTGACGCACGAGAGTTACGGTTTTCAGATTTCGAATTTGAAGGAGTTGATCGAGTCAAATTTGGTTTTTGGGATTTACACCGAATTGAGGGATTTACACGGGGCTGAAGGGACGCCCGAGGGGGATTACGTTTATAAGCATGCCGATCCTAATTTGTGCGATGCCTCGCATCGCTGTTTGGATAGGACCGCGTTGCAAAAGGATATGGCTACTATTGCTACTTTGAGGATATTTGCGTAAGTTTTTGTAAAAAAAAAAAAAATATCTTTTAAGAAAGTTGGGCGAGTAAATGCTGAACACTGTTGAGTCTTTAAGTAAGGACTTGTTTTTATTTTAACACGCTGTAGATTATTAAGAAATGTCGATAGCTACGCCATCTAGTGGCATCATCAATGACAATAATGTAGATATTTTGTATTAATTGATGGAGTTTTTATCATTTTATACAGGGATTTTTCTTTTTTGAGGATTGTAAGTGTAAACACGCTTATGGTTGATCAATGTATACTGGTAACCCAAATAAAAGAAAATCAATTTAGAATATCTTATTTTTTTTTTCACACGATTAACCATATTATAGTTTATTAAGCGCTGTGCTCATTAGTTTTGTTGATTCTTTAATAAAGATATTTTTGCGGTGAAATAAATAATGCAATTTTGCACAGAAATTGCCTCGTCCTGTTTCTACCTCAATAACTATATAAATATTTTTTAAAATTAAATACAAAAAACTGAAACGCCTTGCCTCAGTATCATTAGATCAATAACAGGTATAATTAAATTATTTATAAATAATTTTAGTTATGGGTTAACAATAAAGCAGTTTTCAGTTTGAAGTTTCAAACGAGTGTTTTCTACTCCCAGGTTAAGCATGAAGTAAAATTTCGAGTTTAGAAAAGCCTTAAAATTTGGTTTGGTCGCGTAGCGCGTAGCGCGTAGCGCTACGCGACCAAACCAAATTTTAAGGCTTTTCTAAACTCGAAATTTTACTTCATGCGCCACGCGTATAAAACAAATATATTGAAATAAATTGAATTATAGTGAAATATATTGATATATATTGAAATATATTGAAATATATTAAAATATATTGAAATATATTGAAATATATTGAAATATATTGAAATATATTGAAATATTTTGAAATATATTGAAATATATTGATATATATTGAAATATATTGAAATATATTGAAATATATTGAAATATATTGAAATATATTGAAATATATTGAAATATATTGAAATATATTGAAATATATTGAAATATATTGAAATATATTGAAATATATTGAAATATATTGAAATATATCGAAATATATTGATATATATTAAAATATATTTAAATATATTTCAATATATTTTAACATATTGAAATATATTGAAATATATTCAAATATATCACCCATTCAAATGTAATCACCCTTTCAAATATATCACCCATTTAAGCGATCTCTACTGTACCTTATAAAAACCGATTAATACTATTAATTCATTCATTTTATTTTAGTTATCTCATCCCTCAAAAATATAGGACCTTAACAGGAAGAGACACACTCTATATCTTCAAGAAAGCTTTAGCTAAAGATTACACGGTTCAGTATTATACAAAAGGGCATCCGCTCTTTGATAAGATCAATAATTTCCTGATATGGTTCAGAACCAGTGGTTTCATGATGAACATTGACAATCAGCTGACGCATGATTTGGCCTTAGCTAACCAAAAATACATGGCGACAATACCAATTTTGAAGACGAAAGTTCTAGGCATGAGGGAAATGCAAGCCACGTTCTTCATACTTCTAGCCGGGTTATTAACGGGACTCATTTGTTTTGTGTGCGAATGTGTTTATTATAAGTATTGTAAAGCACATAAAATAATTTTGTAAGAAATTGTATATTTGGTAATTTAAATTAAAGTGTGAAGAAAAGTTATTAGTGCTTTATTCGTCAATTTACTTTTGTAAGGTTGAAAACGTGCTATTAACTAACGAGTGTCTATAAACTGTCGGGATCCCAGTAGGTTCTGACTTTAGAAACATACGTCGTGCTGTGACACTACTCAATGACATATAGTTAAATTTATTTGACATTTCCGAGATTCACCAACTCGTATGACTTAATCTAAGGTATGTAATTTGT
Organism: Philonthus cognatus; assembly: GCA_932526585.2. Lineage (NCBI taxonomy): Eukaryota > Metazoa > Arthropoda > Insecta > Coleoptera > Staphylinidae > Philonthus > Philonthus cognatus. The sequence continues at coordinate 15,092,109 of OW052243.1, forward strand.
TTTTTAAAGCAACCAAGATGCTGACAGTTTATAGACATTTATTTTGTTATACGGGTGGACCAAAAGTTTGTTTACATTTCAAATGATGATTTAAAAGAAACTAGTTATGTGAGATAAAAACTTTCTATTTATTATTAAACTACACAAATAGGGATTTTATTTTTTTTAATTACATTATCCATATGTGATCCTTGACTATTTTAACACTGCTGCAACCTGGAGCGGAAATTTTCAATGACGGCCTCACAAGTGTTTCGTGAAATGTTTTGCATTTCCTCTCGAATATTTTCCTTTAATTCCTCTAGGGACACTGGGTTGCTGTTGAAAACTTTACTTTTAAGGTATCCCCAAAGAAAGAAGTCCAGTGGGGATAAGTCCGGGCTACGAGGTGGCCAGTTAATGGCACCTCTTTTGGATATCACTTTTTGTCCAAAAATTTCGCGAACATCACTTAATGAGTCGTTGAAAGTGTGGCATGTTGCCCCATCTTGCTGAAACCACGATGATTAAAACCATCGAATACAGGATTTCGATGGTTTTAATCATCGTGGTTTCAGCAAGATGGGGTGGTCGGGTGAAAAAAAGTTCTGTAGCATGGCAATATACCGCTCTGTATTCACTGTAACAGCATTTCTTCGGCGATCTTCAAAAAAGTATGGACCGATACTGCCTCTTGCTGACAAAGCTGCCCATACAGTAACCTTGGGTGAATGCAGAGGTTTTTGATGCTTCAATTTAGGATAAGTTATATATGTTATAATAGTTATATTTTAAAATTTTCCCTGTAATTGGATTATTTCTGTTGGGAATGAATAAATAAATAAATAAATAAATAAATAAATAAATAAATAAATAAATAAATAAATAAATAAATAAATAAATAAATAAATAAATAAATAAATAAATAAATAAATAAATAAATAAATAAATAAATAAATAAATAAATAAATAAATAAATAAATAAATAAATAAATAAATAAATAAATAAATAAATAAATAAATAAATAAATAAATAAATAAATAAATAAATAAATAAATAAATAAATAAATAAATAAATAAATAAATAAGTGTCACTCCAATACCTGCAATTTCGCCTATTCACATACTCTCTACTCGGAAGCAGTGTAACGCCTTAGGTGTGCCTAGAACATCTTTGATTCGTATTCTTCATAAAGATTTACATTTACATCCGTTCAAAATCCAAATGGTATAGGAATTAAAGCCTCAAGATCACGCTCACAGGCTCCAATTTACAAACGAAATGTTAGAGAGGTTCACCAGCTTTACCAACATTTTTTTCTCATACGAGGCACACTTCCATCTAAATGGGAAGTGTGCGTCGTATGAGAAAAAAATGTTGGTAAAGCTGGTGAACTTCTCTAACATTTCGTTTGTAAATTGGAGCCTGTGAGCGTGATCTTAAGGCTTTAATTCCTGTACCATTTAGATTTTGTACGCATGTAAATGTAAATCTTTGTGAAGAATACGAATCAAAGATGTTCTGGGCACACCTAAGGCGTTACACTGCTTCCGAGTAGAGAGCCCATGATTTTCACGAATAGACGCTCTTACACGCTCGACGTTTTCGGGATCTCTTGTTGTTCTAGGTCGGCCGGATCGTGGTTGATTCATTGTTGAATCTGTCTCCTCGAACTTCTGTACCCATTTTCGAATCAATTGAATCGATGGAGCTTCATTTTTACGCCGTATGTTGTAATGAGCGCAAAATTTTCATTGCGCTAGAGCAGTGGTCTCCAAACTACGGCCCGCGATTGTTTGTAATTTTCTTTGTAAATGTCATATTTTGAAATATTGTAACAATTGTTCCTTAAATTTTTCATAATTTTATAAAATTAATCGGATCTTGGCCGACTTTATTATGTAGAATTGTATTTGTGGCCCGCGAAGAAGATAGTTTGGAGACCCAGGCGCTAGAGTAAATGAATCGTTGTTGCGGTAGTACTCACGTACACAGAACGCACGTTGTTTATCGCTGAACGACGCCATGGTACTGAATTCTCATTGGCCGCTCTTGCGCTTCGTAACCCCTCCGCCCCACCCCGCCGTCGCTGCTCGTCGCAGCTACCGATTCAAATTTAAACGGACTTTTGGTCCACCTTGTATTACATTTATTTATGTTATCGGATTTGTTTGCCAACTATTTAACTTTACTTCTTTTATTTTATTTGTTTTATATTAATATTAAATAATTGTTTTTTTTACTAACAATTTTTGCTTGAATTTATTTTTTTTGTTGTTATATTTGTAAAAATGGATTCCCGTTAATAAATATATTATTATTATTATTATATTTTTGTGTATTTGCAATATACTGCATATTAAATTATTCATTTACAAAATTAAATATTGTGATTATTAACTTTTTATCTAATTTTCATAATTCCTGCTTTAATATTTCCTGTCGTAATCGAATTTTTTAGTTTTCTTGTTTTTCTTTTTTAGGGGTTAAAAGTTGAAAATTTCAACAGCGGTGAATCCCCATTATCTTAAAGACTCTCAGTGTTTACTCCAGGAACGGGTGGAATGCTTTCAGCAGCGTATTTAGATAAAACTGTAATTGCGAGACGCCACTTGAGCGCCCCCCAATTTAAATCCCGCGTAATTCTCCTAATGGACGCCGCAAAAGATTCCCAAATGCAATTGTCGAAAAGGTTAAGAAAACATATGTAACATACTTTATTGAATACGCTTAAAATTAATTGAGGGCAACAAAAGCAGTGGCGTAATTAGAAATCGATATTTTAATAATCCACTAATTTGATTTATTTAATCCACTCGAAATTTTACTTCATGCTTAATCTGGGAATGGAAACACTCATTTGAAGCTTTAAATTAATATTGTTATAAGAACTAGTTTATAATAATATTTAATTTGAAGCTTCAAACGAGTGTTTCCATTCCCAGATTAAGCATGAAGTAAAATTTCGAGTATAGAAAAGCCTGAAAATTTGGATTTGCCGGGGCGCGCGAGCGAAGCGAGTCGCGCCCCGGCAAATCCAAATTTTCAGGCTTTTCTAAACTCGAAATTTTACTTCATGCGCCACGCGTACAAATAATTAATTTCAATTAAAGCCCAAACGCTGGTTTTCATTCAGTAAAATAAAAATAAGTGCTAAAACACTATACCGTTTTTTCCTTATTTATGAACTTAAATATTTAAACTAAAGTAAAGTATCAGATTAAAACAAAAACACCCTGTATCATTCCTTCTTTAATTACTGCATGTTTTTGAGTTTATGTGAAGTGATTATTACACTAAAAAATACTGTTATTCCTTACTTCACTTTTTATTTGTATCGTTACAAATAAAAAGTGAAGTAAGGAATAACAGCCTTCTTTAATTATTGACTTTAATTGAGGAAATAAAATGAACTGCACTGCTGCTCAGACCCAAGGTCTTTCTGCCATAAATAATTTTAATTTATTATTATAACAATTGTTTAGTTTTACCTGTGAATGAGTTTAAACTTTTAACTATAAACTAAACATGTCATAATAACAACCATTTACACAAATTTCATTCATAACTCACCCCAATATCCTTCTTCACATCAATTTCCGCCCTCGTTTTATTCTCTTTTTTTTAATTTATCGCCTTTCAGAAAAGCTGAAAATTGAATATTACACATTCAGGATGTGCCCGATACGGGCTCCCCGAGCTCGAATTTATTTCTTTGTGATAAAGTATTATGTTTGAGAGTCTGTGCAAGTATGAGTGTGTTGGTGTATACTTTCAATACAGTTCGAAAACGCGCCCTGGGGGGCTTCTTCCTATCTGACCTGACTCGAAAAAAGCCCCCGACCCCTCACCTTACCAGACGATATGTTTTTATGGGGCCGCCTAATCGCGACAAAGTGAATCCATGAATTTGCCTCCTCTCAGACCCCTAAGGGTGTTTAATAGTAATTTGAAGTAGTATACTGATGATAAAAGATTAAAAATTGTAATTTATTAAGGATATGAATATTTTCAAGGATTGAACATTTGTATGAATTTATTGAGTGTCATTTTTGATTTGATTACTGAATATCAGGGTTGTTATGTTTAAAACACTTTGCTTCAAAACAGAGTTTTTATTTTATTATTCCTGCTGTGTCGGTGTAAGTCCTTTATTAATGTTAATATTTTTAGTTTTAAGCTTTTCATTGTTATAGTATAATTTGACCCGTGTAACACATGTATGTGATAAACACTAATAAATTAAATTAAATTAAAAAAAAAATTAAAAATTAAAAAAAAAGTGTTAAACATGTTTTAAATTTTAAATTTGTTGAAAACGTTTTTTTATTATGTTAAATTTGCTAAATTATATTTTATACTACTTCATTAAGATTTTTTCATTTTTAAATTTTAGCTCAATTGTTGAAGATATTTCAAATTACATTAATAAACATAACATTTTATTACAATAAAATATCACAACTGTATGTGCATAAATGTGATTATTAAATACAGGGAATTTTTCTTTCAGGTATGTATGCATACTTTACGATATTTCAGTGTTTTATACGTGTGGCGCATGAAGTAAAATTTCGAGTTTAGAAAAGCCTAATTTGGATTGGCCGCTCCGCTTCGCTACGCGGCCAATCCAAATTTTCAGGCTTTTCTAAACTCGAAATTTTACTTCATGCTTAGTCTGGGAGTGGAAAATCCTCGTTTAAAGATTCAAATTGAAATCTTTTAAAACAACAACGAATGTCGTAAAATTTATATATGCATACACTGTAAATTTTACGACATTCGTTGTTGTTTTTAAAAGATTTCAATTTGAATCTTTAAACGAGGGTTTTATCACAACTGTATGTGCATAAATGTGATTATTAAATACAGGGAATTTTTCTTTCAGGTATGTATGCATACCTTACGATATTTCAGTGTTTTATACGTGTGGCGCATGAAGTAAAATTTCGAGTTTAGAAAAGCCTAATTTGGATTGGCCGCTCCGCTTCGCTACGCGGCCAATTCAAATTTTCAGGCTTTTCTAAACTCGAAATTTTACTTCATGCTTAGTCTGGGAGTGGAAAATCCTCGTTTAAAGATTCAAATTGAAATCTTTTAAAACAACAACGAATGTCGTAAAATTTACATATGCATACACTGTAAATTTTACGACATTCGTTGTTGTTTTAAATGCTTTCAATTTGAATCTTTAAACGAGGGTTTTCCATTCCCAGACTAAGCATGAAGTAAAATTTCGAGTTTAGAAAAGCCTGAAAATTTGGATTGGCCGCGTAGCGAAGCGGAGCGGCCAATCCAAATTAGGCTTTTCTAAACTCGAAATTTTACTTCATGCGCCACACGTATAAAACACTGAAATATCGTAAAGTTTAAAATATACGGCTTAAGCAATCTAATATGTAAATGTGAATAAAACGTGAGTCAAATTCTGCCCCGAACAAATTGTTTAAAACAGTGATTATAGGCAACCCAATAACTCTAACGTATATTAGGTTGAATATAATTGTTCTTGTATGTGTGTGTTCTTTGAACTTCACTGTAAATCAGTGTTTTCAAGCGTGGCGCATGAAGTAAAATTTCGAGTTTAGAAAAGCCTAATTTGGATTGGCTGCTCCGCTTCGCTACGCGGCCAATCCAAACTCTTAGGCTTTTCTAAACTCGAAATTTTACTTCATGCTTAGTCTGGGAGTGGAAAACCCTCGTTAAAAGATTCAAATTGAAATCATTTAAAACAACAACGAATGTCGTAAAATTTACATATGCATACACTGTAAATTTTACGACATTCGTTGTTGTTTTAAATGATTTCAATTTGAATCTTTAAACGAGGGTTTTCCATTCCCAGACTAAGCATGAAGTAAAATTTCGAGTTTAGAAAAGCCTGAAAATTTGGATTGGCCGCGTAGCGAAGCGGAGCGGCCAATCCAAATTAGGCTTTTCTAAACTCGAAATTTTACTTCATGCTTAGTCTGGGAGTGGAAAACCCTCGTTTAAAGATTCACGTATAAAACACTGAAATATCGTGAAGTTTAAAATATACGGCTTTAGCAATCTAATATGTAAATGTGAATGAAACGTGAGTTAAATTCTGCCCCGAAGAAATTGTTTAAAACAGTGATTATAGGCAACCCAATAACTCTAACGTATATTAGGTTGCCTATAATTGTTCTTGTATGTGTGTGTTCTTTGAACTTCACTGTAAATCAGTGTTTTCAAGCGTGGCGCATGAAGTAAAATTTCGAGTTTAGAAAAGCCTAATTTGGATTGGCCGCTCCGCTTCGCTACGCGGCCAATCCAAATTTTCAGGCTTTTCTAAATTCGAAATTTTACTTCATGCTTAGTTTGGGAGTGGAAAACACTCGTTAAAAGACTCAAACTAACCGCTTTGAAACAACGAATTCCCGCAAATTTAAAAATCGCTGTAATTATCGGGATATGTATAATCAAAAGAAAAATGCCCTGTATGTTCTGTTTTAAACGCGTTTAAAACGTGTTTTAAACATGTTTTAAACATATTTTTAATTGTTAATGCTTTAAACGCTGTTTTAATAAAAAATACACGGTTTGTTATAAAAAACTGTTTGTTTTAACTAAAACCAAAAAAAAAAAATTACGTTTTTTAACAACCCTGCTGAACACGCATTTCTTACCCTGATAAAGAAGATTTCACCAGTCTGGCCAAACAATTGTAACGTTTTTATAATACAAATTTAAATGTATCTTAAAATGTTTTTATTTATGTTCAAGTGAAAGAATAACATAATGGTTTTGTCAATTACTCGTAATTTACCACTTTTAGTAAATAATATACTTGGTTAAGATTTCACTGTTTATTAGTTGACACTGCAAGAATTGTTTCCCCACACAGTTTCTTCATTAGGCAGATGAATGATATTCACAAACTTAAACTAACACTTAAATTCTAATGACCTACTCTTAATTATTTCACTTCTTCAGATCATAATTTACAATATACAATTATTGTGAAACAATAAAGAATATTTTTGATTAATTTTTGACTTATCCCGTGGTGAAACATTTTGAACTACGAGGGCAATCCAGATAGTGACAGATGTTTTGGCCTAGCGCGGCAGTTGGCAGCACTGGCGGCACCATCTTGGATACAGAATTTTTCTACACCTAGTACGCAACCAGCCGTGGTGACTAGAGACTCGTGAATATTGTACTTTTTATACAGTGGCGTTTTAAAATGAGCGGTGCAATTGAAAATCCCGCCAGTTGTGAAGTGCGTGGTGTGATAAGGTTTTTTTGGCGAAAAATTACAAACCTATTGAAATTTATCGCCAGATTTGTGATGTGTACGGCAATGAAATAGTGAGTGAAAGCCGAGAGAGGCAGTGGTGCATTAATTTTAAAAATGGCCGAACCAATGTTCACGATGAGGATCGCAGTGGTATTCCTTGTCTTGTGAGTGATGAATTGTTGGTAAAAATTAATGAAAAAATCCGTGAAAATCTTCGATTCACGATTACGGAACTCTCGGAACATTTTCCCTAAATTTCACGAAGTTTAGTTTATGAAATCGTAGTTGGTAAACTTGGATACCACAAATTTTCTGCCAGGTGGATTCCGAAAATCCTAACGAAAGACAACAAAACCAAAAGACTTGCTGCAGCACTGACATTTCTGGAAGAGTACGACAAAATTGGAAACGATGTTTTCGATCGTATCGTAACTGGTGACGAGACTTGGGTACAGTACGTTACCTGCGAAACAAAACGGCAGTCGATGCAATGGGGTCAAACGCATTCGCCCCAGAAACTGAGGAAGTGTCTGCAGACGCTGTCAGCAAGAAAAATCATGGCTACTGTGTTTTGGGATACCCACGGAGTAATTTTGGTTGATTTTCTTGAACGTGGTCAAACAATAAATTCAGAGAGGTATTGCGAAACACTCCGAAAATTAAGACGCGCGATACAAAACAAGCGTCGGGGAAAACTTAACGAGAAAATGTTGTTTCTCCATGACAACGCTCGTCCACACACAGCCAATCGTACTCAAGAGCTCTTGCATGATTTTGGATGGGAAATTTTCAGTCATCCGCCATACAGCCCGGATTTGGCCCCGAGCGATTACCATCTGTTCCCAAAGATGAAGACGTGGATCGGTACGCAACGCTTTGACACTGACGCTCAACTCCATGCTGGTGTAAACCAGTGGTTGAACTCGCAGGCGGCAGATTTCTACAAAGAGGACATTAAAATTCTTGTAAAACAATATGGTAAATGCCTTAATTTATATGGCGTTTACGTCGAAAAATAGCCTAAGAGTTTATCTTCAAAATGTATATAATAAAAAGTAGTTTTTTCACTTTGTTTATTTTTTATTTCAAAACGTCTGTCACTTTGTGGATTGCCCTCGTATAAACTAACGAGTGTCTATAAACGGTCGGCATCTTGGTTAATTTGAAAAACAAATTAAATATCTTAGATTATGCCTTACAAAACGGTGAATCTTGGAATCGTCACAGGGCTTAATTTAATTACGACGTATGTTTCTGAAGTCAGAATCTACTGGGATGCCGACAGTTTATAGACAGTCGTAATTAATTAAAACAATTGGTATTGTTTCACAACAGTAATATACAGTGAAACAATACCAAGTGTTTTAATTAATAGTTTATACAATAAAGCATAGTTGACAATAGCAGCAATTTAATAATAATAAAAAAGAAATTATAATACTTTTTTTTGCATTTAAGCGCCTTAATAATCAACAAGTTTTTTTAAAAGTTTTAGAAAATATATAAGTATAAATATTATTTAAATAAAAATCACTTGGTTCGTTTCACAAAATATTTGATTTATTTCGACTAGTTTCGGCTTCTAGCCATTATCAAGGAATGTACAGAAATTACATTTTTACAAACTATATATACATAATCAGGTAGTAAGGGCGTTTAATATTGGGGATATACAAAGTTCGTCGTTGTCATTAACTATGTGCTTTCTGGCTTTTATTGCCTTTTGTATTTCCAAACCTTCTCTGAGATTCAATAAACAGCCCTTATTGCCTGTGTGTAAAATTTTGAAATCGGAATTATTGAAAAGGTGTCCGGCTGTGATGCAGTGTTTGGATATACCCGTTAATTGTTTATTATTTAGAACGTCATTTCTGTGTTCTTCTAGACGTTTTAGAAAATGTTCAATATTAATGCAACTACGAATTTCTCGACTTGAGAAAATGGAGCAAGCTTAAGTAGCATAAAAAGCTGTGTATATTTTTGAAGAGAATATTAATATATTCCTTTTTTGTTTGTATACAGTAAATGTTTCATTTAAGTATACATATCGAGATGCATACATTTTAAATTTTCAGGCATTCATTGTTTTTAAAGAGCTTTCATTAATCTTATTTTATCTATATACCATTTTAATGTGTTGCTTATGTCCATTTATTTTTTAAAATCTAGTCACTAATTTCAATTGTGTTATTTGTGTTTGATTAGGTTTATTTTATATTTTATGTTTTCTCAATTTTAACCATACACCAATTTTGAATTTGTTGCTTATGTTTATTTATTTAACGATTTAACAATACACAAGTTTTAAACCGTTTATTTATGTAATCGAATTTTTATAAATGTACATATGTTCGGAAGTCTAAACGCCATCTAATGCCTATTAGCTTAAGTGCTACTTAAGCATTAGCAATGGGCATTAGATGGCGTTCACCCTTTCGAACATATGTAAATTGCACAAGCCATAATAAATGGTCAAAGATGTTCAGTATTCGTCAAGCACTGGTTCGGGACTATACTGATGATGGCGTTGAAGCCTGAAACGTGTATATAGTTATCAGGTGAATGAATGAGTACTGGACACACATTCATATTTTTTTTATAAATTTTCTATGAATTTTCTGTGATACAAACTTTTTATTATATACACTTATTATCTTTAGATCTATTTGACTAAACTGATGATGGCGTTGAAGCCTGAAACGTGTATATAGTTATCAGGTGAATGAATGAGTACTGGACACAAATTCATATTTTTTTTATAAATTTTCTATGAATTTTTTGTGATACATACTTTTCATTATATACACATATTATATATCTTTATATTTATTTGTACGTTTATGTTGTATTTGTTTATATCACCCAATAAATGCTTAATCAGTTTTCTTTTTCCTAATATAGTATGTTTATATTTGTATATTTTGCAATGGCCTGTCTTAACAATATGTGTATTTTGTACCAATAAATCTATTTTATTGATTCTATTCGATTTTACGTTTCTAAGATTCAATGTGAAGTTTAAAAACACATAAATAATCTTTATTTAAAACTATGTAAGGGTTTTTAATCTTAACAATATTTTAGTGTTTTATACGCGTAGAGCATGAAGTAAAATTTCGAGTTTAGAGAAGCCTGAAAATTTGGATTTGCTGGCCCGCGACTCGCTTCGCTCGCGCGCCCCAGCAAATCCAAATTTTTAGACTTTTCTAAACTCGAAATTTTACTTCATGCTCAACCTGGGAGTGGAAACACTCGTTAGTGTGTCAAAATTGAACGTTCCAAAAAAAAAAACAACGAATGTCTGAAACTTTACAATGTATACATCGGAAAATGTATATTTTAAAAAAATTAAATTTAAAATAAAATCACTTGGTATGTTTCACTAATTTTACGTCTTTATTCCGATTAGTTTCGGCTATCAGCCATTTTCAAGGAACACACACACTCCTTGAAAATGGCTAATAGCCGAAACTAGTCGGAATAAAGACGTAAAATTAGTGAAACATACCAAGTGATTTTATTTTTTTAATTTAATTTTTTTTAAATATTTAATCATGTTTCATCGAGTGATCAATGAGAAACAAGTTGAAAATATGGGAAATGTATACTTTAAAAATAAATTGCATGTATTTTGTAGTTAAGCATTTTTCGGTAAAAAACGTTTTTTATTTTCTGTCGCTTTACTCAAAAAGAAAATGCATTTTTTTGTAAATAAAACCTGCCTTTTTCAAGTTAAATAAAGCAAATTTTTGTCCTAATCAGCCAAACATGCGTATTCCCTAAAATCAAACCTGTTTAATTTTAAATATTCGCAATTTTTTTATTGGCGCGTGAAATTTAATAATGTCAACGTAATAACGTTAATTTAGCATTTCTTCACAAATACTGAGGATTTAAAATAATCCAGTGTGAATTTATTTAATGTTTACGCTTGCTTTTGTGTAAGGAAAACCGCATGTGCCCGGCGCATCCATCAAATGTACAATCGATTTAGGTTTTATTTGAAATACTCTTATGCCCACTTGCACCATTGTAATTAGGCGATGCTTAAGGCTGACTTAAAATTTAAGTAACCTTTAAGTTAGTATTTTGCGTGCAGAATACTTTAAGTATAGTTTAAGCAAGACTTTATTAAATAAGTCGTCGTAATGGACCGCTTAAAATTTAAGTCGGCCAACATAACCCTCAATTCGTTCCGACAGTGATCCCTTGTGACAGATATTTATGCATAAAAAGTTATTTTTAATAATAAAACACTTAGCATATTTAAAATGGATCCTGAGGAATAAAATGTTGATACGGATGATATTTTTGAAGATGATTTATATATAGAAATTATTGTTTTTCAGTTGTTCAAAAGTTTGGAGATCTTTTCTTCGTTGAGTCCTCCATTTTACCTAAGAAACTGAACTAGTGGTTAGCTATTTGAGGCGATGAGGCATGTTAAGTAAAAGCTCCCTTACTGGTAAAATGCTGGAATTGGGCAGGGATAATTTTACAAAACTTTCAGAATACTTGCTGATAATGAAATAACCTTTCTTTTTCGCGAAACGAAATTTCTTTACGCTCGCATTAATAAGGCTAAGTACATTTAATTTGCCTTGAATTCTTAATAATAATGGCGAGTTTTCACTATTTCCCGGTTCACACGCACTTTATGTTAAAATGACAAAATCAGCTGAGAAAGGAACACTCATGTCGATAACGTTAAAAAGTAAAAATCACATGATTTTGCAATGTTGCCACACTTCGAGCTTGCTTACTAAAGCAATTGTATCGTATGTTCAATAAAATAAAACCTCTAGAGTGCCATGGAAAATATTGTAGGTTGGCAACTCTGAAATTATATATTAAAATTATTATGTCTGACGTTTTATATGTCAATTCCTAAAACGTGTAGCCAACTTAAATTATAAAAAAGATAAAATCATGGCACTCTAGAGGTTTTTTTTTTTATTGAACATTCTATATTAATTCCTAGGGTGCATGACGCTTGCCTTCAAGCATGACTTAAAATATAAGCCCGACTTTACAAAGTTTGGTTTAACGAAAAAATGATGCAAGTGGGCATTAATAGATTAATTCTGCGATGTAAATAATTAAAACTCACAGAAAACTAAAAATAAATATTTATTGATAATGACGTACAGAATATATGTTAAAATAATAGTCTTAAAAAAAAGTCGAATTGACAATGTTTTCCGATTTGATTAGAAATTATTCTTACATATCTCAAGGAAAGAAAAAATTACTGGAAACTATTCTCATTTTGATTTAAGTTTAACTAAAACACTTATTACTTTTAAAAGCACTTATTTGTACAATTATTTCGCCACACTGTGGCTTCTTCTTGTCGTGAGTACAATACAGTGTTTTTGAAAGTAATAAATGTTTTATTTTAACTACAATCAAAATGAAAATGAGCATTCAACTATTATCTGTCCCAACAATTAAGTTATCGACATTATTCTTACATATTCCAAAGAAAATCCAATTACGAAACCTGAAGATCAGGTTAGACGAAATGAATATTTGTAAAATTTATTAGTAATATTTAATAATGATAATATTAATAAGTGTCTCTATTTATCAAATAAGAAAAATACAAACATTTTTTTTCTTATAAGTGCAAGCAAAGTTCAGTCAGCTTAACCTGTTACTGATCTTCTACGTAATCTACAAAAAACGTATACATCGAGAAATGTATTAACACGAGATCAAACTTAAACAGTATCAGCCTTGTTAATAGAATTGCCGCTAATATCATTATAGTTTGATGCTAGTTAATTTCTATGAAACCTGTACGCTCGTATTGATACAACAAAATCTATCATATGTTCAATAAAAAAAACCTCTAGAGTGGTATGATTTTATCTTTTTTTAAATTTATGTTGGCTACACGCTTTAGGAATTGTCATATAAAACGTCAGACATAATAATTATAATCTATAATTTCAGAATTGCCAACCTACAATATATTCCATAGCACTCTAGAGGTTTTATTTTATTGAATATACGATACATGTTATTAGTGAATTTTAAACTATTGATAAAATTAACGTGTCTACATTGCATTTTTATGTGTACCAACTTCGATTTAATTAAATTTTAACCATTTAGAGGTTATGTTACATTGTTTATGTTTCTGAAAATGTATCTTTCGCTGAATTATATCATTGAATATAATGTCTAACTAATGATTCCACTCCCAGGTTAAGCATGAAGTAAAATATCGAGTTTAGAAAAGCCTTAAAATTTGGTTAGGTCGCGTAGCGCTACGCTTCAAATGTAAATGCGTCGAAATCTCGTCTTTCAACATCGGATCCTTTGCTGAAACTTGTGCAGCGTGTCATTTTGCATAATTTAAATAGCAAAATTACCGGGCATGAAAAATTGAGCCCTGCACTCTGCCCATCCATATAAAGATTATTACCAGGGAAAACTTATCCCATTTTCGCAAGTTTTTTTACGACCGGGAAACTGGCTCGCGAGCCTTTTGAATATTAAACTGGCAAATTAACCTATTTATTCACATAAAACACATGTAGCGGATCGGGGATTAAGAAAAGTCAAGTTAATCAAAACTGAAATTGATAAAAATGATGATCATGAAAGACAAATGCAATTTTGCCACTTTATTTTCAACAAGACTAAGCATTCCATTCATATTTTATATACAGAGAGTTTTATGTAACACCGAACATGTTTATAACGAGAATTTTTCTTTTAAGTATACATAAACATACGTTGTACTTTTGCCGACGCTCTGTTTGTTAAAAGAATTTAATCTTAAGCTGAAACGAGTGTTTTCCACTCCCAGGCTAAGCATGAAGTAAAATTTCGAGTTTAGAAAAGCCTGAAAATTTGGTTTGGTCGCGTAGCGCGAAGCGCGGAGCGGCCAAACCAAATTTTCAGGCTTTTCTAAACTCGAAATTTTACTTCATGCGCCACCGGTACACAACACTGATGCAATGTAAAGCTTAGCGGTGTGTTTTAAACTTTGTAATGTGTCAGTGTTTGGTACCGGTGGCGCATGAAGTAAAATTTTGAGTTTAGAAAAGCCTGAAAATTTGGTTTGGCCGCTCCGCGCTTCGCGCTACGCAACCAAACCAAATTTTCAGGCTTTTCTAAACTCAAAATTTTACTTCATGCTTAGCCTGGGAGTGGAAAACACTGGTTTAAGCTTAAAATTAAATTCTTTTAACAAACCGAGCGTCGGCAAATGTACAACGTATGTTTATGTATACTTAAAAGACAAATTCTGTTATAAACATGTTCGGTGTTATATAAAACTCTCTGTATATAATAATAGTATATTATTCAACAAGCGCATAATGAAAGCTATTAATCATGAGAATGAGGTTTACGGAACGAGCCGCAGGCGAGTGGAGTAAATCATTCGAATGACTAATAGCCATTATGCGCGAGTAGAATACTATACTTTATCCACAACCACAAAATGTATATTCATTCTTGCTTACTGCAACTTTTCAAGAATAAGAACATAATTCATTAAATCATTTACTTTTAATTATAACTAAGAAATACATATAATAATACTATTTATTAGGATTAATGTTAATAGTAACGTTAGAACAATTATTAAACACAATAGGGGGCATTGAAGTGGGTACACCAAGATTTACGGTTTGATCCAAAATATCGAAATTAACGGAATTTGTGCTGGAAGATGCAGCTGTTACATTATTTGCTGTCGATTCTATTGACGATGCAATTTTTCTGGCCGTTTCCTTTTTGTTTTTCAAAGAATCGTTAATATAGCCTTCTGCAACCGCAGCTGACTTCCATCCTCCATGACGTTTTAACGCAGTGATGTCTCCACCAGCATCAACCAAAATGGTGGCTGAGGTTCTTCTAAAGCTATGGCCTGTATATTGCTCAGGATTGGGTAATTTCAAAAAACTGGCGATATCCCTTCCCATTTTTGTAAATTTATTAATACCAATTCGCTGTTTAGTACACTTTCCATTTTGAAAATTTTGAAAGAAATAATCACAGTTTATCTGCTTTCGGAGGCACAAATATTTTTTTACAATGTGGTAAAAATTACCAGATACTGTAAATTTCCTACAAATTTTAGTTTTTGTGGTTGGCACCTTAATCATATAGCAGGAATTAAGGTCTTCTTTATCTTTAATTTTCATGTTATACAGCTCATTTGAACGACAAGCGCCCATTAAACCCATAATTAATGCAACCTGAAGAAAAAATTACTGCATTTTTTTAAAAATATTAAAATAATTTAAAACTTAGTTTTGTTGCAAGAAATTTGTCATCCGGTGCATTTGCAATGAAACTGTTAACATTTTCTGGGGAGAAAGTGTTTGCTTTTTGCGGAGTAAACCCTTCATTTTTTGATAATTCAGTAAAATACACCAAAACTACCGACTCAGTTGAAGAATGTGCTATTTTCTCCTTTTTCCATTCACAAAACGTGTTGTATGTACTTTGGTATATGTTGCGAGTATTTTTAGGCAACAAATTGATGGAAGCGATTTCTGCCGCGTCCCTTATTTCCGGGGGTGTCAACAAGTCAGGATCGGATTCCACACACAATTAACACAATTTGTTTTCAATTTATAAATTGTTTTTGTTTATGCCAAAATTGATTAACATGAGGTATCCTGATTTTGTAGTAATTTCTTATTATTCACAGTTGAGCAATGATAAGTCAAAATATTACTCACAGGTTTCATAACCTATTTAGAATAAACGTCATTATTATTGACTCTTAGCATGTATAATTATAATATTATAGAGTGGTTGTGGATAAAAGATATTATTATATATATAAAATAAGAATGGAATGCTTATTTATAGAATTTTATAGTACATTATATAAAATAATAAATAACAAATTAATATTTAGTGCCGAATTTAAACAAACATTCTGCAAAATGGCTATCGACCATAGGTCTTTTAGCCTCATATATTATATTTATATACCTAATTTTAACGGCAATTTTGTCCAAAATTCTAATTAAATGATGGAATAAATTTAAAGTTATAGTAAACTATGTGTTAACAGTCATTAATACCAATCTAATTTCAAATTTAAACCCTACTCTACTACTGTCAATTTATATTTGAAATAATTGCAAGGTATTTATATAACTGATATTTTAACTACAAAAAAGGAGTAATGTTGTTTTACCCAATAATATTTTTTAAAGATAATGTTCATCATCGTAACTGAGAAAACAATTCCTATTCAGCATTATTAACTTGAATTAATTCGAGTGAAACTAGGTATATAAGAGCTCGTTATATACCCGCCCTTGTTATGTACACGTGCCTATATTATTAACATAAGGAGAAAACGAGATCCTTATGTACGTACGTATCTAAAGTTAACAATTACATAAGCCATTTACGGCCGGGCGAGTTTCAATTACCCGAGTGGCCTACAATAACACAGAAATGTCTTTGTTCGAACGTTTACTCGACTTAATGGAGAACGATACATTTCGCGGCCGTAACTGAGACTAGGGGGGGAAAGGGGGGCGACCCCCCATTCAAAACTCGCCCCATTGTTCATTTCACTCGATTGAATTAAATTAGTATTAATAAATTATATTTCCCAGAGAATGATTCTCAACTTGAAATAATAATAATAATCCACATTTTATTCATTTTCTTACATTTTTTCAAAATATACTGCCTTATTAATAGACCTTAGCATACAGCTCTAACACTGCACTATGAATGATATTAATATTTTCGTATTAATAAAAAATGTTAGTAGTTTACGATTGTTAGTTTACAACTAATAATTTAATAAAATGGTACTCCTATAATGGTTTATAAATTAAATTCACTTGGTTTTGTTTCACTTATATGTATTTTATATTCTACTAGTTTCTCATTAATCACTTGGTAAAACATTTTAAAATATAATGGTTTGTAAATGAAATTCACTTGGTTTTGTTTCACTTATATGTATTTTATTTTCTACTAGTTTCGGCTTAATGCCATTATCAAGAATAATGATTCTTGATAATGGCATTAAGCCGAAGCTAGTAGAAAATAAAATACATATAAGTGAAACAAAACCAAGTGAATTTAATTTACAAATCATTATATTTTAAAATGTTTTACCAAGTGATTAATGAGAAACTAGTAGAATATAAAATACATATAAGTGAAACAAAACCAAGTGAATTTAATTTACAAATCATTATATTTTAAAATGTTTTACCAAGTGATTAATGAGAAAAAAATTTCCGATATATGGTACTCCTAATTTAAGGCATGAAATCTGTGTTATATACAACTTCAAATGCCATAGTAAAACGAATTTATTTAATTATAATGCTATGATTTATTTAAGATTTATAAATGTATATACTTAAACAGTATATTTTAAACTTCTTCAAGTTAAGTTTAAAATATACTGTTTAGGTATATACATTTATAAATCTTAAATAAATCCGTGTTTTATACGCTAATGAAGTAAAATTTCTAGTTTAGAAAAGCCTGAAAATTTGGTTTGGTCGTGTTGCGCGTAGTATTTAGAAAAAAATCATAAACAAATATTTCATCAGTTAAAATTGAAAATTGTACAATTTAATAAAGATTCTCTCAACTTTGAGCGGTTTGTAAAAGTAAGATTTTTTGCCAAATATTTTTTTTTTTGTGAGAATATAAGCAGCTCGAAACGTGTATGATATTTTTGACTTGTTCTATAAGTTTTGCAAAATTGTATAAATAATTCGTAAATTTATAAATCATAAAATATATTGCACCAATTGGAATTTAGAATTGCACAATTTAATAAAAGTTCCCTCTACTTTAAGCATTTGTATAAAGCGCAATTTTGGAGTTACAAACACGCGCATTTTTATTTATTTATTTATTAAAGGAAAACTCCTTTAAACAAAGCAGATAATATGTGTGTACAATATTATTAAACTCAGAACATAATATTAAGCACATATTGTAATACATAATATAATATAATATATAAGTGGTGTAAGTGGCAAAGAATAAAAGACAACAGATATAAATGTACATATTGTACATATATACAGAGAGTTTTATGTAACACCGAACATTTTTATAACGAGAATTTTTCTTTGAAGTATTCATATGCATACGTTGCACATTTTCTGATGCTCGGTTTATTAAAAGAATTTAATGTGAAGCTTTAAGCGAGTGTTTTCCACTCCCAAGCTAAGCATGAAGTAAAATTTCGAGTTTAGAAAAGCCTGAAAATTTGGTTTGGTCGCGTAGCGCGAAGCGCGGAGCGGCCAAACCAAATTTTCAGGCTTTTCTAAACTCGAAATTTTACTTCATGCGCCACCGGTACAAAACACTGATTCAATGTAAAGTTTAGCGGTGTGTTTTAAACTTCGTAATATGTCAGCGTTTTGTATCGGTGGCGCATGAAGTAAAATTTCGAGTTTAGAAAAGCCTGAAAATTTGGTTTGGCCGCTCCGCGCTTCGCGCTACGCGACCAAACCAAATTTTCAGGCTTTTCTAAACTCGAAATTTTACTTCATGCTTAGCCTGGGAGTGGAAAGCACTCGTTTAAAGTTCTAATTGAATTCTCTTAATAAACCGAGCGTCGGAAAATGTACAACGAAATGCATATGTATACTTAAAAGAAATATTCTCGTTAAGAAAATGTTCGGTGTTACATAAAACTCTCTGTATATATATATATATATATATATATATATATATATATATATATATATATATATATATATATATATATATATATATATATATATATATATATATATATATATATATATATATATATATATGTACAGGGTGTCCCAAAAGTTTGGAAACGGTTGAATATCTCGAGAACACCTCATCGGATCAAGATGGTATAAAATACGTCTTTCTTTATTTTTAAAGCTCTATTTAGGCATGCTGTGCGATAGCCACCCACACCCCTCTGGGGTGTTTTAATTGTTTTATCACTCCCTCCCCAATCCCGTGGTGGAAAGGGTAGTTTTGAATTTTTCTGCGAAAAAAAATATTTTGCTTGCACTGTTGCATTTTGTATCAAAAACGGTTTATGAATTTTTCAAATTGCCACTCCCCCCCACAGACACACACCCTTTAAAAGTAGAAAAAGTGGTATTTTAAAAAAAAGTACCACCATTTTTTTTAGACAAAAATGATTTTTTTTGCAGAGTTTCATTGTCTATCAAAAACTCCTTATGGAGTTGCAAAATATCCACACTTCAACCCCTTTTTGGAGGGTGGAAAAAGGAAGTTTTCGCTCAGTATATCGTCGAAATTTTTTTTCCATTTTGTCATGTTTACAATTTTAAATGAAAGCACAGAAGTGTAGTTATTGAACATTTATTTCGGACTGTCAATGTTGACTTTCTCGACGACTCCGTGAAATTCTAAGAAATGGGTAATAGCTCAGAAACTTTAAAGCTAAATTAATTAAGCTGTTATCTGTCGTTTTGAGATGAGGTTATCGGAAAGTGAACGCATATCATTATTAATGATGCGTGGGTCCAAGGAGAATGTGAGATCTTACGAGGAGGTGGCAAGGATGTTTAATGCATCCAATCCGCATCGTGATCCAGTGTCAAAATCGACGGTTCAAAAAACAGTGAAACGATTTGAAGATACTGGAGCAGTGAAGGATCGCGAACGCAGTGGCAGGCCAAGAACGGCATCAAACGAAGATCAGAAGGTGGAAGTGTTGCAGCATTGCGTGGAAGACCCTCATATTTCTGTAAGGAGAGTGTCGCAAGCTCAAGGCATCAGCAAGACTTCAGTACATCGCATAATGCAGGAGGAAAAGTGGCACCCTTACAAGATTCATCTTGTGCAAGAACTTTTGGAGGATGATTTTCGAAGGAGGAACGAGTTCTGCAGAGACATGGTGCGTCGTTGTGCTGCCGACCGTGCGTACCTGGATAACGTGGTTTTCTCCGACGAAGCGACATTCCAGCTGAATGGTCAAGTAAATCGCCACAATTGTCGTTATTGGTGTGACGCGAATCCTCACTGGATGAGCGACATTCACAGCCAGTATCCGGAGAAGCTGAACGTTTGGGCAGGTTTTTCTAAACATGGAGTTGTGGGGCCGTTTTTCATCGAGGGCAACTTGACTGGCGAAAAGTATGTAGATTTGTTGCAAGATGAAGTGGTACCAGCAATTAATCATTTGTTCCATGGAAACGTGCAAAATGTGTGGTTTCAACAAGATGGCGCCCCTCCCCATTACGCCGTGAGAGTGAGGCAGTTTTTGGACCGTACATTTCCCAACCGTTGGATCGGACGACGCGGCCCTCTTGAATGGCCTGCGAGATCGCCGGATTTGACCCCACTGGATTTCTTCTTCTGGGGATTTGTGAAGAACAGCGTGTACACTAACAGACCTGCCAATTTAGCTGACTTGCGGAATCTCATCATGGACCAGGCTGCATTAGTTATACCGCAAATGAGGACCAACGTGATCAACGATTTTCACAGCCGACTGGGTCAGTGCCAAGGCCAAAATGGCGGTCAGTTTGAACATTTGCGATAAGGAAGAAGACGATTTGGCGGCGGAGATGCAACATCAAACCACCGGAAGTGCAACAATCAGCCCTTTTCAGGACTACATGATGTGCAAAATCCGATCATGCAACCTCCCCGTGGTGCACATCGGGTCACGCTAATGTCGACGGTATTGTAAAGTTAATTTTGATCTTAGTAGAAAGTGGGGAAAAAGCCAAAATAACGAAATGATTTTTTAATAACAATAACATAACCAATTTTAGATCAGGGTTCAAAAAATGAGACAACCAAAATTACTTTGATTAAAAAAACAGCAATTACCCCTTATATGCCTAAATAGAGCTTTAAAAATAAAGAAAGACGTATTTTATACCATCTTGATCCGATGAGGTGTTCTCGAGATATTCAACCGTTTCCAAACTTTTGGGACACCCTGTATATACAGAGAGTTTTATGTAACACCGAACATTATTATAACGAGAATTTTTCTTTGAAGTATCCATATGCATACGTTGCACATTTTCTGATGCTCGGTTTATTAAAAAAATTTAATTTGAAGCTTTAAGCGACTGTTTTCCACTCCCAGGCTAAGCATGAAGTAAAATTTCGAGTTTAGAAAAGCCTGAAAATTTGGTTTGGTCGCGTAGCGCGAAGCGCGGAGCGGCCAAACCAAATTTTCAGGCTTTTCTAAACTCGAAATTTTACTTCATGCGCCACCGGTACAAAACACTGATTCAATGTAAAGTTTAGCGGTGTGTTTTAAACTTCGTAATATGTCAGTGTTTTGTATCGGTGGCGCATGAAGTAAAATTTCGAGTTTAGAAAAGCCTGAAAATTTGGTTTGGCCGCTCCGCGCTTCGCTCTACGCGACCAAACCAAATTTTCAGGCTTTTCTAAACTCGAAATTTTACTTCATGCTTAGCCTGGGAGTGGAAAGCACTCGTTTAAAGTTCTAATTGAATTCTCTTAATAAACCGAGCGTCGGAAAATATACAACGAAATGCATATGTATACTTAAAAGAAATATCCTCGTTAAGAATATGTTCGGTGTTACATAAAACTCTCTGTATATATATATATATATGTATAAATATATATATATATATATATATATATATATATATATATATATATATAAAATCGTCCAAATCCAACTGGTGTACCAAAAAATAGTAACAATACTAATGATACTAATGAACGGCCAATCTCAAGAGAGCAAATGAATAATGTTTCAAAAAAAAAACGGGATAAAAAACAAACAAAAAGCAACCTGACAATAGTCATTTACAAGACTAACACAAAAAAATATAAATAATTATAAACAAAGATGTTCGATTACTTTGTATCACAGATATTTTATTAGTACCACAAATTAATGATGTGCAAAACCAACAAACACTATAAAATTCAACATAAAATGCAATAAATAGTAAAAGTATAAATAAAATAAATTAATTAAAATAAAATAAAATAATTAAAATAAATTAAAAACAAATTAAAAAGCAGTACCTATATATCACGAACAAAACAAGCTACACCATATTAATGACAAACAAATCAGAAAGATTAAAATCAACCTGTTACAGCCAGCAGGTTAACACGTCGCAACAGGCTTTTAAAATTAGCAAATGTTGGTGCAAAAAGTACAAAATTTAAATTAGTACTAAGAACATTTGCATATCGCATGAAACGATCCATAGGATTATACATGCCCAGATATGGCATGTATAATCCTATGGATCGTTTCATGCGATATGCAAATGTTCTTAGTACTAATTTAAATTTTGTATTATTGGATGAAATCTAAGTTGAAATATAGGCCTACACCTAGCGTGAAGACCTCGTGGTATATGAAATGCCAGCATTCCAACCAGTTGACTGCAATTAATAAGTCCGTTTACCAGCTTAAATAAAAACGACATATTAAGAAAAATTCTCCTTTCTGCTAACGACCTAATGTTCAGTTCACATAACATCCCACTATGACTGAAGTCGCGTTTACCCAGCCTAAACGACATTAGTTTTCAGAACTTGCCCTGTACTGCTTCGAATTGCTGGGTTGTGGTTATGTTATATGGAGACCATATTTGTAAAGCAACTTCAAGATTAGGTCGAATTAATGTTAGGTATAAAGTTTTTACGGTCATTTTCATCGAGTTATTACAGATATTTGTGATGTGTTTAGAAAAGCTTAACTTGGATGTGAATATCACTCCCAAGTCTTTAATTTCAGATGCATGCATCAGCCGATGATTGTCAATTAAATATTCAAAGCCACTACCGGACGCTCGACAAAAGGAGACGTAAGGACACTTCTTTAGATTCAATTCTAATTCATTTTCTTTGCACCACTCAGAAACGGTGTTTAGATCGTCCTGAAGTTTGAATTTATAAGTGTCATTACTAACATTTCTAAATAATTTTAGGTCATCAGCATAGAGGAGAAAATTACTGTTTTTAAGCTTTAATCCTATGCCATTTATAAAAAGTATAAATAAAACTGGTCCGCAATGCGAACCCTGAGGTACCACAGATGTAGCATGTATTACATTTGAAAGGTATTTGCCTATACGTACACATTGAGTCCTATTTGAAAGATAATTACTGAGCCAATTCAAAACTCTGTCACCAAAACCCATTGATTGAAGTTTTTGTATCAGAATACAATGCTGTACTCTGTCAAATGCTTTGGAGAAATCAGTGTATATGGAATCAACCTGTGAACCTCTCTCCAATGCATCCGACAGAAACGTTTGATACAACATCAAATTTGTTACAATGGATCTACCTTTCATAAATCTATGTTGTTGATCCACAATGGTATGTGCACATGCCCAGATTATTTGTTCAGAAACTAAGAGATCTAACTGTTTTGGTATCACGGATTAAATCGATACCCCTCTATAGTTTTCTATATTGGCTCTACATCCATTCTTAAATATAGGTACTATATAACTCTCCTTCAAAGAATTAGGAAATATACCAAAAGTGAGTGAACATGTATACATCATGTGTATCGGTTTGCTCAATGTATACATACACCTCTTTAAAAAATATGCAGGTATACCATCAGGGCCCGCACTACAAGACTCAGGTAGAGATGATAAACAATTAAAAACCTCTGTAAGAGTGACACTGAGATTGGCCATTTCAATAGTTTTCGCTCCCTGAAAATTAGACAGAGAGTTACTTGGCATTTTGTAAACTGTCGCGAAGTGTGCTGCAAATAAGTCAACACACTTCGCTGTTGAGTCACTTTTATCATTTCCAAGGTACATTTCTTTTGGAAATCCATCGGTTTTACGGCAAACATTTACGTGATCCCAGAAATATTTCGAATTATTATTAATATCATTCTCAACCCGATTAATATATTTTGTATATAGTAAATTATTTAAATTGCTGCCGTAAATAGCTAAATTTGTCATAGTCGGATCGTAGTCCACTATTTTTGTATTTCATCGGAGCAACTTTTTTTGACCGCGTCAATTTGATTAGATCGCTATTGAACCACTTTTGAAATTTGGACGATTTTAACACCTTAATTGGTACAAACATATTAAAAACAGAATAAATCAGATTTAAAGCTAGTTACATTTTGATTAATACAAGGACTTGAAAAAACTTGATCCCAATCAACTCCCGACAAAAAATTATTTACTTTATTGTAATCCGCCAATTTAAAATCAAATATTGAACCCATATTTTCCCTAGTAAACTCTAAAGATTGAACTGGTACATTTAAGGAGTATGGAATATGGTGGACACTTGATTTACACAAAACATCACTACGCAAATCTCACTAGTATTAGAAAACACCAGATCCAAGTACACATTTCTGTCATTTGGAATCTCATTTACTTGGTGTAAGTGATGGAAATTAAGCACATTTGCTAAAACATTGGCTGGATAGCTGTTATTTCGTGTGCTTAATACACTATCTCCAGAACTTTTCCAAGCAGCATTTGGTATTTTGTATTTAAATTAAAACTCACTTTATTCTTATGCACTAGCTATAATTAAAATGTTACTTTCATGAAACTTTAATTTTGTATTTTCAAAAATAGAACAGTCACAATTTGGTTATTGATGTATTGAAAGTTGATTAATAAAATTCTTGAGTAATTTAATTCTTTTAACATTCTTTTATACCGTAATGTAAATTATTACAAGTAAATTCATGATTAACTATTATTGTATATATTTTTGCTACATATTTAATATCGATATAGAATTGTACTAAATAAACGTTAAAATGAAATTAGAGTTATGTGAACTAAAAACCAGATTTGTGTACAATTAGGATTAAATATGTGCTGGTATAAACAGAAAATAAATGACGCAGGCTTTTGTTCTGCGTTTAGTTTGAAGCGTTAAACGAGTGTTTTCACTCCCAGGTTAAGCATGAAGTAAAATTTCGAGTTTAGAAAAGCCTGAAAATTTGGTTTGGTTGCGTAGCGCGTAGCGCTACGCGGCCAAACCAAATTTTCAGGCTTTTCTAAACTCGAAATTTTACTTCATGCGCCACGCGTATTAAACACTGATTAAAAGTGAAATTTAGAATACACTCCTTATCAAACAATATAAGTAAATTTTATGTTGATAAATTAAAAATAATTACACATTCAAAATTCGAGCATTCAAGTACATTAAACACGGGATTTGCGTGTTAAATGTGGTTTTTTAACACAAATATAAATAATTTTTTGCCGCTATGCAGTAACAGCACTGTACTAGTCAAATCAGCTTCTCTTGTCTGACATTTGAGCGTGGTGGTGATGACGTCGTCGACGCCATTTTGTTAAAGTACGAAGTAATCGCGTCAACATCTCCGCCGTTCTCACTTGTTTAACCCGCGTAATACGCGTTTGTAAACAAAAATCATTCTCAAATCGGCTAAACAATTGTGCTTTTATCCGTCGCGAGCGGGACCCTCGTGGGTCAGTGAGTAGAGATCCTGCTCTTGGGCCAGAGGGTCGTGGGTTCGAATTGGCACCCTCTGGAGCCATGGATGTGAGTGAATGTGCTGTGTCATCCATAATTAGTTTACATAAGCGTGTAAAGAATTAAATACTAAATGGAATAAATAAAATAAAAATTGATGTTGGCCAATAGTCTACGTTAGTAAGGCCAGGTAAAAGCCAAAAAAAAAAATCCGTCGCGAGTTTTTTTAAAGCGAAACAAACGTTAACACCGTAAAAATATTTTTTCCATTTAAGTATACTTTTACATATTCCATATAAACCAAATTTTCAGGCTTATCTAAACTCGAAATTTTACTTCATGCGCCACAGTAGAGAGAGTTAGCGGGTACGAAGCCATTTCATACCCAAGGTTTCATACCCAAGGTCATCCCAAGGTCATCCCAAGGTCATCCCAAGGTCATCCCAAGGTCATCCCAAGGTCATCCCCAAGGTCATCCCCAAGGTCATCCCAAGGTCATCCCAAGGTCATCCCAAGGTCATCCCCAAGGTCATCCCCAAGGTCATCCCAAGGTCATCCCCAAGGTCATCCCAAGGTCATCCCAAGGTCATCCCAAGGTCATCCCCAAGGTCATCCCAAGGTCATCCCCAAGGTCATCCCCAAGGTCATCCCAAGGTCATCCCCAAGGTCATCCCAAGGTCATCCCAAGCTATTTCATTCCCAAGCTATTTCATTCCCGTTTCCGGTCGGACGTTGATAAGAGGAAAAGTGGTGGGGAAAAAGTGGTGTAAGGTGTGAGCATTCAAGATACATTGTTGCAATAATGCAGTTTACAAATACGGAACGAGAGCCTCTAATGGATCGCATTAACAGTGCCATAGAAGCATACCACGAATGTAAATTAAACTCTGATCATATAAAATATTTACCAGAATATTACTTGAAGAGGGTGGAAGGTCTGGAGCTTTTAAATATCTGGCCATTTCTACCGCCAAGCTTGAAGCATTACTGCAAGGAAAGACTACCCTGTTTCGAACACTACAATACGGGGAGGACCCACATCGATGGACCACCCACACCAAAATATAAGTGTCATCAGTGTTTGAACTAAAATTTCATTCCCAAGCAGTGAGAAGGCCACTAATTTCATTCCCAGGTGGCGACAACTTATCAGCAGTTAAAATGAATTATACATCGTTTATATTATCATCTGGATTTGTGCTATTTATTGTAATAGTTGTATGTGTTATTTGTGGGGGTATTAAGGCTCCTGTAATGAATATAAAATTTAAATAAAATAAATATTTAATTAAAAACTGTTTATTATTTAACATTCTTTACATAATTAAACAATTTTTCTACATTAACAATGCTACACACACTAAACCTATTACTATGTGATTGACAAGCATACAGAGTTTTACTAAAATTAGGACATTGATCATCGAATTCTAAATTTACAACATTATCATAAAATTGCTTCAAGTAAGCGCACTTTTGTGAACCTTTAACGTAAACAATATCCGCAGATAATTTTTTAAACAGTTTCGGTAATTCACTCAGGTCACTTCCATCACTATTGTATGGAATTCCATGGTAATTGTTTTCCAACCACCTAACTTGTTTCTTTGAATCCGAACTGAGATTACGAAATGGTGTAGGAGGCTTAAAAACGTAAACGATGAGGTGTTTTCCATCATAGGTGGCAGCAAGTTCCTTCGGAGTAAAGTCAGGTACGTTGAATCCCTGGATGTCGATGAACAACATCTTAAGTGGCGGTGGAGGTGGCGGTGGCGACGTAATTCTTGTCAAGATAGCTGGACTTAATAATGTTTCGGTTTCTCGGATGCGCTTCTTAAATCTAAGTCTGTCAAGAGCTTCTTGCATCCAATTTATTCCATCATTCTCTTCCTCTTCTAGCTCATACATGAACGTAGTTGGGATGGAATCGAAACAAAGTTTTCTGACCATTTTAAATAATCTTTTTAACAACTCCCGAAATAGGTGTGTACTCAAGAATAGAATCACTCAAAATGAGGCAGTATGCTCGGGTATTATCTTTAAAATTTTCAGAGGCCTCCATCTCAATGCGCAGGTCCACCGCTGATGATTTTACGCTCTCGTTTTGCTTGGACACGTCAAATACAAATATTGCGCAATTATTGAAATCAGTGAACGATAGATAGGGCTTGTTTATTTGATTATAATAACTCTGCTGGAATTGACAGTACATGTTGTATGCAGTCAAGTAATCATTACTATCAAAGTTCAAATTCAAGTGATCATACGGAAATGATTCCGAATTGAGATAAACTCGTATGTTCCTTATATTGTTGTGATCAAACATGGTTGCATCTTCACTAGCTACACCTCTTTTATTTGTTTGAAAGGCTACAATTACATATCGGGGTTTTTCTAAACTGCTGGAGGTTTTTACGGCCCATATATCATCTCGAGAATTTTTCAAGGTTGGTAATTCATGTAATTCCCATTTTCGGAATGGAATTAAAATATTTGGATCTTTTTTAATTTGTTCCATCATTTTCAGTTTTAAATCATCATTCAGTTGAATATGCGGTACTCTCCATTCAATTTTATTCAGTTTAAATTTAATTTGTGAAACAACTTGAGTACTATCATCACACACAAAACAGTTTACATCACTAGAGGAGCGAAGTAAAATCAAGTCCTGTTTAACATTAATAATCAGCTTTTGATAATCCTCTGCAAATCCCATTAAACATTTTAGAGGTATCAGCGCATAAAATTTTTTGTCAGGAAAATATGTTTTTATATGTCCGGTTTTAGCCCATCCAGCTATTCCCATTTCTTTCATATCCTCAAAATCATTATAGGATAATAATCCTTTTAAAGTACTCGCGATCCCTAAGTCTCGAGTTCGATCGATTTCCACACCATTTAACTCATACCTTATCTCTTCAAATAGGAAAGCAAATGCGTTTGTAACCAACTGAAACTTTTTACCTGCAGTGAGATTGTGTTCAACCTCACCACTCAAGTAAATATAACTGTTACCAGGTAGAGTGTAAATGTCTTGATTTTGAATTGTTATTCGAATTTCATCATTATTTTCAAAGTTTGTAGTTCTAGGCTGATACGTGTGGTATTGATATTTACTGATGCGATCATCATACTGCACTTGCTCAAAAACGTTTTCCATAGTTTTTAATTTTATAGCCGAGAGAGGTTAACCTTGAGAGATTAATACGTGTTATCTTGTTGGGTGATGAACTCTTAATAACGGGATTGACAAATGTCTTATCGTTTTTATCAAAAACTATCCCCATGTTTTAATTCGAGTCTAATCAAAATATTTTCTCCTCTGAAATTAATCAATTGACCTTCTTGATCGATAATTCTAAGAGTAATATTATCAATCCTGTCACGAGTATTTAACGGTAGATATAATATATTTTTTGGTTCTATATTTATTGCAAAGCCTGGATCAACCGAGGGGCTGAATTCAAACAACGTATGTGATAATTTTTCGTCGTAATAGGCACCTGAAGTAATATTACACTCAATTCGTACACTATCTACTTTAATTATTTGAACTGGTAAGTCTGATGTATGTAGTCGACCAGCCTTCAGTAGCTTTCCCGAAAACCCCAATAATTTTCCAATAGTTTTATCAGATGTAAAATCTATATCGAGGGTACTTTTTATTTCACACTGTAAGGTGTTATTATTGGGTTTAAGCGAAAAGAGTTTATCAACTTCCTCTTTTTTCTTATCGCCAAACAGCTGTTTTTGCAAATAACTTTCAATGTCTGTAACCTCGTATGAACCCGTAGGTATATTAACTGTTTTATCACCGTAAATAAATTTATTATTAACACCCTCTTCAATATTTGGTATTGAATTATAGGTATGAAGCCCAATTAATCCCAAACAGTACTGACGGTTAGGATTGAGCTCAATAGGGGGGTAATAGTTTGTGGAGAGTATGCTGCTTGCACCTTGTAAGGTAAAGGTCTGAGACATGACTAAGGTGTCTAAAATAAATGTTCTTTATTTATACAAAAATTCTATACACAAGTGTCCACAGTTGTATGTATTAAAGTTCTGATATTGATCATGATTATATCTAATTTCACAATTTTTGAAATATTTAAGCACTTCCATAGGTGGCGATAAATTTCCAAAACTATCAAAGTACTGAACAATATTCCCCATTTTTTTATAAGCCACCCAATGCGTTCCTAACCCATCCTTGGAATCCAAGTTAATAATACCAGCTTCTCTATAAAGAGGTTTAGATGGCAGTGAATCACGCATAAACACTCCTCTGAAATTTTTCACGTTTCGAGCCCCTTTTAGCAAATCTATATTGGTTAGTGCGCGGTTGGGTAGCGAGTTTATCAGTTTTTTGACTTTTTCAGAAAGAGTCCCATACCTTTACGGTATGGTTTTAAATATAGTCCTTTTCCCTGTTTGCCAAGAGCTATAGCTTCCATCGTTTTGTTATGCCGCTGTGATTCATCTAGTTTTGATCGAGCGTCCTTTGCACTGTTTATCGCCTTGGCAATGCCAGATACTCCACCAGTCAGGGCTCCGAGAGCGCTGAGTCCGGCAAATATTGGGATAAGTGGCAAAATACCCCCCTGCTTTGGAATAGGTATTATTCGAGGAGTTCGAATTTTTTCTCTTCCTCCAGCAGCCCTTACAGCAATCTTTGCTGCTGATAACGCAATCTTACTGCTTTCTTTAACACCTCCGGGCTTATCTATTTTTCGTTTAAATTTTTGTATAGCTTTCCGAGCTTTCATAACTACTCCACTCCTTAAAGGCGTAATGCCCATCCCAGTTTTTCTCTTAATCTTCATCGCGTTGACTACTACCCACGCTGCGGCCTTTTCGCCGAATTTAGAGTTTTTGGCCTTCACTCTACTCCACGCCGCCTCTTCCAAGATTTTATCCGCTTTATGTCTTTCACTTATATCCTTATTCTCAGAGTAAGCAATGTCGTGTTGTTTGCAGGCCGCGTCCAATGGATTAATGCCGGGGTCACCTCTTTTTAACCGTTTTTCCAACTTTGTACCCGGACCGCAGTACTGATATCCGGGGATGTGTAATTCAATTGGTAACTTGTTGATTATGGAATTGATGAATCCTCTACCGCTGTACACAATCATTTGAGAATCAAACAACTATGCACAGGTATATATAGCTCTGAAAGATATCGCCTATAACAGTACAATGAAAGTTGTTAAACAGAAACAATCTCTTACGGTAACAAATTTTGACAAAGTAGTCGGGGATGGGTTAAAACATAATATGAAAAAACATGGCGATCTATTACCAAATTCAATTAGAGCAGTTATTTGTGGTCCGTCTAACTGCGGTAAATCGAATGCAATGTTAACACTCTTGTTTAATGTAAACGGATTGAAATTTGAAAACATTTACATTTATTCAAAGTCTCTTTATCAACCAAAATATAAATACTTGCAAGAGATTATTAGTGGAATACCAGAGATTGAATATTTTCCGTATAGAGAGAATGCAGAAATAATTAGCCCTGAAGAAGCTAAGGAAAACTCAATTTTTATTTTTGACGATGTAGCATGTGATAAGCAGGATAAAATCCGCGAATATTTCAGTATGGGTAGACACAATAATATTGATTCGTTCTACCTTTGCCAAACATATACTCGCATACCTAAACACTTGATTCGCGATAATGCTAATTTAATTATATTATTTAAACAGGATGATCTTAACCTAAAACACGTTTACACTGATCACGTGAGTAGTGATATGACTTTTGAACAATTCAAGTCTTTGTGTGCAGAGTGCTGGAAAGAAAAATATGGTTTTATTACAATTGATAAAGATTCTGATAAGGGAAGGTATCGCAATGGATTCGATGAGTATATAATCATAGACTAAGCAACCACTCTCATCATTATAACAACAAACGTTGCGCGTGTTACGTCAAAAGGCTCATTAGGAAAAGAGGCTCATTAGGAAAAGAGGCTCATTAGGAAAAGAGGCTCATTCAGAAAAGAGGCTCATTCAGAAAAGAGGCTCATTCAGAAAAGAGGCTCATTGGAAAAAGAGGCTCATTAGGAAAAGAGGCTTATTCATTAAGATGAGCAACATTCAAAAGAAACTAATACAAGTTCAAAAGGATATCAGAAAAAAAGTGCTGGCTTTAAAATTAAATCGTAGTGAAGATGATGACAGATTGCAAAATTTTTTTCAACCAATTACGGAGCCTTTACAAAGCTTAGTTAAGTCTAACGAAGAAATAATTAAGGCTAATGAAGATATAAAACGAGAAAATAATGAAATAAAACAAGAAAATGAGAAAATCCAGGAAAAATATGATTTCAGTAATATTATTCATGTTGATAAGATTGCTCATTCATCTCCCTTTTCGCAATACAAACAAAAGCCAAAAAGGTTGGACTTTATAGATGATGGAGACGTTTTTACACACGAACCGTCGGAACAAAATATTTCAACAATTTCTCAACCTGATTCTAAGATAATTCGAGAATATTTGGACCAATTCGCCACATTACCAAGACAATATGTGGAAAAATTAATAAATGAGGGGGGTGATGACTTTGACACTATTCATGGTATAAATTTCAATCAGGATAATGCTAAATTTAAAATTGGCAATACTGACATTGATTTAGATGAAAATGATTTAATCATTGACGGAGTTAGATATATCGGCACTTCTGGTCTATATGAATTACTGTTCAGAAAGGATCCGGTAGCATACAAGGAAGCAGATCGAATAAATTATGTGGATATTCTTAAAAGAACCAATTCATTACATCGACATTTTGATCCTGGGCAACAACTTCAGGGCACTCGGTCACACAAATATAGAAATATTATTAAACCATTGTTGCCACATTCACAACACAGATCAAAGTCTGAATCAAACATGCGAAAAGGCGGTCGTGGTTTCGATTCAAATTTAATAGTAGAAAATAAAACTCACAGATATACATATTGGGATGATCCTAATGAATTAATTGAAAGATTATGGTTATTACATGCGTCACGACGAGCTGGAAATAATTCTCACGACAATGAAATTGTATCGATCGAGGAAGAACTGAGAGAAGCTAATATAATTTATTAATTTAATTGTTGCACATCATTCACATAATGTCTGTCGACAAGTTTGGACGTCATTCCAACAAGACTCCAACCGCGAGTAGAGGACCCCCCGGCAGCGGATTTTCTTTAACAGTGGATGGACATTACGATCTGCAGAAAAAGCGTCTAAAACATGCTCTAGAACCTGATGAATTGGATGATGTTGCAACTAAATTATACGTTGATAATAATTATGAAAAGATTTCTAAAATTTTAACTCGAATCGAGGATAAAACGAACTCTAAGGAAATTGAAAAAAAACTTAACTTAATTTTTAAAGATCTGGATAACATTCTAAAAGCTAAATGTATGTGGTTAAAAACGGAATTTAATGAGTCGATAAATAATAAAACAAATATTATAAAGGATGAATTAGAGACATTCATTATTAATAAAATTAAAACGATAAATTCATTAATGCTCGTCACGGCCATTGATTTAAAAAATTTGAAATCGATCATTGAAGCTTTTAAAAAATCAAATATTACTGCATATACGAACATTCAAGAGAAATTGGATATGTTTGATAAGGTATTAAATAATGTGAACCAGAACCTGGAGAGAGCTAGTGCAAACCAAAACCTGAGGAGAGCTAGTGTAAACTAGAATAGTAAATAGTGTAAACCAGAACCTGGTAAAAGTTGATTCCAATGAGTAAGATAAAAGCTGATATTGTCAAAGAA
This sequence comes from Philonthus cognatus, assembly GCA_932526585.2. NCBI lineage: Eukaryota > Metazoa > Arthropoda > Insecta > Coleoptera > Staphylinidae > Philonthus > Philonthus cognatus. The sequence continues at coordinate 15,125,606 of OW052243.1, forward strand.
CTACACAAACCTGCAAGAAAAAAATTCCCCCGACGGCGGACAATTGTCAAAGGATTAGACGATTTGTGGCAAGCAGATTTAGCCGAATTTGGTCTTTATGCAAGAGAAAACAAGGGTTTTAAATTCATATTAGTAGTGATTGATTGTTTCTCAAAATATCTATGGACCGCTCCGTTAAAAGATAAATCTGGTGTAAATGTGGCTAATGCATTTAAAAATATTTTAAAAGATGGACGAACGCCTACAAACTTGCAAACTGATCAAGGAAATGAATTCTACAACTCACATTTTAGGAAGGTAATGCACAGCAACGGAATTAACCACTATTCTACTTACACAATCATGAAAGCCGCAATGGCAGAGCGTGTGATAAGAACTTTAAAAGAACATCTTTATCGCGCATTTAGTTTGCGTGGAAAGTATCAATGGATAGATGTTTTAAGTGAAATTACGTCCAATTACAATAAGCGGAAACACAGTACAACTGGAATGCGACCCTGTGACGTCACGAAAGATAAGGAGAAGCAGTTGTTAAAAACAATTTACTCACATATCAAAATAGTAGGAAAGAAGATTTTTAAAGTGGGTGATATCGTCCGTATTAGTAAGCAAAAAGCATTATTTAATAAAGGCTACACACCGAATTGGACAACTGAATTATTTAAAATAGCACATGTAAAAGTTTCAAATCCTACCGTTTACCTATTAGAAGATAGTTCGGGGGATCCAATCCAGGGGGCGTTTTATGCTGAAGAACTTTTAAAAACTAAACATAAGGATGTTTACCTAGTGGAAAAAGTGTTGAGGAAAAAGGGAAATAATGTGTACGTCAAGTGGTTAGGATTAGATAAATCGCAAAATAGCTGGATAGATAAGTCAAATGTATTATAACTACATAAATGTAAATGTTTGTATTATTAAAAATATAAATATGTTTAATGATGGTAATTATTATCAGTTTTTCTATTAACCTTCAACACAACAAGATGTTTATCAAGTTAATCACGCTTTTAATCTTTATCAATGCAAGTTCTGAAATTGATGTGAATAAATATTTACATCAGTTTGGATATTTAGATGAAAATAATTTTTTAAATTTTTATTAAAGCATTATTCAATATTTTGTTTTAAAAGACAGACAAGTTTAACCTTGACAAGTTTGAACTGGTTTGAACAAGTTTGAACTGGTTTGAACAAGTTTAGACATGTTTGAGCTTGTGGTTAGATAAGGGTTCGGATGTAGATAAGACTATCGCTATATAAGCACACATTTTTGTAATAAAATATTAGTTTACCAGAATCATTCAACGAAAGCAAACATTTTCAATCTAATATTAGTTGTCCAGAATCATTCAACGATGTCTGCTACAAATCAAGAAATAACTTTCAATGATGTCATTGACAATCAAATTTCAAATTACGATAATGCGTTCAAGATTGAATTAACACTTTTGGGTCAATCAACATATCCTCTAAACAAATCGGCTACAAAGAACGTGAGCATCGGAATAAGCCCAGCCCTAGGATTCATTCCAGTTGTGAAAATCTGGGGCGCTCATTCATGTATCTTCTTCACTGAGGAGGAATGGCCACAATTTATGAACATCAACCTGAATAATTTACAAAGGCCCATCACCATCGGAGATCACAAGATTACCAAGAATGAATATAAAAATATTATGGCTATATGGATTGAGCAGAGGGAGTTGAGTGTTATTATATCGGAAGAA